>JAQMRL010000004.1:56870900-58248400 GCA_035578175.1 Catonia carolina | reverse complement strand
TCATATAAGTGGCTGACTATGTGATAAGAAACAGAACTATTTTTTTTAGCCCTGGACCAAACAGAGAGAGTGCAATTAAAATAACACTCCACCTGCCTGTTTTCGGCATATTAATATTTTATGGAATTTAATTAAATTCTATAAATTTAATTTAACTTAGTTAAATTTGTAAGACCCAATATTAAGTTATTGTATTAAGCTACGTTATAATGGATTAGTACTGGTATTCAAATTTATTATTATTTTTTAACAATAATATTATGCAATGTTAGTATTATGGTTATGAATGTTACAATTTTTAATTTTATAAAAACGTATTAATGTTTATTGTTAAAACAAACTATAGTAGGCTACTTTAATTTTTTTTAAATTTTTGTTAAAAATTATTCCTGCCATATACAAAATATGAATGTTACTGAATAAATAAAAATAAATATTTAATAACTACGAATAATTTGTTTTTATCAAATAATAATTGGTATTTCAATTTCTTTCTATCCATGATTTTATTACATTTACTTTCTCTTGCCTATATGAATATATAGGAAGAAAAGTATGTTTTCATGTTCATTTTTCGAAGTTGAGTTTTCACCGGTTGTAGCCCTATGCGTTTTCAGACCCCCTGAACCCAAAAAAACATATTTTTAGAGATTGGTCTGTGTGTGTGTGTGTGTGTGTGCGCGCGCGCGCGCGAACGGAACATTGTATGAAGTTGAAATTTAAAACTTAAGTTCATACTACTAGAGGACCTGACACGAATATTTTCATCTAAATCGGTCAACTGGAAGTAGTAGTTTATTTGTCATTTTTCACTTTTTTGTAATTTTTGTAAAAACGGCTTTTATGATTTTTTTTCAAAAATCACCTCATTTACTAAACGTTTTATGCTGTACAAGATAGGGTAGGCGCCATGTGTGCTGAAATTCTTGGAAAGGCTGTTTTCTTGTAAAAAAATAGAGTTTTTTTAAGATTGCGGCTTTAATATGCATTTTAGCGCAAAAATGTATATAATAAAAGTTGTAAAGATTTAAAATCCTACAACTTTTATTTTAAACAATTTTTTTTGTATAATTCTTAGTTTAGCGGGAATTAGTGATTTTCTGTTGTTTTTTTTTCATGAAGATCTGTAAAACAAATTGATTTTATAAGATTTCGGCCTTAGTATGCATTTTACGACAAAAGTGTGTATAATCAAATTTATAGGAAATTAAACACTACAACTTTATTACCTACATTTCCCAGGTGAGTCTTCCTCAAAGGTTTAAATAATTTCCAGGTGGAAATTAACTACAACTTTTATTGATAGCATTTTTCTCTACAGAACCTAGTTTACCGTGAAAGAGTAATTTTCCGTATTTCAAAGCCTAACTGAGGTTGATTTTCATTTTGCATCATTCACTCATGATTTGGCCGGCCCGTTGGCGTAGTGGTTAGCGCAACTGGCTTCTACGCTGGGGTTCCGTGTTCGATTCCCGGTCAGGTCTGGCATTTTTTCATCTTTCATTTTTATCTATCATCCTTCTCACCGTCTGAATGCACCGTTTGAATGCATTTGCAGTAATTGCATAACAGTCGGACGATAAACCAAAAAAAAAGAAAAAACACTCATGATTACACACTCAAGGTTTACACCTTGTCAACTGGACCTCTGGAGGACTTAGGAGAGACAAGGTGTGTTTCTACTCTTCCCATCACTTGCAATAGTCCTTTTGGTGGGGGACTTTGTAGAACGGGGATGTTAAGTGGATCCCTTACCATTTAAGTTAAAAATGATATATTGGTACATTAATACACAAATACATTTTTATGGAGATCAATAGAGTATTTTATTATACAATATAATAATTACTAATTATTATTACAAATTATTTATCAGATAGAAATTCCATAATGCAAAATAAATATATTATAACATACATTAACAATAATTAAAATTATAATAAAAACCAGAAAAGTTTATTATTGATAATTCGATGAAAAACAATTTATTACTGTATTCCTATATACATGGTGAAACAATATAAAAATACATCTTTTTATAAAATAAACACCTAACTTTATTTAGGTTAGGTGTTATCTCGGCGTAAATAAACATTGAAATTTAATAACAATATTAGTTTATGAATAATACTTTTAAATTGTGCTCATAAATGTCATAAAATATTTGAAAAAATTATTGAAACAGAAATTTTCTTTTCTTAAAGACCCATTAACAAATTGTATGCTCATTGCAACTAAAACATTACGAAAAGGTTAGAAGAAAGAACTCCAAATTGCATTTCTTTACTTCTCAAACCAATTTTCCTATCATAAAACATCAAATAATAATAATCATGACATGTATTTGGCGAAATGAATAATTACCTAATAATAACTAAGTGAGGTCTAGTTACACCTGGGAAATTAAGTAATTATAGTATGTCCAAACTGAATTGGCACATCAGCTTGAATAGCTATAGAAGTACAGGGTGTTTCCTAAGACCAAAGACTGTTTAAACATTTTATCCTTCTAATCTAGAAAAATAAAAAACAATTTACTCATTTTCTGTCACATTGTTTATGAATTATCTTCTACATTTGGGCGATGGGCAAAGAGGTATGACCTCAACTCTTTAGCTATGCGCACCAATTCAGATTGGACAAATTATACTGGGTTTAGTTGCTGTTCAATTGAACTACAACCAGGCAACCTTATGCTGTTCAGATTTATTTACCCCTTCATTATGTTTCTTAAATTCTTGCACTGTTTAAATACACTAGAAAACATTCATCATGGCAGTTTGTGCATTCAATTAAATTAAAATGTGATCAAGAGTCTTCCTCAAAGGTTTAAATAATTTCCAGCAACAAGGATAGCCCATCAAACGAAAAATTGTAAACACTGAGAGACATTAACCAGTTGTTTAGTTATAAATTTTTCAGTGTGGGAACAGATGTGTGAATCAAGACCCAATAAATAACTTGGCATAAAAAATATTTATTTTTTATTAAATTGTGACAAAAACAGTGTGGTAACACTGTTCCTGCTCCACTTCACCCCTAACATTATCCAAGGCAAAAAAATAAAAGTAAACATGGAGAAAATTAACTATTCTAGTGTAAAAAAGACGGGTTTAAAATCTACTGGTAATAAAAATATACTAGAAGGGATAACAGCAAGGTCGTTCCACGCCCTTAGCAAGTTTGACAAATCTGCACCCTCCAACAACAGAGGGTATTTAATAAGTAATTTTTGATAACCTGAAAGATTTCTTCCATTAATGTGAAATTTTTATTGTTTGATTAATTGCACCATTCTAAAAAAGGGGGATTTTTGATGGTTAATTTTGCGCCCTCTTTGTACCTGCGCCCTTGGCAAGGGGCATTTCTCGTCATCGCCTAGCTACAGCCCTGGATGTGAAATATACTTTTTATTGATTAAATACATAACATGCATTCTGTGAAATTCCTGAGAGCCTTTCTATTGGCACAGGAAATGGAAATATATAAAGCTAGAATGCTACTAACTAGACTTGAAAAAACGTAGTTATCACTAAGCCTAAGAATTATCCATTTTATTTTCTAATAGCAAAAAATGTTTTCTGAAAACCCTATCACTAAATAGGCCTTGTTGTTAATAATCACCTTTATTCAATCAGAAGCAGTTAATTAAGAAATAGACAGTTGTTAGCAAATTCTGTATTATTCACTTCAGCTAATGATTCTAGTTTCAGCCTATTTTTTGTAACTATATATTTTTTATCCCTAATATGTGTACTGTTCAATTTAGAACAATAAGCTACCCCATGACCCCATGAGATGAGGATGATGTGTAAATGAGGTGTAGTCTTATACACACACAGGCCGACCATTCCTGGGAGATTATGGCTAATTGAACCCCAACCATAAAAGTACACTGGTAACCACTGTCTAGTATTCAAATCACTGAACCAAATTCAGATAACTAATTACGGATTTTAAGGGCTTCCCTGAAGAGCGAAAAAAAAACACCAGTTGGACAGAAGAAAGGAGAAAAGCCAACAGTGAAAAAATGGTGAGAATGTGGGCTGTAAAAAGAGCTTCAAGAAACGTCTAAAGTCACCTCATGTGGTCTAAAATTGCCCCTATACAAAAAATTCATCACTTAAAGGGAATTTCAGCAATAATACCTGATTCATGTCATGACATACAATCTGAATATTAATTAATTTCATGTTATGTAATACAGTACTTGAATGTTAATAACATCCCTTCACCAGTACGAGCAACCCAATGAAGAAAATTAAATGTATGTACATACCAGACAATTTTAAGTTTTCTATACAAGCATTTTCTATAAATACGTTTCTTCAATTACAAGTTGTTTAACGTAAGTTTTAAGTGAGTCAGTAGTCACAATATCCTGGACAAAATAAAAACAATAATTGTTACAAATAAAAATTTATCTTAATTATATAGACTGAAATATTTATCAAATTATAAACAGAAAGTAAGTTTATTTCTCAAAATTTAAGATATATCTAAATGTTGAAGTATTATTACTAAAAATCAACTCCTGTCATTACATCACACACAGGTACAATTCAATTCTTATACATATTTATTATTTTTATTATAATTATAATATTACTATTATTATTAATTTATATTATAGTGTTTTGCAATAGGCTTAACAATTTATTTTCATGTATCTCAAAAATTATGTGCTTCTTGTATTAAATTTGATATAAATCATAATAAAGTATATTATCACATATGAGGTTTGGTTATTAAATAACGAGACTGACATAAAAACTTTAATTTTAATTTTATACATAATCACTTATTGTCACCTTCAATACACACTCCTTCTCTATCCCTACAACGCTCCATGCGAATTTTTCATTGTTAAAAACAGTGCTGGAAGTCATCTTCTGTCAGCTCCTTCAGAACACGTGCCGCTTTCTCTTTTACAGCTTCCACAAACTCAAATCTTGTCATTTTTAATGCAGATTTCACCTTAGGGAACAAGTAGAAGTTAATAACATGTAATGAAACGTGGTTTTTTACTTATGATCCGGGAACGAAGCGCCAATCCATGCACTGGATGAGCCAAACTTCACCGAGAGCCAGAAAAGCTCGAATGAGCAAGTCAAAATTTAAAGCAATGATGATTGTTTTTTTTGATATCCATGTGATTGTGTACCTTCACTGGATTCCTGGAGGTCAAACAATAATCAATATTATTACTACCTTGAGGTACTTTCTAAACTACGTCAAAGAGTAAGGAAAAAATACCCCGAAATGTGGAAGGACAAGTCATGGGTTCTCCACCAAGACAATGCGCCAGCTCAATCCGTGTTATCTGTCAACAGGTTCCTAGCCAAGTACAGCATCTCAGTGTTAGAACATCCACCTTATTCACCAGATCTTGCACCATGTGACTTATACCTGTTCCCTAAGGTGAAATCTGCATTAAAAGGGTCAAGATTTGAGTCTGTGGAAGCTGTAAAAGAGAAAGCGGCACGTGTCCTGAAGGAGCTGACAGAAGATGACTTCCAGCACTGTTTCCAACAATGGAAAATTTGCATGGAGCGTTGTAGGGATAGAGAAGGAGTGTATATTGAAGGTGACAATAAGTTATTATGTATAAAATAAAAATAAAATTTTTTACGTCAGTCTCGTTATTTAATAACCACACCTCATATTTACATTTAGGTATAAATTTTTTTTTGCCAAGTTTTTGTTGGTGTAGTGGTTAACGCAACTGGCTCCTTTGCTGGGGGTCCCAGGTTCAATTCCCAGTCAGGTCTGGCATTTTTTCATCTATCATCCTCCTCACCATCTGTGTCAGCAGTAATTGCAAAACAGTCAAGCGTAAAACAAAAAAAAAAATTAAGTACATTTTTATGGAATTTAGAGAAGATTATTGCATTTAATCATAGTTGAAGAGCTGAGTGAATGGTTCTTAATAAATTTCTTTTAAAAAATAAGTTTTTGTGAAATGAAGTTGTTCAGTGGATACCAGATGACGTAGAATGATTTATCTCTAACCTTAAAGGAAATACTAGTGAATAATTTGCCTGCGTACACTTTATTTTACGTTTTATAGTGAATAGTATGTCACCAGCCTTAGGCTGGCAACATTATATCCTGTTTTGCCGTCCTGCTAAACAGAAGACGTTTGGTAGGATGGGGTTGATTTTCCATTAAAAGAATTGTTTGACACGGAAAAGTTCATTGAATATGTACATGAGAAGCCTGATTGTTGTACAAGGAGCTCTTGATTGTTGTTGACTTCTTTGATATATCAGTCTGAACATATCTAATAGCTCATCAAACGATTTAACAGAGATTCGATAAAACTCAAAAAAAACTTTGTGAGATATTGTCTAATACTTAAATAAAAAGAGTTGAACCATTCAAAACCATCATTTACACAACGAACAGGATGCACCCAATAATGTCTATGCCTAGGTGCTAACATACCGCAAAGCTTAAAAAACAGAAACATATTTAATTTTAAACATTCTACATCCGATCTACTCTGCCGTTCAACAGATACTGATAATTCTTAGAACATTCATGCCGCAGCACAGGATAATGTGACCACGTGGTGTCATCCCACAAAAATGCATCCTGCTTAGTGGCATCCCACAAAAAATCTTAGTATGTCGCCACACTACCAAGCTGTTGATGAGACTTTAACTAAACTAAAAAAAAAAAAACGTTTATAAAGACAAAATATACTAATATAAAATTGTTACAATCTATTGCAAAAGACAATAATTCTATAACTCTAACAATTTATTAAATTCAGCTCACATTTTTAAAAGAAAAAGTTTTATATTTACATTCATGAAATATTTACATTATTTTTCAGTATGTGAAATGAATAAGTTGAAATTGCACTAATATTTTTTAATAAATAAAATTTATTTACAATCAGAATAAGTTAAATAAATAAAAATACAATATTGTATAATATATACATAAAAAATCTCATTTTAGGCACTCCTTTATCAAAATTCTCCCATTTAAATCACATGATATGCTGCTCTTTTCTTACAGTTTTAAAGCATTAAATGCAAAAAATAAAAATTATAAAAACTACTAAAGTAAATACAGTAATTTTGAATTAAAATTCAGATTACAAGGTATTAACAGAAGGAAGTACTTGTAAGACACTTTTCTTCGTAATTTTTTAATAAAATGCGTCACTGCAGGGCTTACAATGATTTATAGAACATTATTCATGTCTAGTACAGTTTGAATATTATCTAGACATAGCTGGAAGGCTAAATACAATCTTCATATTTCACAACCAAATACATTTCAACTATGTTTACAATGATTATTTGGTACATAAAAATCATTAAAAAAAATTTTTTTTTTATTTTCATGCAGTATAGTAAATAAAAATCAGTTACTAGAGACAAAAATTTATGTAATTCTTTAATTTTTTAATATAAAGAAACAAAAATATGCGTCTCGCATTAATTAATAATAATAATTATTATTATTGTTTTACGTCATGCTTAATTTTAAACCGATTGAATTTATAAAATATCGTGTAATAAATTTCAAAACATAACCTGTAAATCTTCTAAAATATAACAGAAAATATATTATATTCTGTGTATTTCCTTATGAATTTTTTTAGTTAATTGTAAATAGTATCAGTATCTTTGTAGCAACTACTTTGGAGTATGAAATAATAGATTTTGACACGTAATAAATTCCAATCTAGTCAGGAATCGACCCAAGACCTTCCGTTTGGTAGGCTAGTGCGCTAATCACTATGCAATGGAGACAGCCAATAATTTTTTAATAGAAGGAACTACTATAAAAAACCATCACTTTTATTACAAAATAACTATGCTGTCAATTCAAGAAAACAAAATTATTGTACCTGTAACCGATTTAAAAATAACACAAAAATTATATTTAAAAAAGTGCAAAAATCAATGCTGAATATAAATTAAATAATACCCAAATAAAAAAAGGTAAGTTCATTGCTGAATTCAGCTGAACTTTTAATACCAGATAATGTCAAAAACAACATGATAGCTGAAACACTGATATGTCTTTTAGCGTTTCTGGTAATATGAACTAAGACACAAAAACATGTCTCACAGCTGTCAACCTGTTAAGGAGGGTCTGAAGTAAAATTATCAAGTTGCGTAACATAATCCTATCACCATAATTTTTTCTCACTGAAAAACTTAACAAGACTTGCAATTCATGAAAATTTCAATTTTTTCATATAAATTATTTGCGCTCTTATCTAAAAATTTGCGCTTCTTTTTGTCAAAGTTAGAATGCTCCTACAAGTAAATTCAAAAGTATAAAATTCAAAATTAGAAAGTATAAATTCAAAATTAAAACAAAATCCTATAGGTTACTCACATATACAAAAATCTATTGAGATACACAAACAACTTAAAAAAAAGTACTGTCATCCCAGTATTTACCATACCTTGAAACAAAATTTAATTTTTATGGGAGTGTCGATTAACCAAACATTAGTCATTTGAACCATAAATTATCTGAACCACCATCGATGGTAAAAAAATAAACATTTACTCATGCAGAGGCCTTTTCTGCTCTAAAACCTGCAATATTGTAGTGAAAACAACAGCATGGCTTTAATGCTGCTGAAGCATTGTTACTACGTGTAAAAAGAAAAAGAGATGTTGCTGCAACAAAAAAAGTTCAGTCTTAGTTCAAAAGAAAATTCAAGATTTTTTTAAAAATTACTGAGAAGTATGTATAAGTGCTTTAAAAAAATTTCATTAACCTTCGAGGACTGGCACTGTTGCATTTTCGCAACAGATGTCAATTTTTTTAAATGTAGGTAATTTAATCAGATCCCCTTCATGTATTGTACTGCGAGGGAATGACACAAAATGAAAATCTACCTTTGTTCGAGTTAAAAATATGGGAAACCACTAATTGACACTACACTAGGTAGTAAAAGAATTTTCTGAAAAGAATCTTTCTGTAAAAGAAAATACATGAAATAAATGTTATAGGTTTTTTAATTTCCTATAACTCAGATTATATGCATGTTTGTCGTAAAATGCACACTGAGGTCGCTATATTAAGAAATCCAATTTTTTCTGATTTTGATGAAAAAATACAGAAAATCACTAACTGACGTTAAACTAAGTGTGCAAAATTGTTTGGAATAAAAGCTGAAGGTTTTTAAATATTCTATTACTTAAATTACATACACTTTTGCACTATAGGGCCCTAATTGTACCCAATAGCTCAAACTCATGTGTCCAAACTGGTTTCAGTATTACTTTGTATAACAGACTTTATTTCCAAGAGAAAGTTGAGACTTACTGCCTAAAAGCCAAAATAATTGATATAACATCAGCCCAAATTGTTTTCATTTTGTTTGTATCTGACTTCTCCACATGAGTCTTCAATCTGAATGTAAACCCAGCTATTTAACTTTTAAAATAATTTCCAAAAAACTACATACAAAACCAATAAATGAGATACATGTAAATAAAAACTGAAATTGAAATATTTCAGAATACGGTAACAAAAAACACTTACCAATCTTTATAGCGCTTTCATGTATCTTGTACACATCTTCAGTAAATTAAAATTCTTTAAAAGATTTTTCACATAAGAATTTAAAACTTCCGACTCCTAACATGGTAGATAAAGAATAGTCAATTCTTTTATCTAAAACAGTCTTGCCAAATTAATCAGTTGATTGTCATATTCAATCTGTGTGTTATTTAAATTTTTTTTTAAATCTGTTAATTAATTTTTTTTAAATCTGTTCATTAATTCTTTTTTAAAAAATCTGTTCATTAATTTAAAAAAAAATTTAATGAACACATAGATTGAATATGACAATCACTGATTAAGTTGGCAAGACTGTTTTAGATATAAGAATCGACTATTCCTTATCTACCATGGTATGAGTAGGAAGTTTTAAATTTTTATGTGAAAATTTTTTAAAGAATTTTAATTAACTGAAGATGTGTACAAGATACACGAAAGCGCTATAAACATTGGTAAGTGTTTTCTGTTACCGTATTCTGGTGGTTGGAAATATATATTTCAATTTTAAATAATACGGCTGTTTATAATCCCACAGGATGTTTGATAAAATAATAAAGTAAATAAAAACACGTTACATGATACATGTTGACAAAAAAATAACTATTTATAAAAATATTATGAGTGTAAATTTTACTAAATTTTAGAAAAATCTGTTGTACATTTTCTTTTTATTATCTCTCAATGTTGGTGTCTGTTGATGTATTGTTAGCTCAGTGTATGATGTTCATAATGTACCAATAGTGATGATGTAATTGTATGGAGAAATTTTGAACGTTGTTGATGTTAGAATTGCAAGCCTTGCCTCACTGTTGAAAATTCAGAAAAACAAACTATTAAGTGTATAATGGGAGCTAACAGCAGACAATTTACAGATAATAAATATTTAAATATATTTACTTAATTTAAACGTTACTTTTATTTTGGAATGAAACTTTCAAGATTAAAAAAATATTTATTTGCTTTTACAAGAATAAGGCATAATATCATAATATTATGTACACGTTTAAATATTGTTCTCCTCTGTTAGTTTCAAAATATTATTTACTAACATACATTAAAATTATTTAAAATATTTAACTAGAGTTTTCCAAGTGAAAAATGAAGCGTATTTATTAATTTTTAATTTACATACAATTTATATCTACATAATATTAATTATTTTTTTAACATCAAGTATATATTAAGCAATTGAGAGAGCATTATTACTATTTGAAATAAATAATTACAATTTGAAATAAACATTTTTGACATTTACAATCTTTTAAACTGGAGTTGAACCTCAATTTATGCATATTTTCCTTATGCGGTTTTAGTTATACATGGTTGAATGAATTAGTAACATGAGGGACGTTCAAAAAGTTCCTGGAATTGCCTTTCTGTCACCAAACAAGTGATAAGATAGCTGAACTAGCAATATGATTGTGTGCACACTCTTGTTTGAACAAGTTTGGATAGTGGATAGTGGTGTTAGTTCTCTACGCAACGTGAATGTGAGTGGTTTTTAATAATCACAATGTCGCAGTTTGAACAGCGTGTGAACATCAAATTTAATTGGGAAAGTTGGCTCTGGAACAAATTTACGGTGATAATGCACTAAAAAAATCAGCTGTTTACAACTGGTTTGCATGGTTTAGGAAGGGCACAAGACGTTAGCGGATGACAACCATAGCGGGAGAGGGTCGACATTCCGAAATGACAAAATGATTGCAAAGAAATGTTTTTGAAAGAAGTCTTCTACTGCTGCAATTGTGTGTGTGCAAGGGTCTTTCTTCGAAGGTGATTATGTAAGTTTGGTCATAGATCATATCATTAGCGCACTGAACCACCATTCCGGGAACTTTTTGAATACCCCTCGTATATACTCCGAATACATGGCGAGTTTCCCTTATATATAATTTTATTTACCCCCTTTAATAACACAGGATCATTGTCATATTTTGTAAAAAAGATTTGTTTTTTCAATAACAAAAGTACATATTTTTGAACAACATCTTGAAGAAGAAAAGATCAGCCTTCTACAGCCATCAAGTAAGACTCCCAGAGGAAAGACTAACCAAGAAACTGCTAACCTACTGGCAAAAAAATACGGTTAAAAATAATTGGCTACGATAAGTTGAAAAGATCTTAAAGAACTGGAAATTAAAATGAAACATGTTTTCAACAGGGAAGAAAAACAGGCAATCAAATTTAAAAATAAAAACTGAAATGGACGAATTACAACATTACAGGCAAACAGATTTCAGAGATCAGAAAGTATGAGAGGCTATTGAGCTAGGAAGAGGGATTCCCAGAAAAGATCTCCCGGGCTGACTAGATTTGCTCCAATGAGAGCCTAAAAAGGAAAAGTAGATATTCTGATAAAAACAGTTAACTTTTTATTTTGTAATTTGACAAATAGTTCTCGGTGATAACATCTGGCTGAAGAAAGAGAGTGACAAAGACATACAGGATAAAGATGTAATAAATAAAGATGTAAAGGATACTTGTAACAAAATAGTCATCATTGCCCAACAGTTACCAGGAAAAGAATTTTTAGACAAACAGGAACAACACGTAAATAAACTTTTTTTATCAAATAATATTTTAAGTGACTTGGAACTTCTGGAGATGATAAGTTATTGAAAATATACTCGTACATGACAGTGACAAAAGCGAAGAACAGAAAATTTTAATACAAAAAATAAACAGTTAACTTTAAACAAATGAAAACAAATTTTTGAAACCAGCAAAGAAATTAAAGAATTTTTTAATTACCGAAGATCCAGTCATGGAACGTAATTTTTTATTTCACTGAGAACTAGAAAATGCAGTTACACCATAAAAGGAAAAATTAAAACTATTTTTGAAGAAATTTAAACAGTTCAAAATTACCAGTTTTTTAAATTTTGAGTAATAGGAAATAAACCGTGTTAACATTTTTCTTTATTACATATTATTCATAACTTACAAAGAACAGAACCTGAATTTTCATATAAATGTGAGTTTCTATTTACATGATTTCATTACATGTAAAAATTTTCTGTAAAGAACTTCAGCGTAAATTGAAGGTCAACTGTATTATCATAATGGATTGAAGAAGAACAGAAAATCTTAAGAAATAATCAAGAGAATCTTAGAGCAAATTGCAACAAGTTTAATTCAAATGGTCAACTTGACATATTTTTTAAAAAAAGGGAATTACATTTTTTCTTTTATCCCCCAGCAGGAGTGCCAAAATTTAAAAATATTGGTATAAAAACAATTCTTCTTCAATACACTATGGCGTTATTAAAAATCCACATAACCTCTTATTCCAAAAACATTCACAAAACTACGAGCTCCATACAAAAATTTACAATACATAATAATATTATTTTGACATTTCATTTTTAGCAACAATTTAATATACATATATATTATTTATAACAAGACAAAAATATTCACTAATATTACAACTAAATTTTATAAAAAATTATTACATACATTCATAATTCTGTAACTATATTCTGGATATGCTAAACTATCTTTTCTAAGATTACTTTTGACAATAATTAATAAAATCTAGTAGTATTTAAACATGGATGTACAATTAAATTCTTTTAACAGTAGATGTACAGATGTACATCTTGAGTAGATACTCAATGCATTACGTTAAAGGAAAGAATCCATTCGCCCGCAAATGGATTTTGTTATATTCATAAATTTTAAGTTTAGTGACAAACTGGTGCATTATATATTTAAGTCTGAATATACACCCATTAGAGAGAACAATTGAAGAACATCACGGTTTGCAATCAAGATTGTTAAGTATGGTTAGGAATGCAGGGGGAACATGATAGATTATGGGTACAGGAAAGATGTCAGGAGAAAAGAAAGGGATATGGAATAAGGTGTTGAAGAAAGTTACAGAATTCACTTATTTGGGGGCTGCTCTTTAATCAAAATGAAAATAAGAAAAGTAGTTAAGTAAATGTAAATATAGAAATCAAATGATTTCTGCCGGCCGCATTGGCATAGTTGGTAATGTGCTCGCCTCTCATCATGCAGTCTTGGGTTCGAATCCCGCTCAGGCACGGCATATTTTCATAGATTACAAAAAAATCATTTCATCCTTCACAGTTACAACCCACTGTCGTCGCTAATGACCGCTGTAGTTGATGCGATGTTAAATAAACAAAGAAAAAAAATTATTTTTTAAGTGTGAGAAGTCTACTTTGGGACCAAGGAGTTCCTCTGCATAATAAGAAAATTGTGTAAAATTTTTAGGCCTATTTTTCCTGTTATTTTACACTTTAAAAAAAAATTGAAGATGTGGCTTGTATATTTTCGCCTCTCCCACTACTATGCATTGATACTGTTCCCCTACTGCTGATCTAGCAGTTAATAATAGTTGACAGTGATCCCACTATCACAAGGAGACAGTTAGAGGGGAAATGTGTCTTATCTGATAGATGCCCCGCACTTAATTAGCGCGCCTACAAAAACTTCAAATTCTGTTCTTGTGTTGTAATTGTGGACTAATAAATTTTGTGAAAAGGTATTTTTCTTCAAAAATGCATAATGAAATAACTGTAAGCAATTAAATATTATGAAACGCTCTTAAAATTTAGGGCCCATAAAAAGTACAATAACTATACAAAAGTCAGTAAAATTCTTCTAAAATTTGAATATTTAATTTAAAAAATAAAAGATTAGTGGTATTCATCAAGTAAAACTAAGCACAATAGAAAAACTTTAGATTAAAAGTCTGTATTCTCGTACTTCCAAATTTGATAATATTACAATTTAACATTTGAAATATTTCTGATTAAGTGTTTTATTCACATGTACTTTTAAATGTCATTCCTGGAGTTATTTTATTTAGTTATTTTCTACTCAGTTGGGATATTAGAGAGCAATGGAAAACCATGTTCAGTATAAAAGAGTGCGAGGCATCTAACTGATAAGATCTAAGGGGAACTTTCCTCAGTTTTTAGTTGGTGGATAAGCATATGCAACTTTTTAAAATATTTTTCTGTTATAATACTAACTTATGCAAAGGAAACATGAATAGCTGGAAGGAAGGTAGAAAATGAGAATGAAGGTTGGAGCCATAATGAAGTTAAGGAGGAGAATGCTAGAAAAGAAAAGAAAGATAGAATGAGAAATGATGTGATTATTGAACAATGGAGGATAGATTGTCTGATAAAGAGAAATGGACAGACAAAGTTACAAAGGTTTTGTTATGTCAGTATTATGGAAGAGTATAGGTTACTTAAAATGATGCCGTACTTGGAGATAGAGGGAAAAACCAAGAGGTAGACCAAAAGTTAAGTTCCTCAATTCAGTTAACTTATGGATGAATTAAGAAAAAGATAAGATAATTAGATAAATCTAACCATGTTAAAATTTTCAGACCTCAGCCGAGAAATGAACCAAAGAATTACTACTTTGTAGTCTAACACACTGCCACGGAGGTTACTTTTAATAAAACTGTATGATCTGTTATAATATAACAGACTCTGTTATAATAACAGTTATTATAACAGAGTTACTCTGTTATAATAAAAGAGTATTAAATAAACAATAACGTAGGATGAAATTGAAAATATTTCAATATTCATTACCTTAACTATACGACTAGAATTACAACATAATACCAGATGTATCCGAAAAGTAATATAATTTTTTTGTACTGGTACTTAAAGTAGCGGAGCGGTTGTGTTAGATGAGAGAGGGACTCTCAGCTTCAAAGCAATGCCTTCGCAAGTCTGTTCTGAGCAGGGGCGTCACGTTCACTGTCTCCATGCACCCCTATTTAGTGCCTGTATCACGAAACGCGATGGAATCATCAATCGAGCAATATAACGTGATAAAGTTTTGTTCAAAACTGAAAAAATCTCTTGAGATGACCCACCAATTAATTGTGCAAGCTTATGGAGACAATGCTCTATCATATTCGCAAGTTTCTTGGTGGTTGAAACCATTTAAGGAAGGCGGCCAGGAAGAGGTGTTTGACGAACCCAGCGCTGGACAACCTTCAACCAGCACAACCTACGACAATTTGGCCCATGTGTGCAATTCGTTAAAATCTGACCATCGGTTTAATTATCTGGATAATTACAGAAACTCTCAGCAATCCAAAAACAATTGTACATGAACTGGTGACTGATGAATTTTATATGAGGAACGTGGGTGCCAAGCTGGTTCTCAAGCTTTTGACGGATGATCAGAAGATTCACCAGGTTGGGCGAAGCACAACTTGGCAACGCTACCGCAACCCCTCTACAGTCCGGATATGGCTCCGACCAACTTCTTTCTCTTCCCGAGAATCAAGACCACCCTGAAAGGATTCCATTTTGTTGGGTCAATTGAAGCCATCCAAGGCATCGTGACAAGGGTCCTTGCTGAGGACCTCATTGAAGCCTTCCAGAGCGGATGCCATGCGTGGCAGACACTGGAAAAATTTTGTAGATGGCCAAGAGAACTACTTAGCCAATAGATTTATTGTAGGTATCATTACATTTGTAATGATACCTACAATAAATCTATTGGTTAAAAAAAATTGCATTACTTTTCAGACACACCTCATATTTTGTGTTTCATAAACTACAGCCCAAATATTTTTACATTATTAATTTTACCAATTATTAGAACTATTACTAATATTGAATTTCTGATTACATAGCTATACATTTTTATATATTAAACTGCTTCATACAACAATTTTTTCTCACAAAAATAGAAATATTTTTTTATTATTTACACAAAGATAGTATAGCACCAACCCTAAAAAATGTAATGCAATAAATAATGTATTTACAACTAGGCCGGATTTTATGGAATTACAGCTGATAAATTATTATACTGAAGATTCAATGATCAATTTAAAAATAAAATACATAATAATATGGTATAAAATTGAAGGATTTAATTGTGATATAAATTAATAAAAATATTTTTAATACTGTACTTTTATTTTAGATTTATATTGGTTCCGAGGAATTGATGTGGGGAAAATTTCATCTGCAGCGAATTGGAGTGGTTATCTTAAATTTTTGCACTCGATTTACAACACGTAACCTGCAAAAGGTGCTAAGCTGAAAAAATCTCAATGAAACATAAGATAACTAAATCCCAGCAGGAAACTGTTGGGTGAACAAATTTTGGTTAGAGAACATGGTTTTCAGATGGCTTCACTGCAAGAATAATTTAGCAGGATCCTATCCCCTATCAATGCTTGGTTTAATAACAACTTGAATATTCAGGAAGTAGCAGCAAAACATATTTGTGCTATGAAAGTAAGTAGGTTAAAACCTTTAATCCAGTTGATCTAAGTAGCTGTAAGTAGGAAGTCTCTCTAAATAGGCCGAACTCTTGGTGTAGTGGTCAGCACAACTGGCTTCTATCAGAGTCCCAAGTTTGATTCAAGGTCAGGTCTAACATGTTTTTATCACTCGTTTTTACCCTTCACCATCTGTATATATAAGCCTTAATGTGCATTACGATCAGATTTAAAAACTTATGCATAACAGTTATAATGAAGTGGACCGAAAAATTAAGCTGAGGATGACAGCAATGACAAATATATAAATAATGAAGGTAAATGCTTAATGCCTTGTGAAGATCGTTAGTCAGCCGTTCTATTAATATTTATGTAAATAACCTCTAAGGACATAGTTACAATGGTGTGTTTGCTCAAAGAAAGTGCTTCTGAAGAACACCATACTATGATCTGATTTTTACTTTTGGAAGTTGTACAATCATCAGAAATATTCACTTGGATGAACAATAATGCGGCAGTTACTGTATTAACTGTGCAAGGTTTTAGACGCGGGTGAGAGAGTTTGAAAGTGGGTACAAAAGCATAACTGACGAGCACACCATTCCAGGTGTATGGTAGCAGTATCGACCTTGTTGAACAAATTACTGAAAAATGTTAAGTAAGTAATGACACAACTCATTTCATTACTGCACTGAAGACGAAGTGACTGGGATGGCATAGGAAAGGTGTATTTCTGCTACCAGACAACGATCAACTACATATGACACAATTGACGCTGAGAATTATTGGAAAAGTGGGTTGGGAGCTCCTACCTCATCCTCATTACAGCCGAGACCTTGTTTGGTCCAAAGAAAAAAGCTTTGCGTGACAAAGTTAAACAACAATTTTTGAATTTTAACAACCCCTTAAAATAGCAAATAAAAATCACTAAAATATGTCTAAAAGATACTAAATGGTACTAAACGGCTATAATAATATCCGAAAATTCTGTCAGTAACAGCCTTTTTGGCGAACTAGAACGTGATCACAAAAATTAAGGGTAAGTTTACATATTTATGCAAAATAGTCATCCCTAATGGTAAAACATTTTCGTTTATGTTTTTTATTGTTGTCCGAGTCATAAGTCTACCCTTTCAAGAAGAAGGTATATTTTCAATGTGTGAAAACAGTGTGATTTATTGTACTTTAAAGTGCCTATGCACTTGATTCTTTCCTAACTACTATGTTACTGACTTCTTGTTGGACAAAACAATAACCCAAAATTACAGAGCTCGAGATTAATGCATTCAATGCTGAATAATTTATGCGGTATCTCTCCTGCCAGGCTGTTTACTCATGCGGCGAGTTCTCCGCTTTTTTTTTTACAACTGTATGTTACGTTTTTTATAGAATTTATTATTTTGCAACCTATACATGGATTTAAGTTTGCTAATAACATAAAAGTAAACAATTCAATGTTTTCTTTAGATTTATTTTTTCCTGTTATAATAACAGTATTTCTTGTTTGATAGTTCTATTTACTGTTATGATACACACATCATTTATCAATAATCATTTTAAAATACAAATAACATATTTTTAAAGTAAATCCAAAAGTGTAAGCTATTTTGCATTGATACCTAAAAAGATATTAAATTCACAGCTTGAACTGTATGCTAAAAATCGTTAAAAATACTGTATGAGTATACTGTTGTTGTTTAGGTCATCAGCCAAAAAGCTGGTTTGAACCTGTAGAGGTTTTACTAAGTAAAACAAAGAGTGAGGTGATTTACCATTACCTTCCTCACTGAGTGAAAAAATACGCTTATCTGCATGCCAGGCCCTCTGAAAAGCACATATTTTCCACTCTGCAAATGACACCTTCACTTTATTCACCACAGGGTCTGGCTGTATAATGAAATTCATTACTTTCAGAGCAGATAACTCTGATTAGTGTCTTTTACATCTCTATCTCTTCTGTTCTTAAATGATTCAGTCATTAAATTGGCTGACCATGTTCTAAGAAACAGAACTATTTATTTTAGCCCTGCAACGAACAGATTAAGTGTAAATAATTTGACACTCCACCTGTCTGTTTTGGGCAGATGAGTATACTACACGGAATGTAAGATCGTGTAATGAAAATTAAAAAACAAACTGCACAGTTACAAAGAAAAAAACCGTTGTGAGAGCAATACAATAGCAAAAAATTGATATCCAACAGGCAGTCTTTCTTCAGAATTATTTAAAATGTTAACAAAACAGAACCTGCTAGGTGAGATGGCAGCCTGGCAGTAACACCTACCAATGACCCGCTAGGTGAGTCCCTAGCATCGAATGTGTTAAGGAACAACACATTATTGGACTTACAGTTATCTACACTACTGGACTGAAATGGTAGCTAACCTCCTACTTTCTCTGTCATAATTTTTATAAAATAACCTCCCCTTTAAGAATTTTGTATCAGAAGAAGATAAATTTCAATAATTTTGGACAGCCTGGAACATAATAAGAGGAGGAATAAAGATACCGATCATACAAACAGAAGAGAAATACAAAATGTATTTTAATGATTGGATTCCGTTCTTTTCCATTTGATCATATTAAACAGCTGAACACAATAAACAGCGCTTATCGTAGTTTTAATCAAGATATAATATGCAGTTACAAAAACAAAAAGTACACGTATTAGTATCGACAACTAAATAAAACCAGACAAAAAATAATCAATAGTTTACTAAATTTCTGAAGTAGGCCTATTTTTTTCTAGTCTACAAGAAAATGTAGCTATTATAACTGTATTATAAATTACTATAACCTGCGTCACATGAAAATGAGCTTCAAAGTCACTGTAGTCAGCTACAGTTTTGCCGATTTACAAACTGCACCCATGCGCACTGCATTAGAAGACAGACACTCGGTATGATAACACTGATAAAAGACAATCTAATAGACGAAAGGTGAGGAAGAGCTGTTAATAACAAGTGACCTTGAAGCTCATTTTCGTGTGACGCAGGTTATAACTATTATAACTGACCCAGTTGAATGAATACATGAAAATGGAAAAAAATAAAGACGATAGGCTTCCAATTATTCTCCACCTAAATGTATGACAAACAATAATACTACAAAAACAAACAAACTTTTGAAAAACACAAATAAACATTCCGAGAGGTAACAATGTATGTAAAATTTAAAAAAAGTAACAATCACTAACCTAAAAGAATAATAATTTGAAGAAGATGTAAGGAATGTATTTACTCACAATATATTATCACAAAACTAAATCTATACTTAAATTCTAACTAATAAAAGGAATGTTAAAATTTATTAAATATTTTAGAACAAAGTTCATCTACAAACTAAGATTTCAATCAGAAGTTTAAATTAATTACGCTAAATACAGTACATAACATAAAATACATAAAAATTTAAATTCTGAAGACGGTGAAAAATTAACAATTAAAATACACAGTTATTAAGAGTCACATTAGGACGGTTTTACATTAATAATATAACGATTAATTTTGACTGTACAACCAAATAAACTGTGAAAGATACAACAATTCATAAAATTTTATAGTTCATGTATAACGTCACAAATTTCTTTGCTTTCTTAGTCTCCTTAAAAAAGTTAATAAATAATTATAAATATCTGCTATAATTTTATTTATATTTTATAATAATTTTGCTTAAACTACTTTGAAGTAGCCAGCGTGCTTATTTTTATCCATCTCTATGTAGAAGTTGTAGTAGGCCTACACATACAAAATTTAAAAAAATTTTGGAAATATCTGTGGTTTAGAAAATATAAAACCTACTTATATTCAAATTTTTTATAAATATTATATTTTACAGTGACTTCATAGAATGAAATGAAGTAATAAAACAAATTTGGAAATTTAAGTACCTACTGTAATCAGTGAAATACTTGTAATTAACTGAAACATTAAGCAATTGACATCAGCCAAAAGGCTGGTTCGAACCCATAGAGTCTTTATTAAGTAATAAGGAGTGAGGTGGTTTACCAATGCCTTTGTCACTGAGTAGAAAAGTATGCTTATGGGCATGAACCCTCTGAAAAGCATCTACTTTCCACCCTGAAAATGACACTTCACTTCATTCACCACTGGGTCTGGCTGTACAATGAAATTCATTATTCTCAGAGGAGATAACTCTGACTAGTGTCTTTGACACCTCTATCTCTTCTGTTCTCAAATACTTCAGTCATGTAATTGACTGACCATGTAATAAAAAACAGAATACTTTTTGTAGCGTTGGAACACGCAGATCAAGTGCAAATAATTTAACACTCCACCTGCCTGTTACGGGCATAAATTACTATTAAAATTCAATTAATTATTGAGATTTTTAATTTAATGTAAAATGTACTAAGTGGATAATAAATGGTCTCATTAATCGAAATTCCAATATTTTATTAGTTGATTTCTTTATAATGAATTTACTTGTTAAAAAACAAAATTTGAGGATTTTCCGCTAAAATGAACATGTTCATTTGAAATTTTCTTTAGCAATTTGCAGCAACCTCCCTAATGATATTTAATGAATATGAAACTTTGCTTTTGGGCAACCCTTCCAACCTGTTTTTAACTTCACTGCCCATCTTTTTGCGGCCTACCTATATCTCTTTGTCCATCAGGATTGTTGTTTAATGGTCACTCCACCCATCAATCCTTACTCATTCTTGTAAATGCTCTTCCCATTTATTTTTTTTATGCACCAATTCTCCAAGAAAGAGGAAACAGCTTTTATTGTAATACCATATTTAGATTGTAAAATAACTTAAAATAAAACAGTCAAAAGATTAACAAAGAGATAGGCAACATAAAACTGTCATATAATGGCTATGCAAGCTCTCTGTTGGCTGGATAGAGTTGTTACTTGTGCTTAGTTGTTGTGCTTAAGTTTGCTTAAGTGTGCTTAAAGTTGGTTCCTTTTTGCTCTAAAGAAATTTTTTCAACTTTTTAAACGCAGGGACAAGAATGGTTTTGTTAAGAACTTAGTTTTTTATTCAATACAGATAGCAATAAACAAAAATATTGAATTCAAATCTCAATTTGTAAATTTAATGAACATGTTCCCTTTTTGTTTATCACCCTCTCAATTATTTTCACCCAATCCGCCACCACCATTCCAAAATTTAAAAGTAGAGACTTATTGAAAATAAAAAATTGAATTAAATAAATAAGAAATGAAATTCATGAAATGAAATTTTCTCAGAATACCTTTTGTTGAACATTCAGCTGTAAGGATGAAACTTCAAAGATCTTGAAGAAGGTAACGGATTGACATCTTGATAGACAGGTAGAGTAGAGCGTTCGATAACATCTCCGGCACTAAATCGATGATGTTGAGAACTCCAATAGCTAGGAGGCGGAAGAGGATTATTTAACCAATCATTATTAATTTTAATTGCATTTGCACTATTACTACGGCTAACAGAATTACGATGATTGTCAGTATTTGAATGGTTTAACGACGGATTTGATAAAGTATTTCGATTAGTATTTGAATTGACTTCAGAAGATATCCTAAATGTTGTCGTATTGTTAATTGTATTCGATTGTAATATAATATCTGGATTTAATCCTAACCAAATTAGTACAGTCCTAGGATTTTCTCTAACAAACACCTTTATCATATCAATAGGATTATCAGTCTGTGTTTCTATATCCACCAAATGTGGATATGTAACTTCTTGCGATTCCCAACAGAACATTTCTGGTGGATGAGAAGAACTTCTTGGTAACATTCCAGCATTGTTTACTCTTGGAAGGTTCGGATTTGAATGTGCAGGAAGTGGGTACGGGTAACGACTTGTCACAACATTGGTACTTGTCGCTAATTCTTGTAATGCCTGAATTGCATTTTGAACCTGTAATAAAATATAAGGAAAATTATTAAACAATAATAAAAATACCATGGAAATGTCAAACTGGCCATAATTCTAAAGATATATCTTCTAAACCAAAGGTCTCAGGTTTGATTCCCGATAAAGTCTGGCATAATTTCAGATAACTCCATGAATCTTTTTTCAGTCAAAACTTCATACTTGTTTTTATTTTTTAATACATCCTTTACAGAGTTTTTACTTAGTAAATTTTCTACAAATTTTTAAAATATTTTTTAACCTGCCATCTACTGAGCTGAAAAAATAATATTAAATTTAATTTTGTTCCACCTCCATTCAATACATTCAAAAAAATCTTAAATACTTAAAATCTTAAATACTAACTAAGATGTATGTATACCTAAATCTGAAAAATACAGATTTTGAAAAAAACGAGAATTCATGTTTAGATGGAACAAAAACCTTCAATGATTTTGTTCAAAAGAACAAAACACACACAATATTAAACAATAAAATACCAGTTATCATTTTTTTTTTCATAAAGCAAGGAATCAGGTTGACCAACACATAATGTAAGAACAGCAATAAATATTTCAACAAATTCAAGCAACAAAATATTTGCCAAATACTACTGAAATATATTAACAAAATATATACAATTTATATAAAATGGCAAATTCAAGAAGCATGTATTGTCACATTTCAGGAAAATATATAATTCTTTTTAATTAGGATGTTGGATTTTCACAATCTTACCGTCATCTTAAAGAGGGAATTTCACACTGTATAATAGTGATGGAACCAAAAAGTTGGTATTTGTTATTTTCTCATGTACTAGTTCCCTTAATTACCAGAGGTAGGATATGAAAACCATCCTGTGCTCTTATAGGTCTTGTTGCACCTTTTTCCTCCTTTTCAATCTAGACTCTTGAGAGCTGTAGCCGTGTCATCAACAGATTTCAACAGATTTTTTGATCCCTATACAGCCTTCAAGGAAACCTTCTAGGCTAGCAATCACTCTTGAGAGGCACAACCATGTGGCTTCCGCTGAGCAACAGCTGTCCTCTTCAATCTTCATGGCAGACAGCTAAAATGTTGATGACGAACTAGCAGTGCATTCCCTGAAGTAAGAGCTTTCACTCGGTAGTTCGTTCTCTAATCCTGCTAACTAAAAATTATGTTCATTTTTACATTTATATGGGTGGTTTGGGGTTGGCTGTAGTTTCTGTCATTTAATTGTGATTATATATGAGGGCGGTTTTTTCAACCTCTGATAAGCCATAAATAAAAGACAAGTGAATAAAATATAGAAAAAATGTTTTATTAATAAAAGGTACGTACATTTATGGCTTATGAAATTGCTTGAGGTAAACATGGTCAACTATGATATTGCGAGTTCGTCATTTGTGTCGCTAAAGAAATTGCTGTGTAACCGGGATCTTGGCATTGAGCTCAAAATAAGAATACTGCGATGTTATGTCTTCTCTGTTCTGTTGTACGGGATGAAGGCATGGACACTCAAAAACATCCATTTAGAGAAGATACCTTTGAGATGTGCTACCGCAGGATGTGGCACATTCCGTAGACAGAAAGAATAACAAATAGTGGTGTACTTGATAAACTGGCCAAAAAATGTGAGTTGGTTGAGACAGTGAAGAAAATAAAACTTCAATATCTTGGACATGTGATTAGAGGTCCTAAGTATCACATCTTACAATTAATTATGCTGGGGAAGATAAGGGGCAAGCAGAACATTGGTAGACATCGAGCATCCTGTTTGAAGAATCTGAGGGACTAGTTTGGTTGCAGTAATACAGAACTGTTCCATGAAGTAGCAAATAAGGTCTGCAAAATGAAGATGATTTCCGACTTCCGATAGAAGAGGAACTTTACGAAGAAGTAGACTCTTATGGTTACTTTTCGGTAATTACCTTGACGATTGAGGCATTTGTTGTACCTATAGGCTTTTTATAAAATGCTGCCGCCAAAGAATTCAAATGAGTCTTGACGTTGTCTTGAAGTTCCTCTTTAGTTTGGAAGCTTTGTCCTCCAAACCACTTCTTCAGTTCAGAGAAAAGATGAAAGTCACTTGATGCTAGGTTAGGACTATTCAAAAATGTTCCATTAAAATAGCTCAAGGATCTGCTGGGTTGCACCAGTACTGAAAATGGGCAGTGTTACAAATCAGAATAAGTTCAGAAGTCAGAGTGCCTTTTCTTTTGTTTTAAATGGCTCTCAAACTTACAAACTTTGCTAAGTTTCACAGTAAACAGCTACCTTAATCGTGGTCCTTGGGTACATGAACTCCACAAGAAACACAACGAGGAGCTTTAAGACGATGTTAAGACTCATTTAAATTCATTGGCAGGAACATTTTTTGAAGAGGGTATTGGAGGTTGAAAAAAACAGCCTTTGTACATAAATAGATACCAGGTAGAAAAACACATTGATACCTGTAATAAACTACTAAACTTAATAATTGTGCTCAAATACAGTGACTGAACACATTTATTAAAAACTATAATTAAAAAAAATTGTCAATACCTCTTGGCTAAGAGTTGCCACATGATGATGTAATGAAGTAACTTGATTATCAAGTGAATCAACATTACTCTTTGCATGGTCAATATTCCCTCTCTGTTTTTCCATTCTTAAACGTTCAACTCTGTAAACAAGACATAAAAAATATTATTTTATGAAAGCACATTCTACAATATACTTTAAAATTTTAAATTTTAAAATATACTGACAGTTTTCACTAGTTTCTCAAGATTCCCTTCATTCTTTCAGATAAATGTCAGGATAATTGGTGGCAACTTTTAAAATTGTCATAAATTATTTGTTTTGTCCGTCACCCGCAGATGTCAGAAACTACAAGAGATAGCAACAAATGGTTTTTGAATTCATAATCTACAAAAACCGTTGGTTGGCCTAAATTGGGTTTAAAGTCCGGTTTTGACCAAAACCAGAAATAAAGAAATCTAAGTCGGAATTTGGAAACAAAAATAGTGTTATTTGATTCCTCTTAAAGAGTAGATACAGAAATCATTAGGTTTGAAGTTCGGTTTCAACTGGAAGTCAATAAATTAAAGTGAGAAACTACAAGAGATAGCAACAAACGGTTTTTGAATTTTCATCTACACAAAAAGTTAGTGGGCCTGGATTGGGTTTAAAGATTCGGTTTTGACCGGAAGTGGCCCAAAACTAGAAGTATGAAATATGAAAGTCAGGATTTGGAAACAGAAAAGTGTCATTCGATTCCTGTTAAAGAGTTGATACAGAAATCCCTAATGGTTTTTGCCATAAGGCAAAGATAAGTGTTTTTAAAAATTGCCACCTGCCATGAGACGCGTTGTATCATGAAAGGGATTTTTCCTTTTGTTCCCCATGTAGTAGCACTCGTAAGAAATAAGAAGTTTCACTTAATTTTATAAATAATATAAAAAATTCTTGTATAACATACCTTGAATTGAACTTAGCATGTCGTGGACTGATATTTGAATGAAGTGGTGATTTAGTGTGAGGGGAAAGTGGAGATGTTTCCCCTTCCTCAGGCACATTCTCATCATCTTCACTTATTGAGGGTAATGTCAGTGAAGGTACACCATTTACCTCTGATTCTTGCTGCAAATTAAAAACAACAATAATTAAATGTTTTAAAGTAAATTAAAAAAAAACTGAGATATTATCATAAATTAATATAATGTTTATATTAATATTTTTTTGCCCATGACAGGCAGGTGGAGTGTTAAATTATGTGCACTCGATCTCCTAGTTCCAAGGCAACAAAAATAGTTCTGTTTCTTATCGCAGGGTCAGCCAATTATATAACCGGTTATCAAAATTTCATGATCAGAGCAATCAGTTCCTAAAAAAATTATTATTACCTATTAATCTCGAATGTGTGTATTTTCGCCGACTCCCCTACCAACATTAGCGCCTGCAGATGGTCTCAATACCTAGCTGCCGCGTGGAGCGCTACAGATGTGCAGTGCCTCCCCTCCACCTTGAAGTGGACTCACTGGAGGGGGATTTAAGCGAGAGCCCTGGCCCACGAGAGTGACTCTTCAGTCAACTCTCAACCAGAGAAGAATACCAAAAGAAGAGCTCCACACCGAAGAAGAAGAAGAAGAAGAAGAGCCCAGCCAAGACCAGACACCATTCCTGGTCTATGCTACTGGTGGCGGACGCTACATTCCCGCACCGGTCAGCCTTCGCCGACCTGGAGAGAACCGCCTCGGCCGCGCTATCGGCGGACGGACTATGCTGACCCGACACTGCGGGGCTCTGGGGGCCACCACTGCCACGCTACAGTGGGGACCCAACTGCCACTGAGGGAAGGCTATGCCTGAACCCGATAGCTGAGCCGTCACTCTTCGAGCTCTGCTTCCATCACACCGGCTCATCGCTTCCGACCGCCAACGGCCCTTTTCAGGGCCACCAATTTTCCAAACAAGGTTTTGTCACGTGTCGTTGGCCTCGGTCGGCAATAGTATGTTGCAATCTATTCAATTTAAGAACAGATGGTGAAGGATGAAATGATTTTTTGTAGCGTATGAAAATATGCCGTGCCTTAATAGGATTTGAACCTAAGACCGCATGATGAGAGGCGAGCATGTTACCAACTACCCTAATATGGTCAGCTGGATGATATGAGTATGATATGACATGTAAATTGAGGATAGGAGTAATGACAACACATTGTATTCAAAAAGTATAAGCAATGTGAAAACCATTCAAATCTTTACAAAAAATTTTGCATTGTTGTTGTTTTGAAACTGGAATATTTTTTTATGCGCCTCCTTCATCCCCAATAGTGTAACTCACCACCCTAGACAGTCAGATGAGGCTGACAACACAAAAAGAGAGAGGGAAGAAATTTACGTGTAACAAAACAGCCAAAAAGCTCTGGTATATTACACTAGTCAATGACTGATAATACAAGTCAGTTTAAAAATAACAGGCTGAATAATTAAGAAATAACATTAAACTCAAAAATTCAGGATACACAGATGTACGAATTTATAATGTCTCTTCTTCTAGCAGAAGTTGATCGTCCCTATCTGACATCGCTGTATAACTCAATTGTTTTCAATAATTTATTTTAAAATTTACTGCCAGTATGAACTTCCCAATAATCAATCTTCCTTTTATACTCCTATGCAACCCTTATACATCTTAAAATCAGCTAAACAAATCTCCAAGTTTGCGCTGCAAGTATACCAAACAATCTCACACTGGCTCGAAGAACTCTGAGCACAATATAAGGGTCAGAGCCACATATTTGATGAAGCACCACATGGAGGAATAAGGGGCCAAGTAAAGTTTTTCTGGCAGAGAGAAGAAATAAATCAAAATAAAGGTGAATCTCACTTACTTAAAACTTGAAATTCATTAAACTTAAACCTTAAACAGTTGATAAAAACATTTTGGACACCCTCCAACATATCCAAGTTATAAGCTTTATCTCTGTTCCAAATAACAGTAGCATTATTTAAATACTACTTTTAGCGTAAAAATATTTCAGTTTTAAATTTTCTTTGCCTATGAAATAAGCGATAAAAGGAAATTTTTATTTACCTCGGCTTCATATCCTTCTCGAAGATTATAAGTTAAATCATGTTGAATATCATGGGCAAATTGTTGCTGATATTCAGGATATAACCTAAGTACTTCAACTAAACCTTGTATATTTATACATTTAAGATCACAGTAAGTTAATGCTTTAACATCACAGCTTGACTTAATAACAACATCACCACCTCCTGTTGTAGGTGGCCCAGGACACTGCCCTCCATTTCCTGATGGTTGTAGAAAAGCATTTACATCTGAACCAACTAAATCACCTTTACCTGAAAACAAATTATTTTCATTATTATTATTTACTGAAGGAAGAAGCAAAAATTTATTAGCCTGAAACAAAAAAGGCAATACTATTGTCTTAAACAACTGTATTTAAATGTACTATTCTATTATACATGCGTGATGAAATATTTGTAATACAGTAGTATAAATAATTATTGTTATATATGTATTATATGATATATTTGTATTATTATTTTATTAAACATCCTATGTAGGATTTTTAAACAGCCGTATTATTTAAAATTGAAATATATATTTTCTAACCACCAGAATACGGTAACATAAAACACTTACCTATGTTTATAGCGCTTTCGTGTATCTTGTACACATCTTCAGTAAATTAACATTTATTACAAGTCAAAATTTAAAACTTCCTGCTCCTACCATGGTAGATAAGGACTATTCCTTATCTACCATGGTAGGAGCAGGAAGTTTTAAATTTTGACTTGTAATAAATGTTAATTTACTGAAGATATGTACAAGATACACGAAAGCGCTATAAACATAGGTAAGTGTTTTATGTTACCGTATTCTGGTGGTTAGAAAATATATATTTCAATTTGTATTATTATATCACTTATAACTGATTGAAATATATATTTTTAAATCACCAGAAATATGGTAAAACAATAAACACTTACCGGTACCAATGTTTATAGTACTATCATGTACTTCATACACATCTTCAGTAATCTATTGTAAAATTTATTAATGGTCAAAATATATAAAAATACATGACTGAAGATTGAAATATACATTTCTAATTCCCCAGACTACAGTAACAGAACTTATCAATGTTTATAGCGCTTTTGTGTACCTTGTACACATCTCCTGTAATGTATTTAAACAATTTTTTACAATCATGCGGAAGAATAAACATACTATATCAAATATAAAAAAATAATCTAGAAATATTAGAAATAAATGACAGACAAATGAAATTGAAATTTTCAAGAAATATTACATACCTTTATCAATATGGTAATATAGAAAAAATAATGAACACTTAAGTTGTATATGACAACCAACTGTTTTTGATATAAGAATCAACTATTCTTTATCTGCCATGGTAGGAATAGAAAGTTTTAAATTTTGATTGTAAAATTTTTTTAAATATATTACTAAAGATGTGTACAAGATACATAAAAGCGCTATAAACATTGGTAAGTGTTTACTGTTACCATATTCTGGTGGTTTAGAAATATATATTTCAATTTTCAATAATATGGCTATTGATAATACCTCCATAGGATGTTTTGAAAAAATTACTGAAGATGTTTTTCAAGTACACGAAAGCGCTATAAATATTGGTAAGTGTTTTACCGTATAACTGGTGGTTTAAAAACATATATTTCAATCACATAAATATAATAATGGCTGTTAAAAATACCTGCACAGGATGTTTAACATACACTTACAATGTATTACTATTATTGGTTATTGTTATAATTATATTTTTTTATTACTGTTAAAATATTTAAAATAAAAAATTGCAGGGAATTTGAATAAAAACAAAAACACTTATAAAAAATCTGGTGTGAAACACTCACACAACTTTCTCTTGCCAATGCAAATAATTTACAATATAATTTAACATTAGTAATAAAATATTAGAAATAAACAAAAAACTAACCTCAATAAACATAACCTTATTTTAATCATGAGTGAAACACTCAAAATGAAAATCAACCTCAGTCTGGCTTAAAAATACGGAAAATCACTATTTCACGCTAAACTAGGCTCTGTAGAGAAAAATACGTTAAATAAAAGTTGTAGATCTTTAAATTTCCTATAAATTTGGTTATATACACTTTTGTCGTAAAATGCATACTAAGGCCAAAATCTTAAAAAAATCGATTTTTCACACGTTTTCGTGAGAAAAAATCAGAAAATCGCTAATTACTGCTAAACTAAGCGTCATACAAAAAAATGTTTGAAACAGAAGTTGTAGGTTTTTAAATTCTCTACAACTTTTATTATATAAGTTTTTGCGCTAAAATTTATATTAAAGCCGTAATCTTAAAAAAACAACGTTTTTACGTGAAAACAGCCTCACCGAGAATTTCAGCAAACATGGTGCCTACCCTATCTTGTAGAGAATAAAAAATTGAGTAAAATAGGCGATTTTAAAAAAAATCGTAGGACCAGTTTTTGAGAAAATCGCAAAAAACTGAAAAATTATACGAATAAACTACTACTTCCGGTTGACCGATTTTGATGAAAATGTTCGTGTCGCGTCCGGTAGTGGTATGTAACTTAAGTTTCAAGTTCGTACAATGTTCCGTTCTTGAGATATTCTGTTCACACACACACACACACACACACACACACACACACAGACACACAGACACACACACAGACCAATCGCTAAAAACATGTTTTTTGGGTTCAGGGGGTCTGAAAACGTATAGATCCGGTGAAAACTCGATTTCGAAAAATCGACATGAAAACAATACTTTCCTTCCTATATATTCATATAGGCAAGAGAAAGTAAAAATGCTAATAATATTGAAGGCTGATGTCGGATCAAGTGGCCAGGCGGCGGTTTTTTGGTTGGTAGGCGGCTGCGGTCTCCTTGGAGCTGGACAAGGACGCCTCAATTGAGTCCAACACTACTTCCCCCATCGTGAGGGAGTGAACATGAGTTTTTCTTGCCGCCTCAGATAAAAAAAAATAAATATTGAAGGCAGCAAAGAAAGCTTCAAGAAACGATAAAAATTATATCACATGATCTACAATAGCCTTTAACAATAAAAAAATGTTCTGATAATTCCATAAGACCTATAATATTTACATATTATTATAATATTTCTGGGTGAAATTAATTTTAATTTTAATTTAAAATCACATGAAGTAAGTATTTTGTCGAATATTGAGAAGTTATAAAAAATTGGTATAGTATTTATTTTTTAGAAATATGGTGAGTGTTGTATAATATTTTATTATTTTGTAAAATTTTATTGTATTATATTTTAAGATTATTATAAATTAAACTGTTATTAATACTAATTTATGTATAAATGAAATTATGTACAGAAATAAAGAATTAATATTATTATTTTTTTTTTTTATTTTTTTATTATTTATTTAACGTCGCATCAACTGCAGCGGTCATTAGCGACGACGTTGGGGTGGAACTTTATACAATGTAGGATGAAATGATTTTTTTTTGTAACGTATGAAAATATGCCGTGCCTGATTGGGATTCGAACCCAGGACCGCATGATGAGAGGCGAGCACGTTACCAACTGCGCCAATGCGGCCGGCTATTATTATTATTATTTATATTAATTAACTTACCTAAAATTGCTACAACCATTCCATTTTGCACAACCTCCATGGATCCATTACATAAATAATAAATAGAACTTAATGCATCTCCTTTATGAATCAAATATTCTCCTGGAGCACAAAAATTTGTACGAATATGAAGCGACAATAATTTTAGACAACCTTGTGATGCAGCTTCAAAAATTGGTAACTGAAGAATTTCTCTGTGTAAATGCATTGAAACATCACCTCTTAACTCTTCAGGGAATTCTTTTAGAGTCTGAAACAACAGCAAAAACCACACTTTAAAAATAATTTATAAAATATTTTAATAAATAATTCATTTAAATAAATGAATAATTAGTTATATATTGTTCAGTTAGATAATTTTTGGAGATTATTGTTTCTTAATGTAATGAAACTGAATGAACCTTAAAGATAAACTTTGGGAGATCAAATGTAATCGTGCGCAAAAAAGCATTAAGCAGAAATATAAACAATACACTAAAAGGCCACAAAAAGAAGAATAAAATAGTAGAATTTATATACTTAAAAAGTGGAACTATAAAAGGTGGAAGAAGCAAAAATTATATGATCAGCAAAATAAACCACGCTAAGGGTAGAAACTCAGTGAACGTTGGCCGCAGGTTGCCGTTTTCAGGTTACTGGATGGCGCTTGTTGCAGGTTACTGATTCATGTGTGCACAGTAGAAGCATGTACATACATGCTTAAACCTTCCTTCAAGTGTTGGTATTTGACGATGAGTTCCAATAGCAGCAGTGATAATGAATTATTTTTTATGGAAAACGTTTATAAGAAATTGTTATTTAATTTTTTTATTTTTGTTTTACATCTGACTGTTTTGCAATCCATTTTTTATTAAATTATTTTTTTAAGATGATAGCGTAAGTGACATTAATAAGAACAGAAAATTATATGGGGAATGTCATCATCTTTTTCCTCAATTAAAAGAAGATTAAGACAGGGTTTTTAAATACATAAGAATAACTTTGGAAACAATGACTTTGTCAAAAGTAGAACTTCACTTAAAAAAAAAAAAATGGTGTAACTTACACAAGCAACTAATATTACCAGAAGATAGATTTGTGACGCCAAGAACACTTAGCAAACTGCCAGATCAGCAGGGTTATACAAAACATACCTGTGAGCTGATTTGCCCGGGGGACCATTGTAGAGGTTCCCTCACCAACGTTTAGTGTGAGAGGTCTGATTGAAATAAAATGGAATATTCCTGTTAGCAGATTCGCACTTGCAAGTGACCTAACACTAGCAACCTGTGGCCAGTGTTCATTGTGCGCTTACTCTAAGATAGCATTTAACTTGAAAAGTTTTTGACATCCAGTAATATTAGCCTAGAAATTCAAGAAAATGTTTTTAAAAGGATTTTTATGAAGTGTGGCACAGTATGTATGTGAAACTTCAATATTTTGAAATGTGGTGCTACAGGAGAATGTTTAAAATTAAATGAATTGACAAATTTGGTAATAGAGAAATTCTGAGTAAGGGTGTTGAATAGAAAAATTATTAAGAATGATAAAGATAAAAGCAAATAAACTAATACAGCATCCTTCTATTTTAAGACATGGAACAACCAACAAACCAGAAATAATTGTTTAATATGAGAACTGATAACATTTATAGATTAAATTGCAGTATTTGCAGTAAATGAATGATGTAGAAAGTAGCAATTACCAGGAACTAAAGAACAAAGCTAATGGAAAAGAAATGAGACAATTGCTGCCAATCAATCCTGTGATTAATATCCAAAGAAGAAAAAGAATGTTACATAAATAAAATAAACAACATTTAAATTTAAATAAATTGAAACCAAAACAAATTTAAATTTCTTGAAGTACGAAAGCATATTTATCATTCCAAAATACACAAATGATATAAAAAGTAAATAAAGGTTAAAATTGTAGATCTCGGGTTTGATACTTTTGAAAATTTTAAAATTATTGTTAGTTCCATTCACTGACATAGTAGCGCAAAAATCCACAATAGTTGTTTAGAATCCTAGATGTTAATAGAACTTGAATTAAATTTACAATAACATAATAAAGAATATAGTAGCAATATTTTCAATAATGTTTGAATTGGAATAATGTTACAGTGATACAAAACGAGAAATTTGCAAAACAAGAAATGTTAGAGAAGAAGTTGGCAAATTCTAAGCAGTGTGCAACCATATTAGCAGAACCCTAGCCAGGAAAACAAGAAAATAAACTCGGATAAAGTTTTTCAAGGTAATGGCTGCCTAGTCCTACTCTATGGAAGTGAGTCGTGGATTAGTACCAGACCACAGGAGAGTAGAATACAGGCGGCAGAGATGCAATTCCTGTGAAGAACAAAGGGTTGCAGTCGTAAGGACCATCTAAAAAATGAGGATATAAGGACAGAACTGGATGTTTACAGCCTGAATGGGAAGATTGCAGAATATAAAAATTTATGGTGGGACACGTAGAGAGAATGCCTGAGGGAAGGATCCTCCTCAGTGTTTTACAATACAGACCAGTGGGGAGGAGAAATTTTGGGAGCCCATGCAAGAGATGGCATTAATTCAATAGTTTGTTGCTGCTGTGAGTCAGAATAGGCGGAAGCCTAATCCTTAATGTGAGAAGAAGAAGAAGAAGAAAAAATGTTAGTCTTTTGGAAATAATTTGAATTATTGTAATTTAGTCATCAGAATCTGAGAGGGTGGAGAGAAAGTGATTTGTTTTTTGTTGAACGGTATGGAATGCCTCTTTATTCTAATTTATTTATTTCAAATTGCAATGCGAGTCATAGGTCCTAGTACATTTTCCTTGTTTCAATCAAAACACCAGAACTTTACAGTCACTTTTGCAACGCCTTCCGTTTTGAGATACTGTAAAGTTTTTCTTAATAATTTATAACAATACATAACGTTTAGACGTATAGCATTTTATAACATAATTTTGTTATGTGCTTCCACAATAAACACACTTTGCTCTCAGCTGCATTGAACTCCTTTGAGCTATTGCATATCCTTATACTTTGAAATTAAGAAGAAAACCTTACTCTTAAAAGAAATCCTTGTAAAACATTTTTTTAAATTAACTAACCTTAAAATACAAATAAAATGTATCATTCACGCTAATCAACGTGTTACCGTTAATTTACAGACTGAATAAAATAGGTGCATATATATAATGACAGCTTAAAGAATATATCAAAGAGAAATGATGAATATTATAAATAATATTTCAAGCAGGGGTGGAAGGGTAGCAATACAATTCTAATTTTTAAAACTTGTTACATTCAAAAATATTGCGCGTAACATTCAAGAAGATATGGCATACATTTTGTACCAACATGTTAAATAGGCTTCGAAAAATAAAAATAATAAGTAATTAGAAAAAAATTCAGAACGTTCAAACAAATTATTATTTGCTTAATAAATAAAATAAAAATTCCTCTAGATATATTTGCTAACTGTTGATATAAGAATTTATTCAAGTTCTAGTAAATAATTTTGAAATATACTTAAAACCAAAGTGACTTAATAATACTGTTTGAAAGAGAAAAAAATATCACAAGACAAAAAAATTCAGTGAAAAAAATAGTTAGTTGCAATAGAAGATTATTTTATAAACATACAAAACGTACAGTATTTGGTTTCAGAAACTATATTAAAAGTATTAAAGTAACCAACTTAAATAAACTATATTGTTACTGAAAAAATGTATTTGAAATATTTACAACCATGCAATATTTCCATTAACAAAGTGCGGAATATTTGGATGCAATCTACTTGTATACATTTACATGCACATACAGACTTGCACATATTTATACGGAAACATAAAATTAAATACCATTCAAACAATAAAAACAAAATATTGTGACATTAATATACAAAGTAATTTGTTCTAAAGTAAATACACCTTATAAATAATTTTGAATCTCTATATAGCAATCGGAAGAAAAACACTCAGTTGAAGCATACACCATTCCAGTAAAGATCAGAGATGAAGTTAAAGAGGAATATATTAGGAAATATAAGAAGAAATAGAATAAGAAATTATGTAATTAGGAAAAACTGTAGATGAATAGCTTAGCGAGAAGAGTTTTTTTTACCCATACATGTTGTAATCTGTTTAAGTTAGAACAGCAAGCAATCCCATGACCAAATGAAATGAGGATGATATGCATGACGTGTAAATGTGGTGCAGTCTTGACCAGACTCAGGTTGACTATTACTGATAAAGTATTGTTAATTGAACCCCAACCATCAAAGTATACTGGTAACCACTGTCTGGTATTCAAATCGGTATAAAAGTAATGACTTGAAATATGATTTGAACCATCATCTCCAAAAATCAGCTGTTTGACAGCTGACTCGTGGCAACGACTTTACCATTAAACCAACCCACCGGATTTTACCTATTTAATATATGATTTTATTTCTAACTGAGATGTTTCAAAGGATTCCTTGTCAACTGAGTATATAATTTAAAAAAAAAAAATTAAAAATCTATAGAAGATGTTGTTTCTCTTCAGTCATTCATATAAAACATTTTATAGTTAATAACATTTTTGTAAATTTGTGATTCTGTGATGATGGTGGTCCCACTAAAACATATAAGTAAAAAATAAAATTATGTAATAAAAAAGAAATATTGCAATAAAAATTAAGAAAAATTGTAGAAAAATTCATGTGTGCAAAAACAGGAGCTACAATTCCTTGGCTTGAAGAAATCAAAAAAGACAGAACAGAATTAAATCTAACAATTGCTGATGTCAAAGATCGCACACCGGTTTACAAAGAAACAATTAATGACAAAAACAAAATTTTATCAGTAAGAACAATTAAACGAAAAGAACAGGTTTGTTCAGACGAATTGAGAAAAGCAAGATCCGACAGAATGAAAAAGTATTGGCAAGAAAGAAATGAAAAGGAAATAAACTGCCGAAGAAAAAGAACTAACCAAAGAGACTAAAGTGATCCTTTGTGGTCATAAAAAAAAACAAGTTTAGAAACTATAACAGGTCTGTAAAAAAAATTAAAGTATTTTTACAATAGAATTAATTGTAGGTTGCAGGATGCATTATAAAGATCTATTTTTCAATTTAATTACGACAAACAGGTGCTTGTTAGAATTTAACTTATCTACACCATGTTCTATAATGAGAAAGAACATAGCTTCTTTTAACAAGATGGAGCAACATGTCACACATTAAATTGTTTCAATGAATTGTGTTCATGCTACTTTCATGAGGAATGAGTTGTTACCAGTGGCCGATGGGCTCCACGATCCCCAGAGATTTCCGCTATAAAATTTTCTTTGGGGTTACTTAAAGGAGAGAGTTTTTAAATCTAATCCCCACAATAATAATGAACTAAAGGTGAATCATTCAATGAGAAATCAAAGCAATTGACAACACCGTTTTGCGTCAGACGTCTCTCAATATGATCAGTCGAGCAAAAATATGCATCGATGCTCAGAGTGATCATTTTGAACACATTGTTACAAAAATGTTAATAAATGAAACATTTAAATTACATTTAATGTTATTTTTTATTAAAATTATGTTCATCATTCATACAATTTCATTAAAACGTAACCTACCAATTCTGCAGTGGTTACATTATGGGTTTGGTTTCATATTGCTCATCTGGTATAATTAATACTTATTAATTTTTATGGAGAAAATATTTAGAATGTACCACAATATATTGTCCCAGTAAAAGTCATGCTTTAAAATAAATTTTAATCCAATCATGCAAACTTCTGGACTTCTTTTAAACAATTGCATGCTGACATACAATATAAAACTAATTTCAATTAAGTTAACACCTAATCAATATATAAAAAACTTTATTTGCATAAAAAAGTATTCTCATAATTAATTAAAATAAACTGCAAATTTTTTACTATAATTTTTCTATAAATTTACTATTTACCTAAAAAAAAACATACATGTTGATTAACTGAATCAAGCCAAACTGACTCACAAGTAAAAAAAACAAAAACCAATTGAACTGTATTTTGTTTAAAAGATTTTATAGTTACAAATATTTTTATTAAGTTATGATTCATTGTACTAGGTCTTAGATTCCAGTTGTAAATGTACCTCAATTGCATTTATAATTCAAATTGTGGCATGGTTTTCATAAAAATTAAAAGATAAAACAAATAAAAAAATATAATTTTTCACATACCAAATATTTGTTTCCTTCAAATACCTTAAACGCTTATTAATTTTAAAAATAATATCCTCCCACCAAATTAAATCTTACAAGGACTTTATCAGATTCTTTTCTATTGTTAAAAAAATTAAGAAATTTCAGTAAAATTTATCCAATAGTTCCCTGGTCTAGTAACTTGATTCAAATGAGGGGTTTCAATAGAATTATAAATATATTTGACTTCAAGGGACATTATAAAATTGAAAGACAAAAAAATTTTAAATAACAAAAATTCAAATTCAAATTAGTACAACTTTGTATCATGCAATGATATTTGACATCTGATTGAAACTGATATTACAGTCAATGATTACTCAGATTATGTAAAAGTTTTTTATTAAATTAGGAATTTTTTACGTCTAATGATTTAACATATTAATAATGCCCATTACTAGACGTACAATAATGTTGTACAATGGGCATTATTAATGCCCATTGGAACTGGCCAGTCTGTTGGTGTAGTGGTCAGAGCACCACAGGTTCCATATTTGGCATTTTTTCATCTTTATATCACCTTATATCATTTCATTACCTATGCCTAAGCCAAGGCTTTCGATGATGTAGTTGTCACAACCCAATAAAATTTAAAAAACTAAAATAAATAATGCAGACATGAATGGTAACAGATGAAAAATAGTGATGAATAAATGGACACATGACTAAGACTCTTGATACATCTTTGAAATGATAATATATGAAAAGCAAAATACCTTTTTACAGCATTTAAATGTCCACAACCACAACACCACAACACAAGAAACAGAATTGATTACTATGTTACAAATCATAACAATAAATTTTTGAACCAAAACCAATATATGGATGTAGAAATTACATCAATAAAATACCACAAGCTTTAAAAAGTTGTCTCCCTTCTGGAGTCTCCTGGATGCAGTTACAAAAATATTGATCCAGAGCCCCTTGCCATAGAATCCATTTGCACTGACCACTATACCAACAAAATTATCTTTAGGATAAAAAAATAATAATGAATATTAATATAAATTATTTGCAATGTTCAAAATGATTTAAACTTAAGAAGGCTAAAAAAAATTAATGGAAATAAAAATAAATGGGAACAAGTACCACGCTTTAAATATCTAGGCGAGATTATTGAGCCGAATGGTTCTGAAAGATTCTCCCAACCAGAGCGATTAGAGAAGATCAGGAAAGCTCTGGGACAAGTGCAAATCCCTCTCACAACAAACTAAAATTTGGCACTATAACACCGTGATTAAACCAGCAGCATTATATGCTAGTGAAACTTTGGCAACGAACCGAAAAACAGAGATAGAAGAAATTAACAAGGAAGAGAGGAAAATCATCAGGAAGATTCTTGGACCGAGGAAACAAAGGACGGATACAGATTACAGAAGAATCAAGTCATAGAAACTTTCTCGAATATAGAAATTGATATGAAGAAGAAACATCTGAAATTTTATGGTCACATTATCAGACTTTCGAAACACCTACTAACTAACAGAGTTTTAAAATATTTATTGTCTCTAACTGGCTCAGAACCCTAGGCGGAAAATGTCAAAAATGATTTAACATGGCTGAATACAATCGAACAGGAGATTTTAAACAGGGATGTCTTCGAAAAGAAAGTAAATAAGTGGGAAGTTCTCTCAGAATTGCGACTAAAATGGTTTAGACCTAAGTGGAGTGAGGAAAGGAAGCCGAAATTCTCGCAGGGGATGAAGTAGTACTGGGCCACCAGGAAGAAGGACAAGCTGGAATGAAGAATGAACCATCGAATACTTCCTTTCAAGGGAGTTTTACCATTTAATAATAATAATAAAAATAATAAATAGGAACAAAATAAATGACTTTCAATTTGAGGAAATAAAAATAAAATAAAAATGAAATAATAAATAATAATAAATAAAGTAAATAAAAATACCATAATAATTTGCTAATGAAAAAAAAACAATAAATAAATATAACACAGCCATATGTGTGTTCTTCTAAACTTTATCAATTTGAACTAAATGCAAAAAGCTATGACAGCCACAACATAACACCTACCTCTCTCACCTCGTGAATGTCAATGCCATGGTTAAGTGACCACATCGTTTGGAAATAATCTTGCATTCTCTGTTTTAATTCTTTTGGTATTTGATGTAAAGTTAAGAAATCCTTTAAATCTCTCCATTTTGTCTGGTAGAGTGACCGTCTTGAATACATCCTTTGTATTATTGCAGTTACGTTACCAAAAACAACAGCATGCATCAAAGCTACAAAAAAAATTTACATTTTACTTTCTCTTGCTTTATACGAATATGTTGTTTGTTAATTAGGTCAACAGCCGAAAGGCTGGTTTGAACCTCTAAAGGCTTTATTAAGTAAAAACGAGGAGTGAGGTGGTTTACTATGCCTTCCTCACTAAGTTGAAAGAGTATGGTAATCAGCATGCCAGGCCTTCTGAAAAGTACCTACTTTCCACCCTACAAATGACACTTTCACTTCATTCACCACAGGGTCTGGCTGTATAGTGAAATTCACTACTCTTAGAGGAGATAACTCTGACTAGTGTCTTTTACACCTCTACCTTTTCTGTTTTTAAATAGTTAAGCCATATAAGTGTCTGACTATGTGATAAGAAACAGAACTATTTATTGTAGTCCTGGAACAAACAGATTGAGTGCAATAAATTTAACACTCCGCCTGCCCGTTACGAGCAATATATGAATGTATAGGGAAGGAAAGTATTGTTTTTATGTTGATTTTTCAAAATTGATTTTTTTCCGGGTACATGTGTTTTCAGGCCCCCTGAACTCAAAAAACATATTTTTAACAATTGGTCGGTGTGAACAAAATAACTCAAGAATGGAATATATTACAAAGTTTAATCTTGGAACTTCAGTTAGATACCACTAAGGGACCCAACACAAACATTTTCATCAAAATCTGTTAATAGGAAGTAGTCATTTGTTGTGTGATTTTTCACTTTTTTGTAATTTACTTAAAAACGCTCCAACATTTTTTTTTCAAAATTGGCTCATTTTCTACACTTATATGCTCTACAAGATAAGGTAAGCAACATGTGTGCTGAAATTCTTGGGGGGGGGGGCTTGTGCTCTCATAGAAAAAAATTGTATTTTTGAGAATGCGGCCTTAATATGCATTTTAGGCCAAAAGTGTGTACAATTAACGTTGCAGAACTTTTAAAAACCAACAACTTTTATTTCAAACATATTTTTGTTTAATTAAAACAGCATCAATTAGTGATTTTATTTATTTTTTCATCAAAATAAGTAAAAACATGGGATTTTTTAATATTGCACCCTTATGGTATGCATCTACGACAAAATTGTATAATTCAAGTTGTAAAAAATTAAAAAAATCTACAACTTTTATTTCAAGCATTTTCTTCTACAGAGCATAGTTTAGCATCAACTAGTGATTTTCCATATTTTTAAACCAAACAAGAAGTTGATTTTCATTTTGGATCAATCAATCATGATTAAAATTAGGTTGTTTGTCATTTTACATTGTTTACTCATGATTAAACATAGATTTTATTGGTCATTATTTACATTGGCAAGAGAAAGTCATGTGAGTATTTCTTTTTTTTTTTCTGACGTAGTATTAATAAATAGTTTAGCAAATGAACTTTTTAACTAACCTTCCAGCACTATATTACAAAATAAAAAAAATAATGTCTTTAATTTTTTTATTGCTAAAGATGCTAAATCCCCATCAGTTATGCGTGGAACTTTTAATAATTTTAATGAGACAAATTGATGAGGAGAAAAATTATTTATCAATGACAATAAGACTTGCTCCACTTTTCAACATAGTCTTCAACAACAGTTAGACACTTTTCCCACTGTACTTTGAGCTTTCTTATTCTAGCAGTGTAGAAGTCTTTACCTTATCGTTTGAACCCTTCATGTACTGCTTCATTTTCATTGAATATCTTGCCATGTAAAAATTTTTTGAGTGGGGTTAACAAATGAAAATGGAATGGGATAAGATCTGGGTCATAAGGAAGCTGTGTCAACATCTCCCAACCCAACTTTTCAATTATTTCTTTTGTTTTCTGTGTAGTATGGGGGTCATGGAAGAGATTCAACCTTTTGAGAGATCATACAGCCAAAAATTTAAAAAATTGGTTAAAAAAGAATAGAAGAAACTATAAAAACTAAACTTATTTATCGTAGTTTTTGGTAGGCCAGAATAAATAAAAAGAAATACCAATATTAGAAATTTTAAAAATTTACCTCCAATTAACATAGTGCATATACTAAATATTTTTTCAGCACTAGTGTTAGCTGAAACATTTCCAAATCCTACGCTCGTTAAACTAGAACATGTAAAATAAAGTGCAGTTATGTATGCTTCTGAATGCGAAATATTATCAATATCAACTTTTAATTTTTCAGCTAATGTATGAAGCCAACCTGTAAAAAGACAAGAAACAAACATTTCATAAAATATATTTATATAAATTATTAGTAAATTGAAGAAAACAATACATTTTTTATTACAGTACATTTTTGAAAAAATACATAAATAGGCTAATTATCATGTAATATAATTTGATTTACACACTACAATATCTATCAGTTATAGGTACAGTTTTTGTAAAATTTAAAAAAAATTCTATAAAAAGATGGTGGTTCTTTTAAATCATTTGTAACCTAAGAAAATGTTTTCCACTTCTTCACTTCTTTGATTACTTAGGTCGCTCCCTAATGGGTTGACGCAATAACAGCGACTCAGCGGTCCATCATTTGTTGGAACGATGTTGTACCGCGTTGGATTTATTCATGATGCAGCATATTTGTGGCATCCGAATGGCAATTTACTCAGTTGTGAATCGCCAGTTGAACAGCCTGCACTTAAGTCGTTATCTAGTGATGAAGAAAATATTGAACTGTATATGTTTTTACAATTACTCAAAAGGAAACAGAAACACTATTGGAGGCACCCATACATTGAAAGAAATATTAATTGCCGTTTATTTGTAGTGGAAAAGGAATTAACTGAGACTGATGAAAAATTGAAATCTATGTTTATTTTTTTTTTTTTTGAGTTTTACGTCTGACTGTTCTGCAATTATTGCTAATGCAGATGGTGAAGGATGAAATGTGTTTTGTAACAGATAAAAATATGCCGTGCCTGAATGGGATTCGAACCCAAGACCGCATGATGAGAGGTGAGCACAAACTATGTTTAGGATGATGAAGACTACGTTTCAGGAACTTGTGCAGATAATAAGCCGATAAGATAATATTCTGGTAATTTAAAATTATATAGACATTCATGTCTTTTGATTCCAAAACCACATTTAACTCGGATGACATGACACTCTTACCAGTCACTATCACACAGTAATGGAAATGCTGCTAGCATACCGTTTAAAAATCTAACACAAGGTGGCATGACAGAAACATGCTGCACCATAACCATACTTTGCCGACCCATGAGGGAGAGCCGATTACAACAAATGGCGGCAACATTAGATCGATATGCAGAGTTCTTCCTGATTCTATATTGCACCAACGCGTGAAGGAACGGCCTTAGAAGGATTTATTGGAATTTCAGTGTTTCGACCCAAACTTATAAAAACATATTTTAAATTTTATTGAATGAACATCATCATCATCATCCTCTTAATCATCTCATCACTCCACCTCTCCTCCTCTTCTCAACTCCTCTCCACCTCACTTTATCGTTGAACCATTTCTCTTCTATTGCTCTCTTGGTATCAATCTTATTCCCAATTCATTCATAACTTAACCCATTTACTTTACTTTTGTTCTGACCCTTGGTCTTCTAACTTTTTTTTTTTTATTTAGCATAAGAGATGAAAACACAGAAGAGATAAGAGACAACACAGAGAATAAGGTAAGAAAAAACACAGAAGATATAAAAAATGACACAGAAGACAGGCTCCAATATGCCATTTATAAGTTCGACAACATTAACACAGAGTTTGTCATGAGAATATTGGCGCAAAATTCAAAGATTATGGCATTCAAGAGAAGTTAGCCAGTCCGCTCAAAAATTATACTTGGCAACTATAGAAAAAGTTAGAGATTTCAAATATTTAGGATGCAGAATTTCCTATGACAAAGATAATAACGTAAGAAAATTGCAAACTTTAGCACTGTATGCGGTTCTATCCGCAAGACTATAGGAAAGAAAACAAGACAGGATGTCCAAATGAAATTTTATTGAGCAAAGGCTGTACCACTCATAACACATGAGAGTAAAATATGGGTGTCTCTACAGAGGAACGAATCTCGTATCCAGGGCGCTGAAATGAGATTTTGTGGGGAGCCAAAGGTTACAACCAGTTAGATAGAGTAACAAAACTTTACGCGCCAAGTTACATGTTCAGTCACTGTGTGAAACATTAAGAATCATAAAGGGTCCAACCATTTACTTCACATGCCAGCACACAGACTTCCTCTATGTGCATGGAAATATAAACCCAGAGGGAAGCGAGGCTTGGGAAGACCTAGAAAATAATGCCGGAACAGGCCACTGTGCCTAATCCTTGACAGATTATGTTGAGATGAAAAACATAAAAAGAGAATATTCCTTACCTAGATCCCACTTTGTATCATAACGAGATCTTTCTTTCTCAGCGATAACAAACCATATACAAGCAAGCCAATGAGCTACAAGTGTAAACGACAGCATTAATAATGTAAGAATCATGGCACTGTACTGGGAGTAACGATCCATTTTTTGTAATAATCGAGCTAATCGTAAAAGTCTTGTTAACTTTAATAGATGGATGTGACCATGTCCGGATTCCTAAAACAAAAAAGATAAAATTAATTTTTGTGTATTTGTACTAATATTACAAAAAAGTAACTTTTGTTTGTATAAGGTAATCATCTCAATATTTACTTTGACCGATTTCAAAAGTTCTTGCACTGTTGGAAAGTTTAAAGTTTCCTGAATAACACAAGCCATATGATATTATGTAAATTAATTTTTACATTATGAAAAAAAAATTTGTTTAGTAAAATGAAGTCATCTTTTATTTTATTTTTTGGTTATAAGGAAATTTGGGAAGATTAGTTCTTTTATCTATCAGTATGACATCATACTTTTTTTACTCTTTAATTTTCAAAAGTTTTGAAAATTATTCATCAGATAGAGATATCTAAAAGATATTAATTTATCAAATATCCTATTTAGGATTATAAACAGCCGTATAATTTTAAAAGTGATATATTTTCGGGATATTTTTTCGATTCTTTTTAGAAACTATTATCATTCATCAGGAAATTAATGGATAGTCGTCCAATAGGGGGAAGACCAAGAGGCAGGAGATGTTCTATAAAAACAAATTTACACTTTTATGCAGGTTTTCCCGCAGATGTTTACCTAGTATATTGTTTTATTTTAATCCCTAATGTGTGTACGTTGCAATCTGTTCAATTTAAGAACAATAAGCAACCCCATGACTCAATGAGATGAGGATAATACGTATTATGTAAATAAGGTGTAGTTTTGTACAGACTCACACCGACCATTCCTGAGATAGTATGGTTAATTGAACCCCAACAATTAAAGTACACTGGTAACCATAATCTGGTATTCAAATCCATATTAAAGTAACTCTCTTTACAAGGGCTTGAACCAAGGAAACTTCATTTAAAAATTCAGCTGTTAAACAGCTGACGTGTGGTGATGACTTTACCACTAGACCAACCACTTGGTTAAAAAGGAAATATATAAAGATTTAAATCCTTCATGTACGACAAGATAATATAGAAATTTATCAATATGTACAATAATAATAATAATAAAATTTTACGTGGAAAGTAACATAAATTATTTTATCAAGGGAGTTCAGATCGGAAGGTTGGTTGAAAAAGTGGGGATAGTAATTAAATTGAAAGTAATTTATGATCAAACTATATAGTAAATGTGGTAAGGGCATCTCAGTTAATTTGGTATTTGTATTGTAGACTAGAACGTAAGGGTAACTACTGATATGATTTATAGAAGTAACTTTGGGACAACATTAATTTAACAATGGATGGGTAGAGTTGTTCTTTGTTTAGATTAGATGTTAAATGAATACTATTTCCGTAATAAATAAATTAAAATCAAGTTTCCAGAAAACAGTATCATTCAATTAAACTTTAATCATACATAATTAAATTTGATTAAAAGATAAGTTAATAAAGTTGATTTCACTCAGTACAATTATGTAATTACGATAATAAACACAGGTGATTATATTAAATAATAATAATTGAGTTCATTATTGCAAGTTAGTATTTATACAGACTTTAAAGTAGCCTATATTTAACCTATAATTAACAAACTCATCTATCTATCGTACTACGACTACACTGTAGTACTATTTATACATACCTCTCCACTGTAAACATCAGATGCATACAGCAGATCAAAGGGTATTGCTGCTAATAAATCCACTACAAACCATCCTTTGCCGTAGTTAATTGCAATAGAACTTGAGTTTGAAACTACTTCACCTTTACGGTTGACATACGTTGTTCGAAAGTTAAGTATAATATCTAGAAAAAAGAAAACAAAAAATATTATAAAAAATTTTAATTTAAAAAAATTGTATGATAAACCTGTCACCGGATGGCGACATTAAGTGGCAAACCTTATTTGTTTGGTGGCCCTGAAAAGGGCCGTTTAAGCGGTGGTCGTCTTGGAGAGGCATTGGTCGTAGTCGTCATGGCGGTCGAGGAGCTGGACAACACGGCGTGTTGTTGTCCAGCGGAGACATCATCTTCTTCCCGCGCAGTAGTGCGTCGATGGCTGCTTCGTGTGGTCCGGTGGGTGTAAAGCTCGGTTGAGGGACTGCTGTGGGCATCACTCGCGTCAGCGGGCAATGATGGTCCGGTCAACAGCTTACGGTGACGGGTCGGCGAGCGGAAGCATCATCTTCTCTCTTGCGGGGTCGTCGATTAGTCCTTGCTGGAGACCGGCAGTCATGTGCCGTGGTGGACGTCTTGTCAATGTCGTAGGAAGTGAATCTCTCGGAGTCTTGATCGGAATCGAATCGCTCGGCTCAGTGCAGCACTCTTTATATAGTCGCCAAGAGCACTGTCGTAGAGGGCGGTGACTGGCTCGACCTTGATGACAAAGGCCTCTGTCGGTGTGGAGCCGAAAGGTTTGTCGGTGCGCCGACCAAGGCTGGAAGAAGTATTGAGGCCGGCAACACAGTAAATGATTAATTAGAAGGGGTGGCGGTGACAAATCAAATCATAATTAATTCCCCATAACAAATGGAGTGTTAAATTATTTGCATTTAATCTGTTAGTTCCAGTGTTACAAAAAACAATTGTGTTTCTTATCATTTAACACATTCAGTATGGAGTCAATATATGTGATAATTACCGATTACGATTGATTTATTTAAGATGAAATGCGGCTTCACTGAATGACGGACTACCATGCAGAGATTTTTTGTGACTGACGGATGTGGTAGGTCTACCTCATGGATAATCAAAAATGTCATTCGAGTTTTTCATCAGAAGGGTTGGTAAATCTGATTTTTAAGAATTGTAGTTTAGTAATGTTAGTTAGAAGTACATCGAGTTGAGTGTAGAAGCCATTCTTTAATATCCCACTCTGTTTTGGTTTATTAAACAGTCAAACCTTAGTGTCATTTTGTTAAAAAATTGAATTGTAACATGGTGTAATACATTGAATTGGGGTAGTAAGCAACAAAGAGTTTATAAAAGGACTGCCGTGGCATCCCTATGATGTCCGTCCCTCACGTAAATCCTTGTATGGTAAGTACACCACATCCACACGGACTGTGTTAAGAACAGAAGAGGTAGAGGTGGAAAAGACACTAGTCAGAGTTATCTTCTCTGAAAGTAATGAACTTCATTATACAGCCAGACCCTGTGGTGAATGAAGTGAAGGTGTCATTTACAAGGTGGAAAATATGTGCTTTTCAGAGGGTCTGGAATGCTGATAAGTATATTTTTAACTTAGTGAAGAAGGTGATAGTAAACCACCACTTTCCTTGTTTTACTTAGTAAAACTTCTACAGGTTCAAACCAGCCTTTTGGCTAATGACTTAAACAACAACACAAGTAATTAATTAATAAAGGCTGATAGGGAATTGCAAGATTAGTAAGTAGACACATGGGTAGAGTTTTTAAAATTCAAAAGAATGCTATTAGGTGTATAATGGGAGCTAATGACCTCATCTCATGCAGGCTACTGTTTAAGGAGCTTAAATTGCTTAAAGTTCTACCTTTCTTACATTTTGAGGAGATAATGAAGATAAGCAACATTTCAATCTCTACTATCATAACACAAAATTGTTTGAACAAAAAATTACTGTTTTTTTATTTATTTCAAGTCGCATCAACATCTTGGTTATTAGTGACTACTTTGGATTGAGGAATGGTGTGCTTAAATGGGTAATAATTTTTCAGAAATCGAAACTGATACTCCACTTTGCAGCGTAGCACACTAACCACTGGGCCAAGGAGATGGCCAAGTAAACCTACTTATGTGGGGAGAAAATACATCAATAAATGACATCGTTACCTTTTATTTTTTAAAAATGAAGCACTGAGTTCAATATTCAGGAATGTGGTTGTATTATGTAGGAAGTTGTGTAAATTATATTATTAATGACATTAAGTTTGTAAAGTTTGTTTCGAAACTACAAAAAGAAATGACAAGTAAATATTTATTTTGTTTGTTTAAATTTAGACACATGTATACCCTGATCACTCAATGTTGGACCTTTGCTGAAAGATGCACAGTGAACTGGGACCTCTGTTTAAGGTTAGGAGTGTAAGGGTAAATTCTACATAACAATGAATTGTATGAGAAACTAATATGTAATATAAAGTAGTGGGGGTAATTTAAATTTCTCTTTGCCCATCTCAGGGTTCAGGAACACTTATCAGACATCTAACCTTTTTCAGCAATGAATATCATTATTATTTTTAGTAGAAAACACGTTTAGTGTTAATGTATTCTAAAAGTGTGTTCTTAATTTTCTTTTCTTTGTGATGTTACTTTATAAACATGTTTGTAAATTTTATTGTGCAGTGCTGTAACGACTCACTAATTCCCTACTAAATTTAAGGAAAGTGCAATAATGGTCTATTCATAAAAATTGAATTAATTATGGTCCTATGAGCTTGCTTATTTACCATAGGTCAACACAGAGAAAATTGCTCAAAATTTTGGATATTGCCACTGTACATAAACCTATTCTTGAAGTATCAAATCATTTGTGTGTGTGTGTGTGTGTGTGTATGTGTGCGCGTGTGAGTGTGTGTGTGTGTGTGTGTGTATGTGTGGTGTGGTGTTTATATTCATTCTGTAGTAAAACCTATTGGGTCAATTTGAAAGCTAATGTTTTTTCAAAAAGCCCTTTGTAGTTTTGGAATTAACTGTGTAGTCAAAAAATTAAGAGTAGTACCTATCTCTGATGCAAACATACAAAATCCAATTTCCTTAAAAATGGCTAAAACAATTTTGATTAAACTTTTCTGATTTCATTCACTGATCTCATTAAAAAAAAACAAACAACTCTGGGAAGATTTTTATAGCTCTCCTCTTGTCTTAAAATTTTGTCAGAATTAATTAGCTTAGCAGTACATTTTGAAGGTATAAGTTTATTAAACAAAATTGAAGATTATTAAAAATGCTACTACTTTTAAATCTCAATTTGTTTTAGTCCAATGCTTAGTTTATCAGTTATTTGTAATTTTATGGGAAAACTGTATCAAAATCAGCTTTACTTCAAAATTATAGCTTTTCAGTGTGTTTTAGGGCAAAAATATACATATCAAAAGTCAAAGAAAATTTAGAAATGCCACAACCTTTATTGTATTTATTTTTTTTGATTTGCACTTTAGCTGGTAATAGTAATTTTATGTACAATTACATAAAATCGGTGTTTTCATTAAAGTACGCGTAAAGTGAAAAAATAATTGTAATTCAAAGGGCAGATTGTCATAGAGTATCGAGAGAATCAATGCAGACTCTTAGATCTTTGCATTATAACAGAAAATAAAAAATGGAACGAATGAACGACGTCTTACAATAAGTTATCAAATATTAATAATATTATTGATATTATAATACTAAGTAAAGCATAATACATGAACATATAAATTTAAAAAAATAAAATGTTGAAAACGAATTCACAATGGTCGTAATTCTATTGCAATCAATATTGCCGCCAAACCTGCGCACTTTGCCATACTTATGGTTTCTATTAGCGCCACAAGTAGCAGCACTGCTGCCTGATCCAAGTCGACATTTTAGTATTTAGTTTGCCTTGTTTCAATAAACAACAAAACTGTTCTAAAAGGCAGTGCGTTAGTACAAAGATGGCTTCTCAAAATAAAATTTGTTTATCTAGTCAAAAAGTAATAGTGGCAATGTTAAAAGAAATTGGAATTACTGACTATGATCCTCGGGTGATCAATGTTCTATTGGAGTTTACGTACCGTAAGTGTAGCTAAACCTATGTTAATAGAATTTGTTACGTTTTAGGTTAGGATATTGAACAACCTATTAATTTGTTTAAAACTTGCATATTATTAATTTGTTTTCATAAATAAATAATCAAGAGTTATTGATTCATCAAAAGGGAAAGTTACTGTTGCCGAATTATTTCCATTTACGAAATAACAAAATGTTTAGAAATTAACAGTGTAAGAAGGTCTGTTTGTGGACTGTAATAAATTTGTTGGACCAGTTTTTTCATTGCACGTCTATTATCGAGTAAATATACTAATATCCATTATAAATTCTGAATAACGATTATCCACAATTTTTGTACTGTAAGTTTGTATAACCTAACTTAACCTAACTAGTTTGAGCTTGCAAGTGCTCTTCTGTTATCCTGCCCAGAGTTAAAATTTTTTTGTTTCATTGTTGTACGATGTAGGCATATTTCAGCTTGTTTATGTATGTTTTAAATTTCATGAGAGATTAAATGATTCCTTTTATAATAGTAATACTTTTTGGTTACTGTTTCATTCTCCAGAAACAGTAGTTTACACGGTAGCTTGGGAAATGTCTACTGTGAACTAGGCTGTATAATAAATTTATTTGCAATAAGAAATTAATAATACCAACCCTTAAATGTGATAATACTGATTAAAACTGTACTCTCCTTCTTCTTTAGCTTCAATCATGCGATTGGTAGGCAGCTTTCCATCGTTTTCTGTCCAGAGCTATAGTTTTTAGTTGGATGTAGCTCTGGATCCCTAGATCTTTGGTAATTTGTTTCAAATACTGTAGCCGGGGTCTTCCACGAGCCCTTTGTCCAATTATCATTCCTTCTAATATTCTTAACGTGAATTCATTGTGTCTTATTACATGGCCAAGCCAAGAGTGTCGTCTGTCCTTTAGAATTTTCAAAAGAGATCTGTTCTCCTCAGCCCTTTGAAATACTTCCTCATTACTAACTCTGTCAGTCCATTTCAACTTAAGCATTCGTCTCCAACACCATACTTCAAAAGCATTGAGTGCTTTTTCCTCCACCTTACCAATAGTCCAAGTTTCTGAGCCATAGAGGGCAACACTCCAAATGCAGCTTTTTATTAGTCTCTTTCTCATTTCTAACCTGAGACTATTTGAGGAAAACACATGTCGCTTACCAATAAAAATAGCTTTTGCCTCTCTTATACGACGCTTTATGTCCTCTCTATCTTTACCATCTTCTGAAATGGTACTACCCAAGTACTTACATGTTTTCACTTGCTTGAGGGCGTTATCATCTAATTTAACTGTTTCAAGTTCAGGCTCTTTAGAACAGATCATCACTTCTGTCTTCTTTTTGTTTATTTCCATGTCATATTCCGTTTTCAAAATGGCATGCAAGGTATTCAGTGCAAAATAAGGTATTCAAGACAAAGGAGGGCTAGAGAGAGCACTGAATACCTTGCATGCCAAAACTGTACTATTAACCACAAAATTGGGAGAGCTTTCTAGTAAACCAAGCAATCATGTACCTCCACCTGCCCTGTCCATGGCATTGGAATTTCTTCACTCATTCAGTTCAATGAAAGCATGACATACACGTTTTGTAATGTTAGTGGGCTGTTTATTTAGTCATTTTCGTTAAATTTTTTTTAAAATTTAGGTATAGGCCTACCGTTTAAAAATTTATTCCAGTTTTTCATTTTAAAAGGTTTTAAAATTTTATTTGTTGTTTTTCAGTGTATTTAATGTATTTTTAGTTGTAAATATGAATGAATTCAGTGATTTTGATGAACAAACCAGTAAATTGACGCTTAAACAGCAGCTGTCGTTATTGAAAGAAACACCTTGGAAAACATAGTAAAGAAATAGTCAGTAATGTTGATTATTTTTTTGAAATTTGGCTAATAATCCTGAAGCTTGAACAAAATTAAATTTCTAATTTTTATGATATTAAGATAATAATTAAAGATAAAAAATTCGTTCGCACTCTGCCAAATATGGCAACACTGCATTACTCTAATTAGATCCAGGCTTGCAATTTCAGGGTTACTAATTTATAATTCAGCCGTTGTTAGTTTGCTCCTACTGTCAACAAACAAAAGCCACGTACTACAGGGTGCATACTAGATTGTGCGACTTTACGGATGTCGTATTCCTATTAAGTTAACTATTTTTTTAATTATAAGTTCTTAAAGTACTAAAAACATCAGTCATGATATGATGTAGGCCTAACAATTTCATTTACAAAAATACTTTTAAAAGTATTTTGTATTTAAATATTTTTTAAAGTATTTTGTTGTTACTTTTTAATCAGCATGTACACATTTAAAAGAACGGTTTTAAAGAAGGGTTTGGATAATGAGCATGCTCAGTGACGTCATTATTTGTTTACATTAGGAGCAAACTAAGAGAGGTTGGACTGTAGTAACAGTCCAATTATAGCCTACATTTCTAAAACTGTGGGTACATTTTTGCTGTCAAACTGCAGCAGTCATCAAGCTCACACATTATTTCATGATCATTTTTCCATAATTTAAAATATAAGTGTACATGCTTTAATGGTTTATGTATATTTTCAATATGAAATCATAAATTTTTTTGGGAGTATTTGTTTCTATTAATAAGCAGAAAAAACAATTACATTTTTAACTCTGATATGTACTAATTCTTATAATTAAGCTTGCTGGCTCCTTAAAGCACTAGATTGCCATTTGCTTCTTTTGCTACCAGAAAGCTTCATAATTCTGTGCATATTAGACTAGGTATGCTAATAACTTTATATAAAACACTACATTACTTTTTTTCTGTCATCAGTCTCTCGACTGGTTTGCAGTTCTCCAACCTGTTCTATCTTGGGCAAGTCGTTTCATATCTACATACCTGTAACACCCTACATCTTTTGTAATTTGCTTTCTATATATTCTAATCTTTGCCTCCCTCTACAATGTACTCCCTCAATATTACCCTCCATTATTAATAGCCCAATACCTGGATGTCTTAGGATATGCCCCACTAGCCTATCCCTTCTTTTGGTAAGATGCTTCCATATACTTCTTTTTTCATCCACTCGCCTAAGAACCTCTAAATTACTTATTTTGTCCACCCACCAAATCTTTAACATTTTCCTATAACACCACATTTCAAAAGCTTCTATCCTCTTCTTTTCTACAGCCCCTATCACCCACATTTCACTTCCGTATAATGCTACACTCCAAACATAATGTTTTAAGAAATTTTATGCTAATCTGTAAATCAATGTTTGTAGTCAGTAAGCTGTTTTTCATTTCAAAGGCTTTTCTAGCTTGAGCAATTCTACTCTTGATATCACTTGTGCTTCTACTATCCTTTGTTATTTTACTCCCTAGATAGCAGAATTCCCCAACTTCCTGTATGTTTTCGTTGCCTACTTTTAAATTTCCTATCTCTAAACCACTCTTGCTGCTGCATAACACTTTCGTTTTGTTCTTATTTACTTACTTACTTTATTTTTAATGTTCTTATTTACTTACTTTACTTTATTGTTCTTATCTACATTACTTACTAGACCTTATTATGTTTTTTTTGTTTTACTTATTTTTGTATTACAGTATATTTATGAAGTAATTTTTTATCTGTTTAAGGTTATGTAACGTGTATTCTGGAAGATGCGAAAGTTTATGCGAATCACGCCAAAAAGAAAACAGTTGATTTAGAAGATGTTAAATTAGCTGTACAGATGCAGTTAGATAGGATATTTACAACTCCACCACCTAGAGATGTAAGTTTTTACTATACTTTCTAAAAGTTGAATAACTTCTTAATTAAAAAATGTTGTTGGATATAACAGTGTAAGAATATATGTATGTTATATTTATTTTTAGTATGCTCTTTTACCCGTAGTGTGCAATATATTTGTAATCTTTCTTGAGAATCTTTAATTGTATGCAATTGATTCATACCCAGTCTGACCTAATTTTATATGGATATCTTAATGTTAGTTATTAAACGTTTGGAATAAACACGTACAAGGAATACAGAATTCCTCTTGTATTACTCTTGATTCTGTCTGTGAATTATTTTTACTTTCTCTTGCACTAAATAAATATATAGGGAAAGAAAGTATTGTTGTCACAGATTTTTCAAAATTGAGTTTTCACCGGATGTACACGTTCCATGTCTTGTGAACCCAAAAACATGGTTTTAGCAATTGGTCTGTGTGTGTATGTGAACAAAATATCTCAGGAACGAAAAATAGTACGAAGCTGAAATCTGGAACTTAAGTTTTAAAAATACTACTGCTGGACCCGACAAAAATATTTCATCAAAAACCATCAACCAGAATTAGTTGTTTACTTGTGTAATTTTTCACTTTTTTGGCATTTTCTCAAAAATGGCTCATACAAATTTTTCAAAAATTGCCTCAGATACTTTATTTTTTATGCTCTACAACATGATAGGGTAGGCACCATGTCTGCTGAAATTCTTTGTGGGGGGGGGGGACTTGTGCTCTCATAAAAAAGAATGTTTTTTTAAGATTGTGGGCTTAATATGCATTCTAGGGGAAAAATGAAATAATTAAAGAGTTGTAGAACATTTAAAATCCTACAACGTTTATTTAAAGCATTTTTTTTGTACAACACTTAGTTTAGCGGCAATTATTATGATTTTCGGTTTTTTTTAATCAAAATAGGTAAAAACGAGATTTTTTAATATTGCAGCCCTAGTATGGATTATATGACAAAAGTGTTTATAATCAAAATTATAGAAAATGAAAAACCCACAACTTTTATTTTAAGTATTTTTCTCCATACAGAGCCTAGTTTAGAGGCAATTACCGATTTTCCGTATTTTTAATGTGTACAGGATTTTATGTCATTCATTCATGATTAAAATAAGGTTTTTTTTATTTTACATTGTTTACTAATGATTAAACATATAATTATGTTGTATTGGTCACTTTACAATGGCATGAGAAAGCCATGTGTGTTTCATACCAGATGTTTTAGTTATCAGAGGTACATCTAATGAAAAATACCAAAATACCATTATTTAAGTAAATTGGGTTATCTTAATATCATGTAAATGCAAATTCAATTTTAATTGAGGAGTATTTTCTCACAATGAAACTTGATCATATTTATGTCATTGTATGTTCTTTATTTATCTAATTTATGTAATTGTAATGTATGTTGCCATGAAATTAGATCAGTGGTTCGATAATAATGACTATTGATATCGGGGAAAAAATATTTTTGCTTTACGGTTATTAATTGTTTTGTAAGATGTAGGATGTGTTTTATAATTTAATGTAGGTCTATAGGAAAATGTATTTTTTTACTGTTAAATTATGCAGTTATTGTTTTTGTATTTTAATGTACTGTTTTCCTTGTTTTTAGATTTTACTTGAAATTGCAAGAACGAAAAATAATAATCCTCTACCGTTAGTTAAACCTCATTGTGGAGTTCGTTTACCTCCTGATAGATATTGTCTCAATTCTTGTAACTATAGATTAAAAAGTCAGAATTCTAATAATAAGAAGGTACAGTATTTTTAGTTATAATGTATTTAAAAAAATTTAAGTATAAAGAGACACTTTTTGTTATTCATTATCTACAGTGAGTTTTCAGTTTTAAGATCCCTTGAAATTAAGGAAGGGGTGGATCTTAGAAGAATATCTTCATTTGTTTGTGTAATAACATAAAACCTTGAATCTAATACACAGATTTATTTGTCGGAATTGGTTCCTAGTGCGCATTAGAATTAATGGTGCACTAGAGAAATCAAGAATCAATTAGAATTGATTCCTGGCAGGTAAAATTGACTGACTCTCATGGTAACAAATTACATGAAATTAAGCCTTGGCCCGCATCAGTGAGGAAGAACCGAAGGGAAGAAGTTGTGATCGTATGAGTTTGAATTGGGTGCACCAGATTAACCCATGGGTATTTCATGATTTCTGGTGATGCTCCAATGTATGGTAGGTGCAGTTGTCCTTGGACAATCAAACTTGTATTGTTGGATTGTGTCTACTACCCAGCTGTGCGTTGGCAATTTAAGATACTCTTTGAATTATGAGATATACTCTGCGACAAAAGCCCTATTTTGGACGCGTCTGTGGGATTTAAATTACTTTGATCCATCAGTATTATAACTGTGTGAAAGTCTTGAGTGGATGGCATGTTAAATTTATTCTAGCTGTGATATTAGGTTTAAGGTATATTTTTATGTTTGTTGCCCCTTTACACTCCTTTTTATATTTTGTGCCAGTGATATTATTTATATTTTTCATATAAATTTTATTTTCTTGTCTGTGATACTAGTTAGTAAGATTTTAGTGTTAAAGAAAGAAAACTGAGTTCCACCCTTGGGTTTTCTACACTCTTGTTTGGAATAACAAGTGATGATAAACACCTTAGTTTTTCACCTTAAAAAAAGCACTGCAATTGATGCACAGTAGCTTTTGAGGTTGTTAGCAACTGTACGCAGGAGTCCCCTGTACTTAAGTTTTAAAAATAAAACACCACTTTTAAGAATAAAACGAATGAACACTTTCTGCCAGCTGATGTAATTACAAGATGTCAAGAAAAGGTTTGAGGACATCTGAGTTAATGATGGACTGGGTAAAACCAGTGTTGGGTCATCGTCCAGTAGGTACACACATTAAAATCATTGCTATCTGCTATTACAGAAATGAAATCCAATAAAAATAACTATCATTATACGTAATGCGGTCATTTGATGACACCATTTCGTGTTGACAAATAAGAAATCCGTACTGGCTGGATATGTGGTTACAATCTACTTGATTTCATCGAAAATAACTTTTCATTCCCATCTAATTGCTGTGTGGTAAAAGAATACAGTTGGCAACAAACCCGAGCAGGAATTTAAAAGGTTTTCAAGCATTACAAGTTTTCTCACATTTGGCACAGCATTTAGAAAATTTGAATTAATTAGGCTATGGCTAGATAGGCGTTATTTGAATCTACTTTCTTTCGATAAATGACGCTGGAAATATGGACACAATAGTTTATAATGGGACCAGCTAGATGGTAGTGAATTAATCGCAGCAAATGCGTGTCCTCAAGGCGATAACACAGATGGATAGACCACGCCCATTCCTTCTTTCAATAAATGCTGCGATGTACTGGCTAGACGATTAATTAACGCCCAGTGTAAATTCCCCGTCAGGTGTTAACACTAAAAGGCACTGATGAAAACTATGTTAAAAATGATCGTATAGCCAGTATGTTACGGACATGGGATAAATAACGCAAGAAGTTTTACGTTAATTAACGTTCTGTGCAGCCGTGGATTTACTGATAAAGAAGTCACATTATTTATTGAAAAAAAGTAGCGTTAAATGACAGTCGTCTAGCCGTAGCCTTATACTCATGTTTGGCAGTGAAAGGGTTAAATGCAATATAATTTTATGGGAAACTTTAATGCAAATCTTATCTCTATTGTGTTTCAGATGAAACAATTTGGTCATCAATCGCAAGGTGTTACTGGTACATTTATGTCTAGTGGCCAACCTGGAGTAAAAATCGCTACTAAAACAGCTTCGTTATCATTAGTTAAACGACCTGGAAGTATCACGACTATTCCTCGTACGCAGTCAATATCAGCTCCTAAACCAGTGGTTAAATTTTCTGCTGCAGGTAAAGATAGCTTTATCAGTGATCAATAGTAAATTAAATCACACTCATTTTATTCAGGAGGGTATTTTTATTCAACATCCTGAAAAATGGAAATATCCATTTCCCCATGTTTAAATATCATATTTATGAGTGATCAACTCTTGTGATAGCTGTGTTGTGTAATTTTCGCATAGACAATTGATTTTAGAATATTTTAAGTTTGGTTATTGTAAAAAATTTCATGAAAGCTACAGAATTTGCTGAATTTGGTTTGCCTGTGTTGCTACATCTACATCCCAAAGTCTGGTGTGAACTGCTAGAGGTTACCCTACTCTTCCTTTTTATGTTTTCTAGCCCCCCCGAAGCCAAAAAAACATGTTTTTAGCGATTTATCTGTGTACGTGAACAAAATATTCCAAGTACAGAATAATGTATGAAGTTCAAACTAGGAATTTAAGTTTGGGGACCTGACATATGAATGATTTCATCAAAGTTGGACAACCAGAAGTAGGCCTAGTCGTTTATTCTTTTGACTTTCCCAAAAACCCTCCTACGATTTATTTTTAAATCACCTCATTTATTACATTTCTTTGTTCTCTACATAGAGTAAGTGCCATGTGTGCTGAAATTCTTGAGGGGGGGGGCTGTGCTCTTGTGGTAAAATAATGTTTTTCTTTTAAGATTGCAGCCTTAATATGTATTTTAGGACAAAAAAGTACTTAATTAAAGTTGTTGGAAATAAAAAAAAATCTACAACTTTTCAAGGAATTTTCCTACAGAGCGTAATTTAGCACTAGTTAATGATTTTCCATATTTACTTTCTCTTGCCTATATGAATGTTTAGGAAGGAAAGTACTGTTTTCATGTCAATTTTTTGAAATAGAGTTTCACCGGATACACACGTTTTCAAACCCACTGAACCCAAAAAACATGTTTTTAGCGATTGGTCTGTGTGTGAACAAAATATCTCAAGAACGGAACATTGTACGAACTTGAAACTTAAGTTAGGTACCACTAGAGGACCTGACACAAACATTTTCATCAAAATCGGTCAACTGGAAGTAGTAATTTATTTGTGTCATTTTTCACTTCGCAATTTTCTCAAAAACGGCTCTACGATTTTTTTAAAATCACCTAATTTACTACATTTTTTATGCTCTACAAGAGAGGGTAGGCGTCATATCTGCTGAAATTCTTGGGGAGGCTGTTGTCTCTTTAAAAAAATGTTTTTTTTTATGATTGCGGCCTTATAATGCATTTTAGGGCAAAAGTGTATACAACTTTAAATATAAAAGTTGTAAACAATTTAAAAACCTACTACTTTTATTTCAAACATTTTTTTTTTATAACGCTCAGTTTAGCGGTAATTAGCCATTTTCTGTTTTTTTTTTTCATAAAAATTGTCAAAGAATGAATTTTTTTAAGAATACGGCCTTAGTATGCACTTAACGACGAAAGTGTATGTAATAAAATTTATAGGAAATTTAAAGATCAACAACTTTTATTTCAAAAATTTTTCTCTACAGAGCCTGGTTTAGCGTCAAAAAGTGATTTTCCGTATTTTTAAGCCAAACTAAGATTGGTTTTCATTTTGTGTTATTCACTCATGATTAAAATTAGGTTATGTTTTTAGGTTAATTTTTTTGTTTATTTTTAATGTTTTATTACTAATGTTTGGTTATATTGTTCATTATTTGTATTGGGAAGAGAAAGAAAGTCATGGGAGTGTTTCACACCAGATTTTTTTAAGTTCTATTACAATTGATTTTTATTTAGCATCATTCACTCATGATTAAAATTAGGTTTTTCATTTTACATTGTTGACTAATGATTAAATCATTATTTATATAAGGTAAGAGAAAGCCGTGTGAGTGTTTCACACCAGATATTTTATTTTACATTCAACCGTTTTAATAAGGCTAAAATAGACAGTGAAGATGATAAATGAAAGGGAGTGATGAAGAAATACTTGACCGAGAATCAAATCCAGGGCCTCTGGGATAGAATCCAGTTTTACTGACCACTACTAAAGGGGCCAGCTAACAAGTAGTTTACTAGTGATTTTCTTATTGGGTTGAAACGCACGATTGCTGATCTGTTAAGCCAAGTCTTCTGAAAAGGATTTACTTTTCAAGCCCACCAAAAACACCTTGTATCTTAATTTATGTATAAATATCTATATTTTAAAATAGACGTAGAGGAAAATATTAACCCTTTCAGTGCCAAACAAGTTTTTAAAATTTGACCCTAAAGTGCCAAATAATTTGTATAACTATGTACAAAACGTGCCAGCCCTTATTTTGACAATTCGCACAGGGGCAAGCCATAGCCAACCTAAATTCAACGTTAGATGAAATAAAATCTCCTGTTGAAAACTAATTTTTATTGTGTTCATAAAAAGAATAAATACCCAAAACGGGCAGGTGGAGTGTTATTTTAATTGCACTCTATCTGTTTGGTCCAGGGCTTAAAAAAAATAGTTCTGTTTCTTATCATATAGTCAGCCACTTATATGACTGAACTATTTAAGAACAAAAGAGGTAGAGGTGTAAAAGACACTAGTCAGAGTTATCTCCTCTGAGAGTAATGAATTTCACTATGCAGCCAGACCCTGTGGTGAATGAAGTGAAAGTGTCATTTGCAGGGTGGAAAGTGAGTGCTTTTCGGAGGGCCTGGCATGCTGATAAGCATACTCTTTCAACTCAGTGAGGAAGGCAATGGTAAACCACCTTACTCTTAGTTTTTACTTAGTAAAACCTCTAGAGGTTCAAACCAGCCTTTCGGCTGTTGACCTAAACAACAACAAAAAGAATAAATTGTTCTGATAGCACTAAAATATTCAAAATGAATTAATTCCATTAATTTTTGAAATTACTAATTCCTTTTTTTTTTTCTTTTTTTTTTTTTTTGGTTTAACGTCCGGCTGTTGTGCAATTACTGCTAATGCAGACGGTGAATGATGAAATGATTTTTAGTAACGTATGAAAAAATGCCGTGCCTGAATGGGATTCGAACCCAAGACCGCATGATACTAATTCTTTTGGCGGGCCTGGACTGTGATTTCTGCACAGAATAATTCTTTGGTTTGCCGTCACGTCACGTTCAGCTATCTTGGTTCAAACTCAGTTGCCTGCAACTGTAGTTTCAGTTTAAAGTAGTTGCTGCTGTCAGTCCCACGACTGCTGTTTTGTTTTAAAAAAATGTTTTTTGTAAACGTCCAGTTATCTGGATGTTGGCATTTTATGCATAACTTACGAACATCTAGTAAACGGGATATTGGCACTTTAGGTAAAAGATGGAACTGAAAGAACTAAAAGGGTTAAATGAGTACAATTGATTTTAATAACTTTGCTCTTGTTTGTTTTAGGACTTCCGACTACAGCTCAAAAAATTCAGGTAAAACCAAAAATTCAAATCTCATCTTCAACTGCACAAGTAGAAGTTATGGGACAAAATGTTAAAATAGAAGTTGATGAAAATTCGTTAAAACGGAAAAGAGACGATGAAGGATCATTTGAGGAATATGAACCTAATACGTAGATTTGTAAATTTTATTGATAATATTATTTTCTAAGTATTTACTATTATTATTTTTTAACTATAATAAATCAAATATATTTTAATTTTAAGTTTTATTATTGTTGTTATTATTAGAAGAAACCCACTTGTAATTAAAAAAAAAAAATCCCATTATTTTAATTTACTTCAACTGTAAATTTACGCATTAATTTCGTATTGTATTATAAAAATAGTATATTTTAAAATTTGTGATATTATCTACAGGATAATCCTGTTTATCCTGACTGAAAGTAATTGAGAATATATATTTTTAACAATTTGCTTATTTATGATAATTCTGACCATTGTATGTTGAATGAAAGTATTTGAATATACTAACATGGCACTCAATATTTACTTTTATTTTTTCTAATTGGCTGGTTTCAAATCAATTGCTTTATGTACTTCCGTCTTTTTACAGTGTGTAATTTATTAAATTTAAGCTGATACAGTTAAAATAACACCGAATTGTAACAATAAAATAAACATAATTTTTTTGTCACTGTTTGAAAAATTTAGGTTTTTTGAATCAAAACATGATGTAACAATAACTACTTAATATTTCAAGTTCCATCAACAGCTTGGTCCGTAGTATCTACAGTGGGTTAGGCAGGCACTACACCAGAGTAGCGTGGTTACACTAGCTAATACGTGCGATGACTAAACACAAACATTAGCACCACCAACTGGGGTGGCAAATGTTACTATATATAGTGAGTTATGAGAATGCCTTTTGCATATGGATGGGCTGTCAGGAAGGGAAGAGAAATCTGAAAGTGCTGCCAACCTCAATAGTGAGACACTATATTTTACTAACGTGCAACTGCATGGTTTTTTTTTTTTATTGAGTGATGATGCCTACATAAGCCTTGGGCTTGTGCGTAGGCAATGATATGTGGTGATTTACAGATGAAAAAATGCCAGACCTGACCGGGAATCGAACCCGGGACCCCGGCATAGTAGCCAGTTGCGCTGACCACTACACCACGGGCCGGCCAATGTTGCCTTTTAATTAATATACTTTATTGTGACTGACATTTTTTTCACTTAAACCGTATTTACTTTAAAACTTTTTTAATGATCAAAGTTTCCAACTAAAATTTTTCCTTTCTTTCAAATACGGTAATAACTTTTCACATATCGGCATCACTGTCTTTTGATACAAAAATTCTCCATAATTTTGATAACCACATGTCTGTCAAAGCAATCCAATAAGCCATTCCTATATTGTGGCCATTTCCTTTTTTACCAGGTATCAAAAAAACTGTTGAAGAATTATTTTCTTCACTGTCTTTAACTTCCTTTTTTACATTTCAAATTGTGGAAAGAGAATCATCACAATAGTTAGCCGCTTGCTCGTGGCTTTTTTAAAAAAGCATGGAAAGGTATTTTCGTTTAGCTTCAACTTCACAACATTTTATTGAATTGCATATTAGATTTCTTTCAGCACTGAACAGTTTGACCGTGTTTTTGAGGAACCGATATTTCTGTTTATGGTAACAAACTGTTATATTCATACAGTTAACCTGCAAAAGGTTTCGCGATATACTCTATGTCCTCTGGATATAGTTTACATTGTTCTGTCGGTAAACTGATACCAAAGAAATCGCTCATGCGCACTGATGCTTTCCCCCTTTACCCCTCGTTAAAACCAAAGGCAAACTTATGACTCAAATAACCATAGTAGTGCATCACTAAACAGTGTTGTATCGTTTTGACGGGAATCTGCTTAATCAGTTTTTATATTTATTATTTATACTTCTGTGCATAGTTACTTATTGACTACGAAGTAATAACATTATAGTAATATATTATTGTAATTTGGGGCATTAGTAATAGAAAATTATGCAGAGGATATTATATTGTTGCATTTGTTAAATTCAATTAATTCCAGTTAAATTAAAAATTACAATTCATATCACTCATGTTGAATATAGTAGTAAATAAATATTTAAAAAAATACATTACTAAAATGTCCAAACTAAAGACAGAAATACCAGTCATGTAAGCAACACAAGTGGCAAAAATACAACAGTCGCTATTCTTGAACAAGTAACTGTTGTGACTAGTAGCAAGGAAGTGGCGTGCATCTCGGTGTGTCACTCTGGTGGAATGTAGTCGTATTTGTTTCAGTGTAGTTATAAGGAATTGCATGCTACCAGTTGCAAAATTTGTGAATTACTGTGCCACCCTACTCTGGTGGAATCCTGGCTTTAAGGAATTGGAATGGTGGATTTTAGCAAAGAAAAAACGAGAAGAGAGTGCCCAGAAACTGACTCATGTGATCCACTGCGGTCTCAAAAGAAAAAAAATGTTTTCTCAAAACTTCTTGTTGGTTAATTTTCGTGAAATTTTTAAACGATATTCAATAAAAATGTGTTCACAATCTGAGTTTTTGTTATGTAAAAATTACAAAATAAATGGTTTTATTTCAATTGAAATCATTGCATCTGATTCAGTCCATTTCAAGTCACCATAAAGTATTTTATTTGGTTTCTTGACCATTTTTTAAAAATCTGATAATTTTTGTAGTAGCACCCTTATGTATTGGAAGTTTCAAATAGCCATTCATTTATTTTTACTCTCCTTGGTTCTCATGTGGCAGCTATTTTTGTTTTGCCAAACATTCAAATGGAAATGTTAACGCAATCACAGGTATCTCAAAATTGGGTAAAAACCAACTTGTTTTGTTCAAAACACAAAGAGCTACATTTTCATTTATGTTTACATTTTACTTAAATTAGGTTTTAAGGGTGAAAGTTAAGAAAATTTTTCCTATTGTTATTATAATTTTCTTCATTTTTGAGTCAGTTTTCAGAATTATCTCGCTATTAGAAGTCAAAGTGATATGTTAGTAATTTTTACAAACTTTCTTTTTCCTTTCGAATAATTTTTTGTAATTCACCAATTTTTGAAATGTGGCATAGTATTTTAAAGTCATTTAAATTATCTATTTTGAACAAATAAGTAAAATTATGAAATTTTGCTCAATTCAAAGCCTATGCGAAGGGATATGCTGCAAAAATTTTGAGTTGTAAATTTAACTCTTACTGAAATTCTGAACAAAAAATTTCTTAAAGTAATATAAATTTTTGAATCTAGTAAATGATACAAATTTCTAAATTTTTGTTAAAAACTCTTTTGTAGCATTGACAATGCTTTTTAATTTTATTACATTTATGATGTTCTCATTTGAACATATTGCTGTCAATAAGTACATTTTATGCACTAGAATTTAAGGCTTCTTAAAAAAAAATTAAAAACAAATATTGTCATGTTTGGGATAACTTTTTATAGCATTTGATGATAATAAATTATTTGTAAAACTAATGAACTACAGTGATGATAATGAAAAATTCACTATTATTGTTGGAGCTTTCTGCAGTAGACTTTGACTTCAATATCAATTTACTAAAAACTGATGGGTGCGTGTCAGTTCAAATTTTCATATAAGCTATCCTGTTTTGTTGTATTTACTATTTATGGAATTTAAAATTCCAGGTTTGTCTGAAATTATATATTTTTTAAAATATGTAATGATTTAGGGGTTGCTATTCAATTTTCTAAATCATATTATATAACTTGTGCATCTATCTGATATAAAAACATGGAATTTGTTGCATTCAACACTTTTTAAACGATAACAAATAATTTTAATTAATCATACATATTTAGGAATTTCCGTTAGTTAAGAACATGATAAGGGAAATTATTAAACTTGAATGCTTAAAATATTTATAATGTTGACAGAAATTACTTTTATTATATTTTGATTATTGTGTACGATTTGTATTTTATCTTTTTAAAAAGTATGTCTATAAATATATTTTTTACAGTAAATCTTGTGTTAATTTAATTTTCCTAATAAATTGATTTTATTTTTGGACATAAGAGGGTTGTTTTATGAAACCTCTGATCAAGCTGGTAAAAAGCCAGACATGTGGTAAGAGGTGGGATGTGCATCTTTCCTACTGCGGTTGTCCGTAAATGAATGTCCCAGTTTCAATTTATATTATAAAATTGTATATTATAATAACTGTTTAATTTTGACTATTTATAACAAATCATACATCAAAATAAAGAGTAACTCAAACAGATTTAGATAAGCGCATACGCGAGTGCTGCTTTGTTGGTTTTCTGCTTTAAGCACTACGTACGCAAAATGGTGATTCCTGACCGTAAAGTGTTTTGTGTTCTTCAGTTTGCTAAGAGTGAACATGGAGTTCAGTGATGAGTCAACGTTTCATCTAAGTAGGAAGGTAAATACCCATAATGTTCAAATATGGAGGACACAACATCCTCATGAAATAGTGCAGTATCAAAGAGATTCTCCTTAAATTTAATGGTTTCTGCGCTGCGTCCCGGATTAAGTGTACGGACCACTTTTTTCGCTGAAGCTAGTGTAACAGGGTATCTAGTTATGTTGCAAGAATGGGTCTTTCCCCAAACAGAAGGTGAACCTGAAAACTTCATTTGGCAACAAGATGGAGCCCCTCTCCACTGACATTTCTTCGTACGATAGTGATTGAACATCCAAGTCCCTGATCGTTGGATTGGTTGTAATGGTTAAAACGACAGAGTTCATTTCTGCTGGCCTCCAGGTTCACCTGACATCACATCATGCGATTTTTCCTTTCGGGTTTTATAAAAGATCATGTCTTTGTTCTGCCACTACCTAATGATTTACCAGAGTTCAAACAAAGAATTAAACAGGCTATCGCTTCCATTACTCTTGATGTGTTAACCAAAGTGTGTAGAGAATTGGATTTTAGTTTAAAAGAGTGCCGTGTAACTAAAGGTCCACATATTGAACATTTATAAGAAAAACTAAAGTTTGTCTTTAATTTATTGTAAGTAGTCAAAATTAAACTGTTATAATATACCATTGAAACTGGGACATTCATTTATGGACACCCGGAATAACTTTGGCTACTAACGATGCCCGCTCATCATTTTGAGCTGAGCTGTAGGCACGTAAACATGTCTAGTATGGTAGATACTCCTTCCAAGTACGCATGGCAAGTAATGCTAATAGCTACGGGTTAATTTTGGAACCAAACAGGTGTGTATTGCTTGTAGAGTTTATGGATCCAGGGACTACAATAAATACAGTTGTTTAGTTTATTGCCAAACTTCATAACAACTGCCAGTAAGTAAGCCATTTCAAACAAAAGAAGAATACTGACCCGAGGAGTTTTCCTCGTTCTTGACAATACATGCCCTTAAAGTGATGGTGTAATCAGCTTTTGGAGAGGTTTACATAGGACATGTTCAATCAACTGATGTCTAGCCCCTGACTTAGCACTAATAGATTTTTACGTTCTCTTGCCTATATGAATGTATAGGAAGGAAAGTATCGTTTTCATGTTGATTTTTCAAAATAGAGTTTTCACCTACGAATTTAGGTAGCTCTTTTAACAGTATTCTTATGTTTCTAAAATGGTTTCTCAGTATTTTAAACAAACTGTGTGAGTTCATGGAAATGAACTGATATTTTTTGTTAGAATAGTCTGCCAATTCAAAATATTCTGCTACTTAAATACCAATTTGGGTGTTATATGACCTTACGAATGTTATGGAGATTTTTTAAGTAATAAAAAACATGTTTCCAATTGAAATTAGGATGAATTTTTTAAGAAGTTTATATTTTAGAGTAAACTGAAGATGACGTGATAAAAAATTGTCCTGATTTTCGCCTGTAACTGCAGTAATATTTTCTGTAGGCCGAATAATATGCATATTCAAGCATGCTTCTGAAAACGTTTTCTTCAGGTTTGGGTCTCAAGAAATTTTTTTTATTCTTAATGTGTGTATGTTACAATCTGTTCAATTCAGAACAATAAGTAACCCTATGAACCAATGAGATGGGGATGATGTGTATGGCTTGTCAATGTAGCGTAGTCTTGTACAGACCCAGGCCGACTATTCCAGGTAAAGTTTGGATAGTTGAACCCCGACAATTAAAGTACCACTGGTAACTACTGTCTAGTATTTTCGTTTAAAAGTAACTACCTTTACTAGGATTTGAACCAGGAACCTCTGTCTCCACAAATCAGCTGTTAAAAAGCTGATTCGGGTAATTGACTTTGCCAGTAGACCAACCTAGTGGGTCACTCATGAAATAAGAACCAACATTCTGGATGTTAAATTTTTTGTATGAGCGAAGTACTTATTAAATTTTCAAGTACAAAGAAAAGTAAGAAAGTAAGAAATTGCAATATTGATAGACAAGATAAGTTTACTTGATATGTTTACTATGTTATTTGATATGTTTAGATATGTTTACTTGAAATTGAATTAACAACTTTGAATCTTTATAATGATTAACTTAATCCTAAAAATCCCTTTCATGAGACGACGCGCCTCATGGCTGGTGATAATTTTTTCTGAAGAAAATATTATTGTAAAAGATACCCAGACATTTAGAATGTCAAAGACACTCCATTAGTGATTTCTGTATCTACTCTTTAAGAGGAATTAAATGACACTATTTTGTTTCAAAATTTTGATTTTGATTTCTTGACTTCCAGTTTAGGGCCACTTCTGGTCGAAACCAGAACTTTGAATCTAATCCAGGCCCACTAATGTTTTGTGTACACTGCAAATCCAAAAACTGTTTGTTGCTATCTCTTGTTGTAGTTTCTGATATCTGGATGTGATGGATGGATATCGGAAAATGATAGATGACAATTTTATGAGAACAATCAGGTTCTAATTCCTAATTCTTGCAACTTAATAAAGAAACTTAATAAAATTTAATAAGAAAGCAAATTATGTGTATTTCACGGGAAGTTATAATTTATAAAAAAAAAACATTTATTTTGTAGTACGTTATCAGCTGAGCTAGTAAACTGGCTTCCCAGAGTATATTGACATTAGGCATATAGCACATTGTATTTAATATTATTTTTATTGTTGGACTGATACAGAAATGGTAAATAAGTGTTTCTTCTATTGAATTATACAATTATTCTTTATTGTATTTCAAACACGAAAATAACAGTGTTATTGTATCTTGCATGAAGCCATATAACATTTTTTATGTGACTTCCTTTCTTAGAATCTATAACATTCTTTTATTTTTTAACCGACTGGGACATTCAAAGAGTCATCGACTTCATTTTTTTATAACTGTTATTTATGATTATAAAATTTATAATAGTGTATTGTTTTTTCTGAGAACACATTCATTTCCGTGTTTACTTCCTTGATTTTGTACAAATAAATACTGTATCTCAAAAAATTGAAATCTGTATCACTTAAAAATATAGGAAGAAAAATTTAAAAGATTTTTTCCTGTTAATAATGTTTTAGGAGAGAGTCTACCCATAAAATTACTTTCACGTATTTTCCATTGCTTATATCTACATGTATCAGTCTGCACAAATGTAATAGTTAAAAAATTAAAAATAGTGGTTAATTGTGACGTTTTCAACCCGTAAAACTAGTCATCTATGATATTGTGACTAATGGACAATATAAGCAGCTATTGTACAAAATTTTGCCAGATGTAATTTATTTACTGCCAGAGCGCTATCCTTTATTCATTTGTTGATTTTGTAGTGTATTGCGGAAGGTTTCAGTATAGTCTATTGTGTTCTCTTGGGTTCTATTACGTCTATTGTTCTTTATCTAGAATTCTCGTAATAATTTTTTTCTCAAAAGTCTGTGATTGTTTTATATAAGGTTGCTAGGTCTTTTGTAAATTAGGAGTTAATAGTTTGTAAAGCAGTAGGAACCCTACTAGAAAAACTAGAAAAAAATTCTCGTAATAATTTTTTTCTCAAAAGTCTGTGATTGTTTTTATATAAGGTTGCTAGGTCTTTTGTGAATTAAGAGTTAATATGTAGTTTGTAAAGCAGTATGAACCAGTTTTTTGGGTTGCATATTGTATTCAGGATTGTTTGTGAAATTTCTTTTTTGTTTTACATCTGACTGTTTTGCAATTGCTTCTAATGCAGGTGGTGAGAAGGATGGTAGATGAAGATGAAGGTAACAAAAATGCCAGACCTGACCAAGAATCAAACCCGGGACCCCGGCATAGAAGCCAGTTGTGCTAACCACTACACCAATGGGCTGGCTAAGTGACAGGCAAGTAGTGTACTATTGTGTACAACTGTAAGTGAAGAATTAATTACCTATTAATTTGATTGTAAATAGCCATAGTTTCTTTTTAGTTAAATTTAGTTTGTCGTAAATTTTTGAACATTTTAGTCTTATTATTAAGTAAATGGTTAATTGTATTTTTCTGGTAATTATAACTGCAACAATTAGTGTAAGTAATTAAATTGCAAATAAATATTCATTTTAAAATTTAAAGGAGTTTTGTTAAATATAAATAACCAGATCCTGAAAGATTTTGAAATAAAGGTTACAATATTGTTAGTATTTGCTGTATCACTATTAGTTTTGGCCCTACAGCCATTTACATACACTCAATGGATACAAAAAATTCTGGTGTGAAACACTCACACAACTTTCTTTTGTCAATGCGAAAAATAATATATTATTGATGTTTTATGTAAATGTAAAATTGATTTTATCATTTATTTTATGGTTTTTTTTTTAATTCTGTTTAACGCAATCCTTGTAACCTATTTAACTACAGTAATTTAACTTAGTAATTTTTATAGTAGTTATAAGTATTTAAGTGATTAAATTTTTTTGTTCTGTATACTCTTATGCGCGGACAGAACTCTTTGTGAAGAAGAGTTTTTGCATAAAAGTATATTTAGTTTCAAATATTGTATTCTTGTACAGCTTACTTTAGTTCAATATTAAATCTATATGTATATTTAACTAAATAAAATAAATGAATAAATTAAAAAACTGTATTTGTCAACCACCTTATGGCCCACACAATACAGGACAATGATTTAGTTGCATGGATGTAATACATTATCAGCAGTTGTTCATTACTTTATCTGGATCTAATATGATTATTAAGGAAACAAAAGATAACATTAGAATGGAGTAAATAACCAGTGTTAACACTAATAACGAAAACACAATTCTCTCGACTAATTCATGGTTAGATTAATTGGGTTTTGGTTTAAGAGGTGATAACCGAATGAGATTACGGTATTATTGTTTAAATAACAATTGCTAGAGAAACCGACAATTCTGTCGTTGGTTTACTTCAAATTCTAAAACTATAGACTATAACGTGTTGTGACTATGTGTACTATACACATAAGAGAAATGCAATAGGCGTGCTTTGAATATTCGTAGAACTCAACAATTAAATTGTAGCAGTTGTGTAATAGGATTGTATATCTATATATAAAGTATGTGAGTATGTTTGAATGAACGGGTTAGAAAGAGAAGGGTATATTCTATTGTCACTGATCTCTTTGTGCGGCTGAAATTTACAACAGTACTTAGTGAATCAATAATCAGTGGGCTACAATAAACCAAGTGTACCGTATATAACAGATTTAATGGACTTGGAAATTCTTAGAATTATTGAAATTTGAATTTTGGTAATAAAAGGTTACTTAAGGGGAGCTCTATATCTCCTATCTAACCCATGTTAAATTGAAATTGACCTCTTAACGGTTTCGGAACAAGTATCACATTTCAAGTATTTGGGGTGTGATATCACATATGAAATGGATCAGGACTTGAGCATGAAAATAAATAGATTCCAAGCTATCTGTGGAACAATCAACAGGACCTTGAGGAACAAAGCCAGAAGGGAAACGAAAATGAAATTTTATAAAGTTATGGCTATCCCCACTCTTTTATATGGTTCTGAAACCTGGGTACATAAAAAGAAGGAATGGAGCAGGTTACAGGCTGCTGAAATGCGATTCCTAAGAGCAGTGAAGGGTTGTACTAGGGAAGACAGAATCCATAATGCTGAGATCAGAAAAGAGCTCAACATACCCTCCATATGGCAGAAAATCGAGGAAACCAAACAAAACTGGAAGGATCATGTGGAGCGCATGGAGGATGGAAGAATTCCCAGGGCAGTCATCTCCTATCAGCCAGTAGGAAAGAGAAGCGTGGGCAGGCCTCGTAAGAGATGGAATTGATTAATAGGGGAGTTTGCAGTTGGAACAGGCAATGTGCCTAATCCTTGAAGGAAGACGACGACGACGGTTTCTAAGAAACCGTTAAGAGTTAGGGCTTTAATATTTTTGTGCCTTTTCTATGACATATTTTTAAGCTCTGGTACTAGAATTATTAATATAGAGCTAGCGATACCATTTCGAGAATTTTTTTTGAAAAATGCAAAAACAATTTAATTTTTTTTGAAGAATGTTTTATTTTATTTGAACTTAGTAATCATACTGCAATGATTCTAGTACCGTATGCCAAAATTATACTGGTAAACATGCTCAAAAAATTGCAACCGTCAAAGTCAAATAGTTTTTGAGAAAACTGAACTTTTATAGAAAAAAGTGATTTGCTGGAATTGAGCTGTAATGTTTTACTTAACCTAAAATTAGCCTGCACCATAATATTGATCCTCACAAAAATCTGCATAGCTTCCATAATTTCTATGGTACAGTTATAATTTTTATATGTTATTACACAGAAAAAGATACAGAAGGCAATGGCGCCAAAATTAGAAAAATAAATTTTTTTCGATTTTCGAGGTATAGTGCTCCCCTTAAATTTAATAAGGGCGTGGAAAATCACTATAATTTTATCATGAACACAAATTTATATCCATGACAAGTAGTGTAAATTGAATCTCTGCTTAATAATACAAAAAATAATTTTCTTAAACCAAATTATACAAAAACAACCAAAATTAATTAACAAATTAAAGAATTTTGTGTCAGTTTCCATTTAGAAATGACACATTAGTTGCCTGCAGGTAAACTATTAGAGCGGACGCCAAATAAGTTTGCTGTTTTTTTGAGTGCGCAGAAGGTTTATTTTGGTAATGGCGTGCTCGGTTGCTTCAGTGAGTGGCAGTGCTGTACTAGCTGTGATCAGAGTCATATTGTTCTCACAACGTTATATATCAACTAACCTGAAAACATTAGTCTGTAACGTTTGTATGTGGTAGGCGTAAATCAGTGGTGTCAAACTCAGTTTTGAAGAGGGCCATATATTAAATTTAGAATGTGTAGGCGGGCCAGATTCAAAAAACAAAAAAATGTACTGAATTATTATAACATTTTATTTATTTAATTGTACAGTATATAATATACGGTTGTTAAAAATCATATCAAAGTTATAAAAGATGGTAATTATTTTGAGCTTGAGGATCCAGATACCTGACTTCTCTTGTTTTTGACAAGCTCATTGATATCAGGTAGAGATGGCGTTACTGTCTATCTCTCTCGCTTGTCTAGGCACGCGCTGCCCTTAAAATTACTTATAAATGTAGTGTGCGCATTTTAAAACTTCCGTAGAGGAATCGAGTGAAGTCTTAAAGCTCTAAAAAAAACATGATTTTTCTTTCTGTGACACATTGCGATCGCGGGCCGTATTGATACAGCCCGGAGGCCGGATGCGGCCCGCGGGCCGTATCTTTGACATGACTGGCGTAAATTGTTGTATACAATTTAATATTTTTAATGTCGCTAATAGATGATAATTTACATCTTTCAGCGCTGTGATTTAATAGAGAGTTCGGTACTAAGACATGAAGTCGACCGATTGAATCCGAACTATTCGCGCAGCTACACCAGAAGCTTATTTGGCGTCCGCTGTACTATGACTTTATTCATAATATCCTAGAAAATTTACAAACAGTAAAGTTTCTAGGACTGTCATTAGATGATAGTCTTGGGATTTTTATACTGATTAAATCTGTAGTAAAATATCATCCTTCTGGTGTATTTGCATTGAAACAAATGGGCAGATTAAATGATAAGAAATTGGTAACACCAGCTAACCATGGTTTAATTCTATTTCATATGCTATATTAGTGAAATATGTTATTAAAATATGAAATTAGTGGTAAATATGGAAAGTTTTTAAAATTCAGAAAAACAATTAGATGTTTGGTGGGAGCAAGCCACCTTAACTCCTGTAGGCTATTATTTAAGGAGCTTCAATTACCTAAAGTTACTTCTTGCATATTTTTGAAGTGACAATGTATATAAAGCTAAACTAGGATCTGTAGAAAAAAATGCTTGAAATAGAAGTTGTAGATTGTCTTCAAAAATCCAGTTTTGACGAGAGTACAGCCTCTTCAAGAATTTCAGCAGACATAATGCTCAACTAGTAGAGCACAAAATATTTGAGTAAATGAGGCAATTTTTAAAAAAAATTGTAGGAGCCGTTTTTGAGAAAATTGCAATAAGTGAAAAATATTATGAACAAACTACTACTTCTGGTTGGTCGAATTTGATGAAAATGTTCGTGCCCTGCAAGAAAATTTAAATCAAAATCTTTTTTTTTGCTAGTGGTACCCAGTAACTTAAGTTCCAAGTTTTAAATTCATACGATATTCCACTCTTGAGATAATATGTTCACGTACACACAGACCAATTATTGCTAAACTCATGTTTATTTGGATTCAGGGGGGCATAAAAACATGTATTTCCAGTGAAAACTTGATTTTGAAAAATTGACATAACAATATCTTTAACTTTCCTTCCCTGTATATTCACAGGCAAGAGAAAGTAAAAATCAATTGGAGATACAATGCAAAAGTGAAGGGTTACATTTTTCTGTCACATGTCAAGACAACAAGAATCTTGGCTCACAAAAGAATAATTATTCAACTACTTTTATAAGAATAGACCAAGAACTACTGGTTCAAAGAGACCCAAGGTGATAAAGATAAAATAGACATTACAAGAGTAGAACAAATTAAGAAAAAGTACCTGAAAAGGTAAGGACACAAAACTTAAACTGAAAATATTTGATTGTAGACCAAAAAAAAAAATTTTGTTTTATATTCTAACACTACACTACTACACCACAGGCTGGCCACAAGTGAAAGAAAAATACAGGGTGGGTGGAAGGGGGAGAAGTATAAAAAATAAAAAGTTGCTGTTTCGGTCAAAATTTCTTGCACTTATCTGTAGTAATATAAATTATCCAGGAGTGAAATTTTTTAATGGAAATTTTATAATGCAGTTTGCATATACCTAATTAAATATTGTGACAATATCTAAAGGGAATGTTCGAGAATTTTCGAGGAGGACTAAGATTTTAAAAACATTACCAAACCATAAGTTTCTTAGAAATTTATTATGTACAAATTTATTATTAACAAACTACTAGAAAATTTACAAACAGTAAAGTTTCTAGGACTGTCATTAGATGATAGTCTTGGGATTTTTATACTGATTAAATCTGTAGTAAAATATCATCCTTCTGGTGTATTTGCATTGAAACAAATGGGCAGATTAAATGATAAGAAATTGGTAACACCAATTAACATTACAGGACAATGATTTAGTTGCATGGATGTAATACATTATCAGCAGTTGTTCATTACTTGAACATACATTTGAGAAAAATACAGGGTGGGTGGAAGGGGGAGAAGTATAAAAAATAAAAAGTTGCTGTTTCGTGCCCAAAAAAATATAATTTATAATTTTAAAAAAAAATTTACATTACAAAAAAATAGACATTACAAGAGTAGAACAAATTAAGAAAAAGTACCTGAAAAGGTAAGGACACAAAACTTGAACTGAAAATATAATAATAATGGAAATAATAAAAAAAACTACTTTATAAGACTTTTTAATGCTCAACTAGTAGAGCACAAAATATTTGAGTAAATGAGGCAATTTTTAAAAAAAATTGTAGGAGCCGTTTTTGAGAAAATTGCAATAAGTGAAAAATATTATGAACAAACTACTACTTCTGGTTGGTCGAATTTAATGCAGTTTGCATACACACCACAGAACAATAGTCACAGATTAAGGATTATTCAACTACTTTTATAAGAATAGACCAAGAACTACTGGTTCAAAGAGACCTTTATTATAAAATGTTTCCTTGAAACATTTTAGTTTATAAGTTTATTTATTTTCATTATTTATCGTAATTATTAATTGAATTGTAATAATTGTAATTTACTTGTAAAAAGATTATCAGATTTCTCATCAGATTATCCAGAATTGCCTGGCGCAGAAGCCAGTTGCACTAACCACTACGCCAACGGGCCGGCCTAACGTTTAGTATTATTTGTAAAAAATATTTGGTTTAAGTGCGAGTTAAGTTTATTTATTTTCATTATTTATCGTAATTATTAATTGAAAATCTCCATAGCTCAATGAAAAAATGCCAAACGTTTAGTATTAGTAGTAGTACGTTTGTAATTCAATTCTAAAATGTTTCCTTGAAACATTTTAGTTTATAAGTTTATTTATTTTCATTATTTATCGTAATTATTAATTGAATTGTAATAATTGTAATTTACTTGTAAATTTAAGACACTTTATTAACTGTCATTTTTAGTGTGTAATAAATACTTGCAATTTTAAATTTTAGTATGTAAATTATTTATTTTACCCAGATCCCGAAACGGACCTTATAAGTGTCACAATATTATATACGACATTAATTTCTTTCTATTTGAAAATAAGTTTCATCTAACGTTCTCCCTGTTAACAGACGACTGAAATGAAGGTGGAATAGGGATCTTTTCCAACCACCATAAAAATATTTAAAAAAAAAACAATTCAATTTAACTTGTCATACCTGTTTCATTTCATAAAAAAGAAAATCATCTCATAAAAAAAATCATTCATCATAGTTTATAAATCATTATAAAAAAAATTGGCACCACATTCCTTGAAACATTTCACGCTGAAATCGGTCTCATTTCCGCCATTCCTGATTCATTCCATCTCATTTACTAGTTGTGCTTTATAAATTGTACAGTTGTAAATAAAAATTAAATTGAAGCCAAAAAACATAAGTTGTTGACTACCATTGTTTAATTTCTATTTTTGTTTTAAAAATGCTAAAAATATTTTGTTTATATTTCAGACTACTGTACTTAAACATTTTTACTTTAGAAGTAAGCATAATAATTGAGTAACGCATTCATTGTGCACAGTTTATAAATAACTTTTTAAAATTCAAAGTTGCAGGTCAAGTGAAACCTGTTAACGGAAAAATACTTTGTGCTTTATAATCTACACCCACCATAAAATATATTCTCAGTACATGTATTAAACTGTTACTTAAATTAAAAAAGTTTTTAAAAGTTCTCTGTTTCTTTACAAGTTTATGAGTTATTATTATAAAAAAGTTAGTATATTCATTGGTGTTTAATTTTTTAGATTTTGTCATGGTTTAAAGAGTTATGTAGTAATAATATGCACAAGGATATTACGGTTATAAATTAGTAACATAATGCAAACAAAGAAAGGCTGATATATTTTAGTCTGCAATAAACCTAAAAATGTATGATTAAAAATGTAGTGCTATAAAAACAATAAACCCTCGCTATTCATGCAAGTTCTGTTCTACAAATAAGAAAACCGAGTAGCAACACCAAACCTGTATGGAATAAGGGTGGGTTGTGGCCAAATAGAAAAATTAAAATTTAATCGATAATTTTGGTTTATCAGTGATATTTCTTTTGTAATCTCACTGAGCAAAATAACTGTATAAACGTCGTAGGCTACCTTCTCACAATCAAAGATTAGACTTCTCCCTGTTCCAACTCACAACAGGGACTAAACTCTATTAGGTGGTTATTACCATCACTTGTGTGGCCTTCTAACATTTCTCCTCAAAACCACAAAACCTAGCCGAACTAATAAAAAGCATGATAGAAAATGCATTTGACTCCACCAATGGAGATGAATTGTTATTGTTGAAAATCGGTCAATCAGTCTGTTTTAAGTCGTTGTGTGAAGTGTATACGAGGTGTGGCTATTAAATAACGAGACTGACATTGTAAAAAATTTAATTTTAATTTTATACATAATCACTTATTTGTCACCTTCAATATACACTCCTTCTCTTTCACTACAACGCTCCATGCAAATTTTCCATTGTTGAAAACAGTGCTGCAAGTCATCTTCTGTCCGCTCCTTCAGGACACATGCCGCTTTCTCGTTTACAGCTTCCACAGACTCAAATATTGTCCCTTTTAATGCAGATTTCACCTTAGGGAACATGTAGAAGACAATAACATGTGATGAAACGTGGTTTTTTACTTATGATCCGGAAACGAAGCGCCAATCCATGCACTGAAAGGGCCGAAATTTAAAGCAATGATGATTGTTTTTTCTATATCCATGGGATTGTGTACCTTCACTGGGCTTCTGAAGGTTACACAATTAATGAATATTACTACCTTAAGGTACTTTCTAAACTACATCAAAAGAGTAAGGAAAAACGCCCTGAAACGTGGAAGGACAAATCATGGGTTCTCCACCAAGACAATGCGCCAGCTCATTCCGCGTTATTTGTCAAGAGGTTCCTAGCCAAGTACAGCATCTCAGTGTTAGAACATCCACCTTATTCACCATATCTTGCACCATGTGACTTCTACCAGTTCCCTAAGGTGAAATCTGCATTAAAAGGGACAAGATTGGAGTCTGTAGAAGCTGTAAAAGAGAAAGTGGCATGTGTCCTGAAGGAGCTGAGAGAAGATGACTTCCAGCACTGTTTCCAACAATGGAAAATTCGCAGGGAGTGTTGTAGTGATAGAGAAGGAGTGTATATTGAAGGTGACAATAAGTGATTATGTATAAAATTAAAATAAAATTTTTTACAATGTCAGTCTCGTTATTTAATAGCCACACTTCGTAGACACTAATGGTGGACCTTTTGAACAACCGCAATAACAAAGGTATTAAAGGTATTATGCAAGTACAGTTCAAATAATAAATCTGTTTTCTTCCCTGTAGGTTTCTTTTTCCATTAACTTGTAACGCCTTCATTTTTACTTCTTCTGTACATGGGGAAACTAACATATGGGCCACCCGGTGTGGATTTCATTAAAATGATTTCCAAGTTTTATAAGTTACAGATTTAACGACAGTAGTAAACGATATTTTAATTATGCAAAAATCACAAAAAATTATTTATGTATTGTAAAAAATAAAAATACTGTTTAGTCAATATTAATTAATTACACATTCATAAAAAAACTCTACATGTATTTTTTCAATCTACATTTCTTACTTATTATTTTCATACGTTGTTTATAAAAATTAAGTGAAAAATAAAAATCCTGTGAATTTTTTAGTCAACGTACTAATAAAAGGACGACGCTGGCATTTTTTAGTCTAGATCTTGACTTCCTAGTGTTAGGACGCTGTAAAGGGTTAAAGTAAATATGAGAGAATATTAAACCGTCTATAATAATTTCAATGTAAATTAATAGTAATAAACTTTCTGATTTTTTAATCAATTTGATGCAAAAATCATTAAGATATGATAGAAATAAAACCTTTTAGAATTTTTTTAAGTTTACTCTAAAACCCCCAGGATACCGTGGCATACCAGGGGCGGTTTCAGGGAAGGGGCCATGGGGGCCATGGCCCCCCCCAAAATACTAGGAAAACTTAGTTTAATATTTTCTATAAGCTATTATTTCTAACAAAACTGAATACCAATACTCGTACCTATCAATTAACAATAATTATTTTAGTATAAAAATGAGCAAACAGAAAGTATCTATTTTTAAATAGTATTAAGATAACAATCAGTGTCAGTAGTCAAAAGCCACTCGCATCCAGTCAGCACCTTGAAAATTTCTCTATGAATTAAAATTGTGGTTACAGCAATACAGCATAAAAGAGGACTTTTCAATTACTCAATTACAAACTATGTATTACAAATTATGTAGTACGAGCTACATAAAAACAAGATAGCCCCCCCCCCGAAAATCAGCCCTGGAACCGCCCCTGTGACATACCATGTTCTTATGGCTCAGGCTTCAAAGTGTTAATGCTGTGCTAACCTACAATGTGAAAAATCAATAAAAACACAAATTTAAAAAAAAACAATAATTTATTGGCTTAATTATTAATGCCGCCACCATCCTATAAAATGAATGCCTTCCACAATCCAGTTTGTTTTTTTTTGTTTTTTTTTAGGTCTGATTAGGTTATTGCCTCTATGTCTAATTCGATTTTAGCCTCTAAGTCAAATCGGTGAATGCCTCTTAGTCGAATTCGGTATTAGCCTCAAGCCGGGTAAATAGTCACGATCAGTAAAATAGTTTGAGTAGATAGCAGAATTAATATAGATGGTATATTTCTATCTTTAAATTGTTGCATTCTCCATTGTGTTTCCATTTCCAATTCTTTTCCATTACTTTTTCGCATCCAGTAGTAGTTAATACATTTTCTATCTTTAAATTGTATCATACTCCATTGTGTTTCAATCTCCATTTCCATTTCTTTTTGCATCCAAGGATACTCCATTGTGTTTCCGTCTCCATTTCCATATCTTTTTGCATCCAAGTAGTAGTACATACATTATACGCACAATTACATTATACATTTACATTATACATTTGAGTAGTTTACACATTTTCTATCGTTAAATGTATCATACTCCATTGTGTTTCCGTATCCACTTCCATATCTTTTTGCATCCAAGTAGCAGTACATACATTATACATTTACATTATACATTTGAGTAGTTTATACATTTTCTATCGTTAAATGTATCATACTCCATTGTGTTTCCGTATCCATTTCCATTTCTTTTTGCATCCAAGGATACTCCATTGTGTTTCCGTATCCATTTCCATTTCTTTTTGCATCCAAGAGTAGTTAATACATTTTCTATCTTTAAATTGTATCATACTCCATTGTGTTTCCGTCTCCATTTCCATATCTTTTTGCATCCAAGTAGTAGTACATACATTATACATTTACATTATACATTTACATTTACATAATACATTTGAGTAGTTTATAAATTTTCTATAACAAAGGAGCATCCTTGGATGCAAAAAGAAATGAAAATGGAAACTGAAACACAATGGAGTATGATACATTTAACAATAGAAAATGTATAAACTACTCTTGGATGCAAAAAGTAATGGAAATGGAAACGGAAACACAATGAAATATGATACATTTAACGATAGAAAATGTATAACCTACTCTTGGATGCAAAAAGAAATGGAAATGGAGACGGAAACACAGTGGAGTATCCTTGAATGCAAAAAGAAATGGAAATGGAAACTGAAACACAATGGAGTATGATACATTTAACGATAGAAAATGTATAAACTACTCTTGGATGCAAAAAGAAATGGAAATTGCGACGGAAACACAATGGAGTATCCTAGGTTACAAAAAGAAATGGAAATGGAGACGGAAACACAATGGAGTATGATACATTTAACGATAGAAAATGTATAAACTTTTCTTGGATGCAAAAAGAAATAGAAACGGAAACACAATGGAGTATGATACTTTTAACGATAGAAGAAGTATAAACTACTCTTGAATGCAAAAAGAAATGAAAATGGAGACGGAAACACAATGGAGTATCCTTGGATGCAAAAAGAAATGGAAATGGAAGCGGAAACACAATGGAGTATGAAAAATTTAACGGTAGAAAATGTATAAACTACTCTTGGATGCAAAAAAAATGAAAATGGAGACGGAAACACAATAAAGTATCCTTGAATGCAAAAAGAAATGGAAATTTTTTTTTTTTTTTTTTGCGCCCTGGAGACTCCAGGAGGAGTATAGGACATGTCGTCAGATATAACACCTGAAATACATATAAGTATCACACAATGTATCACTACTATCAAGAAAAAAATTCTTGTACGCTATAAAAAGTTTCACTGATCAAGTAATTTTTCAGATTTTTTTTAAAAGAATTCAAATCCTCACAACACTTTAAAGATTGGGGTCATTTATTCATGAATTTTCTCCCTGCATAAGTAGGTTTTTGTTCAAACAATTTTGTGGAGTGATTAGCCACATAATAATTATTCCTGTTTCTCGTGTTATGATTGTGAACATTGAAATTCTGCATAAAATTATTTTGCCTAACATACATAATCACCTCAAAAATGTAGAGGGAGGGAACTGTAAGCAATTTAAGCTCCTTAAATAGTGGCCTGCATGAGGTTAGCTGGTTAGCTCCCACCATACACCTAATAGCTTTCTTTTGAATTTTAAAAACCCTATTTATATTACCCGTGCTAGAATTACCCCATACTAAAATACCATAACGGATATGAGACAGAATGAGGCCATGATAAGCTGCCATTAGTAATTTTTTATCATTTAATCTGGCAATTTGTTTTAGTGCAAATACCCCAGATGATATTTTACTACAAACTTGATTGATATAGAAGTCCCAAGACAAAGATCTATCTAGAGATACGCCCAGGAACTTCACTGTTTCTACATGCTCTAAACCATTATTATGAATAAATACATCCATTTCTCTACTTTCTTTAACGTTATGTTTATTTTTAAACTGTAAGTACTGACACTTTTTCCCATTAACTGTTAATAACATTTGATTCAAGAACTGTACTACGGACTCTATGTTAACATGTGTATTTACTTCAAGAGCATCTACCAGTAAACTGTTACTGATTACTGAAGTATCATCAGCAAACAACAAAGCTCTGCCATTAGGTATGACTTCTGGTAACCTATTAATGTACAATAGAAACAGAATTGGACCTAAAACTGACCCTTGTGGAACGCCTGCTTTGACTTCAAGCTTTCCAGATACAACCTTTGTAAGTTTCCCTCTAACAACCCTAGTTAACTCCACACACTGTAATCTATTAATAAGGTAAGATTGAAACCATTTCAATTCTACATCCCTAACGCCTAATGACTCTAGTGTTTTCAATAAAATTTCATGATCAACACAATCGAAAGCTTTACTCAGATCCAGAAACACTGCCAATGCTTTCTCCCCGGCATCCAATATATCAACTACTTGCTCCACAAGTGAAACAATTGCAGTGGAGATGGAAACAAAATGGAGTATGATACATTTAACGATAGAAAATGTATAAACTACTCTTAGATGCAAAAAGAAATGGAAATGGAAACGGACACACAATGGAGTATGATACATTTAACGATAGAAAATGTATAAACTATCCTTGGATGCAAAAAGAAATGGAAATGGAGACGGAAACACAATAGAATATCCTTTGATGCAAACAGAAATAGAAATGGAGAGGGAAACACAATGGAGTATGATACATTTAACGATAGAAAATGTATAAACTACTCTTGGATAAAATAAGAAATGGAAACGGAAACACAATTGAGTATGATACATTTAACGATAGAAAATGTATAAACTACTCAAATGTATAATGTAAATGTAAATGTATAACGTAAAGATATAATCTCTGCAGATTAGGCCTAATTGTTTACGTCACAGTATTTGAAATAACATAATCGATGTTCAATGTATGTCCATTCGTTCCCTTTAAAAGTAAAGTTCTTCAAATTTGTATTAATTTAAAATAAAATCACTTTTAAAATTTTGAAAATTTTAAAAAATTGCCAAAAGACAATAAGAAAATTTTTAAATGATGTTGAATAATTTCACTGAAAAAATTTAGACATCCAGTGTCTAACATGGCCGAAAGTAAACTAAATTATGATACATAAATTCATCTCTATGGTAATTATTACAACAATTAAAAATTATGAAAAGTGTTATGTTTGTGTGTATTTTAACTTGCCTACTTTTTCAGTACCTAATTCTAATATAATTAAAATTTTTATTATTTATTTTAATTTTAATTGAAATTAAAATTTTCAGTCATACTAACGGGTGTTTTATTAAGGACGCAACCCCAAATTAAAGGATTTTTACTCTTTGGGCGTGCTAGGTAGAAAGCACAGCTTAGGCGTTAAGATTATTGAAAACAAAATGAAAAGTCTTAGATCGTATTTCACCAAGAAAACGAAAAGGCTTTAACACTTTCAGGACGGCACCCGTATGCGATAATGGTGCCTGTTTCACTTGGTTTTATATCTATTGGCTCGTATCGTATGCGATTTCCGCCTGTGCTGTCACTTGATTTGGTTCATTCTGAATCTAATAGGGTACACTCTGTATAGGGTATAGCCCTAATGTTGTCAGATTATCGAATATATCGAATTTTACAGCATCGATGTTATCGAGCGTGAGCAAGCGATCTGCCGGTCCTTCTGCGCGTTGTTGTTAGTTATTAATTCGTTATTATAATACTTCTGCCCATAACAGACAGGTGGAGTGTCAAATTATTTACACCCAATCTGTTAGTTGCAGGGCTAAAATAAATAGTTCTGTTTCTTATCGCATGTTGTTTAGGTCAACAGCCGAAAGGCTGGTTTGAACCTCTAGAGGTTTTACCAAGTAAAACGAGGAGTGAGGTGGATTACCATTGCCTTCCTCACTGAATGGAAAAGTATGCTTATCAGCATGCCGGGCCCTCTGAAAAGCACATATTTTCCACTCTACAAATGACACCTTCACTTCATTCAAAACAGGGTCTGGCTGTACAATGAAATTCATTACTTTCAGAGGAGATAACTCTGATTAGTGTCTTTTACACCTCTACCTCTTCTGTTCTTAAATGATTCAGTCATTTAATTGGCTGACCATGTGATAAGAAACAGAACAATTTATTTTAGCCCTGCAACGAACAGATTGAGTGTAAACAATTTGACACTCCACCTGTCTGTTATGGGCAGTTCTTATCGCATGGTCAGCCAATTAAATGACTGAATCATTTAAGAACAGAAGAGGTAGAGGTGTAAAAGATACTTAATCAGAGTTATCTCCTCTGAAAGTAATGAATTTCATTATACAGCCAGACCCTGTGATGAATGAAGTAAAGGTATCAATTGCAGAGTGGAAAATTTGTGCTTTTCAGAGGGCCCGGCATGCTGATAAGCGTACTTTTCCACTCAGTGAGGAAGGAAATCGTAAACCACCTCAATCCTCGTTTTACTTAGTAAAGCCTCTAGAGGTTCAAACCAGCTTTTCGGCTGATGACCTAAACAACAACAACAGTAAACGATATTAGGAAACATGCATGGAATAATAATTAATAATTTTACTTACCAATAATGAACAATGCTTCAACAACCACATCGCTGACCATAGATGGACGGTCGGTATTAACAAAACTTGCGTTATAAGGTACAACAATTGCTACATAAAATGTTGCAATTAAGATTAACCAGTCCCAACATGTTTTAAATACGCCGTAATGTGATAGAACAAATCTTGACTTCTTGATTGCCGCTGTTTTGTATTCAGGTAAAGGTGCGTTTGACGGTTGAAGTAGTGTCTGAAAATAGAAACAATATCGAGATTGTTAGTATCTCACATCAAAATAGGTGTACCATTATTATTTAATTTTTAATTTTTACATTCTCGTGACTCTGTTTATACAGTAGGTTTAAAACAACGAGGATTTTGTGAGGAAGAAGTTATTATAAAACTAATTCTTTGATAGCTGATATTTTATGATATTGATTAATGTAGATTTTTTTATTATAGATACCCGAGTTTGGAGCCTTGTTTCTCCAAAACCGCTTGTTCAATTTTAACATTCTGAACACAAAAATTTAGCTGATTTCAATCTGCGTTGTTACATGTTAGTTTTATATTTTTCGCAGTTTTTAATATTGCGATATCAGGACGAGAAGGAAAAAAGAGCCAGTATTTTTGTTGCTGCAACCGATTGGATGCATTTAGAGGCTTATAACTCAAACACCGCTCAACCAATTTATTTGAGATTTCACCGTAATATACACTTGTATGTTGTTATTGTATGTACAAAATTTTAGACTTGTAGTGTAGCTATTTAAATTTTGAGTTATTAGTAAAATTCTGAACCCTGTTAACTCCATAACCGCTCATTAATTCGGCCATTTCAAACTACATGGTTAAGCTTCTTCCAACCCCCGCATCATCAATCTATTATTTAAATATTTAAAAAAATCTTGCGATATTTAAAAATATCTTAATTAAAGTTGTAGAATTTTAAATTCTCTACAACTTTTAGTAGATACATTTTTGCGCTAAAATGCATATTAAAGTCGCGATCTAAAAAAAAATAATTTTTTATGAGAAAACAGCCTCCCCAAGAATTTCAGCAGGCATGGCGGTTACCCTATCTTGTAGAGCATAAAAAATGTAGTAAATGAAGCGATTTTTAAAAAAATCGTAGAGCCGTTTTTGAGAAAATCGCAAAAAATTGAAAAAATGACACGAATAACCTACTACTTCCGGTTGACCGATTTTGATGAAAATGTTCATTCTTGAGATATGATGTTCACACACACACACACACACACCGCGCGCGCACGCGCACACACACCCAGACCAATCGCTTAAATCATGTTTTCTGGATTCAGGGGTCTGAAAACGTGTAGATCCGGTGAAAACTCGATTTCGAAAAATCGACATGAAAACAATACTTTTCTTCCGATATAGACTATTCATATATTATAAATTTTATTTGTTTCGTAATTATTTAACATTTATCATTTTCATTTTCCTTCCGGGTTAAAGAATGATTTTTTTTTAGCTTTTATTTGTTATCGGGAACTGTACATTGTTGACAACTAACAAAATTTGATCGCTGCTTTTTGCTGTATTTTTTTTTGACGTGGATTAGACATGAGTTTGAACAGGGACCCCCAGTAGAGTTTGTTCATGGATGGCTGTCAACTGGTCACCATACAAAGTCGTTTGCCCAACCGGTGTTACTTAACAAATAATAGCGACTTTCTACCAGCTGACTGAAGGCTGACCCGGAGGCCAAAGCATGATTTTATTTATTTTTGTGTTAAAGCATGGTTTTCTTTTTTAATTCCTAATGTGTGTACGTTGCAATCTGTTCAATTCAGAACAATAAACAACCCCATGACCCAATGAGATGAGGATGATATGTATGACGTGTAAATGAGGTGTAGTCTTGAACAGACTCAGGCCGACCATTCCAGAGACAGTATAGTTAATTGAACCCCAACCATCAAAGTACACCGGTAACTACTGCCTAGCACTCAAATCCGTATAAAAGTAACTACCTTTAGTAGGATTTGAACCGCCCGGAACCTTCGTCTCCGAAAATCAGTTGAAAGCATGATTTAACACTAAAAAGTAGTGAGTTTTGCCGTAGATTCATTACGAGACTTGAGAAAAGTTATTGAATAAAAATATATTTAACCACTGCAGTAATAATATCTTGGAAAAGATTCTAATATAAAGCAATGTTCAGTTGTTTCTCATTATGGTATACGTTATATCAATAATAATGAAATGTCAGATAACAAATGCAATTTCCCTCTTCTTTAGAAGTACCTACGCAATGTAACAGAAACATTACTTCTTCTTCATTACAACCGTAGTCAAGTTCGTTCATTTTAAGCAAACAATTTAAATATTAATTAACTCGGTTAAATAAACCTACATAAATTTAAATTTACAGTAAATAGAAAAGCACAGGATGTTTATTTTATAAAATATACTAACTAATCAAATTTAGAATAATACAAATAAAGACTAAAGAATGATAAATCTCATTTGCTGGAAATAATGAATTTAAATTCAGGTCAGGATTAGAATTGAATAATAAATGAAAATTTATAACGTAAAAATTAAAATAAAATACAGTCCAGATGGACGGACTCACGAAGATTCATTTTTCAAAAACTAAAATAAAAGCTACGTTGACCGTAGAAATAATTCTCCGTATTTTACATCTACTACATTATTTTAATTATTGTTTTACGAGTTTTAAATTTTATTATTAATTATTTTATAAATGTATAATGGAAATCTGAATTATTTTTAACTGACTTTATTAAAATAAATCTCAGTTCTTGGTACATGTAAGTTTATTACACCGTCGCAATTTCTACATTGTATGTATAAAATTAAAAAATTCTGGTGTGAAACACTCAAACAACTTTCTCTTGCTAATGCAAATAATTAACAATATAATCTAATATTAGTAATAAACCATTAGAAATAAACAAAAAACTAATCTCAAAAAACATAACCTAATTTTAATCATGAGTGAAAAACTGATCTACCTCAGTTGGGCTTAAAAATACGGAAAATCACTCTTTCACGCTAAACTAGGCTCTGTAGAGAAAAATGCTCAAAATAAAAGTCGTAGATCTTTTAATTTTCTATAAATTTTATTATACACACTTTCATGGTAAAATGCATGCTAAGGCTGAAATTTAAAAAAAATCGATTTTTTACACCTTTTCGTGAGAAAAAACAGAATATCGCTAATTACCACTAAGCGTTGTACAAAAAATGTTGGAAATAAAAGTTGTAGGATTTTAAATTGTCTACAACTTTTATTATATACATTTTTGCGGTAAAATGCATATTAAAGCCGCAATCTTATAAAAAAACAAATTTTTTACGTGAAAAAAGCCTCTCCTAAGAATTTTAGCAGACATGGCGCCTACCTTATCTTGTAAAGCATAAAAATTTAGTAAATGAGGCGATTTAAAAAAAAATCGTAGGACTTGTTTTTTAGAAAATGAAAATTTTTCAGAGTGTATAAATAACGGTTAGCTCTTCTGTCTCTCAATAAAACATGTAAGCCTATAGCGTTGGTTTTAACTCGTTACGTCCATCGGGAACGAAAATAACAATTTAAAAAAAAACGCTGTTATTCCTTCACCCTTTGTACTAAAAGGCTGAATTTTAGCTGAAATTAATTAATAAACCATGCAGAAACACTCTTTTAAACGCTATATTTTTACTCTTAAAATTGATCGTGATACATGTTCTGAAACATGGACTAAGTGAAAAATACGCTAAAAAACGGGCATATATTTTGTTTTTAAGTCGGTAGAAAATGCCTAATACACTTCCGTGTTTCGTAATGTATACGAATAAAATAAAAAAAATCAAGCTTTAAAACGAGCCGTACTAAAAATTTCTATGTTTTTTACTTGGTGAGATACGCGGTTCCAAACATAGGCTTCATTTTACATACTTTTATAGCAGATTGAGTGCAAATAATGTAACACTCCACCTGTCTGTTATGGGTAAAACATTATATTATAAATAAAATAGATATAGCAGAAAAATTGGGCTCCAAATATCACTCGAAAAAACAGAAATAATGCCAACCTTCAAACAAGAACATCGAAGGCTTCAACTAAATAATGGAAATGAAATAAAAATCGTCCATAAATTTAAATATCTCTGTGAAATTATCACATGGAATCTGAACGAAAAACCATCAATCGAGAACCGTGTAACTAAACTTAAACAAGCCCAAAGAATCACCTGGCCCACTTATAAAAAGAAGTCCCTCTCAATCAACTTCAAAATACGGCACTACAACTCAGTAGCCAAACCGGAAGCCACATACGCTGGTGAAACTCTCTTCAAACTGAATACACAATCTACAACCGACAAACTCCAAAAAATAGATATTTTTTCATCTGTAAATCACCACATATCATTACCTACGCACAAGCCCAAGGCGTATGTAGGCATCATCACTCAATAAAAAAAAAGTTCCTAACAGCATAGTCTACAAGGAAAATGAGTCTATAATTGACACAATGAGAAAAAGGCGAGTAGCTTTTTTTAGCCACCTTTACAGGCTACCCAACACAAGACTTACTAAACAGCTCTTAGATTACAAACTCAGGTGCAAGACCCAAAATAAATGGATCCAAGAGATAAAATCCGACATGAAGGACTTGGGTACAAATGAAAAAATGATAAAAGAAAGAGACGAAAAGAAGGTCTTAAAGGAAAATAAGCTAACTCAACTCCCCTTCAATAAAAGAAAACAACCTAACATAATCACAACAGAAAAGATGAGGGCTGCCAGTCAAAAAATATGAAAAGGATGTGGGAGCAAAAGAGGCAGCAACTAGCTACCTCCGCAGCTCGTTCTTCAAAGACTAAATGAACATGGGATGACTGAAATGCTCCAATTGGGGCGAAAACTAAAAAAATAAAATAAAAAATAAATAAAATTGTGTTATAAAATTTATAAAAGATTAATTACATGTAGTGTTTTTATAAGTACATATATTTCATTCATTAAATAAAATATTAATTATAAGCCGTAATGAACTTTATTTATTTAATTTTGTTTAGTGGATTATTATGAAAATAATAAACAAGAATGATGGAATTATAGCCGCAAGGTAAATTCAGAAGATAGATACAATTTATTGGATGGTATTACAGGAACAAACTGACGGACCACCTCTTCATTTCAACGCTCCCTTTCTCTCTAATTCTATCTCTCTTACTATTCCACAGTTACCAATCTCATTTTCTCTGTTCATCTTATTATACTCGAGTTGCTATGCACCGACTCACTAGACTAGCCCTCTGTTCTGATTTCAGGAGGTCTCTTGAATTAATTCAGGAGAAAGGTTTCCTATGTAAAACCTTCGAGTAATTAAATAAATTCCTATTTCAACAGAATAAACATTACTTCGGTTGGTTCGTTGCCGGTAAAAGACAAAATTTTATTATTTACATAAGCTTGTATAAATAAAAAGTACGAAAAAGTAAAATCAAGAACGACAAACTTTTCTTCAATTATTTCTGCACCAGGATCATGAATATTAATGAATATTTTCTTACATTGTCTAATATTGGAAAAAACAAATTAATTAAAAATATTTAAATAGCCTTGTCGGTTTTTGTCGAGACGAAGCAACATTGTTAATTTCATTTTACAAACTTTATACGTTAGTTTCTATCTTAATAAATGAACAGCAAACTGCACTAACTTTCTCACAACCTAATCTTGAAACAGCACATCGACCAATTTTGTTACTTTATTCTCATAAAAATACACGTTGTTTAGGTCAATAGCTGAAAGGCTGGTTTGAACCTCTAGAGGTTTAACTAAGTAAAAACGAGGAGTGGGGTGGTTTACCTTGCCTTCCTCATTGAGTTGAAAGAGTATGCTTATCAGCATGCCAGGCCCTCCAAAAACACCCACTCTCCACACTGCAAATGACAACTTCACTTCATTCACCACAGGATCTGGCTGTATAACGAAATTCATTACTCTCAGAGGAGATAACTCTGGCTAGTGTATTTTACACCTCTACCTCTTCCCTTCTTAAATAGTTCTGTCATATTGTTATATGACTATGTGATAAGAAACAGAACTATTTTTTGTTGCTCTGGAACCGACAGTGCAATTAATTTAACATTCCACCTGCACGTTATGGAAAAAAACTTGGTCCATCTATCGTGAAAAGCTTGTTCTGTTAAATTTTTTCCTCATTCCTTGATCTCAGTTTGTCAGTCACAGCTGAAGGTCGGCCCGAGCGTTCTTCATCGTGAACATTCGTCCGTCCGTCATTAAATTTAATGCACCATTTTCGAACTGAAACTTCGTTCATCACATTACATAACCTCAGTTATTTGTTTGTAAATTTCGATAGGTCGCACTTGTTCAGCATTCCAAAAGCGTATTATACTACGAACCTCACACTTGGTGGGATCGTTAATTTTGTTATACATTTTAAAGACATCCAAATAATCAATACACAACTGCATCGGATCGCTGTTAGCGCAAGACTCGTCCAAGATGAGTAGAAGGTCAATGACCCAGCAGTGGAGGTGGTGGGGGAACTGCGAGGCTCATTAGATGAAACGTTCTTCACTTTACGAATGACCCCCGTACATTAAACAAAGATGTAAAAGATTGAAATGATAATAATACAACAAACTTCTAAAAGTTTCGAAAACTTAACTGATTTCTTTACAAATATTTTCAGTAACGTTGCACTAAATAACTCGGTAGTTGATTTAAGAACTCAAGGTAGTTCTTTTCTTCTTCTTTGCAAGGTAGTATACTTTTTCTTATTTGATTGAAGAAGGTGCTATTACATTACATTATTAATGACACTTAATGAGTTCGTTAGATTACTAAAGAAAAAGAAGAAGAAGAAAGGCGAAGCTTTAATGAAAATTTAAGCCTAATCATGGTATTTAAATTAAGACAGGTAATTCTTTAGAATACAGATTAAATTTTACCTCACGTAATGCTAAAGTTAGGAGAGGTAGGCTGTAGGAACGCAGTCAAGAAGGTGGTGTTGTGTTAAGCAAAATAATTTAATCACTTTCGTAAGAGAGAACACTGCTTACAATTATCTACATCCTTCAACAATAATAATGCGAGTATTTTATTTAATTTAAAATTATTCTTGTATAATTTTTTAATAATTTATTTTGATGAAAACGTTAAAGTTCCTTCTAAACTTATACAAGGCAGTGTAAAGAATATTACACAATTCAGAAAAAATCTGGTTGAAACAATCACACAACTTTCTCTTGCCAAGTCAAATAATTAACAATATAACCCAAAATTAGTAATAAACATTAGAAATACACGAAAAACTAACCATAGTTAACATAACCTAATTTTAATCATGAGTGAAAGACGCAAAATGAAAATCGACCTCAGTTTGGCTTAAAACACACAAAATCACTCTTTCACGCTGAACTAGTCTCTGGAGAGAAAAATGCTCTAAATAAAAGTTGTAGATCTTTTGATTTCCTATAAATTTTATTTATACACTTTTGTCGTAAAATGCATGCTAAGGCTGAAATCTTTATAAAATCGATTTTTTTACACATTTTCGAGAGAAAAACACAGAAAATCGCTAATTACTGCTAAATTATACGTTATACAAAAAATAATTGAAATATAATTTTTAGGATTTTAAATTCTCTACAACTTTAATTTTTTTTTACATTTTTGCGCTTAAATGCATTCTAAAGCCGCAATCTTAAAAAAAAATTACGAGAAAACAGCCTCACCAAGAATTTCAGCAGACATGCCGCCTACCCTATCACTTGCATATTGGGTGATTGTTTGCATTGGCGAGAAAAAGTTGTGTGAGTGTTCACACCAGACTATTCCACATGTCAATCGATGTGCATAAAGATATACGTTTGAGATTTTAAGATATACTTAAACGAAAAATAAAATGTCTAATTTTAGTAAAATTTAAAACAAAATTTTATTCTCACTTTACTTTGAAAATCATATCGGTTATTCGAATATTGAACATAAAATATTTTACTAAAACATCCGTTGCTACATTATAACAATTACTTACTTTAACGTTTGTAAAGTGCTTTAACTAATGTTTGCTAATATAGGTAGTGTTAAACACTTCATGATTTCTGAAAACAGTATCGTTTTCGTGTGAAATTTATAGTTATATAAAGTACATAAGGTTCTATACATAGAATAGTTGTAAGAAAGTATGTGCTGAGTTTAAGTTCCATTTATTATAATTTAAGAGGAAAACTAGACGTAATATTAGTGTTGGAATTCGTACAATTAAAGTTAGAGAGTAGAAGCAATGCGTGGGCGTCATCTTGTTTCACAGTTTAATGTAACAGATTGTGTAGGTACTTAACCTACCGGTATAGATGTAAAAGGTTATATGTACTTATGAATATACAGTGTGAAAAGCATCATGTACGTAACAAAAGTTTGTAATTAGAGAAACAGATTTAAGTATAGGGAGACAAAAATTACATTTTGTAAGGGGATGCCTTATCAAATTGAGATGCCTTTATCTGGAGAGAAAGCTGGAAGAGAGAGTACCTTTAAAATTGAAGAATTATACACCACATGGAAGAAGAAACATTAGAAGTAGCTAAATTATATAAAGTGTGAAAAATCTCTAGGATTTGAATACATAAAAATACATAGCGTTCGCTGAAAATAGTAAAATATATGTGTTCGGTACAGGCAGGAGACTAATCCTTGGGGTAGGAAGAAGTAGAAGAAGGAGGAGGAGGAGGAGGAGGAGAAAAACAAGAACAAGAAGAGGAAGAAGAAGAAGTGGAAGAACAAGAACAAGAGGAAGAAGAACAAGAAAAAGAGGAAGATGATGAATTTTTTTATGTTTAACGTCAGACTGTTCTGCAATTACTACTAATGCAGAAGATGAAGGATGAAATGATTTTTTGTAACGTATGAAAATATGCCGTGCCTGAATGGGATTCGAACCCAAGACCGCATGATGAGAGACGAGCACGTTACCAACTACGCCAATGCGGCCGGTGAAGATGATGAAGAAGAAAAAGAGGAAGAAAAAGAAGAACAAATCCTTTTTACAGTCCAGACCTCACCCTGTCCGATTTTTATTTTTTTGGCCCGCTCGACGACTTCTATGCGGTAAGAAGTTTAACGACATCAAAGCGGTCAAAAAACTTAATGGAAAATGATTAAGAAACTCTAAGAGAAATAAAATTATGGATGGTTAGTCATGACCTGAATCAATCAGAAATTTACTATTTGTAAAATAGAAATCGTGTTCATCGTTGCAACGGACAGTGAGTTAGTGAAGTGATATTGTTGGAAATTTAATAAATTATTTAATTTCATTCATCAAAATTTATATTTAAACATTTTTTTAAAAATTTTATAATATTCCAAAGTTAATATAAATGATAATAACAACCAAGAAAATAGTAGATAAATTTTATTTAACAATATTTATTTGAGTTATGTAACCATTAAACGTAAAGCATTAGATGGTAGGCGAAAACAGCTATACAGCCTTCTATCTCGTCGATCAAAATTGCATATTCCTCTAAAATGACTGTTTATGAGACTTTACTTAAGCCAATGTGGATGGATGTACGGTTGTCAGATCTATGGTTCATCAGAACCATCAGTCATTGCTAAACTTCAACGGTTTCAATCAAAATTGCTTCGTACGCTAGTTAACGCTGCATTTTTATTTTCTCTTGCCTATATGAATATTATATAGGAAGGAAATTATTGTTTTCATTTCGATTTTTCGAAATCGAGTTTTCACCGGATCTACACGTTTTATGACCCCCTGAACCCAAAAAACATGTTTTTAGCGATTGGTCTGTGTGTGTGTGTGTGTGTGTATGTGTGTGTGTCTGAACAGAATATCTCGAGAACAAAACATCGCACGAACTTGAAACTTAAGTTACATACCGCTACCGGACCCGACACGAACATTTTCATCAAAATCGGTCAACCGGAAGTAGTAGTTTATTCGTATAATTTTTCACTTTTTTGCGATTTTCTCAAAAACTGGTACTACGATTTTTTTTAAAAATCGCCTATTTTACTAAATTTTTTATGCTCTACAAGATAGGATAGGCGCCATGTTTGCTGAAATTCTTGGTGAGGCTTTTTTCACGTAAAAAATTTGTTTTTTTAAGATTACGGCTTAAATATGCATTTTAGCGAAAAGATTTATATAATTAAAGTTGTAGACAATTTAAAATCCTACAACTTTTATTTCAAACATTTTTTTGTATAACGCTTAGTTTAGCGGTAATTTGCGATTTTCTTTTCTCACGAAAACGTGTGAAAATCTATTTTTTTAAGATTTCGGCCTTAGTATGCATTTTATGACAAAAGTGTATATATAATCAAATTTATAGAAAATTAAAAGATCTGCAACTTTTATTTAAAGCATTTTTCTCTTCAGAGTTTAGTTTATTGTGAAAGAGTGATTTTCCGTATTTTTAAGGGAAACAGATCGATTTTCATTTTGCGTCTTTCATATTTTATTGATTAAAATTATGTTATGTTTATTGAGGTTAGTTTTTTTTATTTCTAATGTTTTATTACTAATGTTAGGTCTATTGTTAATTATTTGCACTGGCAAGAGAAAGTTGTGTGAGTGTTTCACACCAGATTTGTTTGTGTGGAATCACACACTTCACTCGGACCTAAAAATCCCATTTATTAATGACACCCATACACGAAATGTATCAGCGCTTTAGATTAAAATTAATTAACAACTCCACTCAATTGATTCATGTACTACACACATTTCTCCACATTTGCCAGGTAATCCATATCGTCGGCTCAGCAGGAGATGGAGCAGAGACTTGGGTTAACCTCAGTCAATACAGTTTAAATTTGACTACGTTGAGTAGAAAAAATAATCATCCAACTTACTATTAATTATTTAATCTTAATAATTTACTTGTAAAAAGGCTAAAATATAACTTACTTAACTGCGGGAGTCCTACTAATAAGTGGTATCCTCCTTTCACGTGCAACGTAATTTTTTAAAATATATAATATGTATTATACGGGTATTTGCTGGTTGTGAAAAACCGCACAATTGCAGATAAAATAAAAAATCTGGTGTGAACCACTCACACAACTTTCTCTTGCCAATGCAAATAATTACAATATAACCTAACATTAGTAATAAAACATTAGAAATAAACAAAAAACTAACCTCTAAAAATATAACCTTATTTTAATCATGACTGAAAGACGCAAAATGAAAATCGAACTCAGTTCGGCTTAAAAATACGGAAAATCACTCTTTCACACTAAACTAGGCTGTGTAGAGAAAAATGCTATAAATAAAAGTTGTAAATCTTTTTATTTCCTATAAAATTAATTATATACACTTTTGTCGTAAAATGCATGCTAAGGCCGAAATCTTAAAAACATAGATTTTTCACACGTTTTCGTGAGAAAAAAACAGAAAATCGCTTATTACTGCTAAACTAAGCGTTATAAAAAAATGTTTAAAATAAGTGTTGTAGGTTTTTAAATTCTCTACAACTTTTATTAAATAAGTTTTTGCGCTAAAATTTATAATGAAGCCGTAATCTTAAAAAAAAACGATTTCTTTACGTGAAAACAGCCTCACCGAGAATTTCAGCAAACATTGCGCCTACCGTATCTTGTAGAGCATAAAAAAATGAGTAAACCAGGCGATTAAAAAAAAAAGTGTAGGACCAGTTTTTGAGAAAATCGCAAAAAAGTGAAAAATTATACGAATAAACTACTACTTCCGGTTGACCGATTTTGATGAAAATTTTTGTGTCGGGTCCGGTAGTGGTATGTAACTTAAGTTTCAAGTTTGAAGTTCGTACGATGCTCCATTCTTGAGATATTCTGTTCACACACACACACACACACACACCAATCGCTAAAAACATGTTTTTTTTTGGGTTCAGGGGGGCTGGAAACGTATAGATCCGGTGAAAACTCGATTTAGAAAAATCGACATGAAAACAATACTTTCCTTCCTATATATTCATATAGGCAAGAGAAAGTAAAAAAGTGAAAAAATGAGTGATGAATAATTGAATCTTAATCATGTCCGGGATTTCGGATTTTGAGGAAATTACGATTTTGAATAAACTGATTATCAATAATTAAGAGCAATATAAATATAATAAACATTACGAGAAGGTAAGAATGAATTAATACAATTAAATCACTAACAAATTTATTTAACAGTTATTGAAATTACAAGATTTAAAATTTTTTATAAGAATGCATGTAAAAATGACTCAGCCCCATTTCTTGGACGGAGGGTACGCGTACATTCGTATTCAACTTACGTAAGACTCTGTAGTGAATCTTTACCTTTCTTGTCGGTATGTTTATAGATTATTTATAAGTTCAATGCAGTATAAATACGCAAATAGTGGTCTGTTTAAGCAGGAACTTTAATTCTCAAATATTTATTGATTTATTAAGAAAAAAATCATCTAAGAATTTCAACAACGAGGGAATCCGACTTTACAGTATTCAAAGGCGCAAAATAAATAAAATTTATCTATACGAATACAATAAAGAAGAAACGTCTGTTTGTTTGTTTGTATGAGGTAATCTCAGAAAGTACTGAACTGATTTAAAAAAAATCTTTCATTGTTGCATATCTTAGAACTTCCTAATCAATATAGGCTATTTTGCAACTTTAAGTAACTTTAATTAAGTGAGATAAGCAATTTAAACTGTGACGATGTCGCATGTTTTAGTTCATCGGGTGCATAGCACTTTTATTTTTTCTAAGTCCTCTGCATGGTGTATTTTTTTGGGCTAGAAGCACGATCAACTTTTATATTTCATAGAAAAACGTGAAGAATAACATTCGATTCCAAAAAAACATTAAAGATTCGGAAATATTCAAAAATTTTATTTTTGTACTATATTTCATATATTTGTTTTCATTCGACAGGTAGTGAATGAGTCATATATTTTAAATTACTCTGCGTACCGCACCCACGTATTACTGTCTCTTATCTCAGCCATATGTATCAACTGTCTCTTTCTTTTTCATCGGTATTCTTCTATGAATTCTATTCAATTCTGTTAAATCGCAGGGACAAACATTTAAAAAAGTGGGCATCGATATGAGACAAAAGTACTTCCTCCACTCTTGGACAACTTTATGTAGGACTTTCTAGAACTGGAAGTGCAGAAAAATAATTTATTTTGCTGTTACAGAGCAACAAAACCACAAATAGTGTATATAGAGAGGTTTTAAAATAATTTAATGAGACCTACATTGGCTGCTGTGAAGCGAAGCGAGCGGCGGTTGCTAGTATTTATAAAATACTGTAATTACAACCTGACAGATCTTATGCATAATTCTTCGTATTAATTTAAATTAAATTGCAATTTCATAATTTATTTTCTTTTGAGCTCAATTAACATAGAATCATTTAAAAATTATTAGCAAGGGCAAATTATTAAAATTATGTAAGAATTATGCATCTTAGTTAGCATAATTAGTATTGGGGAAATTGTCACCAATAAACTTAATGAACTTATTAAAGATTAATTAAAATTGGTTTGTAAAATTATACTTTTTGTATTAATTAAATCATAGATTATCTTTTGTTTATTAAACATTATTCTTTTGTCTAATTAAATCGTGTTAAATTTATTTGACCCACCGGGTTGCTCTAGAGGTAAAGTCGTCGCCACGAGTCAGCTGTTTAATAGCTGATTTTCGGAGACGAAGGTTCCTGGTTCAAATCCTAGTAAAGGTAGTTACTCTTATACGGATTTGAATACTAGACAGTGGTTACCGGTGTACTTTGATTGTTGAGGTTTAATTAACCATACTCTCTCAGGAATGGTCGGCCTGAGTTTGGACAAGACTACACCTCATTTTTTTGCCCATAACAGACAGGTGGAGTGTAAAATTATTTACACTCAATCTGTTAGTTGCAGGGCTAAAATAAATAGTTCTGTTTCTTATCACATGGTCAGCCAATTAAATGACTGAATCATTTAAGAACAGAAGAGGTAGAGGTGTAAAAGATACTAATCAGAGTTATCTCGTCTGAAAGTAATGGATTTCATTATACAGCCAGACCCTGTGGTGAATGAAGTGAAAGTGTCATTTGCAGAGTGGAAAATATATGCTTTTCAGAGGGCCTGGCATGCTGATAAGTGTACTTTTCCACTCAGTGAGGAAGGCAATGGTAAACCACCTCACTCCTCGATTTACTTAGTAAAACCTCTACAGGTTCAAACCAGCTTTTTGGCTGATGACCTAAACAACAACACACCTCATTTACACGTCATACACATCATCCTCATCTCATTGGGCCATGGGGTTGCTTATTGTTCTAAATTGAACAGATTGCAACGTACACAAATTAGAAATAAAAAAAAAAATTTATTGTATAAAATTTAGTGTTATAGTGTAATGTGCGATTGTTAATTTTTTTTCTATTTTAGTAAATTTTAAAGTCGCGTCTCTGCATATCGTTACATATTCTAAAGATATTAAGTTTACAAAATAAACTAATTATTTTAAATGTCAGAAAACTATAGAAATTAAAGAATTTATCTTTATTCGGAAAATATAAATCCTATGAGCTCTATAAATATTCTTAAAGGTCATAAAAGAAAATTCTTAAATAAGTCAGTAACTAAGGTATCGTTTACTTGAACAAATGTAGCGTTCAGCAAGGCAAAGAAGGATAAGGAAGAAACTAAACGAGAAAAATGATTTCCGTAGCCCACCTGAAGTAGATAAGACTGTGTGGGATAAAAACGTTTCAGTATATTTCTCTAGAAATATATGCTGAAGGAAAAGAAGTATTTTTCTTTCTCTATAAGTGCATTTATTAAATAATAAGATATCTCTGGAGTATCTTTTCCATTTTGTGAAATTACATAATCTGAATTGCTAGAAATAAGTCGGCTATTTAGTTAACTGCCAACGCCTACCTTATAAACAATTTTATTTGTCTGAAAAAATATGTAGTTAGGATTTGAAACGAAAGTATTAATATACAATTTCAAAGTTCTAACTAAATTACGGTCGTTTAATAAATTTATACAAAAATGAAATTTAAATGATTTTGTTTCTTCACAAAATTCATAAATCTTGTTCACCGTTTGTAGGTCTCTCATCTTTTTTTTTACTTTCTCTTAAAAAGAATTGTTTTCGGGTCGATTTTTCGAAATCGAGTTTTCACCGGAAATACAAGTTTTCAGACTCCCAGAACCCAAAAAACATGTTTTTAGCGATTGGTGTGAGTATGTGCGCGCGTGTGCGTGTGAACAAAATATCTTAAGAAGGGAACATTGTACGAAGTTGAAATTTAAGTTAGAACCTACTAGAGGACCCGACACGAACTTTTTATTAAAATCGGTTAACCGGAAGTAGGTCATTTTCAACTTTTTTGCGATTTTCTCAAAAGCGGCTTCTACGACTGTTTTTTTTAAATCGCCTAGTTTACTTTATTTTTTATGTTCTACAAGATAGGGTAGGCGCCATGTCCGTTGAAATCCTTGCGAAGTTTGTGTTTTCGTAGAAAAAAAGGGTTTTTTAAGATTGCGGGCTTAATATGCATTTTAGGGCAAAAATGTATAAATAAAAGTTGTAGAAAATTTAAAACCCTACAAATTTTATTTCAAACATTTTCTTGTATAACGCTTAGTTTAGCGATAATTAGCGATTTATTGTTTTGTTTTCATGAAAATTGTAAAAAAATTGATTTTGTAAGATTACTTTAAAAAATCTTAGGCCTTAGTATGTATTTTACGACAAAAGTGTGTATAATAAAATTTATAAGAAATTAAAAGATCTAAAAGTTTTATTTTAAGCAATTTTCTCTATAAACCCTAGTTTAGCGTGGAAGAGTCATCTTCCATATTATTAAGCCAAACTGAGGTTGGTTTCCATTTTGCAGCATTCACTCATGATTAAAATTAGGTTATGTTTTTTGAGGTTAGTTTTTTGTTTATTTCTAAAGTTTTATTACTAATTTTAGGTTATATAGGTCATTATTTGTATTGGCAAGAGAAAGTCGTGTGAGTGTTCACACCAAATTTTTTATTTATAAGGCGCATCAATTTTTTTGTTATTAGCGAACTATTAAGGGTTATAGTACCGAACAGAATCGATGAGTGTTAAAGTGTTTATAATTAATTCTACATTCTAGTCGGGAATCGAACGCGGATATTCTGCTTTTTAGTGTGCATCACAGTCTAGCGTTTGGTTCTTTTCTGTTATACGACCGCGTTTTAAACCAGGCCACGGATCGGCCTCTTTTCTGTTATTGTAGCTTTTCTTTTAAGCAAATATTGAACTTTAATTTTTGTTGAACAATATTATTGAAACAGAAAAAATTGAGCAATCACCGCCTTCGTGCTTACTTATCAAACGCTCTTGTTTAACTTTTCTTTTTATACGTCCAACAGGTGCAAGTGGTATAATAGTATTTAAATTAAAAATAATCTGATTTAAATTGAAAATAGTAGTCTGTTTTGTCTGAAAGACTGTTTCAGAAACTAGCAAACGGAAAAATTTGAATAATATTTAACACAATCGTGTAATAGAAATGTATGGTTCAGCACAAAAATGATTTTCCTTTCTTTACGTGTAACCGAGATACTACCGAGGTAATGTGAATATTATAAATAGATTTAGATGTTTCGTATTAATATGGCGGCCATTTAAAAAATATTTCTGTCTTGCATGTAAAGGCCGGCCTGTTGGCGTAGTGGTTAGCGCAACTGGCTTCTACGCCGGAGTCCCGCATTCGATTCCCGGTCAGGTCTGACATTTTTTTACTACACATCTTCATCTATCATCATTCTCACCGTCTGCATTAGCAGTAGTGCAAGACAGTCAAAGGTTAAACAAAAAGTAAAAAAACCGGATTGTTCTAGAAGTAAAGTCGTCGCCGCGAGTCAGCTGTTTAACAGCTGATTTTCGGAGACGAAGGTTCCTGGTTCAAATCCTAGTGAGGGTAGTTACATTTATACGGATTTAAATACTAGTCAGAGATTCCCGCTGTGTTTGATGGTTGGATTTAAGTAACCTTACTCTCGCAGGGGGTCAGCCTGGGTTTGTACAAGACAAAACCTCATTTACACGTCATACATTCAACCTCATCTCATTAGGTCATGGGGTTGCTAATTGTTCTGAATTGAACAGATTGCGTACACACATTAGGGATTAAAAAATATTCATATTCTAGAGAAAGAATACTTGTGTTTGGTCATCAGCCGAAAGGCTGGTTTGAAACTGTAGAGGTTTTACTAAGGTAATCAAGGAGTAAGGTGATTTAACATTGCTTTCCTCACTGAATGGAAAAGTACGCTTATCAGCATGCCAGGCCCTCTGAAAAGCCCATATTTTCCACTCTGCAAATGACACCTTCACTTAATTCACCACAGGGTTTGGCTGTATAATGAAATTCATTACTTTCAAAGGAAATAGCTCTGATTAGTGTCTTTTACACCTCTACCTCTTCTGTTCTTAAATGAATCAGTCATTTAATTGGCTGACCATGTGATAAGAAACAGAAATATTTATTTTATCCCTTCAACGAACAGACTGAGTGTAAATAATTTTAAACTCTATCTGTCTATTATGGGCTGGAAAGAATACTATGAACTTTAAAACATAAATGTGAACGCCGATTTAACATTTATGTGAACACCTTTGTGAACTTTGTGATTTATGTGACGACCACCATAATGAACTTTATTCTTTTAGCTAAACTAGATTGGAAATTATATCTACAATAAGTAGAAATAATTAATTTTCTTTATTTTTTGTTAATAAATGTGATAAATATGATGTAAAGAATTACAATTGAAAATAGCAGGAAAAATTTTAGAAATATAATAAATTATGAGTATTTTACTTACATTGTTGAGTTTGATTTTAGTTTTCATTTTATCTTGTTTATAATGTCCTGATAGTTGGTACAAGACAGCTCTACTTCGTCGTCGTCCGTAATTTGCTGGTGGAGCTTCAGGATCTTCCAAATCACCATTAGCATCTGAAAATATTGTACAAAAATTAGGTTAATCTTTAAATATAATTCAAAGTAAAATAATAAGGGTAGTTTACCATTGGGTTTACAATTGCCATCCTCACTGAATGAAAAGTATACTGTGGATAATTCGAACTGGCACAACTCTTGCTCTACGTGTACACACAGTTCCGTATAAAGTATATGGTGACAATATCGAAGAACGGCATGTTTCGCGAAACTTCTAGTAAAATGGTAAAATGTTCATACAATGGTAAAGAGTAGATAATAGAGTGAAAAAGTGACAATAGGACAATAGTAACAATAAAAGTATGCCTGTTTATAAAAGGTTATTGTTGTACAACTATTTATGAAAAGGTCAGCTTGTAACAACTTTTATTCTATTTACAATAAGATCTATTGTTGACTTGTTTACAATAGATTTTTCTAGCACTCATTTATAAAGGGTTTCTTTTGTACTTTATTATTTGTATCGAGTTTCGATGTCGTTCGGGAAGATTATTTTTTGATTCACTATATAAAGTGTAACGTCTGGTTACCTGCGTTACAATTTACTTTCCTTTTCTGCTGGCATGTGCACTCTGTCGGGTTTTAATTGTACTTGTGGTGTATGACGTTACTGTTTTTGTGACGTATGCTTCTACGTGACGTAGTTGTTTTTTCGACTCGTCCGGCCACCTTGTCTTTCTGTTAGCTGCCATGTTTGATTCGGAGTGGATCGTTTCTACCTTATGAAATGTTAAACTAATTATAAAAGTTACTACTTAATTATGATATTCTTCAACTTACCCAATTTTGGTAAGTAAATTTCGTATTTTTCTTAATTTTGATTTTACTGGCAAAGAACGTTGGCATATTTACATAGTTGGATTAAAATTGACTTATATTTTATACAAGGGCGTGGTCCCTTGGCCTAATTTCATAATATGTATTAATTCAAAATCTTGTCAAGATTCTGCTTTTGTCAACTGTATATTTTTTATACTTTTTAATGCTGTTTTGCACTTTAATTGAATATTTATTATATTTTTTTATGCTGTTTTGCACTTTAACTGAATTTTATTGTAAATTATTATTATTTTCACGATGCATAACCTAATTTCACTATTCAACAAATGTTGCCAGTAAGATAATTTCTTTTACATAATATTTGCTCATTCTTGTAACTTTTATGTAAAATCATATTTACTGTGTTAACTGTTTGATTTTATTTAACGAGGCCTTCTGTTTCGTTTTTGTATTTAAATTTTCTTTATTTTAATGCCTTTTTGGAAATCTGTTAATTCAGGGTTCCAAGCTACCGTTAAGATGCAGTCAGAGATGTAAATTTTAAATACATGTCCTTAATGGATTCATGAGAATATGTGGAGATTATTATTATGGTAAAACTGGATTCGCAAATCATTTGCAATGGTCAGGTATGATCGATGTCAGAGATTCTGAAATCGATTCCCGTTCGACTTTAATGGATTGATCCTTAAAATGGTATGAAATTTTATTTATTTATTTCTGGGACTTAGAACATCTTTAGCACATCCGATTTACCATTAGTTCTGATTCTAATTTTTTTTTTAAATAAAATGAAAAAGAATTTTCTGCCAGTAACTCAACGTGAACTAACCTAGCAAGACATGTTTGCAAGAAACATGTACATCAATGTGTGTTCGTACTTGCATCTTTAAACGTATTCTATACTAAACAATATTTTATTAATTTTTGATACACCTTGCTGAATTTCAAACTCATATAATATGTTTAAAAGGCAAACAATTCTAGTACATTTATATATAAATTTATATACATTGTAATCTATTCAAAATTTAAATTTTTTTAAATATTCTTTTCTAAATCTTTTGGAATACTAACACTATTTTAATTATTGTTGAAGTAATGATATGTTTGCTAAATTAGGCAGCTAATCAACTGTTTATGAGATTAACTTTTTGAAATTGAAAACATTACAAATATTCTATTAAATCAACCGAATTTTTCTTATTTAATTTTATTTTATATTTTTTTGAGCTCAAAAATAAAATGATTAATATTATGATCCTGGAGTTATTGAGGATCTAAAGGATTATTTCTTTATAATTATTTTTTTTTAAATTGAAATTGCTATACCAATGTTTTGTGTACACATATTTTGGATGATTCTAATGTAAAATCTGGTATGAATTATAGTTAATCTGTTGATTTTTTCTATAAATTTATTAATTATTGTTGGTTCATTAAATGTTTTATTACGGTTATGTATTGTGTCTTTATTTATATATCACAACAGTTTTTTTTAACTCTTCTGGTAATCACGTCACCAGACTTGCTGATTTTTGGGTATCTTGGGTCGATACTGAGCAAGGTGATTACAAAAGAGACCCCCGAGCGCGGTCAGTGAGTTAGTATTCGTTTGATCTTTGACGAGTGACTATCGGGCGTTATATCAGGTTAACGGTTCTCCGAGGTATTGTTATACTGTCTTTGTGTGTGTGTGTGTGTGTGTGTGTGCGTGCGTGCGTGCGCGCGCGCGCGCGTATGTCTACGCGTGGGTGGTGGCGTGCGTGCGTGCGTGCGTGCGTATGTGTGCGTGCGTGCGTGCGCGTGTGTGTGTGTAAAGTTATTGTGTAAGATGCATTAAATTCAGTTTTTGTGTATTCAGTTTCATTTTGTATGTGTATTCTATAAAATTGATTGTAAGTAGTGCTAAGTAAATTATTAAGTTATTTATTGTTCATTATTTATTTTAAGTAAATTATTAAGTTATTCATTGTATTACTTCATTATAATTAGTTTATTATTTTTTTTGGCAATCTTTTAGTGTAATAAATATTTGTAATTGTAAACTCTAGAGTATTAATTATTTAATTACCTAGATCCCGAAACGGACCTTAGCGATTAGTGTCACAATATCCATAACCTATTCTTTCAATAAGGTCTACAAATTTTAATGTTCGGAAATGCCTACAACCTTATTTCAATGTACAAATATTTCATTTCATTTTAAAATATGCTTTTAATTTGTCCCAGTAAAAATTTAAATTATAAATTGCAAAAACTTACCTGCAAAACCTCACTAAAGTATATTCTACAGACGCAGTAACTAAGCAAAAGAATTGGTCTGAATATATAATGAAAATCATACATGAAAACAAATTAGTCACACCATTATGTCTGACAGATTATTAATAACAATAGTGAAAACAAAGCGTAGTGACCGTACGTGAGTCACACATTACAATAGAAATTGTATACTTTTGTGACTGTACCGTCATTGCATGGCGAGGGGCGAAAAGTGGAGTAGATAAACACCGAAGCTGCTTGTGCCAATTCAAATTGTCCAAGGTACGCTTATCGGCATCCCGGGCCCTCTGAAAATCACATATTTTCCACTCTGCAAATGACAACTTCACTTCAATCAGCACAGGGTCTGACTGTATACTGAAATGCATTATTCTCAGAGGAAATAACTGTGACTAGTGTATTTTACACCTCTACCTCTTTTGGTCTTAAATGCTTCATTCATATAATTGGCTGACCATGTGATAAGAAACAGAACTATTTTTAGTAGTCCTGGGACTGGCAGATCAAGTGCAAAAAATTTAACACTCCACCTGCTTGTTATGGGCAAAATATCTGTATTATAAACCTCATTTATGTGGATTTAGTAATTTCGCTCGTATATTTATAAATACCATAGAAAGATCGTTTTTTCTAAGGAGGAAAGTCCTGTGAAATTAGAATTTGTTCCAAACGATAGAATCACCAATGCTTAAGAGTAGGATAAATTAAATTTATTTTTTTCATATTTTTACTTTCTCTTGCCTATATGAATAGGCTATGTAGGAAGGAAAGTATTGTTTTCATGACGATTTTTTGAAATCGAGTTTTCACCGGATCTACACGTTTTGAAACCCCCTGAACTCCAAACAACTTGTTTTTAGCGATTGGTCTGTGTGTGGGTGCGTGAACAGAATATCTCAAAAACGGAATACCGTGCGAACTTGAAACTTAAGTTAGATACTACTACCGGACGAACATTTTCATTAAAATCGGTCAACCGGAAGTAGTAGTTTATTCGTGTCATTGTTCACTTTTTTGCGATTTTCTCAAAAACTTAAAAAATCGCCTCATTTAGTACATTTTTTATGCTCTACAAGATACGGTAGGCGCCATGTCTACTGAAATTCTTGGGGAGGTTGTTCTTTTGTAAAAAAATAGTTTTTTTAGATTGCGGTTTTAATAGCCTATGCATTTAAGCTCAAAAATGTAGAAAATTGAAAATTTTACAACTTTTATTTTCAGCATTTTTTTGTATACCGCTTAGTTTAGCGGTAATTAGCAATTTTCGTTTTTTCTCACGAAAACGTGTAAAAAAAGATTTTTTAAGATTTCAGCCTTAGTATTCATTTTACGACAAAAGTGTATATAATCAAATTTATAGAAAATTTACAAGTTTTATTTAGAACATTTTTCTCTACAGAACCTAGTTTAGCGTGAAAGAGTGATTTCCCCTATTTTTAAGCCACTCTGAGGTTGATTTTCATTTTGCGTCTTTCACTCATGATTAAAATTTTATTTATTTTTTTTTTTAATTCCTAATATGTGTAAGTTGCAATCTGTTCAATTCAGAACAATAAGCAACCCCATGACCCAATGAGATGAGGATGATGTGTATGACGTGTAAATGAGGTGTAGTCTTGTACAGACTCAGGTCGACCATTCCTGAGAGGGTATGGTTAATTGAACCCCAACCATCAAAGTACACCGGTAACCACTGTCTAGCATTCAAACCCGTAAAAAAGTAACTACCTTTACTAGGATTTGAACCAGGGACCTTAAAATGATGATTAAAATAATGTTATTATGTTCTTTGTTTATTTCTAATGTTTTATTACTAATGTTAGGTTATATTGGTAATTATTTGCATTGGCAAGAGAAAGTTGTGTGCATGTTTCACACCAGATTTTTTTCTAATCAAATTTTCTTCTTCAAAAAATCTAGATATTTCTTTCTGACCGATGACAAAAATCTTTTTATGGAAAGAAATAAAAAAAAAATTCCTCTTCAGTATTTACCAACATCAGAAAAGTTGTCAAATAACTGCGTTCAGAAATTGTCGTTTAACTTAATTTCTGAAATTCCTTACAAAAGTAGAAAATATGAGTTTGTTTTACTCTGTTTGTCGTCTTTTTCATCAGCAACAACTTTAAAGGTAACGAAAAATAAGAACCTTTGAGAAAAAAGTTTAAGTGTAGATAGGCAAGAGAGAGGAGGAGTCGTATAACAGAATCATATAACAAGAATTAAATGGCATGGGGTTCTTTTTGCACCAACACTATAAAAGGAAGAAAATAAAAAAAGTCATAAATGGAATCACGTATTTAATGAATTTAATAATTCATATAATACAGAATTAAGTTATAATGACGTCAAATAGCCTTTCAAGTAAATTGTAGTGACTTCATAACCTAAAAATAACGGTTTTAAGAAAAGCAATTAAAGTTTTTTCTCATCAATTTAAGAAAACTCCAAAAGAGGGTTTTAAATGAACGTAATTAGAGTTTATTTGGGTCGATATTGTAACACCTTCATTAGTGTTTTAGCGTGTTTTTAAACGGTTCTTTAAGAGTGAAATTACATTTTGTAATCACTATGGATATTTTTTTCATTATTTTATGCATATGTACTAATATTATATGGTGATAAAGTTTTACGGAAGTGGTTTTCATAGAGATTTTTAAGATATTTGAGTAATAAATTCTCGTTTTATTTCCTTGCAAAAAAAATTAAAGTTTTCAATTCATTTTCTAATATTAAAGTAGGAATGGTTTTTATAATATTTTTCATTTTTTAAACCTTTCAGTACCAACGTCCGAAAAACAGGACGTCGATATATTTTACGTAGTGACAACATCCGGTTTACCGAACGTCCGTAAGTTATGCATAAAGTGCCAACGTCCGTATAACCGAACATTTATAAAAAAATCTTTTTCACAAAAATTAATTGAATAATGTATTTTGAAACCACCTCCGTGGCGTAGTGATTAGCGCGCTAGCCTGCAAAGCGAAAGGTCCCGGGTTCTATTCCCGGCTAGGGTCTGGAAATTTTAACACGTTAAAACCACAGTTAAGGTACCAAAACCCACAGTAGTTGCTAATGACCAAGCTGTCGATACGACTTAAACTAAAACGAAATATTTTGAATATTTTTAGTGTTAAAACGATTTCTTTTTTTTATGAAAATATCTATCTTTAATGCTTTTTTCCTGTATATTCATAGGGCAAGAAAAATTTAAAATGTTTTCAAAATTTTAGGTACCATCTTACGTAAAACACTCATATTAAAGTTTTAATTAGTTCAGAATTATCATAATTCTAAAAATTAACAACAAATTGTTGAACAACATGCTAATCTTAAGGGTGCGCTCTACCTCTACCGCGCCACTCAATGTAAAGGTTTAAATGATTACAACCAACTCGGTTGTTATGCAAGTAATAATTAAAGTTTAACGTGCCTTTTAAAGCTTAAAATATGCTCTATTTACCAGTACCATTTTTTTGTATGAGCATTAAGTTTAAGCTTTAAAAAATTAAAGTAAATCTCTTAAAGTTGTTAAGTTTTCTAAAATTATTTGTAAAGATAGGAAGGTATTTGTCGCAAATTAATCTGTATCAGTAAAAAGAATATCTCTTTTAGATTCTAAATATACAAACTTTAACGTGTTTACTTATTTATCAGCGGCTATGTATTGCAATCTAAAAAACCTTTACAAGCACAAATTTTTCAGCCGTTCGATAGCGTTCCGAGCTGACAGTTACGGAACTACTTACACATAATGCTTTCTGTCACCAAGGTCATTTCCCCTTAACGTGTTTTCATTTCTAGATCATACAGAGTTGCCGGGTAGTGTAATAGGTTTCATGTAGACTGTTCATTAGTATGTTTTGACAGAATTAAAATTAATCACTCTCCCAACCCAAACAAAGATTAATTTCAATTTATTATGAAAACGATAATATTGTTCGTATAGAAAAAATATACGGTTGGCCTACAGATTGTTATTTCTGTGTTTAGTTGTTATTGTTCGGATAGCAAAATTCTTTAATTTTTAAATACTTCTCTCTTGCCCTTTTTTACTCCCCGTTTTACTCTCTTGCCCTGTTTGAATATATAGGGAAGGAGAGTATCGTTTTTATGTCGATTTTCCGAAAACTATATTTAACCGAATGTATAAGTTTTCAAGCCCCCTGAACCCAAAAATCAGTTTTCAGCGATTGTTCTGTGTGTGTGTGTGTGTGAGTGTGTGGGCGCGCGTGTATAAACAAAATATTGCAAGAACGGAATAACTTACAAAGTTGAAACTTTGATCTTAAATTAGGTACCACTAGAGGATCCAACGCAAACATTTTCATGAAAATCGGTCAACCGGAAGGAATAGTTTATTTGTGCAATTTTTCACTATTTTGCAATTTTCTCAACAACTATTCCTACGAAATTTTTGAAGTGAAAACTTCTCTGTTGGGTGAATATAGTTGTTTTGAATGGGTAAAATCTTACAGCTATCTGAAGCTTTATGTGCAGTTTGTAATCTAACTTACAGTATATGCAAGATTAGCTCAGTGGTTCAATGCTCGCCTGCCACGCGGGTGGCTTGTGATCGAAACTCAGTCGGTTTAAATTATTTTTTAACATATGTAACTGAGATATAATTTACATTGTACCTTTTTTTGTTGAGATTAGTTATATTTATTATACAAAACGCTTAAATTTTTAACAAAATTAAGTGAAGAGACAACACTTCCGTTTAAGCGATCACTACATAAAATATAATAATATGTATCAAGTTTATTTCTATTCTGTTAAAGTTATATTAGTTACAATTTTGCTCTGATTAAACTCTTCATTGTCCGTATTCTATGAATGAAACAATGGATTTATGAAAACTGAAATATCTTGTTATAATATAAATGAACTTCAGAATCAAATTTATTTAAATATCTAGAAAAAGCTCCGTCAAGCATTGTTCCGTATTTCGTTGTGATTTAATTTAAATCATTTAACATAATTAACATAAATTTTTATTTTAAAAAATCTACTAAAGCCTTTGATTTTTTTCGAAAAACCACATTCTCCACTCAAAATATTGTTATGTATTAGGTACCAACGTAATTAAAGTAATTAAATATTGATTTAATATAAATATAAATAACTATTATTAAATAATTTTGAAGTGAATATTGTCTATTTTTCTATACCTTAGAATATATTGTGTTGTTGCTTGGGTCATCAGCCGAAAGGGTGGTTTCAATCTCTAAAGGCTAAGTATAACGAGGAGTGAGTTGGTTTACACTTGCCTTCCTCATTGAGTGGTAAGTATGCTTATCAGCATGCCAGGCCCTATGTAAACCATTTACTTTTCACCCTGAAAATTATACCTTCAATACATTCATCACAAAATCTATCTGAATAATTAAATTCATTACTATTAAAGGAAATAACAGCTCTGACTAGTGTCTTTTACACCTCTACCTCTTCTATTCTTAAATTCTTCAGTCATATAGTAATTGGCTGATCAAGTTATAAGAAACAGAACTATTTTTGTAGCCCAGGAATTAGCAGATCTAGTGCTAGTAATTTTACACTCCACCTGCCTGTTATGGACAAACCTCAGAATATAAAACCATTAGGCTAATTTCATACACAAAATTTAAAAAAACATACTTACCACTATCGATATGTTTAGATGTATCAAGTTCTTCCATTTTACTTCTGGTAATATCTTTATGTGATGCCAAGAATAGCACCACTTCCCGCTTTTCATTTTTGATGGGAACAATATCCAACAAACACCAAAATGGCGTACCTAAAACACAAAAAATAAAAAAATATGATTAAAATAGAAAAACTTACGTACAAACATTATTGTATAATTAAATTGGGTTTTTTTTCGATAGAATACAGTAAACTTATTTATACAAACTTTCCTGGAAATATATAAATTTCCGTTTACTAAAATATTTGAAGGTCCGATTAGAAAAATTAGATAATTAGATCATACAATTTGGAAAACCAGTAAAGTTTTTGTCAATAAAACATAATTCCATCAAAAAATTACCCAGAATAATCTTATAAAGGTACTAGCTTTAATACACTACAAAAGCTATTCTAGAAAACTTTAAGCCTACGGAAAATGTTGTGAAATTTTTAACACATTTGAAGTAAGAAAACGAAGAAATAAAGTGGTAATTCCGACGGGCTGATTTTCACCAAAGTTATTTTTTCAAATTCCCTTGAGTTATCTAAAGAAATTACAAAGAATGACTCTCCAGAGAATTTTCGTTTCAGTTACAGTATCAACAAACAAACCAACAAACTCATTTAAAAAAAGTAAAAACCACTTCTGAATTCAGAGAACCTTGTAACACTTTCCTTATTTAAAAAGGATGGACGTTAAGTCGCTTACAAAATTCATCAGAAAATTAAATAACTACTTTCACCTTTAATTTGAGTAAATGATAAACAGTTGTTTGTTCGCATTGTCAGCTTGCTTACACTAAGTTTTCAAAGTGTCTTCCTTTGTCTTTGACACTAATATTGCACTTTTGGTTTACAAACACTAAAAAGAAAATCTGAAATGTTTTAGGATAAACATTTGTCAAAATCTGGGAAAATACGGTCTTTTTAGTGTTCAAGATTCTAATAGTTTATGATTAAAGGTAGTTTGTCATTAGGAAAAGTGCAGTCGACTAACTGGTGATACTATTAAGCCTGTATCCAACTGTCGCCGACGCCCTCCACCATTATCAACCTGCAGACGGTCCTAGAAACTGCCTGCCGCGGGGAGCGCAGCCAGCAGTGCCTCCTCTCCACTATAAAGAGGACTCAACGGAAGGGTATTTAAGCCGCTGCACTGAACTGCGAGTCACACTTGCCAACCAACTATCGAACGTAGAAGAAGAAAGAAGAGCCCAGCCGAGACCGGACGCACCGACCCTGGTCAGCTTTCGCCTACCCAGCCGCCGTCGGAAGCCCGTGCGTGCCTGATGGCACCACGGTGAAGATCAAGTTCAGCGCGGGATCGAAGAGAACAGTGCGGGGCTCTGAGGGTTACCACTGTCACGCTGCATTGGGGACCCAACTGCCGCTAAGGGAGAGCTAGGCCTGAACCCGGCAGCCGAGCCTTCAAACTTCGGGCTCCACTCTCTACACGCCGGCTCGCCGCTTCCAGCTATCTACAACTGCCCTTTTAAGGGCCACCACAAAAACCAAACGGTCCTTCTCAGGACCCCAAACACTTAAACGCCCCTTTTCAGGTTCACCAAACTAACAAGCAAGGTTTCGCCATGTGTCGTCTAATACCATTCAGGCACAGCATATTTTCATACGTTACAAAAAAAAATAATTTCATCTTCACCGTCTGCATTAGCAGTAATTGCAAAACAGTCTGACATTAACCAAAAAATAAATTGTCGGCCTCGGTCGGCGACACAATAAAATGCGTAGGGTTCCACGGGAAGTTAAGTTGCACGAACGATTGCAGCCGAAACTAACAAACATCCGACCGATTCGATTGGAATTGGATTTTACGCTTCTAGTTGCGCGCCCAGACCCGTCCGGTACACATTTGTACAGTCTCCAATAGTGTTTTTATTTTTATTTAATTTGAGATGAATTATTCCAAGAAAGGACAAAGATATAGGATTTTAACTAGGAACCTAAGTCTCCGAAAATCAGCTATTAAAGAGCTGACTCGTGGTGATTACTTTATCTTTAGACCAACCCGGTGGGTCCACGAATATAACCCTTCATTTTTCAATTAATTTGTTTGATATGGTCCCTCCTGGGATTTGGAAACGTTTTTCTTACACCAAATGATAAATAGTTTTTCTCAGAACAGTAGTTGAGGATTGTTGTTGACGTCATCAGCCGAAAGACTGGTTTGAGCCTCTAGAGGCTTTACTAAGTAAAACGAGGAGTAAGGTGGTTTACCTTTTTACCTTTGACTTTCTCACTGGGTGGAAAAGTATCCTTATCAGGATGCTAGGCTCTGAAAAGCATCTAATTCCATTCTGCAAATGACACCTTCACTTCATTCACCACAGGGTCTGCTGTATGATGAAATTCATTACTCTCAGAGGAGATAACTCTGAATAGTATCTTTTACACCTCTACCTCTTGTTTTCTTAAATGATTCAGTCATATAATTAGCTTACCATGTGATAAGAAACAGAACTATTTTTAGTTGCGGATTAATGAATGATACAAGTATGTCACGTGTCCACTAAAAGGGTGGTGTTGCGACGAGCTACGAGTACGATTACATTTTTACAAGTTTATGATTTTGTTTGGGTAGTGAAATCGAAATTTCATTCTTCTGCATGTACTGTGAAGGTAAAATTTAAAAATACTATTCTTTTTTTAACACCCTATGGATTCGTTTATTTAGTTCTACATTTTGAAACTGTCAAATTGGTACTACAGGGTTTACAATGATCGAACGTGTGATCCGCTGTATTAAAATTAATTCTAGATTTTTATTACGGTTTCCTAATTAAAATTTACATTTCGTCGTCAGTTTATTTTTTATTATTAATCCACTATGTTCTTGATTTATTTTTGATGATGAAAAAGTACCTCGGATTGATTTAAAAAAAGGTATGTTCTTTCTACAACTGGAATATAAATAATTAACTTTAAGCTTATCCAGATTACCTTTTTTAAAATCCATTCAGGTTTAATTACAACAATGAAGATTATAGTTAAGAACAGATTTCGTATACATTAATCCTTAACTAAAAATTATATTATTGGTCTATAAAATACAATATCCGTTTTCCGGAAGTATTAATTTTACTAAAAATAAAATTCCTAATTCTAATTTTGTTTCAATATTTTTTTACAGATTTACTACCAGAATAAAGAAATATGCAGAAGGAGCTATAATTTACTAAAAACAAGATTTTTTGCTTTCATTTGACTTGCAACAATTAAACAACTTAAAATTGCTCTAAAATGCTTTTTAAATGGTTTATCAAATTGTAAAACGTTCAGTGTTGTGTAATGTTTCACCAGTTAGTCGAAAAATTATCTGGCAAACAGATCTCTACTGAAATGCCAGCTCATTTTCTGGGTCTCAGAACAGTTGTTACGGAATAATGAATGATAAAAAGTAGGCCGCGTGTCCACTGAAAGGGTAGTGTTGCGACGAACTATTCGTGTACGATTACATCCGATTTTTAAGTAAATCCGATTAAGCTGACGCCGTGGACCGACTCAGAATGTAAATATCCAAATCGTTATCGTTACTGTCCGGTGAAACTATAAGTATGGTGGAAAACTTTGGATAATTATGTTATTACAGGAAAGATATTCAATAAGTACATTTTTCCATTATTTCCATTATTTCAAAGTACAAAATTTCCATTATTTTGATCGAGTTCATTGTTGCTCTAAATTTTGTTAAATATTTATTTTTATCTCTTTATCTTCTTCTTCTCCTTCTCTTCAAGACATTGTTGCTCTAAATTTTATTAAATATTTATTTTTATCTTTTTATTTTCTTCTTCTCTTCAAGGTTAGGCATTCCTACGTGTTCTGGCACGCATCGTTTCTTGGCCTGCCAATATCTCTACTTCCCACTGGTTTGTATCTTCTCGATACACAAGGCAAGCTGCTGTTTGGCATTCTATTTAATTTTTTTTTTTTGCTTTTTGGTGTAAGGTCCGGCTGTTCTACAATAACTGCTAATGCAGACGGTGAAGGATGAAATGATATTTTGTAACGTATGAAAATATGCCGTGCCTCAATAGGATTCGAACCTAAGACTGCATGATGAGAGACGACCACGTTACCAATTACGCCAAAGCGGCCGGCCATTCTATTTAAATGATCGACCCATTGGGCACGATACATTTATTTTCTCATTTTGTTTTTTTTTAATCCTTTATGCGTGTACGTTGCAATCTGTTCAATTCAGAACATTAAGCAACCCCATGACCCAATAAGATAAGGATGATATGTATGACGTGTAAATGAGGTGTAGTGTTGTACAGACTCAGGTCGACCATTTTTAAAAGAGTATGGTTAATTGAAACCAACCATCAAATTACACCGGTAACCACTATCTAGCATTCAAATCCGTATAAAAGTAACTTCCTTTACTGGGATTCGAACCAGGAACCTTAGTCTCCGAAAATCAGCAGTTAAGAGGGTAGTCAACCCAGAAAATGAAAATGAAAACTTCTGGTTATAATTTATCATTATTTATTTCAAATAAAAGAGTAATTTACTAGTACTCATCTACCATTTGAACCAAGCCAAAAAATTAATTACAGCCTCTAATATAAGGGAGAGGTTGGAAATCAGGGCTTTTACGGGGAATCAAATATCTCAGGAACCAAGAAAGATATCAACATGATTCTTATGCTACAAAATACAGAAAATTGTTGTTTATTATCTGTTGTATGCGCTTGTATGTATTTTTTATTACAAGAAATTTATTGAAAAAAAACCATATTTTCAAAAACATTTATTTTATGTATTCACAAATTATTTTTTAACTAAATCACTATTAAGGTTTTTGTAATAATCATTCACAGATAATAGAGCAAGAAATTATGAAAGTTTGAAAAAAACATCATCCAAATATCTCCAATACTAACCAAAATATTGAATTCCCAAGAATGTACAATCATGTAAAAACCACATTTCCGGAAAACTTAAAGTTGAAGGAATAATTTCACTCGCCTTGCTAGTAATCTTAATTTTAAACAGATGTTTTTATAACTTTTTGTCAAAGTATAAACAAAGAAAAACAAATGTTGTCATTCAGAAAATTTTAAACCTCAAATAAATGCAAAAAACATCGAAATTTAAAAAAATCATCTTGAGTTGACTACCGCTTAAACAGCTGATTTTAGCGACGACTTTACCTCTAGACCAACCCGGTAGGTATTTTATCATTGAATGGAAAAATTCACAATTCTTGCCTCATATCTTTATTTCTGATCCTGTATAGTCTTGTGCAACCCTTGACAGACTTTAAGAATTTCATTTCGGCAGTTTGGATGTTTTTTTCTTCCCTTTTTGTCATCTCCCATGTTTCACTGCCGTATGTTAAGGCTGGAACTGCCACCGTCTTATAAAACTTTAACTTTGTTTCGGATCTTGTCTTTTGCCTCAATGTCCTATGAATCATTCCACATACCTGATTAAATTTATGTAATTTATATTCCACATCATAGTCAACTGTCATATTCATATGAGACATCAGTTCCAAGTGGCTCGCTTGCTCAAATAAGTGTCCATTAAGGACTATTTTGGATCTCACGGAGTCTTTCCAAAGAATGCCATGACTTTTGTTTTATTTATAGCTACCTTCATATTATATTCTTCCATCTTTTTGGTTAGTGTGGAAAGTGCTTTTTGTAGATCATCCTCACACTTCTACATCATACCCATGTCATCAGCATACAGGACTGCAATAAGGAGGTAGTCGTCACCCGGTGTTATTCCTAAGTTATTTTCCTTTTTCCATGACCAAAAAATGTCATCAATATATACTAAAAAGTGTGGGTGATAAAGGATATCCCTGCCTTAATCCTTTGTCTATAGGGATCCGATCAGTCAGTTTACCATCTATATTTAATACAACAGTGGTCTCTTTATACATACTTCTAATCGTTGCTATTAAGTAGTGTGGGTATCTCTTCTTTCTAGTCTTTCTTCTCTTCTTTCTTCTTTTATCTTCTTATGTTTTTTTTATATAATGAACATTTGTTTTATCCCTAATGTGTACGTTGCAATCTGTTCAATCCAGAACAATAAGCAACCCCGTAACCCAATCAGATGAGGATGATGTGTAGTCTTGTTCATACCCAGCCTACCATTTCTGAGAGAGTATGATTAATTGAACCCCAACCATCAAAGTACACCGGTGTCTAGTATTCAAATCCAGATAAACGTAACTCTTTCTTGTTTTCAACCTCAAAAAACATAACCTAATTATAAACGTGAGTGAATGATGCAAAATGAAACCCAACCTTAGTTTGGTTTAATAATACGGTAAATCACTCTTTCACGCCAAACTAAGCTCTGTAGAAAAATATTCTCGAACTAAAAGTTGTAGATCTTTTAATTTCCTATAAATTTGATTACAGTATATGTATTTTTGTCGTAAAATAGATACTACGGCCGAAATCTTAAAAAAATCGATTTTTTTACAGATATTTATGAAAAAAAAACAACAGAAAACCACTAATTACAGCCAAACGTTATATAAATGTTATACGTTATACAAAAAAGTGTTGCATTAAAAGTTGTAGATTTTTAAATTGGCTACAACTTTTATTACATACTACACTTTTGCGCTAAAATGCATATTAAGGCTGAAATATTTTAAAAAATCGTTTTTTTTCTCCGAGAGAACAGCTTCCCAAAGAATTTCAGCAGACATGGCGCCTACCCTATCTTGAAGAGCATAAAAAATGTAGTAAATAAGGCGATTTAAAAAAAATCATAAAGGCCGTTTTTGAGAAAATTGCGAAAAAGTGATAAGTGACACGAATAAACCACTACTTCCGGTTAACCGATTTTGATGAAAATGTTTGCGTCGGGTCCGGTAGTAGTATCTAACTTAAGTTTTAAGTTCGTACAATTTTCCGTTCTTGAGATATTTTGTTCACACAGACACACTGACAGACCAATCGATAAAAAAATGTTTTTTGGGTTCAGGGGTCTAAAAACGTGTGGATCCGTTGAAAACTTGATTTCTTAAAATATACATGAAAACAATACTTTCCTTTCTATATATTAATATAGGCAAGAGAAAGTAAAAAGTTATAAAAATGCTCGCACACATTAGTGACACACAGTATTGTCTGCACAACACGAACAAAACTGCATTTGCAAAGTACTGTACTTCTGCAATGCTTTTATTACAGTATAGTAGATTTACTACTTTGTTACACTTTGTGTAACACAAAGTTACATTACTGTTGCAAAGAGTCTTCTATCTCAAAGTCTAAATTTAAATCATAAACTTTGATAAATAACCTAAACTTTGTTTCTAACAATGGAAGGTTATTCTATAGCTACATAACGGGTAAATTACAGTTAATATAATCATTACTGAACTATTTATTGTAATAAAATACGTTTTCATTGTCTTATTTTCTAACTACATAATTTCTGATCAATATTCTCAGGTTATTAAAATAACTTGATCCTAACTTAATTAATCGCATTGTAGCTTTGAAATTTAAAAGAATTTTTATAGTGTTTTTCAAGAAAAATTTAACAAAATAATACAGGCTTATTGGTAGCAATTTTTAAATTGCATCCATCATTTTGTGAATCAAATTTTCTTATTTTTATTCTGTTTTGTCCATCCGTCCGTCACACTCAGATATAAGAAACAACAAAATATAGCAACAAACGGTTTTCGGATTCGTAATCAACACAAAATGTTAGTGGGCCTAAATTGAGTTTGAAGTTCCGCTTTTGATCGAAAGTGGGTCAAAACTGGAAGTCAAAAAATCAAAGACAGAAACTACAAGAGATAGGAACAAACGATTTTCGGATTCATACCTACTCAAAAAGTCACTGGGTTTGATTTTAAAGTTCCGGGTTTGATCGGAAGTCAAGAAATCAAAGTCGGAATTTTGAAACAAACATAATGTTATTCAATTCCTCTTAAAGAGCAGATACAAAAATCATTGGGTTTGAAGTTCCAATTTTGACCGGAAGTGGTCCAAAACCGTACTTTCCACATGAAAAGTACACAGGACTCGAGGTTACCAAATGTATATGTATTGGGTTGTAAAATAGCAACAAAGAGATAGCAGCAAACGGTTTTTGGATTCGTAATCTACCAAAACTGTTAGTGGCCTTGGATTGGGTTCAAAGTTCCGATTTTGACCAGAAGTTTCCTAAAACCGGAAATCAAGAAATTAAATCGGAATTTGGGAACAAAAATAGTGTAATTCGATTCCTCTTAAAGGGCAGATACAGAAATCATTGGGTTGAAGTTCCGGTTTTGATCGGAAGTAGCCCAAAACCGTACTTTCTACATGGAAAGTACACAGAACACAGGGTTGCCAAATGTAAGACGACTTTAGTTTTTGATTAGTTTTAGATCTTAATATTTTGATGTAATTTTAGAGTGTTTTATTTTTTATTTTATTTGTCGGTAGTGAGAACTTATTACATAACATCAATTTTTTCAAAAATATTTGATTTGATTTTTAATCTTACTGAAACAGAATTTCTTTTACAAAAGACGGACTCTTAAATGAAAGGTAGCCACGGCATAAAAATCTTAATTTTATAATTATCCTGTGTGAGATATAAGTCCCATTGATATCAAGCATTCTAATTTACTAAAACATTCTACAGAAAGGATCTTAATAATTTAACTTAAAAGAAACCACAGGAAGAAGTTAAGGTAGAAGATGTTGAAAAATAAGAAAGGTGAAGTAGACAAGAAAGAAAATAATAAGAGGTAAAAAGTAATTAAATGTGAAAAATGCAAGAAGAAAAAGATAGAGTTTTCTTTATATATATAAAAATACAGAAAAAGGGAAATGTGTCAAGACCTAATGCAACAATGAGAGCCTGCAGTTATAATTAAATATTTCATTTTTTAAGAAGACGACGGTTTTCTTTTGTCTTTTCGTTGTGGTTGTTTTAAAAACGCTTTGGCCTTGGAATACAATATAACTTTTTGTTTCGTTTTTCCCACGGTAAACATTTCTTTAATTTTTTTTTAAAACTAAGCAACCGAAACCTTACAATATTAAATAAATAATAAATCGTACGATAGATTGTTGTAACTTACTCCTTAATCTTCAAAGGGACTACATTTCACTAAATCTTCGACTGATTTTGATGCCGTATGTACAATATCTGACATTTTATGTGATCAATGTGGAATGACTAAACATGGACTGAATGAATTTTGTAGCACCGGCTGTTATCCAATCGGTAGAGTCGATATAGCACCGGCCGGAGCGCCAGGGGATCCGACGGTGTAGTTCAAAAGGAAAAAATGGTTGGGGAGGGAAAACCTTGGCCGCTGTCTCAAGAGCCATGATTTCAGGCATTTATAGGCTATATTTTCAAGGCTAGCAATTTGCTTGCGCATAAAAGGACATTTATCATAACACACTTAATAATAAGAATAACAATAATAAGGAAAGGATATTTATAATAAATATTTTGAACAAATATTTATCTTATTAAAGAAAAACTATATATATATAAAATATATAATTAATTATATTATAATCCAAAATAACAAAAAAAATTTTTTAATAGAATTATATTCATTTTAGTAATAAAAAAAGACTTCATTTCCATATTTCTTCACAATAGTAACCTGTACACATATTTTCCAGAAGGTATAATGGATTTACAATATTCACAATGTACGAAGTGGAAGAACTTGATCTACCCACTTGTGGTTAAAAGCCATGTAGATACAATTGAGGTAGAAAAAAAGTAAATTCTAACTTACAGGAAAGAACCAACGGAAACGTAGTAAAAATTTGGAGTTTAGACCGCAAATGCTACTATCAGGGAGAAGACTTTTATGAAACTTTTGCTACATTCTATTTAATTTGAAGCCTCTCATAAAATTACAAATATCGTTCAAACTAAGCCTCAAATAAAAACTGTAAGTTAAAAAATCGTAAATTTTCAATTATTTCTAATTTTTATGAGCATTTTGGCTAAAAAAAAATCAAAATGCACGAAGGCTGTAATTTAAAAACTATTCGTTCAAACGAGAACAGAGCTACTATGAAACTTTCAAGATATCAATTAAGCCCAAAAAATCTACAAAAGAAAATTCAATTATTTAACTAATGTTATAAGAGATATGTTTGAAAAAGTTAGATACAGTATTTGCATTTTTGTGTTGAGTTAAATGTGCATACTTTTGAGGCTAAATAGCTCATTCCAATTGCACGAGGGATGGTTGAGGAAACTCATATTAGAATGAATAAAAACCACCCACTCACTTCTCTAAAAAACCAATTTCTGGCTTCAGAGGTCATGAAACCGAACATAGTTAAAACCCTGGTATTGAAAATTCTGTACGATCGCGCAATATATTTTCACTACATACCATGAAAAAAGCGTGAGAAAGGAAAAACAAAAACAAAATCAAATAAAAGTGTAAGATACTTTAACTAACATCGCACACACAGTTAAATCCAGTGTAACAAATTTCAAGTTTAGTTAAAAAGAAACATGATGTATTTACTTTTTTTGTTTCTTTCTACAAAGGACAATAAATTGATTGTCCTTTTAAGTGATTGGTTTGTAAACAAAATGTATGAAACACATAGCGTAAGTCAAAGAAACGCTCCGAGTTTTTGTTTGAACACTGTTCTGGACGTTTCATTCAAACGATTGAGCCAGTCGAACCGGAAATGGTACAATTTAGAAGTTTTAATGAAAATGTATGTTTATAATGATAATTTAAGGCATTATTAATAGCTATTTTTTAAAAATTCATTTATTTAACGTCGCATCAACTACAACGGTCATTAGCGACGACGTTGGGGTGTAACTATTATACGATGGAGGATGAAATGATATTTTGTAACGTATGAAAATATGCCGACCCTGAATGGGATTCGAACCCAGGACCGCATGATGAGAGGCGAGCACGTTACCAACTGCGCCAATGCGGCCGGCATTTTAAGTTTGTAAAACAAACAAATTATTTAATTAATAAAACACAGGGTATTTGTAACGATAAATTCGGTTGTTAGTAAATGTTCTGATTCAAAAGTAAACTCAATATTTTATTTATTCAATAATAACAACAATACATATTTCCTTACCTTTTCAGTATTAACCTATTCAGGGGGTTAAAACCCTTATTAAAAATTCAGGGGGTCTGAAAACGTGTATTTCCGGTGAAATCTCAATTTCGAAAAGTAGGCATGAAACCAATACTTTCCTTTCTTTATATTCATATAGGCAAGAAAAGGTAAAATAATCGTATTTGCCGTTGTTGAAAAAAATCGCAAAAAGTGAACAATAACACAAATAGGCTACTACTTCCGGTTGACTGATTATGATAAAAAAACTTTGTTTCGGATCCCCTTGTGGTCCCTAACTTAAGTTCCAAGTATCAACTTCCTACGATATTCTGTTCTTAAAATATTTTGTTCACATAGTCACAGATTAATCGCTAAAAACAGTTTTTATGGGTTCAGTGAACCTGAAAACGTGTATTTCTGGTAAAAACTGGACATAAAAAGATTTTGTTTCCTCCCTATATATTCATACAGGGCAAGAAAAAGTAAAAATTAATCATTGTTCACTAATCTTACTTATTTATTAACTTAGGATCTGCTCTTGACTCGGAGGGAGGAGAGAAGGCCGAAGTTAATAAATAAGTTTTCGGCGGAGAGGCCCAGGTAAGTTTATGGCGACAAAAGGAGGCCCATCGTTTCCTTCAACCTCGTTAAATGTTTTCTATGAGGATGGAGAAAATTATAATGATGACGCCCTGACGCCCCTCCAAATTTTGGCGGTTGTGGCGACCTAATAACTACTCTAATAAAAAAAAAATTTGACAAAAAATTTAACTTATCCCCATGGTTAATTAATTTAATAAATAATATAATCGAGCGATCTCACCTTCAACTGTTTAAGCAACAGGAATTCATTAATTTCATTTTTATTCCTGTCAAAATTATTATTTACGATGTAAATATCTACTCAATTTTTGTTTATTTTATTACTCAATGAAGCTGCCTTCATATTTAAGGCATAAGGTGTTTTCATAGTTTTACCGGTTTGAAAATATTTTGCTTTTAAAGTTCAAAAATTTGGTAAAAAGATAGTTATTTTAAAAAATTTATTTTTTTCATGAAGCTAATTTTGAAAAACCTCTGCTTAAAATGTTGCAAAGATTAAGATCCTTAAATTAAAAAAAGTTTGAGATTCTATTTGTTATGGTTCCTTAGAAAATGGTCCTTAAATTAACATGGGGAAGGTAGGGAATTACCTCCTTTAAGGGGACTCCATAATGAAAATAATCGAAAAAATGTTTTGTTTTGCTGATTATTTTGCTTGAGTTTCCCTATTTAAAATGCTGTATTTAGTTTGTTTCTATGATCAGTAAAATATTTTTATTCAAGTCTTTAGGAGTGAATGTCAGTGAAAGAAAACTTTTTATTTTTACATTCACTAGCACGCCACGCGGAGGTCCCGGATTCTATTCCCGGCCAGGGTCTCGAAATTTCACAAGTTAATACCCTTCGTTACATAATCCACCGTAGTTGATAATGACCGAGCTGTTGATGCAATTTTTAAAAAAATTAAAAAAATTCTACGCTTTCACGTGGTGGGCAGTAGGCCTATTTAGTCCACCAGTGTAGTAGCATATAACAGCAAGTTTAAAGTTGTTTTTCTCAAAAGTATTTTTTTTCAAAATTTTAGGTGCATTTTTCTCAAATTCTATGTAAGATAATCAGATGAAAAAAATACCATTATACATCTCACTTTGCTCTACAATATGAGCAGATCAGAATTTTTAAGAACTGAAAATTAATAAATTTTTTTTTTAGCTTTTATTTGTTATCGGGAAGTGTACATTGTTGACAACTACCCAATTTTATCGCTGCTTTTTGCTGTACTTTTTTGACGTGGATTAGACATGAGTTTGAACAGGGACCCCCAGTAGAGTTTGTTCATGGATGGCTGTCAACTGGTCACCATACAAAGTCGCTTGCCCAACCGGTGTTACTTAACCAATAATAGCGACTTTTTACCAGCTGACTGACTGGGCTGGCCCGAAGGTCAAATTAATAAATTAAAAAAAAATTTTCTACCAAAAATGGTAATTTAAAAATATTTACAAAATGTGGTTTTCACAAAAACTAAAAACCCATTCCGCTCAACATGTGTACAAGTTCTGTTCTTTAAAACAAAAAAAACGAATTAACGGTCTAGCTACTACAGTTCTTGAGAAATGTGTACCTAAGTTAACATTATGGAGGATATAATTACGGAGTCCCCTTAAAGAGTTAGATTATGTTCAACTGTTAAACGGAATGTCCTGGGTTCATTTTCTGTCAGAGTCTGAAAAGTTTTTCAAAGTTAAATCCTAGCAATACTGTTCTAAAACCGAATGTCGTAATCACAGATCTTTTGGTGAACGAGACTTTACAAAAAACTAATAATTTATAATCTATACTAATATAATAAAAAAGAAACGTCTGTTTGTTTATTTGTTTGTATGAGGTAATCTCAGAAACTACTGAACCGATTTTAAAAAATCTTTCATTGTTGTGTAGCTTAGAGCTTCCCGATCAATATAGGCTATTTTGCAACTTTAAATAACTTTAATTAAGTGAGTTAAGCAACTTAAACTGTGACGATGTCGCATGTTTTAGTTTATCGGGTGCATAGCACTTATATTTTTTCTAAGTCCTTTGGATGGTGTAGGCCTATTTTTTGGGCTAGAAGCACGATCAACTTTTGTATTTCATAGAAAAACGTGAAGAATAACATTCGATTCCAAAAACAATAAATATTCGGAAATATTCAAAATTTTTAGTTTTGTACTGTATTTCATATATTGTTTTCGTTAGACAGCTAGTGAAGGAGTCATATATTTCCGATTACTCTGCGTACCGTACCCAAGTATTACTGTCTCTTATCTCAGCCATATATTAACTGTCTCTTTCTTTTCCGTCGGTATTCTTTTATGCATTTTATTCAATTCTGTTAAATCGCAGGGACAAACATTTAAAACGGTGGGCATCGATTTGAGACAAGAGTGCTTCCTTCACTCATGGACAACTTTATGTGGAACTTTCTAGAGCTGGAAGAGCAGAAAAACAATTTATTTTGCTGTCACAGGGCAACAAATCCACAAATATTGTTAAGAGAGGTTTTAAAATAATTTAATGAGGCCTACATTAGCTGCTGTGAAGCGAAGCAAGCGGGGGTTGCTACTATAAACATAAATTGTGTTTCTTGTTTTGGCAGTTTTCTTTTCTAAAACTAATATAATCAACCTTTTAAATAAGAAACTTTCAACCACACTGAATAAAATTAGATATTCTGCGGTAATTTACACTAATTTAAATTGTCATACTCAATGTTGTTCTAAGGACAATATTGTAATTAAGGACAATGAATATTATTTTTAAAATAAAATTAAAACTAACAATGTATTTCTTATAAACAATAAACATAACAATAATAATTGCCTTACAACACTAACGTTATGACAATTAACAAATTGAAGTACTATGAAATAAAAACTACAATCAAATTACAATAAAGTTACATTGAAAAAAATTAATAAAATTAAGTAAAAGAAATCATAGAAGTCTGACCTAATTTTAAAATAAAATTCCTCTCAGTAAAAACTGTTACAGAAAAATATCGTTCAGAAAACTTAAAAGTTTTTCTTTGTTTACCTCTAATTTTCTTCATTTTTCTTCAATTATTTTTCATCTGCTGATTCTTTTGTCATTATGAAATTCATTTCCAATTTATTTTTTAAATACGGCGCGTCTTCAGTTGTGTTTTTATGCTATTTCAACAAAAATTATATCTTATTTTTAATCCCTAATGTGTGTACGTTGCAATCTGTTCAGTTTAAGAACAATAAGCAACACCATGAGTCAATGAGATAAGGATGATGTGTATGTAAATGAGTCTTGTCTCAGGCCGACCATTCTTGAGAAAGTGTGGTTAATTAAACCCCAACCACCTAAGTACATCGGTAATTACTGTCTAGTATTCAAATCCGCATAAAAGTAACTGCCTTTACTAGGATTTGAACCAAGAACCTTCGTCTCCGAAAATCAGCTGTTAAACACTGTTGTTTGGCGATAACTCTACCGCTACACCAATCCGTGGGTTACAAATGATGCCTATGTCATTAAAATTACTGTATTGTTCCATTTATGACTTAATCATGTGGGGAAAGAGCACAGAGAAACACAGATACACACATATACAGACCAATCGGTTAAAACATGTTTTTTTTTTGTTCAGGGGACCTGAAAACGTGTTTAAAACCTTTGTATCTCTTTTTCTCTCCCTCCCCCTCTTTCACTTCATTCCTCCTCACTATCGCGTGCGCGCGCACACACACACACACACACACACACACTCACACATACACACACGCACGCACACACACACACACACACACACACACGCACGCACGCACGCACGCACGCACGCACTAATCCGTTAAAACATGTTTTTTGTGCTCAGGGAACCTGAAAACGAGTACGAAACCTCTTTTGAAACTTCAAATTTTCCTCCCAAATTTTCAAATTTTCTTCAAATTTTCTCTCGCACGCGCGCGCACACACGCACACACACACACACACACACACACACACACACACCTACATACGCCCAACCAATCGGCAAAAACATGGTTTTTAGGCTCATGTGATCTGAAATGTGTATTTCTTGTGAATAATCGACAACAAAAATTAACATGAAAACATAACTTTCCTTACGTTTTATGTTTCGTACATAACAAGAGAAAGTAAAAATAATATTTTACTTTAAAATATTAAACAATATAATATTATTTACTTCAGTGATCAGGGGAAAGTAAGCAATCAACTAATAGAGATCATCTGTCTAAAAAATTACTAATTCTAGAAAAAAATTAAACTAAGTGTTCATTCTACAAAGACAAGATAAATTTTGTAGGCATATTGAAAAATTAAAAGGGAAATGAATTACTGTAATGCTAATAAAAACGTTAAACCAAGAGAAGGAGATGAATTTATTTAACGACTTTTAATTAAGAAGAAAGACTAATTAGAAAGGAAAAAAGACATAAATTAATCTGAATAGCTTCAGTAAAAGGAATATTAATAAAAACATGATTTCGAATTAAAAAGAGAACAATCATTAAAAAACATATTCATTTTTCGGACGCGCATGCACACTTAATACGTAGACTACTAATTCAAAGAAATATAAAAAAAACTTTGTAAGACAAACAAAAAACGTTTAACGCAATTCGAAATTCGGGTATCTCATTTTAACAAATTAAGCAATACTTAATGAAATTCATAAATACGATCTTGAGTCAGGATAAGGGTGAAGTTATCTTACTGTTTAATTAAATTTTGGTTTCTGAATGGATAATTTCTACGTGAAGAAACTCATCAGCATTTCTTTCCTTTACAACAGACCATCTTAAACTGTTAATTATAAAAGCCAGAAAGCCGTAGGGTTATCAAAATTCACGTTTTAATAAAATTATACCTGGTGGTCCCTTATATCACCTTTGCAATTGGATAAATTTTTCGATATGTTAGTAGTAGCATGTAAACATCCCTTTGTTTACTATATTAGTACTGGTTTGTTAAGGTTTTTCTTTTGTTAATCTCTGCGCAATAGTTCACTGGAATGTTTTAAAACGCTCACTAAAAATAACATGAGTTTACCCCTGTAGTTGTGATGGAATCATCATAAAATACCACTGAAGTTCAGAATGAAGCTAATGCGACTTTTCCAGGTATACCGTTACCGACTCGGAAAATTTTAAGAAACTTAAATAAGAAATTTTAAAGAAGAGGAAGCGTTAAGAAAAGCGCTGAGCATGAAATTCTGGTCGCCCTCGATTGATCTAAAATGAAAAAACCCGACAAAAAGTTTCTGAAGCTTTTGTCGCGGTAAATCGACACGTATGAGTTCGTCTGCACAAAGCTTATCAAGAAAAACTGTACAAATAATTATTCTACAAGATTTAAAATTTAAGTTGTACAATGGGTCAGCTGATTCGTGTTCAGTGTAGTTGTGTGCAATTTTTGTCGTATTAATTTGCTTTTTTCTGTTGATAATCTGAACGTAGTGATTGTATTTATGTGTTAATGTGGTTTCGTAAGTGAATTAATTATGTAGTAAGTAAAAGTTTAGTGTGTCTTAAAAAAACAAAACTTAAATTTTAAGAAACATAAATATTCTATTGTTGCGAATAACCTATACTTTTTCGGTCGCTGTTATGGAAACAGCTGATCAAGTTAGCAACAGTCCCGTGTCGCAAGGAGCCGACCGTATGACATGTGACGTCACCATAAGTAGCTCGCCTTCAAATAAACGACCACCGCCTACTCCAATTCTACCTCGGGATCCAAGAAAATTTTCTAAATATAATGATAACGGTAATACTACAACTGAAGGTAATCGAACATTTGCTACTAATTCAAATACCTCAACTGATACTTTTAAAAATCCTTTTCTTTCTGAAAATTGATTTTCTGTCCTACAGCAAGATGTAAGCGGGAATAATTTGAAAGCGGTTGCAGAACCGAAACCACCTCCAATACATGTATCAAATGTAAAAAATTATAGTGAGCTTGTATCGACAATAGAAACCTTAGCTGCTGGAGTAGGGTTTAAGTGCAAATCCTCTAACAATGGGGTAACTATTCTGCCCAGCAGTTCAGCGTTGTACCGGTCACTAGTTAGCAACCTGAAAACATCGGGTGTGCAATTTCACACTTATCAATTGTTGGAAGACAAGCCTCACAGGGTGGTTTTACGTGGATTACACTACTTCACACCAGTAACAAGTATTAAAGATGAACTTACCGAATTAGGATTTCAAGTGATCAATGTGGTGAATGTGTTATCTAGGGGTAAAGTTCCACTTCCTCTATTTTTTATTGACCTACATCCCAAAAGTGATATAGAATCTATTTATAAAATTGATAACCTGTTACATTCCATAATTCGTGTTGAGGAGTTAAGGAAAAATAAAAATTTTGTACAATGCACGAGATGTCAACGATATAATCACACTAAGGCATACTGCAATCTTGAACCACGGTGTGTCAAATGTGCTGGACGGCACTTAACTCAAGATTGCAATAAAAGTGCCGATACTCCTGCGTTATGTGTATTATGTGGACAACAACATACAGCCAACTACCGTGGGTGTACTGTATATCAAGAACTGCAGAAACATCGTCGCAGTAATGGGCATATTGAAGTATCCAACAAAAAGTCCGAGTTACCAAGGCGGCCACCACCTCCTGTTACTGATAGTAATTTTCCGTCTCTGGCCCAAAAGGTTCCAACAGTTACTTCACGGCCAACTAATGAACCACTGAAAGAAAATGTTTCTGGTTTTGAACTTTACAATCAGCATAATTTATATGTACATAACAACACCAGTAGTTTAAATGAAGCTAGTAATGTAAATAATTGTAGTTGTAGTGATAGTACTCATAATGATACCATAAATTGTAATCGTCAGCGTAATCATAATCATAACCGCAATCACATTCATAATCAATATCACCAAAATCATAGAGACACTTCATCATATGCGTCAAAGGCTAGAGGAGTTACCAACTCAGTGGGTGACACAAACAATCTTTCAGAGATTATTTCAAATTTTCTTGTTGACATTAAAAATATACTCATCCCATTGATGTCCTTACTCACACAGTTAACACAAGCCTTACTCGTGAAAAAATGAATATTAACCAAACCAGCTTTCAGTCCTTGCTCATCCTTTCATGGAACGCCAATGGCGTACTACAACATATCAATGAATTGGATATGATAATAAATACCAGGCGGATTGACATTTTACTTTTGTGTGAAACCCATCTAACTAGTAGGAACAAATTTTACTTATCTAATTACATTATTTACCGAAGTGATCACCCAGACGGCACGGCACACGGAGGCACTGCAGTCGCTGTACGCAGGAATCTGAAACATCATCTTCTCCCGACCCAATCTGATAATCACCTCCAAGCAACATCGATTTCTCTTGATCTCTTCCCTACTCCCTTAACTATTGCTTCGGTTTACTGTCCCCCTAGATTTCCTGTAACATCTGACGTTTTTTCTAGATTTTTCACCTCTCTCGGTCCCAGATTTATTGCCGGCGGAGACTTTAACTCCAAGCATCCTCAGTGGGGGTCGCGATTAAGCAATCCCAAAGGTCGTAACTTATTCAATTGCATACACACCAATAATTTCACTTTTATATCACCTCCGGGGTTCACTTACTGGCCGACATCTCTAACCAAACAACCTGATCTTCTTGACTTTTTCATTACCCATAACCTTAATGCTTATACACATATTAACTTTATTGACGAAATTTCTTCTGACCACTCTTGCCTTCTTCTTACATTAAGTGCCTCTCCAATTTGTGTATTACCACCTCCTTCCTTAACTCGCGGAATCCCTGACTGGGACAAATTTAGGCATCTCGTTAACGGTATTTCCTTACAAATTCCACTAAAAACTGGTGACGACGTGGAACGTGCAGTTGAATATTTTAATACTACAGTCCAGCAGGCTGCATGGAATTCTTGTACGCGGAATCCATGTTTTGTCAATCGTAACAAGCACACTTATCCGTCATATATACGACTCCTTATAGGTCAAAAAAGGAGAGCTAGGAAAAGTTGGCAGCTTTCCCGGCGTCCTGCTGACAAAGCTGTATATAACAGACTCAATAATGAACTAAAACGTTTAATCAAAGATTTTAAGGCTCATGTTTTTGAAAATTTTACTGCAACCTTGAATACTGATGACCATTCTCTCTGGCTTAAAGCTAAACAACTTTTAAAATATCACACACCATCTCCTCCTCTTCGAAAGGAGGATGGTAATTGGGCAGTATCTGACACTGAAAAAGCCGCTGTATTCGCCCGACACCTTTCTAATGTGTTTGTTCCACACCCCGAAGTACTTGACCCGCAGCACGTTCTTCATGTTCAAAATACATTGTTACAGCCCTTCCCACTTACTTTGCCACCACAGCACTTTAAGCCCAATGAGGTTTGGTCCCTCATTAATAAGCTTCCCAAACGAAAATCTCCTGGGTATGATCTAATAACGGCTGAGGTTTTACAGCGGCTTCCAAAAAAGGGTATTGTATTCTTAACGTATATATTCAACGCTATTCTCAGGACAACCAAATTCCCTATTCAGTGGAAATTTTCATTAGTAAAAATGATTCCAAAAGAGGGGAAACCGCCTCAGAATACTTCGTCTTATCGCCCGATCAGCCTTCTTCCTTTATGCTCTAAACTATTTGAAAAACTTCTCGTCAATAGAATGATTCCCTACATGGAAGAATTCGATGTTATTCCATCTCACCAGTTTGGTTTCAGAGCTAACCATTCCACTATTCACCAGCTGCATCGAGTTACTGATTATCTAGCTAGCGCTTTGGAACAAAAACGATATGCTTCAGGCGTTTTCTTTGATGTTTCTCAAGCCTTCGACCGCGTTTGGCGAGACGGACTATTATATAAACTCCGGTTTTTTCCATTCACCTACTATCTTATCATTAAATCCTTTCTTAGTGAACGCTTTTTTGCTGTTGTTCAAGGTCAGACACAATCAGATTCCTTTGATTCTCTTGCAGGGGTTCCACAAGGTTCAGTCTTGTCTCCACATCTTTTTAGCGTTTATGTATCAGATGCCCCCACTACTCCTACAACTCTCACTGCCTCCTTTGCTGACGACTTTCTGATTTTATCTTCTGCAGACGCTCCAAATGATGTCACTCTTAATTTTCAACACCATGTAACACAACTAGAATCTTGGTTTCAACAATGGCGTATTCAGATAAATGCTGCAAAAACTGTACAGACTACTTTTACCTTACGACGGCAGGACTGCCCTCCGATTGTCTTAAACGGCCATCCTCTTCCTCAGTCTCAAAAAGTACGCTATCTCGGTTTATACATGGATAGACGGCTCACGTGGAACACTCATGTAGATATTAAACGGAGAACTTTAGACGACAGACGAAAACGGTTTTACTTTTTACTTTCTAAACGCTCTAAATTACCACTGCATCTTAAACTTCTTATTTATAAAGCTTATCTCCGGCCTGTTTGGATGTATGCCTGCCAAATCTATGGAACTGCTAAGGCATCCGTAATTTCAAAAATCCAGCGATTTCAGTCAAAACTCTTACGACAAATTACAAATGCTCCCTTTTACGTTACCAATGACTGTTTGCACAATGACCTCAATATTCCGTACGTGAACGACTTATTTCGTAAAATTTACACAAGATTCCGTATGAAATTATCACATCATAGCAACGAACTTGTACGCAACCTATACCTACCATAACTTCCCGGGAATCCCCGCAGACGTCTACACCGACGATGGAGTAGGGACATCATTTTGTAATAAGTAATTTCCGATAGTATACACTATTATCTAATCCATCCACAGGACATTTCAGCTGGAGCCCACTGTTGAGTGGTGATCTCCTCTAAGTCTTAAAGCGCATTTTATTCCATTTCTTAATCACCTCATTCACTCGTTGTTATTATATACAGTTGTGAATTTTCCTAATAAAGTCAAAAAAAAAAAAAAAAAAAAAGTTGTACAATAACTTCTTACTTCTAGCTCTTTATGAGGACAATCATGTAAGGTGATTTTAGTTCTGTAAGCTAGTTACCATCCGTAATGAAGCCAATCCAAACTTTTAATTCATTTTACATTAAATTTTGTGGTGTGATGAAGAATACTTGAAACTTAATGGACTAGCAAAATTGTTCTCTATAATTAATATTTTCTGATTTTTTCTTTATAATTTAAGAAATTTGTGTTTTCCAGATTAGAAAAAAATTATTTATATTTCTGTCTTTCTCTTCCACTACACACTTAGTGGTTCACTAAGTTTTACTAGCGCTCTTTGAGGATATCCAACATGTCAAAATAAATATAAAACTTCAATTAATGTAATATCTTCTAATAAGCTTCTTTAGCAAGCTATTGTATCCGGAATGTGTGGGTCTGATTTCCACTCCACCAGTTAAAAGAAATCTTAATAATTTCTGAAATCCAAATATAAGGTTACATAAAATGTAACCCTAAATTTAAAGTAATGTTTTACATAACTTGTGACTCGAAGAATTATTTAAATAAACCTAATAGATGTGTTTTTAAAAGTTTACGAGAAAACTTTGGTAAAACACAAAAATATGGGGTCGAAAATACACTTTCTAGATTTACTAAAAAAAGCTACTTTAAATGGCCAATAAATTTCGCAGAATAGTTTTAAGAGAACTATTATATACTTTCTTCACATAAATATTGGTAGTAAGTAAATGACATTTATAAAGTGTACTTTATTTTCTAACGATAAAACAAGAAAATACTACTTTTAACAAATAAAGGACCAATTTATTATAAATTGTAGAGATGTAAGTAAACACGACATCCAATTAAAAGTAATATTAATGACTTGCAGCATTGCTTTCATAAAGTTCTTACTAAGAAAAAAGTATATTGGACAACGTTCAAACTTTTGTGTAGTTTTAGAAAATAATATTTTTGCCTTTAACAGAATAACATTTTGCTCATACCAGGCAGATGGAGTGTTAAATTATTTGCACTCGATCTACTAGTACCAGGGCTACAATAAATACTTCTATTTCTTATCACATGGTTAGCCAATTATGTGACTGAAGTATTTAAGAACAGAAGAGGTAGAGGTGTAAAAGATATTAGTCAGAGTTATCTCCGCTGAGAAAAATGAACTTCATTATACAGCCGGACTCTGTGGTGAATGAAGTGAAGGTGTCATTTTATAGAATAGCAGCAATCTATGCTCCAGAATATCATTGATTTAAGGTCAAGCTTGCTAAATTGTAAGAAGAAAATATAAAATTATAAATAAATATTCCTTAAGCCAAATATCCAAATTTGATTAAAGATGAAGCAACAAAACAAAAGAAAGTTTAATTTTAAATAAACAAAATTTTTAACGAACCAATTAACAAAGAATTAAAAGAAAATACAAGAACATCTTTATTTACATATTTACATTACATATTTACATATTATATATATATTTTATTATATACATATATATATTATATATATATATTTACATATTACATTTAGAACATATTTATTTTAAAATTATGGAACCAACGGTAACAATTTGGTAATTTTAAAGTAAGCAGATGAAAATATAAAGGAAATCGACCAAAATGGCGATTAAAGATGGCCGCCAAGCGTTCCTGCATTAATTCGTTTATTTGATTATATCTTCCGTTCTAATTACCGTAGACTACAGGTTTTTTATACACACAAAATGAAAGATAAAGAGTTGCCAAACATTTTAAATAAAAAAACAGTTAATAAATTGCAAAACCTTGAATAAAAGTACGATCAAATTTGAAATTTTTGCGAAAAATCCTTCTTGAGTTCGTTTAAAACTTAAATAACACCAAAACGGCTTAATACGAGTATTTTGAAAAAATAAGCAAAATAAAAGTTGTAGGTTATTCAATTTACTATTAAATCCATTATTTACATGATATAATACTACAACGTGTGATGGAACTGAAATTTATAATTATTTGATGAACAAACTTTTTGGGAGAATTCTTTTGTAACTTAGTTTTATTTCAATCGGCAAGAGTACCAAAATTATAAATAACAAAGTAAAAATTAAAATTTTTATCTTTTACAGGTCTTGAAAAATGTCGCAATAACTTAATAAAAAGTTTTATAGGAAGTCAAACTCCCTTTTAGTAAATATCAGCAATTTGCTGTTATCTTTAATGAATTAACATTAAATTGTTGACAAACGGATTCCGTTTAAAAAAAAATCAAGGCAGAAAAAATCGTTTGGATTGAGAGGTAAATCTCAATAAAATTGTGCTTGAACCTCTTATATTGATCAAAGACAATTTGAGTAAGCTGTTGAAAAATCTCCTTTGTAAGTTTGATCCCACTCGAAATCACATATCATCCAAAAACAATTGAATTTGTTGAGAATACTGCTTTTTATATGTTACGTTCTTACGTCGTAAAATAAATAACATTCATAGATTTGACAAAGCCAAAAAACTATATCATTCAGTAAATCCGTTAAGAAAATAAGTAATCTTAGATATCGTACGTCATTGCTCAGTGGAATGTGAACATTATTGATTGTGACAGGTGGACAATCGTTTCGTCTAACCGTAAAAGTTACTCGTGAAGATTTAGTTCGTAAATTACAATTATTTCTAAAAATACATCTACTGTTATTTTTACTTTCTCTTGCCTATATGAATATATAGGAAGGAAAGTATTGTTTTCATGTCGATTTTTCGAAATCGAGTTTTCACCGGATCTATACGTTTTCAGACCCCCTGAACCCAAAAAACATGTTTTTAGCGATTGGTCTGTGTGTGTGTGTGTGTGTGTGTGTGTGTGTGTATACAAAATATCTCAAGAACGGAACTTCATACGAACTTGAAACTTGAAACTTAAGTTACATACCCTTACCGGACCCGACACGAACATTTTCATCAAAATCGGTCAACCGGAAGTAGTAGTTCATTCGTGTAATTTTTCACTTTTTTGTAATTTTCTCAAAAACTGGTCCTACGATTTTTTTCAAAATCGCCTGGTTTACTCAATTTTCTATTCTCTACAAGATAGGGTAGGCGTCATGTGTGCTGAAATTCTTGGTGAGGCTGTTTTTACGTAAAAAAAGTTTCTTTTTAAGATTGCGGCTTTAATATGCATTTTAGCGCAAAACGTTATATAATAAAAGTTGTAGAGAATTTATAAACCTACAACTTTTATTTCAAATATTGTTTTGTAAAACGCTTAGTTTAGCAGTAATTAGCGATTTTCTGATTTTTTCTCACGAAAACGTGTGAAAAATTGATTTTTTAAAGATTTCGGCCTTAGTATGCATTTTATGACAAAAATGTATATAAAAGAATTGATAGAAAATTAAAAGATCTACAACTTTTATTTAAAACATTTTTCTCTACAGAGCCTAGTTTAGCGTGAAAAAGTGATTTTCCGTATTTTTAAGCCAAACTGAGTTTGATTTTCATTTTGCGTCTTTCACTCATGATTAAAATAAGGTTATGTTTATTGAGGTTAGTTTTTTGTTTATTTCTAATGTTTTATTACTAATATTAGGTTTATTGTTAATTATTTATATTGGCAAGAGAAAGTTGTGTGAGTGTTTCACACCAGATGTTTTGTTAAATGTTTACCTATTTTTTATTTTTTGGCAAAGTTAAAGGAATGTAAAATTAAGTAAAATGATGAATAACTATGTAAGACAGATGTATTGACATGAATTTCAATACTCAAATTTTATTTGACTTTCTATTTTAAAGTGACTTTAACCGAGAAAATATATAATTCTATCTGTTAGTACAACGTAATTTGTAGACTATACAATTTTCACAGGTAAAAAATATTTCAAGGATCGTTACTATTTAAGTTTTAAGTTTTAAAATAAAATAGAAATTGTTTTAAAATAGATTATTCTCAAATATAATCTAGACTTCATGCCAGACAACACATCCGTCAGAAATAAAGAAACGTCCTTAGAGAAACATTAAGGTTAAGTGTGTAATTGAAATATTTACGATTCTACAGTTTGTTAAATGTGTCGGTCATTTAGCAAAAAATTTATTGTTTTCTAAAACACATTGCAAATTTATCGGCTGGTAAATTTTTAAGTAAAACTCTTTAAAATAGATTAAAGTAAAGCATAATATAAATAAAACGTATTCCATTTCAAAATTAACTGCTTAATTTTATTATACTAAATTTATGGCATGTTTTGATGTTCTATCCAAAACAGTTGTATCAGTTATAATAAGGAACGAAATGATCATGAAATGAATCAACCTTAATCCAAATTTTGAAAAAAAAAAATCAAATTACGAGGCGTATTTTTAAAGTAAGTACAGTTTTGAAATAAAAAGAAAACAAGTACACTTTTTTTAATAATTTTATTTTTACATAAAAGCCTGTATTTTAATCTACTTTTCTGCATAATTCCCACCAATATTAAGGTACTTATAGCATCGTACAATCAGCTTTTGAATACCATCCTCGTAAAAATCTGCCGCCTGATTAGACAACCACTGCAACCCAGCCTGAGCATAACTTTCGATAATTTAAACGTTCTGTCACAATTTTATAATGAACACTTTTTGACACTACAGGAAACTCATAAGATAACTACGAAAACGTAAGAATCTGTTTTCTCTCACTTTTTCATCAACTTTCTGCACCAAGGCTTCAGTAATGATTGAAGGTCGCCCACTTCGTCCCTCATCATTCATAATCGTACAGCCATCTTTAAAAGCTTTCATCCATTTCTGTACCATCCCATCGCTCATAATGTTTTCTCCATACACTTCACTGATCTGACAATCGATTTCAGCCGCTTTATGTCTTAAGCTCTATGAAAACGGATCACAGTGTGTATTACACAGTCAGCGGAATTTTCAATCGGAGTAGACATTTCAAATACAACAAACGCAAACACGGTGAATGATTCTCTAAAGGTGTCTGTGACTTGCCAGTAGGTAGATAATGGTACACAGCGTGCATACGGTAAATACTGACCGCGGTGTTGTAGCGAAGGAATTTCAAAACGGTACTTACTTAAAAAATACGCCTCGTATTACTAATAAAACCATTCTCGATGTCATCTTCCATTACGACCAAAATTATAACACAACAAATTAACGCTATGACCAATTCGAGGCAGAAATTTGGAACAGTAGCAAAAAGTAACATTAAAATAATACAGATTGTTCAATTAGGCGAAGCCGGTCGGTAGATGGACGCACCGGTGAATACCGAACTAACAAGTATGGTACAGTAATGACCCATGGGTAGATGTCGTGTAAGATGACGCATTTCCAGACCAGCCATGAGTGCTTTAGGGGGGTGCGTACCTTTTGCTTGTGCAAGAATTGAAGATAATTTTTGTGTCTACTGTGGGGAGGAGATTGACACGGTGGAGTATACGTTTTAGAGTGCATTCGATGGAATCGGGCTAGAACGGAATGCATTGCGTTGATCGGGTGATTAAGAGTTGTACATGTAATGGGTAAAATGATCGCGAGTTTTCAGTAAACAGTAAAAAGTATATACGAAAAAGAAACAAAAATGAGAAAAAATTATATATATACAATAAAAATCTCATCCCCTCTTCTCACCTTCTCAATATTATTCCCTTCTTCTTCCTTTACGTTTCAAAAATAACCGGAAAACATATCTGTAAAGGTTTAACCACCTGTGCGCAGGTATGAGTTGCGAAAATAACAATTTTATATGAAGCATCCCTGGATGATACAACTCGTAAAGAAATTGATAAATACTCGTAAACCAAGAATAATAACATTACAAAATTACAATGATTACATCTAATATAAAAATAAACTTCATCCATACAGTTGTATTAAAATAGAATATCAAAAATATTGTTATTTGATTTAATCCACTCATCCATATCAGTAATTAATTTTTTGTTAAGGTGATTTGAAATGAAATAGTATGGAATGAAATTTATTAATCTTGAAGATACATAGGAAAACTGTCTTCGACAAATATTTAATTTTAGGTGATCCAATCTGAAAGTAATACTTGGTCTTAAATTGTAATTTGTGTTTCTCATGTCAAAGAGGTTCCTATTCCGATTTAAGTATTTACTTACGTCTTACGTATATGGGTGTACGTATTACGTATTTACATAGTTTAAATTGCTGGACTGCGGTCGAGAGGATGGATTGTCGTCCTACGGCAGAAGAATTGGGGAGGAGGAGTCAGCTCGTGTAAACTAGCATACAGCTGCTCCTGCTGTTCGTAACAGGGGAGCTGTATTGCGGTGTTGTTCCTCGCGAACACCAGGAACAATCAAAAGTGGTCGTTGTGTCTTGTGTGCAGAATATGTTGATGCTTAGTAGCAGTGTTGTATGGAGAGGAGACTTTATATCTTTCCTGGGCGTTGTGGTGGAAGATACCATGCTGTGCAGGTCTCTAGCAGCCTGATCTTAGGGGCAAACATGAGCGGCTGTCAGAGGTATGTCCACCCATTGAGAATCACAGCTCAGGAAATAGAACATGAAATAGAACACCATGGCGCTTTGTTCATCCGTGTTCCGTATGGAGAGAAGACTTAATGTTTTTCCTGGGCATTGTGGTGGAAGAACTACCATGCTGTGTCGGTCTCTAGAAGCCTAATCTTAGGAGCGTACATGAGTGGCTATTCAGAAGTATATCCATCTATTAAGAAACCACAGCTCAGGAAATAGAACATGACACCTTGGCGCTGTGTTCATCCGTCTTCCGTATGGAGAGGAGACTTTATGTCTTTCCTGGGCATTGTGGTGGAAGAACTACCATGCTGTGTCGGTCTCTAGAAGCCTAATCTTAGGGGCGTACATGAGTGGCTATTCAGAAGTATATCCATCTATTAAGAAACCACAGCTCAGGAAATAGAACATGATGCACCATAGCACCGTGTTCATGCCTCAAGACGGGTTTAGCACCTATTGCTGATAATGAACAGAGGGTTTGGTGAGGTTAAATTCCTCACTCCCCGTTGTACGGATAGTAGTCGCCATTATAATATAGCCATTATAGTTTCTTCTCCTCCAACAATATAAAAAGGTCTTCCAACAAAAATGTTTGAGAATCGTAACAAAATTTCCATTTTGTGTCTCAAATGCAATATTACATAATGATCTCAAGATGTTTCTTGTAAAGGATATAGCCAAATATATATACGTTCCATTATCTGAAAAGTTTTGCAGTAGATTTAATAAATGAAAAAGGTAAGTTTAATTTTAATTGTTTGCAATTTTTGAGAAAATAGGATTATTTTACTCGGCGAAGTAAAGTGTCTTAATTCTATGCAGCTAATTCTAATAACCTCTCGGGAGTTAATTTATTTAAATTTATAGAAAATCGTTGACAATTATGATAATTTACATTGTTAGATGATATTATACCACATCTATATTCAATTTGTTGCTGTAGTAATCGCTTGATGAATTTTAATATCCATTAAATATTTAATTGGAAATGTTTTGAATTTATGTATAGTGTTAATTAATACTAAAAGTGTAATTCAGATATTGTACTACGAAATGTGATACTTAAATGCAACTGTTACAAATTTGTCTCTCTTTGTCAAGACTAAAACAATATTGTAAAGTTATATATTTATAATTTTCCATTTCATTGAATTATAGTTTTACAATATTACTTTCTTAAGTGATAAATTTTATTTTTTTCGATGCCTAATGTGTGTATGTTGCAATCTGTTCAATTTAATAACAATAAGCAATTCTATGACCCAATGAAATGAAAATGATTTGTATGACGTGTAAATAAGGTGTAGTCTTTTACAGACTCGGGCCGATCATTCCTGAGAGTATGGTGATTAAACCTCAAGTATTAAAGTACACCGGTAACAGTTGTCTGGTATTCGAATCCGTATAAAAGTAACCTTTACAAGGATTTGGACCAGGAACCTTTGTCCCTTTAAATCAGCTGATTCGCGGCGAATCTCGTTACCGCTTTACACCCATGTAAAATTTGATTCAATCCGTTTATTAGTAGAACGCTGTATTTAAAGATAAATAGAATCTCTATTTCAAATACATTGTTTCACATATTGCGTTTTATATAAATACTAATTTGCCCAAACAGGCAGATCAATTGTTAAATTATTTTCACTTGATCTGTTAGTTCCAGGGTCACAAAAAATAGTTGTGTTTTTTATCACATGGTCAGTCAATTTTATTATTGAAGCATTTAAGAATAGAAGAAGTACATGTGTAAAAGAGACTAATCAGAGTTATCTCCTCGGAAAGTAATAAATGTGTAACTGAAGTGAAAGTGTCATTTGCAAGGTGGAAAATAGATGCTTTTCAGAAAGCCTGATATGCTGATAGGTATACTTTTCCACTCAGTGAGGAAGGTATGGTAAACCATCTCACTCCTCGTTTTACTTTGTAAAGCCTAATTCAAACCAGCCTTTCGGCTGATGACCTATACAACAAAAAACACTAATGTGAAATTAAATTAAAGAAAAATAAACAACCATGTAACCGTTTACAGATATAATTGAATCAGTGATATTCAACAAATCGTTACTATTTTTGACGTCAAATGTTCAGGGTTTATTCACAATAAGATATCAAAAATTGTACCAAAGATTGGCAGGAGTAGAGTTGCTAACCTTGTAAAATAATACAAATTCTGTTTGATAATAATAAATAATGTAAATTATGAAACCGAAGTGTCTGATGAAAACGTTTAATTGTTGGTCGCGTAACGCGGACTGTTGGACCGAATCAATAGAAAATTGTAAATTTTTGGGGGCAATTTTTAAAACTGTTATCTATCATTTTCCTTTGTCTGTCCGTCCGTCACACCCGGATGTCAGAAATTAAAAGAGACAGCAAAAAATTATTTTCGGATTCTTAATCTACACAAAGAATCAGTGAACTTAAATTAGGTTTAAAATTCCATTTTCGACTGAAAAAAGTCAAAACCGGAAGTCAAGAAATCAAAGTCGGAATTTGGAAACAAAAATAGTGTCATTTTATTCTTCTTAAAAGAGTAGATACAGAAATCATGGATTTGAAGTTCCGGTTTTGACCGTGAGTGGGCAAAAACCGGAAGTTAAAACACAAAGTTGGAATTTAGAAACAAAAATAGTGTCATTCGATTTCTCTTAAAAGGTTTCTCTTAAAACGATTTCTACATAAATCATGGATTTTAAGTTCCGGTTTTGACCGTAAGTGGGTAAAACCGTAAGTCAAGAAATCAAAGTTGGAATTTGGAAACAAAAATAGTGTCATTTTATTCTTCTTAAAAGAGTAGATACAGAAATCATGGATTTGAAGTTCCGGAAGTCAATTTGACCGGAAGTCAAGAAATCAAAGTCGGAATTTGGAAACAAAAATAGTGTCATTTTATTCTTCTTAAAAGAGTAGATACAGAAATCATGGATTTGAAGTTCCGGTTTTGACCGTGAGTGGGCAAAAACCGGAAGTTAAAACACAAAGTTGGAATTTGGAAACAAAAATAGTGTCATTCGATTTCTCTTAAAAGGAGAAACAAATATAGTGTCATTAAATATATTTATTTCCATTACATTTATTTTACAATATGTACAATTTCTTATCTAAGTGAACAGAAATTACTTTCCTGAATAAGGCAAAGCCTGTGCTCAGGAAAAGACAGTGACGAAATAATAAAAATAAGTGATTATTTATCAGTTGTCAATACCTTATGTATTAATTAACATATAAATGATTACAATATTCTTGACTATTCTATATCACACATTTTTTTTTTCAATAAATTACTATATTAATTATTACTCAACTATAAATGAACAAGGCATACCTAAACCAACCGATCCATGGATGAGCTCAACCAACTTCCAGACCAACCTAGTATTTTTTACTTTCTCTTGCCTACATGAATAGATAGGAAGGAAAGTATTGTTTTCATGTCAATTTTTTGAAATCGAGTTTTACCGAATCTACACGTTTTCAGACCCCCTAATCTCAAAAACACATTTTTAGCGATTGTTCTGTGTGTGTGGGTGTGTGTGTGTGCGCGCGCGCGTGCGCGTGTGTGCGCGCGCGCGCGCGCGTGTGTGTGTGTGTGAAAAAATAGCTCAAGAACGAAACATTGTGCAAACTTGAAACTTGAAACTACTAGGTACTTGAAACTAGGTACTACTAGAGGACCCAACACAAACATTTTCATCAAAATCGGTCAACCAAAATGAGTAGTTTATTCGTGTCATTTTTCACTTTTTTGCAATTTTCTCAAAAACGGCTCTAAAGATTTTTTAAAAATTGCCTCATTTATTAAATTGTTCTACAAGATAGGGTAGGCGCCATTTATGCTCAAATTCTTAGGGAGGCTGTGCGCTTGTAGAAAAAAAAAGGTTTTTTTAAGTTTGCGGCTTTAATATACAAAAATGTTTATGTAATAAAAGTTGTACAACATAAAAAAACTAATAACTTTTATTTTAACATTTATTTTTGTATAACGCCCTGTTTAGCGGTAATTAGTGATTTTCTGTTTTTTTGTTCATAAAAATCTGTAAAAGAAATGGATTTTTTAAAGATTTCGGCCTTAGTTTCCATTTTACGACAAAAGGGTATAATAAAATTTATAGAAAATTTAAAGATTTACAACTTTTTTTAAGGATTTTTCTCTACAGAGCCTAGTTTAGGGTAAAAGTGAATTTTTCGTATTATTAAGCCAAATAGCTTTGGCTTAGCCAAATTGAGGTTTGTTTTCTTTTTGCATCATTCACTCATGATCAAAATGAGGTTATGTTTTCGAGATTAATTTTTTTATATCTAATGTTTTGTTACTAATATTAGGTTATGTTGTTCATTATTTGCACTGGCAAGAGAAAGTCGCGTGAGTGTTTCATACCAGAATTTTAAGACTACATTTTAATTACACCAAAGAGTAGATACAGAAATCACTAATGGTTTTTGCCATAAATCAGAGGTAAAACGTTTTAAAAGTTACCACCAGCAATGAGAGGCGTCATCTCATGAAAGAAATTTTAAATTTTTTTTTATTCCAAACAATTTGTAATAACTCTTTATTATTGACTAATAATTTATTACGTAAGCTATTGAAATGTTAAATTGAGTTGATTAAAAAAATTAAGATAAATGGTTTCCTTTTGTAATTCTTTTATAATTCACAAAATAAAATAAATCAATAACTTAATTTATAAAATTTGATATAGACTAATAATAAAAAAATATAAACAGGAAATGAGTTACTTTCATCCGAATAAAATAGAGGACAAAAGTATAACATGCCAAATTTATATCTATACAAGAAAACATAAAGAAAAGAAATTCCTAAGATAGAAAAATTATTTTCTTATTCTTGAGAAAAATATAAAAAGTAAAGAAATTTCGAATTAGGATAGGAGGCGGAAGGTTGATAGAATTGGTTGTCATTCGTTCTTCAAGTGAACCTTACCTTTTTCCCGTTCACGATCCAAAAACCAACTTAATTCAGCCTTATACGCTTTAACCCAAGGTATTTGAACTTCTTTACCTCATTTTCCGTTTTAAGACTTGCCTCTCAATTTACAATATTGTAGCAATACATCGTTGAGACCGAATGAAAATAACGAAATTTCAATCTACGAGTCAGATTAATTTAATTTATTCAACTGGTACGAACAATTTAATTAAATTAAATTTAAAGACTTTTATATTTAAAAATTTTAATTAAAAGCCCAAACCTGAAAACCGTGTTGTTTAAGTTGTGTAAATTTTATCAGAATTTATTAATAAAAACATTTAAATTGCATGAAATTTGAATGCTGTGTGACTAACAGCATTACAAAATTATGCAGTTTACTAAATATATAGATGGTATTTTAGTATTGTTACAAACTAAGTGCTGAACAATGGTAGACGGTTATTGTATTCGTCTAATGTCTTGTGTTTTGATGTGGTTTATAATCTCCTGAACACTGTCAGCCTTGTACGAAAATTGTATTGTAGTTATTATATTAGGCTATTATGTGTTGCTATTATTTATCTAGTTTTTCTGTATTTCTTAATGTTCTTGTATAATTTGTTTCTGGATTTTGTAAGAATTCTTTTATTATTTCGTATATTTATCTATCTGATACATTATAGTTATGCCCAAAACGGGCAGGTGGAGTATGATTTTAATTGCGCTATATCTGTTTGGTCCAGGGCTACAATAAATAGTTCTGTTTCTTATCACATAGCCACTTATATGACTGAACTATTTAAGAACAGAAGAGGTAGAGGTGTAAATGACACTAGTCAGAGTTATCTCCACTGAGAGTAATGGATTTCACTATACAGCCAGACCCTGTGGTGAATGAAGTGAAGGTGTCATTTGCAGGGTGGAAAGTGAGTGCTTTTCGGAGGGTCTGGCATGCTGATAAGCATACTCTTTCAACTCAGTGAGGAAGGCAATGGTAAACCACCTTACTCCTCGTTTTTACTTAGTAAAACCTCTAGAGCTTTAAACCATCCTTTCAGCTGTTGACCTAAACAACAACAACATTATAGTTGATCCTTTCTCAATTTTAATATACATAACTATAGAAAAAGGCTATATAAAAGGCTATACAAAGCAAACGCCTTTTTGTCAGAAGTTACTAATGCATGAACCATTGTCAAGTGGGTGTCATGTAAATCAGTTGTTAAAATCAGTTTTGTACATAATGCGGTGTGATTGTAGCAGATCTCCATATACACAGTAGTGTAAAAGTGTTTGTAAGTAAGAGTCAATTAATTATTTGATTAAAAATTCTCGTATTTTATTTGTAGTTAAGATTATTTAAAAAATTTTTTTTTATAAATTTTGAAATAAGTATGAGCTTTTCAGTTTTATGCTCCAAGGAAAGTTGAAGGTAGTCGCAGACTTGATTGAAGGAAATGGTTATATTTGAAGAATATTAGACTGGAAAAACAAGAGTACGCATACTCTTTTGGTCTACTATAATTATTATCAAAATTATAGCAAAATTCATTGACGGAGTCGACATTCTAAGAATAAAATTACCAAACTGCTTATAAATACGTCCAAATATGTTAGGCTCTTGATTGTGGGTTTGATTCCTCACTAGTGATTCAATTCTGAATAACCTAACCCAATTATTATGTCGTGAAGATGTTTGGTACTTAACTTATCGCTATGCGACAAGAAACTTTAAAAAAAGAAGCTTCATAAATTGATCAATAATTCTGCAATAAATAAATGATTCAGTACTTGTTAAAATATTTAAATAAAATGATGCACATAAATTTACGTATAAAAGAAAAACAATTATTCATTGCTTAACAATAACAGGTGCTGATGATTACACAGATAAAGGTATTGAATATGAAATTATTTATACTAGGAAAGAAATGTGCTTAACTTGTAAATAAAGTCCAACACTACAATAACAACGACAACGAAATGCTAAATGATCTATAATTTATTCTCTGTTCAATTTATTTCTGAGGTTTTTCTAAGCAACAACATTCAACAAGTGTCCCCACCCTCTAACACCATCCCTCTAGTCTATTGTGTACAGACCACCTAAGGGATGAATATTGTTGAGAAGAGTAGAATATAAACCCAACCTAACCAATCTCAGCCTTACTCTCTCATCCCTTAAACAAAATGGATCGATGCAGCGTGGTTGAATCTGAGTTGTGTAGCGTGATTCAGATATACAAATCAACTTTTTTTTTACTTTTCTTTCCTTATTAGTTAATAAAGTTTTTGGAATATAAATTACCGAAGAATTTTTAAACAATATTAATTTGCGTTACACCTGCACTGCAAGAGATATTATTACCAGCCTAAGAGGGGTGTACCATAATGAACCATTTGGTTCATTAATTTTTCGCTTCACCCGTTTCATTCTACACTTTATTACTTTCTTTTGCCTATATGAATATATAGGAAGGAAAGTATTGTTTTCATGTCGATTTTTCGAAATCGCGTTTTCACCGGATATAGACGTTTTCAGACCCCCGGAACCCTAAAACATGTTTTCTAGCGATTGGTCTGTGTGCGCGCGTGCGTGCGAGAGAGTGTGAGTGTGTGTGAACAAAATATCTCAAGAACGGAACATCAATTTTGATCAAACTTAAAACTTAAACATTTTCATTAAAATCGGTGAACCGGAAGTAGGAGTATAAACTCCTATTCGTGTCATTTTTCACTTTTTTGTTATTTTCGCAAAATACGGCTCCTACGATTTTTTTTAAAAATCGCCTCATTTACTACATTTTTAATGCTCTACATGATAGGGTAGGCGCCATGTCTGCTGAAATTCTTGGGGAGATTGGGCTTTCGTAGAAAAAAATGGTATTTTTAAGATTGCGGCCTTAATCTGCATTTTAGGGCAAAAGTGTATACAACCAAAATTGTAGAAAATTAAAAAACCTACAACTTGTATTTTAAACATTTCTTTTTATAACGCTAAGTTTAGCGGTAATTAGTGATTTTTTTTCATGAAAATCTGTAAAAAATTGATTTTTTAAAATTTTGGCCTTAGTATGCATTTTACGACAAAAGTGTTTATAATCAAATTTATAGGAAATTCAAAAATCTACAACTTTTATTTTAAATTTTTTTTGAACAAAGCATAGTTAAGTATCAGAGAGTGATTTTCCATATTATAAAACCAAACTGAGGTTGGTTTTCATTTTGCAACATTCACTCATGATTAAAATTATGTTATGTTTGAGGCTACGTTTTTTGAGGTTAGTTTTTTTTGTTTATTTCTAATGTTTTATTACAGATGTTAGATTGTACTGTTCATTATTTTCATTGTCAAGAGAAAGTCGTATCAGTATTTCACAGCAGATTTTTCTATTAATAATTATCTAAAGAACAAGCAAGTTGAATTTTCCGAAGTTAGAGAGAACTCTTGAGAGAGTCAGCGAAAGCTTATGATTTTTAACACGGATAGGAAATTTGGTTTAGAATATTGATAATTTGATTATAAATTTCTTAAGTAATTTAAGTTTATTTCAACAACCTGTTAAAAACAGGTACAAGTTTAAAAGATATTGAAGAAAATATTTCAGCAATTTTAATTTTATTATAGACCTCTGTTATCAAATCCTCCTTAAGCCTGTGTACTTAATTTTCCTTCAATAAGTATACGGCTTTTTCCTTCACCACAAAATAACTTTCTCAATAATTTTTCAATTTATTGGAAATTTAACCGTTTTATTTCAATATTTCCTCTATTCCTGATAATTAATTTGTCAGTTTATTTGAACAAGTATTTCGGTTTGATTTTTTTTAAGGCGAAAAACCACAGCGGTTATCATCCCCAGTTATTCTACACAAGGGTGTAAAAAGCTCGAGTGCAGAACGCTTCGTTTTCTCATATAATTTTTAAAATCTTACTAACTAGTATCGCAGGTACGCAAATAAAAATTCACATAAAAAGTAATATCATAGACAAAAATAAAGGCTAAAACAGGCTGTAAAAGGGCCATAAAAATCAAAAACATACACACATAAACTTAAAGTTAATATATCACAGTTATAAATAACATATAAATTATAATAACATATAAATTTGTTATAAATGACATTGACAACTTATGTACGTAATTAAAATCTTACAAACTAGTAACACAATAAAGGGTTTCGGTTTGAACTCACTTCATATTTTCTAACATCAACGATATTACTCTACCATTTATTTTTCTTTATTTATATATTTATTACATTCTTATACCCTATATGAATATGTTGTTGTTGTTGTTTAGGTCAACAGCCGAAAGGCTGGTTTGAACCTCTAGAGGTTTTACTAAGTAAAAACGAGGAGTGAGGTGGTTTACCATTGCCTTCCTCACTGAGTTGAAAGCGTATGCTTATCAGCATGCCAGGCCCTCCGAAAAGCACCCACTTTCCAACCTGCAAATGACACCTTCACTTCATTCACCACAGGGTCTGGCTGTATAGTGAAATTCATTACTATCAGAGGAGATAACTCTGACTAGTGTCTTTTACACCTCTACCTCTTCTGTTCTTAAATAGTTCAGTCATATAATTGTCTGACTATGTGATAAGAAACAGAACTATTTTTTGTAGCCCTGGAACCACAGATCAAGTGCAATTAATTTAACACTCCACCTGCCTGTTATGGGCACACTATATGAATATATAAGGATGAAAAGTATTATCATGACAAGTTTCTCAAATTGAGTTTTCAATGAAATAACGCGTTTTCAGGCTTTTAACCCCCCCCCCCCCACCCAAACATGTTTTTAGTGATTGGTCTTTGTGTGAACAAAATATCTCAAGAACGGAATAGTAAACAAAGTAAAAACTTGGAACTTTAGTTAGGGACCACAAAAGAATCCGACATAAACATTTCATCAAAAACCCGTCAATCGGAAGTGGAAGTTTATTCGTGCGATTTTTTACTTATTTGTGATTTTCTTAAACACGATTCCGAAGATTTTGTTTAAGAAAGCCTCATTTATTAATTTTTTTATGTTCTACTAGATAAGTGCCATTTCTGCTGGAATTCCTGGAGGGGCTCTCATGGTAAAAATGTTTTGTTTTAATACCGAGGTCTTAATATGCATTTTAGGCCAAAATTATACATGTATTTTAAGTTATATATTTTTTTTTGTTTTACGTCCGTCTTCTCTACAATAACTGCTAATACGGTCAGAAGGATGATAGATGAAAAAAGTGATAAAAATATCCAACACCTGACCGGAAATTATAAAATTATAACTTTTATTTCAAACATGTTTTTCTACAACGCTTAGTTTAGCCTCAAATAATAATTTTTAGTATTTTTCGCATAAACACCTGTAAAAAATTGAAATTTTTAAGACTGCTGCCTTAAGTATGCATTTTACGTTAAGTGTATTTATAACTCACCGGGATGGTCTAGAGGTAAAGTCGTCGCCAAAATCAGCTGATTTTCGGAGACGAAGGTTCCTGGTTCAAATCCTAGTAAAGGTAGTTACTTTTATACGGATTCGAATACTGTACAGTGGTTACCGGTGTACTTTGACGGTTGTGGTTTAATTAACCATACTCTCTCAGGAATGGTCGGCCTGGGTCTGTACAAGACTACAACTCATTTACACGTCATCCTCATCTCATTGGGTCATGGGGTTGCTTATTGTTCTAAATTGAACAGATTGCAACGTACACAAATTAGGAATAAAAAATAGTGTATTTATAATAAAAGTTATAGGAAATAAAAATATATACAACTTTGATTTCAAAAATTTTCTTCTACAGAGCCTAGTTTAGCGTCAATCAGTGATTTTCCGTATTTTTAAATGGAGCAGAGGTTGATTTTCATTTTGCGTCATTCACTCATGATTAAACGTTGGTTATATTCCATTATTTACATTGGCAAGAGATATTCGTGTATGTATTTTAAACCAATTTTTTTTATTTTTGATCTTCTTATTTCTTCAATCAACTAAACACATTTTTATTTTACTTTGTAACGTTTTATACAAAAATATACAACAAAATAAATTGAAGTCTACAATCAAATACATACTAATAGATGACTGTTTTGTTTTACGATTTATTTAGCTCTCGAAAATGTTCCCTATATGTTGTTTGGTACCAGAAAAAGTTCTACGAAATTTTTTAACTCATGTCCAGTAGCTACTATATTTCCATTACTGCTTATCAAAACTTTCAGACACAGTTTTCATAAATGTTTATAACTGTATCGTGCACTGTTTCTCAATTTCAATACACTGTATTTTTCACAGGCTTACTTTTATTTTTTTGCAATACATTATTTCACGCTTTCTTAAACGAGAACTAGTGTTTTGTTTCTATCTTTACACAACACTCTTACATAGCAATTTATTTCACGAACGTTTCATGAAGATAACCTGGACCTATTTATTGTTTTTATTTACAAGTTATCTGAAGTTCCGACAAAATCTTATATAAGGCGAATGAAGAATGCAGCTAGCTCTTCATGATTTTTTCTTAAATCGGAAAGAAAATGTTTTTTAGCGGCACATTAAAATTTTGTATTAAGTTTGTAAATTTAATTGAAAATCACTTTTATCTCAGGTATAAATTAGTAGATTTTATTAAATATGTTTAGTCATTAAACGTATGATAGCTTACATCTGTGGTAAGCATTATATTGTTTGATTGTATTTGCAATAAAATTTACAGTTTGTCAGCCGTGGCGGAAAGTAAAAACTGCTCTGATTTGGAATTTTTAAAGGTGGCAAACTTTTGGTTTGACCCGTTTTCTCCGTTATCTATGACCAAAAAATCTTCAAATTTTAACCAGTTATTCATTGATATGTTCCTGACAGATAGACGGAGTAATTTTAAAATATATAGATTATTAATGTTTTTATAAATTTGTTCGTGAAGGCCTACTCCAAAAATTGAAATTTTATAGAAAAAATTTATATTAGTTTTTATAAATTAAAATAACGTCAAATAACCCCGTTTGTTGATGTAAATACATGTAAGGAATGTGCCATTAAAATTTAGATGAAAAAACTTTATTGGTTCTTGAGAAAAAAGGTCCTCTGTATAAAAAAACACAGTTTTTGGGAAATGGTGATTGAAATTTATAAACGCATTTCTATATAAAAACGTTCTTACTTAGTGAATTTTTGCTCCACACGACCAGTAGGCCTAATGCACTAAGTAATTTATGCAACATAAATTGCATAACCTAAACCTTACAAACAAAAGTGACTTCTAGATTGAAAAAACCTACTAAAACAAAAAAAAATCGAAATAATTAGTAACAAAATAAGACGTGAACATCATGTATTACACAATATGACTTGTTTACAAAAACAGGACAATTTTCACATGATATGTAATTTTATAAAAACAAAAAAAATATTTCTAGTTGTCGTAGAAACGTGATTTTGGTACCATTGGAAAGCGCTAATTTCAAACTGTATAACACAGTTAAAACCTGAAAATCGATATTTTTCTTGTTTTCGAGTCATACTCCCCTTAAAACAAAATTATAAAAATTTTTGAGGTAAAATATCACGGTTTTTAATCCAAAATTTAAGCGTAGATGATATCTTTTGTAAATTAATGTACTATATTCATATACAGAGAGGTTGTATAAAGAAAATTTAATTACGGAAGACAATTAGTTCAATTTGAAGTAAATTTTAGGATAAAGGTTAAACCAATGAAAGTTGAAGAGAACAGAAAACATAAAATTAAACAAAGATAAAAGGAAAACGACAAAGAGGTGGAAGTTTGTTATAACAAAGAGTTTCTCATTAAATTCAAAACTTCTGTTATCTTTTCGTCTTAAAGAATTGAGGATCAGCAAGATTCCTCTGAAAATAAATAATTTATACAAGTCTTCCACGGATTATTTCTTCAACGCTACATTTCAAACTTTTTTTAAATATTTATCTTATTGAGTTAGTTGCAATACTAAATCAACTGAGATTTTTGCTTTCTCGTGACCATATCAAAAAGTAGATTTCATATTCCAATACAGTACTTTGTTCGTCATAAAACTTGAATATGAAGATGTTCATACAGGCTGATTCCAAACTATGATAAAATAATTTTAAGCATGATTGTAGAGCTAAAAATAATAAAAAAGTACATATAAATATATGTCCGCAAACGCTTTAGCTGAAAACACCTCAACAGCTAGCGAAAGATTTTGCTACGATTTCAGTTACCCTAGTGAAATACAATGATAATGAATTTTTAGGGGCTATATTTTACGACAAATATGGTAAATTTATATGGAAAATCACCAAACCAGTACTTTGTTTGAAAAATCGAAATAAACCAGTCTGGAAGTTGCAGTGTCAGCGGTTTTTGAGGAAAAAAAATGATATATGCAAAAATCTTAATAGAAAAACAGTCTTCTAATCGAATAAACCAAATCGAAATAAGAAAAATCGAATAAACCAGTCTGGAAGTTGCAGTGTCAGCGGTTTTTGAGAAAAAACATGATATATGCAAAAAATCTTAATAGAAAAACAGTCTACGTTTGATGCCCAATGACTTTGGCAGTAGTACCTGAAGATCAGACTGGTAATCTCCTCTGAACAAAATTTTTTGGTAAATTAAAAAAAAACTGTATGAAGTAGTGTTGAATTTTTAATTAAAACAAAATAACATTACGTAGAATGGTATCCAGAATCATTCTTGGAATTTTAAGATTATTATCTGTAACAGTTCTTTTATAATATAAACAATAAACATGAAAGTTTCCACGTTTGATCCTCAAAAGTGGAGATTTCTACTTAGGCCTATGTATCAAAATGCTGGGGAGAAAACTAGTTTTGTTTCAAAAACATATTATTTAATGGAAAGTCGTCGTCGTCGTCGTCTTCATGGATTAGGCTATTCAAGCCTGTTCCGGCGTCCATCTTTTCCTCGGCCTACCAATATTTCTCTTTCCGATTGGTTTATAGAGCAGCGCAGATCGAGGGAGGCGGTCTTGTGACATTCTTACAACATGATCTGCCTAGGGTTACTAGGTGAAAAATGGTCAACGTCTCTGACGGCGGAAGAGGGAAACTTTTCCCAACGGCAGATGAGGCGGAGGAACCTGGGGGAGTCAACCCTGAGAACAAATCCTGCGGGTTTGGAAGCAGCGAGATGGCGGCCCCATCACCAAACTTGCTCAGCGCAGCGTTCGTACCGCGGCCTGGGGATTTTTCTAATACTGGCAAGCGTCAAATAAAAGCCTCGGATCAGGACTGGACTAATCGGATTTAATGGAAAGTAAGTGGTTTTATTGCAATGTCTGATAAACAATTGGAAATACTGTTAATTTGAATATCAGAATTTATCCACAATCATTTTTTTTACGAAAAAATAAATCAGTACCTGAAAAGTAAAAGGTGTTAACTCCATTTTGGTGATTTTTCAAAAGAGGCAATAAGTAGCAGTATTATCTTTTCATTATTGTAACAAAATTTCAGTAGGTGTTAGAAACTTGAAATTTACACCCAGTTTCTACAGAAAATGCTTCTTATCCATAAATTTATTATTTCATAACTTTGTCAACTTCTATACTCCTTCCCACCCAAACAGGGCTTAAAATCTTAACGGCTTTCTGTGTTTTGTCATTTTTTACGTTTTACATTAGTGTTAACTCCAATGTACAATAAGTTGATTTTATAAAAACAAAACCTAAGTGAAATATCTAGTGCTAACACTACTTTTATAAAGAAGCAGCATTTTATACACAACGTTTGAAAAATTTTCAAAATTTAACAGTAGCCTAATATTTAGTATACATACTCAGCATACTCAGATTTTCTTTCACATAGGACTACCTTTAATGAACAAAGGTACAAAACTATTAAAAAACATTATGCCAGAGAAGTCCAGAGAGCTAAATGTAAAAAAACTGCTGAAGTTCTTCATAATTCACCAAATCTAAACTCAGCAATATGGGAAATAATTAATAAGAATCGAGGTGTAGTTAGCAACAAAAGTTTTACTGACATACCTAATATTGTTAACAAAAACAATGAACTTATAGAGAATGGTATAGAAATTTGTAATTATTTTAACAAATATTACCAGGAAGTAGCTTTAAAACTTAAACAACAGATTAGGGAAACAGTGGGATGTTATGATCCAAAAGGTAACAAGGTAGTTAATCAATTCTTATTTAGCCTAGTTTCAAGGGAGGAATTAGAATCAGTTATTGATAGTTTGAAAAGTAAGAAAACATGTGGGTTAGATGGGATTTCTAGTATAATTGTTAAAGAATGTAAACATCTTTTAATTACTCCTCTCCTTCATTTGATTAACTTCTCACTTGAAGCAGGTGTATTTCCAAACAAACTAAAGGAGGCAAAAATATTGCCTATATTTAAGAATGGAGATAGCCAGTTAGTTGAAAATTATAGACCCATAAGTATTTTAAACACAATCAGTAAAATTTTTGAAAAGGTAGTATTTATTAGGTTAATCAGTTTCTTGACTGAAAACCTAATCATCTCAGAGGATCAGCATGGTTTCCAAAAAGGTAGATCAACTAAAACTGCAATTGTTTCACTTGTGGACGAAGTAGTTGATATATTGGACGCCGGAGAGAAAGCATTGGCAGTGTTTCTGGATCTGAGTAAAGCTTTCGATTGTGTTGATCATGAAATTTTATTGAAAACACTAGAGTCATTAGGCGTTAGGGATGTAGAGTTGAAATGGTTTCAATCTTACCTTATTAATAGATTACAGTGTGTGGAGTTAACTAGGGTTGTTAGAGGGAAACTTACAAAAGTTGTATCTGGAAAGCTTGAAGTCAAAGCAGGCGTTCCACAGGGGTCAGTTTTAGGTCCAATTCTGTTTCTATTGTACATTAATAGGTTACCAGAAGTCATACCTAATGGCAGAGCTTTGTTGTTTGCTGATGATACTTCAGTAATCAGTAACAGTTCACTGGTAGATGCTCTTGAAGTAAATACACATGTTAACATAGAGTCCGTAGTACAGTTCTTGAATCAAATGTTATTAACAGTTAATGGGAAAAAGTGTCAGTACTTACAGTTTAAAAATAAACATAACGTTAAAGAAAGTAGAGAAGTGGATGTATTTATTCATAATAATAGTTTAGAGCATGTAGAAACAGTGAAGTTCCTGGGCGTATCTCTAGATAGATCTTTGTCTTGGGACTTCTATATCAATCAAGTTTGTAGTAAAATATCATCTGGGGTATTTGCACTAAAAAAATCGCCAGATTAAATGATAAAAAATTACTAATGGCAGCTTATCATGGCCTCATTCTGTCTCATATCCGGTATGGTATTTTAGTATGGGGTAATTCTAGCATGGGTAATATGAATAGGGTTTTTAAAATTCAAAAGAAAGCTATTAGGTGTATGGTGGGAGCTAACCAGCTAACCTCATGCAGGCCACTATTTAAGGAGCTTAAATTGCTTACAGTTCCCTGTCTCTACATTTTTGAGGTGATTATGTATGTTAGGTAAAATAATTTTATGCAGAATTTCAATGTTCACAATCATATCACGAGAAACAGGAATGACTATTATGTGTCTAATCACTCCACAAAATTGTTTGAACAAAAACCTACTTATGCAGGGAGAAAATTCATAAATAAATTACCCCAATCTTTAAAGTGTTGTGAGGATTTGAATTCCTTTAAAAAAAATTTAAAAAATTACTTGATCGGTGAAACTTTTTATAGCGTACAAGAATTTCTTTCTTGATAGTAGTGATACATAGTGTGTTTCTTATATGTATTTCAGGTGTTACATCTGACGACATGTCCTATACTCCTCCTGGAGTCTCCAGGGCGCAAAAAAAAAAAAAGTAACAGACAAATAAAACACCAAATTCAAGCAAAATTTACTTGACTACGAGTAAAACACATTCAATTACGATTTTACAAAAACAATTTTTGTACAACTACAAAATTGAAGCATTAGAGCACTTTTTTCTGATTTTAAAGGTAGTTTTAACTCAATTTTACCAAAATTGGAGTTAACACTCTTTACCTCTTTGGTACAGAAGTAGATTAAAAAATTTTAAATTTTCCAAAAAGGTAACTCCCCGTGGAGGTACTATAAAAGAACTGTTCACATAAGCCCAGCCTGTTATGACAAATAAATAAAAATGAATTTTAAAAACAAAAAATTATTGTTTTTTAAGTTTTTATTGTGTATTTACAATTTGTTAAATTAACAATACGTAAATATGGAAAATAATGTTCATTGATTTGAGTCACTTGGGAGAGCTGTCAGTCAGAAACAAAGCTCCGTTGTTGTTTCACGCAGAGCAGGTGGCTTTTTATTTATTGCTTTTTAGCCTTCTCGCAGGGTTATCAGGGATGAATCTGAGTGCATATTATACAGTATACAAGAGAGTTAATACGTGTAGGTGTGTACGTCGAATTTTCAGTTCATTGTTTCGTAAAATTATTTCGCTACGGTATTGACTAATAGAATATTTAAATAATTTTTAAGGGTATTATTGGTTAGAAAAAAAATGATATTTTGTTATCGATTGAAAAATTGTACTTTTTATTTCTTGGATCAATTTCGTTTGTGACGACGTTGCAGACCCCCTAGTTAAACGCTATAGGTCCAAATTGGTTATAGAATAGCTTTGAAAATTGTCAGTTTTTGCTTCATATGCAATATTGAGTATCTTTCAGGTGTAAGCATACATAGCTTACAAGGTCTATTCAAAAAATTTCCCAAATTTTTTTAATAAAAAAAGAAACTTGAATTACAGCTAAGGGGTCTGAATCCCCTTCGAAGTAATCTCTTTTCGAACGCAAACATTTCCCTCATCGGTGTTTCCACTTTTTAAAGCCACTTCCGGTCGAAACCAGAACTTCGAACCTAATAATTTTCTGTATCTACTCTTTAAAAGAAATCGAATGACAGTATTTTTTTGTTTCCAAATTCCGACTTTAATTTATTTACTTCCGGTTTGGGGAAACTTCAGGTTGAATCTGGAACTTCAACCTTAATTTAGGGCCACTAACTTTTGTTCCACCCATAACAGACAGGTTGAGTGTCAAATTGTTTACACTCAATCTGTTTGTTGCAGGGCTAAAATAAATAGTTCTGCTTCTTATCACACGGTCAGTCAATTAAATGACAGAATCATTTAAGAACAGAAGAGGTAGAGGTGTAAAAGACGCTAAGCAAAGTTATCTCCTCTGAAAGTAATGAACTTCATTATACAGCCAGACCCTGTGGTGAATGAAGTAAAGGTGTCATTTGCAGAGTGGAAAAGTGTGCTTTTCAGAGGACCCAGCATACTGATAAGCGTACTTTTCCACTCAGTGAGGAAGGCAATTGTAAACCAAATCACTCCTCGTTTTTACTTAGTAAAACCTCTAGAGATTCAAACCAGCCTTTCAGCTGTTGACCAAAACAACATAACTTTTTGTGTGGATTACGAATCCGAAAACTGTTTGTTGTTATCTCTTGTAGTTTCTGAGATCGAGACAACGGCAAATTTATACATGAAAATTTTTACGCTTGTCACCAACAATCTTTTATTTGAATAGTAAAGTTCATGATACACGTATAAAAAGTTACTGACTTCTTTGACATTGTTGTTAAGGTCAACAGCCGAAAGGCTGGTTTAAACCTCTAGAGGTTTTACTTAGTAAAACGAGGAATGAGATGGTTTACCATTGCCTTCTTCACTGAATACAAAAGTAGCCTATGCTTATCAGCATGCCAGGATCTCAAAAAGCATCTACTCTGCACACCCTGCAAATAACACCTTCACTTCATTAACCATAGGGTCTAGCTGTATAATGAAATTTATTACTTTTAGATGAGATAACTCTGATTAGTGTCTTTTACACCCCTACCTCTTCTGTTCTTAAATAGTTCAGTCATATAATTGACTGACCACGTGATAAGAAACAGAACTATTTTTTGTAGACCTGGAACTAATAAATAAAGTGGAAATAATTTAACACTCCACCTGCCAGTTACAGGAGATCTTTTACATTATGGTTTCAAAATTTTATCTCTTTCTAGTAAAAGATAATGATAACGGTAGTAGGTATAGAATTTGTACAGGAAATAATTATTGGAGTACATACCGTGTTAATAGCCAAATAGGTTATGCTATAAATTTGGGTGTGAGTAGAATTTACGTTTAAAGTATGGGTATATGTAGCATGTGTATTGTAACTACATCCCCACAGTAGTTGTTATAACAGGGTTGAACGAGTTAACAAACACTGTCGAAAACCACAACAACCTTCCTAACTGAGTAGCTGGTAACTATAATACATCCTATGAAACAACACTGCCTACGTTGTTAAATTTCTCTCTGTAACACATTTTCATAAATATAATAGTTCTAATACATATCGCCAATCTATTTATAAAATATTAATTACGTCCCTAACATTTACTTACCAAAAATATAAACAATACCATTTTTGTTTTATTGTAAACTACTAAATAACTTATATTTTGAAAACAAATTAAATAGGTACTTATATTTCTGAAGAACCCACCGGGTTGATTAAGTGGTAAAGTCGTCGCCGTGAGTCAACTGTTTATTTTTCTTTTGTTATTTTTGGGGGGCTCCCAAACTCCCAACAACCCGCCGTCACCACCCATTACTATGGCTGGTCGCAAGGATGCGAGGTGGTAGGCCTACAGTAGAACAGCAATAGAATATCGCCTCAGTATACCGCACCATTATAACTGAACATTCTTTCTTCACTAGAAAACAGTCAGCCGCCGAGCCCAAACATACACCACACAGACACGAATAACACAAAAATACATAAAACAACATAAAGATCACGCAGTATTTACAGCCTTCTTTCACAGTATCCTGTATAGTTTTTCTTTAATTTTACCATCTCTGTAAAACAGATCTACCTCTCTATTTATTTCATTTACTGTAGCTATACATCTATTGATTGGAGCTATTTTACTTCTTGTGGCTCCAGCAAACAGCCTGAAACTTCTTAAAGCTGTGCAAGGCACCCTCAGAAAAATCTTTGAGATATCCGGAACATCAACTCGTGAATGCAGAATGTTGTAAATGTATAGAACTTCCATCACTCTACGCCACGTGCTCAAGACTCTGAAGCCCGTAGAATGAGAGGGAATTCTCATAGCCATCAATATTTCTCCCAGATGTACATTCCAACTTATGAATTAGTCTTTTCTGCACACTCTCCAGTTCCTTTTCAGTAACGTCTCTTCTATAGTTCCATACCGTCGAACAATATTCGAGGATAGGACGCACAAGGCTCTTTATCATCTGATTATAATAATTCCATGGTTCAAAACCCAAAAAAATATAGTCACTTCTATACGAATTTGAGCACTAAACAATGATTACCGGTGTACTTTGATATCTGGGGTTCAAATTAACCATATTCTCTTAGAAATAATCGGCCTGAGTTTCTACAAAACTATATGACATCTTAAAGATATTCAGTTATGCTTAAAGATATTCAGTTCGTTGCTTGTTGCTCCGAGGAGGGGTAGTAATACAGTGTATGATTTTATGTGACAAATAATTCGACATCATATAAAAATTTTACGAATTGGTACGAAACATTTTAATAGTTGGTACTAACTTTATGACAGCTTAATCTTCAAACAACATAGTTGTCAAAGTTTTCTTTAGTACTTGAGAATGATGGAAAGTCGTTTATGAAGCTTTCCATAGTTTTTAATAATGTCTGTCAACGTGAGTGGGAAGAAAAGTTTTTGGAAATTATACTTAACCACACCACCGGTTCCCAACCACTCTGTATCCTTCATAACAGCCATAACTGCCTGGTAATGTGTTTAAAAAAAGTTAAAACAATATATTGAATATTTTTAAAAGTTCTTTTTTTTGCTCTTAAATTTTTGTTAATGTAAAATAATTTTTATTTACAAAGTTAAAAAGAGATTTTGCAACCATACTCGTTGCTTTAGAATGTGATCCTTTTTTAAAGTGAAATAAATTTTATGTAAATTTTTCAAAGTATGCTATTACATCCAAGTTAGGATTTCTGAAACTAATGGCTGCTATTCAACCCCCAACTTGAATTTTAAAGGATGACAGTAACATTTTAAAATAATTTTTATAAATGTTAGTAAAAAAAGAAATAGTTGTCATCGTCCATCATGGATTAGGCTGTAGTTAAGCCTGTTCCGGCTTCCATTTCTTCCTCGGTCTCCTTAATCATCTTGCACCCATCGGTTCGTAAAGCTATGCATTCGCAGGAATCGGTCCCGTGACACTCTAAATAAATGATCTGTCCGGATGAGGAGGAGATTCCCAACGACGGAAGAGATCAAAGAAACTGGAGGAGTAAACCCTGAGAACAAACCCTGTTGGTTTGGAAACAGTGAGGGGGCTATCCCATAACCAAACTAGCTCAGAGCAGCGTTCGTACCGCGGCCTGACGATTTTAATTCTACTGGTAAGCGTAAAACAATACCCTACCCTCGAATCAGTAAAAAATATAATAATAGCTGATTTTGAGCCCAAAAGTTTGTTCACTAATTTGCAACACAAAAAATGTCTTCAAAGGTAAACTCACCCTTTAACCTCGTTAGAGAATTTTCTGTACAAACTATATTTTTGTATTTTCACACCGGAGTTGAGTTACTGCAGTTTTGAGGCTACATAGAAGACTCAAAATAGGCTGATAAAAATAGAACCTTGAGGTTTGTTGAATGAAATTAATTTTAAAACATTTGCTGAGTCTGGTTGTTTTTGCTCCAAAAAATATAACAAAAAGATACGCGTGTACACGAGTTTTCTTTACAAAGATAAAAACCATATTTTCGGCTTCAATAGGTAATAAAACGTGAAGTTTAATTAAAATCCAGGTATCAAGAACCCTTATACCACAATTTCTGTACACCCTGTAGACACAATGTGATAAAAGTAAAAAACTAGAATCGTTCACCAAAATAATTAAACAATTTGAGAATTATTAAAGTTTGATAACACAAAGTAATATCATACGTTTTCACAACATAAATCCAGGAACCGTTTTTGATATGAAATTTCTTAAGGATATTAAGAAAGGTTTGTCATAAAGAATCTTCCATTTTTTCTATTTGGCTACTTCATAAAAAAACAAGTTAGGATTTTCTTCCGTAATAGAATACTCAAGAAAGTATACTTCTCGACTTTTCATAATTTCCATAAGCTTTTCTTTTACGCAATAAAGAAAATCGAATGTTTAGGCCTATTTTATGCAACGACAATTTTCTGGGTATGAAAATCATACTTTTATAAAGTAGCCTGGTGTATTACATCTTGACAGTTCAGAAAGCAATCTGTTTTTATTACAGTGCAATAAGAAATAAATACGGTTATGAAAATACAACAGGGTTACCAACTTCTAGTCTTTCTTACAATATTTCCCTTTCTTAGGTTTTACATCCGACTGTTTTGTACTCGTACATTAATTCTAATTCAGATGAAAGGATGATAAGAAAAAATTAATAAGAATATTTCCATGATTGGATTGTGAATTCATATATATTTTTTAAATTTGTATCCCTAACGTGTGTACGTTGCAATCTGTTCAATTTAAAACAATAAGCAATCCCATGACATAATGAGATAAGAATGACGTGTAAATAAGGTTCAGTCTTGTAAAGATCCAGGCCGATCATTCCTGAGAAAGTACGGTTAATTGAACCCCAGTCATCAAAGTATACCGGTAACGACTGTCTAGTATTTACATCCGTATAAAAGTAACTACCTTTATTAGGATTTGAATCAGGAACCATCGTCTCCGAAAAACAGCTAACTCGCGGTGACGACTTTACCTCTAGGCCAACCCGGAGGGTCATTCATACGTTAGAGCGGACGTCAAATAAGTTTGGTGGTGTATCAGCGCGAAAAATTCGGATTCAGTCGGTAGATTTTGTGTCTTAGTACCGAACTGCCTATTAAATCACAGGCGTTGAACGATGCAAATAATCATCTATTAGGGACATTAAAAACATTCAGTTGTAAACATTGAATTTAACTACTGACGCCTACCACATATTTCAATTCCTGAGAGAGTATGGTTAATTGAACCCCAACCATCAAAGTACACCGGTAACCACCGTCTAGCATTCGAATCCGTATAAAAGTAACTATCTTTACTAGGATTTGAACCAGGAACCTTCGTCTCCAAAAATCAGCTGTTAAACAGCTGATTTTGGCGACGACTTTACCTCGAGATCAACCCGGTGGGTGAAAATAATAGTAAATTAAGAATAAAAGTAGGCCTAATTTTTGGTTGAATTCACTAAATTGAATTTTATTTTTAAAATATTCCCAGAGATAAATTTTATTAATGAATTTAATTTCACTAAAACTATTATGAGATAATTCTAATACAAATTATAAATAAACATACGTTTGCAGATGAGTATATTTCCATTCGTAAATGCAAGGTTTAGCTCTGAATTTGAGCTTCAGTACGGATACTTTCAACCGTTAAAGATAAATGAAAATATAGCTGTATATAGTCGAAGCGCGATGTAGTGGAGCAGAGATCCACCTCGGTTTTAATTAAATTTCTACAGCCGAGTTGTCGTATTCCCTACAGATTTCCAACGAACAAATCAACAATTTCACACTTTCAAAATGGACTAAACTTAGTGCAACTGTATTAAATGTTTGTATCAATAAAATAAACGGAGCACATCGCCACCTGTTGTTGGTTATAAAATATTAAAACAAACATTTAGTTTTAGTACTTATAATTAAATTTATTTTTAACATGCTACGGTAATTACAGTTCAAATATATAATTTAACGTTACACGGAACTCATCTTAGATCTTAAACTTTATTTACAGTAGTTAAAAAATAAATTATAGTTTTAACAAAATAAAAAAAAAATCTGGTGTGAAACACTCACACGACTTTCTCTTGTCAATGCAAATAATGACCAATATAACCTAAAATTTGTAATAAAACATTAGAAATAAACAGAAAACTACCCTCAAAAAACATAGCCTTATTTTAATCATGAGTGAAAGACGTAAAATGAAAATCGACCTCAGTTTGGACTAAAGATACGGAAAATCACACTTTCACACTAAACTAGGCTCTGTAGAGAAAAATTCTTTAAATAAAAGTTATAGAGCTTTTAATTTCCTATAAATTTGATTATTTAAACTTTTGTCGTAAAATGCATACTAAGGCCGAAATCTAAAAAAATCAATTTTTCACACGTTTTCATGAGAAAAAACAGAAAATCGTTAATTATCGCTAAACTAAGCGTTATACACAAAAATGTTGGAAATAAAAGTTGTAGGATTTTAAATTCTCTACATTTTTTTAAAATATAAATTGTTGCGGTATAATACATTAAAGCCGTAATCTTAAAAAACAATTTTTTTACATGAAAACAGCCTCACCAAGAATTTCAGCAAACATGGCGCCTAACATATCTTGTAGAGCATAAAAAATCAAGTAATTAAGGCGATTTTTAAAAAACATCGTAGGATCAGTTTTTGAGAAAATCGCAAAAAAGTGAAAAATTACACGAATAAACTACTACTTCCGGTTGACCTATTTTGATGAAATTGTTCATGTCGGGTCCAGTAGTGGTATGTAACTTAAGTTTCAAGTTCGTACGATGTTCCGTTCTTGAAATATTCTGTTCACACACACAAACACACACAGACCAATCGCTAAAAACATGTTTTTTGGGTTCAGGGGATCTGAAAACGTGTGTAGATCCGGTGAAAACTCGATTTCGAAAAATCGACATGGAAACAATATTTTCCTTCCTGTATATTCATATAGCCAAGAGAAAGTAAAAATAAAGATGTTTTAAAATATGATGAGAGTAAACTTACACAATGATTTAGCACAGGGTAATTTTTAATGTAATATTTCCCTGCAGGGAAATTTTTTCTTATAATGAAACAACTGATATATTTTAAACATTTGCTATTATTGTTAAACAGTAAGTGATATGAATGGATAACCTAATTGAAATTTTTTTAACATTTAACAGTCTTTTCTTTAAAAAATACAATATTCATACTCCAACCAAGTAAAATCGATTATTTAAACAAAATTATTTCTCCTTTTTAGTCAATAAATTATAATGGAAAACAAAACACAGAAATTACAAATACCTAACTTATCCTTTCGTCACTATCAGAAGAATCCGAACCACTGTCATTAAAGTTAATGATACAATTTTCTACTGCTAAGTCAAATAAATATTCTCTGTTGTACAAATCATCTTCTATGTGATTTGTATGGTGACAATTGGTTAATATTTAATTAATGTTTTATTTGTGTGTGAATGTGTTGAGTTGCGAAAATGTGTGAGTGGACCAGTGCGCAGGTGAGTGAGTGTATGCTGAACAGTGATACAGTCCATTTGATTTCGTGTGTGTTTAATAAAACCGTAACAAATTTCATACATTGACTTAATTATTTGAGAAACTATACAACTATTCATTTTGCAACTAAACAAGATTCAATGGATTCCAGGGTATTTCTTGTTCTTACGTATCATATCGCATAGGTGTGAACTCCGCCTAAGAGGCATTGTAACATACAATTAATATTCCGCTGCAGGATAAACACGACTGTTTGAATTATGATTACTTTAAAAAATGTAGAAAAGGTAAATTTTTTATCAAAAAAGGGAAATTTTAAAATTACAACAGAAAAAAAATTCCCTCATGAATTGTTTTTGCACTCTCATCCTATTTTAATCTTACTGTAAGTAGATATAAAATGAATTGAAGAATATTTTACATGCAAATATTAGCATCAAGATCGCTTTCAGAAACACTGATTGATGTCTATAAAAGAGCTACTTAAACTATCGAACAAATAAAGGAGGCATATATATATATATATATATATATATATATTTATTTATTTATTTAACGTTCGACTGTTTTGCAATTACTGCTAATGCAGACGACTCTTCTTCAATCGCATAAAGGAGGTAAACATTTTTTTAATAAAAAGGATGCTGAGTTTTAGAATTGAATATTTTTAGAATTAACATGCCCGTTTTCAATACTGAGACAATACTGAAAATGAAAGAGTATTCGAGAGTTTCCTAGGGGACCGAGAATTTATTAATGTTAACGCAAATAAGTAAATACGAGTAGTATAGTAAAAAGAAGTAATAATACAGCAAAAAAAAAAAAAAAAATCTGGTGTGAAACAATCACACGACTATCTCTTGTCAATGCAAATAATATACCCTATTAACTAACATTAGCAATAAAAAATTAGAAATAAATAAAAAACTGACCTCAATAAACATAACCCGCCGGGTAGGTCTAGAGGTAAAGTCGTCGCCAAAATCAGCTGTTCAACAGCTGATTTTTGGAGACGAAGGTTCTTGGTTCAAATCCTAGTAAAAGTAGTTACTTTTATACGGATTTGAATGCTAGACAGTGGCTATTGGTGTACTTTGATGGTTGGGGTTCAATTAACCATACTCTCTCAGGAATGGTCGACCTGAGTCTGTACAAGACTACACCTCATTTACATGTCACACACATCATCCTCATCTCATTGGATCATGGGGTTGATTATTGTTCTAAATTGAACAAATTGCAACGTACACAAATTAGGGATTACAAAAAAAATTAAACATAACCTAATTTTAATCATGAGTGAAAGACGCAAAATGAAAATCAATCTGTTTGGCTTAAAAATACGGAAAATCAGTCTTTCACTCTAAACTAGGCTTTGTAGAGAAAAATGTTTAAATAAAAGTTGTAGATCTTTAAATTTCCTATAAATTTGATTATACACTTTTGTCGTAAAATGCATGCTAAGGCTGAAATCTTTAAAAAATCGATTTTTTTACACGTTTTCGTGAGAAAAAAAACAGAAAATAGCTAATTACATCTAAACTAAACTTTATAAAAAAAATGTTTTAAAGTTGTAGCATTTTAAACTCTCTACAACTTTTTTTATATACATTTTTGCGATAAAATGCATATTTAAGTCACAATCTTAAAAAACAATTTTTTACGGGAAAAAACCTCCCCAAGAATTTCAGCAGACATGGCGCCTATTCTATCTTGTAAAACATACAAAATTTAGTAAATGAGGCGATTGTTTAAAAAAATCGTAGGACCAGTTTTTGAGAAAATCGCAAAAACGTGAAAAATTACACGAATAAACTACTACTTCCGATTGACCGATTTTGATGAAAATGTTCCTGTCGGGTCCGGTAGTAGTATCTAACTTAAGTTTTAAGTTTCAAGTTAGTACGATGTTCCATTCTTGAGATATTCTTCACACACACACACCCACAAAAACATACACACACGCACACGCGCACACACACACACAAACCAATCGTTAAAAACATGTTTTTTTGGGCTCAGGGGTCTGAAAACGAATTTCCGGTGAAAACTCGATTTCAAAAATCAACATGAAAACAATACTTTCCTTCCTAGATATTCATATATGCAAGAAAAAGTAAAAAAAGAATCCCTTTGTGATCCATTATGAAGTTGTTATAAAAAAAACGTATTATTGTAATAACCCTGTACAAAGTAAAATAATGCCATGTGATAATAATTCTAGTAAAATTTTAATACGGAGAAATTTATACCTCTTTAATAAGATGAATAAAATTTACAAGTAAAATATTGGTAAAATTTAAAGTACGCAGCATTAATTTAATATTAATATTTTCTCTAAAAACTTCGATATATCTAACTCATGAAATATTCAACAAAAGGGCGTAAGTAAATACATTGTATTGGCAAAATATATTCTATAATGCAAAACCCCGGGCAAAACATAGATCTTTCTATAAGCTCTTATGATGGGCCTTGTGAATCCTTTTCAAAACACGGCATCATTTATACATAATCGTATTTTCAACATCGATTTGGTTTCTTTACCTCATTTTTTCTTACTTTCTATTTTTAAATCTTCTGAAATACTGGAAGAATATACTAGGTCTATGTAATTTCTCACTTTTTCGTACTATAAGAAGAGAAAATCCACACTAACTTTTTCCGGGTAACCTTCAAACCAAAATACATTTTAATTTATGTTAAATTTTGATGTTGTACCACAGCAGTAACTCCATGAGATCTGAATTTCAAATGTAGAACTTTAGGGAAAATCAGGAAAGAATATTCTTTAAAACCATGAAAAAATCACAAAAATCAATTCGGTAGAACTCTGTATTTAGGAGTTAATAGAATTCCAATTTAAAATATATTACAAGCGATTTTGCGTTTTTTTTGACTCGTTAAATTGAAATTTAGTATCTGTTATTATAATAATACAAATTTCTAAATGTGAAGCTAATGTTCCAAAACTTGATTTACTTAAAGGAGCGCGCAGTCATCACCACAGTCCTACCGTTGGCCAAGAAGATCTCTTGGCCAGAGGCGCTTCAAACGTCTGCGCTGAGCACCCGGTATCGCCCTAGTGTACATGTTTTGTATGAAAGGGTTGTCATGTAATTAAAATTTATCATGCATCGTCCTGTATAGTTGTTTCACGACATCAATTACGTATGGGATTTGTAAGTCTTGTGCAACATTGAATTTGTGATGTAAAAGGGGCATTGCGTTATCGTTCGTAGAATCTTGTTCTGAATCGCTTGTATACGTTTCATGTGTGAAGGTTTAGCAGATCCCCAAAGTTGAACTCCGTATGTCCAGATTGGTCTTAAGACTGTCTTGTAGATTGTCAATTTGTGTGACATGTTTAATTTAGAACATTTAATTTTGCGTTTTAAATTATATAGATTGTGTCTGTTATAATTCCAGACCTTAGTTGAAAATCAAACCCGAAACTTTCTATTTTGAAGCCTCGCACGTTAATCATGACACCACAGACTAGCAATACAACAAATTAAAATATGTTTGATCATGATTATAAATTGAAATTAAAGGGATTAAAAGTTTTTGGTTAAAGATTATAAAGTTAATTTATAGCTTCATTAAGTTTTTATGATTTAAAATTTTGTTTAAGGCATTTTAATAATTTTTACCGATCTAAGTATAGAATTGTTTATAAAATGTCTGTTGAACATATTCTATTTTAAATATATTTCTAAGCTAATTTCAAAAATAAAATTGATGTGAGGGCGTCAACATTTCACTTTATAACACTTTATAATCTCATTTACAAAACGTGTTGTGTTCTTTCAAACGGAATATATTCATAAAGGGATTGACTGTTCAGGTTTGTAGGTTTTATAATGCACAAGTGACATTTTCAATTGATTGATGACATAGATTTTCTTGTATGTTGAAATATGAGTTACTAAATTTTCATACTCTATTAAAGGAATATAAATTCAAAGTTGTTTAACTTTATTTTTATGTATTACTTTCTCTCGTATCCTTGCGTGCCCCTTGAAGTCAAATAAGTATTTTTTTATAAGACTTTCCATGTGGATGTGTGTATTTTATTTAATACGGAGCTAAAATTATGACACTGATTTAAATTACGCGGGTAGTCCTTCAAAAAGTTATTTTTTGTTTATAAGTAATGATATGAGGTGATATTTAGATAAAAACATTCACAACAACCTGACCGGGAATCGAACCCGGAACCCCGACATAGAAGCTAGTTTAGATGATTACTACCCCGGTCTATTTAATTTCCAGATAATGTTATTGGGCACACGCATACTGAATTATACAACACAATACTTTAATTGTTATTAAGTTAAGAAAAATTAAAGATCGGACTGATTTAGAGCAAAGCAATAAGAAATGTTTATCTATAAAATGCCTTATCTATAAATGCCATTGTGAAACTAGCTGTATAGAAGAAAATCATTGCTATTCTATACTTTAACTTTTAGGTTAAAAGAACAATTAAAAAGAACCCTTGGGAGATGCTGGTGAAACTCTCTTAGTTTAACTTAAGAATATTATAAATACGAGGTGTGGCTATTAAATAACGAGACTGACGTTGTAAAAAATTTAATTTTTCATTTTATACATAATCACTTATTGTCACCTTCAATATACACTCCTTCTCTATCCCTACAACGCTCCATGCGAATTGTCCATTGTTGGAAACAGTGCTGGAAGTAATCTTCTGTCAGCTCCTTCAGGATAGGTGCCGCTTTCTCTTTTACAGCTTCCACTGACTCAAATCTTGTCCCTTTTAATGCAGATTTCACCTTAGGGAACAGGTAGAAGTCACATGGTGCAAGATCGGGTGAATAAGGTAGATGTTCTAACACTGAGATGCTGTACTTGGCTAGGAACCTCTTGACAGATAACGCGGAATGAGCTGGCACATTGTCTTGGTGGAGAACTCATGATTTGTCCTTCCACATTTCGGGGCGTTTTTTTCTTACTCTTTGACGTAGTTTAGAAAGTACCTCAAGGTAGTAATTTTGAATAATTGTTTCACCTTCAGGAACTCAGCGAAGGTGCACAATCCCATGGATATTAAAAAAAACAATCATCATTGCTTTAAATTTTGACTTGCTCATTCGAGCTTTTCTGGCTCTCGGTAAAGTTCGGCTCTTCCAGTGCATGGATAGGTGCTTCGTTTCCGGATCATAAGTAAAAAACCACGTTTCATCACATGTTATTATCTTCTACCTGTTCCCTTAGGTGAAATCTGCATTAAAAGGGACAAGATTTGAGTCTGTGGAAGCTGTAAAAGAGAAAGCAGCACGTTTTCTGAAGGAGATGACAGAAGATGACTTCCAGCACTGTTTCCAACAATGGATAATTCACATGGAGCGTTATAGGGTTAGAGAAGGAGTGTGTATTGAAGGTGACAATAAATTATTATGTATAAAATTAAAATTAAATTTTTTACTACGCCAGTCTTGTTATTTAATAGCCACACCTCGCATATCGTTTTAAAAACTTTTGTATTATATAAGTGGCGACATAACTAAAAATTTTGTGAAATTTAATATTCCACCTCCCAGTTATGAGTATTCAATTATTTTATAATCATAAAAAAAATTGATAATGATATCTAGAAGAAAATGAAAAGTGTTGTCAACATATAGATAATATCTTTTTAATATTTAATATAATGTAAAACAGTAAAGAGAAATTTTTGTGAAGTCCTTTTTTAACCCAACTCGTTTTCCATATATTCAATATATTCAGATCTCACCCCTCTGGTTTTCCAGCGGTTACCATGCCGCTCGTCAATATTTATAAAGCCTACATTGATTGTTTTTAGTCTGAACAGTGACAATATTGGACGGTTGTGCGTTTGACGTTTCTCTTAATGAGGGTTAGGTTAGGTTACTCTGTATTTTCTTACTCCGTCAATTGTAAAATTGTAACAATCATCAAGTATTCTTCTGAGTCTGAAGTAATGAAAAGTATTGTTTAGACCGTTTTTCTTCTTTCTTTTAACTACCTTTTATTTTCCTTCTAGCGTCATTATTTTCCTTTCATAAAATATGAAATATTTCAAATTAAAATCAGTCAAGTGCGCGTACTTTTTAGTCGTCACAATTATCCATGCTTAATAAGTAAACTGTTAAACCTTTTTATACCTTCTTGAATCTTTTTAATATTAAATTAGAAAATATAGTGATATGAAAAGATTTGCAATACCCAGATTTCAATTTGTCTTAACGTTTCATGAATTTTTAACAATATAATATTATGTTATATAAACAAACGCAATATTGTGAGTTTACGGGTCGTTTTTAAGTGCGTTACCACTGAGATCTCAAAAAGTAAAATGATTATAATTATGGCAATCTTTCCTACTTTTTCACTACAGTTTTACTTTCTCTTGCCCCATATTAATATATGGGAAGGAAATTATTGTTTTCATGACGATTTTTCGAAATCGAGTTTTCACCGGATGTACACGTTTTTTAAGAATTTCAGCAGACATGGCGCCTACTCTATCTTGTAGAGCATAAAAAAATTAGTAAATGAGGCGATTTTAAACAAAAAAGTAGGAGCCGTTTTCGAGAAAGTCGCAAAAATTGCTAAATGACACGAATAAACTGCTACTTCCGGTTGATCGATTTTGATGAAAATGTTCGTGTCGAGTCATCTAGTGGTATCTAACTTTAGTTTCAAGTTTCAACTTCGTACGTTGTTCCGTTCTTGAGAATTTGTTCATACGCGCGCGCACGCACAAACACACCAATCTCTAAAAACTGGTTTTTTGAGTTCAGGAAGTCTGAAAACGTGTAGATACAGTGAAAAAATCAATATCGAAAAATCGACATGAAAAAATAACTTTCGCAATTGGGAAATTAAGACTTTTTTTAAGGCAGCAGCGCTTGAATGGTTGTGTACGGGAGAACATGAGAGCGAGTACAAGTACCATAAAATTATATCTTCTTTTAAAATCCTTTATAAAAAATAGGGGGTTCTACTTAAAATATGAGGTTGTTTGCTCAATCAAAAAAATGAGAAACCTTTCAAAAATTTTAGTATATTCTAATGTTGAGGAAGGTTTCCCATCTAAATTTTCTATTGGCTTTCAGATATCTTGAGATCTCATTTGTAACCTTTTTAAAAAAATCACTTTTATAACACACTTTTAAAATAATACAACACACTTTTTTAAAATGCACTTTTAAAATAATTACAACTAGCTATACGTGTTTGAGATTTTCATTCTGGAGAGAAGTCTACTTTTTACAACCTTCTAACTTTTTTTTAGTAGTAATAAACTTTTGGCTTTAGAAATAAAATTGGTGAAAAAATAAAAATTAAGTTTAAGGAACAATTAATTTTAAGGCTGTTCATTTGTTTATATTCTTTATTCAGTGAAGGTAAAATATTAAGAAACAAAATACGTTTACGAAATTTAATTTCCTAAATCTACTTCCAAGTTATTTAAATCGTTCCGGATATTAAAAGGGGCGAAGCAACACCAAGAAAGACAGATACAACGAACAATTTATACGCATTTTTAAGAATTATTTATTGTATAAATAAACAAAGACAAATTTTTAGTTAAAATTTAGTAATTTAATACAAGAATTAACATTAACACAGTATTAAAAACTCTTGGAATACAAGTAACGTAAAGACAAGTATAGGTATCAGACGAGCTAATGTCCCATAGCCGAGCGAGTGAGAGGGGGAAGATATGTGGCATAACTACGCATGCGCTCAAAGGTCTTTACCGTTGTAATCCAAATATGAAAACATACTACAGTCGTTATCTTGCTTGTTAGTTTACTGCATGCATAAACGCTTGCTCACAACAATGAGTAAAATTATACGATAATGTTATTGGAACGGCGCGTATGGCTTGTGCGAGTGAGAGCGTTATGCATTCTCTCACTTCCACGGCTAGGGGACATTAGTTCATCTGAATATTATACAAACTTTCCAAAGTAATACCAAAACCGTTGTGAACCTATACACAAATGAGTGCCTTAGAATAACAAGGAAGAAAGGGCAAAGAGAAATAGAGGAGTTGCTGAGAAAAAGTTTACGCAAAATAATGAGACCAAAAATTGTGGACGAGAAATAATAAAAAATAACAGTTAATAGAGACAATCATAAAACGAAGACTAAAATTCTACAAATTTGTACAGAATAGATGTGAACAGGTTGAAAACATAATTGGAATCCCTGAAAAACTACTTACCGCTAAATCTGAAAAAGCAGAGTCTTAATCTGAAATAGTAACCTGGCTCAGAGAAATTCAAAACGATATGAAAGAACTCGACCAAACCATGGAGGGCTTAACGCTAAGTACACCTTGGTATAAACACCAAATGGGAAATCACAAAGTTCGATTAACCACCAAAACAGTCAAACGCACAATTGGGGTTTGTTCAGATGAAATAAAGAAAATAAGATCTGAAAATATGAAAGAGTTTTGAAACAGCAAGAAGAAGAAATTAAAGAGGAACCATCCAAAATGACTAAAGTGATCCTATGTGGTCATTAAAAATATGAAAAATATGATGGTTCTTTCAGTAAATAATAATGATAATTTAAAAGTTAATTCATGCAATACAAACAAAGCGGGTGGTTAAACAGATGAATTCCACATTAACACGATTAAATATTCAACAATATGCAATGAAATTGATTCATAAATAATTATTTTCGTTGCGAAATATTTTGTTTTCATCGACAAAATGCATTCTGGACAAAATACAAATATCCAACAAAAAATATAATTATTAAAATCAACAGAGTAACTGATTCCGTTAGATAATAATTTTGTGAACACTACACAAAGAAAAATTTAATTACAAAATCATCAGGAATTGTGAAATGACATTTTATCTTTGTTTTCATGTTTTTAGAAATTGTTTAATTAGTGGACACCTTGGTGTTTTAATTAAATTAAATTTTGTGATGTTAATACTGAAAAAAAATTATTAAAAACTGTCACCAGCAATATTACAGAACCTCAACATTTTCATAAAAACAAGAAATAATATTTTAATATATTTTAGGTTAAAGACCACCTTAGTTGTTCAGTGGTTAGCACGCTAGCCTATAAAGCGGAAATGTCCTAGATTCGAATGCCGGTTAGGTACTGGAAATTATTACAAGTCAAAACCTATTGTTATGATAAATCTGGTACTTAAATAAATGTAACACATCGTATCTGTTAAATTTTGTAAAATTAAAGTCCCATTATCCAGTAATTTTATTGCGAAATAAATCGGATTTCCAATTAATTTTTGATCATATGTTTTGTAATTCGTATAATTTCCTCTCTCAGTGAGTTAAACTATAATTACGAGGGTGATTTTTTCAACCTCCGATAGGGCATAAGTTAAAGATAACTGAAAATAGAAAAATGTTTTACTACCTGTATTTAAAATATTTTAAATACCTGGGAGTCATATTCGTCTGGAGTAGAACAAGACACAGCAAGATTTCGCAAGGGCGAAGGGTTATAGGGCAGTTAAATTCTATCCTTTAAAATTATAAGGTATGACAGAAGACAAAGATTAATATTTATCATGCTATCCTGGAGAGTGTGTGTACCTATCATGCGGAAGTAAGGATATTGACAAAGAGGCACAAGGATCACCTAAAAGCGGTGGAGATGAATTTCTGGAGGCGGAGCTGTGGTGTGTTGCGCATCGATCGAATTCCGAAGTTAGGAGAAGAATTGGAGTTAAAGGAAATATCATGGATACCATATCCCGGAAGCAATTAATTTGGTTTGGTCATTTGCAGAGGATGGAAGATGGTAGGTGGCCGAACGGGACAAAGAGAGGTAGTCCCTAGGAAGCGAGATACGACTGGGGCTGCAAATTCTCGCATATACATATAATTAATTCAAGAATAAACATAAAAATGCTGAGTTTTGCAAATGACATAGTAGTATTAGGCGAGACAAAGAAAGAACTAGAGGATATCTTAAATGAAATGGATGAGATCATGAGAAAGGATTACATGAAATTAATGAAAATTCATGAAAATTAATAAGAACAAACCCAAAGTGTTGTGCAGCAGCAAGAGTGATTAAGAAGAGAAGGGTAATTTAAAAGTATTGGTATTATCTAACAATGATGGAGGGTAATATTGAGGGAGTGAATTGTAGAGGGGGAAGCAAAGGGTAGAATATAAAAAGCAAATTACAAAAGATGTTACAGGTATGTAAATATGAAACGACTTGCGCAAGATATAACAGCTTAGAGAACTGCATCAAACCAGACGAGAGACTGATGACAAAAAAAATTGTAGCAACATTTTATGAAGAGCGTACTGGAAATCTCGTTCACAGGTACAACAAATGCTACAATCGTCAAGGTGATTATGTCGAATAGTAGCCATAACTTACGAGGTGTGGCTATTAAATAACGAGACTGACGTTGTAAAAAATTTTATTTTTATTTTATACATAATCACTTATTGTCACCTTCAATATATACTCCTTCTCTATCCCTACAACGCTCCATGCTAATTTTCCATTGTTGAAAATATTGCAAAAAGTCATCTTCTGTCAGCTCCTTCAGGACACGTACCGCTCAAAAATGTTTGAAATGAAGCTCGCAAAAATGTTTGTACTAACACTTTGTACGCGATTGAAAATGACCCAAATTTTTTGGAAACAATAATAACATGAGATGATCCCTTATAATGCAGATTTCACCTTAGGGAACATCACGTAGAAGTCACATGGTGCAAGATCTGGTGAATAAAGTAGATGTTCTAACACTGAAATGCTGTACTTGGCTAGGAACCTCTTGACATAACGCGGAATGAGCTAGCGCATTGTCTTGGTGGAGAAATTGTCGTTTTTTCCTTACTCTTCAACGTAGTTTAGAAAGTACCTCAAGGTAGCAATATTGATTAATTGTTTGACCTTCAGAAACCCAGTGAAGGTACACAATCCCATGGATATATAAAAAAACAATCATCATTGCTTTAAATTTTGATTTGCTCATTCGAGCTTTTTTGGCTCTCGGTGAAGTTCGGCTCTTCCAGTGCATGGATTGGCGCTTCGTTTCCGGATCATAAGTAAAAAACCACTATATCATATATATCTTCCACTATATTATTATCTATATTTATTATTTATTATTTATATATAATATTATATTTATTATTTATTTATTCTTATCTATATTATTATTATTATTAAACCACTATATTATTATCTTCTACCTGTTCCCTAAGATGAAATCTGCATTAAAAGGGACAAGATTTGAGTCTGTGGAAGCTGTGAAAGAGAAAGTGGCACGTGTCCTGAAGGAGCTGATAGAAGATGACTGCCAGCACTGTTTCCAACAACGGAAAATTTGCATGGAGCGTTTTAGGGATAGAGAAAGAGTGTATATTGACGGTGACAATAAGTGATTATGTATAAAATTAAAATTAAATTTTTTCAATGTCAGTCTCGTTATTTAATAGCCACACCTCGTATACCTTATTAAAGTAATTAATGAATGTTTGTTAAAATACGAAAATAAATTTTCATAAATAGACTTAACAAAATTGTTTTAGCGGAACTTTTTCATAACAGCACGATTTGGAGATCAAGAGTTGTAAATTTTAAAGTTTAAATTTTGTAAAGTAACATAACAATTAAATTTATTTACTTTATTGCTTTTTACCTAAGATTCCAATCTTATTGGTAGTAGTAAACTTTTTACATTACGCAAAATTAGTTTCGAGATAAAAGAGTAACAAGTTTGGATTAAAGCCAACCTTTTAGTTAACGCTAAACGATGTTGCTGATAAATGTACTGCTATAAAAATAAATAACCAAATTTGTGAAGGAAAAAGTGAATTAAAAAAATAATAAGAACGACAACGTATTTTAAAATGGTTGAATGAAATATTTAACAAAGCAGTGATTGTAATTAAAAATAAGAAATCATTTTTCAAAAGATTCTTTTTAAAAAATGAAAACTGAATAGGTATTACTTCCTCTCAGGAAAAGTTGAATGAAAATCATACACACGCAGGAAATTGTTTGGTACAAACATAAATTTCTACGCAATATTTTTACAAAACAAATCATTTAAGGGTAAATGAAAAAAATTTACGGTAATAAAGTATTCCTGAATTATTTCCTGAAAATCTTTCAACAAAATATTTTTCACAAATTCAGTTAAAAAAACATTATTAAAAAAACATGACTTTGTAATTATTATTTAATTGTACACAATTTACTCATACGTGAAATTTATTCTTCAATTCCTGGAAATATTCCAGAATCTCTTTACAAAACTAGACTGAGGCTTTTGAACTTCGTTTATTAAGTCTCAAAGGACGATTTTGTAAGTATTCATAAAAGTTAACAGTACATAATGAATTTAAACGGCCGTTGTATTTTTTTAACAGTAGCTAAATGAATATTCTTTTTGCTTTTACAAAGATAAGTTTTTTAAGAAAAATTTAAAACTAAATAACATAACTTGTTTTTATATGCAATTTTCCTATTTGCCTTGGTAACTTTGGCAAGTTTGAAAAAATTACGATTTTAACTATAAATTAACGATTTTATAGATGGATTAAACTCACTGGGTTGGTCTAGAGGTAAAATCGTCGCCACGACTTAGTTTTTTAACAGCTGATTTTCGGAGATGATGCTAAAATCTTAGTTAAGGTAGTTACTTTTATACTTTTAAATACTAGACAATGGTTACCGGTGTACTTTGATGGTTCAATTATGATGAATTCAATTAACCACACTCTCCCAGGAATAGTCGGCCTGGGTCTGTACGAGACTACACGTCATATACATCATCCTCATCTCATTGATTACGTACGGGATTGCTTATTGTTATGAATTGAACAGATTGCAACGTACACGCGTTATAGATTAAAACAAACTAAATGTAACAAAAAAATATCCTCTCTTATCCTAATTATATCTATTTACTGATATACTTTTGACAATTCTAATTTCCACTCTTATTTCGGTCTTTAAAGGAGAAGGAGGAGAAAGAGGAAGAAGAAGAGAAAAAGGAAGAGGAGAAGGAGGAGGTGAAAGAGGAGAAGGAGGAAGAAGAAGAGGAAGAGGATAGGGAGGAGGAGAAAGAGGAGAAGGAGGAGGAAGAAGAAGAGGGAGAAAAAGAGGAGGAGGCGGAGGAAGAGGAGGAGGAGAAGGAAGAGGAGAAGGAAGAGAAAGAGGAGGAGAAGGAAGAAGTAGAGAAAGAAGAAGAGGAGGTGGAGAAGGAGGAAGAAGAAGAGAAAGAGGAAGAAGAAGAGAAAGAGGGAGAGGAAGAAGGAGAAGAAGAAAAAGAGGAGGAAGAAGAAGAAATAAAGTTAATGATAAAGGACACTGCATTATTACTTATGATATATTCGTTATCAAAACCTCAATTTTTAATTTTGATATTTAAAATCTTCAATTTTTAATTTTTCCTACCAAAGATATTAGGCCTAAAATAATATATCTGCAATAAGCTTGTAAACTGAAAACATATTAGTTTGAAAGAAAAAGTAGGCTTTACATGTTGATGACTGAATAACGAAAAGGAATTACAAGAAAGCTAACTTTTGCAAAGTTTTATTAATTAGATTTTTTTTTACCTCAAGGAAAAAGTTCTTTCAAAGTTGTCTACTGGATTGTACGACATAAATTAATTAATTATTAATTAATAAGCAACAAGGTCTTTTTGCAAGAATACAACTTTGTCTGCATTAATAATCTTAATTTAATTTCACAAAAAAGTTCTTTAGTTAACAAGTAAACTGTAAGAGGATATCGTTTCATTAAATACAAGATTGTATGTACTTGAAGTGTCAAGAAACTCCAGAAACAATTCTGTCATAAAATGGGGTCACCATATTAGGCCAGTAATCATGGTCATTACCAGACTTTTTTTATTTATAAGTACCACAGAACAATAGAAACTTTGTAAGGTGATCATCTAGCAGAGAAACATTGACACACATTATAGTTCTACCTGTTCAAATTTAATGAAAAACTTGATAAAAATATTGAAATAAAAGTTGTACGATTTTAAATTGTCTACAGCTTTTATTATATAGGCTACATTCTTCCGCTAAAATGCATATTAAAGTCGCAAACGTATAAAACAATATTTTTACGAGAAAAAAACCCTCCCAAGAATTTCAACAGACACGACGCCTACCCTATTATGTAGAGCATAAAAAATTTAGTAATGAGGCGATTTTTTAAAAAATCGTGGGAGCCGTTTCTTCGAAAATCGCAAAAACCTTAAAAATGACCCGAATAAACTACTACAATTAATATGATTTTGATGAAAATGTTCGTGTCCGGTCCTCTAGTGATATCTAACTTAAGTTTCAAGTTTCAAGTTCGTGCGATGTTCCGTTCTTAAGAACTATTCTGTTCACACAAACACACTCAAAGACGCACAGACCAATCGTAAAAACTTGTTTTTTGGATTCAGGGGGTCTAAAAACTTGTAAATCCGGTGAAAACTCGATTTCGAAAAATCGACATGAAAACAATACTTTCCATCCTCTATATTCATATAGGCAAGAGAAAGTAAAAAAGTTTTTCAGTAAATTTTCTTTAATGCTCTGAAAAATGAATTGGTTAACTTAAGATTTATAAAATTTTTAATTTTATTAACACAGATTTTAGTTTGAAAATCAGGAGTTATTTTTTTGAAATCGTATAACCTTTTAGATGAGTTTTAATGAGTTGTCGGATTACAACTAACCTATTGAAATCATACGCTAAATAGTCAACTTGTTTAAAGTTACTTTGTGAGTTATAGAGTATTGTAACCTACCCACACAAGTTCCGTTCATATCACATTACAAGTTTCATGTACCCCATAGTAGACACAAATGGGGGTTCAATAGATAAATGTACTAAGTAAACATAATATGTCCAACTCCTACGCTCCATGATTCAGTTATACAAGTGACTAAGGGACACAACTAAAATGGATTATGTTTAAATTTACTGGAACTTATCAAAATAGGATCTGGGAAAAACATAAATATTAAAGAAAAATATTACGTTCAACCGAAAAATGTAATCGAATATTTTTCTTTGCACAATCCAATTTTTCACGTTTTACCCAAAGAAAACAAGTTTGACAACCTTTATTTACACATACTGTACTAAATTTAATCAAATTACAAAAACATGTTACAATTTCAAAACACGTTTTTATTTACTAAATCGATTACTGGATGGACGTTTAAATTGTCTGAAATACTGTCAAAAATTGTCTGTATATTAAAAGTTACTTAATTTTTTAAGTTGAGCCGGTTGAAGAAGCGACGTAACGTGATTTGTTATTCAGGTCATCAGCCGAAAGGCTGGTTTGAATCTCTTGAGGCTTCACAAAGTAAAACGAAGAATTTACCAATGACTTCCTCATTGAGTGTAAAAGGATGCTTATCAGAATTTCAGGATCCTTGAAAAGCATCGACTTTCCACCCTGCAAATGACACGTTCACTTCATTCATCACAGGGTCTGGCTGAATAACGAAATTCACTTTTCTCAGAGGAGATAACTCAGACTTGAGACGTTTACGATTCTACCTCTACTATTCTTAAATGGTTCATTCATATAATTGGCTGGCAATGTGATAAGAAACAGAACTATGTTTTGTAGCCTTGGAACTAGCAGACCGATTGAAAATAATTTAACACACCACCCGCCTTTTATGGGCAATTACGTGATTATGAGATGATATTCAAATATTTAAAAGAAACGTTAGGTGGTACGGATTTCATTTGGAATTCTTAGAATTGTCACTCCTCAAATAAGTCTACATAATTTATTATTTACTTAGAATAATTATTAATTTTTAACTCTTTACTTGTTTTCCTGTTTATTCATCATCTAAGGAACAAATTTTCCGAATTTCAGATCTCTAAGCTATTTAGAAGTTAAAAATTTAATGATGACTCAGTCAATCAAGGAGGCCTTAATATTAATACATCCAAAAGATAATTTTCAAAATAAAATTGTACCTAGATTAAATTAACATAACGTTTCTATTATTTTTAAATTAACTAACATAATTTTCCTTATTATCTATAAGATAAGAAAAAGAAAAATGAACACATCATTAAGACATTGCTGTCAGGTAATTTATTAAATTATCTAATTTAAAACGTTGTATTACATTATATTATATTACAAACAAATGAAGATCTAAATTAAAAAGAAAAGAAGAAAATTTATATTCCTTCATTTTACGTTATGTAACAAGATATATTCGTTAGAAACATATAAAATGTACCCAACATCATTTCCAGCTCTTTAACAGATCTATTTTATTTCATGAATGTCATAAAACTAGTAATAAACTAAAATGAATATAAATATTTGAAGTTACAAGCTACAAGAAAGATAAAATAAGTTAAGAGTGCATAAACGTCTAGGTTATGTAAAGTCAGTAAAATACAAACTCATTTAATTTTAATTTTATATAGTTTTAAAACGCTGTATAAATATGATATTTTATTATGAGTAATATTTTATGTCTGTTTCTAAATAGTTCAAAAACGTTTCAATTATGGTTTTATATGTCAATAATATCTGTAGAAGTAGATACCTAAGTTAACTCCATTTTGGTGATTTTTCAGGAAAGCCAAAAAGTATAAATATTTTATTTTCTATTATAACAAAATTTCAATTTGCCATGATCATCATCATCTTTATCCTTTTTGCAAGTTTCCTCAGATCAGGTCAAACATAATTCCTCTCCACCTCTCTCTGTTGCTGAACCATCTCTTCTCCATCGCTCTTTTGGCAAATCATGTTTTCTCCAATTCATCTAAAACTGAACCCATCCGCTTTAATCTTCGTCAATCCCAAGGCCTTTTCCTCCATCTCCAAGTACAGTATCCTTTTCGGCAATCTACGCTCCTCCATCCTATTGACATGATCAAACCTCTCCGATTTGTTTGTCCAAACCTCCTTAACAACTGTCCATTTTCAGTTACTTTCTAATTAAATCATTTCTTATTCTATCTCTTTTTGGGTTTTCCTAGCATATTCCTCTTAAAATTAATCTCTGCCCGTGTATTCTACTCTGTGTTTTCTTTTCACCAGTCCATGTCTAGGCTGCATAAGTCAAAATTGGTATTAAATATGCATTATACATACATGTATATTATACACGAATAATAAAAATAAATTAAAATCATCAAAAAACATACAACGAAGAAGGAAGAAAGAAGAAATACGAAAAAGATTTCTGAGAGAAAATTGAAGTATTGGGAATAAAATAAAACTATATCAAAAAATTGTGAGTAACCTACTTTATATTAAATTTTTGAAAAAAAATTACCCCTACAAACACGAGAACAATATGAGAGTTTATTTCCTAATGAATTTTGAGTCTAAATAAGCTAAAATTTATTCAAAAATATCGAATAAATTGACTAATTCGTAAAAATGTAAAATTCCCGACAAAGAAAAACAAAATAAATATACATAATATTAAAGATAATAGTGATTGACTGAAGGGAAAAACTTCAAGATCTGAAACGCAAACTTTTTTAAGTTAAAAAAGCTACTCATTCTTTTTTAATATTTTATGAAATACGGAGTTTATCTCGAGAAATAATTTATAAGATGGTTTTTAGAAGAAGACCAAAAACGTTTTGTTACTGTAACTGAAAGAGATAAATAGTACCTTCAATTTCTAGTTCCTTTCAACTAATAGCAAAGGTATAAACTTGTATGCCAAGCAATCTATCTGCGGTCATACCTATACTGTATACCACAAAGTAGAATTCAGTGGGTTTCAATACGTTGGAATCATTGAATTTATTCAGTAACTTGATACCTCAGACAAATGTTTCAAATAATTTATTTTAAATGAATTCAGAATTTAACAATCGCTGAGAAATTTATAAATCATGATCGAGTATATATTTCAATTTCTTTAAACATGAAATTTACGATTATATTTTTTATATCTGAAATTCAGTTCTTTTAATTTTGTAAACTGTAGCCTACTTGTTGCTTTATCTAGAAACATATTGAAATAAAATTCTGGTGTGAAGTAATCCAGGACTTTCTTGTGTCAATGTACAATATAAAAATCAATACAGTATTTAACAGAATACAAAAAAATATCGAATATCGGTAGTTAAAATGGTAGTTGTTTTGATTTATTTTTTGACTAAATTTTGCACAAAACATAACTTTTTCTACCTTTCATGTAAAAGGCAATAAAAACTTATAATTTTATGCCCTAATTTAACTATGAGCAAGCGATATAAAATGAAATGAGGAAAGAAAAGTAAGATCTGAAAATATGAAAAGATACTGGGCAAAGAGAAAAAAACACCTCAGATAAAGAACTCAAAAGATTGGATTTTAAGTGATCCTATGCGGGCGTAAAAGTTAAAAAAATAAACATTTAATATGTTTTTTAATTACAAAACGTATCACGTTTACTAGTTAACAAACGTTGTAATCAGGAAATACATTTACATGGTAAATGATAAATAACGCGATACGTGGTGAGAATATGAACTTAGATTTCATGGTAAATAAATTCACAAATCACTGTTAAATAATTAGAGAATCACTGAAACTTTGATACATTTACGTAATAAACTTGTAATTAGATAAATTCGTTAGAACCTTACTCTCTCTCTCTCTCATACACCCTCTCTCTCTCTCTCTCTCTTTCAACAAAACTGTGGCTTTGATACAACAAAATCAAATATGAGTGCATAAGCTTTACACGTACTTACTCGTTCGATTACTCGATGTGCTAATAAACATGTATTACTGTAATATTACACGTACAGTTACGGCATTTTCATAATGGGATTCATTAATCACTGAATACAGGATTATTATATTAAGTGGGGCTAGCCAGTGGTCAACTTTAATAAATTATTACTAGGCCTACTACTACTACACATGGATATATTTACTAATCATTACATCGTAAATAAAACTTTCAGCAAACTGGAGTAACTTCTCACTAATACAAACTTATATCATACACTAAAAATCCTAATTATTGAAAGTAATTAAATCTAAACTACTAAAAAAATCTGGTGTGAAACACTCACACAACTTTCTCTTGCCAGTGAAAATAATTAACAATAAACCTAACATTAGTAATAAAACATAAGAAATAAACAAAAAACAAACCTCAATAAACATAACCTAATTTTAATCATGAATGAAAGACGCAAAATGAAAATCAACCTCATTTTGGCTTAGAAATACGGAAAATCACTCTTTCTCTCTAAACTAGGCTCTGTAGAGAAAAATGCTCTAAATAAAAGTTGTAGATCTTTTAATTTTCTACAAATTTAATTATATACACTTTTGTCGTAAAATGCATTCTAAGGCCAAAATCTTAAAAAAATCGATTTTTCACACGTTTTCGTGAGAAAAAAACAGAAAATCGCTAATTACCGCTAAACTAAGCGTTATACAAAAACATGTTTGAAATAAAAGTTGTAGGTTTTTAAATTCTCTACAACGTTTGTTATATAACGTTTTGCGCTAAAATGCATATTAAAGCCGCAATCTTAAAAAGAAAATGTTTTTACGTAAAAACAGCCTCACGCAGAATTTCAGCAAACATGGCGCCTACCCTATCTTGTAGAGAATAAAAAATTGAGTAAACGAGGTGATTTTTAAAAAAATCGTAGGACCAGTTTTTGAGAAAATCGCAAAAAAGTGAAAAATTATACGAATAAACTACTACTTCCGGTTGACCGATTTTGATGAAAATGTTCGTGTCGGGTCCGGTAGTGGTATGTAACTTAAGTTTTAAGTTTCAAGTTCGTACGATGTTCCGTTCTTGAGATATTCTGTTCACACACAGACACACACACACACAGACCAATGGCTAAAAACATGTTTTTTGGGTTCAGGGGGTCTGAAAACGTATAGATCCGGTGAAAACTCGATTTCGAAAAATCGACATGAAAACAATACTTTCCTTCCTATATATTCATATAGGCAAGAGAAAGTAAAAAACTAATTGAATCTAAGCAATGTCGGTTTTTTTATTTTCATGTATTTATTTTTCTAATACTAACCAAAACTCTTTTTTTAGTTTTTTTATTTGTAATCGGGAACTGTCCATTAGTGACCACTACCCAATTTAATCGGTGCTTTGCTGTATTATTTGACATGAATTAAACATGAGTTTGAACAGGGACCCCCAGTAGAGTTTGTTCACGGATGGCTGTCAACTGGTCATCATAGAAAGTCGCTTGCCCATTGGTGTTACTTAACAAATAATAGCGACTTTCTACCAGCTGACTGACTGCGCTGGCCCGTAGACCTAAAATACACTTATAAAAACACCTGGTTCCTCGTTCAAATCCTAGTAAAGGTAGTTACTTTTATACTTTGAATGCTAGACAGTGGTTACTGGAGTACTTTGATGGTTGGGGTTCAATTAACCATATTCTCTCAAGAAATGGTCGGCCTGAGTCTACTCAAGACTACAACTCATTAACACGACATACATATCATCCTCATCTCATTGGGTCATGGGGTTGCTTATTGTTCTGAATTGAACAGATAGCAACGTACACAGATCAGGGATTAAAAAAAACCATACTTATTTACTATTTTATTTACACGCTGAGATTGATAAATTTGACGACTAAACTGTAATACTTTTTTCAGCCCTTTTTTACCGTAGATGTAAACTTCAATCTACAACATTATCTAACTATATACCCATATCAGGCAGGTGAAGTGTTAAATTATTTGCACTCAATCTGGTAGTTCCAGGGCTACAAAAAATTGTTGTTTCTTATCACATGGTCAGCCAATTGTAAGACTGAAGTATTTAAAATCAGAAAAGGTAACGGTGTAAAAGACACTAGTCAGAGTATCTCCTCTGAGAGTAATGGATTTAATTATACAGCCAGATCCTGTGGAGAGTAAAGTGAAGGTGTCATTTGCAGGCTGGAAAGTAGATGCTTTTCAGAGGGCCTGGCATGGCGATAAGCATACTTTTCCATTAAGTGAGAAAGGCGAATTGTAAACCACCTCACTTTTCGTTTTACTTAGTAAAGCCTCTAGAGGTTCAAACCAGCCTTTTGGCTGACGACTATAAACGACATCAAAACTAACTAACTTAGAATCATAGTTTTAGTGCATAATAAAATTAATAATTCCAATAAAACAAAACAGAGCACTTAAAATTATCACCGCGCAAATCAGTGAATGAACTGACGTTTCTATCAAATTTTTTCAGTAACTTAAATTGTTTTACAGCCGATTCTACAACAGGATTATTAAGATTCCGAAGTCTTTCTCCGAGCCTATAGTGCAATTTAAAAATGGGGACGCCTTGTGAAGAAGTGTTTAAACTAATTTTTTTGATATAAGCCTATTTTAAAACCAGAAAGTCAGCAAGATCACAAATCTAAAACCTACAATAAAAATTATGATGGTTATAAATGATGATGATGGATACTTAGTGAAACTAAGTACTTACATTTATAAACTAAGTATACCTAAGTTTACACTTAGTTATTATACTATACTTAGTTAGTATACTATTATAGTAAAGCGAAGGAACAACAAGCGCCGTTGAAATATTAAACGCTAACACCCAACAATATCTAATAGGGAATATTCCTCCATTTAAATTTAAAAATCTGGTGTGAAACACTCACACAACTTTCTCTTGCCAGTGCAAATAATTAACAATAAACCTAATATTAGCAATAAAACATAAGAAATAAACAAAAAACTAACCTCAAAAACATAACCTAATTTTAATCATGAGTGAAAGACGCAAAATGAAAATCAACCTCAGTTTGGCTTAGAAATACGGAAAATCACTCTTTCTCTCTAAACTAGGCTCTGTAGAGAAAAATGCTCTAAATAAAAGTTGTAGATCTTTAAATTTCCTATAAATTTGGTTATATACACTTTTGTCGTAAAATGCATACTAAGGCCAAAATCTTAAAAAAATCGATTTTTCACACGTTTTCGTGAGAAAAAAAACAGAAAATCGCTAATTACCGCTAAACTAAGCGTTATACAAAATAATGTTTGAAATAAAAGTTGTAGAATTTTACATTTTCTACAACTTTTATTATATAACGTTTTGCGCTAAAATGTATATTAAAGCCGCAATCTTAAAAATAAAATGTTTTTACGTAAAAACAGCCTCACGCAGAATTTCAGCAAACATGGCGCCTACCCTATCTTGTAGAGAATAAAAAATTGAGTAAACCAGGCGATTTTTAAAAAAATCGTAGGACCAGTTTTTGAGAAAATCGCAAAAAAGTGAAAAATTATACGAATAAACTACTACTTCCGGTTGACCGATTTTGATTAAAATGTTCGTGTCGGGTCCGGTAGTGGTATGTAACTTAAGTTTCTAGTTTCAAGTTCGTACGATGTTCCGTTCTTGAGATATTCTGTTCACACACAGACACACACACAGACCAATCGCTAAAAACATGTTTTTTGGGTTCAGGGGGTCTCAAAACGTATAGATCCGGTGAAAACTCGATTTCGAAAAATCGACATGAAAACAATACTTTCCTTCCTATATATTCATATAGGCAAGAGAAAGTAAAAATTAAAATTTAATTTCAAAATTTATATTTAATTTAAATTCCATTTAAATTTTATTGGGTCATGGGATTGCTTATTGTTCTAAATTGAACAGATTGCAACGTACACATATTAGGAATTAAAAAAAATATTAAAAGCAATATATAAAGAAATATCGAGGAATGATAATTTTCAAGATAAAACTAATTCGTAATTTAACTTAAATAGCTAAATTAAATCATTTTCGAGCAATAAATTTATTAAATAATTTAATTTTTAATAAAATAAACAAGGTGTGTAAAAATATATTAAATTTTCTTTTTAAAGAAGAAAATTCCAGTTAAGAACGATGTTTTGGGGTTGGGGTTGTTTATTGGAGTTGTATTTATACACAAAAAGAAACGAACAATAACTAATTTCATGTATATTTAAAACGAAATATTGGGAAACATAATCAATTAATCAGCAACTGCTTATTGAACTCTTCTATATACAATATTAATACGAAAGCACTGACTGATTTGTAAAAGTCACCGCATATACACGTTTTCAGACCTCCTGTACCCCTAAAAACATGTTTTTAGGAATTGGTTTGTAATCCTCGTATTTTAATACTGTAATATTATGGGATTGAACCGAGTTATTTACTAACTAGTGAATTTTCATTTAAAATAATTTTATATGACTAACCACAGTGCCTGGTGACTGTTCAGTTGATGGACAATACGGGCTAGACGAGGGAAGTAAATCTCATAATTGGATTAATTTAGTATTAGGTTATGGTTACTTTAATAGTTTATTGGGATTGTGCCTTGTGTTCCACGACTTAGGGACTTTAAGGACCATGGTTTTATTGTGTTTAACCTTATAGATTATAATTGTAGCGTAGTTTCTGATGGCGATCAGAAGTGGTAATTTTAAGATGGGAAAATATTGTTAATAAATATATTAAAGATAAATCAAGAGTTTTTCATTGCTGTGACCCAACCTGCCGCCACCCCGTCCGGTTACATTGGTGTCAGGTGTGGGGTAGCCTGCAAAAATGGCTACCGTACCAGAACTTCAGCGGCAGATAGAGGAGCTCACACTCGCCAACCAAGAGCTCGTAGCATACAAGGACAGGGTGGTAGGGGAGCGGGAACAGCTAGCCGGAGAGGTGCAGACGCTGAGAACACAGGTGCAGAATCGGAACGCTAGCCCCGGCCGCTCTAAAAGAGACTTAGGTTTGCAGTCTCTAATAAAGGTATGGACTGGTGACGTAAGTGGTCCGACTGTAGAGGAATTCCTGGGGAATCTGGAGTTAGTGGCCAGGACCGGGAATTGGGATGACGAAGACCGAAAAACCATTTGCAGACTCAAGGTTTCTGGAGCCGCGGCGTCCTGTTTAGACGCTCACCCCGAGTTGAACGACCGGAGGTCTAAGTTTGAACAGTATACTAAGGTACTACGAGACCGCTTCTTGGGGAATCGTGACCCGGAACGCTTCTTGCTAGCTTTGAATACCGCGAAGCAGGAACATGGAGAAGACCCGAGGGCTTTCGCCGATCGTTGCCGGAAACTAGCCGTGGAGGCTATGCCTCTGCCATCGGATCCGGCGGCGGCGCAGTGGGCGCGTGCACAACTGGATCGCACGTTGTTGGCTGCTTTCGTTAGAGGATTGGTGGGCCCCGCTGCGGACGCCTTGCAGATCTATCCGCCCAAGGACTTGGAGGAAGCTATAGGCGTGGCTGAACGAGTGAGCCAGGTACGACCGGCACACCGACGGGCCGGGGAGATATTCGGAATATTCGGTGAACCGCCATGTAGTAACCTTAATGCGGTCACTGCTTCGTCAACCAAGAGAGTAACATCGCCAACGCCGGGAGTGTGCTTTACCTGTGGGGGCAGGGGGCATTTCGCGCGAGACTGCGCCAACCGACAAAGACCGCCAGCGACGCGCACTGCAAGTAGAGAAGGTAGAGGGAGATTCCGGCCCCAAGATGAGCCTAGAAGTAATAACCGACGCGGGAATTGCTTTGTCTGCGGCGTGGCTGGCCACTTTGCCGCTCGATGCCCAAGGCGGTACACCGAGCGGAGGGATCCGGGAGTGTCAAACACATCTAAGGTGGTAGGAAACGGCGACGGGGCGGCGTCCCCAAACGAGAACGGCTTGTAGGGCGTCCCGACGACAAGCCAGTAACGCAAGGGACCTGCTGGGTGCCGAATGTGCGGACCGACCAGGAAGGAATTTTAGTGACCACTGAGATCGGAGGCCAGACTAGGGTGTTGTTGGTGGATACAGGATCAGAAATGTCGCTCTTAAGGGAGCCTGTCCCTGGAGTACCGCTGCAGCCAGCCCATGTAATGGCTAAGGGTGTAACTGGGGCGCTGCTAGGCATCACCGGTTGTCAAGTGGTGGACTGCGAGATAGGGGGAGTACAGGTACGACACCCGTTCGTCGTCGCTACCATGGACACTACGAGAGATGGACTTCTAGGCCTTGATTTGTTGGAGAAGTTAGGCGCCGTAATCGATACCCGAAGTCGAAGGTTAAGCTGTAGGACGTCCCCCTCGAGTGCCGAAGTAAATGTTGCCGCAGTGACAGCAAGGGACACAGACACCCAAGAGAGCCAACGAGTTCACGTCTGTAAGGAAGGAGGCGGATTTGAACAGATAATTAAATGCATCAAAAAGGTTACTATTCCCCCTTACTCGGAGATGGTACTGTCGGCGGCTATTGAGACCGCTGTGGACGAGGACATGCTAGTGGAACCGGTTGCGCAACCCCAGCCCGGCTTACGAGTGGCAAGGACGGTGAATCGAGTGCAGGGGAAGCAGGTTACAGTGAAGCTAATTAACTTGACGTCGGCGAATATTCAGCTTCCTCGGAAGCAGGAACTAGGGAGAGCGGAGCCCCTGGGACGGGAGAGACTGGTGGCCACGGTAGACTCTAGCAAGGACCTCACTGGAGAAACCAAGAATTTGAAGGCAAGCATCAAGGAGAAAACAGCCCATTTGAAGGACCCGGAGGCAAGGGAGCTGGAGGCTGTCCTATTAAAATATGTGACGACATTCGACGAGCCGGATCGAGAAGGGTGTAATCTAGAAGTAGTTCATCGGATACCCACTGTGGATGATAAACCCATCGCCAAGAGGCCCTACCGAGTACCATACCACCTACGCCCGGTGGTGGAGGAACACCTCGCCGAAATGATTAACCGGGGGGTAATAGAGCCTTCCCTTAGCCCGTGGTCTGCTCCAGTGGTGCTCGTCCGAAAGAAGACAACCGATGGGAGCACCAAGTACCGGTTTTGTACCGACTTCCGGGCTCTCAACGAGGTGACCAAGGCGGACGCGTATCCATTGCCATTAATCCAGGAGACGTTGGAACATCTGGGACGATGCCGATATTTTTCCACGCTTGACCTACACAGTGGGTACCATCAGATCCCAGTGGCGGAGGAAGACCGTGAGAAAACGGCTTTCACGACGGTAGGCGGCCACTATCAATACCGACGAATGGCGTTTGGGTTAACCGGCGCTCCAGCAACGTTTCAGCGGGCTATGGATCGACTACTGTCCAAGATCAAGGGAATAGAGTGTCTGGTGTACCTAGACGATGTCATTATCTTCAGCGAGACCTTCAAGGAACACTTGGAGAGGCTTATGCATGTTTTAGAGATTTTTCAACGGGCTAACCTAAGGGTCAATCTGGAGAAGTGTCAGTTTGCCAAGGACACAGTCCAGTATCTGGGTCATGTGGTTACATCGACGGGTGTGAGGCCAGAACCGGAGAAGCTACGAGCCGTGAGGGAATTTCCCGTGCCGACGAACCCAAGAGAAGTAAGGGGTTTCCTCGGTCTAGCGGGGTATTACAGGCGTTTTGTGCCCAATTTTGCGGATATTGCTGGGCCCCTTACCAAATTAACCAAGAAGGAGGAAAAATATAGTTGGGGGACCGAGCAGCAACGCTCCTTCCAGTTGTTGAAGGACACGTTGTGCTCCGACCGAGTGCTAATGTTTCCAGATTTCAACAAGCCTTTTATACTGGCTACCGATGCTTCGTCCGTAGCCCTTGGGGCGGTCCTATCACAGGAAACAGACGAAGGTGAAAGACCCGTCGCGTTCGCAAGCAGACAGCTGAATCAAGCGGAAAGGAATTACTCGACCACTGAAAGGGAGCTGCTTGCCGTAGTTTGGGCCTCCCGGCAATTTCGATGTTATTTACTGGGCCGGCGTTTCACTCTCGTGACCGACCACGCAGCACTACGGTGGATGTTAAGCCTACGAGATCCTTCCTCTCGATTGACCAGGTGGGCGCTGAGACTGGCGGAATTTGAGTACACTGTCGTGCACAAGCCAGGAATAAAACATACAAACGCAGATGCTTTGAGCCGGGCGACTATGATAGCGAGAGTAGTGAGTGACATGGATGCTGAAGAAGTGAGGAAGGAGCAAAACGAAGATGCATGGTGCCAGGAGTTGATTCGAAACCAGAAAGGGGTAACCGTTGACGGAATCATCTATTGGACCGACGGGGCGTGTGACCAGAAGGAATGGAGGTTGGCGGTGCCTCATACAATGAGGGAGCAAATATTGGAGAACTGCCATAACGCGCCGTGGGCAGGACACCCGGGAATAGAGAGGACGATTCTGCGAGTTAAAACTAAGTGCTTTTGGCCAGGGATAACTTCCGACGTGACTAAATGGGTGCGCCAGTGCCAGCGTTGTGCAGAGCGGAAGACACCAACCCGACTGAAAGCGCCCCTGGCCAGGGCACCGGAACCTTCCAGACCCTTCGAATTAGTAGCGATGGACATCGTGGGTCCCCTACCCAGAAGTAAGAATGGGAAACGATACCTACTCACTTTCGTGGATCACTTCACCAGATATGTCGAGGCAGTTCCCCTGGAGAATCAAAGTGCGGAAAGCGTTGCCTGCGCCTTCGTACAACAAATCATAACGCGGCACGGGGTACCTGAACGACTCCTCACCGACCAAGGGAGAAATTTTACGTCCGATTTGATGAAGGAAGTCTGCCGTCTGTTAGGGATAAAAAAGCTGCAGACGTCACCTTATCATCCGGAGGGTAACGGGCGCCTCGAGAGAGTGCATCGTACCCTAATAGATAGTGTTGCCCACTTCGCACGACACGATGGACGAGACTGGGATCGGTGGGTCCCGTACGCAGTGATGGCCTACCGAAGCGTGCCGCACTCGTCGACAGGGTATTCCCCATACTTTTTGCTCCACGGGCGAGAGATGGTCCTGCCCGGGGATCTGATGATCAATTCGGGCAGTTATGATGGAAAGGTAGAAGACTATCTTCACCTCTTATGCCAACGCCTGAGAAATGCCTACGAAGTAACAGTCCAGCAATCTCACCGGGCGGCGGAAGAAAGAGCCCGTGCATTTAACCGGGATAAGGTGAGCCGAAAGTTCGAGGTAGGCGACACCGTGTATCTACACGATCCCGCGGTGAAGCCGGGGAACAGCCGAAAGTTTTTGCGTCCGTGGAAGGGGCCTTACGAGGTGATCAAAAAGTTGTCGGAGGTGAATTATCAACTCCGCGTCGGGTCGGACCGGACCGTGATCGTGCATGTAAATCGCCTGAAACCGGGAACGGCCAGCGTCTCGAAGGAAGGAGCGCCAGCGGTGCGGCAGCGGCGGACGGCGTGCCAGCGAAAACAAGAAGATCCGGGAGTTCCGTCAAGGGAAATTGGAGACGAGGAAGCGGAAAAGGAACCATGGAGGCCGTCAGAATTCGAGAGTGATGGAGATCAGAACGAGATTAGCGATGCGGCCGCAGTGGGAAGCCGTGGAGGGTCAACTAGGGAGTCTGGAACTGACTCTGGATCGGACACGATTGAAGGCCAGGGAGAGATGGCCCAGAAGGCAGGGTCGAGTGAAGACGAGAGAGGGTGGGAGGCCTGGGATGAATTTTTCGCCGCCCCCGATAGCCCACCGGAACCGTTAGACCCTGTAAGGGAGGATCCCTCGTATCGACCCTCCCCACAAGCGAGGCGACCCGCAGTGAGATCACCATACTCGTTAAGAAGTAGGGGAGGAATTCCACGCCAAGAACAGAGTAGGAGGGACTAGATGGAAGGACGAGGGTGAAACCCGCTTCATACTGGAGTCCTGGCTGGATTGAGTAGGTTAGGCCCAGTTTGGAGAGGGTGGATCCTTCGTTCGTTTGCTATAAATATGGTACTAAATTACACTACCTTGTTATAATTAGAGTAAATTAATTTTATATGTAGTTTTGTAAGTATTTTGTGCGGCCCCGTAATAACCGCCACTGAGACTGAATTCCCTTTGTGTAGGTATGTGCATGGCTCTGGGAGCCGGACGCCAGGTCGACAACGGAGTACTCTTCCTGGAGCGGGGAGAAATTATAATGACAGGAGACTCAATGCGAGTGGTGGTGGAAATAAATGTGACCCGACTGACTGAGCGAAGGAGAGAGCTGCGAGCAGCCGTCGAAGAAGCCAAGGCAGTCCTTATTGAAGCAGGCAGGAACGAGCCGAGGATGCGAGTTACCGAGAAATCCATCCAGGAAGTAGAGGACGTAGTTGCGGAAATGGAAACTGTCGGAGAGACGCTACGAGACATGTTGCCGAATGGGCGATCTAAGAGGGGCCTAGTCAACATCGGAGGGAAGATAATCAAGGTCATTTTCGGGAATCCGGATTCGGACGATCTCGACGAGCTGCATCGTAACCTCGAGGGAATCGATCGCACCATGGCGGAGACCGTATATCTGCAAAAGGACCTCACCTCCGTAACCCGTACCCTGTCAAGGCAGGCGGAAGAGAACAGCGAGAAGATTCGACGGGTGGCACGAGATGTGGTCGCCGTGATCAAGCCAATGATGAGGAGGTTGGATGCCGTAGAAGATCGGGTTCAGCGTGCAGATGTGATGTTACAGATGTTTATGAACGCCACCACAATCCTGGGTGGGCTGAGAGTTGCCTCCCTGCAGGGAGTGATAGATTTAAGGAATTTAGTATTAGATGTTCAACGTGTTAGTGTAGAGGGTAGGATAAGTGCCACTTTAATTTCCCCTGTAGAATTAAGTAACATTGTCAAGAAATTGCAACCTGTATTGCCGGTAGGGGTAGACTTGCTCACTAGTACTGGGGTGATGGACATGTATAGATACTATGCCATGACCAAGGTATGTGCTCATTCAGTGGGACACTATATTAGAATAGTGATTGATGTACCTTTAGCCTCGCAAGGCCATTTGTTTCAGTTGTATCAAGTACGAGTGTTACCCGTGTTGGACTCTACGACTGGTGTATCGTATGTGTACCGCGTGCCGGAGACTCATTTCATTGTTAGTGAAAACCAAGAACTTCACAGTGAATTTCCTGCAGGAGAACTAGTGAAGTGTCAGGGAAGTGGCCCGAGGGTTTGCCCAGCGGATGTCGTCTTGCTTCATCGACGAAGGACCACCTGCCTACACTCCCTATTCATTGAGTCCGAGGTGGACAGCCACAATCTTTGCGAGCGTGCCGTCCTGGCTAAGGTACCCTTACCCATCTGGATTTGGAGCGAAAGAGAAGAGAGCTGGTACTTTAGCATCCCTGTTGCAGACAACCTAGTCTCAGAATGCCAAGTGGGAGGCAGAGTCACGGTAACTAAACAAAATATTACCGGAGTGGGAAAATTGAAGCCGATTGGAAGTTGTACCTATCGCACCGATCAATTCACCATCCTGCGACGATCCCGAGGTACAATTACAGTGGAATTAGTTCCGCCATTAGTTACTATTACCCGCTTAACCGTGGGTGTGCCAAAGACGAAACCACTCAGCAACAGGGAAGAGAGTTGGGAAATCATTGGAGAATTGGCAGCTGAGGGTCGTACCCAACCCGGCCCTCATGGTCCAGAGGTCACCTACAGAGACTTGGAGAACGCGATCCAGCGTAGGCAGCAATATTACCAACGAGCCTGGTGGTTGGCGAGCTTCCTTATCATATTGGTGGCCGTAATCTTGATCACGGCCATATGGTGGTATCAACGGAGGACCGATGCGGAGACGAATCAAGAAGCGGAGGAGGGAGGACCCTCCATTGAGATGGTACCGTGTCCGGGAGCAACCGAGCAGCCTAGACAAGGGGACGGAGCGACACCGAGGAACCCGGAACTTCCACCCATCCAGCGGCTATCCAGGGAGGAGCGACGCAGCCTATCCCGAAGTGGTTATGCCGGTGTGGCAGTGAGGAGCGACTAGCGTATCCGCAATGTGTGTAGTGCAGTGCCAGTGGAGTAGGGAATATGGCCTGTTTAATCTGATAGCTCTTTCTGAGAGGGGAAAGTAGTGTAATATTATGGGATTGAACCGAGTTATTTACTAACTAGTGAATTTTCATTTAAAATAATTTTATTTCTAACAGCGTATTTTTAATTGTTAATTAATGTGTAATCATGTAATGTAATGATGTGTAATCGTATAATGTAATAATCTAATAGTATAATATCGTAGGATAAAAGAATTATGTACGAGGGACGAATTCCAGGAAATGTGTAAGCGACAAGCTGGAATGTGTCGCGTCAGCTGAGCTGGGTGTACTGGTATAGTAGGGCGGAGGTGGGGTGGAGCGCGAGAGCCAGGCAGTCGCTGTGTTAGACTCGAAGCGAGCAGTGCGAGTGAGTTGCGCGCGCCTTTTTGTAGGACAGGCACACACGAGCAACGTCGTATGACCACCCGGTATGGGCGGTCCTCGTGCTAGTACGCGAGTATTCTGGTGAATAACAGTTTAAGGCTTCCAGTGAACTCTCGGGACGTGCCGGTGGAATGGTGAGGCGGTGTAGCCTGTGGTTTTAGAACGGTATAAGTTGTGGTTGAGTGAACTGTGTGCGCTCGTATGACCCCGGCCTAGCCAGACCGTGGAGTTGGAATACTGCGATTGGGCCCGTTTGAGTCCCTCTTAACATACGGCCCCGAAGGTTTCGGGCGAGGACGATGGCGATATTGGCTTGGTTTTGTAAGTACCCTTATGTACTATACTTTAAGTGAGCAAGTCCACCGTCGCAGTAGCTAGGGTTTTTCGAGAAATCATTATGTAATTTCACTATTGTTGATGCTAATAATTTCCTTTATTGATCTTGTGAGTAGTCATTATGTAATTACACTATTGTTGATGTTAATAGTTATTTTTATTATTAATTTTGAGAGGAGTCATTATGTAATTACACTATTGTGGATGTTAATATTTTCTTTTATTAATTTTGTGCGAAGTCATTATATAATTTCACTATTGATGTCGTTAATATTCTCTTTTACTGATTTTGTGAGAATTCACTATGTAATTTCATTATTGTTGTTGTCACTATGTTTTTTATTGAATTTTGGGAGAATTTATTGTGTAAGTTTTCACTATTGTTGCTGATAGTATTTTCTTTTATTGAACTTGTTAGAATTAGTATTTAATTTTATATGACTAACCACAGTGCCTGGTGACTGTTCAGTTGATGGACAATACGGGCTAGACGAGGGAAGTAAATCTCATAATTGGATTAATTTAGTATTAGGTTATGGTTACTTTAATAGTTTATTGGGATTGTGCCTTGTGTTCCACGACTTAGGGACTTTAAGGACCATGGTTTTATTGTGTTTAACCTTATAGATTATAATTGTAGCGTAGTTTCTGATGGCGATCAGAAGTGGTAATTTTAAGATGGGAAAATATTGTTAATAAATATATTAAAGATAAATCAAGAGTTTTTCATTGCTGTGACCCAACCTGCCGCCACCCCGTCCGGTTACAATACAAAATATTATAATGTAAGATTTTTAAATTCAATCATACATTTATGGATGCACACTGAACATGAGTTACAATCCTAACAAAAAAAAAAAAACAAAAAATGTATTAAATATTTCCAACCCACCGGTCTAGCGCAAATCAGCTTTTTCAACAGCTAATTTTTTGGGGTCGAAGGTTTCTGGTTCAAGTCCTAGTAAAGATATTTACTTATATCCGGATTGAAAACTAGACAGTGGTTATCAGTGTATTTTGATCGTTGGGGTTCAACTTCTAAGAAATGGTCGGTCTAAGTCTGTACACACAAGACTACACCTCATGTTACACGTCATACATATCATCCTCAACTCATTGTATAATGAAGTGGTTTATTTTTTTTAATTTGAACAGATTGCAATGTACGTATTAGAGATTAATAAAAATAATCATTCTGTATTCAATAGTAACACATAACGTTTCCAAAGGTTAGGTACATTTTGAAATCATCATTACCGATAACTTCAATAAAAATAGGCCTGTTTTACACAAAATATAAATACAATTAATTCTGAACAAGTTTTAATTTGTTAAAGAACTATTAAAAGTTAGGTAATGAGTTTAAAACAGCCAACTGAAAGGCATTTTAAAGTTTCTTAGTCGTAAAACTTTAAAATATAGAATTAGCAAGAATTTATATGAATATGCAATACCAATTTATTTTACTCGTTTATTTCTTATCCTTCTAATTTAATTAGGAAAGAGTAAAATAAAAAGTTTTATAATAAAATAGAAAACGGAACAGCTTCTTCATTGTGTTCGTCTTCTAAAATTGTCTATAATTGAAAATAAAGAATAAGTGCTACTAAGAACTAAATTATTCTGAAACAAGGGGTATTTTCTGTTTGACTACATATCTTGATTGATTTGCTGGGATTTCTCCCGCCACCTCCCGCGATTGATCGCCCGAAAGCATAGACCCGGAGGTCGTTCCGTAGAACTCTTATTTTACTGTGACTGGTGACTGTCACATACCTAATTTATTACTTTCTCTTGCCTATATGAATATAAAGGAAGGAAAGTACTGTTTTCATGTCGATTTTTCGAAATGGAGTTATCACCGGATCTACACGTTTTCAGACCGCCTGAACCCAAAAAACATGTTTTTAGCGATTGGTCTGTGTGTGTGTGTGTGTGTGTGTGTGCGCGCGCGCGCGCGCGCGTGTGTGTGTGAACAAAATATCTCAAGAATAAGTTTAAGTTTAAGTTTAAGTTGCGACTTAAATAAGCATTTTATCGCAAAATTGTATGCAATTAAAGTAGAAAATTTAAAATACTACAATCTTTATTTCAAACATTTTTTGGTATAATGCTTAGTTTAGCGATAACTAGCGATTTTCTGTTTTTTTTTTCACGAAATCGTGTAAAAAAATATCTATTTTTTTAAAAGATTTCAGCCTTATTATGCAATTTACGACAAAAAAGTATAATCAAATTTATAGGAAATGAAAAGATGTACAACTTTTATTGAAAGCGTTTTTCTCTACAGAGCCTAATTTAGCGTCAACGAGTGATTTTCCGTATTTTTAAACCTAAATGAGGTTGATTTTCATTTTGCATCATTCACTCATAATTAAAATTAGGTTATATTTATGTTTTTTGAGGTTATTTATTTTATTTCTAATGTTTTATTACTAATGTTAGGTTACATTGTTAATTACTTGTATTGGCAAGTGAAAGTTGTGTGAGTGTTTCACACCAAATTTTTTTACTAATTTAAAATTATCGAGAGCGGGGTGAGCCTGGTCGGCAATCAGAGGGATGCGTGTTGCTTGCTTTCTTGTCGGGGAAGCTTTTTGACGCACAAGGTGCCCGTCATCAAGAACAATTAAAATAGAAATTTGGTCCTAACAGCCTAGAATAAAAGGGTCAGAAGTAAAATATTTTAAAATTAAAATATAGTTAGAACGTGTCGTTATATCAAATTTTACCAGCAAGTGCTCGACACCATTAATTTATTACCGGTTGGGAAAAATTTAGTGAACGGCATCAGAGAATCAGACCTGTTTCAGGATAATACCCTTATTAAACTACATGATGACAGTAGGATGAAGCTACCTTGTCAAGGAACTCCCACACTGGAGAGCTATGCACCTCGCGGTACAAGCTCTCATGTACCGTGAGGGGCCAATTTTCCCTTGGCCTTGAAGCTCCAGGGTCAGTCGCTTCCTGGACCCCTAGAGCGGGGCAGTCGTACAACAGATAGTCTCGTGTCTGTACCACCCCACAGACGCACGAATCATCATCCAGCAGACGGAGCTTTTTCAAAAAAGCCGCGACCTCACCTTGACCAGTGAGGATCCGGATTCCCGATGTCCTTAAATTTTTGAAGTAGTATGAATACACACACTCGCATGCACGCGGTCACATATACATATATAATATGTAAAGAATATTTTGTTTAATCTGTTTAATTTAAGAAGAATAAACCAACCCAATTACTCAATGAGATGAAGATGATATGTATGATGTGCAAATGAGATTTAGTTTCATAAACAGATTCAGGCCAATATTCATGAGAGTGTGTGGTTAAATGAACTGCAATCAACAAAGTACATTAGCAACCATTATCTCGTATTCAAATCCGTATAAATGTAACTACCTATATATACGTAAAGATGTTTTCAGTAAGTGAGAAAATTTTATTTTTTATATTTAAAAAAATGTAAAACCATACTGGAGCATTTCTAAATTAAACCACAGAACTTAAATAAAGTACATAACTTCGGTGACGAAAATAGAACAAAAAATTTAAGCCACTAACTCACCTGTGACAGTGAAGAAATAAAACAGATTTAAATAAAGGAATATGAAAGTAAAAACGTGAAGTTTAGAGATAAGCTGAAAGGGAAAGAATAGTGGAGAGCAGGTGGTAATATTTGCTTTTCTTATCGAATACATCAGTCAAGCTCTCATGCGGCGGGAAAGCGCGACGATATTTATATGTCGCTGGATTTCCAACTTTACAAAAGAGAGAGACAGATAGAAGGATTGATTGAGAGACAGAAGGAGAGAGAGAAAAAGTGATAATAAACAAGGACGGACGAATGAATGATGCTTTGAAAAAACCCGTCATTGTCATTTTACTCAGACTTTAGAAATCCTCCCTTTCTTAACAAAATTGTTACCAATGGTAACACCAAGTTTGAAGTATTTGAGTGCAGCTATCAATCTACTGAAAATCACTATTATCAAGCATAAAAGGATTTTTATTCAACGTGTAAATAAATGTACATTTCTAATTCTTAATAGGAATGCAGAAAAGAAATTTTAAAATGGTGGAAAATCTTTTTCATTTATATGAATTGCTTAAGTAGTATTTACTTGCCTCATAAACGTAAATTTATCCAAATAATTTCAACGTTTAAAATCGAATCTCAATGTAAGAACTAAAATTTAATTGTGACTTCCAACAAATCTACCAATATTTTAGAGTAAAATTTTCAATACTTGAATTTCAACAGATCATATCATAACTCCCTGAAGCCAAAACAGTGGTATGTTTATAATAATATAGTTATATCATTTTATACATTATATTTTATTCTTTACCTTTATCTTTATAATATATTCTTCATATTTTTACTTTCTCTTGCCTATATGAATATATAGGAAGGAAAGTATTCTTTTCATATCGAGTTTTCACCGGATCTATACGTTTTCAGACCCCCTGAACCCAAAGAAACATGTTTTTAGCGATTGGTCTGTGTGTGTGTGTGTGTGTGTGTGTGTGTGTGTGTGTGTGTGTGTGTGTGTGTGTGTGTGTGTGTGTGTGTGTACAGAATATTTCAAGAACGGAACATCATACAAACTTGAAATTTAGAACTTAAGCTACATACTACTACCGGACCCGACACGAACATTTTCATCAAAATCGGTCAACCGGAGGTAGTAGTTTAATCGCATAATTTTTCACTGTTTTGCGATTTTCTCAAAAACTGGTCCTACGATTTTTTTAAAATCGCCTGGTTTATCAATTTTTTATTCTCTACAAGATAGGGTAGGCGCCATGTTGGCTGAAATCTCGGTGAGACTTTTTTCACGTAAAGAAATTGTTTTTATAAGATAGCGGCGTTAATATGCATTTTAGCGCAAAAATGTATATAATTAAAGTTGTAGAAAATTTAAAATTCTACAACTTTTAATTCCAACATTTTTTTTATAACCCTTAGTTTAGCAGTAATTATCGATTTTCTGTTTTTTTTCTCACAAAAGCGTGTAAAAAATCGATTTTTTAAAGATTTCAGCCTTAGAATGCATTTTACGACAAAAGTGTACATTACTAATTTTATAGCAAATTAAAAGATCTACAACTTTTATTTAAAACATTTTTCTCTACAGAGCCTAGTTTAGCGTGAAAGAGTGATTTTCCGTATTTTCAAGCCGAACTGAGTTCGATTTTCATTTTGCGTCTTTCAGTCATGATTAAAATAAGGTTATATTTTTAGAGGTTAGTTTTTTGTTTATTTCTAATGTTTTATTACTAATATTAGGTTATTTTGTTTGCATTGGCAAGAGAAAGTTGTGTGAGTGTTTCACACCAGATTTTTTTATTCATTATTAATATGTTTATAATAATACGAGTATAATCAATAGCTTTGATTTTTGGATATCTTTACAGAAACGAAATATGAATTATTATTTTTTTATAAATATGTCCTGTACATATTTTTTATATCTTTAATAAGAAAGACGGATGTCATATTTTTAAAAAGCCATATAGGTTATATCTTATTTATAGGTAAAATAAATAACTTCTTAAACGACCATAAACCAAACAAATAAAATAAAATATTATTTAATTTTATCAATCAGGATTTTTTCAAAATTAAAAAATTATATAAGCTTATGTTAAGCTTAATACAATTTAGAACTTTAAACTTGCCGGCCGCGTTGGCGTAGTTGGTAACGTGCTCGCCTCTCATCATGCGGTCTTGGGTTCGAATCCCATTCAAGCACGGCATATTTTCATACGTTACAAAAAAATCATTTCATCCTTCACCGACGTCTGCATTAGCAGTAATTGTAGAACAGTCGGAAGTTAAACAAAAAAAAAAAAATATGTTAAGCAATTTAAGCATTCAAACAATGAAACAATTAGTCTATAAATATTGGTTGAATAATTTCTGAGTTTGCCTCACACAAACAAAGAAACAAACTTTTCAACTTTTGAAACTAAAAATTCATGGGATAATATTAATTGGTTAAATATTTGCAAATAAAAACGTCAAAAATGGAAATTTACTGAGATAAAATTTTGTCAATTTTTACTTTCTCTTGCCTATATAATATATATAATTAGCATTTTTCTCTACAGTCTAGTTTAGCGTGAAAGAGTGATTTTCCGTATTTTTAAGCCAAACTGAGGTCGATTTTTATTTTGCGTTTTTCACTCATGATTAAAATAAGGTTATGTTTTTTGAGTTTAGTTTTTTGTTTATTTGTAATGTTTTATTACTAATTTTAGGTTTATTGTTAATTATCTGCACTGGCAAGAGAAAGTTGTGTGAGTGTTTCACACCAGATTTTTTTATGTTAGAGTAGGATGCTAATTAATGTCTTTAAATTTATTTCAATATATTTAGGATATACGGTTTATATTAATTAACTTATCAAATATTTAACAATTCTATTGTAATTTTTAAAAAATATTTGAAGATATTTTTAGATTCATTGTACAATAAAAATTTAGGGATAACTACAGTGTAGACCTAACTTTTTTATTAATACTATAAAAGAAATACATTTATTTATTTTATTGTGAAGTTGTAAAAAAGACTGAATTCCGGTTTTGGGATTAATGTTAAAAATTTCTAAACTTTTTGATCTGTGGTACTTAACGATTTACTTATTTTGAGAGGCATACTTCAGAGTTTTTCTTATATTTCAATAAACAGGAAGCATCAGAAATCTTCCATTTACTTTCAATTTCCTTATAATACCGTGTAAATTTTAAATATTCAAACAAAAAAATACGTAGTATATAAAAAAATAAATAATATTCTTGCATGAAATTTTTAAAGACAATAGTAATTTATTTCGATTTAAGTCGTAAAAATCTTCATAATACTCAAAATTTCTTTCTAAAAAAATTAATGAAGGTACAAAGTGAATTTATAATATAATTTGAAAGTTTCATCTTTAAGTATACTAAGTTAATTTAAAAAGCTTCGTATCTGTAACTTCCTCTAGGGCAAAATGAATGAGTTTCGAGAATATTAAAGTTGGTAGAAGTATTATCCTTATGCTCACAATAGCTTTATTATTGTTAAAACCATAACCTAATTATAAGTACTGAGATACTTTCCTAATCCATTTAGTAAATATCTATAAATTTTATTTTATTTCATTGGTGTTGTTATTTTAGTTAATTAATTTATATTACTTGAACTAATTAAATGTAAATGATATATTAACATATTTAAATCATTCCTTAATTAATTCAGCTCAACATATTTTTTTATTACTTTAGTTTAGAAAACATTTCTTAATCTACTTGTGTTTTCTTTTCTCGTAATCTATGCAATTTAAGGTCACGTTAAAACGAAGAGAGATGAACTCAGGCTAAGGTATCAGAAATTGTACTGGCTACTGGGGATTTTAACAAACTTCTGATCTTTAAACAGACAATAAACATATTTTTTTATTAATTTTGTTTATAAAACATTTTTTAACCAACATGTGTTTCCTTTTCTCGTAATCTATGCAATTTAAGGCCACGTTAAAACGAATAGAGAGGAACTCGGGCTAAGGTATAAGAAATTGTACCGGCTACTGGGGGTTTCAACAAACTTCTGATCTCTAAACAGACAATAAACATATTTCTTAGTACTTTAGTTTATAAAACATTCTATATTGTTCTTATCATTCTTTATCGTTTATTACAAACTTCTGATCTCTAAACAGATTATAAAGCCTGTCTGGACGAAAAGTATGCAACTCTGGGGATGTAGCAAGCCGAAATGAGGAAAGACTTTACCGCCATGACAACGTTGAAGAAATCCAGTTTAAATACATTATATACTGTAAGTGTAGTGTACATAATATGTTATATTAAATTAATTACCGAGCTTCTGCTGAACATCTCCGTGGTAATTACGGGTAGATCGTAATATGCGTGTACACGAAAAAATTTATGCGATTTTATTCTCAAAAAAATGTTTTTTTTTTATTTATGATGTGCGTAAGTAATGTCACATTTACGTCTTGATTGAGGAAATCACCAAGTGGTAAATCCACGTAGCCGTTTAATATAAAATATCTATTCCAGCATCTTTTTGATTTCCTTTGTGGATTTTGTGGTAGGTGTGGGTACAGAACTGTTCTAAATGTTGATTTTGGAAGTTGATGTTGTTCCCCATAGCTGAAGATTCAGAATGGCTAGATAGGTTTTAGGAATGATTTGTATATTTGCTCATTTATTTTCGATAGATCATTTTAATTTTTTACCGAGAATACATTTCGGAAAATTTGAAATTAAAATACGCCAATTATAGAACTTGACATACTGTTTTATTATAATAGTATTTAAAAAATTACCTTAACAAAGAGAACCGCATTAAAAATATTTTTATTCGATTTTAAGATCACCATCAAAATCGTGCTTATAAAATTCATAATGAAAAATATAACAAATAATCTACTTAACTAGTTCCTTATTATATAAACTTTAATAAAAGACTGAACACTTTATGATACAAATATTATATGTATCCTAAGAATAATTAAATGTAAACAGACACCGCGTTATCATCTCTAATAAAAATGTAACAAATTATTATGTGTCATTCTAGGCTACGTTTAACTTAAGAAAATTACCAATATTACTTACTTTGTACAATAAATATTAGTACACAATTTATTTCTTACTTCCATATTTCAGAATTACTTAACAGAAAAGAATAATTTAATCAATATCACTTAAGAAAATTGAATTACCGGTTTTGTCGTGAGCATCTTATCAAAAATATGTCTCATATTTTCTTGATAGTATCAACTTACATAAGAAAATAATGGTTTGTTTTAAAACATGCAATCTATTTTTGACGATAAACATTAAAAAAATTGTTACAATATTGTTACATTTATTACATTATACTACATTGGATTTAAGAGAAAGGGTAGGTTCTAGGCTGAGTGAAGACGTTAATAAGAAAGGGAGAACAGGGGGGTTCGTGATCTGAAGTAGACTGCACTTAAGCTAATCTATGGGACAAACTGGTTATCGAATGGTATCCAGTATTTCAAGAAAAGATGAGGTAGACCGAAAGCAAGATGGAGGGATAACCTGGGCATTTCAGCTCAGAACATAACAAGTGTACTGGTAACGCGACGTAAGTTAACGATCGTCAGCGAGTGTATAGTGAGTTCACGGTAAGAACCAACTGTCGAATCAACAAACTGCATCTGTGGTAGTACGTGTAAATACACCACACAAATACATGCAACAGCCTAGCATTAGTCACCGGGTGGACACCAACACTTTTATAACTGCTTAACAATAACAACGAACAGCTGCGTTCCCTAAAGTCAATAAAATCTTTCGCTTATCACTTAATTTTGTTTAGAATTCAGTTGCATACTACTCCGTATTGTTTATAGGCTTATTTAATGTTTATATTACAAATTCTTTATGTATGTGTCATTTATAATTTTATGATCCTAAATAAGTTTTCAATTTAGTTGGCTTTGTTATTTTAAACTGTTCGGTTCGGTTTAATTGTGCGTCTAGTTAGAATGGTGCTTTTAGTTTCATGTACGGTTTAATTTTATTGTAGTTATTACTTTATTCGACTGTATGAACAAAAGTAAGTTTATTTTTTATTTTTGCTGAAAAAGTTGATATTAATTTTTAGTGATGACTAATGCAACCGAGTCCTCTATTTACAAACACCAAAAAGCTAAACCTTACAGAATAAAGTAAGTGAGTTTTAAAATTAGTAAACAATAATAATTTTATTTATAAAGTAAGCATTCAAAATTATAAAAAAAACATTAAAGTTGAAGAGAACTATTTTATCCCCACGAGGGATTATCCAAATTTGAAGAAAACTAAATTAGTTCCCACGAGGGTATGCCAAATTTGTAGTATAATTAAATTGCCCCTCACAAGAGAATGCCAAATTTGAAAGAAATTAAATTAATATTGTATTCTTTATTTACGTTGTATCAGCTTTCAAGTTTGATCTTATTATTTTTTCATTTACCTTGTCCCTTATTTATTTATTTCAATAAAACATTATTCACATTAAATCATTATAAGTTTTATTCAATTTATATATTTTCATAATTACAGTCTTAATTGTCAGGTATCTAAATTAATCTGCTTTCACAATCTTCGAACGATTCAAATATTTCTTTCAATTCTCCTATTAAACGAATGGTTATTGTTATTGTTTTCATACATCTGCCATTGAAAAGCTACCAGATGATCACTATTATTATTAAGTTGAATAATTTGTGTCTCTTTTAATAACATGAACGTTATATTTATTACTATTTATTTATATTTACTATTTATTATATATTTATTACTATTCTTTAAGAACGAATGAGGGACCTACTCGCTTGGTTTTGCCTCCAGTCCCCCACTAAAATAATTTACAATTTCTATTTTCTTCTTCTTAGTTGCCTAGTAACCATATTCTGTTAATGTAAATTAAATAATTTTTTAAAATATTTATCTTAATCAGCTGGAATTATTCAGATTTATTTAAATAGATTCAAATGTAAACAACACCAGGTGTGTACTAAATTTGTCTCATAACAAAGTATTTAATTTTATTAAGCTAAAGAATTAAAACTACTCATAAGAGTATTAAGCACGAGTCGTTTCGCATACGCCTACTATGAAAATCACATAATACTTTTGGTGCGTACGGTTCTGGAGCTGTGACGTCATTCACTGTTTGTTTACTTCGCAGTTGGTTCTTAAAATGAATTTGGTATAAGAATGGACAATACAGGGGTGGAAGTGCTACTATGTGTGTTTTCCTAAAAACATCATAGCAATAGCTCTAACCATAAAAAATCATGTTGCAGTTATTTACTGTTACATTAATTTGTGTATGTTAACAACTATGTTGTTTTATAAGCATCTCAATAACTATGTCCACACTCGTGCGATGTCGCATGCGACATCGCATGCTACGTTTAAGTACGTTGAAGATCAGAGTTTTCTCTATATGAACATTTTAAAATAGAAGTCTGATGTTCCATTTTAAAATTCCAGCCATTTTTTTAAAACAAAAAAGTTTATTTTGGCTTCACGTAAAGATAGTGAAATGATTTTTGGACTGAACCATGCATTTTTACAGCAGTAATGTGCCATGTATCTTATTTTGCATTTGTAATTAGAAATATATATGTGTGTTAATAGAAAATTCTATTAGCCTCTAAACTTCTTGAGAGGAAACTGAGCTCTATAGTGGTACCGCTCCGAGTGTAGTCGTTTAGAAAAAAAAATTTTTGTGTTTTTCCTGATGCAACTCACTCCTTAGATCATTTTGAATTATTTAACGATATTTTTATTACTCATTTTTACTTTCTCTTGCCTATATGAATATATAGGAAGGAAAGTATTGTTTTCATGTCGATTTTTCGAAATCGAGTTTTCACCGGATCTATACGTTTTCAGACCCCCTGAACCCAAAAAACATGTTTTTAGCGATTGGTCTGTGTGTGTGTGTGTGTGTGTGTGTGTGTGTGTGTGTGTGTGTCTGTGTGTGAACAGAATATCTCAAGAACGGAACATCGTACGAACTTGAAACTTGAAACTTAAGTTACATACCACTACCGGACGCGACACGAACATTTTCATCAAAATCGGTCAACCGGAAGTAGTAGTTTATTCGTATAATTTTTCAGTTTTTTGCGATTTTCTCAAAAACTGGTCCTACGATTTTTTTTAAAATCGCCTATTTTACTCAATTTTTTATTCTCTACAAGATAGGGTAGGCGCCATGTTTGCTGAAATTCTCGGTGAGGCTGTTTTCACGTAAAAACGTTGTTTTTTTTAAGATTACGGCTTTAATATAAATTTTAGCGCAAAAACTTATATAATAAAAGTAGAGAATTTAAAGACCTACAACTTCTGTTTCAAGCATTTTTTTGTATAACGCTTAGTTTAGCGGTAATTTGCGATTTTCTGTTTTTTTTCTCACGAAAACGTGAGAAAAATCGATTTTTTTAACATTTCGGTCTTAGTATGCATTTTACGACAAAAGAGTATATAATTAAATTTATAGAAAATTAAAAGATCTACAACTTTTGTTTAGAGCATTTTTCTCTACAGAGCCTAGTTTAGCGTGAAAGCGTGATTTTCCGTATTTTTAAGTCAAACTGAGTTCGATTGTCATTTTGCGTCATTCACTCATGATTAAAATAAGGTTATGTTTTTGAGGTTAGTTTTTGTTCATTTCTAATGTTTTAATACTAATGTTAGGTTTATTGTTAATTATTTGCATTGGCAAGAGAAAGTTGTGTGAGTGTTTCACACCAGATTTTGTAAAATATTTTGATTGAAGTACGCCCGGACTTAAAAAATTTTTGTTGCGAGTAAGTTTTCGGCTAATAACTATTTTTATATACGTACATGAAACGTAAAAAATGTAGTTTAAAGAGTGAACTTATTTTTAGTGAAAGAATCACGCAATTTTGATGACCCATTCAAAAAATAAGGACCTCTTATATTGGCGTTTGAAGATGTTATTGGTTGTAGATTAGTGTATTCACAGTTTGTATATATTATGTATTTAAATGAAATATGTAGGCCTATACTAAAATATTCCTAATATAATAATATTGTTGTATAATAAGAAGTATTTTACAGTGTTTATAAAATATTTTTAAAAAAATGAAATGTTATTGAGAAGGCTAGTAGCGGGCCGATTCTGCTCCTCTCCGCAAGGAACAATCAAATCTTTGCCATACAGTACACTACTTTATTACCACGGTGAGCAGCTGGAACAAGCTACAATTTTTTAGTCATTTGCATTTCATCCCGATGCGCCTTTCTACGGTGGTTTTCCTATTTGATAAACTAATATTCTGGTACGTACTTTTGGCAACTTGTAGACTTTGTCACAAATAAGTTACAAAAGAGTAAGAGCTGGAAATGTTGACTCAATATTACCAAGCAGATGATCACTGGCAATGAAGGTATAAATAAAATATCCATTAAAATTTTTATAATATATAATCAACTCGTTAACTTCTCTCCTCCTTGTGAGAAGAAGTTAACAAATGAAATAAATCTCTCCTCTCAAACTGCTTACTTGAATACCCCATAAGTTGAATTATGAAATATAATTTCTCACAAAGTAATTTTGACTTAATAAAAATTCTTTCTGTTTTACTATATTACAAAAATCTTTATTACTCAGAAGAGAAACTAGCTTTCTATATTTATTATTTTATTATTTCAAAATAACGTAAGATATGAAAATAATTTTAAAAATTCCTTTTCCTTGAATTTTTCATTGTTTATTTTAGTAAAAATAAATTCATACAATTTTAATATTTCCTTATTAAATTGTACGGTCGTTACAAATGTCAAAGTAAGTATCCAACATCAATGTTTCCTTGGAACAAAGATCTTAAAGTCAGTTTGCTTAGTCTTTGTTAGTTCATTCAATCTTCTTTAATCTTACGTCCGATAATAGCATAACTGACCTACTTCTTAAGGTTTTTTTCAATCTAAATCTCAGCTAACAATTTTGTTACTTGTCTTTCTCGAGAATTTTATTACGTTGGTTTATATTTTATTGATTTTCAATCCATAATCTTTACATAATGTTCTCATCCATTACGTATAATAATTCCTTGAAATCTTCTTTTACAGAAAAAATTTAATGTTATCAAGGAACTAATATTTTTATTCCCTTCAATAATAATGGATCCTCAAGATATAATTTTTCTCTTGTTTTTTAGCTTTCCGGATGTAAATTGAAATGTGTACGTAATAAAACAACTATAAACTGTCTTACAAATTATATAAATTTTCTTATATATCTTTGTTTTCTATTATCTGTGCTGTTTAATTTTACAAAATTCTCAAAAGGGCCTGAAAACGTGTATTTTGGGTGAAAACTCGATTTCGAAAAATCTAAATGTCTGTTCAAGTGACCAATCTGGCACATTGCATTTACTGCATAATGTAGTTGTTTAAAATAAAACTGTTCTCGATAAAACAGTCATAGAAAGTCTATACTTTATTGATTTTCAATCCATAATCTTTCCATAAATGTTCTCATGCATTACGTAGAACAATTTCTTGAAATCTTCTTTTACAGAAAAAAAACTTAATGTTATTAAGAAACTAATATTTTTATTCCCGTCAATAATAAGAGATCCTCAAGATATAATTTTTCTCTTGTTTTTTATCTTTCCGGATGTAAATTGAAATGAGTACGTATTAAAACAACTATAACTATAATATTGGGCGATATATTCAATTGAGTGTTTATTCAAGTGAACAATCTGGGACATTGCATCTACTGCATAATGTAGTTGTTTAACCCTTTATCGGGCAGTACTACAGGGAAAAATATACACGTTGTAAAATGTTAAATTTTGATTTTTAGAATAATAATGTATTTCTAGTGCCAAAACAAAAATATATTTCTTTTTTTATGTCAAGCTCTGGTAAGTATACTTACCAAAGAATGTTTACTGAAATGGGAATCACATATATTTAGTGGTAAGAATGCTTATTAAAACAACTTGTAGCCCTATATAACAGATAAATTAAGTCGAATAACTTATCTTAAATTTACATAAGCATGAATGCTTGCTTTTCCGTAAAAAACTGGAATTTTCTAAGCACTATACAGAAGTAACAAAAAAACAACATGGTAGCGTACGCTGGTATGAATCCTTACCACATTCGTGTAACTCACGAAGCAAATAGTCGCTGCGCGCAAATATTAATATGTGGATAACCTACTTACCAGAGAACATCTATAAAACCATAAAATGCCAATAGGGTTCAACTGCATGGCTTATTCTTACAAAAATCGACCTTATTGCCAGTAGTAAGTATACCTACCACAGACCTATGAAGCGTTAAAATAAAACTTTGTTCTCGATAAAACAGTTAAAAAAAGTCTTGTCGTTCTGCGGTAGTGTTCACCAAAAGTTTTAACGAGTTTTTGGCACTTAATAACAAAATTGTGATATTTTACTGAAAGAACGATTTTTAACTGTATTTTAAAGGGTAGTTAATTTTGGCACTTAAAGGTTTCGTTCTTATTGTGTTGTTTAGGTCAACAGTCGAAAGGCTGGTTTGAATCTCTTTAGGTTTTACTAAGTAAAAACGAGGAGTGAGGTGGTTTACTATTGCCTTCCTCACTGAGTTGAAAGAGTATGCTTAAAACAACATGCCAGGCCCTCTGAAAAGCATCCATTTTCTTTCCTGCAAATGACACCTTTACTTCATTCACCACAGGTTCTAGCTGTATAGTGAAATTCATTACTCTCAGAGGAGATAACTCTGATTAAAGTCTTTTAGACCTCTACTTCTTCTGTTCTTAAATAGTTTAGTCATATAATTGGCTGACTATACGATAAGAAACAGAACTAATTTTTGTAGCCCTGGAACCAACAGATAGAGTGCAATTTAACTTTCTACCTGCCCGTTATGGGTATGCGTTCTTATTAAATATATTTTATTCCGGATAGGAAATTCACTAGAATGTTACGAAAAATTAAAAAATCTTAGGAAAATTAAAAATACTAACTGGTACTGTAAACTGAGCAGCACAATTTCCGTAAATAATATTAAAAAATAAAAATACTACATTAAATTCAATAGCTTCAGTTATTAGTTATAAGTATTTTAAACTAATCTAAAGTTGATTGATTCGCCGTCCGCATTGGCATAGTTGGTAACGTGCTCGCCTCTCATTATGCGATCTTGGGTTCGAATTCCATTCAGGCACGGGATATTTTCATACGTTACAAAAAATCATTTCATCCTTCCCCGTCTGCATTAGCAGTAATTGCAAAACAGTCGGACGTTAAACCAAAAAAGAAAAGTTGAATGATTCGATTCTTGGTAACTTTAATTAACTTATGACACTGTTAATTTTTTTTAAATTCATATATCACTATATACTTTTAGAACTCTTATATATTTTTTTAATTGTAATGGTTTAAGTCTTAGCTTATTTCTAAATCTCTGTTGTGGTCTTTTGATTAAATGAAGAGAACACTTACGCTAGGACATGGATTTTAGCCATAGTTTCCTAGTTGGGAAGGTCAATTTCCTACTCTAGGACATGGCTTTTAGCCATAGCTACATAGTTGGGTAGGTCAATTTCCTCCCCCTCTTATATTATGACTTGTTATAAATGCATTATAGCTTTCGGAAAGAATGTGTGTGGGTTGTATTGTAAAAAAATGAAGTTTTGTGATATTTTTATTAATACAGTTTATAGACACTAGCTGATGCAAATAAGAACTCAAAATCAAAAGAGATAGTTTTTATCACTGACCGTTGTTAGTTACTTAACAAAAAAAGAACGAATTCTTACACGAAATATTAGATACTACATATTTTTTGCTTCATTGGATCACAATATGCAATCTTATTGGAAATTACAATTTTAATTAAAATTTGCTGTACTATTGAATTGCACACCACTATTTGTTGTATTATGAGATGTTTATATCCAATAATTGATGGTAAATATCCATTACATTCATAGAAAGATTTAATATCGACTGTACTAAAGTGACCTACTTCTTATTGAGCTGCATAACTGAAATTAAGTTCAAAGAATTTTTTTGAAGAGATGATGTAGTTCAATTTATTAAATTTCTTATTATACTTTTCCACAAGGTAGGTAACATATTATTTCGTTTAATACTTTAAAGGTTATTTCGGGATCTGGTAATTTATAGATAACGAAATTTCCTTTAAACATATAGCAAATATTTATTGCTGCTTAAGTCATCAGACGAAAGGCTTGTTTGAACCTTTAGAGGTTTTACTAAGTCAAATGAGGAGTGAGGTGGTTTACCAATGCCTTTCTTACTAAGTTGAAAAGTACCCTTATCCAAGTTCTCTGAATAGCACATATTTTCTACCCGGCAAATGACATCTTCACTTCATTCACCACAGGGTCTGGCTGTACAATGAAATTCATTACTTTCAGACGAAATAACTCTGAAAGTAATGTATTTTAAATTCAAGTAAATTATAATGTTATTTAAAAGTAAAACAAAATATGATAAACAGATTATAATGAATAAACTAACTAAAAAGAATTGTTACATTGGTGCTTTGTTACATGGCAAGATAAAATCGTGAAAGTGTTTCAGATCAGATTTTTTACATAGGAAAAAGAATATTGTGAAAATGTTTCAGATCAGATTTTTTATTGAAAGAAATTCATGTAATGAATTTCTATGAATTCGGTACTCCGTTCTTAAATCAACAAACTATTCAAATCTATGGTTACATACTCGTAAATCATTAATTAGTTTTGTAATCGCATGAAATTTGCGATTATAATCCTAAGTTAATATCAATATTAATACGCGTAGACAATGCAAATACCCATTTAGCAAATTGAATCCAATATAATCTTCCGTATAAGCATAATGTAGATACACATTTCAGAGATTGTGCAATCTGTTTGTTGTTTAGCGATTAAAATTTTTTGTAAATAACAAAATTCCCAGAGTGAAAATCCGTTGCCATGAAATCAAACAATATTTTACAATGTAATTTATTTACATTTCCTTAACACGTTTACCGAACTAGATGTTAAAATTCTGGGTAGGGGAGACCGGGGCTAGTAGGCGCAGGGGCAAGTAGGCGCACTCGTGATAAATCTGTTGTTTAGATGTTGTCAATCTTAAGACTTGGATCACTGTTTCCGCCAGTCACTGTGAGTATTTTGTTGTTTTGAGCCGTTTATGAATGCGTAACGTTTTACACTAATTACCACAAGTAAGTAAAATTTCGGTTTCTGTTATTAATTTTTCATACTAATGTGTGCATAATATTAATAACCCATTAATAGTTATATCATCAAATTTACTAGTTCTTTGGGTTTTTCTTTGTTGTGCCAAGTATAAAAAATTGATTGGTTAGTTTCTTAATTATGCTTTCGTTTTTAATAACCTAATAATAAAAATAATGTTTAAGCTTAAATTTGACGACACGATTGCTGCGCCAAGTAGCCCCGACTCAGCATTTTGAGAAAAACTATAGCATATTTAAAAATCCATGAATGCTGAGTCTATAATTGCTATAAAATGCTGAGTTGGGACTAGTTGGTGCAACAATCATGTCGTCAAATTTAACCCCAAACATTATTCATTATTAGGTAATTAAAATGTAACAGTTAAATATTTTAATTTTAAAGTCTGTTTAAATATTTAAAAGTTTAAGTAAGGTTAATATAATTATCTTAGTTTATTATTTGGCCAAACAAAACGTTTTACTCTTATTAAGGACGTGAATTTTGAGGGCTAAAGGCCTAAATGTTTATACATTTTTACAGAAAATGCGAAACTACAAAGGAAAAACTTAAAGGGGAAGCACTGTGCCTGATATCATGTAACGTTTCAACTGTTGTTTTATTTTATTTTCGACGCCACACATCCATATAACTGCTCAATTAATGAATAATAGCTTGCATTGTTTTAGAGATTATGGGGATTTTTATGCGGTTACGAAATTTTTTGGAGATGATAGGGATCTTTATGAGGTTATGAAGTGTAAATTCTGTAGAAAATATAAAAAATAAAATAAAATAAAAAGTTTTGTCAATCGTGTAATTACACGAATAAACTAGCGTAAAAAAAAAGTAAAAAAGAGTTTTTGTCAAATATAATGTAATTTTACGAAATTGAATAGTAATTATTTTAAATAGTATGGACAAACTAATTGTTAATTACTGAAATGGATTTATTGCATAGTATTTACCTTCAGATTTTGCAGTTTTGCAGAAGTTAGAGCATGACTAATCAGACTGCATGCATCATCGATGAGCTTTATAATTTCAATCTCACATTTATAACTCTAAAATATCCAATACAATAGAATATATACATTTGTATTTCAGTGAATTCAGTACTTCCATTTTTTAATTAACTTTTTTTTAAATAACGATAAATTTATTTTCTAAATTTTATGTGATTACATCAATATTTAAATTTATTTTATCCACTCACGTGAAAATTTAATTATCAATATAAATTGAATCCATAAATATTTGTTAAAATTTTTCTGAATTTATTTTTGTTCATTAAATAATAATGACCTAGGTAATGTAATGTTGTTTAACGTAAATAAAAGTGTACATTTATTAAAACTTTTCGAAAAATATATATTATTTTATTTATTCTGTAAAATTTTAAAATTTGACGTATAATTTTATTGTACTATGTTAAGTAACGAGTGTAAGGAACTGAATCCATCGTTTCAGAAAGCACACACAAGTCAAAAAACCTAACTTTTGGAAAAATTAAAAACTGGCAATTTACTACGTTTAAATGAAAAACAATATTAAAACAATATTAATTGCAAAAAGTTAAAAATTACACGAATAAACTAGTACCGACTGACCGATTTTGATGAAAATGTTCGTATCGGGTCCTCTAGTGATAGGTACCTAAATCAAGTTCCAAGTTTCCACTTCGTACAATATTCCGTTCTTGAGATATTTTTTGTTCACACACACACACACACACACACAAACAGACACAGACCCATTCGGTAAAACATGTTTTTTCGGTTCAAGGGGTCTGAAAACGTGTACATCTGGTAAAACTCAATTTCGAAAAATTGACATAAAAACAATACTTTCCTTCCTATTTTATATTCATATGGACTAGAGAAAGTAAAAATATAATTTTTTCTGAGAGAGTATGTTTGTATATAAAATGTATACTTAGTCTTTTTAAAGATAATTCACATGTTAAAAAAACACTGAAAATTTTGGCGCACGGCGTTTCTGAATTCACTAAAGGAAAAAGGAAAATTTATATTTTTGGGCTTTCTAAAATTACTGATTTAAGTATTATAATCAAGAAAAACTCTTGGTACCACAATTTCAACTGATCTTCTAGTTAACATCTTGAAGCCAAGAACCGATTTGTTGAATTATCTAACTTGCTGATAACACAAGGAGCTGTAATTTAGAAAATTTATTCCCTAGGTAATTACAATTATTTTATTATATAATATTATGTAATAATATAATAATTTATTATTATTGTACCCGTAACAGGCAGGTGGAGCGTCAAATTATTTACACTTGATCTCTCAATTCCAGAGCTACAAAAAATACTTACATTTCTTATCACATGATCAGTCAATTGTATGACTGAAGAATTTAATAACACAAAAGGTAGAGGTGTAAAAGACACTAGACAGAGTTATCTCCTCTGAGAGTAATACATTTCATTATTCAGCCAGACCCTGGGGAAAATGAAATGAAGATATCATTTGCAGGGTTGAAATTAGATCTTTTTCGGAGGGTCTGGTGTGTTCATAAGAATAGGCTACTTTTCCACTCAGTGAGGAAGGCAATTGTAAACTACTTCACTCCTCATTTAGTAAAGCCTCTAGAGGTTCAAACCAGCCTTTAGCTGATGACGTAAACAACAGGTAATTATTGTATGTATTCAGTACTATATTAACAGTTCCGATAGAGGTGGAGGATTTTTGCAGTTCTTGGTTCAAGTGGCCAGGCGGCGGGGTTTTGGTTGGTAGGTAGTTGCAGAGCCGCCTTGGGATAGGACGAGGACGCCTCAATTGAGTCCAACACTACTTCCCTATCATGAGAAAATGAACACGAGTTTCTCTTGCCACTTTAGATAGGTACAATAAAAATTGTATGAATATTTTTACGTTAAACTGTTTAGTGTATTTAGGCTAATTTCAAATATTACAAAATTAACTAATAGTAAGATTTTTAAAAATTATAATTACTATCCATTATTAGTTAGTAATATAAATATAATTGATATACATACCTAGAATAAAAGAATTGAAAATTTACCTACGAAGTTCTATTTAAACAGGTTGTTAAATATACATGACGTACAAAATTTGCACAGTTTCAAAATGAAAATTAATTTGAAACTAAAAGCAGAAAATTCAGGTCAAAATAATAACCACGTTTGATGTACAGTACGTTGATTATCATTTATGTTGTGTAAGCATTAAGCAAAACACTCAATATAGTTGTATTTGTTTGGTTGTTTCATTTTATGAAGCACTCATTTTATAAATACCAATTCGACGACGAATTGAAAATACATTAAATTTCAATATCGAAATATATTAGCTCGATTCCAGAATAGGGTTGATTATTTTTTACTATGTTTTATCATTGAAAACCTCTATTTTTTTAACCCTATAGCCGGCAATAACATTTTTCTAGACCGGCAGAGAATTTCTAGCATATGGGTCAGCAAACCGTAAAGAAATCATTAAAAAATTTCTATAAATCACAAACCTTAACACGAGATGTATCAAAATAACAAGAAATTTAGGAAAAAAGAATAATTACAGTATTGAAATTTTGATCTGACAGTTAGGAATGCTGAAGCTATTTGAAAATAACTTTTACTCATATTTTTTCAAAATTTTAAATTAGTAGGCCTATCTACTGTTTATAAATTTCTTATGCTCTACTCTCAAAATTCATTATAAACGAATCGTTCGTTACTAATAATCAAAATAAAACAAAAAAACAATTCTATGTTCAAAACTGAAGAAAATATATACAAAAACACAAAGTGTAAACAAAGATATAACCAAATTCAGCTCTAGGATAGCGTGGTTTCAACAGAGAAACGCAGGCAAAATATGCAACTAAAACTATTGTATTATACGTAAAAATTTACTTAATACATTACTAAACTATTGTACAAAACAGCAACGCTATTTGTAGATGAAATTAAAAACTAAAACAACATTGCGATGCCGATTTGCAATGCATTGCAAATCCGATTATGCGACGCGACTGGTTCAAGAAGCGGTAACATCGTCTCAAAATCGACGATTGCCGACTCTAGGATCAAACTAAACACAGCTGAATTTTTAATTCGGTCATCACTTACTCTCTAATTTGTCGATAACACAGGGAGCTGAAATTCATTAAAGCATTTTCAATTTGACCACTAAGGTGTCTAAGCGGAAAATGGATAAATACTTTAAGGGATCTGTACGTTCTAAAAATGGTTTAAAATAATTTCAATATTTTACGCTAATCCGCTAACATTAAGGGGAGGTTGCACGATGGTTTCAACTCAAAATTTATATTTTTGGTTTTTATGTTTTTTAATAGTTTAGGCCTAGATCTACCAGAAAAACATTAAATTACGTCAAAAAAATACTTTTTTTATGAAAAAATTAAGTTTTATCAGGTTTACACAGAAAAATTATCATGTTACTAAGAACGAATATTTTTTCATATTTTATACTGTTCGTTTTAGTGCAAAGAGAATTTGAGTTTTTAAAATAACTGCATCATGATTTTTAAACCCATGGGTTTTATTTAAACCCACCGGGTTGGTCTAGAGGTAAAGTCGTCGCCAAAATCAGCTGTTTAACAGCTGACTTTCGGAGACGAAGGTTCCTGGTTCAAATCCTAGTAAAGGTAGTTACTTTTATACGGATTTGAATGCTAGACAGTGATTACCGGTGTACTTTGATGGTTGGGGTTCAATTAATTAACCATACTCTCTCAGGAATAGTCGACCTGAGTCTGTACAAAACTACACCTCATTTACACGTCATACACATCATCCTCATCTCATTGGGTCATGGGGTTGCTTATTGTTCTGAATTGAACAGATTGCAACATACACAAATTAGGGATTACAAAAAAAAAGGTTTTTAATACTCTCAGCTGTTGGTTCAGCTTCCTAAACAACTGTTGATGGGAAATTTACTTGTGTACATATTGTTTTTGGTTTGTGCCTTCTTGTTTCTTATTTTTTCCAGTAAATTTAAATTTTAAACATTAAGGTACAGTTTTCTCAGAAACCAAAATTAACCTACCAGGCTGAAATGTTTACCAGTTAATTATCTTGTATAGCCACATATACTGACATTTTTATTATTTCCTCAGGTGCTCCAAAAATTTAGTTATACGCAAAACACGTGGAAAACGATTTGTAAAAATTTTATGTTATTCGTAATTTAAAAAAAATGGTATGGTCCAAAATTACATTGGAAAAATGTGAGTAGCTCGAGAAGAAACCCGACACTTTATAGTGTGTAAAGTTTCATTTCCCTATCTTTTACCAATCCTATGAAAAATGTACCTAAAAATAACAAATTTAACATTGGCGGGATACAAAATACAGTCTCCCCTTAAAGAGGATGTTAAGTTAAAAAAAGCTGCACCTATTTTCAGAAATCATCATGTTCAGGTTTCTTCTCAGTGTGCCTCTCCATTCCGAAGGTTGGCAACTATAATGACAATGCTTACCCTACTGGTAGCTATTCGAAAGAATTCTTCTGAGCTTTTGTTAAACCATACCCTGGTGTTCCTCAAGGAAGCGTGCTGTCTCCTGTTTTGTACACCATTTACACTTCTGATTTTCCACAAAATGACAACACTACAGTGGCAACATTTGCCGACGACACAGCCATTCAGGCAATACACGAAGATGCACAAATTGCACCTCATAACTTGCAGCAACACTTAGACAGCGTACAAAATTGGCAAAAAAAGTGGCGTATAAAAACAAATGAACACAAGAGTCTGCACGTCACATTTACACTAAAACGGAAAACATGTTTACCAGTGTTTTTTAACAACGTACAAATTCCACAATCCGATACGGCAAAATATCTAGGCCTCCACCTGGACAGGCGTCTAACATGGAGGACTCACATATGGAACAAATGAAAACAGTTAAATCTTAAATACCAACAGCTGTATTGGATGCTTAATGGAAAATCCAAATTATCGGTACAAAACAAATTGTTAATTTATAAAATTGTACTTAAACCTGTGTGGACATATGGGATACAACTCTGGGGCACAGCAAGTCACAGTAACATAGAAATAATTCAACGGTTTCAGTCAAAAATACTTCGGAACATTATGGACTCACCTTGGTACATATCCAACACTATATTGCACAGAGACACGAACACTCCCATGGTACACGAAGCTATACAGAAATTTTGCACCAGTTACCAAACAAGACTTGAAAATCATCAGAATCCAGAAGCCATCAATCTCCTAGACAACAGTGAAACACACAGAAGACTATGCAGACTACACCCTACAGATTTATTGTAATATGTGATTGTGTAATTTATTTTACATTCCTGGCAAGATCAAGTCAACAAAATGGGAAATTTTATAGAGTAATACCAAGGGGTATTACTTACTCAAGATTTATACTTACAACACATCTACTCATTGTTCTATGAGAGCAGATCGTAGATTTACAGTTATTCAAAAAAAAAAAAAAAAAACCATACCCTCAAGTTGACCAACCATGAAATTCTTCTGCGTCGTGGTCCCCTTCTACTGTCGATTTTTCTTTGCGAAATGCATTGGAGCACTTCATACCTGCGCTCATCTCGTATGATATGACCGAGACATTGCAACTTTTGCCCCTTCACTGACCAATTCCGCTGCCTTGTTCATTTGACGTAGCACTTCAGCAGTAATTTTCTGCGTCCAGGATATTTGCAGCATTCTCCAATTCAGCCAAAGTTCGAACGCTCTCAATTTGTTAAGTGTTGCTTCTGTCCAGGCCTCAACTCCGTACAATAGGACTGAGAACACATAACACTCCATGAGTCTTGTTTTAGTGTCAAGGATTAAATTGTGTCTTTTACAGACAAAATTCATGGTGTTGAAGACATTCCTGGCCTTGGCAATGCAACATGTCATCTGTGTGTGAAGGTTTACTTTGAAAAACATTATCATAAAATTGGTAAGATAATGCTGCATTCTCTACATTGCTTCACTTCTTTACGTCTTCAAGTTACTCAGAAAACAAACGGAAAGTAAATCGTTCTTGTAAATCAAAGAAACGTACTTATACATTAAAATTATTAACCCTTTCAGTGCCAAAACAATATTTAAAAGTTTGATCATTAGTGCCATTTAATTTGAATAAGAGTGTACAAAAAGTGCCACCCCTAATTTCGAAAACTTGCAGGCGCAAGACTGCCATTTCCAACCAAATTTTCAACGTTACAGAAAAGCAAAATTTCCTGTTAAAAATTAATTTTTATTGAGTTCATAAAAAAAGGAAATCGTTCAAACACTAAAAACATTCAAAATATTTTTTTTAGTTTATTTAAAGTCGCATCGACAGCTTGGTCATTAGCAACTACTGGTGGGTTTTTGTACCTTAACAATGGTTTTAACGTGTTAAAATTTCCAGACCCTAGCCGGGAATTGAATCCGGGACCTTTTACGTTGCAGGCTCGCTAGTCACTGCGCCACGGAGGCAGTTTCAAAATACATTATTCCATTAATTTTTGTTTATAAGTTTTTTTGGAAATTTCCGGTTGTCTGGACGTTGGCACTTTATGCATAACTTACGTACGTCTGATAAGCCGGATTTTATAACTACGTAAATATAAAGATGTCCTGTTTTACGGACGTTGGTACTGAAAGGGTTAAGCAAGATGTTACAGTATGAGTGGTCTAAATTTTCACAAAAGAATTGTTGAATTTGCTGACATTATTCTCGTTCTTATTATTTACTTTTTAAAGTAAAAAGCAAATGCTATTTATAAATACTACACTACACCATTTTGTTCAAAATTATTTTCTCTACAAAGATTTTTAAAAAACATTTTATCAAAGAAAATCTTTTTTTAACATAAATAAATCATTCCTAATTAACTTCACAAAGAGCTACAGTCATGAAAGTTGGTATTCTTAAGTTATTTCTAGGAAAGAATTAAAAATTTCAATAATTTATTTGTACGGGTTAACTGCCCAAAACCAATAAATTTCGTTTCTGTATTTTCTCAAAGAGCTACATTGATAAAATTATACATTTAAAGTGGCACTTGTTAAAAGCAATGTCCACAGAAAAATCAAGGAAAACAATAAACCATTTTATGTAATACGTCTTTCAAAGTCTTTCACCATGGCCTTAGCGCAAGGCGGGCGTAATTACTAGTGCAGCATATAATTAAATACAACCATTATAAAACGACAAACCTTTTCATTTCTTTCAAATCTTTTTTATTTCAATGACCAGCGACAATATCCTAAAATAATTGCATTTTAAAACAGTAAAAGTTTATCACAATAGTATTATAAAGTATATGGTACAGTACACTAAAACCTATTTTTCTTATTATTCTTCAAACAATTATATCAATTTACTCATTTACTGACCAAATTTTTACATTATATGCACAACAAAATTTTACAACGTACAAAATTACATTTCATTCGTAAAACAGAAGCTCTTTACTACAATTTTTTTTAATATTTATTTAAAGTCGCATCAACAGCTTAGTATATCAGCGACTACAGTGGGTTACCTAACTTTAACGGCGGGTTTTAACTTTGTAATCATTCTAGATCCTAGTCGGAAATCGAACCCGGGACTTTCACGTTGTTGGCTAGCGCAGTACCACTACGCTACGGAGGAGGCAACCATTTAAAGTTTTATTCTAGTTTTTGCGGTCACCACTGAGAAATGACTTGAAAAGAAATGGACCGATATTAACAATATATCAGCTTACTCATTTACTGACCAAATTTTCACACTGTATGCACAACAAAATTTTACAACGTACAAAATTTATTTCTTCGTTCGTAAAAGAGAAGCTAATTACTTAAGTTTTTTTATATTTATTTAGTTACATCAACAGCTAGTATATCAGCGACTACAGAGGGTTACCTAACTTTAACGGCGGTTTTTGACTTTGTAATAATTTACAGACCCTAGCCGGGAAACGAACCCGGGACTTTCACGTTGTAGGCTAGCGTGGTGCCACTACGCTATGGAGGAGGCAACTCTTTAAAGTTTTATTCTAGTTTTTGTAGTCACTACTGATAAACGACTCGGAAAGCGATGGACCGATTTTAATAGGCTTACACCAAGTTTTTTAAAAATCTTAATTTATACGGGTACCGCTAGAGTAAGCGTTGAAAAAAATCGTTAGAAATTTTTAATCTACATCCGTAAAAAATGAACTTCAAGGTTTTAATTTAGTTAAAAAATAGTTCTTAAAAATGTTTTTGTAAAGTTTCATTAATTTGGGTATTACTATTACAGTACAACCAATTTACGTCATTGAATGGGAAATCGACTTACATTCAGTACGAGCATTTGAATTTAGTGATACATTATTGTACCCGCAACAGGTTGTTGAAATTCAACAATGATCTGTCCTTAACTGTAACTATTTAAGTACGAATTTAAATAATATTTAATCCAAATACCTCTAAATGCACAGTTAACTCTTAATAGTCTGGGTCTTTAACATCCAAGGCACGTTGGTAATCCGACGAAATACACAGTTTGTGACTGCGCAAAATCGAGGCGTAACAAATATTATAATGTTATGAGATTTTGTTTTATAACAATTCCTTGATACAGAAGTTAACAAAGAAAAAATATTTAATTAATTATATTTTTCTACTACTTTCTACTATTTTTTTTTACAATTTTTTATAATAACTACTAAAATAATTTGTAGACAATATAGTAAATTTTTTAAACGCTTTGACGCCGAATTTTTTGTCCAGTCCAAACAATCCAGTCCAAAAAAAAGCTTGGCCGAAGTTCAAAAGTACGATTTAGTAAAACGGAGTTTTCCGTAATTTGATGATCTTCAAATTCGGATTATTGAAGTCGCCAATTTTAGTGGTAGCTGTAGACGACACAATAGAGAAATAAAGCTAGCTGAAAGATAGTTACAGAAATTACTTTAAATAAAAAACAAACGAAAGATTAGTATCGTGATATTATAGTTGCTTTTTAATAAGTATAAAGAAAGATTACATAATCAGGCGCAGTTGACTAAAAACAGTACGTTTCCAAGCTCACAGCGACGGTAGTCAAATGGCTACAAAATCTATAAAAGGCAAGACTAGATAGCTACATTTTTGTAACGGTTAGTTTTATGTAACTGTTGAGAATGAATTAATTTTTTCTCATATTAAGAACATTATTATTTTGAATCTGTGTTTAGCTGTCAAGTAATATGGAAGTTTTCTAATAAGTTTAATTGTTCTTAATGTAATAAAATGTTAAAAAATTTAGTTTTAAAATGACGGAATAACGATATAAGAGTGAGGTTTAAAATAATAATATAATATTATAAAATAGCTAAGTTTTAAAATTAATAAATATGTTTTCGTCGTTCTCTGTTACCATGGATAAGATTTCTTTTTGTTTGCTTTTGAGGCTAAACAATGAACCACTTTAATCAATGTTGGAAGATCTTTTAGTCAATTTCTGGTTTTAGTAATCTCTTTTTTGCCCAGTAATCTTTAAGGCGTTGAGATCTTTGTTGTCGAATATCGTCTGAATCGACTCTTCCTACAGGTTTTTTTGGTTTCGTTAACTTCGTTGAATCTGATGTTTAAATTTCGTAAGATTTTTAGTTTGTCGGGTTTTATCAACAGATCTTGTTCAGTTATGTTCACAATTCTTTCAGGTCTTTTGTCGTTTCCTCTAACCATCTGGCCTGTTGTTTACATACGGTTGGATGATTATTCTGTTGTCTGGAATCCTGAGGAGATGTCCGTAGTAAGAAATTAGTTTTTTGCGAGTGATGTCAGTACAATTGGTTTTTTCTATGTAGATTTCTTTGTTTGCTGAAAGCACGTACATACCGTCTTTTTGTGTTTTTGTTTATAATTTTTCGTAGAATTCTTCGTTCTATCTTTAGTGTTTCGTTAATCCTGTTTTTTTTTTGAAAAATGTAAAGGTTTCGCAGCAATAAGCTGCCTCAGGTTGTACTACGGTTTTGTAGTGTCTTAGTTTTGGAAAGACTTATTTTATACTTAGCCTAAGCTACAATGGAAAACGCGTATTTTAGGTTTTTTCTTAGGCTATAATTTATGAACCGAGCATGATATCTCAATAAAAATCGGATTGACCCCTTATCGGGCTGAGGCACACGTTGTTTGATTAAAAATGTCAACTTCAACTTTACTCCATATTTCTGCATATTTGTATATTACTGCGGAGTAAAAATTTGGAGGAGTAGTAATTTGAAAACTCCCAAGTTGTTGAACATTTGTGTGGTCTCAGTAGATCAACAAAGGCCCCTGTTGGCCGATTTTCCCTATGAGCTCCAGTTTTTTGTTTACAGCAGGCCTCCAAAAACGCCCATTTTTACCTTTATAATAAAAAAAATTAAGGAAAATCTACTAGAGCTACATATCTGATCTTTTGGACGAGCAATCGTCAGTATTCGGTGTTTATAAGAAAAATATGAAATCCGTTACTTTTCATACACCAACCTCTTATCTGCCATTTTAAAACTTTTTCGACCAGTATCACGCCGGCCGGCCTCTAAGATAACTACTGAGCTCAAAATAAGCTCTTACTATCTTTAGCACCTCTTGGCATAACGGAATCATGAAAATCCAAAAAATATTTTGCGTACCCTCCACGGTGCCATCTTGAACAGTTTAACTTCATATATAATTCTTATTCTCCTTATTCTACCAATAAGAATATTTATCTTAAATACATTTAATAATAAGTCAGCGCCGACGCGACCACTCGTAAACATTATTAGGAAACAAAATATTGAATATTTCAGTTCCTAAAATTGTAAATTATATAATTTAAGAAATACTCTTTTAAAAATTAATTCTACATATTTAATATGTGAATAGCATTTTTTATTGCAAATGATAGGCCTACAGATCAATGCTACAAACGATGAAAATTATCAGCAGATAGTTTTTTAATTCTTGAGATAACAAACAATACAAACAGGGAAATACACCGCAATGTTAAAGACCTAATGTATTATTTAAATAGCCATCAGGGAGTTATCTAGGCGGAAATATCAACGACTGGTCGAGGGAATTCAAGCATTCTACGTAGAGGAAATCTACACTATGACACGAAATCACGTCGGAATATTAAACAATAATGACGTAGATAACAAATCTAAACACAGATCAAATTTATTACGTTTGATTTGATAAAATAAATAATGCTTACTTTTAAAATAGTTCTCACTACGTTAATGAAAATTCATTTATTAAAGAATTTTACGGTAAAATCTACGTTTCTCTCTATCTCTGTTTTCAGGTATATACACAAATTCAAACGTTACTATCTCACTTATAACTAGTTTTCCAGCTTCCCTTTTCACTTAAAACTGAAATTTTAAAAATTTATTTTTAAAGTATTTGTTAGGGCTGTAACAGAAAAACTAAACCACCTCCACCTCACCCCACCACACCTCACGCCTTGTTTCACTTAGTAAAGCCTCTAGTTGTTCAAACAAGCCTTTCGGTTGATGACCTAAAGAATAATCAGTAAAAAACCTATAACTTTTATTTCAAGCATTTTCTTCTACAGAGCCTAGTAAATTATTAATTTCCCGTATTTTCAAGTTAAACAGGTTGGTTTATATTTTGCGTCATTTATTCATGATTAAAATTATAGGTAAAATTTTTCAATTTACATTGTTTATTAGGCCTAATGATTAAAAATAGGTTATGTTTTATTATTTTGGCAAGAGAAAGTCATGTGAGTGTTTCACACCGGTATATTTTATTAACAGAATTTAAAATATTCTGTAAAATTTTACACAAAAAAAACTCCGTAGACTTATGTTCCAATTCAATGTTACTTTGATTATTTAGAACACGAGTTATTTATTACAACATTTAATTGTGAACCAATTCATATTGCTTTTTTAATTAAGTGCAGTATTCAACACGAGCGTGTTTGCAAACCCAATTTTTATTTCAACTCCTCTGAGGTTAGGAATAAGCCCACTCTCGCAGAGTGGTCGCAACTGCTAGTAATCTATAAATGAAGAGAATAGATAAACTATGCTCACTATTTGCCATCATATATTCGTATTGCAAATCAGGAATAACCTACATAACGTTTGACGTCACTGGTTGGTTATAACAGTAATAATACTTCTGTGGGTTAGAATGTCACGGAATCTGGTCGGTTATTTGATCACTACTTTATGATAAATAAATATAATATGAAAATTGCTTATAAATTCTGTTAATTATAGAATTGTGGGAAATATTTACCTAAGTTTCTTTTACCTACAAATATTTTATGTCGTTAACACAATAGTAATTTTTTAAACAAAAAAAATATAAGGGTTGGACAATGGTAAGACGGCTATTGTGTTTGGTAATTGTGTTGAATTTTAGTAGTTTTGTAAACAAAAAATATAAGGGTTGGACAATGGTAAGACGGCTATTGTGTTTGGTAATTGTGTTGAATTTTAGTAGTTTTGTAAACAAAAAATATAAGGGTTGGACAATGGTAAGACGACTATTGTGTTTGGTAATTGAGCTGTATTTTAGTAATTTTTTAAACAAAAAAATATAAGAGTTAGACAATGGTAAGACGGCTATTATGTTTGGTAATTATGTTGTATTTCAGTAATTTCTGGTTGGTTATAACAGTAATAATACTTCTGTGGGTTAGAATGTCACGGAATCTGGTCGGTTATTTGATCACTACTTTATGATAAACAAATATAATATGAAAATTGCTTATAAATTCTGTTAATTATAGAATTGTGGGAAATATTTACCTAAGTTTCTTTTACCTACAAATATTTTATGTCGTTAACACAATAGTAATTTTTTAAACAAAAAAATATAAGGGTTGAACAATGGTCAGACGGCTATTGTGTTTGATAATTGTTTTGTATTTTGACATTAGCAGCCTACTCTATTCATTCTTAACACTATTTTTCGATTTTCTAGTTCTTAATGGAAACAGATTCCGGAAAAACCTGGAGTAAGTGTTACAATTATAATCTGTACTTAAACATTTTGTAGAAGGTGCGAAATTTACTTTTTCAACTATGTCACATGTCATAAGATAAGTCTCTTCTTCGAACTTCAGGATTTAGAAATTTTAAATTGTATTAAACTTTCCATAGCCAGTTAAATAAAAATTAATTTAAAAGTTTAAAAAACCCCGGAAAAATAAAAAAAGTGACAAAATAATATGTTCTATTAACGGTCCCCCGACGTCGTCACTTTGTGTTATTTAGTTTACATAGTTGTTTACTTAAAAAAATTAATAATGAAAGCGTGATTTTCCGTATTTTAAGCCAAACTGATTTTTATTTTGCATCATTCACTCGTGATTCAAATAAGGTTATGTTTTTTTGAGGTTAGTTTTTTGGTTAGTATTTCTAATGTTTTATTACTAATAAAACTAAAATAGGTTTATTATTTTCATTGGCAAGATAAAGTTATGCCCAAAACGGGCAGGTGGAGTGTTATTTTAATTGCACTCTATCTGTTTGGTCCAGGGCTAAAAAAAATAGTTCTGTTTCTTATCAGATAGTCAGCCACTTATATGACTGAACTATTTATAAACAGAAGAGGTAGAGGTGTAAAAGACACTAATCAGAGTTATCTCCTCTGAGAGTAATGAATTTCACTATGCAGCCAGACCCTGTGGTGAATGAAGTGAAGGTGTCATTTGCAGGGTGGAAAGTGAGTGCTTTTCGGAGGGCCTGGCATGCTGATAAGCATACGCTTTCAACTCAGTGAGGAAGGCAATGGTAAACCACCTTACTCCTCGTTTTTACTAAGTAAAACCTCTAGAGGTTCAAACCAGCCTTTCGGCTGTTGACCTAAACAACAACAACAAGATAAAGTTGTGTGAGTGACTGTTTCACACCAGAAGTTTTTATTAAAGCTTAGCTAAGAACCACTCGTCAATCAAGTTACCTTTCAAACAATAAAAACTAAATCAAAACCAGTTATTCCGTTCGGGAGCTACGGTGCCACATATCAACGCACAGATACACACGTTGGGCCAAATAAGGATTTTTAATAATTTTTTTGTATGGGAGCTTTTTAAATTTGAGTTTTAATGCATGCTTTTTAAATATAGTATAGCCCCAGTACCGTTGAATAAGAGACGGCCCTGGTATAGCCCTACACATTGTTTTTATTGAATCATGGCTAAGGACTCTCAATCAAGTCACCATTAAAAAAAACTAAATCAAAATCGGTTTAGGAGCTACAATGCCACAGACGATACACACATTAAACATATAACGCCTCTCTTTTCCATGGAGGGTAAAAATAAAAAATGCTAAAAATATTTTACAATGGTTTTTCCAACAATGGCTTTATTGCAAATTAGTGATCCTTGTTTAAAAAAGCATTTTGGTGTATTTTATGTTTAGTCGTTTTATTTTTCCCATTCTCTATTGTAGACCACATAAAATTATAATTGATATAAATATATTATCAGATGATCGTTCATGAAACGAGTAAAAAAATTAGGTACTGCTTCAAGCTTTACTAGAATGTTAGAGCAGATTGTTGTATCACCGAATGTTTTTAGTAGAGTTACATTTTATTCTGTTTGGTTATCAAACTAAAATTAATTAAAATTAGCCATAAATTATACTGTTCTGTATTTTTACGGTTGGGGAATTGTTAATTTAAACCATGTTATCTCAGGTAAAAATAAACTTACTAAAAAAATGGAAAGATAAAAACAGTCTATTTTAATTTGGTAATATTTTTTCTACCATGGTATACTACATACATACTGGCTGTTTCCATTTAATTAATAAAAGGCCTACTTTGATTAAACTGGAGACCTGTGTGTAATAAAATCTGTGTATGGACTGTGGTTTTTTGGGAGCTATAGATTTTACGAATATTTTATTAACATCCCGTGTTTTGAGTACGGAGGCCCTAAATTTAACATTGTAACATTCAGCAATATCACTTAGTCTTTTTAATTTCATGTTTTAATTTCTGAATTTTACTTTTTCATTTTGTATCGTAAATTAATTTGAATACACATTTATAAATAAATCAAAGTTAAAAATACACTCTCTGATTTTTTCTACGATTTTTTGTTTTTTCTATTGTACATACATACTGATAAGGTGTTGCGGTAATGAAAAATATTTGCCACAGATAAATCTTAAATTATAACCGTGAAATTTATTTAATTAAAAACCACTAAAAAAATGTATGAACTAAACATGTTGCAATATATTTGTTTGTATATGAAGGTGTTTTTTTCAAGAGATTTTCAATTTTCTGTTTCAGAAAAATTGACATTTTTATGTTATTTTATGTAGGCTTTATTTTGTGTGTGTTAAGGTATTATATTATTTTAATTTTATGAATAACTACACACACACACATTTTTATGTTTGTTGTTGTTCATTTAGGAAATTCAAAAACTTTCTAAAGTTAACTGTTTGGAATCTTTTAGAAAGGCTAGCTAAGCAAACTACATAAAAAGGTATGAACTCAAAAAAAGGTGGATGGGTTTTGTTTTTAATAACGAATCGAACTTCCATTGAAGTTAAAATACTGCCGTTTAAATCTAAGTGTTTTATTGCTGAAAACGTAAAATTAAACGTCTTGTCATAAGTTATTTAAATTCAGTTTACAGAAAACTATATGTGGCGCCATCAGCAGATCATTGCAAAATATTACAAGGAGGAAAACTGAAATTTTATATGATGGCTACACTCGCAGTCATTCTTAAAGTGAATCTTGGGTCACTACAAAGTCATAAGAAAGCAAGATTCAGACGGCAGAGATGAGGTTCCTACGAAGCACAAAATTGTGCAAAAGATTAGATAACATACGGAATGAAGAAACAATTGCCCAATCAGGAATGTATAGCTTGAACGAAAGAATAAAAGTTAATCGTGGTAAGTGGAGAGAATGTCGGAAAGGAGAATTACCTAGAAATGTGAAGAACTATAGACCACATGAACGAAGAGACATTGGAAGGCCACGGAGAAGATAACCGTAGCTAAATTATAGAAAAAAGATAAATATCTAAGTTTGGAACAGGAAGGACCCTAATCCTTGATAGCAAAAAGAAAAAAAATTCAGTTTACAACTTGTTTTTTTCTTTTTTACGCCCTTCTTGGAACACTTCAATCAGTTCACACATTTAAGTCCTCAAAGTACGAGCTAGAGATTTGGCTTTCAGCTTCCTCTTCCTCAAAAATTTTTCACATTCTCAACGACCTGACCGCCCTTTGTGTTCACCAGTTAAGGTGTATTGTTTTCAGTCAATTTTTTTAGTTCTAGTCTCATATCTTTGTTTCTCAGAACCCCCTTCTCCTCCCTGTCTGCAATTTATTGCATTGTTATACTCCTCTAAATCATCAGAATACATTCTTCCTTGTTTATTTTTTACGATAATCCATTTGAATTCTACAATGAAAGGACAACGGAAATATATATTAATGGAAAATGGCTCCTACACCAAAAGTCCTGAGTTCGATTCTCGGTCATCTCTGGTATTTTTTCATTTTAAATTTTCACCTATCACCCTTCGTCATCTGCATTAGCATTTATGTACAAAACAGTCAAATGTAAAACTTAAGAAAAACGAAACAAATTGTATCATAAATTTTCTTTTCATATTTCTAACAATTATTTTGTTCAAATTTACTGTGTGGTCTAAAAATTTGAATGATTGAAAAAAGGAATAATTAAATTCGAGTATAAATTTAACTATTAAATTTAGGAATGGGCTGACCGAGTTTTTATGTCCATTTCAGTAAATTGGGATACAACGACGGGTATAGTTACATGGTTTACAGTTGAAATATTCTGATGATCATGAAAAGCAATGGCTGTGAAATTATTTGTCTCATAGTCTCGTAACAATGACCCTTCCTTTATCCTTTTATCCCTCAATTTAACTTCTGCATAAGTTATAAATTCATTGTTAGGCCTGGCTTTGATTTGACCCGTTTAAATACAACTTTTAATACCTTACTTACAAATTATTCATTCCGAAATTTCGGAAGGATTAATTACATTTACATTTAACTATTATTTACTTTTCCAATATAATAAAATTTATTAACTTTGACCAAATTTCAAATTTGTTTGACTATACGTTGATGTAGTGAAACGAACACATGTGTAATTAATGTTAATTATTCAAAACAATGAATTCGTTGCTAAGTTTTTAGGATATTCTTAATAATAATGCAATTCAATAAATAAAACCTTCAAATTGACAAGACTGTCAATTTGTGCACATGTTTATTTGCTACCTTCATAGTAGTCCACAAACATGACTTAATTATGATTTTAGGTATGTTCACGATTTTCTTTTTTAACGTCCGACTGTTCTGCAATTACTACTAATGCAGACGGTGAAGGATGAAATGATTTTTGTAACGTATGAAAATATGCCGTGCCTGAATGGGATTTGGGATTCGAACCCATATAATCACGATTGCCATGATCACATTCAACTGGGCATCGAAATGATGTCATAAATACGAATCTTCTCACTTGTACCGTTGTAAAAGTACAATTGTACAAATTTCATTATTAAAATCATTATTAAAATAAAAACCAAATACTAAATCGAGGGGTTAATATCAAACAACACTATCTACAAAAACCTAATTTTTAAATATTTTTCAGGAGAGTGATAAAACTACTTATAATCTGATTGTCTTCTTATTATCTCAGTTATTTATACATGTAGTCAACTTTAAATTTAGTGTAATTTAATTTATTTCTTAATGGTAAATGTGCCCATAACGGGCAGATGGAGTGATATATTAATCCACTCGATCTGTTGGTTCCAGTGCTACAAAAAATAGATCTGTTTCTTATCACATAGTCTGAAAATTATGACTGAACTATTTAAGAACAAAAGAGGTAGAGGTGTAAAACACACTACTCAGAGTTATCTTCTCTGAGAGTAATGAATTTCACTATACAGGTAGACCCTGTGATGAATGAAGTGAAGGTGTCATTTGCAGGGTGGAAAGTGGGTGCTTTTAGGAGAGCCAGGCATGCTGATAAGCATACTCTTTCAACTTGGTGAGGAAGGCAATAGTAAACCACCTGACTCCTCGTTTTTACTTAGTAAAACCTCTAGAGGTTCAAACCAGCCTTCCGGATGTTGACCTAAACAACAACAACAACAACAATGGTAAATGGTAAATAAATGGTGATGGCTCTCCTGAAAAATTAGGTTTTTGTAGATAGTGTTGTTTGACATTAACCCCTCGAAACAATGTATGGGAAAACCCCCATTGTTAGAATAAGTTACATTAGAATAGTAGTCAGACAACAACAGGTTGTAAATATAGCCAACGGTCGGTCTATCATCTGGTATTCTTTAGACGGCTATATTTCTCCTTCTGAGTTTTTGGACCTTTCTTCCATGTAGGGCTTAAGAGATGAATTGCTTCAGGCGCTAACGTCGGATCTCCCGGGTGGATAGGGTTAGAAACGAGGAAGTCAGGGGGAGGATAGGTTGTGGCAGTACAATAGTAATTGAAATAAGGCAGTTGGTGTGGTATTATTGTATGGTTGGTGATGTTCAGAGGATTTAGGGGCAAAGATAGCCGAGGAGACTCTTGGAGTATTGTCCTACAAGTCGGCGTAGAAGAGGAAGGCCACGATGTACTTGGCTGTAGGGAATCAGGTCGGCAATGGAGAAAAGGCAGTTGACCGAGGAGGACTAGTGGGATCGAAATCGATGGCGTTTTGGTATGCGAGAAGTGAATCATCCGTAGGAACTTTGCCGTAAAGTAAAGTAAGTCTTCCACCTACCAACTTACAACCAATCACTGGGATGATTCTCCTTCCTGTTGGCCCTCCAGGTTGGTTGAACGGTTGGTGGGAGAAAGAGGTTTGTCAACTAGAGATTCCTGGTTCGAACCCAGGAAATTAAAATCAGTTCCCTAGGGACTTAAAAGTGGAATAGTTAGTTAAGAAGAAGCAGCATTTGAAGAAGTGATTAGGAGAACGAGGTGACCAGGAGAATGTGGAGAAGAAGAAGAAGAAGAAGAAGAAAAAAGAAAAATATTAAGTTGGAGGTAATTCCTCTCTCTCTTTATTACGAGTTTGCTAAGTTTGATTTTTCTATTAAAGTCACGGCAGAAAAAAGGTTTGGTTATATTTTAAAATAGATTACGGTGATGTAAGGATAATTTGTTAGTAGTTAGTACATTTGAAGATAGTGCGCACTATAAACGTGATTTAAAACATAACCCTAGAAGAAAAAATCAAGTTGGGTTAAATCTAGACTCTTCGGAACCGAAAGCACAGGCCCGATCCATCGGTCATGGAAACTTTCATTGAGAACGTGGCGCACTAGAAGACTGAAATGAGGAGTCGCGCCATCTTGTTGCCAAATTATGTTAATTTTTTTTTTACCAATGCAATTTGTTCAATTTTTGGTACAGTCGTACCAACAAAAAACAATTTTGACTTTATCTCTAGTAGTTTTTAAACTGTAATTTTTTTAAATGAATAAAATCTTTTCTCGATGACCCGGTATTTTATTCCATATTGGGTTGCTTGATTTCAGTAGCTCATTGAAGTTTGTTTTAATATATAGATCGAGTGCCAATAATTTAACATTCCCCCTGCCTTTTATGCGGAGTTTATATAATAACGGGTATTTCAAAAAGGACGCACTACGTTTCCCATGGTCAACTTCTTTCAGTTCATGAACGACACCGATGCGGTAAGGATGCAGATTTAATTTTTTTGTAGCCCTTAAAAGCGGAAGATAGTGATAAACCAGCCTGTGAACATAACTTTCTAAGTGATTTGCCGGGTGAGGTAGTCAAAGTTGTTTCACATCGACCAAAACTTGTTCTGTTAACACTGATGGTCGACCTGTGCTTTTCCGATCCTGTTCACTGCCAGCCTCACGAAATTTATTAATCAGACGCGATATTGTGGTGTTATTAGGTACTTCAGAATTGGGAAATTTTAACTGGAACTCGTCTTTCACTCGTTCGTAAGATTTATATGCGCAATAACTTTCAATAATAAAAACACGTTCATCCTTTGAAAAAACCATGTTTGAACTTATATAGACACTACAGACACAAATGAATACTGGGATAGCACTAGTACATGTCAGTAATACACAATGGGTCAACAATGAGTACGGTAGTGCCAACTGTTATTTGGGGGGAAAAAATATTCCCTATGCAGAAAATATTAACCCTTTAACTTCGAAGTGCGTCCTTTTTGAAACACCCGTTATTATCAATGAAATTTTAATCACAGATATTTTCTACATAAATTGTCTAAAGGTTTCTTTCATTCTGAATCAAATCATAGTAAATATGTACAAGTTTTTGATTATATAAAATTTTATAGTTAATATATATCACTGAAAAATAACTTGACATTTTGTTAACAGAAAATTTTTAACAATGAAAGAACTGGGGACTTTCTTCTTTTCTATTAACTTCTTTATATATTTCCACAGTATCTTTTTATTGAACTGAAAGAAACTTGTCAAACTTTCCATGATACGTTCTATTAACTTTATTTTATATAATATATTGGCATATGGGAAAGTTGTGACGTGATATTTGTTTTTGCTTGAACTATGTTCTATAAAAGTTTTTGTTTGAAAATGTTCATGTTTTTTAATCTTTTATGAAAGTTTTGCTTTAGTTAATAATTAATTTTAATTTCGAATTTAAATACTCATTATTTAATGAGTTATTGTAACTAGTAATCCTTATTACTTATTAGATTATTTTAATACTGACATTTTTTTCGAATAGTCCGTTTTTGAGGGCACTTTTAATCAACATCTTAGCCCATACTTCTTTCATCTTTCTTGAGTGGTGTTTTTGATCCTTGAGTCTACTTTCTTCTTATTTTGCAAGTGGGTTATTTCTTCTCCTAAAACTCTAATTCCTGTTTTGGTTTCCAAAACGTTGCTTTATCTTTAATGGTTTCTGACTCTATCGAGTTGTTTACTACGTATTTAGTCTACTTCATTCACGTTATCACGTTATCATGTTTTTGTAAGTATTACGTTTTCCATCCTGTATCATTTGCCCATAGTAGGCTAATCTTATTTTCCTAAAAGTTTTTTATTACTTTCTCTTGCCTATATGAATATCTGGGAAGGAATTGTTTTCATGTCGATTTTTCAAAATCGAGTTTTCACCGGATCTACACGTTTTCAGACCCCCTGAACCCCAAAAAAATGTTTTTAGCGATTGGTATGTGTGTGCGCGCGCGCTTGTGTGTGTGAACTAAATATCTCAAAAACGGAACATCGTACAAAGTTAAAATTTAAAACTTAAGTTTCATACCACTAGAGGACCAGACACAAACATTCTCATCGAAATCGGTCTACCGGAAGTAGTAGTTTGTTCGTGTATTTTTTCACTTTTTTGCGATTTTCTCAAAAACTGGTCCTACGATTTTTTTAAATCGCCTGGTACTAAATTTTTTAGGCTTTACAAGATAGGGTAGGCGTCATGTCTGCTGAAGTCATTCTTGTGAAGCAGGGACCTGCTTACAAGTACCTGTAACATCGGACATTCCACGGATACCAGTAATACCCACAGATTTTCCATATTCGTCTAAACGTCTTCAGTTTCCAGTGAACATATCCTTTGCATTGAATATTAATAAATTGCAAGATACAATATTGTAAAGATACATTTAAAAGGGTGGGCATCGATTTGAGACAAGAGTGCTTCACTCCTAGAAACCTTTATGTCAGTCTTTCTAGAGCTGGATATGCAGAAAACCAATATATTTTGCTGCCACAGGGCAACAAAACCACAAATATTGTATATATAGAGAGGTTTTAAGATAATTTAATTAAACCTACACTAGCTGCTGTGAAGCGAAGCGAGCGGGGGTTGCTAGTAATAAATAATTGTAATAAGTTTTTCATTATTAATTAAACCCAGATCCCGAATGAACATAAACTTAGTTTCTACAGTATTAATAATGTATAGGCAAGTAAATGTTTTCTATTGTTTCATTAGATATGAAATTTTATTCGTTTAAACTTTTTGTGTTTCCCACAATTTTCCTGCGTAACCAATAATTATTATATTGCAAAAAAAAACAACGAAAACGAATGTAATAATTCATGGGAAAAAATAACGACGGTAATAAATTAGGGTAAAAATTCAATTTACACAATATTTCTTGGTAATGAATCGTTTTAAATCTGCATTTTAAAATTGGGTGAATATACATCATAAGCACAGAAGTCTGCGGGTGAAGTTAAATTATGGTACGCCTACAAAAGGGGTAATAATATAGAGACCACCACAAACTGCTTTGACACGAGATTGATTCTTGCTCATTTATATCCCATAGTTTGTGAAACGCAATGATTTTTTCCCATTATACCTAAAAATAAGTCAAATTCTGAAAACGTTTTATTACAATCGACAAATGGGGCTAAGTTTTTAGTGTTAATCTTCAAGTAGTACTATAATTTCCTCGTTAATGACAAAAGGTGTTAAAAACCAAAAGTTATAAATTTTATGTAGTCATCAATTTATTATGGAACGAATTAACATGGGACCAATGTTTAATATATTTTATACAGAAAATCTTATTTGCCACTAAACTAACAATTGGAAAACAAAATAAAAAATAAATTTTAATAAAATTTGGAGTTATTCACTTTAAAAACATAATTAACAATATATACAAAGTGATTTTTGTAGTCCTGTTACCCAATTGTTAGGCTAATGTCTGGTAATTTTTTTTCTAAGAAAGGGCAATTTTGTTTGTGACACAAAGTTGGTAGCCCTACTCAACCGGTACAGATACCGCAGTGTGAGTTGATTATCGTTTGAGCTTGCACCACCATCAACTACGCCAGTGGAAAATACTTTAATATGAACTAAACAAAAACTGAGTGCCAGCTCTATCAGCAGAGCATGAGAAAAATAAATCAATTAGACTATTATCTACTAAAACTAAATATTTAATGAATAATAAACTAATGAATACTAATATGAAACTACTAACAAAATAATCCTTAACCTATTTAAAAATATAGCCAACCTTTTTTCTGCCGCAACTTTAATACAAGAAAAGTTTAAAAAACCCTTTATAATTATATGGATAAAATTACCTCCAATTTAAACATGTTTCCTCTTACTTCTTCTTCTTCTCGTTCTTCTCGTCACTCCTTTAAACACTGCTCCTTCTTAACTGACCACTCTGTTCCACTCTTAAATCCCAAGGGAACTGAATTTAATTTCCTGGATCCGAACCAGGAAACCTCTGGTTGACAAGCCTCCCACTCCCACCAACCGTCCAACCAACCTAGAGAGTCAACGGGAAGGAGAACCATCCCAGTGATTGGCTGTAAGTTGATAGGTGGAAGAAAGGCCCAAAACACAGGCGGACAAAATATGATAAAAATAAAAACCATTAAATAAATGACGGCATCCGTAGCGTACCGTACTGGTACAAAACCGTACTAACTATAAAAGGTTATGTCCTGGGTTCAACTTTCGGATTGGGTCTGGAAACTCATTATAGATTATCCATAAAATAGTTTACCACAACTTACTAAATAGGATTGCCCAGATTTGAGTGAATTCAAAAAATTGATTTCAAAGATTGAACTTACAGGAACAATATACCATACATATTCTCGAAATAAGAAAGAGCCACACAAACCGTATGGGGGCGAAATGGGCGCAGGCTAAAAGAGAAGGTAAAAGCCTGATGAAGAAAAGAAATATATTCATTTGATGAGTGCGTGGTCTATTTTAATTAGAGTACAACCTTAAACCGTTGAAGAAGTTACTACAAAAAATAGGAAAAAATTAAAATTATTGATAATAAAGTACAGCCGTCAACTGCACACATTAATGTAAAACGAAAATTAATAAAGCCAGGTCTATTAGTAAGGTTAAATTAGTAGGAAGAAGAAAGGGAATTTTGGCAACCGTGAACAAAATGGCCCTAATTTTATTTCAGAATACGGATGTGATCATTTTTCGCGAAGGAAAGTGAACTTGGCTCCAGTTATTCTCATTAGTTCAATATTTCTTTTATAACCTGTGAATGACGTAATTTATTTACTAAAAAGTATTGTGAGAGAACAGCTAATAATTAGTAAAAAAAAAGTTATTTTCAGAATATTTCTTTCGTATTGAATTATTCTAATATTTAGATAACTTTTAAAACAATTTTTGTATATTCTTTTGTATAAGGCCATCTCAAACTACGTAAAGTAAATTTTGAACATTTATGGAAGTCCTTTTTTTACGTTTCACGTTTCGATTGCACGTTCTCAGAATTCTTTTACTACAGATAATATGGTTAGCTACAAGTAAATAATGGTATGGTATGGTTAGTAAGTAATTAAGATCGACGTGAAACTAAAGAATTTAATTGTCTTTGTCTTTCAATGTTTTACGTACCGTGAACATCCCATGTCAATTATCTTTTTAGGTGTAATCCAAGGTAGAAAACTTTATACAGATATAAATTTGGTTTTTTTACTGTAAATACAACTTAAGGGGAGTTCATACCGCGTATCCCACTAATGTTAAATTAGCAAAATTTGAAACCCGCTATCTCAGTAACTATTATTGTTTGAAAGCTGTAACTTTGAGGGATTATTTATGGATACAAGAAGAGGCTACTGATCCTCAGACATTAAAATATAACAACTTTTAAAAAAGTTATGAATTTTTTTGATGGGGCCAATTTTTATAAAATACTTTTTCATAAAATTCTACATTTACAATGCTGAAATGCTGAAAGAGGATCCGCAGTACCACTATACCTATTAAAGACAGTAAAAAATTCATTTCTTTATTATTTGCGGTTTCTGAGAAAATGGGTCTTTGTAAGAAAACATGTTTACAAATTATAATAAATAATATTCAGATATAATAAACACATATATAACACCAGAAAAAACTGACTTTTCTCTTTTCGACCACTATACAAAATCAATTATAACATACAACCTACGTAAAAACTTAACTTACAAATCCATTAAAAACAAGGGAAAAATGACATCTTCCACAGCCTTTTAGATTGTGTGGTTTCAGAGTAATAAATAAATAACTGTCCGAAAATATCACTTTCCAAAATTCCGAACCTGCAGACCTATTATAAAAAAATATTTAAAATATTTCTAGAGATCATAAATTTTATGCATATACATCATTATACCAAATTAAACAGAAAATTCCAAATATATATGTTCAATAAAATTCAAAAATTGAATATGAGATCGAATTTTTGGTATGAACTCCCCTTAAAATATTTAAAAAGAAATAATAATAAAAAAAATCACTCACCATCTTTCTTGTAAAAGATGACTTCCAATTTAAGTTCAGTCTTGCATTCCAAAGATTTATCGATCTGCAAAGTATGATCCTCGCTGGTGTCACGACCGTACAGAAATTTACAGGCACATCCTTTTTGCATAATTTGCGCTCTCGGAAACCCAGTGAGATCGCAAAAACCATCCGAACAATATACAATTGGATACAATGCTGGTACTTGTGCATTGCCCAAGACGAAATTGCTATCTGCAAAAACAAAATGAAAAATATGAGACTGATGTTTTTTTTTGTAAATACATAGTTTAGAATAAGAATAAAATTAATAAAAAACCATTTTATCATGTAAAGGATTGAAATTGGTATAGAAAAATCTGCATTTTCCACAGGGATTTTGAGCGAACCAACCTTATATCTGAATAAGAAGAATTTCGTTGCTTTTAGATTCACAACAAAGGGATTCCAGTCTTCGCAAGGGAATGAAGTAGAAATAAATTTATCTTAGTTTATATTAAAAAGTAAACCCAAATAAATATGAGATATACGTATATCACTATACACCACTTTTGCAGGTTAATCAAAATATTTGTTGAAAAGGAATGTTTCATTATGTATACAGTACTTGTAAATATCTCCCCAACGTTCCAAATATTTCAGGCTTAAACATATATCTGTATAAGTTACTTGTAACGAGTGGCGCACATAAAAGTAGCCCCATAACTTAGCCGAGATTGTATAATGTTTATCCCGAGTCAAGGAAAATTCCCCCCATTTTCCCCCTTCCCGTGTATAACCTGCATGTTTAACCAGGTTTTTGATCAATTTATTAATCAATTAGCACCACACGAAATTACATATTCTTTTTTCCAACAAGACCGGGTGACTTTGTCAAACATCTCGCAGATCACTGGCTCGTGTGCGTAGTATTTTTACCGATGAGAGGACTATCTTTTTAGGCTTATGACCACCGCGATCACCGGATTTGTCTCCTTGTGATTACTACTTATGGGGAAATTTAAAGAATAAAGTATACGCCAGCAATCCAAAATCCATTGAAAACCTAACGATCTCGATCACGAACGTCATACGCACCATTACAGCTCCTGAACTCCAGTCTAAATTTCAGAATATGCTATGCCGCGCTATCTTATGTGTACAAGCTGACTGCGATCACTTTCAACATATCGTGTAATAACGTAACAATATTAGACTATTGAATAAAATAATAAAAAAAATTATTGGTATTTGTAAATAAACAGATTTCATTTCAATTGTGTTGCACTTTATTTACGGGGCTACTTTAAGTGCGCCACCCGTTATATGAGTAACTTTAATATACAAAGAAGAATAACCCAAACAGTATTCATTCAAAACAAGTAGATATAGCCTATCGTATAATGCGGTAATACTGTTTAATTGGATGAAATTCATAATATTATCGATGAACAATAAGTTTCTTGTCTATAAATCTATATTCAAACAAGTATGGGCAAATAGAATGGAGTTGAGAAAGCATAAAAGGTTCAAACATCAACAAACTGCAACGGTTTCAACACAAGTCTTTACAAGCAATCAAAAGTGTACTTTGGTTCATAACAAACAGATCATTACAAAGAGATGTAAACACTGCAACATTTACAAAACGTTTTAAATACGATAATCACTATCAGAGAAGAGATCGCTCTCCACCTATCTTGTCATAAATGTAATACATAAGATCAATTTCATTAGAGATGTTTTGCTGTGCGTACGTACATTCCCACTCTCAATTAGCTGAATCTAAATTATCGCCCTCTGGTAGCTACATTTTTTTGATACACAAAATCACATTTTGATAAGATGCTTCAAATAACTAATGAATAATTGAACAAGATGCTTCAAATAGCTAATGAATATTAAACAAGATGCTTCAAATAACTAATTAACAATTAAACTATTTTTTTTGTTTTAGGATAAATTGTAAGCAACATTCTGCTCAATATGTCCGAAGTGATGTAACATGTATCAACGTACAGTTGTGCGCGAGCAAATATCTATTAGGCCTACTTGTGCAACTATAACAAATTATAACCGATGTGGTGGGATGGGCGAGGCAGGATAGTGGTACAATACGTAGACGCCTTGTAATTTTGTGGTTCTGCCAATAGACAACTCAGGAACAACAAGAGAGTTAAAGCGCAAAAATCCATTTGACGTGTATTTAGGAATAGTCATCCTACTACATTTAAAATAAAACATCATCGGATGGCGAGTAAGACTTGGCGTGCTAAAACCTTAAATGTTTGAAGGCCCTAAAAAGGGCCACTTAAGCGGTGATCGTCTAGGTAGGAAGAATCGATTGATGGGCGGCTGTGGCGGTCGTAATAGTCGTGACAGTCGAGAAGGTGGACGACACGGCGTCTCGTTGTTCAGTGGAGGCATCATCTTCTTCCCTCGGAGTAGTGCGTCGTTGGCTGCTCAGACAGGACTCGGTGGGCGCAACAACCGCGGTAGAGAAACCGAATGATCGTCCCGGTCGACGGCGGTAACGGTGTCAAATCAGCGAGCGGAACCAGCATTTTCTATGTTACGGTTCGTCAATGGGTCTTCACCGCAGCCCAGTAGCCATATTCCGATGATCAATGTCTGTTCGTAGTTATGGACCGAAATGGAATGACCCGCAGTAATGCTGACAAAAGGTTCATAACATCTGGAAATCATTATCGGCCTTTCTCTCTCGGCATGTCGGAATCTTTGTCGACCGCTACACAGTAGCTAAAGAAATGTGATGACGGTGACAATAACATAATATTGTAACACTTATCTCTAAGGTCCGTTTCGGCATCTGGGTAAATTAAATAATTAACACACTGAAGTTTAAAATTACAAGTATTTATTACAACTAAAATTACAATTAAATAAAAGAGACTGAAATTTACAAGTAATTTACAATTAAATTACTCAATAAATTAAAAACTAATACAATAAATAACATAACCAATTTACTAAAAATACTACTAACAAAAACGATAAGTTACAGAATAATTTAAAGTTTAACAATGCCGGCCGCATTGGCGCAGTTGGTAGCGTGCTCGCCTCTCATCATGCGGTCCTGGGTTCGAATCCCACTCAGGCACGGCATATTTTCATACGTTACACAATATCATCTCATTCTCCATCGTATAATAGTTACACCCCAACGTCGTCGCTAATGACCGTTGTAGTTGATGCGACGTTAAATAAATGAATAAAAAAAAAAGTTTAACAATAGATAGTAATTCACAGTAACGTTGACCTTTTCTGACGTACTGGTACAATTCAATCGCTGGTTCCCAGACAAGAATGGAACTAAACTTGACCGCAAACAAACTGGCTGCTTATATAGGTGGGTTAATGGAGATTTCGAGAAAGATACAAAATCGACATAGCAATAAAAATACAAAATCTTTCTGACAGCTTCTGGATATACCTTAACAACTATAAACAAATTAGGATTGAATAGGATATGTATATTACAAAAAGACTAATTATTTAAATAAGTACCCGCTTTTTCATAATACCTGTACAACAAAAAAGTATGCCAGGTCTACTTTTTCTAAAAAAATAAAACGGTTTATAACTATTTCTTGGAAACCTATTTTTACTCTATTATTACTCTTTATTATTTACGTTAACATTTTTAAACTCCCGGTATTTCTCTAAAAATCTCGAATACTCTTTCCTTTTCGATATTGTAAACAATATTTTTTAATAGATTTTCAACAATATTCATAATTTTAAGAAAATAAAAATTTGAAGAATACTGTCTTCATATTGGGATTACTTCATTCAAGAGACAATAGAATACTCGTCTACGAAATGTTTTGAATTTAAGTTCAGCTAGTTCATGAAATATAGAACTACTGCAGCGCTTTCAATCAAAATGCCTGAGACTGATCGCTGCAGCCCCATGGTACGTAACAAATGAAATACTACACAATGACCTAAACCTGCCCTTCATAAAAGAAGAAATTAAACAACATAGCGAAAAACATTTACAAAAACTAGAAGACCACCAGAATCCATTAGCGATTAGCCTCCTTGACAACAGCAAAGATACTCACAGACTGAAACGCTTTAAACCATTGGACTTACCTCTACGATTTTGTTAGTCATTTAATTTTAATTTTTTTATATTATTTTTTATCTTTTCTACTTCAACTCCTAATCATCAGCATCTCATAATTGGCGTCGTTTTCATTTCTACCATCGTCATTGTCATCTCCAACTTCAACTTTTTGTGTTTCGGGATGTTGATTCACGGTTTATCAAGTTTGATTTTGTATATATATATATATATATATATATATATATATTTGTTTCTTCACAGTTTGGTCTTTTTCAAACACACTACTGAGTGTCGTTTGCGTTTTAATTCTAAGGACATTACTCAGATTTTCTCATATTTGCTTAAAGTTATTGTATTTATTAACTGATTGCAAAAGAAAACTATACTGTTAAAAAAAAAAGTTCAGCTTGCAGAATGGTTATAAATAAAAATATTTATGCAAAAGTGTGCAATTTCTATCAATAACAAGGAATTCGAAGTTAATCTTTTATTGATTTGGTAATTTTCGATCCCAAGAATCCAATTCAACAATAATTATTGTTGAAAGATTATAAATAATGGCCAAATAAAAATAATTTCACTTGGATTTAAAACTCCAGCAATAAAATTTATATCAAATAAAGCGGAAACACATGACTGCTTTCTCATGTTCAAAATTACAGAAATATATTGATAAAAGAGAGTTGATAAAAAAATCTAAAGAAGAATGGAAGTCATTAGGTAAAAGTGCAGTAAGTACAATATGAATCAAAAGCAAGGAATTTAAACAAAAGCTGTATATATCGATTGAAACGAAATAAAAGAATTTTTGCTGTGTATTGTAGTAGAAGACCATGTAACTCGATTGTAACAACTCTTTTACTTTAGTTTCGATAAAAGTTTTTTTTAACACCAATATTGGGTCTGGGTCGAGACATATTACTTGAACCAACTTTATAAAAGGAAAAGAAATTATAGTATTGTTGAATCCCTGATGTCCTGTCAACTATCGCAAAACTATTTTGTCTTGTTGAGAACGGTAAAAACCGAGCTAACATAAACTGAAAATTTTCGATTCGATCAAAATCCTAGTGAATCTTGTAGCCGATAAAGTTCTTCTACAAATAATGGATGTAACGCTATTTTTATATCTTATGGATGAGAAAATTTTATTTATTAACTGCTTACTACAAGGGGAATTTGCCCACAGGCAGGTGGAGAGTTAAATTATTTGCACTCGATCTGCTAGTTCTAGGGCTTGAAAAAATAGTTCTGTTTCTTATCACGTGATTAGCCAATTATATAACTGAAAAGCATTTAAGAACAAAAGAGGTAGAGGTGTAAAAGTCACTAGTCAGAGTTATCTCCTCGAAGAGTAATGAATTTTATTCATTACACAGCCAGAACCTGTGGTGAATGAAGTGAAGGTGTCATTTGCAGGGTATATTTGCTTTTCAGCGGGCCTGGCATGCTGATAAGCATACTTTTCCGCTCACTGAGGAAAGCATAGTAAACGACATTATTTCTCATTTTATCTAGTAAAGTCTCTAGAGGTTCAAACTAGCCTTTCGGCTGATAACCTAAATAACATAGAAGAATAATTTAGTTAAAGTGCTTCGGATCACAGCCGGAGTTAATATTTCCCTCAAAAAAATACCTCGAAATACCTACCCATACTATAACACCAGGCACATTAAGCTCTTTTTGAATGAGTATGAGGATTTGTATCCGACCAAAACACGTAGTTATACCGATTAACACGTCCATTGAGTTTGAAACATTCCTCATCAGACCATAAAATTGATCGCAAAAAGTTTGGATCGGCTTCTGCACGAATAGCGACTATCTCACAGAATTCCAACCGCTTGTCACTATCGTCCTCATGAAGCGCTTGGAGTAAAGATGGACGAAATGGCTTCAACTTTCTCCCACTTCAACTTGGCTTCAACTTTTTTCCTTCATTATCCTTTGCACGCTAGTTCGTGATAACCTTAGTTCAGAAGATGCCTAACGAGTTGATTTACCAGGACTGGATACAAACGCTTCAGCAACCTTTTGTAGGTTAACATCATTGTAAATCGATCGAGGACGACCAAACTAAGGGACATTTAATATGCTTCCTGTGTTTTAAAATTTCTTATTTAACTGTCGTAAATGTTGCCAAGTCAGTTACGGCACACCTGGATACTTATCACTAAATACGAGTTGATTTACCAGGACTGATTACAAACGCTTCAGCAACCTTTTGTAGGTTATCGTCATTGCAAATCAATCGAGGACGACCTTACTATGGGGCACTTAATACGCTTCCTGTGTTTTCAAATTTCTTATTTAACTTCGTAAATCTTGCCAAGTCGGTAACGACACACCTGGATACTTATCACTAAATTCTTCCAGTACTTCAGCAGTATTTTTATGATGTTTTCCAACACAACTGAAGCATATAAACTCGTTGTTCAGTTGTAAACCTTTTAAAAGTACCGTTACGAAGGAAAAAAATAGTAACTACACGGAGACGTACCTCACACTAGTCGCTGTAACAGAGAACTAATGAATGTTGTACGTGATGCTGCCAACATTACACTATTACCAACTTATCAAAATGAAATGTCCCATCTCATGGGGAAACCAACATATGGGCACCCGGTATGTGTGTGAGTCGACCCTAAATGTGCTCGTATGCTTGTGTGAGTAACGTAATCGTACAAATAGTGCATAGAAATCCGGCCATTATGTAGCTAGCTCCATCGACCTTCAAGCTGACAATCATAAGACACATATTCTAGTCACTTAATAAATATTTAGAATGAATGAAAAAGTACATTACAAAAAACTATTTTTCTAAAAGAAAACAAAAAAATTGACAGTTTGTTCTTTACATAAATTAAATTGAACATGCAGAATGTGCCACAAACGAATTTTTCACGCCACATCACAACCACAAACTCTTGGGACGCTACTCAAAACTGATAACCGTCTTTAAACTAACTTAACCCGAACTCACACCCTTCTAACCCTTTTCGTCAATGTTACGTCATCATTTCTCTTCCTCATATTCACCCGTTCCATCAATTTTCTCAAACAAACCTCCTTGAGGTATGAAATTGTTCAACAGGTTGTGATATTGCCTTTGAATGAAGTTTATACGTGATATGAAAGATACAAAATTTCCTATCTACTAAACGGATATGTTCAGACGTTTACTTCACAAAATATTACATAAATATTGAAACAATATTTTCCATTTCAATTATTTACTCACTTGTAATATAGTGAGATTGAGAAGGAATAATTATAAAAAGAACGAGAGATATTTCTTTTTTCTATTAATATTAGAATTAATACATTGTCTTTGTAAAATATACACAGCGGTCAGAATTCTAGGAAACTGCAACTTCGTCTCGTGTTGCATCCGGCTGAGCCGTGCGGCGAGGGGCGAGGAGTTGGAGGAGTGCGCCTCCCCGCCGATCGGCTCAGCTGGACGGCGAGACGTAGTTAGTCAGTATTGTACTCTGATACGAAACGGGACTCGATAAAAGTTAATGCAATGCAGTAATTGAAATATAAATTAAAATATAATTTTTTATGTGTAATGTGTAATGTGTGATACATGTATGCCGCGTCCGTGTGGGACCGAATTAGTGTAATTCATGAGTTTAGTTCTATTTTATTGAGTGGATTGTGAGAGTATTTTTTTTTGTCCGGTGCCCATTTGGTGGAATGAGGGTGATCGCTCATTTCGGGTTGGTGATGTTGGTCGTCGTGGCTTGCCAGATGGGTGAGTGGTTATATTATATAGATGCATAGTGGGATTTCCTGGAATTCTGACTCGCCCCGTACTTAGCGATTATGTATTTAGTATTTAAGAGGTCGATCTTGCAGTGGTCTTCCGGAAATGGCGGTAAAAGCGCCTAAGGCACTAATTTAGGCTGACCTCCGTCTGAGGTTTGAAGCATCTGTGCCGGCAGCCCTTTCCGGAATATGCACGATCGACATATAGTCTGTAAGTGGTAATAGGTTAAGTTTAGATGGGGAGTAAAGGTTACATTAGGTAGTCAATTAAGGGAGGTCCTAGACCAATTTTATTATTTTATTTTATTTTAAATAATTAATCCTGTAATTGAAGCGTAGTATTGGGACGCCACTTAGTAGTAAGAAAAAGGGGGTCATGGACCAATTTTTATTTTATTTTAAATAATTAAAAGATCCTGTGAAGTGTAGTATTGGGACGCCGCTTAGTAGTAAGAAAAAGGGGATCCTGGACCAATTTGTTTTTCTTTTTAAATAATTAAATTTTTAATTAAAATACTGAGGAGCGTATTTTATTTCACCCATCCGCTTCCACCTCATTCCACTCCGGCGAGGCTTACAACTGGTGTCAGGTGTGGGGTACAGCTGCAATAATGGCTGTACCATTAACCGTCGAGCAGGAGATTCAGGAGCTCCGGAGGGCGAACGAAGAACTCGCAACATACAAGGCCAGAGTGGAAGCGGAATCGGCTCAGTTAGCTGCCGAACTAGCAGCGCTGCGTTTAGGACAGAGAGAGCGGAGTCCTGCGCGGGTGAGGAAGGATTTGGGCCTTCAGTCTTTGATTAAGCCATGGTCTGGTGAAGGAGGTGGCCCTACGGTGGACGAATTTTTGAGAAATCTTGAGTTAGTTGCTAAAACCGGGAATTGGGATGACGCCGATAGGAAAACTATTTGTAGGTTGAAGGTTACAGGAGCAGCGGCAGCTTGCTTAGATGCATATCCCGAGTTGAATTCCGACCATGCCACGTTTGCACGGTTCACGGAAATCCTGCGAAATCGGTTTGAAGGAGAACGCGATCCGGAACGGCATTTGCTCGCACTGAATACCGTCAAACAGGGGACCAACGAGAAAGCGAGGGCTTTCGCGGATCGTTGTAGAATTTTGGGACGGCAGGCCATGCCACAGCCTACTGACCCCCACGTCGCCGAATGGGCGCGGTCCCAGATGGAACGGACCTTGCTATCAGCCTATGTTCGGGGACTGTCGAGTACAGCAGCCACTACCCTACAGATCTATCCACCAAAGGACTTAGAAGAAGCGATCAAGGTGGCCGAGCGGGTCGAGCAGGTTCAAGAAACACAGAAGCGAACGAGAGAGGTGTTCGGGGCGAGTGTGTTAGGGCTATCCGATCCAGAGCCAGGGGCGACGGTAGACGCTGTAGCTCAAGTTCGAGGTTCGGCTCCTATTCAAGGCTCTTGTTTTTCATGTGGAAGGCTTGGTCACTACGCTCGTGACTGTAGGAGACCGCGACGGACGAATGAGACGGGCCGTGCGAACAACAATTGGAGAGCAGGAATCCCCCAGGGGGTTCTACACCCAGCCCAAGGGCGCGCGTGCTACGTTTGTGGAGAGATCGGCCATTTTGCTGCCCGTTGTCCAAAGAGATTCTCTACGCGACGAAGCGAGAATGGAGAAAAGAAAACGCCCATGATTACGAGTGCGGTGGCCGCGGCCAACCCAAACGAGAACGGCTCAGCGACTGCCCCGCTGCTGAGCCCGTAAGTCAGGGGCACACGTGGATTCCAAATGTTGTATCGGAAGGAGGTGGCCTGATTGTGACCACTGTCCTGCAGGGGATGGAAAGAAGGTTGTTAGTGGATACCGGGGCAGAAATGTCCATCCTTAGGGAGGCTGTTCCGGGAGTAGAAATCGAACGAGTCCAGATGGTAGCCAAGGGTGTTACAGGTGCAAGACTGGGCGTCATGGGAGTGCAGGAGTTACAGTGTGAAGTGGCCCACTTAAGAGTGCGTCATAAATTCGTGATTGCTGCAATCGAGTCTGAAAGAGAGGGACTTATGGGGCTAGATCTCTTGAGAAAGTTAAAAGCGGTAATTGATACGGGGAACGGTCAAATACGTTTCAGCGGGGTGACGAGAGTGATGGCGTGTTCTAAGGAAGGCCATGGTCATGCGGAGAATGCAATGGAAGACGAGAGTCGAACTACGGAAGAAGGGCGGAGGAGTGCGTATAGCGCACGACACCCTGGTGAGGGTCGGATAGGAAATACGCGGCGTGCGCTAAGTGGCAGCCGTGAAAGAGGCCAAGGGGAAGAGGAGACGACCAGAGCCCAGGTGTTGAATGTGAGGACAGTTAGTAGGGTGGAACTACCCGCCTATTCGGAGCTGCTGCTAGAGGCTAAGGTCTCTGGTCTGGCCGAGGATGAAACCGTGTTAACAGAACCAGTGAATCAACAATGGGGAGTGCGAGTGGGGCGCAGTGTGGACCATGTAAGAAGGGACCGAGTTCGGGTTCGAGTCATCAATACGGCAGCGAAGGGTATTGTATTGCAGAAAAACCAAATATTGGGAGTTGCCGAGGTTTTAGGAGTATCAGCAGTAACTGGTCACCAGACAGAGACTGCAACTACTGAGGGAGCAAGGGAGGTATTCACCGAGAAGTTGAGTCATCTTGGACAGGAAGATGGTATGGTGTTACGGCGGGTACTACAAGACTACGCGTCTGTGTTCGAGGAGCCAAGTCGAGAGGGATGCAAGGTCGGAGTCCAACATAGAATTCATACCACAGAAGAGAGGCCAATTGCCAAGCGGCCTTACCGTGTCCCGTATCATCTACGTCCAGTAGTAGAGGAACACTTAGCTGACATGTTGGACAAGGGTGTTATTGTACCTTCGACGAGCCCGTGGTCTGCTCCGGTAGTGCTGGTGCGCAAGAAAACACCAGATGGGAGTGTTAAATATCGTTTCTGTACTGATTTTAGAGCCTTGAATGAAGTGACGCGAGCTGATGCGTACCCGTTGCCCCTTATACAAGAGACCCTCGAACATTTGGGACAAAGTCGGTACTTTACCACCTTGGACTTACACAGTGGGTATTGGCAGATACCAATCGCCGAGGAGGATCGAGAGAAGACGGCCTTCACAACTGTAGGTGGCCACTTCGAATACCAGCGCATGGCGTTTGGTTTGACTGGAGCTCCCGCGACTTTCCAAAGGATGATGGATAATTTATTGGCCGACGTACTAGGCGTAGAGTGCTTGGTCTACCTTGATGACGTCGTGATTTTCAGCAGGGATATTCACCAACATGCGGAGCGACTGAAACGAGTGCTGCAAATATTTAAGGAAGCCAACCTGAAGGTTAACTTGGAGAAATGTGAGTTCGCTCGGGACCGTGTGAACTACCTAGGTCATGTAGTGACGTCGGCTGGTGTGAAGCCCGATCCAGGCAAGGTCGAGGCGGTGAAGAACTTCCCGGCTCCGAAAAACGTGCGGGAAGTCAGAGGATTTCTAGGTCTCGCAGGCTATTACCGCAGATTTGTGCCAAATTTTGCAGCCCTGGCCAACCCGCTAACTAAACTCACGAAGAAGGATAGTCCGTTTCAATGGAAGGCTGAACAAGAGGAGTCCTTTGGCCACCTGAAGGATGCCCTGTGTTCAGAAACGGTGTTGATGTACCCAGACTTTCGAAAACAATTTGTTCTCGCGACAGACGCGTCCGGCACGGCACTGGGCGCAGTATTGTCCCAGGATACGGAAGACGGTGAAAGGCCGATTGCATTTGCAAGCAGAATGTTGAATAGTGCCGAGAAGAATTATTCCACCACGGAGAGGGAGTTATTGGCGGTCGTCTGGGCTACACAGCAGTTTCGGTGTTACCTACTGGGGCGGAGTTTTACGTTGGTAACGGACCACGCGGCACTTAAATGGATGTTGAGCTTACGGGATCCGTCATCTCGACTGACACGATGGGCCCTGCGATTAGCAGAATTCGATTACACCGTCATACATAAGCCAGGCAGGCGCCATACTAACGCTGACGCGCTAAGCAGAGCCACTATGGGGGTAGCGATGGTGACTGATGAATTGAGTCTTAAGAAAATCCGAGAAGGTCAGGCCACAGATGAATTTTGCCAAACCCTAATGGTAAGTCCCCGGACGGGAGAAGTCAGAAAGTTGGACGAACTACTGTACTGGAGAAATGGCAAGGGCGAAGATAAGCAGTGGCGTCTCGTTGTACCAGAGGGCCTGAGAAGGTCGGTCATCCAATCTTGTCATGATGCGGTGTGGGCGGGTCACCCAGGAGCGGAACGCACTTTTGCGAGAGTGAAGCAAAAGTATTATTGGCCGCGAATGTGGACCGAAATTGAAGAATATGTGCGCCGTTGTCACTCATGTGCGCAGCGGAAGTCTCCGGCAAAGTTAACTGTACCACTGGCGGAAGCATTCGAACCGACCTTCCCCTTCGAGATGGTGTCCTTAGACATCGTTGGACCATTACCTACAAGCAGGAAGGGAAATAAGTACCTTCTAACCTTCGTGGACCACTTCTCTCGCTACGCTGAAGCAATCCCCGTCGTCGACCAAACCGCTGAGACAATAGCCGAAGCCTTTGTGACTAGAATTATCTCACGCCACGGGGTCCCAGAACAACTGCTAACCGATCAAGGGCGAAATTTTACTTCGGAGCTCTTCCTGGAAACCTGCAAGTACTTGAGGATAAGAAAACTCCGAACTACGGCGTACCACCCAGAGTGTAACGGGAGGTTGGAGAGGTTACACCGGACTCTAGTAGACAGCATGAGTCACTTTGTGAGGAGTGACGGGAGAGATTGGGATAAATGGGTTCCCTTTGCCTTGATGGCTTACCACTCGGTACCACACACCTCCACAGGCTTTACACCGTATTACCTCCTTCATGGAAGAGAGATGGTAACGCCGTTCGATTACACTGTTCCGGATAACGTTTGTGTAAACGTGGAAGATCACATTATTCAGCTGAGCCAACGGCTGAGGCAGGCATACGAGCAGACAAATAAGAATTCAATAGCAGCGGCTCGCGACAGGGCAAGGTACCAGGAAAAAGGTAAAAATTTGCGAGAATTTGAGGTCGGAGATATGGTGTACGTCCTTGTCCCGTCAATTCGCCCCGGGCTAGCAAGAAAATTCAGGCGCCCTTGGAAAGGGCCGTGTAGGGTCAAGAGAAGGGTATCCCTGGTCGACTATGAAGTGGTCATGGCTGATGGGAAAACCATGGTGGTACACGTAAATCGAATGAAACCGGGACACAATGAGGCCACGGCGACGCGTGTTACATCTCCCGCTCGCGAAGAGAGGCGGGAACAACCTACGGCTGAAGCCCCACGCGAGGAAGAAAGCGAACAAGAGGAGGATCTAGAATACCGACCACTAAGTGATGCGGAGTTCGATAGTGACTCAGATGATCAGCTGATAGACGGTATGGAGATGGAGAGGCTGCCCCCTGGAAGATTGGACGCTGGAAGAGAAGGACCTCTAGCGGTTGAGGAGGAGGATGTGTTTGGTGAACCTGACAGCCCACCAGAACCGGTAGATAGAATAAGGGAGGATCCGACGTACCGCCCATCTCCACAGGCGCGTCTGCCGAGCCAAAGGTCTCCATACAGTCTGCGCAGTAGGAATCGATCGCAAGAATAGAGGACCAGGATACACTTCAGAAGGGAACCCCAAACCTATGATGTATATAGTTAGCTCGTAGGAATTTACTAGGTTAATTGTAAGTCTACAGTAGACTCTGGTACCCAGATGGGGGATGGAACCAGGGGAGTATCGGTTGATGGAACTGGATCGAGTAGGGGAAGTCGCCCGGTACTCGCCCGAAGTTCTTGATACCAGGAGTGCGGACCAAACCTATAACTAATAGGGTGTATGTGTCGTTCCAGGTGGAGTGAGCCTGGCAATACAAGATGCCGCGAAGAAAGAAGGCGTGTGGTTCATAAAGAAGGGAGGAGTTCTGTTAACCGGAGACTATTGGAGAGTGATAGTATCGATCAATGTGACCGAAATCTGTGGCGAACTCGCATCACTAAAGGAGTTCACCAGTGGAGTAAGCCAAATTCTATGGCAAGCCGGCAGCGAAGTCAAGGGGTTGGAAACTCAACAGAGAATCATGGTCCGCGTTCAAGAAATCGAGGAAGAAATGTACGAAGCGAGTCACACGCTGATGAACCTTTTGCTCCAAGGGAGAGTGCGACGGGGTTGGTTCAACTTAGGCGGAAGGGTGTTGAAGGTTTTATTCGGGACGCCAGAAGAACAGGATATGCGACAGGTGGAGAGGAGCATACAGGTGCTGGAAAGTCAAACGGCCAACTTGATTCATCTGACGGATGATCATCTAACCTTGACGCGACAACTCAGTCGACGTGCGGAGCAGAATTCCCGGCAGTTGGTGGCATTCGCAAAACAGGTGCGCGAAGAAGCCGACAAGCTGCAGCAGCGACTGGTGGAGATCGGAAAGAAAACGTCCGACCTAGATCGGTTCGTCCATGTGTTCGCCAATACATCCATGATGTTGCAAGAATTAGAATTAGTGTCTTTAAAAGGACTTATAGATTTAAGGAATTTAGTTTTAGCGATGGAGGGGCTGTCCTCTGGTAAGTTAAGTGTAGGTTTAATCTCACCTAGTGAGTTCACTGAAATTGTAAAGCGAGTCAGAACTTCCCTGCCCACTGGACTAGATTTGATCGCGGGGTTTAGTGCCGCAGACATTTACGATTATTACCGTGTGGCAAAAACTCGTGCGTTAGCAGTTGGTGGTGTGATTAAAGTGTTAATTGACTTACCGCTGTCCTCAGCAGGGAGACAGTTTATGTTGTTTCAGGTGCGAACATTTCCAGTGATTGATGAGCAGACCGGACTTAGCACACGGTACAACCCTGATTCAACACACTTCTTAGTGAGTGTCGACCAGGAACAATACGCGGAGCTGCAAGCCGAGGACCTTGAGGAATGCCGCAAGGGGTCTGTCCAGGTATGTCCTGCAGTGTTCCCAATCATCAACCGTCACCACGCCTCTTGTCTGAGCTCACTCTATCTGGGAGATATGGCAGTCGCCAAGAAAGTTTGCCCGAGAGCCATTTTGATGACCAACCACGAGGACATATGGAGCTGGGATGGATCTATGAACCAGTGGATCTACAGCATCGCCGGAGAGCAAAATCTGATATCCCAATGTCATCAAGGAGACGCGGTTGAAGTATCGGAACAGTTGATCGGCGGAGTCGGTGAGATCCCGGCTGCAAAGGGTTGCAGTCTGACGACATCAACGTATCGCATCCTGCCAAATACCAGGGGCAGTAGTGAGGCGAAACTGCAGCGTCGCCTTGTGCGGATCCAGGTTCCCGTTACCGGGCTCATCGTTTCCCTTGATGAGCCAACGGACAAGCAAGAGGTGCAAGAGGCAATTCAACACATTCGAAGCAGTGGGGTGCAGTGGCCAGGCGAATATGGAGTCAGTGAGAGCACGGTGGAACAGCTACAACGGTCCTTGGAAGAAATCCGCAAGACCCGACCAAAGGAGGTGGCTTGGAGCGTGGCGGTGGTGCCAACTATCATCGGCCTCGTGGCGGTGGTGACAGGGCTCCCATTGCTGTGGTATTGCCGGAGGAGGTGTAGCCAACCAGCGAGATCCAGCGACCAAGGAGACACTCACCGAGAACCAGCGGAGCCATTATCAGTCATATACAGGCTAGCCCCCGGAGAAGTCCGAACCCTACGGAAGGCAACCACGGAGGGTGAAGAAGTGATCGTGGGTGGTGAAAGTGCGGTGGAATCAGGTTCCGGCACCATTAATTAGTGCAACGGGGCTATGCGCCACCTTTTTCATGGGAGGGAGTGTTGTAATATAGTGAGATTGAGAAGGAATAATTATAAAAAGAACGAGAGATATTTCTTTTTTCTATTAATATTAGAATTAATACATTGTCTTTGTAAAATATACACAGCGGTCAGAATTCTAGGAAACTGCAACTTCGTCTCGTGTTGCATCCGGCTGAGCCGTGCGGCGAGGGGCGAGGAGTTGGAGGAGTGCGCCTCCCCGCCGATCGGCTCAGCTGGACGGCGAGACGTAGTTAGTCAGTATTGTACTCTGATACGAAACGGGACTCGATAAAAGTTAATGCAATGCAGTAATTGAAATATAAATTAAAATATAATTTTTTATGTGTAATGTGTAATGTGTGATACATGTATGCCGCGTCCGTGTGGGACCGAATTAGTGTAATTCATGAGTTTAGTTCTATTTTATTGAGTGGATTGTGAGAGTATTTTTTTTTGTCCGGTGCCCATTTGGTGGAATGAGGGTGATCGCTCATTTCGGGTTGGTGATGTTGGTCGTCGTGGCTTGCCAGATGGGTGAGTGGTTATATTATATAGATGCATAGTGGGATTTCCTGGAATTCTGACTCGCCCCGTACTTAGCGATTATGTATTTAGTATTTAAGAGGTCGATCTTGCAGTGGTCTTCCGGAAATGGCGGTAAAAGCGCCTAAGGCACTAATTTAGGCTGACCTCCGTCTGAGGTTTGAAGCATCTGTGCCGGCAGCCCTTTCCGGAATATGCACGATCGACATATAGTCTGTAAGTGGTAATAGGTTAAGTTTAGATGGGGAGTAAAGGTTACATTAGGTAGTCAATTAAGGGAGGTCCTAGACCAATTTTATTATTTTATTTTATTTTAAATAATTAATCCTGTAATTGAAGCGTAGTATTGGGACGCCACTTAGTAGTAAGAAAAAGGGGGTCATGGACCAATTTTTATTTTATTTTAAATAATTAAAAGATCCTGTGAAGTGTAGTATTGGGACGCCGCTTAGTAGTAAGAAAAAGGGGATCCTGGACCAATTTGTTTTTCTTTTTAAATAATTAAATTTTTAATTAAAATACTGAGGAGCGTATTTTATTTCACCCATCCGCTTCCACCTCATTCCACTCCGGCGAGGCTTACACACTTAAATGAAATTTAACGAAATCATCTTTCGTAAAATTTATTGCTGTAATATTTTATAATTTTAAAAGTAAATATTTCTCTTTAATTTTTCAATTTCACCAAAAAAGTTTTGGTAGTTTTTCATTTTTCTTTATAAAATTCAAATTGTTCATTTTTGGTTGACATTAAGTTCCATTTCCCTCAAAAATAATCTCTACTACAAAACATTTTGTCCCCTATTTACAGTAGTAACTTAAAATATAAATTGAAATATAGCAAAATAAATTCAAATTTGCCGATTCATTTCTGCAATATTTCCTTGTCCAGTACGTTCTTAATAAAAAGTAGCCAACATATCGGATTGACCCACAGTGGAATATTACTTGGCTAATTTATGAGGCCAAAAAACGATTCAGTAAAATTCAACCCAGGGAGAAAAAACTGCTACTTTCAGTTAAGGACGGTGGGTTTGAACGTGTAATAATTTTCCAAATCCTTGCCGCGAAACAAACTCAGGTTCTCCGCTTTGCAGTGTTAACCACTGGATCACGGAGGCGTCCATTTATACTAATTTACCTTACTCTAGGTGGAGGAATCTTACATTCTGTCTTAATAGGTGGAGGAAATTTACCTCCCTAACTATGGCTAAATGGATGTCGTAAGATTTCTATATTGTGAGGGCTTCATTTAATAATTATTTTGAATATTATTCATCATCTTGCAACTCTATATCCCTTGGTAGGCTTTGGATTTCTCCACAATTCTCCTCCAATCCTCTGTGCTAGTTCCTAGCTTCTCTCCATCCACCCACATCGATCAAACTCAACTTATTCATAACATCGTCCATCTGTCTCTTCCTAGGATTGTCCTTCTTTCTTCTTTTTTATTTTATGACCACAAAGGATTACTTTAGTCTCTTTGGTTAGTTCTTTTTCTTAGCCAGTTTATTTCCTTTTCATTTCTTTCTTTCCAATACTTTTTCATTCTGTCGGATCTTGCCCTTCTTTCTTCTATTATACAATCTTTCCTTTTGTGTCACCACATCCTCATTCTCACAATGTGCTTCAACCACCTCAATCTTTGGGACTTTATGAAACTGACTATCTTATTCCTGTCTTCTATGAGAGTATTCAATTCTTCATTTTCACGTACTCTCCCAGTCATCATATTTTTTTACCGGTTAAAAAGTTTTCCTTTCTTTCGAACATTCTTGCATGTTGCAATCTGTTTCTAACGTAGACCAAGTTTCACTACTACAGGTGACAACTGCGCTCACGAAACGTATATGAATTCTTTCAGTAAATTCATTCTGATATGGAGTCGCTAATTATGTTTTTGTGGTTGTGGCATGTTCAAATGTACTCAAATTTCTTAGCTACATTAAATGTTTTTCCTTAAACAATAAAACTACGAGGAACTCGATTTATATCATCACCAATGGTAATGTAGGCCTATTTTGTTTTTCGCAAATTGGATATTAATATATATTAATCCCAGTCCTGATCCGAGGCTAACTTTCGATGCTTGCAAGTAAAAATGTTTTTCCCAGGCCGAGTTACAAGCCCTGCGCCCCATTGTATTCAAAGTAGTAGAAACTATTTACTACTGCTGTGAAACTGCCCCATTGTATCCAAAGGTTGTACCCGGTTAGATAGAGTACGTAACGAAGCTACCCGCGCCGAGTTAAATGTTCAGTCACTGTTAAAAACGTTAAAAATATATAAGAAACACTGGTCTAACTATTTACTTAGCATGCCAGCTCACATACTTGCTCTACGAGCGTGAAAATATAAACCTAGAAAGAAGCGAGGCTTGGGCAGGGCCAATAAAATAAGGGATCGCTTATTCAACAGCCCTGGGCTTGGAAAGATCTAAAAAGAGATGGTTGCCGGAACAGGCCATTGAGCCTAACCCTTGACAGATGATGATGATGAATATAAATATTAATTAATTAATTTATTTATTTATTTATTATAATACATTGTTTACAACAGCCCAAAGTGGCCATTGTCAAACAATATTCATTCAAAGTAAACAATATTATAATAAACTAAATTACAATTGTACGTGTAAATTAATATACTATTAATCACAAACAATGAGCAGTAAACAATAATTAAGACAAAAAACTCAATGGGGTAAAGAAAGAGTGTCAAATAAACCTTCAGTTCGATGAGAAAACAAACGGTTTTTTCTTAAATACATAAAAAATACCGAAAACTATTGAATAAAATAAAATAAAATTAAAAATTAAATAATTTCTAAAGCCCTGGAGAGCTCGTCAGCCTAAATGAGTTTCCACTCTGATGAAATGGATCTAACGAAATAATCACATCGATTGAGAATTGGCTTCAAAAATGGAGAGAGAAGATCAATGTAATGCAAAATCGCAGCATGTTACATTTACAATGCGGAGAAATACTTGTCCACCAGTAAAACTTGAAGGTGTTGAATTACCACAAAGTGAAGTTGTGAAGTACCTGGGTATACATCTTGAGAGGCGGTTAACTTAGAAAACCCATGTGAGAATGAAGAGGAATGAATTAAATTTAAAATAAAATAGGATGTACTGGCTGATTGGCGGGAACTCTTCACACTCTCTTGAGAATAAGTTGCTGCTTTACAAAATGTTACTTAAACCAGTTTGGTTGCACGGCGTTCAACTTTGGGGAACTACCAGCAGAAGTAACATAGAGGTTATTCAAAGGTTCCAGAATAATGCTCTTCGGGCTATAACAAGGGAACCATGGTTGGCAAGGAATGCAGAAATACAACATTATTGCAACCTTTCTGATGTAATGGACCAAGTCAGGCGTTTCAATAGAAAATATCAGGCAAGACTTGAAAGTCACAAAAATGAATCAGTCATAAATTTTCTAAACAATGCAGAAGAAGTTAGGCGCCTGAAACGTTACCATGTTTTGGACTTATCTGAAAGAGTTTAATGTACAAAAATTATACTGAAAAGTATTCCATATTGTAACATGTAAATATGTCTGTACATAGTAGTTTTCTCTTTTAACACATGAGTAATAATTGATATAATGAGAGGTACTCAGGGTAATGAGGCCTCAACTTGTGATTTGTAAATTCAAAAGATTTGTTTATAGTTTATTAAAAAAAATTATTACAAATAATGTTAATTTTTAAAAAAATTGAGAATGGGTAGCATAATTAGTTGAAAAGGTCTTTCGATAGAACTAATTTTTGGAGCGATTAAAGTTGATTGTAACTTGTAAAAATTTGAACAAAATTTAAATTGATAATTTATGCAGATATATTTTTAGTATGAAATTTGTACGTATTTAAAAAAAAAATAAAAGTATAGTCACTACAAGAAAGAAACATATTTACTGATATTTCTCTCTATATTTTTTAAGAGTATCGACTTCCATTTTGAAAAAGGGTAAAATTCGTTTATAGCAATCTTCTTGTTTGTACCCACGTCCAATCCATATTACAACTCATCCCCGCTCTTTTACCATCACTATCATCTACCTGCAAAATTTGATACGATGTTCCTGATTCAGCGAATTTATTCTGTATTTTATTTTTTTCTATAACTGTTTCAGAACAATTTTCTACTTTCTTTTCTTTTCATTTTTATTCAATTTTAAACTTCACTATATTTTTACCTTCTTACTTTTCAATTCTTTCGTTGTAGAATTGAATTTTTGTGTAAATATTGAAACGCTTGTTACAAGTTCTTTTAGGATCTGGTTATTAATAATGTTAAAATTTCCTTTTAAAAGTACTTATAACAAATAAATCAATTACAAAAAAAAATTATTACGATTACAGCTACTGGTAAATTGATAAATTACAATTAAAATAATTTAAAAAATTGAAATTGTTATTAAAAATTCAAGACAACCTAATTTTAACTATTAAAAACAAGGCATTTTACAATCAAAAAATAACTTAACTCTTGATTACAAAACCCACAATTGTACATGTTAGGCCCTATCTGTTACAATATGAAGATCTGCTTACAAGAGCACCACGTTAAGTACAAAACTGGTTTTAACAAACACTAATGCAGTAGTTTTACATCCGAATTACTAACGGAACTTATTCAATGGAGTTTTCGGAACTTTAGTAATCGTTCACATGCTGTTTCGAGAATAATGAAGAATCACTGGGAATAAAATAACCGAAAATTGTATTTTATCGAAAGATCCAAGGAATAATTGAACGAACGTAAAGATATAAATTTTTTTCTTTGCTTTACGTCCGACTGTTTTGCAAATTACTGCTAATACAGACGACGAAAAGGATGATAGATGAAGATAATTGATGAAAAAATCCCAAACCTGACCGGAAATCGAACCGGGGATTTGCGTTGGGGTTGACGAGTGGTGTTGATTGGTTGTGAACAAAGGAGAGTCAGAAAAAATTCGAAGGATCTTCAATTTGCAGACGCTACTTTATTACTATTTTAGATGAACTTAACTTTTTCAATCAACTAATATAATTAGCGCAACTTAAATCTCAACTGCTTATGTTTTGTCCATACATGTTTTTTTTCTAGTAAGTCATCTGCCTAACAGAATACTTAACTGTTAATTGTTTACTTTTATCTAAATGTCCAGTAAAAATAAATAAATAATTTATTTACATGTATTAAACATTACACTTTTAAAATACGGATTAAATTAACCTTTGTAATTCTCTAGTTGAGATCATTCTGCTAATTAACTAACGAATGGCAGAGATGAGTTCTAAACTCTCTGAAATAGTTATCACATTGTAGGTCTGTATCATGATGAAAATAAGCTAACCATCAGACTCGGTTGTGGGTATCAAAAACCACAAACCAATGTATACATGAGAGACTACGAAACTCACAGAGAAATTAGGAGACCGTATCCCTTAAAGCCCAGTAAAATATTAATTTTCAGTTAACATTTGACTGTATACTCTCCAACTTTTTTGGTATTTAATCCAGCGTTTTACATCCGTAATAGCTAAGTTTATAAAATTAACTTTTAATCAAATTAAAAGAAAAACTTAATTATGTAATTAAAGAGTAAAAGTTTAAAGTCCATTAACTCGTTTACTAAATTCTAATATATTACAAAACCAAACAAAATACGTCAATCTACAAAATTACCAGAAAATTTTATGTAAAATACAGCTCTTTTACAATCGTGTATTTATTTTGCAATCAGTTATTTTTTTTTATTTGTTAAAAAAATATTATTAATAGTGTAATAGTTAGGCGTAATAGTGTGTTAAGATAAGGCTAATAAAAGTACTGTTAAACTATAAAAAAGAGTAAATTTTTTTTAAGTCATGTATATAATATATATTACTAAAACTAATGGTTAGGCTACTTTTAAGTTATAGTTATACGTATATTTACCTAAGTTAGTAGATTAACAGTAGGTTTAAGTTAGAGATTTAAGAAATTAATATTTCTAGTGTTTATAGAACACTATATGTGACAATAGAAAATAAGTGCTAGCACCAGTGGATGACTGCATAATTATATACATGGGGGGGGGGATATTATTGCTAAAGAAAAACTGTTCGTTAGTTTTAAGTAACTAGTTGCAGTAAATCTATAATAAAAAAGTCAATTTTTTATTATATTATATTTATTTATATTATATAATTATTAAACAAATTATTTTTTTCGAGTGAATTTTTCCTAGAATTCAATAAATATGAAAAAAATGTGTGATTTGTTTTCTTTTGTTCCAAATATCTGTTTCTAAAGTGAGGCGTTTGTCAACATGCGGTACAAGATATTTTGAAAGGTCTATTTAGGTATTGATGCAAGCGTATAAGATTTTACTTGTATATTCAACCTGCAGAACGTGTGTACTACAGTACGTAAAAAAACAGGTAAAGGAAACAGCTGATATAAATTTAAATAATATGCATAGTTGTTATTGAAAGTTTGAAAACATGTAAATAATCAGCTGTCAGCATTACTATACTAATACGTAGACTACACTATGTTATTAGAACGCCATGGCTATTGCACCGCGTACTTAACCCGGCCATAACTATCTCTCTCTAGCAGAAATGCAATCTTATACGGCGGCAATAATAATGAATTTTTGTTTATTATATCTTAACGAACTAGAGACTGCATATGAAGGCGGAGCATAGTGACCTAGATCACGCACAGAGCCAACTGAATTTCCTTAATCGTATATTGCGTTGTCACGTTTTGATCCACGCTGTGGATGACACCCAAACAAAAAGTCAGCTGGCAGTTCGGTGGAACAGAGTGTGACTTAGTGAAGGGGCAACATCACACCTGACCTTGGCTGTTATTGGCTAGATCTCATCTACAGTCTTTAGTTTGTTGGGATATAGTGTGACTGGAAAGAAGATTCCTTTTATTACTGTAAATGTAATATGTACGCGTTTCTTTCTGTTAGATTTAATCCGCCAAACTTTCTGTCAACGATTAATGTTGTTTAGTTGATCTTGAAATTATTATAATACAGCTTCCGGTGTTTCGTGTACTACTTCAACTACTACGACATCGTCAAATGTTGTAGTGACTGTATTATTTTGAAGAAGGCATATCGGAAGTGTATAGGCAAAATAATATTGGAAAAAACACTGCTTTGAATCCTTTTTGAAAAGGAAACAAAAGAGATGTTTAATATTGTTAAACATGTTTTACAAACAGACATTTTATGATTCAATTCAAAAATGGAAATTTGATGTTACGTTTAATAATTTAAATAAACTGAAGGAAAACAAATAATTTTATAGGATTATGTGTTACAATATCTTAAATAGTGACATTAAGTTTTGCAAACTGGTTGGATAAAGTTAATATTCGTTGGCTGAGTTATTATTCATATGAATAATGATCACTAACTCCGTGGTGACGTAAGTTTAGATTTAACAAGAGTTTATGAACAGAGATATCCGGGGTGCATAAATTTCCAACCACAGCTTTCTAACTTCCGACTCATATGTCTTTGTTTGCTTACTTTACTGCAAGCGCCATTCAATTGCAATATACACTACAGTACTTACTAGCTTCTAACAAATTTAATAATTTCTCGTTATTTATTTCAAAAAGGTAAAAAAAACAAAGATCTTAATTTAATATATATTTTCGTTGGCAATTAAACTTGTAATATTTCATCCTATAACACTGATATTACCCGTTAACCAACAACACAGGATTTTAAACGGAATTTTGATTGCAGTTTGTTGCAATTTAAATTCCAACAAAGTTTGTAATTTTGTTTTAATCATAATTATTTATTGTGATTGATTAATTTGTTAGTAAATACTTGTTATAAATTTAAGAACTTTACTTATAATGATAAGTAAAGTACTATATAAATATATATATATATATATATATATAAGTACTATAATAGTAAATGTACTATTAACCATATATTCCAAAAGATCCTGGAGAAACTTGACAATAGAATATGCACTAATGAGATTCAAGTTGTTGGTAATCGGAATGCTCCATAAAAATTGTAATTTTTTAAAAGAAATTGAAATCCTGGTTATTTTTACAACATCATGTCAAATTTTTGTTTCATTAGTAGCCTATATACACCCATCAGGTTGGTCTAAAGGTAAAGTCGTCGCCGCGAGTCAGCTGTTAAATAGCTGATTTTCGGTGACGAAAGTTCCTGGTTTAAATTCTAATAAAGATAGTTACTTTTATACCTATCCTTGCAAGATTGGTTACAGAAGTGGAGGATTAAGGTGAGTCCATGTCACATTCACTCTACGTAGACGAACGTGTCCACCAGTAGTACTTAATGACATTATGGTGCCGCAGTCAGAAGATGTGAAGTACCTGGGGCTTCATCTGGACCGCCGACTGTCGAGGAAGAAACACATTTTGACGAAACGAAGACAATTGGACTTGAAATTGAGAAATATTTTTTGGTTAAATGGAAAACGCTCACAACTTTCAACTGAATCAAAAATGTTGCTATACAAGACAATATTCAAGCTGATGTGGACGTACGAGATACAACTTTGGGCGACAACTAAAAATACCAATATTGACATTTTGGAACGTTTTCAAACAAAATTTTTACGATCATCTCTTAGAATCATCCCATGGTACATACAAAACAAATATATCTATAACGACATACGACTTAATTCAGTAAGACAGGAAATTACACGATTTAGCAAAACATACGAACAAAGACTAAACGGACATCCAAATCATCTCGCGATAAACTTACTGGAAAACAGTGACTATACGTTTACAAGACTTAACAGGTACAATGAGTTGAATTTAATTAACAGATTCGAACACAAATTTTTATTTCAGATATTTGTATGTGTATATATGTAAATATTTTTTTTTTAAATTTTGAATCATTTCAAAATTAATTAATTTTTTAAAACTACAAAAAATTATCTGTAAGAATTATTATTAATGTATAATGTTGTAAATTTGTCTTTTCTATGTTGACCTTATTACTTATTGTTCTTGTTTTTTTATAACAGAACAGATTGTAATTTTGCTGATTTGATAAAAAAAACTTTTATAACGATTTGAATACTGGACAGTGGTTACCGGTGTACTTTGATGGTTGGGATTTAATTAACCACACTCTCTCAGGAATGGTCGGCCTGGGTCTTTCCAAGGCTACACCTCATTTACACGTCATATTCATCATCCTCATCTTATTCGGTCATGGGAATGCTTATTGTTCTGATTTGAGCAGATTGCAACGTACACACATTAGGGATAAAAAAATAGTATATAAATCTGGCTAATATCATTATTTTACATGTATTTAAATAGTGTATCTGTTTTATAATGCAGTCCTTATCCAATGTAGTCTTAATATATAAAATGTAGCTACTCATTTAATTTCCGTATTATCTATTCATTTAAAACTAAAATAAAATTTGTAGAATTTTTAATTTTCTACAACTTTTATCATATACATTTTTGCGCTAAAATGCATATTAAAGCCGCAATCTTAAAAAATATTTTTTTACTTAAAATCAGCCTACCTTACACGAATAAACTACTACTTCAGGTTGACCGATTTTGATGAAAATGTTCGTGTCGGGTCCGGTATCTAACTTATGTTTCAAGTTCATACAATGTTCCGTTCTTGAGATATTCTGTTCAAACACACACACACACACACACACACACACACACACACACACACACACACACACACACACACACACACACACAATATCTGTCTTAAAAAACTTATTTGCCTGTTGTTTTAAATTATTTGTTTTATTTTGTTTTTTTTGAAAATTTTTATGTTTTTCATTTTTTTTTAGTAAAGTTAACAAATCTTTTTGATTTTTCTTATAATAATAATTTCTTTTAATAATTTCTTCCATTAGGCATAAAATTTTTAGTGATGGGATTGCAATGTATACCAGGGTAATTGTGGATATAATAGGGCCTAGTTCAAATAATTTCTGTTGGTTGATTTTCTGTTAGATTTAGGTTTGATAATTTGTTGACACACACACACACACACCAATCGCTTAAAACATGTTTTTTGGGTTCAGGGGGTATGAAAACTTGTAGATTCGGTGAAAACTCGATTTTGAAAAATCGACATGAAAACAATCGTTTCCTTCCTACATATTCATATTGGCAAGAGAAAGTAAAAATTAAAAACTATACAATAGAAGTGCTGAGTTTTAGACTAAGAAAGTACAGAAGTATGTAATGATTTAGTAGAAGTTAACACAATAAAAACCTGTTTATAATTCTCTTCATAATTACATAACTATACATACATAAATACCATAGTTCTTCATAATTTAAGGAACAAATAGATTATGTTGAGTTTCTCTGTTATTGAGAATATTAGTGATAAATAGGCCAGTCAGTGAAAGGGCTTCGGATTTATGTACATTATAGAGATGACAAAAATAAGTTAGACAACTCGAATAGTAAATCTATTCTAAATTTTCAATTTTAGAATACTATGTCCATCAGTATTATTCTTGACAGTTTATTGATATGATAACAATATTATTATATCTGCTGTTATATACAGCTTTATATAAAAGACATATAAATTCAAAAACACTCATGTAACGAAAGCAATATATCTCCTACACAATAGATCTAAAATATCAGAATATCTCTTATGTCCTACTCTTTGCTTTGTTCATCTTCTGTTACCAGCCGTTCCATTGAAAAGTGATATCCGGATGAATTTCCATTTAAAGTCAAAATGGAATGTTGTTGCCTACAAATCGGGTTACAACTTATTATACAAAAATTTATTTTAAAAAAACACTAAGAAAATAAATGACTAATAAATTTTTCACACGCTACTTTTTCTTGTAGTTGTAATATTTAAATCACTTTAAGATGTTGTAGTTTAGGTCGTCAGCCTGGTTTGAACCTGTAGAGGTTTTACTAAGTTAAACGAGTGAGGTGGTTTACCATACCTCACTGAGAAGAAAAATACGCTTCTCAGCATGCCGGGCCCTCTGAGAAGCACATATTTTCCACTCTGAAAATGACACCTATACTTCATTCACAACAAGATCGAGCTGTATAATGAAATACATTACTTTCAGAGGAGATAACTCTGACTAGTGTCTTTTACACCTCTACTTCTTTTTTTCTGAAATGATTTAGTGATTTAATTGGCTGACCATGTGATAAGAAACATAACTATTTATTTTAGCCCTGCATCGAACAGATTGAGTGTAAATAAGTTGACAATCGACCTATCTGTAAAGATATATATATATATATATATATATATATACTTAATAAAAAATAAAATAATTATATTAATGAAATGTTCTGTAGATCAATGTTTGTAGTCAGTAAGCTATTATTTTTTTTATGAGAGCGAAACGTGAGTGATAGGAGCTGTAGAAAGGAAGAGGATAGAGCTTTTGAAATGTGGTGTTATAGGAAAATGTAAAAGATTAGGTGGGTGGACAAAACAAGTAATTTAAGAGGTTCTTGAACGAGTGGATGAAAGAAGTAGTGTAATGGTACAACATTATGTGATATATAAATGTAAAAGTTGAATAATATAATTTTAATTACATCATATTTTAACCAATTAGCATTTTAGTAATTAGAAATTTGTTCGGTAATTATATTTATATTTTGTAATAATGTTTTCATTAATATTTTTTGATTTAATATTGATTTATATATTTTAAATAATCATTGTTTAAAATGTTCATTTATAAAAAAGAATAGCTTTCTTAACTTGACTTTAGTCCCAGAGCTTTAAGAGTAAACTTGTGTATTTTGTTATATGAATAGTCAGAGACCTAAAATAAACAATTATTATTATTCGACGTGTATTTATACAATAAGATAAATTTATTAATTAATCAAGATAAGTTAATCGTAAATATTCATCTGGAGTTTGTAGAATAGCAGTCTATGTTCTATTAGGTCGTTGCATTAGGTATTAGCATCGTTGAAAGATGATTCAATTTAAGTAACGATTTGTTGTTAATTCAAGAAATAATTTTTAAAAATAATCAAAATTAAACAATTTCAATTTTAAAAGTAAATAGAATAAACAGTAATAAAATGTATTAAGAAAATTCATGAGAAGAAAATTAAATATTAAAAGAAATTAATTCCAGAAGCCAAATATTTTAAATTTAACCAAGGAAAACAAAAGAAAGTATAACTTAATTAAATAAATTTTGAAAATAAGAACATAAGTAAAGAAGATTAGTAAAACAACAAGAATCCAATTAATTGTGGAACTAACGTAGTTAAAATGACTGATATTTTAAAAAAAAATATGAAGAAAAGATTTGAATAAGATTATGAACATCTATAAAACCGATTGCAACAATGACTAAGCCCCCATTCGATCCCGGTCAATGGAAGGACACACATACAGCAGAGAAGACTCCAAGGAATTTATAAAATCGTAACTATTTAATAATTTAATAATTGAGCTCATAGGTAGATTAGAGAATAATAATTAAATTCAATATTACAACAAATTAATTAATTTAGAACATATATATAGAGTTATAAAACAGTGTCATTAATAAATTCAATTCAAATTAATAATTTTTGTAACAAAATAAATTTGTAAATTTTCAAATTTCTTAACGTTCATTAAATTTCAATTTATTTTGAATTTCAAATTTGCGTTTTTTTTATTATTATTTCTCTACAAGTTAAACAAAAGTTAAGAAACGTAAAGCTGACTTATTTATTAATCAAGTACTATCTTTCATACGTTTCTGAACGAATAATATTATTATATAGGCCACCTCCATAGCGTAGTGGTTAGCGCGTTGGCCTAACACGCGGAGGTCTCGGGTTCGATTACCGGCCGGGGTCTGGAAATTTTCACAAGTCAAAACTCACAGCTACATTCACATAATCCACCGTAGTCGGTAATAACCAAGCAAACGATGGAACTTTAAATAAATACATAAAAAAATTAATATGATTTAAATAACCATCCAAGGCGGAATACACAAAATATACGAAAACATCTTACCAGAAGAAGGGATATAGGGTTTTGGGGCATATCTTAACACATCCAGGTATGGCTCTATCAATAATGAAGCGTAATATTGAGGGAAAGAATTGTAGGTAGAGGAAAAGGTCAGAATATTTAAAGCAAATTACAACAGATGTTGTAGGTATGTAGATATGAAATGACTTGCCCAAGTTAGACCGTTTGGAAAACTGCATCCAACAAGCCGAGAAACTGATTACAAAAAATTTAAAAAAAGTACAGCAAACATCATCAAAAAGGTGAATCAACTCAAAATGGAATGGGCCAATTTTTCAATGCTGTTGTATTTTACAAAAAGAAATTCATTTTAGGAAAAAGTGGTTATATAAAAAGTACCAAATTTTTGACTTTAAGAGTTGACGAATGTCCAGTGTTTGAAAGATCCTTGAACAGTTACTCAGAAGAACAAAGAGGGTGAATTGTTTTTGTAAAATAAGCTTTTTTACTTTTTCCACAAGAATAATAAGAATTTAATTTTTATAACTTACGAAAGAATAAAAAAATACTTCCATATACATAAGGAAGGAGGATAATAAAAATAAAAGGAAGGCCTTGGAATCTTTGACTGGATAAGTTATTTGTGGAAAGAAAAAGCCTGAGAAGAGAGTGCATCCAAGAGGATAAATTTATTAACAAGAGCAATAAAAGTCAAGAGTTTGTACAATACAACCGGGAAAAGGAATAGTGAAATGATAATTATTTTACACATTTTAAAGTAAGGATTTCTGAACAATAAATTAAATTAATTACACTTCTAGGAAAATATTTGTGACACATTTTTATTTAAGTCTTAAAGTATAGTTACAATAGATAGGAATGAAGAAACATAATTTATGGAATGGAATTTTTAATAAATATTTCATTAAGTTTTATTCCTCATAAGATGTATAAAATATAACAATAAATTACAGAACTCGGTATGGAAATATAAAGTTGGAAGAACAGAGGATATGAAATGAATTAAGTACGTAGAATAATCACTTTAATTAAATATACTCCTTAATGAAACGTGAAATTTGTATAATTGCGTTATAATACATAATAGATGCATCCTATTAAGAAAGACACTAATATTATATTGATATAATCGTTTCATAAGACTGTACTTGTAATCTCTTTGTTACCCTGAAGAATTTCAATAGAAAATAACTTTCAAAAAAATCTGGTGTGAAACACTCACACAACTTTCTCATGCCAATGCAAATAATGAACAATATAACCTAACATTAGTGCATTATAACCGAACATTAGAAATAAACAAAAAAACTAACCTCAATAACCATAACCTAATTTTATTCATGAGTGAAAGACGCGAAATGAAAATCAACCTCAGTTTGGCTTAAAAATACGGAAAATCACACTTTCACGCTAAACTAGGCTCTGTAGAAAAAAATGCTTTAAATAAAAGTTAGTTGTAGATCATTTAATTTCCTATAAATTAGATTATAGGTCTATACACTTTTGTCGTAAAAAGCATAAAGGCCGAAATCTCAAAAAAGTCGGTTTTTCACACGTTTTCGTGAGAAAAAACAGAAAATCGCTAATTACCGCTATACTAAGCGTTATACAAAAAAAAAATGTTTGAAATAAAAGTTGTAGGTTTTTAAATTTTCTACAACTGTTGTAGGTTTTTAAATTTTCTACAACTTTTATTATATAATTTTTTGCGCTAAAATGCATATTAAAGCCGTAATCTTAAAAAAAACTAATTTTTTACGTAAAACAGCCTTACCAAGAATTTCAGCAAACATGGCGTCTACCCTATCTTGTAGAACATAAAAAATTTAGTAAATGAGGCGATTTTAAAAAAAATCGTAGGACCAGTTTTTTGAAAATCGCAAAAAAGTGAAAAATTACACGAATAAACTACTACTTCCGGTTGACCGATTTTGATGAAAATGTTTGTGTCGGGTCCGGTAGTGGTACGAAACTTAAGTTTCAAGTTCGTTCAATGTTCCGTTCTTGAGATATTTTGTACACACACACACACACACACAGAGAGAGAGAGAGACACAGACCAATCGCTAAAAACATGTTTTTTGGGTTCAGGGGGTCTGAAAACGTGTAGATCCGGTGAAAACTCGATTTCGAAAAATTGACATGAAAACAATAACTTACTTTCCTTCCTATATATTCATATAGCCAAGAGAAAGTAAAAATAAAATATACAATGAGCAGTATTTTACAGACTGATTGTTATGAGTGAGGTAATCGTACAAGTAGCGGAAAATGCGACAAGTCAACACTGTGGGTAATTCCATTGACCTTCAAGCTCACAATGATATGACGTGGACTCTAGTCAACAGTTAGTCATATTAAATTAAATAATATCAGACAGGTTAGTGATTTGTTATGCTCCCTAACTGACAACAAAAGTTAACGAATGCATTAGGCCTTTTCGTGCTTATTCATACACCTGGACAGTAATAATCAAACTGGTTTTACGTAAAAACCCAATTACACAACCATTTCAACCCAATTTTTTTTATCTTTGGGCGGTTTTAAAATTTTATTGATTGATGATGCCATAAGACTTTGATTAGGTGCCAAGATAATAATTATGAGGTGATATAAGGAAAACTGCCAAACCTGACCGGGAATTGAACCCAGAACATTTAGCATAGAAGCTAGTTGCGCTGGCCCCTGCACAATCTGGCCAGCCACCCAGAATTATATAAAAACTTTAGAATTTTTCTAATACGATAGCAATATGTATGTTTTTACAAAATAAAAAGTATAAAAATAAATTAAATCGAATAAAGTAATTTTCTTTATTACTAAGTTATCTTATTACTTCAATAAGAGAATTTATACGTGTTGAAAAACTTAATTCTTTTAGCAATCAATGAAAAGCTTAAGAAATAAAATTTATAATGTCTTCAGTAAAGATAAAAAAAACTGGAATAGAAAAGAATTTTCAAACTTTCCAAACATTTATACCCCATTCCAAAATTACAGAGCAGTAAATATTGGTTCTTTCCTATACAAAAACAATTCAAGTTTACCAACCTAATAATTTATAGGAATTGTTAGCTACCTGTTGCATTTCGTGAACGTATCGCTTATTGATAAGAAAGTTGATGTATTTTCCTGCAGGGAGTTTTAATCGAATTAAAAGCAACTAGTGATTGTGTGAACTAGTTACAAACGTTATTTAAAAGTTCAAGAAATAAAAATGATTTAAGCTTACCAGCTTACCTACAGGTGGTTTATTTTATAAATCCATTGACTAACGTATTAATTAAAAACAAACAATCACGCAAAGCTTTTACCTTCATGATTAACAACTTTAAAATCTGATACACTTACGCTTTTAAGTTTTGTTGTGAGGATATTTACATTGTAGACAGTTACTCAAATTGTTTAATGATTTCTATTGGTTTCCTGAAAAGCAACACTCAACAACCGGTTGCTGATTTAAACTTGTAAAACCTAAATTAAACCAAGTGTCTTCTGAGATGCGCACACCGGCTTTATGAGAAAGAGCTATTTAGAAAGAGATGGAAATACTGTGACGCGCTCGGTATAGTCTGATTGAAAATTCAAACTAAGTTTCGGAAAATATATTTTAATCGCGGTACTAAAATCTAAACGACCCGGGAAAATAAATATTAATATTTACAAGAAATGAACGTAATATTTAAGATGATATCGGACTAGAACTTATGACACTCCAAGTCAACCCTTTATAGGGCAGGACTACGGGGGGAAATAAATATGTCGTAAAAAGTTAAATTTTGCTTTAGGCCTACAGGGACTTGAATAATGTATTTCTAGTGCCAGAAGAGTAAGATATTTTTTTTTATATAAGTCCTGGTAAGTGTAATTACCAAGGAACGTTTATTGAAAAGGGAATCGCATAATGTTTAGTGGTAAGAATGCTTATTAAAACAACTTGTAGTGCTATATAACAAAAAAGTGTGTAGAGTAATGTATCTTTACTTTATATTAGCATGAATGCTTGCTTCCTCGTAAAAAACTAGAATTTTCTAAGTACTGTACAAAAGTAACAAGAAAACAACACGGTAGCATACACTGGAATGAATCCTTACTACATTCGTGCAACTAACGAAGAAAATGGTCGTTGCGCACTAATTTTAATATATGGATAGCCTACTTACCAGAGAACATCTATAACACCATAAAATGCCAATAAGCTTCAACTTCATAGATTATTCTTATATAAACTCGACCTTATTGCCAGTGGTAAGTATACTTACCAAAGACCTATAAAGAGTTAACTACTCACGCTGAAATAATATACGAAATAACAATGTTGGTGCTGAGATATTTGGTTTGTAATTGGAGTGCGGATTATACCGGACGGCTCCACGGTCGTTCAAGGTCAGACTAGACTATTTCGCATCCATCATTGAGAGGCCACTTGGTTTGAGTTGGATTATAGCACATTTTCGTTATCAGCATTTTCGGTTCGATGGCCTGTATAAAAGTGGAAAGAAGACATGAGACTGCCAATTATCTAAAATTATGACGTAGAATAAGGATTTGTAGTTTGAACTTGATTGGTTAAAAGTCTACATTTCATTGGTTATCACTGATTACGAGCCAAACAACGTTGACTTCTAACCGAGCGTATTAAAACCAAAAGAGGACCTACCTTTTTACGTTCCTAGTAGTGACTTCTAAAGGTGAGTTACTTGGGTTTGTTTAAACCAAATAAATCCAGAGGTTGAATACATAGTTCAGTGAAGTAAAATTTCTGGTTTTCTTGTCAAAAATTAATAAACATTGTTCAACAATAGGGATTTAGACGTGAGACTATTGTGTTTTCACATTTCACTTTAGAGCAATCTTAAAACATTCAACGATGGGGAACGATAAATTCAATCAAAATTTGGCCGACGCAAACTTTTCTGTTTCTCCCCCGCGTTAATCAGCTTCATTGGTACGAGAATTTACTAGTTGAACCCAGTTGTTATCCGTGTAAACCCCCCTTAACAGAACTTTGCTGGTAATCAGACGCGTTTTTAGGATTGATACCTATTTTGTGGGAACATACAACTTTTTCCATATTTTAAACCGATACATGTATACAACATTATCATACATATGGTTAGGAACATTTACGGAGATAAAACTATTGTCCCGTATCAGTATGCTTCATAGGGAAAATAATGCAAAGATTAGTGTCAAAACTATATTAGTTTTTTATTTTCACTTCGAAACCTGAGCTTTATCAAATTATTAGAACTTTCTCAAAGCTTTTATTTATTGGGCATACCCAGCTTATCATTCAACGCCAGTAATGTACGTTTTCCTATTCCTATCATCAATTTCCTGACTCCATGACCGCTCGTTAAAGACTAGCTGATAATGAGTAGCCAATCAAATTTTCATTTCATTATATCAATTGGCCGATCCATGGTGTATTGATCAGCGGAAGTGGCTTCTACACCGGGGTCCCAAGTTCGATTCCCGGTCAGATCTGGAATTTTTCATCACTCATTTTCATTTATCACCCTTATCATCTGTATACCATAAATTGCAAAACAGCCGGACAGTATATATAATAAAAAATTAATTTATTAAGCATTTTAATTTAATTAAAATATATCCACCGTTTAATTATTTTTATTGTAAATAAAATGATATAATATGTATAATATATTATAATTTTTTAACCAAAGTTTTATTTTATCTTCACCTCTTGTTAACCTTATCCTGTAAAGGCTTATACATTCTTGCAGATTAAGACAAAGTTAACAAAACAAAATACTGATCTAATATTTACTTAAGCGAGTGAACATTCTCAGTATAATAATTACATGAGCGAATTTACTATTAAGATAATAATCTCATTGGAATCAGTGAAGTACTACACTATCATAATTGGATTATAAAATTCATTAAACAATGTTGTTTGAAATAAACATGTGATTAAACAGAATGCATTAACTATTACTAAAACACCTTTATTGTGTAACAAGGAAACTTTACCATCTTCCTGTCTACTTAAATTAGGTTCCATTATTGAACTGTGTAGAATATTTGATTAGAAACTTTTTCTTATTTGGATAAATCTATGAATCATATTAATGATATTATTTATCATCTCTTTTATTAATTTAATGTACATTACAATGTGCAAACCAAGAATTTATTAAAAAATTATTTCTTTCGCAACCGCAAAAATTTATTTATAAACTTGTTTTTTTTATCCGAGGCGGCGAGAAAATCCCATATTTACTCCTCCACAATGGGGGAAGTAGTGTTGGACTCAATTGAGGCGTACTCGTCCAGCCCCAAGGAGGCCTCAACCGCCTAACAACCAAAAACCCACCGCCGAACTACTTGATCCGGCATCAGCAAACAACCACAGTATATAATAACTGGACGAGGTTAATAAAGATTGAATGTTTCACCGATTATTACCTCCCTGGAACTGTTTATATTAATATTTATAAACTGTTTACTACCAGGGAAATGCCAGGTTAAAAATTTACATACTGGTAGCGGGGCGTGGAAGGGAACCGTAGCCTAAGCTACAGTAGGCCAAAATTTGTTAATGTTTGATAACCTACAATTTTGTAGAAATTTATTTTCAATGTTATTAATAATTATAGTTTGAAATTTTACTTCTTTAAAGTGAGTACAATAGCACAACTGCAAAACATTTAAAGATAAGGGCTTCCTAAATAACTAACATTATCTATACGCTTTTGCCTATACGCTTTTTCATTTTAAATTTTTATTGTTTTTTATAGTGTCTATTATTTCACTACAAAAAAGTGTGGATTAAGTACAGTTATAGATATTGAATTATTCCTTACTTAGTTGATTTATTTTACTGAATTATAAATAATAACAATAACATACTAAACACAAAGTTGATAACATAAGCTATAGTGAAATGTTCATAAAATTGTTCCGCGTGTTGTTGTAGTTGAACATTGAAAACAGACAAGAATGTTTCTGACCATAAACCCAGCGTTAAAGTCCGACAACCAAAAACATGGAAATCAAAACCAATGAGGATGGTATTTTAAATATATCAATTCAGAAAATTTGGATGAGGATGGGCATTTTAATTATTGATAGGGTAAGGTTTGCTGGGTGGTGTTTTTTTATTGGGGATTATATCTATTAGTATAAGAGTTGTACATACACCTAAGCTAACCTATGATTTTCCTATTGCTACAAGCTTCAACAGGGTTTGTTGTTGAATAAGAAAAAAAGATAAACAACAAAAATTTATTTCATAATTTTTACTAGCAAATTGAGAGCAATTAATTTAATAATCCTCATAGAAGAGAAGTGCACTCTGATGAAATCATACCTTTTTATTTTAAAATGTGTTAATTAAATCGTTACAAACATATTTAATTGTTGAATATAGTTTATAAATGTATTACTAGAATTCTCTCGCAATCAATGAGATACAAGTGTTTTAAAATCTCTAATAAATCAAGTTAAACTAACATCATTAATTTGTCACAAGTAGTTAAATTCAATGAATTTGCAATTAAGTTTATAATTTGAATTTATATTAACCCATTGAAAATTTCAAGTTTTATGGTGTAATAATTAAAAGATTTTTCTCTAATTTGTTCTGTAATTATCACGAAAATATAAATAATTATTATAGAAATTAAAATGTTTAATTATAAATTTATTAAATTTCTTTCCTATCCTTTAGGTGATAATCTTAAAAATAAACCCTCTAGGCTTTTAACTTCTAAGAGAGCGTTTTGACAAGTTTCATGTTTCTGACACCAGGTGGGGACACTTTATAACAAAGTCTTTGTTCCCACCGACCATTTCAAAAAGGCGTTCGGAATTCCACTTTCCTTAAAGTTTGTCTACTGTATTAAGAATACTCTTGAGTTATATTTTTATATTTAACCTACTTCAGATTAAGCAGACAGATTGAGTGTTAAGGTTTATATTTTCGACGTGTTTTTTCAACTTATTTGAGCTTTTGTTCTAAAACATGGTTAAGAATTTGTAATCAATGGTAGATAATTAGTAGCACTTGAAATAGCCTGTTGTTAGTGTCAGAGGGGTAATGTTAAGAGACCCGGAATACCTATTTCCGGAATGTTAATGTACGGAACATTTTCTCAAAAACTGTCAGAATTATCCCGTCAAATTTTCTTGTGATTACTTTTCAGACTATTTTATAGCCACTGGGTTAGTAGCATCTTGATATATATATTGTCAGGAAGATAAGACTTTTTTTTTGAAATTACCACTTTTGAAAATCATAAATTTTTGCCTATTGAAGTGGAAAATAAATATTTAAACACATTATTTTACAGTAATATTAACTCAGTAAATTTAAATTATGGTATGAAAGGCTATGCTAAAATTTCATTAAAATCCATTCACAGTTGGCTGAGAAAATTTCCTTATGCGTCAAAAATTGCTTTTTACGGGTAACAAGAAAAAACTAAAAGAGAACACAATATACGTTAAATAATTCAATGTTATTTTTACAGTTCAGGGGTTAATATATTAAATTCACAGGTGGTCTGGTACTAACTTAAAGTTTTAAACCAAAAAATATTGCACGAAATAAAAAAAATATTTATTTATCTGCTGTCATTCAAGCAAATAGATGTTATGCAAATGGTAATGTTTACAAAATAACGTAAGGATTCAACATAACGGGTGATTCAAAAAGAGCGCCGGTTTTTAAACGGCTGGTAAATTTTTGTTTATCGGTTGGTAACATTGTTAGACTTCATTTCTATTTCGGAGAACATTCCGATTGACGATTCAGTTGTAGTTTCGCTTGTTCGCAGTGTAGTACTCTCGCAGTCTGTGTCTAACCATGGAGAAGTTTACTATTGCACAACGAGTGTTAATCGTCAAAACATTTTACCAGAGTGGAGAGAGTTATGCGGCTACTGTCAGGCGACTTCGCGGTACTCTAGGACGTAATGAAGCACCGAATGAATCAACAGTTCGCAGGCTCATGAAAAAGTTTTTTGAGACGGGTTCAACAGTCGACCTTAAAAGTTCTGGACATCGTCGTTCTGGCCGAACTGAGCAGAACGTTGCGTTGGTTCGTGACAGTGTGGCTGTTAGCCCAGCAAAATCAATACGTCGCCGTTCTCAACAATTGGGTTTACGATGTTCTTCTGTACGGAGAATTCTTCGGTACGATCTCCAATATCACCCGTATAAAATTCAGTTGACGCAACATTTGAAAGTGGCCGACCACCAGAAGAGACGACAGTTTGTTGACTGGGTATTGAGAAAACGGCAGGATGATGACACCTTCGCAAACAAAATCATTTTCAGTGATGAGGCGCACTTCCACTTAAACGGTTTTGTTAATAAACAGAACTTCCGTATGTGGGGTTTAGAAAACCCTCGCGTGGTTAATGAAAGGGAAATGTATGCACAGCGAGTGACAGTTTGGTGCGGCTTTTGGTCGGGCGGTGTCATCGGCCCTTACTTTTTTGAAAATCAAGAAGGACAAGCCGTGACAGTAAATGGAGACCGATACCGTACGATGATTAGGGAGTTTTTGTGGCGTCATTTGGATGGAATGGACATTGACGAGTTGTGGTTTCAGCAGGATGGTGCCACCTGTCACGCTGCACGAGAAACAATGTTGTTGCTCCGTGATCGGTTCCAGGATCGCATCATTTCTCGTAATTCCGACCATCAATGGCCACCAAGGTCGTGTGACTTGACGCCTTGTGACTTTCATCTTTGGGGTCATCTGAAGTCATTGGTGTATGCCAATAAACCCCGAAGCATCAATGACTTGAAGGAGGAAATTCGACGGGTTATCGGGCAAATGGAAGTCGAAACTTGTCGTGCAGTAGTATCCAATTTCATGGACAGAGTTGATGCGTGCCAGCGCAGTAGAGGAGGACACATGCATGAGATCATTTTTCATACATGAAATCGGAAGGTAAGATGAACTTGTTGATGTATTTATTTTCAGTTTTTCAATAAAATAAATCTCTTAATTTGATATATCAAAACCGGCGCTCTTTTTGAATCACCCTATATTTTTGATTAAAAATAAACTGCAAAACCTCAACAAATGTTTTATATCTATATTGTTGGATGTGGGAAACTCTAAATATTAATAATTTGCAAAAACCCGGAAATGTGAAAATTTTCAATTTTTTTCGTTCCAGGTACCTTTAAAAACTGTTTACAAACTTTACTGGATGAATACAATTTACTACAGGGGTAAAAAAAGGTAACTATACTATGTTTCATTTAACTCTGAAATTGATGAAAACAGATCACAAATAGCCATACTGTTGAAAGAACGAGACTGGCATTTAAACAGCCAGTTAACTATTTAAATTAGATACGAAAGTTTATAAACCACTGGTTAAAGTGAAAGTGGTAAAATCAAAAATTTGTTAGTTTCCTATTCATAACCTAAGGAAGTGCCCGTAACAAACAGGTGGAGTGTCAAATTATTTACACAGGGCTACAAAAAATAGTTCTGTTCCTTATCAGATGGTCAGCCAATTAAATGACTGTATCATTTAATAACAGAAGAGGTAGAGGTGCGAAAGACACTAATCAGAGTTACCTCCTCTGAAAGTAATGAATTTCATTATACAGCCAGACCCTGTGGTGAATGAAGTGAAGGTGTCATATTTGGAGAGTGGAAAATATGTGCTTTTCAGAAGGCCCGGCATGCTGATAAGCATACTTTTCCACTCAGTGAGGAGGCATGGTAAATCACCTCATTCCTCGTTTTACTTAGTAAAACCTCTAAAGGTTCAAACCAGCTTTTCGGGTGATGACCAAAAAACAACAACCTAAGGAAGAAATTTAATGAGTTTTAGAGCATTATTTATTGGATAAAAGAACATTTGATGACAAGCAAACGAATCAGCCAATAAGTGCTTACGAATTATTTTATATATTAATATTTATACAGATTAAATGTAAACAGAATACATATTTAAAACACAGAATTAACAACATAAATATATAATAAATGAATTTCAAACAAATTTAAAACGTAACCATAAAGTTTTAAACATCCATTAGCAGAATACTAAATTGACATACTAAAAGTCTAAATATAAATTTATTTATATACCCATGCGTAAAAATATATTGAGTACTCGAACAGAGCGCGTACATTTACGAGATACGCGCGGGTGCTTTTAATGTATCCGAATGGGGATATAAAAATATAAGAGGCTATGCGACTAAAAGCATTCGGTATCTAGTCTAAGAGTGCAACAGATAACTCTAAACATAAAACAAGAGTTAACAAATAATAATAATAATAATAATAATAGAATTGCAAACCTCATTGTTAGCTAATCTTCAAGCAGTATATTACTGTACTTATTTCACAATGAATTTTTATCATGTATTTAAAACTGTTAATTATGTATGGAACCCATCGGGTTGGTCTAGAGGTAAAGTCGTGGCCAAAATCAGCTGTTTAACAGCTGATTTTCGGAGACGAAGGTTCCTGGTTCAAATCCTAGTAAAGGTACTTACTTTTATACGGATTTGAATACTAGATAGTAATTACCGGTGTACTTTGATGGTTGGGGTTCAATTAACCATACTCTCTCAGGAGTGGTCGTCCTGGGTCTGTGCAAGACTACACCTCATTTACACGTCATACACATCATCCTCACCTCATTGGGTCATGGGGTTGCTTATTGTTCTGAATTGAACAGATTGCAACGTACACATATTAGGAATTAAAAAAAAAAATAAAAATAAAAAATAATAAAAAAAATAAAATTATGTATGGTCAACAACGTGGAACAGCGGAACCAATTAAAATGCAGTTATTACGGTTAATTAAATTATTGCGCTTTTTCCAAAAAGTGCCGTAAACAAAACGTTCAACTAAAATAATTATATTAGCTACATAAAGTAAAGTTCTATGATTTGTTATTGGTAGAAATTTTTACTTTCATTTGCCTATATGAATATATAGGAAGGAAAGTATTGTTTTCAAGTCGATTTTTCGAAATCGAGTTTTCACCGGATATAGTACACGTTTTCAGACCCCTGAATCCAAAAAAAACATGTCTCTAGCGATTGGTCTGTATGTGTATGTGAACAAAATATCTCAAGAACGGAACATCATACAAACTTGAAACTTGAAATTTAAGTTAGCTACTACTACCGGACCCGACACGAACATCTTCATCAAAATCGGTCAACCGAAAGAGTATTTTATCCGTGTCATTTTCCAATTTTTGCGATTGTCTCAAAAACGGCTCTTACGATTTTTTTAAAAATCGCTTCATTTACTAAAATTTTTATGCTCTATAAGATACGGTAGGTGCTAAGTCTGCTGAAATTCTTGGGGAGGCTGTGATCTCGTAGAAAAAAATGTTTTTTTTAAGATTGCGGCTTTAATATGAATTTTAGCGCAAAAATGTATGTAATAAAAGTAGTAGAGAATTTAAAAACCTACAACTTTTATTTCAAAATTTTTGTTGTATAACGCTTAGTTTAGCGGTAATTAGAAATTTTATGTTTTTATTTTGTCATGAAAATCTGTAAAAAAATGATTTTTTTTAAGATTTCAGCTTAGTATGCACATTACGATAAACGTGTATAAATCAAATTGAAAGTTCCAGTTTTGACCGGTAGAGGCCCAAAACCAGGAGTCAAGAAATCAAAGTCGGAATTTGAAAAAAAAAGTATTGTCATTAGATTCATCATAGAGTAGATACAGTAATCACTAATCGTTTTTGCCATAAGTCAAATGTAAGCCTTTTGAAAAATTGCCACTAGCTATGAGACGCGTTGTCTCATGAAAGGGATTTTTATTCTTAAATTTTTTTCTCATGAATTGCTACCGTAAAATACATTTTTAACCTATAATTTTTAAAACAACAAGATTTTCATTAAGGTCTTTTTTACATGAAATTTTAAAAAGCTGTTTAACTAAGCATTACAGAGAAAACGTTACACTATGTAAAAGTGGTAGCAGTTTTAATGGTCGATAATCTTTGTTTACGGTATTTTCGCCGTAAAATTTACTGTTTTTTTTAGAAAAGAAAAAAATTTTTCATAACAATTCAACTACTATTAATCAGTCTAATTGGTAGACATTCTTTTCTCCTTTATAAAAGAGATTAATGCCCAAAACGGGCAGGTGGAGTGTTATTTTAATTGCACTCTATCTGTTTGGTCCAGGGCTAAAAAAAATAGTTCTGTTTCTTATCACATAGTCAGCCACTTATATGACTGAACTATTTAAGAACAGAAGAGGTAGAGGTGTAAAAGACACTAGTCAGAATTATCTTCCCTGAGAGTAATGAATTTCACTATGCAGCCAGACCCTGTGGTGAATGAAGTGAAGGTTTCATTTGCAGGGTGGAAAGTGAGTGCTTTTCGGAGGGCCTGGCATGCTGATAAACATACTCTTTCAACTCAGTGAGGAAGGCAATGGTAAACCACCTCACTCTTCGTTTTTACTTAGTAAAACCTCTAGAGGTTCAAACCAGCCTTTCGGCTGTTGACCTAAACAACAACAAAAGAGATTAAAGGTACATCATTACTTTCTAACACCAATCTTACCTTTTTTCACAACCGATCTTTTTCACATTAACAGTACCGTTAAACCGAGCTTACTTTGCTTTACTTGCTTACTTGCTTACTTGCTTTGCTTACTTTGATAGCTTACTTTGGCGGGATTACAGTCCTGCTAATCTAGAGCTTACTAAAACCGAGCTTACTTTGCTTACTTTGCTTTACTTGCCTACTTGCTTTGCTTACTTTACTTACTTTGATAGCTTACTTTGGCGAGATTACAGTCCTGCTAATCTAGAGCTTACTAAAACCGGCACTGTAGTACATTCTCTTTCCATTCGCAATTCAATTACTGACTAACTAACTACAAAGGCACTAACTGTTTGTATTCCTACGGTCTGATAGTTTCTCCAAACAACCGAGAACATAGTAAAAGGAATCAAAATAAAAACAAACGTTTCGACTAATTTAAATTTCCGAGAATCTCTATACAAATCATTCCATTCATCGCAAATCATTATCCTTGTTCAATACACGCCGCTGTACACAATACGCAGTGTATTACAATTACCAATTTGTTCCTTTACGTATTTCTAGAATATCACAAATAATGTTGCAATATATATAGATGGACAACTTCCTTATTAAAACTACTTTTTTTGGCGTCAGGTGACGATGAACTTATATATAAGTTAAAATCTTGGATTTGAAAATGTTACACCAACGCAATCCTTTTTTACTCTAAACTAAAAATAAAGGGCTTGGAAGTAAAAACAATGTATTTAAACTAAATGGTTCTTTTTAATCCAAAGTAAGATTAAAGTTGTTAGCTTATTTACAAGAGATAACCCTTTTAACCATTCTAGAAAAAGAACATTAATGAAGATTTTTCTACCGGTGTTAATTGAGCGTATTTCTGTATTCAACGAAATAATTTTTTTTTTCATTAAAAATTAATTACGTGGTTATATCGATAAATGAAAGAGCCTTATGACACTTAAATAAAACCAACAAACCATAATAATCTATTGAAAAAACTTAATACTATAATTATACAATATATAGGCCTACTTTTGTATAAATTATTATGTAAAATTAATCATGACGTCAATTGAAAAAATCTGGTGTGAAACACTGACACGGCTTTATCTTTCCAATGTACATAATACAAAATTTAATCTATAGTATTGTTACAATTATCTCTAAGGTCCGTTTTCGGGATCTGGATAAATTAAATAATTAACACACTAAAGTTTAAAATTACAAGTATTAATTTACAACTAAAAAATAATTACAAAATAAAATCTACAAGTGAATTACAATTAAATTACTTACACTGAATAACAAATTAATTATAATAAGTAATAACAATAAATAACTTGACCAATTTACAAAATAATACTTACAAAAGATACAGAAATAAAGTTTTTATTTTTTTTTTTAAGCTTTTATTTGTTTATTGGGAACTGTACGAGTTTGAACAGGGACCCCCAGTAGAGTTTGTTCATGGATGGCTGTCAGCTGGTCACCATACAAAGTCGCTTGCCCAACCGGTGTTACTAAACAACAAATAATAGCGGCTTACTACCTTACTACCAGCTGACTGACTGGGCTGGCCCGAAGGCCCAGAAATAAAGTTTAACAATATACAGTAATTCATAACAACGTCAACCTTTTCAAACGCACTGTTACAATTCACTCACTGATTCACAAAAAAAAAACAGAACTGAACTTGACCGTAAACCTCTATAATGGCTGCTTTTATAAGTGGGGTAATGGAGATTTCAAAAAAGACAGAGAATTTTGACATAATAAAAATACAAAATCCTTCTGACGCCTTCTGGATAAATTTTAACAACTGTAAACAAATTAGGATTGAGTAGAAGGTGTTACAAAAAGGCTAATTATCTAAAAAGGTACCTGCTTTTTCACAAAACCTGAACAACAAAAGCCAGGCCTACATTTACTATAAAAACCATTAACAATTTTAAATTCTCGTTCTTTTTCTAAAATTCTCGAATACTCTTTCCTTTTCGATATTGTCAAAGTATTTTTACTTTCTCTTGCCTGTATGAAAGTTGCCTATAGGAAGGAAATTATTGTTTTCATGTCAATTTTGCGAAATCGAGTTTTCACCGGATCTACGTTTTCAGACCCCTTAATCTAAAAAACATGTTTTTAGCGATTGGTTCGAGTGTGTGTGTTTGTGAACAGAATATCTCAAGAACGGAACATCGTACGAACTTGAAACTTGAAACTTACGTTAGGTACTACTACCGGACACGACACGAACATTTTCATCAAAATCAGTCAACCGGCAGTAGTAGTTTATTCGTGTCATTTTTCACTTTTTTGCGATTTTCTCAATAACGACTCCAACAATTTTTTTTAAAAAATCGTCCATTTACTAAATTTTATATGCTATACAAGATAGGGTAGGCGCCATGTCTGCTGAAATTCTTGCTGAGGCTGTTTTCTCGTAAAAAATTGTTTTTTTAAGATTGCGGCTTTAATATGTATCTTAGCGCAAAAATGTATGTAATAAAAGTTCTAGAGAATTTAAAATTCTACAACTTTTATTTGTAACAATTTTTTGTATAACGCTTAGTTTAGCGGTAGTTAGTGATTTTCTGTTTTTTCTCACGAAATCGTGTAAAAAAGCGTTTTACGACATAAAAGTATAATTAGATTTATAAAAAAATTAAAAGATGTACAACTTTTATTTAGAGAATTTTTCTCTACAGAGCCTAGTTAATCGTGAAAGAGTGATTTTCCGTATTTTTAAGCTAAATTGAGGTTGATTTTGACTTTGCGTCTTTTACTCATTATTAAGATAAGAATATGTTTTTAAGGTTAGTTTTTTGTTTATGTCTAATGTTTTATTACTAATGTTAGTTTATATTGTTAATTTTTTGCATTGGCAAGAGAAAGTTGTGTTAGTGTTTCACACCAGATTTTAATCATAGTATTTTTTTGTCTTGTCATTAAAAATGCATTTTTGTCTTAAAACGCATATTAATGGCGCAATCATTAAAAGAAACATTTTATTTTGAGAACACAGGTTATTTAGATAACTCAACAAAGTTCTGTATTACTTAAGAACAAAATTCTTCAAAATTTCCTGACTATCAGTTTGTACGAGTATTACAATATACAATTAATTGACTAAAGGGAAAATTTAGGATTTTGTAATAAATTATACTTGTATAAACAGAGTATAACATAATAATTTATTGTTATGTTTTACATTAATATTTAATCAAATTAATTGTTTGCGTTATACAAATAGATGGAGTATAATAAACTTCACTGAAATCATAATAATCTGAAACGTAAATTTCTTGAAGATAAATCACTTTCTCGGCAAAAGTGAGAATATTAAATCACAAACGAGAATATCAAAGGAGAATCATTACACTAAAGTAGGATATTACTGTTGTTCGTCAGAAGGTATTATTACGTAGAGTACCTACTGCTTCTGTTTTAACGTTTTACTAATTTTAGTTACCTCTCATAATTAACTAGACTTAACGCGAGACAATTTAATTTTCTGTTACAAGCTTTAAGGTAGAGAAGTATATATGTATATATTATACAAAATAGGTCTTACTAGAAAACGTATACATTAATAATATAATTTAAGACAAATACTAAAACATTTGGTGTGAAACACTCATACGATTTTCTTTTGGCAATGTGAATAATCAACAATTTAACTTTTTTTTTAATTATGAGTAAACAATGTAAAATTACAAAATATGGTGTTAAACACTCACACGATTTTCTCTTGCCAATGCAAATAATGACCAATATAACCTAACATTAGTGTTAAAACACTAGAAATAAACAAAAAAACTAACCTCAAAAAACAACCTTATTTTAATCATGAGTGAAAGACGTAAAATGAAAACGACCTCAGTTTGGCTTAAAAATATGGAAAATCACTCTTTCACGCTAAACTAACTAGGCTCTGTAGAGAAAAATGCTTAAAATAAAAATTGTAGATCTTTTAATTTCTATAAATTTGATTATATACACTTTTGTCGTAAAATGAATACTAAGGCCGAAATCTTAACGAAATCGATTTTTTACACGTTTTCGTGAGAAAAAACCAGAAAATCGCTAATTACCGCTAAACTAAGCATTATACAAAAAAATGTTTGAAATAAAAATTGTGGGATTTTAAATTCTTTACATTTTTTATTATAAAAGTTGTTGCGCTAAAATGCATATTAAAGCCGTAATCTTAAAAAAACAATTTTTTACGAGAAAACAGCCTCCCCAAGAATTAAAAAAAATCGCAGTAGCCGTTTTTGAGAAAAACGCAAAAAGTGAAAAATAACACAAATAAACTAATACTTCCGGTACACCGATTTGAATGAAAATGTTCGCGTCGGGTTTTTTAGTAGTATCTAACGTATTTTTCAAGTTTCAACTTCGTTCACACACCCACACACAGACCAACAACTAAAAACATGTTTTTCTGAGTTCAGGGGGTTTGAAAACGTGTAGATCCGGTGAAAACTCGATTTCGAAAAATCGACATGAAAACAATACTTTCCTTCCTATATATTCATATAGGCAAGAGAAAGTAAAACATAAACTAATTTTATTCATCATATATTTACTCATCATAACATATCTTGTGGCACTTACAAGAGAATATTCCATTATTTTGAAGAAACTTCCTCCATTAATAGCTCATAAACCCACCGGGTTGATCTAGAGGTGGATTCGTTGCCGCGAATCAGCTGTGTAACAGCTGATTTTCGGAGACAAAAGTATAGTGCGGTTCCAAGCTCCGTGTAGTTGCCGATTGAAGGGTACGGGTGAGGTACGAGGGGGTACCCAAAAGAAACCGGAATTATTTTTTAAAACTATTTATTTTTAATTTTTTTACAAAAGAACCTTATCCCCTTCAAAATACTCTCCATTACAACTAATACATTTGTCCCACCGGTGCTTCCACTGTTCAAAACATTTTTGTACTCCTCTTCAGTGATGGCTGCCAGCTCATCCGTCGTTTTTTTCTTGACATCATCAACGTTGTTAAATCGGAGACCTTTCATGCCCCTTTTCATGCGTGGGAACAAGAAAAAATCACACGGAGCCAGATCGGGTGAGTACGGTGCGTGTGGTAGCAAAACCATGCCGTTTTTCGCCAAAAACTGGGTAACCGAGATTGCCGTGTGTGCAGGCGCGTTGTCGTGGTGGAAAAACCAGTCCCCTGTCTGCCACAAATTAGGTCTTTTACGACGAATGCTGTTTCGTAGTCTTCTTAACACTTAAAGATAAAAAGTCAATGGTCTGTCGTCGGTCTGTTCGTACAATTTCTTTCACTTTCACAACATTTTCGTCTGTTCGGGAAGTCGACGGTCTTCCAGAACGAGGTTTGTTCTCAATCGACATGTCGCCATTTTTAAAGCGCAAAAACCACTCGTACACTTGGGTTTTTCCAATAGCGTCGTCTTTGTAAGCTGTGTTCAACATTACAACTGTTTCCGCGGCGTTTTTACCGAGCAAGAAGCAAAATTTCACAGCCGCACGTTGTTCATTAAAACTTGCCATCATGAAAAACGACACGAGCACAAAACAGCACTAGCGAGAACAATCACTGCACGAGAACAGAACAAGCTAGATCAACGAACAAAATGGCATTGAACTGGCAATGAGTAGCGCTACAAGCAGCCTAGTGGCGGGAATTTGTACTGCACAAGCTCCGCCCACAGCAGAGCTATTCCGGATACTTTTGGGTACCCCCTCGTATGATGAATGAGTGACACATGCTGGGAGAACGATTGTTGTATTACTCAGATACAAAACATTCGTTTTCAAACTTTCCCTATTTAACAAATTTGTTTGTATTTATTACATTTATTTTTACTTTCTCTTGCCTATATGAATATATAGGAAGGAAAGTATTGTTTTCATGTCGATTTTTCGAAATCGAGTTTTCACCGGATCTATACGTTTTCAGACCCCCTGAACCCAAAAAACATGTTTTTAGCGATTGGTCTGTGTGTGTGTGTGTATACAAAATATCTCAAGAACGGAACATTGTACGAACTTGAAACTTGAAACTTAAGTTACATACCACTATCGGACCCGACACGAACATTTTCATCAAAATCGGTCAACCGGAAGTAGTAGTTTATTCGTACAATTTTTCACTTTTTTGCGATTTTCTCAAAAACTGGTCCTACGATTTTTTTAAAAATCGCCTGGTTTACTCAATTTTTTATTGTCTAAAAGATAAGGTAGGCGTCATGTTTGCTGAAATTCTGGGTGAGGCTGTTTTCACGTAAGAACATAGTTTTTTTAAGATTACGGCTTTAATATGCAATTAAGCGTAAAAATTTATATAATAAAAGTTACTAGAGAATTTAAAATTTTACAACTTTTATTTCAAACATTTTTTGTATAACGCTTAGTTTAGCACTAATTAGCGATTTTCTGATTTTTTTCTCACGAAAACGTGTGAAAAATCGATTTTTTTAGGATTTCGGCTTTAGTACGCATTTTACGACAAAAGTGTATATAATCAAATTTATAGGAAATTAAAGGATCTAGAACTTTCTTTTAGAGCATTTATATTGTTAATTATTTGCATTGGCAAGAGAAAGTTGTGTGAGTTTTTCACACCAGATTTTTTTACATATTTCGATATAAATTAGCAAGTTAAATATTATGAATCCGACCAAGTTAATAACCCGTTAGGTATTTGTTAAATTAATGCGCCGAATGATAAGAATATTTTTTTAGTCTAGTTAGTACACGCTACCGCTACAAATGCATCAGCTGTGAAAAACTACTCACTCATTCATTCTCCCACTACTATAACAACGCACTGCATTCCTTCCAACTACACGGAGCTGGGACTCAAGCATACTTGATTAAACGTAGATTAAAGCTTGATAGGCTTGGTAGATTAAGGCTTGATTAAAGGAAATACTTGATTAAAGGTAGGTAGGTTATACAGATCTGAATACAGGACAGTAGTTACCGGTGTACATTGGCGGTTGGGGTTTAATTACCCATATTCTCTCAGGAATGGTCGGTCTGAGTCTGTACAAGACTACACCTCATTTAAAGGTCATACACATCATCCTCATCTAATTGGATCATGGGGTTGCATATTGTTTTAAATTAAAACAGATTGCAGCATACGCATATAAGGGATTAAAAACAAATTAATGGCTCATTGTTTTGGATCTCCAACCAATATTTTAAAAAAAGACTCTCCAACAAGATTTAAAACAGCTGTGAAAATAAGTTTCTAGAGAACAAGTGTCAGTTAATCCTGCTAGAACGAGTAATAAAATGAAGAAATTTTAAAGAAAGCAGAGAAAAGTGCGTTTTAGAATTCACCTCTTAATTTAATTTGTTTATATTCAAATAGTAAAAAGGCTTTCAGAGGCTACACTTTACTGACACCCTGTATAATATACTTTGTGTACAAATACAGTTTACTACGAGAAAATATTTTCCCAAAGGAGCCTAGTTAAAGATTTGTCATTTTGACGTTTTAACTTCCCTATAGGGATCTAACCCAATATCATTGTTCATTCATTACTTGAAAGAATTCTAAAGGGATTGTTGACGTAGAAGTATTATTTCAGAAACACACAAATGCTCATAGATGACAAACAATCATGGAGTAAACAAACAAAGTGGAATATGCATGACTCATATGTTTACATGTATATTCTCATGTAAACACAGGCTGAAGAAGGAATGAAATTAACATTCGTGTAGTAGCTACAGGTAATGATATTCCCTCATGAAATTCAAAATTTACAAATGAATTCATTTTTTATTCATTTACTCGTTTGTTTATCCAGAAAAGTTTTTATTCTCTTGTAAAAATAACCCACGAAATTTTTTTAGGGATTTTATATTATCTATCTAAATACTAACATAAGATTTTATTTCTTCAGTGCCTACCTGTTATATCCATATTTTATAGAAAACCTAAATAAATCTGTAACAATAAGAGAATTTACCATTCGTGTAGCCTACTTTTTACTTTCTCCTGCCCTATATGAATATAAGGAAAGAAAGTATTGTTTCCATATTGATTTTTCAATCAAAAATTATTCAAAAATCGAGTTTTCACCGGATATAAGTTACAGGTTTTCAGACCCCCAGAACCAAAAAAAAACATGTTTTTAGCGATTGGTCTATGTGTGTTTGTGTGAATAAAATATCTCAAGACTGATAGATTGTACACTAGAGGACCCAACACGAACATTTTCATTAAAATCACTCAACCGAATAAGTAGTTTATCCGTGCAATTTTTTACTCTCATGATATTTTTAAAAATAGCTGTCACCGGATGGCGACAATTAACTGCCGAGTTGAAAACTTTAATTTTTGTTGGCCCTGAACAGGGCCGTTTAAGCGGTGGTCGACTTGATGAGAAGCGTCGGTCGTAGTCGTCGTGGCGGTCGAGGAGCTGGGCGTCGATGGCTACTTCGTCGGATCCGGTGGACGTAAGGCTCAGTCGAGGGACCGCTGTGGGCATCGCTCACGTTAGCGGGCGATGACGGTCCGGTCGACGGCTTACGGTGACGGGTCGGCGAGCGGAAGCGTCATCTTCTCTCTTGCGGGTTCGTCGATTAGTCTTCGTTGTAATCCGGTAGCCGTGTTCCCGATGGTGGATGTCTTGCCTGGCGTCTGGATCGGAATTGAATCTCACGGTTCAGTGTAGCGCTCTTTATATAGTTGCCGAGAGCGCTGTGGTAGAAGGCGGTAACTGGATCGGCCTTGATGACGAAGGCCCTGTCGGTACGCCGCCACAAGCCTACCACCCCTCTCGAAACTATTGGCGGCTCCCTCTGTCACTACGTCGGAAGCTTTGATAGCCGGAAGCACAGTAGTAAATCAAAGGGGAAACGGTGACATAGCGTTAATTTTCTACATTTTTTTATGCTCTACAAGATAGTGTACCTAAGCGCCATGTCTGCTGAAATTCTTGGGGAGGCTGTGCTCTCGTAAAAAAATGTTTGTTTTAAGATTGCAGCCTTAATATGCGTTACGTTTGTTTTAAGATTGCAGCCTTAATATGTGTTTAAGAGCAAACGTATATATAAAATAAAAGTTTTATTTAAAACATTTTTCGTACAACACTCAGTTTAACGGCAATAAGGTTTTTTTTTAATTAAAATCTGTAAAATATAGGATTTTTTAAGATTGTGGCCTTACTACGCGTGGCAAAAATGTAAATATTAATATTAAAGTTACAGGGAATAAAAACATCCTACAACGTTTTTCCAAAAATTTTTTGTACAATACTTAATTCATCGGCCAAAATACGTAATTTAAATACACAATGTTCTAAAACTTAACAAAGACTTAAACGAAACAAAGGAAAAATATTGTCCAATAATATACATTCAAATAATTTATTAATTCTTATTTACACCTGATAACACCTGTACATTGTTCGTCTATCACGAAGAAACTGCTTTAATACTAGAAGCAGCAAATAAGGCTTTTAACTAACTCACTTCACAACTGTTAACACAACTCTGACTCTTTCTCAAAAGACCAGGTGCTTTTATATTAAACAACCAATAGAACTCTCTCGAAGGATTAAAAAAAAACATTAATACAGTAGACTCTCAAAAATCCGGATCGCGCTAATCCGGACTCCGGATAGTCCGGACGATTTTATTTTTTACTTTATTTTCTGAAAATTTATAACTTTTAAATTAACAACCAGTAAAAAGTTTTCATGGGATTGGCCCGATGAAATCAGTGGGGAGACTTTATCGGCGAAAGACGCTGTTCCTGAATTTAAGACCTTACTTTTTAAAATCCTTGACGAAGAAGGAATTTCCGGTGACCAGCTGTATAATTGCGACGAGACTGGTCTGAACTATAAAATGTTGCCCACGAAAACTCTCGCATCCAAAAAAGAAGCTTCAGCCTCGGGCTATAAAAAAAAGCAAGGAACGGGTTACGGTGTTGACTTGTAGCAATGTGACCGGCAGTTATAAACTTAGGTTAACATTTATAGGAAAATCAAGAAAACCCAGAGCTTTTAAAAATTTAAAGAAAGACGATGTGTTGCCACTTTTGTATACAAACCAACAAAAAGCATGGATGAATTCTACAATTTTTAAGACTTGGTTTTTTAATGAATTTGTACCTACTATAATTACTCTATATAATTATAATTACTCTATAATTGAGACATATATGACACATTTTGTTACATGTTTGAAATCCGTAACGTGCAAATCTTACAAAGAGTGCAATCGAATCTTATTACGGTACAGTAGCGTTAAGTTTAGTCAATGTTTGTGCTTCGTATATTGAATAATTACAGTACCAGTAGACTACTGTAATTTATTAGGTCTACAGTGTTTTAAAGTTTTTTTCAGAAGCTCACTCTTATTAGCAGATAAACGTTAATGCTTATTGTCATAATTATTCGCCATAAAGACGAAATTGCCAACCTCCGGGAAATCCGGATTTTTCGAAATCCGGACCGGCCGTCCGCCACATTAGTCCGGATTTCTGAGAGTCTACTGTACTAATACATTCACTCTATACTGTAAAACCATAACACTAGTCGCGCCCGGAATTACATTATCAGTTTATATGGAGGGGATTTAATAAAAAAAAGATTACCGAGTATTTTATAGGCTAAGGGAACTTATTTGTAAAAGCAAAAGGCTTATAAAAGATGTGTTATAACCAATAACACCGTTCGATTTTCTTCAGCTTGTGTAACTTTAATTATGATTGGATAGCTTTTTATAGGGCTAATAAAATATATACGTCACGAATTTAATTTTCATTGCCTTCTAAATAGCGGAAATTCTTTTTTGTCTATAAATTCTCTGATAGTAATAAATGAAAATTGTTTTTTTTAAATAAAATACCCGCCGATATGATAGGAATTTTCTTTTCAAAACTATACCAATTCGTTTTCTTCATTACGTTGTGAAGAGTACTGGACTACCAAACTGAGGTCCTGAGTTCGATTTTCGGTTTGGATTTGGATATTTTGAAGTTAAAATCAATCGTTCATATCCCAAATTAGTCGCTAATGGAAAAGTTGTTTAAGTGAGCATAAATCTACAGTATAAATATAAAGTACTGCGGTACTGAAAAATTTTTCATACCGGGATTTCGACAATTTAATTTTTTATACCGGAAGATCTTTAATTTAATGATCTCTTGAACTTAAAAAATAATTTTCAGAATGGTGTGTGGTATTTCAAGTTCGGAGGAGCAGAAAGTTTAGGAGCTGATTTTGCTTTTACAGAAATCACTAATGGTTTTTTCCATAGATCAAAAGTAAGCCGTTTAAGAAATTTATACCAACAACGAGACGCGCGCCTCATGAAAGGGAGTTTTTCATGTTGTAAATTCATTCAAAGTTTTTAATTTATATTTGTTTTATCCCTAATTTGTTCAATTTACGAACAATAATCAACACCATGACCTAATGAAATATTACTATTATTATTATTATTATTATTATTATTATTATTATTATTATTAGCGAATTCTCCCAATAGCGGAAGACGTTAAGCAAACAGCTGAATTAACTTTTCTTTGGGTTCTTCCTGTTCTTCCAATAGACTTTCATTCTTTCAGAGAAAGCTTGTTTGCGTTTTTCTGACCATTTTGGCCTGACTTGTTTTTGCTGTGGTTGCTCAGTGAAACTTCCGACTTATTTACTTTGTCTCAAAACGTGTCTCTTTCTACGATATCGGCTGAACTTATGTTTGCACGTTCGAGGTCCTTACGAATTTCCGGAAGCCATGGTGTTGAGGTTTTAAGTGCGGTTACATATTCTACAATCTTCTTAGTCAATCGATCTTGTGATAATCTACTATTATTATTATTAATTATGATATAATTTTGCATGAGTACTCATGCTCACAACTAACAGCTTCTTGTATTTGTGATAAACTGAAGTATGTTACAGAATTTAATTACTTAGGAGTAATTTTGATAACAATTTGAAAATTTATAAGCACATTGAAAAAGTCTTTAACAAAGCTAAAAGAATTCTGGGTTGTATGTATGTGCTAAAACCATATGTTAGTAAGAGGGTTTTACAAATTGTTTATAAGTCATTATTAGAATCAATACTAAGATACGGAGTTCAAGTGTGGGGGGAGGGAACTAGCTTTCCATACTTGAACAAACTTACAAATATGCCAAATAAGGTACTGAAATTAATCGCAAATGATAAAGATTATGACCAGCTTAATTTGATGAAAAATTTTGATATATTAAGTTCGAAAAAGTTAACCAAAAAAGTTTAAAAGTTTTAGTAACTTCAATGAAGATAAATATAAAATTTTAATAGAACACCAATATGGAGTAAGAAGATGTAATTATGTTGTGCCTCGTTGTTTAGGTCATCAGCCGAAAGGCTGGTTTGAACCTGTAGAGGTTTTACTAAGTAAAACGAGGAGTGAGGTGGTTTACACGTTGCCTTCCTCACTGAGTAGAAAAGTACGCTTATCAGCATGCCGGGCCCTCTGAAAAGCACATTTTCCACTCTGCAAATGACACCTTCACTTCATTCACCACAGGGTCTGACTGTATAATGAAATTCATTACTTTCAGAGGAGATATCTCTGATTAGTGTCTTTTACACCTCTACCTCTTCTGTTCTTAAATGATTCAGTCATTTAATTGGCTGACCATATGATAAGAAACATAGTTTTAATAATTACAGTGAAAGAGCTTTAAATTGTTTGATACCGCAGTTGACCATGTGATAAGAAACATAGTTTTAATAATTACAGTGAAAAAGCTTTAAATTGTTCGATACCGCAGTTGACCATGTGATAAGAAACATAGTTTTAATAATTACAGTGAAAGAGCTTTAAATTGTTCGATACCGCAGTTATACAATTCCCTGCCTAGGGAAATAGTTAATTGTAGGAAATTTACTGATTTTAAAGGGAAGGTAAAAGTGTGGTTACAAAATGATAATTAAGATAAGGATATCAATAGCCTTAAGAAGTTGTTATGAATATTCCCTACAGTGGCTGCCTATACGGCGTTACTATAGGTAATACAGTAACAGTGTCACTAACAAGAATGTAAATCTAGGTAAATTAGTTTAAGGTTTACAGTAATCTAAGTTTTGTTAATTTTTTTATTGTACGTATATATGTATGGGCACCTGATGTTAAGTCAGACTGTTGACTTATCGGGACCCAAAAATAACTGATGATAATAAATATATTGCATTCATTCATTATTATTATTATTATTATTATTATTATTATTATTATTATTATTATTATTAATGGTGTAGAGGCTAGTAGGTATTTCTCAAAGACGAAAATATAAGCATGTGCATGCGGCCAAAATTCTTCCAAAACCACGTTGTTGACTTCTTGACGCCAAGAAAGTAAAATGTTAAAACAAGATTACTACATTTTCTAATAACATAATAAGAAAACTTTTTCTGATGTAGGCTACAATTCTGAGATATTTCAGAATTCCAGGCTTAATAATCAATTTCAATGTTTTAAAAATTGTCCATTGTTATTTATCAGAAATACGTAGATCTGATATAAAATTTATCTGTGAAACCTTTAATAAAACGAATAACTATAAAATTATTTTTGTTTCTGAAATAAACTTTTATAAATAAAATAACACATAAAAACACCGATAGTTCACTACAGCCAATAAAATTTACGTCAGTTATTAAACTTAACAAAACAGTAGTGAAATTAAAGACACAAGACGAAAAATTGTTCTTAACGGCTAGTGACCCCTTGATGCTACGCTAAGTGCTTCCTCAGAGAAAACTTTAGCTGTATAAACTTATTTGTTTTGTAACAAAATCGTAAAAGTTTGTTAAGTAAAGTTATCTATCTTGTCAACATTAAGTGCATTATAACATCCTGTAAATTTTGAATTGTAAACTTCACTAACTTTACAAACTTAAACATTTAAGTTAAATAAATTCGTCGCAGAAGTTTGTAAAATATTTAATAATAATATATTATCGGTCTGTATTATTTAAATAACCCTTGTTTGCTATCAGATATAAATAATTGATTTGTTTAATACGGAAGTTCTTTGTAGAAGTTTGCCCATGGTGGTTGGAATGAGAACGGAGTGTATGTAGCTACAGTACACGTTGGATTGAGTAAATATATTCACTACAGGCATACCGTAAGGAATTTGCAGTGCGAGCATTCAAAGCGTCAACATTGGCGGTAATCCCAATCCTGGCCGACTAACGTTTAGTATAGATTGCGAATCCCAAAACCATTTGTTACTATCTCTTGTAGTTTCTGGTTTTGATTCATTGACTTCCGGCTGTTTCCGATCACTTTTTGGGCCACTTCCGGTCGAAACCGGAACTTCAAACCCAGATTTCTGTTTGACTTCTGGTTTTTGGCCACTTCTGGTCAAAACTGGAACTTCAAACCTAATAATTTCTGTATCTACTTTTATAAAGAAATCGAGTAACACTATTTTTACTTTCTCTTGCCTACATGAATATATAGGAAGGAAAGTAGTATTTTTTTCATGTCGATTTTTCGAAATCAAGTTTCCGCTGGATCTACACCTTTTTAGACCCCCTAACCCAAAAAACATGTTTTTTAGCGATTGTGTGTGTGTGTGTGTGTGTGCGTGCGCGCGCGCGCGCGTGTGTGTGAACAGAATATCTCAAGAACGGAATATCGTACAAACTTGAAACTTGAAACTTAAGTTACAGCCTTAGTTTGCATTTTACGACAAAAGTGTATATAATCAAATTTATAGGAAATTAAAAGACCTACAACTTTTATTTAAAGCATGTTTCTCTCCAGAGCCTAGTTTAGCGTGAAAGAGTGATTTTCCGTATTTTTAAACCAAACTGAGGGTGATTTTCATTTTGCGTTTTTCACTCATGATTACAATAAGGTTATGTTTTTTGAGGTTAGTTTTTTTGTTTATTTCTAATGTTTTATTACTAATGTTAGGTTACATTGTTCATTATTTACATTGGCAGGAGAAAATTGTGTGAGTGTTTCACACCTGATTTTTGTTTCTAAATTCCTACTTTGATTTGAATTCCGGTTTTGGGCCACTTTAGGTCAAAACGGGAACTTCAAACCCAATTTAGGCACACTACCTTTTTCTGTAGATTACGATCAGAAAACAGTTTGTTGTTATCTCTTGTAGTTTTTGACATCTGGTTGTGACGGACGGACGGATGAACGAAAATAATTCGTTTTAAAATAATTCGGATTCGACACAAAATAATTAGTTTCAATTTATAAGTAAGCTAATGTAGAATTATACAAATAGTAATGATTGTTGAAGACCTACTACAGTTAGGAAATGAAACAAAGCTTTTGTATTGCAAAAAACAAGAAGAATTAGCTTACATATTTGAAAATAGAACCGGAAAATAACGGTTGACATATTCCACTCATAACTAACCTATATTGCTACAGAAGTGCGGACAGTCTGTAATATAAACGCGGGCGGTCGTTGTCCAGAGACTCAAATCCCCTTCCTGACAATAAATTCTAAAATATTAACCAGAATTTACGTTACGTTCTCTGCTACTGACCTCACAACTCTTGATTATTTTTTATGATTGTAGTTCTAAAAAATTATTTATTTCACATATGTCATTGGTATAAACAACGTTATACAACGGAGTTAACCTTTTTATTTTTAAGATGATTTAAAAAAAATACTTTCCACAAAAAATATCACTAACTACCTTTTACTGATGTTTAATAAAAATTTATGAGATATTCATCCGTTTAGATTAAATTTTTATTACTTTAAAGTATTGTAATTTTGATCAACAACAACGTGTTTCTTATTTTAATACTCAAGTAAATCACTGCACGATTTTCCGTTAAAATGTTACGTAGTGGATGCATTTTATTGTTTTAAGATAGTTTGGAAGTTTTTCCATAAAATTGTTTGTATTGCTCTTTAACTACTTTATACGATAACCGATTTCAAGATCGTTGTGTAAAATGTGAGTGTTGGTCAGTGACAGCGAGAGGGGAATTAGGCTACGGTTCTCTTCCACGCCCCACTGACATTATGTAAATTTTTTAACCCGATATTTCCCTAGTAGTAAACAGTTTGTAAATATTATATAAACAGTTCCGAGGGAGGTGGAGGGTTGTTTGCTGATGTCGGATCAAGTGGCCAGGCGGCGGGTTTTTGGTTGGTAGGCGGTTGCGGCCTCCTTGGGGCTGGACGAGGACGCCTCAATTGAGTCCAACACTACTTCCCCCATCGTGAGGGAGTGAAGATGAGTTTTTCTCGTAACCTCGGATAGAAAAAAGTATTGAATGATCTTCTCTTCTTCTTCTTCTTCTTTGGCCTCGCCTCTTCCCGTTACGCGGGGTCGGCTTTCCCAATCAGAGAGCTCCATTTGTTACGCTCCTGTGCGTCTTCCTCGGATAAGCCCAACATCTTCATGTCTCTTTGGACATTCGTCATCCACGTGGTAAGGGGTCTACCCCTTCCTCTCCTCAATGTAGCCATGGAAAGGCACCTCTTCACGACATGATCATCCGTTCTCCTGAGCACATGACCATACCATCTCATCCTGGACTCTCGCACCTTTTCTGCTATATTAGCAACTTTGAAGGTTCCCCTTATATGCTCATTCCGCACCCTATCCTTCAATGTGACTCCTCCCGCCCATCGCAGCATGCGCATCTCTGCAGTGTGGAGTTTCTGTTCATGCACTCTCTTAAGTGCCCAAGCTTCGCTGCCATAGACAAGTAGTGCTGGTCTAACTGCCGCTCTGTAGACTCTTCCCTTTATTTTTATGGGCACTTTTGGGTCACAAAGAACCCCAGTCAGCATACGCCACCTGTTCCAGCCCGATGTTATTTTATGCACTATTTCAGCCTCCATGGATCCATCCTCTGAGATCACTGCCCCCAGATACTTGAAAGTTTTAACTCTGGGCAGGGGGGTTGCCTCAAGTTTGATGTCTCCACTCCATGAGTCATCAGGATCAAAATTACAAAACATGTACTCTATTTTCGTTCTACTGATTCGCAACCCATTTTGTTCCAGCGCCTCTCTCCAATTTTCCAAGTTCTCTTGAATCCCCTGCAGGCTATTTGATATAAGGGCTACATCATCAGCATACAAAATGTTCCATGGAGTCTCCTTCTGAATTTCCGATGTCAAGTAGTTCATGACAGTATTAAACAACAAGGGACTTAAGGCACTGCCTTGATGTACACCAACCCTAATATTGAAATACTTGGATGATCCAGCTGGGGTTCTAATGCCTGTTCCAACATTGTCATACATGTCCATAATAAGTCTGACATAACATTCAGGGAGTCCATGTGCTCTCAGAGCTTGCCATATAATTGTTCTCGGAACTCGATCAAATGCCTTTTCAAGGTCAATAAATACCATCCACAGATTTGTCTTGTTATCCCGAGCCTTCTCCATGACCAGTCTGATTGCATGAATAGCATCAGTGGTCCCTTTCCCCTTTGTAAAGCCAAATTGGTTTTCCGTCAGAACAGCATGGTTTGTGAGGTGCTCACTTAGGACTCTTTCCCAGATCTTCAGGGTATGTGAGGTGAGTTTGATCCCCCTATAATTACCACAATCACGAACATCACCTTTGTTTTTATAGAAGGGCACAAGAATACTTTTCCTCCGGGCATCTGGCATATTTCCTACCTCAATTATTTTATTGAAAAGTTCTGCAAGCCATACTTCTCCATCTGCCCCTAGTGCCTTCCATATTTCCGCAGGTATTTCATCTGGCCCACTAGCTTTGCCGTTCTTCATTTTGGAAATAGCCCTTCTCACATCCATCGATGTGATTTCATTTATAGGTCCTAGAGTTTTGGGTTCCTCCTTTTCCTGTTGTCGTGGAAATTCCTCATTGAGTAGCTGATTATATATTCATACCACCTATCACATATATCCTTATCATCAGTGAGTAATATACCCTCTCTATTGTTCATGTACTTTGTGGTTGAGAAATCCTTTGTACAGTTATGCCTATACTTAGCAATGCGATATATTTCATTGTCCCTTGCTAGTTCCAGATGCTTATATATGTTCTGATTTGCTCTATCCTTTTCAATTGCCACAGTTTTCCTGGCTTCTTTTTTGGCTTTTTTGTAGGCTTCCCTGTGTTCCTCCAAGTGCGTCTCCTGCCACACTCTAAACAGATGCTTCTTCATAGCTACAGCTTCCTTTGAATTTTCATTCCACCATTTAGCATCCTTTTTGTTCATCAGTAACCCTTTGCTAGCACCCAGTAGATCTTTTGCAGCCTCAACAGAAAACTTTTCAAAATTCGATCAGGTATTGTTTGGAGATTTGTCTTTAGGGCAGTTGTTTTTCATATGCAGCCTAATGCTATTTAAGAGGTCATTTCCTTTCTCGGTGGCAAGGTTCCGCCATTTTATCTTTGTTACTCCATTTCTCCTTTGTTTTATACGCTTTCCAAGTTTCATAGCCATTAGTAACAATCTATGCTGTGATGTTAAAGGTTCCCCTGGAATCACTTTGCAGTCCTTTATCTGCCCAAGATTACACCTATCAATCAAAAAATAATCTATTTGAGATTGTGCAGTCCCACTCTTGTATGTAATAAGATGCTCGTCTTTCTTTTTGAAGAAAGTGTTCACTACAGACAGGCTCTGCGATGCCGCGAATTCTAGGACTGTCATTCCTTCATTATTTCGATCTCCAAAGCCAAAACCACCATGACATCCCCCAAAACCATCCTTATCCGCACCTACATGTCCATTCAGGTCGCCACATATAAGCCTCCATTCATGTGTTGGAATTTCGCTCAGATACATGTATAGCTCATCCCAAAACTCCTGTTTTTCGGATTCTGGACATCCACTTTGTGGAGCATAAACACTTACAATGTTCAGGCATGGTTGCTTAGCTAGCGCCAGTTTCACAGAGATAATACGATCACTTACCCTCTTCACTTCCACAACATTTTGACTGAGGTGCTGGTCCAATATTATCCCCACACCATTTCTAGTACTTTCTCTTCCATAATAGATACATTTGAAACCATTCCCTATATGTCGTGATTTGGCCCCCTTCCATTTTGTCTCTTGCACACAGCAAATGTTTATATTACGTTGATAGAGGACGCTACTTAATTCCGCCCCCCGTCCAGTCATTGTGCCAACGTTCCAGGTGGCAATGCGCAATTCAGACATTGTCTCAGTGTTTTGTTTTCTCATTTTTCCGTCGCTTGTGGGGAACGCCCTAGCCTTTTCGTCGCTTACGGGGTACGCCTTTACCCTTTACTCTTTCTATATATGGACCTTCTCATGATTGGTATATTAAAAACGGCTATTGGGTTTTACGGCCGGTTGCCACCTGACACCAAGGTCTTGATTCTCCTGGAGAACCTGACAGCCGCCGTTGACCAGAGTTGATTCATCCGCCGCCAGTTCGGCGGCGGATGAACAATTCTCTAATGAACCCTCAGACCTAAGAGCTCGAACAATTCTCTAATGAACCCTCAGACCTAAGAGCTCATCACACTCATGGACTTCTACCTTGATCAACCCAAAGAAACTCCTAGAGTGGGTTTTTGTACGGAGTTTTCTCTCCGGCTAGGTTTGGTCCGCCCCGGGTATTTCATTTCCCCGGTACCACCCATATCTGGGAGGCTTTCCTCTATCCGCCACCTCAGGAGGCGCCCAGTAGGGGTCCTGCCCCCCCTGGGCAGATCTTGAATGATCAAGTAATATATTGATATATTGATATGTTATATTGGCAGAACTGTAAAGAAGAAAATTGTTATTTTTACATTTTAGTATAAAATAATGGTAAATTTCACAGATATAGATGAAAACTCTGCTAAAAACTACTGTTCTATTTCAGAGGTTGTAAAACGAAATCAATATAAATCCGGGTATCGGAAATTTTGCACTTTCTCAGTACATTCTCGCTCTGTTTTAATATAAAAACTGTTGTACGAGAAAGTTAAACAGATAAAATAAAGTGCTCACATTTCTTTTTAAACGTTCACATGAGCTTTATGGTTTTATTTTTCATTTTACAGTACAGTGAATCCGAACAGATTACACTATTTGAAATTTGCACGGTTTGTAACATGTTTTACTTTAAGAATAAATTAAGGTAATGCCCGTACATATACATAAAAAAAGAAATTTATAATATACTATAAAGGGATTAATTGAACTAGAAATAAGAGGATTTAATGGTATTTATTTTCTAATAATATTATTGGTTTGTATAAATATAATAAAATACATAAAAAAATAATACTTTATTCGTTATGAAAATAATATTCTCAATTTTTCTAGGTCATGAATTTCTTCTGACGTTCTATTTTATTTTAAATTGAGAATAAATAACAATTTATTTGTACGATACGAGGATTTATGTAACTATTGAATTTTAATCCAGGTTTTCCTGAATGTTTAATTATAAATTCATTACTTAATATAAAATCTGTAGTAAGCCAGGCCAGTTTTTTAGAATAATAACTGTTACTATGCACCGAACTAACTTACTCATTAATGTTTTTGCAAAACTACAATTTGATTGATTTTTACTTTTTCTTGTCTATATAATGTAGGAGCCATTTTTGAGAAAATCGCAAGAAAGTGAAAAATGACACGAACAAACTACTACTTCCGGTTGACCGATTTTGATGAAAATATTCGTGTTGGGTCCCCGATAGTAGTATCTAACTTAAGTTTCAAGTTCGTACGATGTTTCGTTCTTGAGATATTTTGTTCTCACACGCGAGCGTGAGCGCGCACAGACCAATCGCTAAAAAATGTTTTTTTTCGGTTAACCCTTTATACGTCTTTGGTAAGTATACTTACCACTGGCAATAAGGTCGATTTTTTAAAAAAAAATAACCTATGCAGTTGAACCCTATTGGTATTTTATGGTTTTTTAGATGGTCTCTGGTAAGTAGGCTATCCACATTTTGAAATTAGTGCGCAACAACCATTTGCTTCATGAGTTACACGAATGTGGTAAGAATTTTCATACCAGCGTACGCAACCGTATTGTTTTATTGTTACTTTTGTACAGTGCTTAGAAAATTCGAGTTTTTCACTGGAAAGCAAGCATTCATGCTAATATAAAGTTGAGATAAGTAATTTTACACATTTTTCTATTAGAACTACAAGTTGTTTTAATAACGATTCTTACCACTAAAAATTACGTGATTTCCATTTCTATAAACGTTCCTTGGTAAGTATACTTACCAGGGCTTAACATAAAAAAAATAAATATCTTACTGTTCTGGCACTAGAAATACATTATATCAAGTCCCTATAAAACAAAATTTAACATTTTACAACATGCATATTTTTCTCCGTAGTACTGCCCTAACTTTATAGGGTTAAGGGGGTCTGAAATTGCCCATAACAGACAGGTGGAGTGTCAAATTATTTACACTCAATCTGTTACTTGCAGGGCTAAAATAAATAGTTCTGTTTCTTATCACATGGTCAGCCAATAAAATGACAATCATTTAAGAACAGAAGAGGTAGAGGTGTAAAAGACACTAATCAGAGTTATCTCCTCTGAAAGTAATGAATTTCATTATACAGCCAGACCCTGTGGTGAATGAAGTGAAAGTGTCATTTGCAGAGTGGAAAATATATGCTTTTCAGAGGGCCTGGCATGCTGATAAGTGTACTTTTCCACTCAGTGAGGAAGGCAGGGTAAACCACCTCACTCATCGATTTACTTAGTAAAACCTCTACAGGTTCAAACCAGCCTTTTGGCTGATGACCTAAACAACACGGGGTCTGAAAACGTATAGATCCGGTGAAAACTCGATTTCAAAAAATCGAAATGAAAATAATACTTTCCTTCCTATAATATTCATATGGGAAAGAGAAAGTAAAAACATGCATACAGGAAGTTCAAGGCGAGGAACATGCTATGGCGGCGAAGAATACACAGTCAAGAAAAGAAAATGAAGGAACAAAATAATATGTATCAATCGTAAATAAATTAATATCGAAAATGTTACTACACATTGGTGGAAAGTCAAAAGTTTATAAACAAACTCTATTACTTTACGACGATATCTATAAAAAGAAACATACAGTTGAGAATTGTTCATATACTTCTGATTTATATTTTAAGACGAACTAAACGAAAGAAAAAGTACGAAAGTACAATAACGTCTGGAACAAAATATTACAAGATATTTAATATAAAACCACTTCGATCTTTTAAGATATTGAAAAACTTATATAGTACATCTTCAATCGTTGAACAGTAATACTACAAAATTCAGAACTGAAATAAAAAGGAATAATACTTGAAAAAATTTAAATTGAATCGTAAATTTCTTTATACTGAAGCCACTGTTCCTAACGAATCCGTTGATATTTATCTATTGATGTACTTATCTTAAAATTATTTTATAAAAGTCAACTTATTTTGTAGATAAGTTACTATACTTGGATGATTTTTTATAAAAACCGTACTAGTATTACAATAACTAAAAAAACTAAATTCCATTTTTGTAAATTACCGAATGTATTGGCTTTTGGACATTAAATCGTTTCAATTCAAAATCAAACAAAATAAATTTGCAACTCATTTCGATATATGGAATACAACTTTGAGGCATTTCTGCAAATACCAACTACAAAATTTTAGGACAATTCCAATCAAAAACGCGTTGAAGACATTCTGGTGAATAAACAACCAATACTTTTTTGTAGATCTCAACTTTAACGCAGTAAAGCGAGAAATTTCATATTTATGTGAAATATTTGGAAAAAGCTAAACACAATATTTTTTATCCATATTTTTTTTAGTTTATTTATTTTAATTGGCATAAACAGCTTGGTCATTAGCGACTACAGTGGGTTATGGAACGTTGGGTTGACTTGTTATAATTTCCAGACCCTAGCCGGGAATCGAACCCGGGACCTTCGCGTGGTAGACCAGCACGCTACCACTACGCTACGGAGGCGGCCCATAATATTTTTAGTTGTAATTTGTTAAATTTAAGAACAATAAGCAACCCCGTGACGACTCAATAAGATGAGGATGAAATGTAGACTATGACTCAGGCCGACAATTCCTGAGAGAGTATAGTTAAAATTGAAAAACGCAACCATCAACATACAACGGAAACTACAACCTATAGTCTGTCCAACCATCGGAAGATACAATTGCTTATATAGCCAGAGCGCTGTTACGTACTGTGTTAAAAACATTGACTCACGCTATGAAAATAAAAGTTGATTTTATTGTAGGCTATATTATACTTATGATATTGTAACAAATTACGTTGGCGTTATTATCTGAAATATATAATTCTGCGACAGAATTGTTATTACATTCGTAATTGAATACAAAACTATTTATAGGGTAACGTACAGCATTTTAATTGTAAAACCATTAACCATGAAAATATATAATTAAATTAAACATAAATTTTTTTTATTCTTTCAAAATATGCATTTATCTATTTCTACGCTCATAGGCTTATTATAAATTCTATAAATGTTTTATAAACTTGTATTCTACAAATGTAACTTTTTAAATTTATTTTTAAGTATTTAATTTCTTTTTAATTTTAAATACTACGTCTTTTAATCGAACATTGGGGGCTGAACATTATTCTTTAAATAATAGTCACTTATCATTTTAACTTTAGTTTAAATTACAATTACACCTGAAACTTATAAGTTATTAATTGAATACTAGGTATGTTTGTAGGACAGATAGTAGTACAGAGCTGTATTGCTCCATACAACCAATGTTAAATTTTGGAATCGCTTATCTTCCCACAGTCTCAACTGGACTCTCTTGGATGTAGTATAGTACTCAAATCCGTATAAAAGTACCTTTACTAGAATTTGAATCAGGAATATTTGTCTTTGAAAACTAGCTTTTAAAAAACTACTTGCGGCGACGATTTCACTACTAGACGAACCCGGTGGGTTGAAACACAAAATTTTGTTTTCTGTTTTACTTTTTTTGTTGTAAAAGTAAGTGCCGTAGTTATAAAAAAAATATGGAAACAAATGCTGTTAGGTCCAAACTTGGTAAAAATCTACAATGTCAGGCGCGAGAAATTATTTCAAATTTAAATGGTTTCATATAAAAAGAATCGGAACATTACAAACAATCGGGTGAATTTGTTATGTCTGTTCATCAGTGTGATAGCAGAACAGCGGCAGCTTGTGGAGTTTCTGTAGCTACTGTTAAAAACATCCGTAAACAAAAATCAAGAAATTATTTCTGGTAAAGGAGAGGCGTCATTTCTAACTCCAGTTAAAAAAAGAGGAAGCGCTCAGTGACTGAGAAGGCGACTTTGATAAGTGTTTTGTTAGGCGGATAGTACATAAATTTTACCGAAGTGAAAAAATGTTGCCTACTTTGGCTACAATTAAAGCAACATTAAAAAAATACATTGATTTTGAAATTTACAAGTAATTGTATATAACTATTATAGACTTGCACGATAAAAATACTTAATCATAAAGTAAGGCGATTTATATGTAGGTAGTATAATAATATGGTATGGGCAATAATAAATGTAGATGTATTGTAGGTAGTACTGTATTGTCAAATGTAAGTACAGTAGTCACCCATTAGTTTCCAGGCTGTGCGCGCTGGAGCATGCACAGCCATAGCTACCGTTTCGCCAAACGTACTGTAAGATTCAATTAACTATACTCTTTGAGGAATGGACGGCCTGAGTCTGTGCAAGGCTACAACTCATTCATACGTCATATATGCCTTCCTCTTCTCATTGAGTCACGAAATTGCTTATTGTTCTTAAACTGAACAAATTGAAACGTACACTTAGTAGAGATAAAAAAATCAACATGGTAATTTTTCTTCTCAGCCTCTTTTTATGTTGTCATGGATTGTTAAAACAAAGTTTATATTAAAAACTTCTCATCTGTTCTTGATGTACAAGTAAACATAAACAACTGGCAAGTGTTTACGTATTTCTAAGCTGTTTACATAATATTTATTTACTATTCAAATGAAATAAACTATCTTGAAAATAGCTCTTTTACAAGTTTTTGACCCAGAGATGTTTGAAAATAACTTATAAAAAACGTTATTGCAATTTATTTGCCAATTTTTGTCAATCTGGATATATTCCACATAAAAAAAAATCATTTTCATGATTTAAATTTTATTATTCCCCTCAGACAAAAGTTATCAAAATATCCCAAAATGCATCGCAAACCTTGTATCTTTAACTGGGAACGAAAAATGTCCACAGACAGGACACTCAAATGAAATTTTATAGGGGATTGGCTGTACTACTCATAACATATGGGAATGAAGTATAGGTGTCATTACAAAAGAACGAATTTCTTATCCAGGCTGCTGAACTGAGATTTTACGGGGAGTCAAACCCGGTTACATATAGTATGTAATGAAACTATATGTTCCGAGTTAAATGTTCAGTCACTATGTGAAACATTAAAAATATACGAGGTGTGGCTATTAAATAACGAGACTGACTTCGTAAAAAATTTTATTTTTATACATAATCACTTATTGTCACCTTCAATATACGCTCCTTCTCTATCTCTACAACGCTCCGTGCAAATTTTCCATTGTTGGAAACAGTGCTGGAAGTCATCTTCTGTCAGCTCCTTCAGAACACGTGCCGCTCAAAAATGTTTGAAATGAAGCTCGCAAAAATGTTTGTACTGACACTTTGTACGCGATTGAAAATGACCAAAATTTTTTGGAAACGATAATAACTTGTGATGAAACGTGGTTTTTTACTTATGATCCGGAAACGAACCGCCAATCCATGCACTGGAAGAGCCGAACTTCACCGAGAGCCAGAAAAGCTCAAATGAGCAAGTCAAAATTTAAAACAATGATGATTGTTTTTTTATATACATGGGATTGTGTACCTTTACTGGGTTCCTGAAAGGTCAAACAATTAATCACTATAACTAACTTGAGGTACTTTCTAAACAATGTCAAAGAGTAAGAAAAAAACGCCCCGAAATGTGGAAGGACAAATCATGGGTTCTCCACCAAGACAATGCGCCAGCTCATTCCGCGTTGTCTGTCTAGAGGTTCCTAGCCAAGTACCCATGCCCCTTCATCTACTTGTATGACTCACGCCCCCCTGTTGGTAGTTGTCCCCATGTTCCTATGCATAATCACTCCACTACGGTGTGCCGGCCGCATTGGCGCAGTTGGTAACGTGCTCGCCTCTCATCATGCGGTCTTGGGTTCGAATCCCACTCAGGCATGGCATATTTTCATACGTTACAAAAAAATCATTTTCATCCTTCACCGTCTGCATTAGCAGTAATTGCATAAAAGCCGGACGTTAAACCAAAAAAAAAAAAAAAAAAAATCCACTACGGTGAAAAGAGCCGCCATTTTAAATTATTAAACACTTAGAAAATAAAAGGCCGTTGATTATGCCAAACTCTACCCTTTCCGTCTCCCCTAAAATCATAAACTAACCCCTACCTAAAATTGTACCATTTGTCCACGTTAAGTACGGTGCATGCCTTCCCCTCCCCAAGACAATAAAACTCCCACATAACTGAAAAAAGCCACTGAAAAACAAAATAAAAGAAAAGAGCCGCTCTTAAACCCACTTGTCCCTTAATATAAATTTTCATCCTCGAGTAACTTCTTAAAATACATTACCTCCTTTGAAGTCCCAGTCCCAATCCCGCAAGAGCCAGAATCCTATTTCCTAATTTTATACTATAAAATTCCCCCTAAATTTCATGAGGTTGCAATTATTCGGTAAAATTGTTCCCCGAGCGACCAGGTGTTCCTTAACACGATGTCGCCATCATAGGGCTTCTCAGCCCTCTCAACCAGGATTCAGGATTCAGGATTCTCGTTATTTAATAGCCACACCTCGTAAAGGAGAAACTGGTTCAACCATTTACTTTGCATGCCAGTACACAAACTTTCTGTACAAGCACGGAAATATAAAACTAGACAGAAGAGATGCTTGGGAAGACCGAAAAAGATGCCGTAACGGGTCATTGAGACTAATCCTTGATGGATGGTGATGATGCCGATAAAATGTCCTTTAAGTTGACGTTACCTCAGAAAAGACTGTTACATAAATACATTGAAATATAATCAGAGTGTACTTCTAAAAAAAATATGAAATGAAAAAATTAGTTATTTTATATCACTTAAAATGTGTTAAGCTTGTATTTCTGTTAAGAGACAAAATATCATGTAAAGAATAGACTAAATGGCAGGAAGTAAATTCTTTAACATTCAGTCAACTGAGTTAGTAAAGTCGACGTAGTTGGGGTTGGGATGAGAACAAGGGTGAGGTAATAGAGCGTTCTATGGAATATACCATGAAGCTTTCAAATTTTTATTTCACTGTTCAGCACTTCTTTCTTCATTCCTTTGAGAACTTGGAAATAAACTTCTTTTATATAAATATTTATTATAAATTTTATTTTCGGAATTAATAAACATTCTGCATTTAAAATTTTTACTTTCCTATTTAATATATATAGGAAGGAAAGTATTGTTTTCATGTCGATTTTTCGAAATCGAGTTTTCACCGAATCTACAAGTTTTCAGACCCCCTAAACCCAAAAAACATGTTTTTAGCAATTGGTCTGTGTATGTGTGTGGGGGGGGGGAATCTCAAGACCGGAACATCGTACGAACTTGAAACTTGAAAACGTAAATTACATACCACTACCGGACGCAACACGAACATTTTCATCAAAATCGGTCAACCGTAAGTAGTAGTTTATTCGTGTCATTTCTCACTTTTTTGCGATTTTCTCAAAAACTGGTCCTACGATATTTTTTAAATCACCTAGTTTACTACATTTTTTATGTTCTACAAGATAGGGTAGGCGCCATGTTTGCTGAAATTCTTGGTGAGGCTGTTTTCACGTAAAAAATTGCTTTTTTAAAGCGGCTTTAATATGCATTCTAGCAAAAAAAAATTGTAATAAAAGTTGTAGAGAATTTAAAATCCTACAACTTTTATTTCAAACATTTTTTTGTTTAACGCTTAGTTTAGCGAATATTAGCGATTTTCTGATTTTTCTTTGTAGGAAATTATAAGATCTACTACTTTTTTTAGGGCATTTTTCTCTGCAGACCCTAGTTTAGCGTGAAAGCGATTTTCCGTATTTTCAAGTAAAACTAAGGTTGATTTTAATTTTGCGTCTTTCACTCATGATTAAAATAAGGTTATGTTTATTATGGTTAGTTTTTATTTATTTATAATGTTAGGTTATATTATTAATTATTTACATTGGCAAGAGAAAGTTGTGTAAGTGTTTCACACGAGATTTTTTAGTATTTATTTGTTTACTCTTGACTAAAAATGAATGTAAATTTACTGGTAAAATGAGTATGTATTATTTTTGTTGTTTAGGTCATCAGCTGAAAGGTTGGTTTAACCTTTAGATAATCCACCGTAGTCAATAATTACCAAGTTGTTAATGAGACTTTAACAAAACCTAAAACTAAAGTAGCTTTCATAAAAGCCTTTAATCAACTTATGAAAAAATTAAACTTTATTCAAGTTTATATTGTTTGTAATATACACTTGTAATTACAGGAGCAAAACTTTCTTAATTATTCCTAGCAAAGTTGGAGAAAACAAACTTTAAGTAAGCTAACACTTTGTATTTTGAGCATCTTATCAATCTGAGAGAAAACTACTGTTGTCTGTAATGGATCATATTATAAAAGTCGTAGGAAAGTCTTGGATTTAGCGCAAGTGGCTTCTACGCCGGGGTCCCGGGTTCTATTTCCGGTCAGGTCTGGCATTTTTTCATCACTCATTTTCATGATCATCATCCTACATCATCTGCATTAGCAGAAATTGTGAAACACTCAGACGTAAAACAAAAAACATCTGGTGTAAAAACCACGACTTTCTCTTGCCAATGCAAATAATTAACAATAAACCTAACATCAGTAATAAAACGATATAAATAAACAAAAAACTAATCTCAATAAAAATAACCTAGATTTAATCATGAGTGAAAGACGCAAAATGAAAATCAACCTCAGTTTAGCTTAAAAATACGGAAACTCTTTCACACTAAACTAGGCTCTGTAGAGAAAAATGCTTAATATAAAAGTTATAGATCTTTTAATTTCCCATAAATTTAATTATACACTTTGGCGTAAAATGCATAATATAAGGCCGTAATCTTAAAAAATCCATTTTTTATAAATTTTCATGAAAAACAAACAGAAAATCGCTAATTACCTCTAAACTAAGCGTTATACAAAAACATTTAGAAATAAAAGTTGTAGGATTTTTAATTCTCTACAACTTTTATTACACACATTTTTGCGCTAAAATGCAAATAAAAGCCGCAATCTTAAAAACAATTACGAGAAAACAGCTTCCCCAAGAATTTCAGCGGATATTATGGTGCCTACCTTTTCTTGTAGAACATAAAAAATTTAGTTAATGAGGCGAATTTTTAAAAAAATCGTAGTAGCCGTTTTTGAGAAAATCTCAAAAAAGTGAAAAATGACACGAATAAATACTACTTCCGGTAGACCGATTTTGATAAAAATGTTCGTACCGGGTCCGGTAGTAGTATCTAACGTAAGTTTCAAGTTTCAACTTCGTACGATTTCCGTTCTTGAGATATTGTTTGTTCATACACACGCGCGTGCGCGCGTATACCAACAGCTAAAAACATGTTTTTTGGCTTCAGGGGGTCTGAAAACGTGTATTTCCAGTGAAAACTAGATTTCGAAAAATCGCAATGAAAAAAATACTTTTCTTCCCTGTAATATTCATATAGTCTATGGCAAGAGAAAGTAAAAATCAACACTGGACGAATATAAAAATAAAACAAAAAATGGCGGTATTAACTTATCTTAAATTAAGGGGCTTAAAATTCTATTTATGTGAAATATATTCACAACAAAGCAGAATACAAATTAACCTCAAAGCAACTACAGTACATTACAATGAATGCCACAAAAATAACTCGACATTTTAGAGAGATAGAATTCCGTGAAACATTATATCGAGGAGATTTATAACCTGGGCTAAACAGTCATGATAAAATTTCATAAATATAACCTAAAATTTAGTAAATGATAATATTATTTAAAATATATTACAACGACAGGAATTAATAATTAAGTTAAAAATGTATGTTAAAATTTCTTAACGAAATTTCTTCAAAGGGGATTATTAAATTTTAATACCATTTGCTGTATTTACAGAGAGACTCATGTAATATTTGCAAATTCTGAGAGCGAATAATAAATTATTACTGTGACTATAGGCCTACGTTTGTATAGAATGGGTATTTCGCTTAATTATTGTATAAACAAACACTGAAATAGACAGCCTCCGTGGCATAGTGACTAGCGTGCTAACCTAAAAAGCAGAAAGGTTCCGGGTTTGATTCCCGAATCGTGACATTAATAATAATAGTAGTTCGTGGTAGGCTAAAAAATAGTTAAGTTAGGTGCTTAAAAATACGGACAATTACTAATTTGACGCTAAACTAGGCATTGTAGAAAACAATACCTGAAATAAAAGTTGAAGGGTTTTTATTTCCTATAACTTTGATTTTAGCTCATAATAGACACAGGTGGAGTGTCAAATTATTTACAATCTGTTAATTGCAGGGCTAAAATAAATCGTTCTGCTTCTTATCACATGATCAGCCAATTAAATGACTGAATCATTTAAGAATAGAAAAGGAAGTAGTGTAAATAAACTAATCAGAGTTATCTCCTCTGAAAGTAATGAATTACATTATACAGTCAGATCCTGTAGTAAATTAAGTGAAAGAGTCATTTGCAGAGTGGAAAATATGTGCTTTTCAGAGGGCCCGGCATGCTGATAAGCGAACTTTTCCACTCAGTGAGGAAGGGACTGGTAAACCACCTATTTCCTCGTTTTACTTAGTAAACCTTCTATAGGTTCAAACCAGCCTTTTGGCTGATGACCTAAATAAGAACAACAACTTTGATTATAAATACACTTTTGTCGTAAAATGTAGCTATACGAAGGCCGCAATCTTAAAAAATCCAATTTTACCGATTATAATGCACTAAATACGGAAAATCACTAATTGACGTTCAACTAAGTACTTTACAAAAACTGTTGGAAATATTTTTTTTAGGTTTCTTTTAATTTCCTACAACTTTTATTATACCTACGAATTTGGCCTAATATGTAAAATAAGTCCGGAATGTTAAAAAAAAGTTTTACCACGAGAGCACCGCCCAAGTATTTTAGCAGACATGGCGCTTACCCTATCTTGAAGAGCATAAAACATGTAGGTAGTAAATAAGGCGATTTTTAAAAAAATCGTATGAACCATTTTGAGAAAATCGTGAAAAAAGGGAAAAATTACACGAGTAAACTACTTTTACAGCCTGAACGTCTACTATGCCTATTATGCCACTACCTGAATGACTACTTATTACAGCCTGAATAAAAAGATTGCAGAATATCGAAATCGAAGGAGAGAGCACTTAGAGAGAATGCCTGAAGGAAGGATCCCTCTCAGTGTTTTGGAACACAAACCAATGGGGAGGAGAGATGTTGGAAGGCCATGCAAAAGATGGCAATAATTCAATACTTTGTCGTCGCTGTTGTGAGTCGGAACAGACGGAGCCTAATCCTTGATTGTGAGATGAAGAAAACTACTTTTTCCGATTGACTGATTTTGATAAAAATGTTTCTGTCCCCTGTGTCCTAACCCCTGCGGTGCCTAACTAAAGTTCCAATTTTCAACTTTGTACGCTATTCCATTCTTGAGATTTTGGTCACACACAGACCAATCGCTAAATATATGTTTTTTTTTTGTTCAGACGGCTTGAAAACGTGTATTTTAAGTGAAAACACGATTTTGAAAAACCACCATTAAAACAATACACTTTTTCCCTGTATATAATATTAATATAGGGCAAGAAAAAGTAAAAAATCTGGTGTGAAACACTCACACACTTTCTTTTGCCAATGTAAATAATGACCAATATAACCTAATATTAGTAATAAAATGTTAGAAATAAACAAAAAAATTAATCTCAAAAAACATTTTAATCATGAGTGAAAGACTCTAAATGAAAATCAACCTTAGTTTGGCTTAATAACACGGAAAATCACTCTTTCACGAAAAAGTAGGCTCTGTAGAGAAAAAAGCTTACAATAAAAATTGTAGATCTTTCAATTTTCGTATAAATTTCATTATAACGGGTGTTTTATTAAGGACGCAACCCTGATTATAAGAAGATAGAAGTAATAACATTGGTAAATTTTCTGTCCACCAATCGGTATGTTTTCTACAGTGTACTCAAGGCCAACTACCTAAGACAGTTAAAATGTTCCAGTCAAGCATTAGTGTGGTGACAGGAGTCGTTTCATTATATTGTGTCAGCAATGGTTTTTTTCCAAGGAAGAACCGGGTGTTTTATTAAGGATGCAACCCTGATTATAAGAAGATTGAAGTAATACAATGTTTTCATTGCAATTTTCTATTCATTTGTAAAATAATAATTTATATTAATTAATAATTTGTAAAGTACGGAAAATAAAAATATGCCGTAGATTGTGGCTTTTACCATAGGGTTGCGTCCTTAATAAAACACCCGGTTCTTCCTTGGAAAAAACCATTGTTGACATAATATAACGAAACGACTGCTGTCATCACACTAATGCTTGACTGGAACATTTTAACTGTCTTAGGTAGTTGGCTTTGAGTACACTGTTGCCAACATACCGATTGGGGGACAGAAAATTTACCGATGTATTATTTCTATCTTCTTATAATCAGGGTTGCGTTTTTAATAAAACACCCGTTATATACACTTTTGTCGTAAAATGCATAATAAGGCCGTTTTAAAATCTGTAAATAAACAGAAAATAGCTGATTACCGAACTAAGATATATAAAAAAAAGTTTTTAAATAAAAGTTGTAGGATTTTTAATTCTCTACAACTTTTATTACATACATTTTTGCGCTAAAGTGCATTTTAAAGCCGATTTTGATGAAAATTTTCATGTCGTTTCCTATAGTGGTAGACCTAACTTAAGTTTCAAGTTTCAAATTCGTACGATGTTTCATTCTTCAGATATTTTTTTCATAAACACAGACACACAGAACAATCACTAAAAACATGTTTATTGGGTTCAGGGGGTCTGAAAACGTGTAGATCCGGTAAAAACTCGATTTCGATATACATATAGGGAAGAGAAAGTAAAAATTTACCGCACGGCTCTGGAAAACAGTCTCATAAAACAAGAATAAATCGTAGTACAGTCAAGAAGATTTTCTACAGACGTGGTTAGGATGTAAGCTTACATTCAGAAAGGTAATCCGGGGATTGTAAAGTGCACTTGATTTTATGAGTTGTAATATCTATAATTTAATGTGTGAGGTAGCCTATATTTTTATTCGCCACAGCATGTATAATACTGAATAAAATACCCAGACTCGGTTGTAAAATTATTAATAAAGACAAATACAGTAAAACCATCGTGGCGATATTAAATTAAGTTATAAACGAATAAAAAAAAATGACTAATAAAAATATCGAGAAAGCGACGGAAAAAAGAGAAAACGCAAGCGTTCGTACTAAATGAACGTAAATTATATAGATGTTCTTTAACGAGATTCACTTTAAGCGTAAAACATTTACGACTAACTTCTATGCTAAAATTCCATTCCCTATCGCTAGTTAATTGCTGCCGGGTGGTTTTATACGTATTTAGTTTAAAACCTTAGCGTTTTATATTATTTGTATTTGAATTGTTTGAACGGTCAGTATGTATTGTTAGTAAAATTCAATGGCAATTGTCTTTTCTTTCCTTTGATAATTTCAATTCAATTTAACTATAATTTATATTGCTTGAAAATAATGATAAAAATTACTTACAGTATTCTTTAATTAATACGAATTTCAATGAAATTCGATTAGATATTTAAGCGTCAAATATTTGAAATACCGAGAAAGTAAATTATTATATAAAAATAGAGATAATTTGTTAGAGAAATATCGCAAATGAATCTCAAATTCTAAATTCATCATCAATCTCCACTTGACAGAGATAAAAAAATAATAAAAAACGAAATAATACGCTTTAAGGGACCGTAACTGCCTATATAACTACATGTTTTTGCCACTTTCTCGAAAACTATAAAAAATAGAATCTTAACTTTTTTTAAATTGAACTTCAGGCTTTTATTTAGTTCCGCACGGACGCTCATTTTTGAATAACGTATTAAAAAATTGATTATTAATTTTTATAAAAAGTACAAATAATTCCGAGAAAATAATTAATGAAAAAATCGTAAAAGAATTATTATGGAAAATTTCTAAATAATCCAATGTGGAAAACTAGCCCATTATAAGTAAAATGTGTCCTGAAAATTTCAAACTGATATCTTTAACCATTCCTGAGAAAACTTGCATCAACTTTCAAAAATCATGATTTGCCGCAAATTGTAATTTATACTTTTTTAATAAATTTTGTTTTGTGACACGAAGTTGGTAGCCCTACTTAACCGGTATAGATACGGCAGTGTGAGTTGATTCTCCTCAAGCTGTGTAAAATTTTGTGCCGTTTCCGGTCGTGTTACGAATAGAATGTCTTTTACCCTAGAACAATCGCTTGTTATGGAGGCTAAATATGGAGGCTGAAGCTCTTGGATTAATCGTACACCATACAATTACAATTTCAATTTTTAGCAGCTTTCTGAATACTCGAATATGACAAACTAACTTGCGAGGAAAGTTTCTATAAACTTTTCTGTGGAGAATTGAGCAATCTTGTTATCACATTCTCTACAACATCATCTATCAAAATAGTTAGTTGACCACTACGTTTACTGTCGCAAATATTACCAGTCTCTCGAAATCGGTTTGTTAGCCTAGAAATTGACATTTTTTCTGGTGCAGGAAGTCCAACAAATTTAATTTGAAATGATTCTTTTATTCTTGCGCACGATTTTGTAGCAAAATATTGTTCAAGAATGAAAACCCGTTGTTCTAGGGTAAAAGCCGTTCTGTTCGTAAAACGTCCGGAAACGGCACAAAATTTTACACAGCTTAAAGAGAGGTAACTCACACTGCCGTATTTATACCAGGTTAGTAGGGCTACCAACTTTGTGACATAAAAAAAATTCCCTTTATTAGAAAACATTTACCAGATTGAGTGACAGGGCTAAAATCACTCTGTACTTTCTATTACAACAAACAATTACTGCGGTTACTGAATGAATACCTATATTATTTTAACAACTAAACAGAATTATAGGTTGTAATAATTTTGAATAGGCAATGTCGCCATGTACGCCCAAAAGTCAAACAATACATGGAAACTGTTATTAACTTCAAACACAAGAGAGAGAATACATAGTAACTTAAACCAAACAATAGTTAAATGAACAGCTGAACACTTTCTTGGTAAAAAATATTATTTGAATTTTAAATATTGATTTCTCTCTTAGTACATAATAGAAAGTGCTGTAAAATTGTTTTTACTTTTAATTTTGTCTCTTTATTTTATCATTTTATAAACTTTTTTCTGTGGTACTCTCGACATCCGAAAGCCTATAACCAGTCTAGATGAATTTACGTTACAGCCATACGATTCGTTATCATGCATAAATATGAGTTTAAACACTCACACGACTTTCTCTTGCCAATGTACATATTGAATAATATAACCTGTAGTTCAAAATATTAATAAAACTGTATGATACATACGAATAAATTTATATTATGAATAGAAAAAGAAGAAAAAAATCAAAATACGATACGAAAAAATACGATTGTTACTTACACTAACTAATAAGCAATGTTAAATGTAACAATATTAATAAAATAATATAAAATAATTTGAACTAATGTAAATTTTATCGGTTATTAAAGATTATTTTTAGATTTTATTTATTTTTGTAATGGTTTAAGTACTCAACATCTAAAAAAAGAAAAATTGATTTTTTTTTCGAATTTATAACAATTTTTTTTCGTTACATTGTTTCGTAATTGAAAGTAAAACTGGAAAATTAAATTTTCACCAACGAAATATTATGATTCTCAGCACATGTTTATTATATATATTTTTGTTTTTCTTTTTTGTATTTTTAAAATGAGGATTTCTTGTTTTTAGCTTCTTTAAAGACGTCTGAACAGCTTTTTCATTAATGGAAACTGAGTTATAGAACTGAAGTTCTGCGTTTTAACATGTAATACCCTGGCTGGAAATCACAAACAATGGATTTCAAGACGCTTTGTAGAGTAGCATGCTAACCTACAACGCCGTGGGTTGTATATATTTTATATCTTAGTAAACGACTCTAAAAATATTTTGTTTGAAACTTTTCTCATTCGCCGTTATTTTCTTCCTCTCATTCAGCAATAGGCTTAAACAGGAAATGAATTGTAGAACAGTGATTTATCTCATTTTTTAATATTAATTTTTCTTTACCTTGAACACATATTTTATGCAATCTTGTATTTTTAACCACTCACGAGGTTAGGCTATTAAATAACGAGACTGATGTTGTAACAAATTTAATTTTAATTTTATACATAATCACTTATTGCCTCCTTCAATATACACTCCTCTATCCCTACAATGCTCCATGCAAATTTTCCATTGTTGGAAACGGTGCTGGAAGTCATCTTCTGTCAGCTCCTTCAGGACACGTGCCGCTTTCTCTTTTAAAGCTTCTACAGACTCAAATCTTGTCCTTTTTAATGCAGATTTCACCTTAGGGAACAGCTAGAAGTCACATGGTGGAAGATCTGGTGAATAAGGTGGATGTTCCAACACTGAGATGCTGTATTTGGCTAGGAACCTCTTGACAGATAACGCGGAATGACCTGGCGCATTGTCTTAGTGGAGAACCTAAGATTTGTCCTTCCACATTTCGGGGCGTTTTTTCCTTACTCTTTGACGTAGTTTAGAAAGTACCTCAAGGTAGTAATATTGATTAATTGTTTGACCTTCAGGAACCCAGTGAAGGTACACACAATTCCATGGATATCAAAAAAAAAACAATCATCATTGCTTTAAATTTTGACTTGCTCATTCGAGCTTTTTTGGCTCTCGGTGAAGTTCGGCTCTTCCAGTGCATGGATTGGTGCTTCGTTTCCGGATCATAAGAAAAAAACCACGTTTTATCACATGTTTTTATCTTCTACCTGTTCCCTAAGGTGAAATCTGCATTAAAAGGGGCAAGATTTGAGTCTGTGGAAGCTGTAAAAGAGAAAGCGGCACGTGTCCTGAAGCAGCTGACAGAAGATGACTTCCAGCACTGTTTCTAACAATGGAAAATTCGCATGGAGTGTTGTAGGGATAGAGAAGGAGTGTATATTGAAGGTGACAATAAGTCATTATTGTATAAAATTAAAATTAAATTTTTTACAACGTCAGTCTCGTTATTTAATAGCCACACCTCGTACACACTCAATACCTCGCATGTTTTAACAAATTTTCTTCATCCCGAAAATGAGATTTTATTTCCAACCTGATAGGAAGAATGACAAATAATTAAATACCTCATTAACCTACCTCATTGTACTGCACTATCATTTTTCAAGTCTTCCTCTTGACCACTACAAATTTACCTCTAATACAACTTTTTGAAATCTGTTCTTCCTTTAACTATCCGTTTGAAATAACCAAATTTCATTATCCGTTCCTAAAAATTATAATTTGGTTATGTAATAAAAAATCGTGACCAGATAACAAATGATTGGTACATTTTATTCAATGACAAAAATGAAAATGTTCTATTAAGTAATATTTTTTTTAAGTACTATAAGGAAACTTATCCCGGCATGTAAAGGGACTTCGAATTTCCTCCTTCTCAAATGTTTTAACGAGACAGAAATGTCAGATAACAGTTGGAATGGAGAGGTTCTGAATACCTATGACGTATTCCCCGTCCACATAGTCTGTCGAACATTAAACGTACAGTATTTTCAATAATGTTACGTCAGTTAGAATCGTGCGTAGATTAGTAAAGACTACAATTATAATTGAGTAACATTTAATTTGTTAGTTAAAATAAGTAACATATCATTCAAATTTTAAATTTCCCTAAATTTTTTGTATCCCTATTACAGGCAAGTGGAGTGTTAAATCATTTACACTCGATCAGCAAGTTCCAGGGCTACATAAAATAGTTCTGTTTCTTATCACATGGTCAGCTAATTATATGACTGAAGAATTTAGGAATAGAAGAGGTATAGGTGTAAAAGACACTATTCAGAGTTAATTCCTCTGAAAGTAATGCATTTTATTATAGAGCAAGACTCTGTGGTGGCAAATGAAGTGAAGGTATAATTTTCAGGGTGGCTAATAAAAGCTTTTCATAGAGCATACTTTTCCAATCAGTGAGGAAGGCATATTAAATCACCTCGTTTTACTTAGTTCAAAATACTTTTGGCTGATGACCAAAACATCAAACGTTTTGAACTTATACACAAAAATTTGTTTTGTCCTCCACACTGTCGCTGTCGGTCTACTGGTGTAAATCGCTTTAAAGCTACCGTGAATTAACATTGGGAGCAAATCTATTGGCGTTAGTAAGTTTCTTATATCTCACCATCACCACTCCTATTTTATAGTTTGTACACATACTAGCTCACCATGTGATAAGAAACAGAACTATTTTTTTATAGCCCTGGAACTAACAGTTTGAGTTTAAATAACTTAACACTACACCTGCCTGTTATGGACAAGGTACCTGATGGGATACAAGAAATCTATATTTGAATAAGTCGTTGAAATCCCCCTTAGGTTTCGTTAAGGGGTTTCGTTAAGGGGTTAAAGGGTTTCGTTTAAGGTTTCGTTCATAAATCTTAAAAAATAATTTTACACATCCAACTTCATAAAATTACACCTGGTTAATAACATGATGTAATTCCTGTACTCATTTATGGTCATGAGGGATGGATATTGACTAAGTCCTTGAAAAGGAAATTTGAGGCTTTTGAGATGTGGACTTACCGGCGGATGCTCCGCATCTCATGGAAGGATAAAATTAAAAATGGGGAAGTTCTAAGCCGTTTGAACAAAAATACAGAACTTCTTTTCAATATCAAAAGATGGTAACTCCAATATTTTGGCCATATAGTATGGAATAAAAAATACCACCTACTGCAGTGCATCATGGAAGGCAAAATTGAAGGTAAACGAAGACCGGGGAGAAGGAGAATTTCTTGGATGAGGAACCTGCGGGGGTGGTTTGGGACCACCTCAGTTCAACTCTTCAGAGCGGCTGGTTCCAAGGTTAGAATCATGATGATGATCGCCAATCTCCGACGCGGAGCAGGCATATAGAAGAAGAAGAAGAAGAAGAATAACATGATTAATATACCTACCATAAAAATCCGTTCATAAAAAATTGTGAGAAAGCTTTATTTTCCTTAAGTTTTTTTGCGTATTTTGGAATGACATTTATAAAGTACTTTATTTGCTAACGACGAAATAAGGCAATACAACTAGTAGCGAATAAAGTAGTAATTTATTAGAAATTGTAAACAAGGCATCCAATTAAAAGTAACATTAATGGTACCCTTACAAACTTGGAGTATTTCCTTGAGAAGTTATTTTATGCTGTTGCAAAGCTACGAGTCGGTTAATACAACGTTCGACCTTTTGTGTAGTTGCAGAAAATTGTATTCTTTCCGTATAACAAACATAATACATAGCTTTATAGTAATATAAATTCAGAGATAAAATCTAAAAGTTGAATAAAAATTACATAGCATTGTTCAAATAAAATTGTACTAGTAAATAATTTTCTGTTATAACATTTAACTAGAAATTAAACCCGAAGTTTGCAACGAAACAATTAAACGTAACATTAAATTGCTTACAAAAGATTGGAAAATATAGAAAGATTTTTGTGAAAATGCATAAAATCCATTACTAAAATATGTCTACTAGTGTTGTTAAAAACATCAAACTATAACAATACCATCCGAAATACTTAATAGAAGATTGTAAAATAAGAAGAGTAAATTATCTACAGGTTGTGTAATCCAAGATAACGGCAATGAAGATGAAGAAATAAAAAGTAAAATGGAGAGAGTTTCTGTCAACTGACAAAACATATTTACAATAAAACATCGATGTGGTTAATTTGTGAATTAAAGAGCCAAAAGACGATTACATGGATCAAAAATTATATTCCATCAGAATGAGCATTTTAAGAAGAGAGTAGAAATTAAAACAAAATAGGAACGAAGAAATATAAAAATGGAAAGTATAGGTTCAAAAGTAATAAGTAGATGCATGGAGATGAAAAATAGAAAAGATAACACATCATACTCTATGAAAAAGAAAATTTTATTTATAAATGGATACAATTATTGTGGGCCAGAAGGATTTACATAAGTTATTTGATAGATGCAAAATACGAGTATATAATACAGAATAGATAGTTCATAGAAAATAAAGAATAATATATGAATACACTATGGACAATTCGAACTGGCACAACTCTTGCTCCATGTGTACACACAGTTCCGCATAAAGTATATCTATAACCTATTCTTTCAACAATGTCTACAAATTTTAAAGTATGTAAATGCCTACAACCTTATTTCAATGGACAAACATACAATTAATTATTTCATTTTAAAATATGTATATAATTTGTCCCAGTAAAAATTTAAATTATAAATTACAAGAACTAAACTGCAAAAGCTCACTAAACTATATACTCTAGAGACGCACGCAACTAATTAAACAAATTGGTCTGAATATATATTATAATGAACAGAACAGAACAGGTTTTGCCGACGATTTAGCACTATTATCCAAAAGCATAGAAGAAGCCAGGACACAGGTTGAAACTATAGAGAAATACGCTGGGAAAATAGGACTAAAAATATCTTATGAAAAAACAAAAATAATGGTTCGAGATCCCCTGTGTGTAGACAACGTCAGAATTAACAATCAAAACGTGGAATTAGTTAGAAGTTTCAAATACCTGGGTGAAACAATAACGCACAACATTAAAGAAAAAATTAACTGGAAGGAAAGAACAAATAAATTAATCAAATCCGCCATAACCACTAGGAATATTTACAATAAGAAATGTATGTCCATCAACACAAAATTAAGACACTACAATACCGTGATACTTCCTGAAGTCCTGTATGCGAGTGAAACCCTGTTTGGTCCAACAAGAATAGGCGAAAAGGACAAAATCGAGAAAGTGGAGAGGCAAATAGCAAGAAGGTGTATTGGAAAATGGTCCCTTCAAGATGGTAGTTTCTATATTGTACCAAACAAGGAAGTATATGAAACAATTGAGCCTTTAACCAGTATCATCAGGAAAAAAAGGATATCCTTCCTGGGACATATATTGAGAATGGAGGATACAAGATTACTAAGAAGGATGACTGAGTTTTTCTGGCAAAAGAAGATGACACCAAACTGGATAAAGGAAGTCAAAAAGGATATGGAGGAACTAAACATCACAATAGCTGACCTCAAAACTAAGTCAGGGAGCTACAGGACATACAAACAGCTATCAATACAACAGCTATCATACAAACAGCTATCATACAAACAGCTACAGGACATACAAACAGCGATCGGTTAAATTTAGGGAACAAATGAGGGTCAGGAAAGCCATGGTGATTTCGGACGCTGAGAGACTGAGAAGATCCGAAACATTGAAGAATTATTGGCGAAGAAGAGGAGAAGTACGGGAGCGACAACTGCGGGGGCGTTTTGGTGGAACATATGAAAGAGCTAGACGTTGAAAGATTGAACTTAAGTGGTCCTTTGTGGCCGTAAAATAAAAAAAATTAAAAATGAACAGAAAATAATCTATGAAAAACAAAATATTAGTCACATAATTTTGTCGGACAGATTATAAATAACAGTGAAAACAAAGCGTAGTGACCGTGCGTGAGTCGCACATTACAGTAGCGATTGTATACTTTTGTGACTATACCGTCGTTGCATGGCGAGGGGCGAAGAGTGGAGTAGATAATACCGAAGCTGCTCGTGCCAATTCGAATTGTCCAAGTTATACGAAAATATTAGACAGAATGAAAGACAGAAATTCATTTTAAAAAAGATTAACAAATTTGAGGGGGTTCCAAAATGAAAAATTTTAACAAAATTTCAAATTGTTAGAAGAAAGAGTTTAGCGAAAAAAATTAAACAACGTTAGGTAAAGAAACATATTTCATTTTATCCCTTACATGTGTACGTAGTAATCTGTTCCATATAATAACAATAAGCAACCACATGATCCAATGAGATGAGCAGTATGAGGTACAGACTCAGACCGACCATCCTGAAAGAGTATGGTTAATTGAACCCTAACCGTCAAAGTACACTGGTATTCAAATCCGTATAAAAGTAACTACCTGTACTAGGATTTGAACCAGGAACCTTCATCTTCGAAAATTCAGCTGTTAAATAGCTGACTCGCGACGACGACTTGATCTTTAGTCCAATGCGCTGAGTCATTGGAAAGATAAGTAATAAAATTAGTTGTTAAATTCAAATTAATTTGAAATTTTATAGGCCTACTACTGAGATTTGAACCTGTCGCTAAAGTTTATTTTGAAAAAATTTAGTACCGTCCATTATGTTTCAAATTTTCCGTACTCCGCTAGTTTGAATTAAGTTTAAAAATCTGGTGTGAAACACTCACACAACTTTCTCTTGCCAATGTAAATAATTAATAATAAACCTAACATTATTAATAAAATATTAGAAATAAACAAAAACTAACCTCAAAAACATAACCTTATTTTAATCATAAGTGAATGACGCAAAATCAAAATCGAACTCAATTTGGCTTAAAAAAACGGAAAATCACACTTTCACGCTAAACTAGGCTCTGTAGAGAAAATTTCTCTAAATAAAAGTTGTAGATCTCTTAATTTTCTATAAATTTTACTATATACACTTTTGTCGTAAAGTGCATAACTAAGGCCGAAATCTTAAAAAATCAATTTTTCACACGTTTTCGTGAGAAAAACCAGAAAATCCCTAATTACCGCTAAACTAAGCGTTATACAAAAAAAAATGCTTAAAATAAAAGTTGTAGGTTTTCAAATTCTCTACAACTTTTATTATATAGTACATTTTTGCTCTAAAATTAATATTAAAGCCGTAATCTTAAAAAAACACTTTTTTACGTAAAAACACCCTCACCAAGAATTTGAGCAAACATGGCGCCTACCCTATCTTTTACAGAATAAAAAATTGAGTAAATGAGGCGAGTTTTAAAAAAATCGTAGGACCAGTTTTTGAGAAAATTGCAAAAAAGTGAAAAATTATACGAATAAACTACTACTTCCGGTTGACCGATTTTGATGAAAATGTTCGTGTCCGGTCCGGTAGTGTTATGTAACTTAAGTTTCAAGTTTTAAGTTCGTACGATGTTCCGTTCTTGAGATATTTTGTATACACACAGACACACACAAAGACCAATCGCTAAAAACATGTTTTTTGGGTTCAGGAGGTCTGAAAACGTATAGATCCGGTGAAAACTCGATTTTGAAAAATCGACATGAAAACAATACTTTCCTTCCTATATATTCATATAGGCAAGAGAAAGTAAAAATACATAGTTCTCGAACAGTTTTCTTCGATAAATTTTGAATATTTGCTCAAAATTTCAAAATTAAATAGAATAATTTTATTAGTGTATTATAATTACCCTATAACTAATTTTAAATTTTAGATAGGCCTTAACACATTCAATGCTGAGCAATTTGAGGTATCTCTCCCTTTGGGCTGATTACTCGTGCAGCGTGTTCTCCGCTTGCTTTATGTACCCCCTACAAATTATGTTACTAACGTTTTTATAGATTTATTTTATTTGCGACCTATACAAGGATTAATTTTTTTTAATGTTATTTAGGTTCATTTTCACCTGTTATAATTAATGTACTTCTTGATTGAATTTTTTCATTTACAGTTACGATTTACGCGTAATTTCTTGTATAATTTTAAACTACAAATAATAGACTTTAAAAGTAAATCTAAAAGTATAAGCTATTTTGAATCGATACCTGCAAGAATACTAAATTCACGGCTTCAACTGTACCCTGAAAACCCGTCAAAAATACTGAACAAGTTTACTATACGAGGGTAGAAGATCGTATGACAAAAACTCAAAATCTAACTCCACGGTCACAAAGAAAAAACCTTTCTGAGGGCTATATGACAGCAACAAACTGATATCCGACAGGTGGTGTCCCGCCAGAATGACTTAAAATGATAAAATCGAACCCGCTAGGTGAAACGGCAGTCTGGCAGTAACACCTACACATGACCCGCTAGGCGAATCTCTAGCACTGTGATACTGTTACTATTTTTACGCCGATCCGTCGTTCGTATTTTGCCCGCTGTTGGCGCTGTGACGTGGTTGCTGCTGCCGATAGATAGCGTAGCGGTCAAACCTCTCGCAGTGCGTGTGCCTGTGGTAAGATATACCTGAGGGACCGGTGAAAGCGATAGTTGAAGGTGAACAGTCAGTATCGATCCGGTCGTTCGAGAAGGTCGATACGGGAAAGGAATTGCCACTCAAAGTTGATTATTTCTTGCTCCGCACGCTCATTTCCCTTCCCGTTCCCTTCGCTTCACCAGCGACTGCTCCTCTTGAGGCAGCGGTAAACGGTGCTCTCTGCGTCGGCGACTGCTCCTATTTATTTAGGCAGCGGTACAGACGACCCTCTTTTCGCTTGCCAGCGGCTGCTACTCTTGAGGCAGCGGCGAAGGCTTCCCCAACCATTTTTTATTCCTTTTTGGACTACGCCGCCGGATGCCCTGCCGCTCCGGCCGGTCGTATGATGACTTTGCCAATTGGACTACTACAGCCGGTGGTGACAACTGAATGTGTTAAAATTGACTTTTGACCAAAGACGAAAAGAACATCAGTAACAAATTAAGGTAATTGAGGTTTCCCAGAATTTTCAAATTTTCCACAAATGGATTATAATAGCAAGACCTCAAAATACAAATAAATTGTACAAAGTAAAAATAATAGTAAATTAATAAACTAATATAATTACAGAAACTCTTTATATAATTTTGTTTCAAATGAATAAAAAATATTCCTTTCCGTTAAATATCGTTTGATCTAAGGAGTTCAGAACATCCGGATAAAGCAAACCGGAGAATAATTCAAGTGTAAATGGATGTTTGTAGGAAATAGGTAGTAGTAATAAGTTAGGCAACACGAGAGAAACTTCTTCTCCCTGCTAGACCTTTGAAATTGAGATCAATGAAGGGTTGTGCAAGAGGTGCTGAATTTATCCATCCCTTCAAAATAATGACGGTGGAGTTTAGAACGGCAATTAGATAAAAACCATTAGTTCTACATAATTTATAAATGATATAAATTTTATAGTGAATTATTAATAGGTTCACCATCGTCTTTCAACATAATAGCCATTACCTGCTCCCTCATACTGTCGAAACACAATTTCAACTATTCAAAAAAAAAGGACAGCAAGTCTTTTACACTGGCTATGTAAGAAAGACTTCAATTTCCATTCATGATAGAATTTTTACATCGACTAAGTGCATCAGGAATATTAATGTTATAATAATAATAATTTTCTTAATTGTCAATAACCGGCTGGTGGAGTGTTAAATTATTTGCACTCGGACTGCTAGTTCCAGGGCTACAAAATATAGTTCTGTTTCTTATCACATGGTCAGCCAATAATATGATTGAATCATTTAAGCACAGAAGAGGTAGAGGTGTACAGGACACTAGTGAAAGTTATCTCCTCTGAGAATAATGAATTTCATTAAACAGTGTGGTGAACAAAGTGAAGGTGTCATTTGCAGGGTGAAAAAAAGATGCTTATCAGAAGACTTGGCATGCTGATAAGCATACTCCTTCAACTCAGTGAGAAAGGAAATTGTAAACCACCTTACTCCTTATTTTACTTGGTAAAGCCTCTAGAGATTCAAATCAGCCTTTCAGCTGATAACCTAAACAATAAAGAATTTTAACACAAATTTAAAAACCTAAACACAAATTTTTTAAACTATTCAAAATTATCTACAATATCGTTATATAAGCTTAGGATTTGATTCCAGCAGTAACTGAACTTTGTTGTTCTCGCAAATTAGTATGATAATATACAAATATACAGTATAATGGTAGTGATACATACAAGGATTCGAAATAAACTTTAAGTACCAAAAACATAACCAGATTCCTTTGAAACAAAAGTTGCTAAATTCAAAATTGAACAGAAAATTAACAGATCGTTTTTGTTATTAAGGTCATCAGCCAAAAGGTTCGTCTGAAAACGAGGAGTGAGGTGGTTTACGATTGCCTTCCTCGCTGAGTGGAAAAGTATGCTTATCAGCATGCCAGGCCCTTTGAAAAGAATCTTTTTTCCACCCTGCAAATAACACCTTTCACTTTATTTACCACAGTGTCTGGCTGTATAATTAAATTCATTATTCTCAGAGGAGATAACTCTGACTATTGTCTTTTATGCCTCTACTTCTTCTGTTTTTAACTGTTTCATTCACATAACTAGCTGGCAATGTGATAAGAAACATAACTATTTTTTGTAGTCCTGGAACTAGCAGAACATTTTCCATTCAGTTTTTCACTTCATTCATAAATCACAATTTTTCACTTTTTTACAATTTTCTCAAAAACGGCTCCTATGATTTTTTTAAAAATGACCTCATTTAATACACTACATTTTTTATGCACTACAAGATAGGGTAAGCGTCATGTCTACTAAAATTTGTGCGAGGAGCTGTTCTTTCGTAGTTACAATGATTCCTTTAAGATTTCGACCTTATTATACATATTAGGGCAAAAGTGTACATAATCGAAATTGTAGTAAATTAAAAAACCACAAAATTTATTTCAATTATTTTTCTACAACGTTTAGCGTCAATTAGTGATTAATTCGCTCATAAAATCAAAAAATCAATGGAATTATTTAAAATTGCGGCTTTAATTCTATGCATTTTACGACGAAAATGTGTAATAAAAGTACAGAAAATTCAAAAACCCTACAACTTTTGTTTCAAGCATTTTTTTAACAGAGCTTAGTGTTTAGTGACAATTACTGATTTTCGAAGTCCTACAGAAATTGATTTTCATTTAGCGTCATTCATTTATGATTAAAATTATGTTATGTTTTTTTATTTTACATTGTTTCCTCATGAAGAACACAGGTTATATTGGTAATTATTTACATCGGCAAGAATAATTGAGTGTGTGCTTCACACGAGATTTCTATTAAAAACGTTAACGTTTTAGAAGTTAAAACGCTAAAAGGAGTAAGAGCCACAAATATTCATTGAGAAAGATTTACTTCAGGTATATGCACGACTCAATAAGAAGAGAAAACGTATACTTCAATTGCTCAAAGGGGAATTTTATTGACAATTTCAATGCACCATACACGAACGTACTTGTCAGTTAAACAGCAGAAACATATTTGCAACGCCTTATAAAAAAAATAAGTTAGTAATAATAATAGGCTACATGACAAAGGATTGACAAAGTACAGCGGTAACTAGGTTAAAGATCTGTGTTAACTAGTTTCCAAAACAACCTAGTTTTACTTAAACTAATACTAATTTGAATTGTAACCCAAATTCTAAACAAACTAAATCAAAGTTTTGTTACCACATACTTTAAAATTCTGGATTCAATATGGTTGAAGTTAAATCAATATTTTCTACGTTAAAACGTTTTAAAATGTTTAAAATGTAACAAACTTATGTTGTTTATTTTCAAATAAATTTCTACATAAAATTATTACGTGTATTTGATGTACTGTTCAAAGTTTAAATATTTTGTAAAATTTATTTTTATATTAAGGAAGTTAAAGGAAACAGACTGATTTAAAAAAAAATATTGATTTTTCAATTTTACCATAAATTGATAGATCATTTTCCCCTATTTAAATTGATAAAGAATACATTGGTTGCTCTTTCTGTTGAGAAAAATTATGTTTTTACTTTGGTGGGGTACGTAGTGTTTATTTCGATATTTTTTCACGTTTTCATTCTCGTAAATTGGGTTTAATATAATCACGTTACTGCTCTAACATTAAGAAGTTCGCGTTCACATAAAACCAATAATTTCTAGAACGCGAAAGAATCAGCTGTAACGCAAGATAAATGATGGTGTTTTTGTTTGGAAGTAAATTCCAGTTGGCAATACGTGTTTCTGTTGCGGTATTATGCTTTTACTATATCCTATCCGAAATTTCCACATATTGCATTTTTTGACTTTAGTTACACTTATTTCAGGAATCATCCCACACAGAAGTGTGAAATTTCGCACACTACATTTTAGTACTAAGGTATGTCTTTACTCCAGAGGTATTTCAAAAATTTTGAAGTTTTTATTTTTTGGATAACTTTTTCATAAAAACATCTAGGCTACATTTGAAAATTTTTTAGAACAAAATTCATTTTTAGACTGGATAAAGATAAATGAAAAATCTCGGGTACAAATTTGTAAAAAGGTATACTGTAGATAGGTGTGCCAAAGCTCAGCTTTGTAGCTTTAACGGTTCCTACAAAAATCGACCCAAATTAAGTTAGTATTGCAGGTATAGGGATAATGAAAATGGTCTGCCCTCTTTAAAAAAATTTTTGGTTTTGACTTCCAACCAATCTTAAAAGGGAATTATTTTGTAAACAGTAGATTTGATTCAAACTAAGTTCAATGTAAAATAAATAATCAGAAATCTCATTCAAAATAATTCAATTACTAAAACAATTCAAACTAATGCAGACGGTGGAGAATGATGATGTATAAAAGTGAGTGATGAAAAAGTGTCAGACCTGAACGGTCCAATTAAACCAATTTTAATATATTAAGAGGGTTATATTTTCCGCAGATTACAACATTTTGAAACGTTTGAAAACTAAATAATTTTTTTACAATTAAATTTTGACCATAACATATAAGTGGTGTGTTAAATTATTTGCACTCAATCTTTTATTTCCGGAGCTACAAAAATAGTTCTGTTTCTTATCAAATGGTTTTGCCCATAACAGACAGGTGGAGTGTCAAATTATTTACACTCAATCTGTTAGTTGCAGGGCTAAAATAAATAATTCTGTTTCTTATCATATGGTCAGCCAATTAAATGACTGAATCATTTAAGAACAGAAAAGGTAGAGGTGTAAATGACACTAATCAGAGTTATCTCGTCTGAAAGTAATGGATTTCATTATACAGCCAGACCCTGTGGTGAATGAAGTGAAAGTGTCATTTATTAAGTGAAAGAGTGGAAAATATATGCTTTTCAGAGGGCCTGGCATGCTGATAAGTGTACTTTTCCACTCAGTGAGGACAGCAATGGTAAACCACCTCACTCCTCGATTTACTTAGTAAAACCTCTACAGGTTCAAACCAGCCTTTTGGCTGATGACTTAAACAACAACATCAAATGGTTAGACAATCAAATGGTTGAAGTAGTATTTAAAAAAATAAGAGGTAAGATGAGTAAAAGACACTTGTCACGAGTTATTTTCTTTAAAAGTAATGAATTTCATTATACAGCCAGAACCTGTGGTGAATGAAGTAAAGGTGTCATTGCAGGGTGAAAAATGTGTGCTTTTCAGAGGGCCCTGACATGCTAATAAGTATACTTATCAACTCAGTGAGGGAGGCAATTGTCAACCACCTCTATTTTTGTTTTACTTAGACCTCTAAAGGTTCAAACCAGCCTTTCAAATGATTACCTAAACAACAACACAAATTGTATGACGTTCAAAAAACCGTATTTCACAGAATATAGCCAACATAAATGAATATATTAATTTAAATAACAATAAATAATAATTTTCAGTTAAATTGCTAATTCATTTGTAGATGAAATCACACGGTCTAATCGAACAAAACCCACAGAGGGAACGAACTAAACCAATTTAATGAACTATATTAAATGATCAGAAAGGTATGTTGTGTGTGTAATATTGCCAACAGTTTAGTTTACAGTAATACAGACGTTCATATTTCTATCATCACTGGAATCAATTAATGATGATCAACAGTAGCTGAAACCAATTACTGCGTGGCAAACCTCACTCTCTCACACATCTACTTTCCATACCTGACTGTAACATTGTTGGTTTACTATGGTTTCAACAGCACACGTTATACTAATTTACGTACTCTAAATAATTATTTACAGAAGAGATGTTTTTATAATAACGAATTTGATTTACATTACACTTCCGGACAAATCAGATATCACTAATTCATATTTGATGTTACAAAGTCATTGAATACAAATCATACAATGATAAAGATGAAGGTTTGGCCTTTGGTAAATATTATCTTTAATGTACTATCATTTAAAAAAAACATGAATTAATCCAGGAGCGTTTTTTAATGAATATTTAAAGCAGTTATTTATTTTAAGGGGATTTATACAATTTTAAATAGACCATAAATATCTCAATACTTAAAAATGTAAAGCAACTAAGTGTAGCATACAACGATACATAACACAACTCTTCCTGCACGCCAAAGGGGTTAGTTGCATCAGAATCGTAGAAGTGCGCGCGCTGCGCTATAAGGTTAGTTGCATCAGAATCGTAGAAGTGCGCGCGCTGCACTATAAAGTTAGTTGCATCAGAATTGTAGAAGTGCGCGCGATGCGCTATAAAGTTAGTTGCATCTGAGTTGTAGAATTGCGTGCGCTGCGCTATAAGGTTAGTTAGGAATTCATTACAATTCTGTTCGGTTTTTTAACAGATTACCATCTAAAATAAGACTCCTTAATTTAAAAAAATTTGTTCGGGAAGTTTTGTTTTTTTTTCTCCTTGCATCCAGGAGACTTCAAAGGGAGTATAGGACATGTCAAATAAAACTGATAAACTGAAAGTTTATCACCAATGATAAATTCATCACTTACCACCAGAAAATTGTTTTTGCTACTGCTTACTTCAGTAGGCTTGTCATGAACCCCATTGAATCAAATATCACACAAAATTAAAAATAAAAAAATCAAACGCAATGGTAAATTTATCACTTACCAATAATTTTTTCCTACTACTGCTTAACTCAGTAGGCTTGTCATGAACCCCTTTGTATCAAATAGTAGTATAAGGTATATATAAAGTATAAGGTTTTTTAACAAAATATGCATTTTATTCTGATCAGGAGTTCTTAAATTATCTTACAATGAATGTTCTTTAAATGTAATCTGTGTAGAATTTAGAATTATGAAACATTGTTAGTGTAAATGAATAACTTAGAATTTAAGTAATAATTTAATGAACAAGTTCATTTTTGTTTTAGTGAACACCTAATTGTAAACAAAAATAGATTTAAACGTACGTATAACTTATTTGACGATGTCTATTCCTTTTTTCGCAAACAAAATATAAAGATTAATTTATTTATTTAATTGTATTATATTTATTTAGTTGCATCAGAATTTTAGAAGTGCGTGCGCTGCGCTATAAGGTTCAAATGGTTGGGGTAGTCTTTAGTTTCAAGAATGTACTTTTACCTCATGATGGTAAGATAATAACCAGAAGAAGTGAGACCAGTTTGAACCACAAAGCGGAAGATCCTAGATTCAATTCGAGGTGAATATAATACTGTGATGATATGAGTGTGTTTGTACGCGAGAGAGTGCCTTAAAAATGGCTAACCTAACAGTTGTTGTTTGGGTTATCACCTAAAAGGCTGATTTTAACCTTGATACTGTTTTTAATTGTACGCCGGTCCGTAGTTCATATTTTGCCCACTGTGGCGCTGTGATGGGGTTGCTGCTGCCGATAGAATGCGCCAGCGGTCATACCTCTCACAGCGCATGTACCAAGTGGCATCATATAGTGTCTGCATACTGGCGATGCAAGAGCTGAGCAGGTGACAGTATCGATATTCTCTGTGTTGCGAGAATCGATACGGGGAAGTTGACATCTCAACATTGAGTTTTCATTCCGTCATCTGTACCTCCATCCCCTTACCCTCGCTTCACCGGCGACTGCTCCCCTTCGGAGGCAGCGGTATAAGGTGCACGCTGCGTCGGCGACGCGCTCCTATTAGATTAGGCAGCGGTACAGACGACCCCGATTCACTTCACCGGTGACTGCTCCTCCTCGGAGGCAGCGGTGAAAGGTGATCGCTGCGTCGGCGGCTGCTCCTAATCTTTTAGGCAGCGGCGAAGACGACTTCCCGTCCTCCCCTTCGATGTTATCATTTACTTTTGAACTACGCCGCCGGAGGCCCGGCCGGTCCTATGTGCTCAAACGACTGCGCTACTGAAAGCCGGTGGCGACAACCTCTAGAGGCTTTAAGTAAAACAAGGAGTAAGATGGTTTGAAAAGAATTTCCACCCTCCTAATGACACCTTCACTTCATTCACCTTAGTGTCTGGCTGTATAATGAAATTCATTACTCACAGAGGAGATAACTCATGAAACTAGTATATTTTCCACCCCAACCTCTTCTATACTAAAAGCTTCAGTCATATAATTAGCTGACCATGTGATAAGAAACAGAACTATTATTTGTAGCCCTGGAACTACCAGATCAAATTTAAATAACACTGGTCTGCATCAAAAATTCCCCTTGAACTTTAATAGGTGATCTTTATGTATTTTGACCCCCTGAATCCGAATCTGACCTCCGTTTTGCTCTATCACCCACCATTTTTAGGGGGTGGGCCACTCCCCCTTATTTGGGAAATTTCAACTTTTTATCAGTCTGGTGTAACTATGATATGAAATTGTGCAGTTGTATCACGGTTTTATAGTTCTTCAAGGCCTACCTAACACTGAAAGAGTGCAATAAGAGAGTATTGACGTATTGATACATTTTGTGTGTTTTTACTTATACAATTTTTCTGGTTCAAGATACTGGTCATCGAATACATATACTTAAAGAGAGTGGTTTTACTTGGAGGAAGCTTTTCTCTTGTACTGATATCTGGGAGTTTCACGCAAGAGTGACCAGCAGTAGTCTGCTAATACACTTGAGTTCCACTTCCAAGAGAACAGTTTTTCGAAGAGTGCAATGTCTTGATGAAACCTTTCTCCGCGTGCATCGTAAACTGCTCCCAAGTTTTCTGGAAAAAAGTCCAAATGCGCGTGTAAAAGGTGCAATTTTAATAACATGTTCAACCCATCGACTCGTATGCAGATAGCAATTCTTCGACGAGTTCAACATAATTTTCATTTTTGTTAGATCCTGAAAAATATTCACACATGTCTTTAAATGCAGCCCAAGCTCTTTTTTCTTTTCAATTTAAGTGATTGATGAACACTGAATCTTTAAAAAGCTCTCTAATTTGTGGACCAACAAAAATTCCCTCATTAATTTTTGCTTCACTCAAACGTGGAAATTTGCTCTTCAAATACTGGAATCCGTCTCCTGTTTTATCGATAGCTTTCACCAACTGTTTAATCAAACTGAGTTTTATACGCAAAGGATGCAGAAATATGTTTTCACTCGAGACTAAAGGCTTATCGGCAACAGTTTTTTGACCAGAAACTAAACTTTCGCACGAGGGCTAATTTCGAACCGTATAATTTTTATCATGGGCTCGACTATCCCACTCACACAGAAAGTAACAATGTTTGGTGTATCCCGTGTATCCCGATTAAAGTCCTGTAAGTAAAGCCACAACCTTAAAATCAACCCAGAGCTTCCGGGGATGATCTTTATAACCAATTTTTTCAAGGATACAGCTGATATTTTTGTATGTCTCATTCACGTTGACCCCGTATGCAACCGGAACTGAGGGCAAATCATTACCATTTGCCAACAAAACAGCTTTTAAGCTGGTTTTAGATGAGTCGATGAATAGGCGCCAATTTTCTGGATCATCTGGCATGTTAGGTTCAATCACAAATCCATTTACATAATTGCAGTACACTAAGTCACCGTCCTCCGAAAAAAATTGTTGAAACGAAGCTAGCCGGGATCTAGAAACAGAAATTTTCACTTCTTTTTCCAAGAGGTTCCATTGCTGAAGCTGAGACCCGAGCAGTTGGGCTTTAGTTTTCGGAAGATTTAAATCCCGGGTGAGATCATTAAGCTCCTCTTGTGTGATAAGATGAGGCTCCAAGCGTAAAAAATGTTCTGAAAACGTTTAACCGTCGCTAAACTTATCACTTCACCTGGCTTCCCACTTTGGCAGACACCCACCCTGCTACACCTCTGAACTAACGGTGATGTCAACCCTCCCTGTTTGGTCTTCATGCACAAATGTGCGTGCACTGAGATAATTTTTTCTAAGGAGGGGAGGATAACCAACCTTCTTGCAACTTCCTCCCGCCCCTCGCTTTATTAGGAATAACCGCTTTTGGGTGTTTTTTTCGAGAATTTCAAGGGGGACGCCCCCTCAAAAACGGTGGGTGATAGAGAGTAACGGAGGTCAGATTTGGATTCAGGGGGTCAAGATACATAACAATCACCCATCAAAGTCCAAGGGGAAAAAACTTTCTTTTTTTTGCAGACCAGTGTAATTTAACACTCCACTTGCCTGTTATGGATAATAGTCTAACAGAAGCAAAAAAATTAAGAGAAAGATCCTCCCCAAGAGAATTGGTCCGAAGATAGCAGACCGACGATATAGGTTACGAAATCGAGAAGAACTGTAAAAATAAAATGATTAATGAAACGATTAGAAAAAAGATAAAAATTGTACGACATCTGTAAAGAAAAGACAAATGGTTGACAAAAACATTTTAAGACACTAAACAATAGACGTACGGTATCGGATAAATTGCTTAAAGAAGTCTGAAAGGATATTGAAGAAACCGGAATAAACAAAAAACGTAATGGACGGAACCATTTTCAGATAACTAATTACGGACTTTAAGGGCTTCAATGAAGAGCAAAATATGTGGACAGAAGAGAGGATAAAAGCCTACAGTGAATGAATGCTAAGAATTTGGGCTGCAAAAAGAGCTCACAAAAAAATCTAAAGTCATCTTACGTGGTCTAAAATTGACTCTATACGAAAAAAATCAATGGCTTCGTATTTAACTCACCCGCCATAATAAATTTTAATAAGATACGAAAATGTCCAGACTAATGCCTTATTTCTAGTAAGTAGATCAAATTAAAATTTTCATTCTTTTCAATTTTACCTGTATAAAATTTCCAAAGAAATAACTATTTTGTTATTTAATAATATGACGGAAGTTGAGCTGAAGTAAATTCATGAAGCATTTGACCAGGAATTCTTTTTGACGTTTTTATAGTAACGTTAGAAATGACATTTTCAAATCCTCAGGGGAAAAAAGCAGTTTTCCTTCATCTTGAATGAAGTAATGATTTAATTTAATACGTATGTCACATCTTAGAATTTTTAATCCTCTTAAAAACAAAAAATGCCTGTGGTATTAATGCATTTTATTTTTAAAACAATAAGAAAAGTTGTTCGTTAAAAAAGTTAAATAATACAGAAATTAAAGCTAAGCTTTAAAAGTTAAAAAATAATACTTTTAAATAAAAAAAAGGGAATTTTTTATAAAGAATAAAAATTTGAATATGTCAAGTGTTTTAAAACAAAAAGAAAGATATTAAAAACAATTCAAATCAAATAAAAAAATGTCAAAAAATATTATCTGGATATTAAAACGGAAAAATTTGAATATAAAATTTTCTTAAAATAGAACTCCGAGAAAACTGATATTAACTCTTAAAACTTTAGAATATTTCATACTATATTAAGGTCACGAGTATTTAAAAATTGAATAATGTTCTTAAAAAATTACAACTTGCCAAAAAAGTCAATTTTATTGATGTTCCATTCCTTCAACAACATGTCAACGACCTATCGATATGGTTTAACAAATGAAAAATCTGTTGTGAAACACTCACATTCTCTTGTCACTGTTAATAATGAACATTAGGCTATAACCTATGTTTAATCATGATTAAACAATGTAAAATAAAAAAATAACTCATTTTAATTATGAGTGAATGATGCAAACTTAAAATTGACCTTCGAAAAATTTAAAAATCCATAAAATCAGTTATTACCTCTAATTTAGGCTCTCTAGAGAAAAATATTAAAACTAAACGTTGTAAGGTTTTTTTATTTCCAATAACTTTGTCGTAAAATGCATACTAAAAAATTTTTTTAAGAAATCTGGTGTGAAACACTCACACGACTTTCTATTCTCAATGCAAATAATGAACAATAAAACCTAATATAAGTAATGAAACATTAGAAATAAACAAAAAAACTCACTTAAAAAACATAACCTTATTTTAATCATGAGAGAAAGGCGCATAATGAAGATAAACCTCAGTTTGGCTTAAAAATACGGAAAATCTCACTCTTTCACGCTAAACTAGGCTCTGTAGAGACAAATACTCTAAATAAAAGTTGTAGATCTATTCATTTATTATAAATTTAATTACATACACTTGTGTCGTAAAATGCATGCTAAGGCTGAAATCTTAAAAAAATCAAATTTTTTATACGTTTTCGTGAGAAACAGAAAATCGCCAATTACCGCTGAACTAAGCGTTATACAAAACAAAGTTTGAAATAAAGTTGTAGGATTATAAATTCTCTACAACTTTTATTATTATAGTACATTTTTGCGCTAACATGTATATGCCTACTAAAGCCGCAATCTTAAAAAAACAATTTTTTACGAGAAAACAGCCTTCCCAAGAATTTCAGCAGACATGGCGCCTACCTTATCTTGGAGAGCATAAAAATTTTAATATGCGAGGCAATTTTTTAAAAAATCGTAGAAACCGTTTTTGAAAAAATCGAAAAAAGTGAAAAATGACACGAATAAACTACTACTACCTGTTGACCGATTTTGATGAAAATGTTCGTTTCGAGTTCAGTAGTATCTAACTAAAACTAAAGTGTATCTAGCTTAAGTTTTAAGTTTGTACGATGTTCCGTTTTTGAGATGTTCTGTTTACACACAGACCAACAACTAGAAACATGTTTTTTGGGTTCAGGGGGTCTGAAAACATGCAGATCTGGTGAGAGCTCGATTTCGAAAAATTGACATGAAAACAATACTTTCCTTCCTATATATTCATATAGGCAAGAGAAAGTAATAAAAAAATAAATAAAAAAATTTGAAATGATTTTTTTTTAAATAAAATAAAAATAAAAGTCTTAATGAAATTTCTTTTGTTACAGATTTTCATGAAAAAGAAAACCACTAATTTCCGCTAACCTAAGCGTTAAACAAAAACATTTGAAATAAAAGTTGTCGATTTTTCAATGCTCGACGTTTTTTATTATACACTTTTGCTCTAACACCTAAATCTTAAAGAAACCAATTTTTCTACGAGAGCACAGCCTCCTCAAAAATTTCAGCAGAAATACTTACACTATCTTATAGAGCATAAAACATGTAGTAAATGAGGTGATTTTTTAAAAAATCCTTAAGACCCTTTTTCCGGTTGACTGATTTTGATGAAAATGTTAGTATTACTTTCACTTGTGGTACCTAACTTAAGTTTCATGTTCCAACATTGTACGAAGTTCCGTTCTTGAGATATTTTTCACACACAGACCAATCACTAAAAACATGTTTTTTTGTTCAGGGGTCCTGAAAACGCGTATATCCAGTGAAAACTCGATTTGGAAAAATCGACATGAAAACAATACTTTCCTTCCCTATAACATATTCATATAGGGTAAGAGAAAGTAACTAAAGTAAACCCCAATACAATATATCTGTAAATGTTATATTCTCTCCGTCCCGGTAGGTCGGTGACCGCCTAATTTGATAAATAACTTACAATCAAATAAAGTTAAATATTTACGGGTAACACTTCACAAACCTTCAACCTGGTTAAACTCATGAAACTTTTATCATGATAAAACAAAAAAACTTCTTTATGGTCTTATTGGAAAACCTTCTTACCTACCATTAAAACAGAGACTTTTCTGCCTACAAGTATCTTTTGAAGCCTATTTTGTCACATGCTTGTTAAATATAATGGTTCCATTGCTAATAGCAATTTGCCTTGTATACAAGAGAAGCTTGAATCTAAAAATAGTACTCGACCCATATTAAACCCCTGACTATACATTTATGTTATATATTTGTAATATTTTTTATTTTATTATAAATAAAATTATTTGAAACCCCCAAAAACGGCCAAATAATGAGAAAGGACACTTACCAATTGAGTAGTACTTTCGTGGTTTAATCACATCGTCCCCTCATAACAATTCTTAAAATTAGACAATAATGTTTATTTTAAATTAAAGAATCCTGTAGTTGTCAAGACATACAGAGAAGGTTCACACCTCTTCCTTCTTCTTCCAACCAAGGATTAGGTCGTAGCCTGTTCCGAACTCACGTACTATATCACCTATCTACATGTTTTTCTAGGTCTACCGACATCCCTTTTACCTTCTGGAGTATACCAGAGCGCTTGTTTAGGTATCCTGTGAGCTGACATACTTGCCATGTGCTGCCTCTAACTTTGGCAATAATCCTTTATATTTTGGGGGTTCTTTGTGTTTTTGTTCTGGAGGTTTACATCTCTGACTAAATAAATGTTATTGTGTAGTTTTAAGTATTGTAATGACGATGCGGTAAAGCCACGAAAGCACTAATCAATTGGTAAGTGTTATAACTCATTCTTTGACTGTTTCTGGTATTTTTTAATAATTCTATTTATGCTACAGTATTTAAAAATTAATGTAAATAAAATACCCCTAACGAAATACCATCCAGCGATTTGAAATATTCATCAATATTACTACAAGGTTGTTTATGTAATTTGTGTATTGTCGCCGACTGCTCTACCAATATTAGCGCCTGCAGACGGTCCCAGCATTTGCCTGCCATGCGGAGCGCTGCAGAGCCAGCAGTGCCTCCCCATCACCTTGAAATGGACTCGCCTGAGGGGGATTTAAGTGGCAGCACTGGCCCGCGAGAGACACACTCCAGTTAACTCTCAACCGGAGAAGAACAAGAAAGAAGAGCTCCCGACCGAAAAAGAAGATCCCAGCCGAGACCAGACGCACAATCCCTGGTTTACGCTACCGGTGGCGGACCGGTCAGCCTTCGCCGACCCGGAGAGAACCCCCTCGGCCACGCTATCGGCAGATGGTCTACGCCGACCCGACTCTACGGGGCTCTAAGGGCCACCAATGTCACGCTGTAGTGGGGACCCAACTGCCGCTGAGGGAAGACTAGGCCTGAACCCGGTAGCCGAGCCGTCAATTTTCGGGCTCCGCTTCCACCACGCCAGCTCGTCGCTTCCGACCACCAATAACGGCCCTTTCCAGGGCCACAAACACAATTGAAACGGCTTTTTTCGGGGCCACCAAACTAACAAACAAGGTTTCGCCATGTGTCGTCGGCCCCGGTCGGCGACAGTATTTTGGCACAGACTGCTATTGTCATCAGCTCGCGTCCCAAATACCACAACATAAAAATTCTGTACCACCTCCGATGGTCCAGTGGTTAACCTACAATACTGCAAAGCGGAGGTCTCGGATTCGATTACCGACTAGGATCTAGAAAATTATTGCTTGTTTCAATCTTTCGCCAGCCGTAACTCGCAAACGAAGCATTTCCGGAACTATGTTTTAAAATGAACCTTTTTTTGTTAGCTAGCTGTACAGTCACTTCCTAGATTAACTTTTAAAGTCGACCTACATACAAGAAATACTGCCATTTAATCACCGTTGGTCATCTGTCTTTAAAATTGAGCATACAAAAAGAATAAATAAATATTTAATTCCTTACATTCCGGTCCTGATTCGAGGCTAACTTTCGATGCTTGCCGTGATAAAGGTTTCACCACGCCGAGTTACGAGCCATATTATGGGTAGTCCAGTTGGGAGGCTGCCACCTTAGAGCCTCTAGACGGGCCCAGGGTTTCATTTGGTAACACACCTCCTAGGTTCGTCCGCCCTCTCCACCGTTGGGAAAAATCCTCCTCAGCCTTGGAGACCGTTGACTAATTCTTAGGGTTCCTCCTGCCTTGGATTTTATCCAGTTGACTCCCTAGGCTCTTCCGCCCTCCACGCTGTTCGGAATCCTCCATTTCCACCGTGAAGTGCGTTTACCAGTTTTCAGCACAGTTGATCCGAGGGTACTTATTTGGTTATGCCTTATTCGTACCTGTCTGCGTATCTACAGATCATTCCCTATCATTCGACTGGAGGGAAGCGAGGTTTGGAAAGACCTAAAAAGAGATGGATGCCGGGGACCAGGCCATTAAGCCTAATCCTTGACAGATGATGATAATTTATAAGAATTTTCAAAATAATCTAATTAAAATATTGAATAGAGAATAATGTAAATACGACAATACCTGTTAATAACACAATAAAAAGTAAATTTAGAAAAACGTAACGTAAATGCGTAAAAAAACCTGTGAATAAAAAGGTCCAATAGGATGATTGATTGTTATTAAAATCTACTACCCTCACGAGACAAAAGCCCAATTATTAATTACATTTGAGGAAAAATCATGGCTGGTATTGTTTCAGAAGGGATTCGTTATTGATTTTAATTCCAACCTTCATAAAAAAATTTTTTTTGTAAAAATGTCATTATTAAAAAACCCCGTAAAAGATCATTTATCCTTTATTATTCAGTTGATTGTCTTTTTACAGAATATAAAATTAAATTAATAGTTTCCGTGGTTATATTTTCTACAGTTTTATTCTAAATATTTATTTAATGAAGGAACATAAAAAAATGATAAAATATTACACTGTTTCTCTATCTCTCTGAATTTGATTTTAAAATAATGTAGATAAATTGTTAAAAACTTTTTAATACAATATAAATTCAATTAAACGTTGAAATGAAACGTGTAAATCAACGGGGAACAGAAATTTTAATCAGTATAAAATGTGGTTCATTTGCATAAATTAAAGCGTAATAGTATTAAGTGAGATTTAAAAACAAGATGAGAAAACTATTTATTTTATTTTTTGTCGTCTCCATGGTGCAGTGATTAGCGTACTTAGACTGCAAAGCTAAAGATCCCGGATTCGATTCTAAAAATTTTAACACGTTAAAATTCACCAGTTATTTATTTTTTTATTTCCCTTCTCATTTATTTTTATTGAAACTTTTTTCTGAAGGAACACTTTATTACATCCTTTAGAGGTCGCTAAACCGCCTCCAAAGCAGAGTACCAGAGCATTTTACTTGAAAAAATGAGTACTGCTACCAGAAAGAGTTGATATACTTTTTTAGTGTGACGTTTCACAGTTTTCAAAATATATTTAAGGAAATTTTTTAAAATTCGATGAGCTTTGTACAATATAGGATCGTTTTATTAAAAATGACGGTTAAATTCTGCAAACAAAATACTACTTTTTTATAATATAAACATCCAGCGTGCTACGCAGCACAGGGAAAGGTGCCGGGTGCAATTCCCGGCTAGGGTCTGGAAAATTATTACGTGCCCCATGCCACCATTCTTCAACCAAAAGTAGCCATTAATGACAAAAAAGCAAGAATAATTATGTATATTTATATTATTTTGCATTACTTATTTACATTAGAAAATACTGTAAGCTTGGCCTTGTTCAAATTAAAAGAAGTTCCTTACTATTATTTTCACCAAGTATTTTATATTAACAAAACAATGCTTGATTGTAAATGCAATAAGGTTTTTGTAATGACTACTGTTTCTATTTTACGTCAGTACGTGTTTCAACCTGTGATCCCTTTCCTTAAACGAATGTTAGCAACATTATTCCGTCTTCTGACGGAATAATTAATTTTCTTTTGTTTTATTTTGATTGTCACTTGTTTTTATGTGCTTATAAGTAGAAGTAAATAAAAAATGTTACAGACTTCACCACTAGACCAACCTTGATTAAAATTATACCATTCAAGCAAAACTTAAAAATATTAGTACAATTAAACGCTGAATATACTCGTACTAATATTAAACTTCTACTTACAACAGGTTTTCGATATCTAAGTAGCTGTTATTAATATTTCCAACTTACCTGCAAAAAAAACTATTATTAAAATAACGTATAAAATTACATTTTGTAATATTAATGTAAACGGTATTTTGATAGTACAATTTTAAAAATTTATTATTTTTAAGAGAACAACTCTCTCTCATTCTCTTTCACTCGTTCCCTCTCTTAAACCTTTCTCCCCATAACGTCTACCTCTTATTATCTTTCCTTCCCTTTCCCTCTTTCTCTCCCCCACGCTTTCTCAAATTTTGAAATTTAGGGATTGGCAAGGTTACGCTACCGCACAGAAAGTAAGGAGGAGTAGTGAAGGGAAACTGCACAGAACCTTAACTCGAATTACCATTTATATTACTAATTAATTACAAAAAAGTCTGATTTTCTTCACAAAATTTCCATTTTTACAAGTCATAAATTAAGTTTCTTATAGATTAAACACCAATTTTAAAATAGCAGAAACAATAAAAAAATTGTTAATCTTAAGAATAAAATATGTAGTACATAAGATTAAAATTGTAAACATTGACCAATAAATACAAAATATTAGTAGATTATACAAAAAACAATATTAAAAACCATCAACCTAAGTGACAATTTAAGTTGATGATAAACAACTTTTTTTTCTTTGTTTTTTTTAACGTCGCATCAACTACAGTGGTCATTAGCGACGACGTTGGGTTGTAAATGTGAAGGATGAAATAACTTTTTTTTGTAACGTATACAAATATATAATAGTGGGATTCGAACCCAAGAAACAACATTTGTTGATGATAAACAACTTTTTTTCTTTGTTTATTTAACGTCGCATCAACTACAGTGGTCATTAGCGACGACGTTGGGTTGTAACTGTGAAGGATGAAATTTTATTTTTTGTAACGTATACAAATATATAATAGAGCTTGAGTGGGATTCGAACCCAAGAAATAACATTTGTTGTGCCGGCTGCATTGGTGTAGTTGGTAACGTGCTTGCCACTTAACATGCGGTCGTGGGTTCGAATCCCACTCAGGCACGGCATATTTTCATACGTTACAAAAAATCATTTCATCCTCCATTGTAAACAGTTATACCCCAACGTCGTCGCTAATGACCGTTGCAGTTGATGCGACGTTAAATAAATAAATATTTTAAAAAAAACATTTGTTGTACAAATAGAATAACTAAATAGGAGTAGAAAAAAGTACTTTAAAAATATAAAAATAACTATGACAACGAATGAAAAGTATTAAAGGAAAACTGAGAATAAAATAAAAGTCAACACAATCGAAAATTCAGGAGATAAAACAATAAAACCGAGTATAAGATGAAACGATGGTAGTTATCATGATAACGATGTGATGTTTCGTGGGAAATGGGTTAAAGTAAACAGAAAATAAACGGTTGAATAGAACCGATAAACCTAAAACATGGGGAAAAATTAGAAAATACATAACAGTAAAAGATAAAATCAAAACGGAAACAGATTTTAAATAATGATCAACCAGGAAAATTCTTGTTCATTTAATAATGCACATGAAAATTTGATTAGATCCGTTCCCCTGCCGTTTATAACAGTGTAATGTAAAACCAAAATGAACTGTATTGGTATATTAGGAGTACATAGTGGATTGTTTTGTGTATGAAAATACAGTAATATGGTGTGTGTGTGTGTGTGTGTGTTTTTGTGTATAGATAGGTTAAGAGTATAAAGAGGATGTGTATAATACAATATTGTGCCCTTAACAGAGATGCATGAATTTAAACGATAACAACCGCCAACAATTTAGCCCCGATCAATATTGCATGTAATAATACTGTTCAAATTCAGATATTTTCTTCATAAAATCACTTTAATCTATAATAGAGATGTAAAAAAACTGTACTTTATTTTATTAAAAAAGTATTACTTTTATTACTTAACCCAGTCAATGAATAATGTCATCGTATAATAACGATGTTAGAAGAAACATTCAATAATATATAATGACTCATAACATGCTGTTATTTAGGTCATCAGCCGAAAGGGTGGTTTGAACCTCTAGAGGCTTTACTAAGTACCGCACATTCCTCAATGAGTGGAAAAGTATGCTTATCAACACACCGGGCCCAGGTGTGTTAAATTACAGGTTAAATTAAATTAGCTTGGGTTGTATCTTTCGGTAACTAAAATATTACAAAACTTACTGACTGCTGAGACTTTACTAATTTATGATAAAAAATTGTTATAAATAGTTTCCCATACCCTAGTCGAGAATCGAACCCGGGACTTCCACTTTGCAAAGTAGCATGCTAACCACCGAGCAACGAATGCGGTTTTTCCAATGAAAAACGTGAAACTAGTACAGATAATTCCAATGATTGTCTATGAAGATAAAATTTTTAATTTCAGGCGAATATTTCCTTTGATAATTGAAAAAAACTATTTTCCATGACTTCGTAGGGAAGATAGCCTACAATGCAAGAGTGCAAAATTTTAAAATTATTTACTCCACTAGAACAGTAAAGGAACATTTATGTAAGATGTTTCACAAATAATCAAAAATATACTGAAAAGTAAATTTTAACAACCTGCCAAGTTAATCAATATTGTACTGTTTATTGTAAGTTTGCCAAAAATAATAGAGTTACAGGATGTTGAAGAGAATATAAAATATTTTTAGTAAAATACCATTAATTCTGCGTTTACTTTGTACTATTAACAGTTAATACAATATTGTTTAAATATTAAAAGATGTTAAATATCTAAACAAATTTTATTAAAATGTATGATGAATACTAAAATATTTCGAGTTAATAACTTCTTATTTAGTTCAAGGTAAAATGTATTAATATATACCGGATTATTATTTTAATGCACTGCCGTAAATAAAGTTTAGATTTGATCTAGTTATTGTTTTTATCCCTAATGTGTGTACGTTACAATCTGTTCAATTTAAGAACAATATCAACCCCATGACCCAATAAGATGAGGATGATATATTATGTATGACATGTTAATGAGGTGTAGTCTTGTACAGACTAAGACCGACCATTCCTGAGAGAGTATGGTTAATTTAATTCCAACCATCGAAGTACACCGTTACCTACTCTTTAGTATTCAAATCCTGGTACAAATACCTTTACAGTGGCCGGTGGGTAACCTTCCACATGCCGTTTAATGCATACTACACGTAATGAAAACATTAACTAATATTTCTAACAATCCAGTAGTTTCTCTGAATTTTGGAATGAAACTAATAGTAACTGTACATATTTATTACAATACATACTGTACATATTACCATACTGTACATACTGCACATATTAACTGTACATATTTATTGAATTAAAAAATAGCTTAAACATGTTAATATTTTCCAGAAAGATTAAAGAGTAGCTCAATGACATAACTGATGTTGAATCACTTGTAAGAATTGTTGGTTAGTGTTGGTGTTTTACCTTTGCTGAATTGCAGTGCTATTTAGTCCTTGTAGGAACTTACTGATCTTGGTAAATAATATAACAATAATAACTGAATTCAGTGTTAGTCATGTACAGGTGAATATCTGCTTTGAAGAAGTAGTTTATTCATCATTTTTTACTTTTTTGCGATTTTCTTAAAAACGACTCATACGATTTTTTTTAAAAATCGTCTCATTTACTAAATTTTTTATGCATGATAACTTTGGGTAGGCGCCATGTCTGCTGAAATTCTTGGGAAGGATGTTTTCTCGTAACAAAATTGTTTTTTAATATTGCAACTTTAATGCGCATATTAGCGCAAAAATGTATATACATTTTTCAATCAAAGTTGTAGAGAATTTTAAATCCTAAAACTTTTTTTTTAACATTTTTTTGTTTAACAAAAAAAATCTCTTTTTTTAAAAGAGATCTACAACTTTTGTTTAGAGCAGTTTTCTCTACAGAGCCTAGTTTAGCGAGAAAAAGTGATTTTCCGTATTTTATAAGCCAAACTGAAGTAGATTTTCATTTTGCGTCTTTCACTCATGATTAAAATTAGGTTATATTTATTGGGGTTATTTTTTTGTTTATTTCTAATGTTTTATTATTAATGTGAAGTTATATTGTTAATTATTTGCATTGGCAAGAGAAAGTTGTGTGAGTGTTTCACACCAGATTTTTAAATATTAGAAGTAAGAAATGCGACTAATATTTTACTTAATGTATCTGAAAGTAAGAATATTTTACATTACTAATGTTCCATGTACGTATCCAATTTAAAACGAAGAGAATCGCAAATTGATGATGGAAAAATGCCAGTACTTTATAGACCTCACAACTTGTTTAACTTCTGAATAGTAAGTACACTTTTTTACTTGTTAAATGTTGTATTTTACTCGGTTGAAAGTTTGAAATATTTCAATATTAACATCTACCACAACGCTTAAAACATTTTGTGGAAATAGAGATGTAAATTTCAATTTTTTTTTAGAATCTCATAAAAAATTTACTTCAAAAGTAGCAGCGCACTACTTTCTTATTTGTTTTATGAACATGTTAAAATAAAATAGTGGATAAAATATTAATTTAAAGTTTATGAAAAATTGTATCAACATTCACGTTATTATCAACTACAACAATCGGTGAGATGTAATTTCTGAAAATTTTCCACTTCCGGGAATCGAATTAAAAATTCCAATTTAAATAAAGAAATATATAACCTATGGTTAATCATGAATGAATGACGCATAATGAAAATCAACCTCAGTTCGACTTTAAAATGCGGTAAATCACTAATTGACCGCAAATTAGACTCTGTCGAAGAAAATACTTGAAATAAAAGTTGTAGAATTTTTAATTCCCTATAACTTTGATTTTATACTTTTTTGCGTGAAATATAAACTAAGGTTGCAATGTTAAAAACCCCAATTTTTTCCCGATTTTGTGAGAAAGAAAAATAAAATTACTAAATGAAACTAAACTAAGCGTTGTAGAACAGAATGTTTGAAATAAAGGTAGTAGGTTTTTGTAAATTCCTACAACTTTAATTATATAAACTTAAGCCACAAAATGCATATACGGCCCGCAATCTTTAAAATAACATTTATTTTACAACGAGAAGCCTTTGATTTTTTTACCACATTTTTTACCACGAGAGCACAGCCTCCAAGAATTTCAGCAGACATGACACTTACCCTACATATTGAAGAGAATAGGGAATGTAGTAAATAAGGTGGTTTTTTTTTTAAAAAATCATAATCCGTTAATGATAAAATTGCAAATACAGTAATTGAAAAATCTCACGAATAAACTGCTACTTCCGGTAAACCGATCATTTTCGTCAGATTTCCTAGTAGCACCTAACTTGAGTTCCAAGTTTCAACTTTGTATAATATTCCATTCACGAGATATTTTGTTCACACAAACATGCAAACACAAAAGCCAATTGCTAAAAACATGTTTTTGGGGGTTCGGGGGCCTGAAAATGTTTACTTCCGGTGAAAATCGATTTCAAAAATTTACATAAAACAATTATTACTTCCCTACAATATTCATGTGCGGCCTGAGAAAGAAACTTAGTAATCTCGGAATTTCACCAAATTACAAAAACCGTATTGATTCTTCAAGGTACAGCGTTAGGGTCGCTTTTATTTATTTATTTATTTTCTACGTAAATCCTTCACGTAAAAAAAAAGTACAACTGTAACAGTTTCTACGACTAATAAAAATTATTTAACATTATAATTTTTATAATATAAAACTTTTTATATTTTTAGTTTTACATAAAATAATTTTATATTATAATTTTTTTTAGTGTTGCGAGATAACTAAATCCGTAGCTAGGATATTAATTTTTGTTTCAAAAATTAAATGAAAAATAGAATAAAATTATTTTTAAAAAAAACTTTTTGATCTGAAAATTATCTTATGTCAATAGAAACGTTATTCTGTTGGGATCTCAAATACAGGATAACTAAACGTTTTCATAGTTCATCATATGGGATTTGCGTCTCAATACCAGATTCCCAGTAGATTTCCTTTGACACGTATGACAAATAGTATTAATGACTGAATCGTACCATTTACTCTCCATTAGCTTCCTAAATTTCCCATTACTAACTGAAATTCCAGTCGCGTAAATTATTAATTATAACAAATCAGTTACATACCCATTAAACATCTATCATAATGCTCATATCATGAAGTCGAGTGCAAATACGTACGACCTGCAGCTTCCAAGACTAAAAAAATAAGTTTTATTTCTTCTAGGGCGGGGATATATTAGATAAACAATTTTTTAATTTCTCTTGTCCTATATGAATATATAGAAACGTTCAGATGAAAAATTTATTTTTTAAATAAATTTATTCTATTTTTCATTTAATTTTCGAAAGTATTGATTTATGTTGATTTTTCTAAATCGAGTTTTCACGGGATATACGCGTTTTCAGACCCCCAAAGGACATGTGTTTTTCTACTGGTATGTGTGTGTGAACGAAATATCTCAAGAAAAGATTACTATAAAAAGTTGAAACTTGGAACTTAAGTTAAGCACCACTAGAAGAACCGATACAAAAATTCCCTTTAAAATTGGTCAACCGGAAGTAATAGTTTGTTCTTGTAATTTCTTATTTTTTGCGATTTTCTCAAAAACGGCTCGTACGATTTTATTTTAAACCGCCTCATTTACTACATTTTTTATGCTGTACGAGATAAGTAGGTGCCATGTCTGCTGAAATTCTTGGCGAGGCTGTGCTCTCGCAGTAAAAATGGTTGTTTAAGATTGCGACCTTAATATCTATTATTTTAGGGCAAAAGTGTATACAATCAAAGTTGTAGAACATTTAAAAAACCAACAACTTTTGGATTATGTTTTTGTAAAACGCTTAGTTAATTGATATTAGTGATTTTCTGTTTTTTTCATCAAAATCTGTTAAAAAAATTGGATTTTTTAAGAGTTTGGTATTAGAATGCATTTAACGATTGTAATAGATTATATTTTGTCCCCACGAGTGATTAGCCAAATTTATTATAAATTATATTTTCCCCACGAGGGATTAGCCAAATTTGTTATGAAACGATTTAAATTAATATTGTATTCATTATTGATGTTGTATCAGCTTTCAAGTTTGATTTTATTATTTTTCCATTTTACCTTGTCCCCTATTTCATTCAATAAAACATTATTCACATTTATACATTATTGTTTTTATTTAATTAATATATTTTCATAATTACAATCACAAGTTTCGTTGTTTAAGTGCAATTCTAAAATAATACTCCTGTTCTTAATACTGTTAAATCAACTCACTGGTTTCATTTGATTTAAATGTTAAAAATCTAGTGACAACTATTTTATATATTATTTACTTTGAATGTGCATATGTTTCTAATTATTAACAAACGAATAAATTGAGTTTAATGTACGAATGTTTCAATATTTTAATTTGTTTCGTATCTTAATTAATCTGCTTTCACAATCTTTGAACGATTCAAATATTTCTTTCAATTCTTCTATTAGACTAATGTCTTCATCAATGTTTTTATACATCTGCCATTGAAAATCTACCAGATAATCACTATTATTATAAAGTTGAATAATTTGTGTCTCTTTTAATAACATGAACGTTGGTGGATAAACTATTTTATCTTCTAATATATATTTTTATTTATATTTTTTAAGAACGAATGTGGGACCTACTAGCTGGCTTGATATTCAGCCCCACACTAAAATAATTTACAATTTTTATTTTCTTCTTCTTAGTTGCCTAGTAACCATATTTTGTTAATGAAAATTAAATAATTTTTAAATATTTTATCATAATCAGCTGGAATTATTTATATTTATTTCAATAGACTCAAATATAAACAACTCCAGATGTCCATTAAATTTGTCTTATTACACGATAAAAGTATATAATTCATATGAAATTAATAAAACCAACAACTTTTATTTTAAGCATTTTCCTCTATTGAGCCTAGTTTAGCGTCAAAGAGTGATTTTCCGTATTATTAAGCCAAACTGAGGTTGGTTTTCATTTTGCATCATTCACTCATGATTAAAATTATTTATTTTTCAGTTTTGTTTTTATTTATTTAAAGTAAACACAAAAGCTTGTTCATTAACGACTACGGTGCGTTAAAAGAAACTGTAATGATAGGTTTTTGGCACGTAACAATTTCTAGACCTTAGCCGGTAATCGAATCCGGGACCTCTGCTTAATTTTAGGCTAGCACACTATCCACTTTGTCACGGTTTTCATTTTACGTTGTTTACTAATGTTAGGTTATATTGCACATTATTTACGTGGGCATGAGAAAGTAATGTGAATGATTCACACCACATTTTTCTCTCGTATAGAGCCAATTTTAGACCACGTGAGGTAACTATCGACGTTTCTGAAACATTGAATTATAATTTTTTTTTTAATTTACCAGAAAATAACGGAGATTTTAAATAATTAAAAACCCAATGATTATTTTGTTTTAATTTTTGAAATAATATATCGAATGATATGATAATATAATAATAAAATCGAATAACTTCGATTTTTACTTTCTCTTGCCTATATGAATATATGGGAAGGAAAGTATTGTTTTCATGTCGATTTTTCGAAATCGAGTTTTCACCGGATCTATACGTTTTCAGACCCCCTGAACCCAAAAAACATGTTTTTAGCGTTTGGTCTGTGTGTGTGTGGGTGTGTGTGTGTGCGCGCGCGCGTGTGTGTGTGTGTGTGTGCGTGCGTATGTGTGTGTGTGTGTGTGTGCGTGCGTGTGTGTGTGTGTGTGTGTGTGTGTGTGTGTGCGTGTGTGCGTGTGTGTGTGTGTGTGTGTGTGTGTGTGCGTGTGTGTGTGTGTGTGTGAGCGTGAGTGTGCGTGTGCGTGTGGGTGGTGTGTGTGTGTGTGCGTGTATGTGTGTGTGTGTGTGTGTGTGTGTGTGTGTGTGTGTGTGCGTGTGTGTGTGTGTGTGTGTGTGTGAACAGAATATCTCAAGAACGGAACATCGTACGAACTTGATACTTAAAACTTAAGTTACATATCACTACCGGACCCGACACGAACATTTTCATCAAAATCGGTCAACCGGAAGTAGTAGTTTATTCGTATAATTTTTCACTTTTTTGCGATTTTCTCAAAAACTGGTCCTACGATTTTTTTAAAAATCGCCTGGTTTACTCAATTTTTTATTCTCTACAAGATAGGGTAGGCGCCATGTTTGCTGAAATTCTGCGTGAGGCTGTTTTTACGTAAAAACATTTTCTTTTTAAGATTGCGGCTTTAATATGCATTTTAGCGCAAAACGTTATATAATAAAAGTTGTAGAAAATGTAAAATTCTACAACTTTTATTTCAAACAATTTTTTGTATAACGCTTAGTTTAGCGGTAATTAGCGATTTTCTGTTTTTTTTCTCACGAAAACGTGAGAAAAATCGATTTTTTTAACATTTCGGTCTTAGTATGCATTTTACGACAATAGTGTATATAATTAAATTTATAGAAAATTAAAAGATCTACAACTTTTGTTTACAGCATTTTTCTCTACAGAGCCTAGTTTAGCGTGAAAGCGTGATTTTCCGTATTTTTAAGCCAAACTGAGTTCGATTGTCATTTTGCGTTATTCACTCATGATTAAAATAAGGTTATGTTTTTGAGGTTAGTTTTTGTTTATTTCTAATATTTTATTAATAATGTTAGGTTTATTATTAATTATTTGCATTGGCAAGAGAAAGTTGTGTGAGTGTTTCACACCAGATTTTTTGTTATACGAGCTAGTTTATTTACACCACAACTTTTTATGCTAGTTAAAATTGATAATTCTTTATATGTAAGCTCTTTATGGGCTTTTAGATTAACGTAGATGTTTTCTAATAACATTCCTTCAGCAGCTTTGTGTTCAGTACGTTATATAATAATGTTAACTATTTCAGTTAAAAGTGAGATCGATCCTAAACACCCACACAATTTCACTTTACAGTATTTTGTTCATTATCTTCTTCTTAGTGTAGGGTAACTTACCAAGAAAGTGCGTTCTTGATATTCGCTAATCCATTTTAATTCCTATTTTAACTCTACAAGTAAAGTTAAAATATTACTTCCTCTGTTCTGTTGTATAGAATAAGAGAGTAACTATGCAATATATATATAGTGTAAATATATGCACAATTTTTGTGCCACTGGTAATTTTTATTGTTTACAAAAAAGGGAATAATAATAATAATGCGTTTATTCACAATCACAAAATACAAATACAAAATAATACAAAACATCAACAAGTCAATAACAATAAAATCTACTGCAAAATGCCATGGCCCCCAGGTCGTCTGCCAGGTTGGTAAAAGAAACAGTCAGTAATTAAACTCGTTAATTAAATAATTTCAGTACCTCAAAACTAAATCTTCCCAGTTTTGTCCTTTCAAAATTTGTACCACTTTTTCCCCCTCCAGTACCAGACCACCTCTTTATAATACTCCAGGATTCTACACTTTCCCAAGAAACGCTCTATACCCTACTCTTCTCTCGAATTACATCAGGAACATACACAACTCTAGAACCAATCCTACTAGGTAGGGTTGAACGCATCTGGCTGAGACCAAATTATAACAATGAATGGATTACCACTAGTGATCGACTCATGGGGTTCCCAATTCCAACATGTAACGGGGGGGCAAGTAAGCAGATATATAAATGTGACGGAATTGGGAACCCCACGGAACAATCACTTGTAATCCTTTCATTGTTATAATTTGGCCCCCACCAGATGCATTCAACCCAATTAAAAATAAAATAATTTTATGTAAATGTTCGCCAATTCTTAATTTAGCGGCGATTTTATGCCCATAACGGGCAGGTGGAGTGTTAAATTAATTGCACTCGATCTGTTGGTTTCAGGGCTACAAAAAATAGTTCTGTTTCTTATCACGTAGTCAGCCAATTATGACTGAAATATTCAAGAACAGAAGAGGTATCGGTAGTCAGAATTATATCTTCTGAGAGTAATGAATTTCACTGCAAAGCCAGACCCTGTGGTGAATGAAGTGAAGGTGTCATTTGCAGGGTGAAAAGTGGGTGTGCTTTACGGAGGGCCTAGCATGCTGATAAGCATACTCATTCAACTCAGTGAGCAAGGCAATAGTAAGTTTTTTAAATCATAGTCTGCCAATTATGACTGAACTATTTAAGAACAGAAGAGGTAAAGTTGTAAAACACACTAGTCAGAGTTATATCTTCTGAGAGTAATGAATTTCACTGCACAGCCAGACCCTGTGGTGAATGAAGTGAAGGTGTCATTTTCAGGGTGGAAAGTGGGTGCTTTACGGAAAGCCTGGCATGCTGATAAGCATACTCTTTCATCTCAGTGAGGAAGGCAATAGTAAACCACCTCACTCCTCGTTTTTACTTAGTAAATCCTTTCGAGGTCAAACCAGCTTTTCGGATGTTGACCTAACAACAGTGGCAATTTATAATTTTTCAGTAAACAACCGCATTAAAATTGGTTCATTACATTGTTTCACATTGTAGATTACAAGGTTGTAACTGTGTTGGAAACAGATTTAAAACGAGTTGAATGTAGTACTTATTCTTGAAGATAATAAAAAAAAAATTTACCATGTTTTATCACATTATCAAAATATATCTTTATTTTGGGAGACTACTTCTGTTCGTATATTAAATATAAAATTCTATTTAAAGAAAAACAATTCTACTTTATTCTCATCTTTATTACGGTAAACATAAAATGAGAAGAAAAAATATGGAGTTGAATAAGCATTTTTCTGCTAGCAATTTATTACCAGGCATTTATACATCTTTCGTTGTAAAGATGCTTGCAGGGTACATTTTCTCATTCGTTCTCGTATCCCTCTACTCATTTGTTTCTCGTCTGCCTTATATATTATTTCGTTCTTATTATTATTCTTATTCTCACTTTTCTTTTCAGACTCATTTTATGATAAAGCTAATCTATTCTGTAGTATGCACACAGCTTTTATAATAAAAACTGAAAACATGTCATTAGTTTCAAAAGGAGTACCTGAAAGAAGGTGTATTCGGACTGAAAATAATTTTATATTAATTCAAAAATTCTACATATAATTCAAATTTAACATAAATCCACGGAAAATGTTCAACAAAATTAGTATATCTGTAAAAAATACATTTTTTTAAATATTGTCACAATACCGAAGAGGAAAGTTTGTTCCAAATTTCTCTAAGAGGACTGAGTTTTTAAAAGCGTTAATGTAAATAATGTGTTTAGGTCATCAGCCGAAAAGCTGGTTTGAACCTGTAGAGGTTTTACTAAGTAAAATGAGGAGTGAGGTGGTTTACCATTGCCTTCCTCACTGAATAGAAAAGTACGCTTATCAGCATGCCAGGCCCTCTGAAAAGCACATACTTTCCACTCTGCAAATGACACCTTCACTTCATTCACCACAGGGTCTGGCTGTATAATGAAATCCATTACTTTCAGAAGAGATAACTCTGATTAGTGTCTTTTACACCTCTACCTCTTCTGTTCTTAAATGATTCAGTCATTTAATTGGCTGACCATGTGATAAGAAACAGAACTATTTATTTTAGCCCAGCAATGAACAGATTGAGAGTAAATAATTTGACTCTCCACCTGTCTGTTATGGGCAGAATGTAAATAATAATAGTTGATAAATCGGGTTATTTCCAGGAAATGGTTAAAAATAACCATTTCTTGGAAATATTTTATTTTGTTTATTATATATTTTTTTTATTATTATTACGTTTTTATTTATTATTATATTACTTTATTTCCAAGAAATGGTTATTTTAACCATTTCTTGCAAATAACCATCATTGATGTATTCTTTCTCTATTTATTGCGGACAGGCCTTCAAGTTAAATGGTTAAGTTAATATGTCATTGTGTTTGTTTACCTTTTGTTAAGACACATCTAGAATCCGACAGAAAGGACGACTTTGTATTTTTATTTTTGTTGATCCAGTAATTTCGATTAGTAAGGAATTTAAAGAGTTAGGCCGTCCTCTAGTCAGTGAGTCTTGAGTAGTCATTCCGTGAGTGAATTGTGTACTGCGTAACTGTTTCCGTTTTGGAAAAGGTCTAAGCGCACACCGTAAGCATCGTATAATTTATGTAAGTATGACTTAGTTAAAAATGAGTGAAAAATAATCTAGATACTAGTTAAGTTTACTTAATGTCATTGATGTATTCTTTTTCTTTGTTTTCATTGCAGACAGGCCTTCGAGGACCACGCAAATATCACCTCATGCAGCCTCCTTCTTTCTCCTCCAGTAGTTCTTCATCCTCTACGACTGTTCAGATCCCCTTTCAGCAGTCCATTCTCCCCTGTTAAAACTCCTCCCTACATCCATAAGAACCTTTAGTCCAAAAAATTTGTTTCTGTATTCTTCTCGATCTAGGCAGTTTTTTCTGTAATGTTGAACTTCTTGAGTTCTCGCTTCATCTGTTTAACACAGCTACCCTGACCCTTGTAGTTCTAGGGTTTACAAAAAATTTGTTTGTTTAATCATGATTCATTCATTCTGGCCATATATCCAATGAATTGTTACTTCCATGTCTTAAATTCCATTGTATATGTCTTCATTTGATTTCAATCTGTAACCCTCCTGTATTCTTCTCGGACCATAAATCCTTCTTAAAATTCCTGCAAATTTTTCATTCCAGTTACATTCGCAGTTTCCACGCCGTACAAGTACAAGATGACAGGTTTTACTCACTGTGCTATAATGTCTTATCTTTGTATTTATTGAAAGGTTCTTATCTATTCTTTACTATAATTAATTTATTTTTTATTATAGTAATTAATTCAATTGTAGTAATCGTAATTTATTTGTAGATTTAAGTAATATTACGAGGTGTGGCTATTAAATAACGAGACTGACGTAAAAAGTTTAATTTTAATTTTATACATAATCACTTATTGGCACCTTCAATATACACTCCTTCTCTATCCCTACAACGCTCCATGCGAATTTTCCATAGTTGGAAACAGTGCTGGAAGTCACTTTCTGTCAGCTCCTTCAGGACACGTGCCGCTTTCTCTTTTACAGCTTCCACAGACTCAAATTGTTTGACCTTCAGGAACCCAGTGAAGGTACAATCCCACGGATATAAAAAAAACAATCATCATTGCTTTGAATTTTTACTTGCTCATTCGAGCTTTTTTGGTTTTCGGTAAAGTTCGGCTCTTCCAGTGCATGGATTGGCGCTTCGTTTCCGGATCATAAGTAAAAAACCACGAATCATCACATGTTTATTATCGTGTCCAAAAAATTTGGGTCATTTTCAATCGCGTACAAAGTGTCAGTACAAAAATTTTTGCAAGCTTCATTTCAAACATTTTCGAGCGGCACATATCCTGAAGGAGCGGACAGAAGATGGCTACCAGCACTGTTTCCAACAAAGGAAAATTTGCATGGAGCGTTGTAGGGATAGAGAAGGAGTGTACATTAAAGGTGACAATACGTGATTACGGTATGTATCAAATAAAAATAAAATTTTTTACAACGTCAGTCTCGTTATTTAATAGCCACACCTCGTATTATTTGAAATTTATAGTTTGTAATAAATATTTGTTTGTAATTCTAACGATAGTTTGTAAATTATTTGTTTCACACAGATCCCGAAACAGACCTTACCAATAAGTGTCATATTATTTTCTTTTTTATTCTCGTTTTATATTTTCTAAATTTCTCTTGTCTCATGCCCCATACGACCACATAGGAAAGGAAAGCATTGTGTTTATGTAAATTTTTCGAAATCGAGTTTTCACCGGAATTACATGTTTTTACGCCCCTGAACTCAAAAACCATTTTTACAGATTGGTTTCTGCGCGCGCGTGTGCTTGCGTGTGTGAACAAAATACCTCTTTTGCTGTACTATAGTTGAATGTTCAGATCTGAAACAAAATTGTTGATCAGAAAGAATAACTGGGTCCGTCACAAATTTTAGAATCCTTGGGTAGATATTTTTTTCGAAAAATTTGGAAAGGATAAGAAGTAAGCTGATTGGATGGTACGATGAAGCATTTTGAGGGGGTTTATCAGGTTTACAGGTAATTTTAATTACTGAAAGTTTCAATCATATTGGGGATATTGTAGTACGAAGGGTTGCATTAAAAAGTTGTGTTAGAAATAACAATATCTATTTAAAAAAATTAAATTTTAAGAAAATATTTATATATTAATAAAACATTTTATTCATGAGAATTTTTTATCCCAAATGTGTGTACGTTGTAATCTGTTCAAATCAGAACAATAAGCAACCCCATCGTCCAATGAGGATGATGTGCATGACGTGTAAATAAGGTGTATCTCTGAGAGAGCATGTTTAATTGAACCCCAACCATCAAAGTATTTCTAGTATTCAAATCCGTGTAAAAGTAACTACTTTTACTAGGATTTGAACCAGGAACCTTTGTCTCCGAAAATAAGCTGCGAAACAGCTGACTCACGGCAATTTATGAGATTGAATGTTGAATATATTTTGAATTCGATGAAAAATTAAGAATTCGTCGTAAAAAATACATTAAAATACTTTAAAATTATACATAAAAAATTACGACAATTTAAGTCAAAAAAACTACCAGTAAGTTTTAAAAGAATCCAAAACAAATGAAACAACTAAATAAAATGGGTCTACTAAAATTGAGTGGTAAACTCAGCTTACTCTTTTTCAGTAACATGCGTAATGTGAAATGTGCGTGCGACGTGATTGCTACAGATCGATTTTAGACACGTGCTTTTCTGTACCCTACTACCACCTAGAATCATTTTCCCTGGCGGTACCAACAGGGGTAGAGTTACTTATACGTTATATTATTCGTAACTACCCTCCAAAAACTTTAACAAAACATTATGGAACCTTCTTAAAAGAATTTGTTATCTTGTTCACCAAATTAGTAAAACAAACTTTTGATTCATTTAGTAAAATTTTCTACCAAATTAACGTACTGAAAAAGCATAGGCATTAACCAAGTTTAAATATTAATACTGGTAACAACCCCCTTTAGCTTTACTTAACAATTACGAAATATTTAATTTAACAATCAATTATTTACCAAATTTTATCTTGTTTTGAGTACCCAAAAGAATTGCTTGAATTATATGTATAAAATAAAAGCAATTTTATACGTTTTATTTTGAACTAACAGAATTTTTAATGAAATATAATAAAATTGGGTGATGCATTTTGTACAACTTTGGAACCTTTAATTAAGATACAAAAAAATTTCAAGAATAATTTTTAAGAAGGCTTCGACCTAGCCTGCTCAGCCCCTGGTTTAACAGTTTGGTGTTCTCACTATAAATAATACTTATTGGAAAATAGTACTTTTTTACAGATATAAGTATAAAGAAAAAAATATTGCTCTTTTACACCGTAATAACAGCACAAGAAAAGTTGAGGCAGGATTGGCCAAGCATGCTGATACCAACTGATTCTTATAGTTTTACTTAGTAAAGCCTCTAGAGATTCAAACCAGCCTTTCGGCTGATAACTTAAACAACAACACCATGAAGTGAAGGTGTCATTTTCCGGGTAGAAAATAGGTGCTTTTCCGAGAGCCCGGCACGCTGATAAGCATACATTTCCACTCAGTGAGGAGGTAATGTTAAACAACCGATTTCTTCGCTTGGTAAAGCCTCTAGAGGTTCAAACCAGCCTCTCGGCTGATAACCTGAACAACAACACCACGAAATGAAGGTGTCATTTGCAGGGTGGAAATTAAGTGCTTTTCAGAGAGCCCGGCATGCTGATAAGCATACATTTCCACTCAGCGAGGAGGTAATATAAACAACCGATTTCTTTGCTTAGTAAAGCCTCTAGTGGTTCAAACCAGCCTTTCGGCTGATAACCTAAACAACAACACCAAAAAATCAAGATGTCATTTTCAGGGTGGAAAGTAGGTGCTTTTCAGAGAGCCCGGCATGCTGATAAGCATACATTTCCACTCAGTGAGGAAGGCAATGCAAAACAATCGATTTCTTCGCTTAATAAAGCCTCTAGAGGTTCAATCCAGCCTTTCGGATGATAACCTAAACATCATGAAGTGAAGGTGTCATTTTCAAGGTGGAAAGTAGGAAAGTAGATGCTTTTTAGAGAGCTCGGCATGCTGATAAGCATATATTCAACTCAGTGAGGAAGACAATGGTAAACAAGTAGTCAAAATGCAAATTCTTTAGTTTTTCTTTTCAATCACTAAGAAAACAATGTATCAAATTCCGCTCTTTAGGTTATCGTGAAGTTGAAGACTTGGTAATAAACGATTGAATCAAGATGGGCGTTTGCTTTTATGTTTATTTAGATTGTACGTAACTGATTAGCAAGGGGGAATTTTACTTTCTTAGTTTTCCGGAACGAATCAGTATTATCTTGAAATAAACTTTTCCTATTATTCGTTCTACTTCTAATGATTTAATAGAAGTGTTTCCCTAAAACTAGTGAAAATTAGCTTAGATAACGAACTTTTGATATTGCACGAAAGGGTTATTAATCAGTTAGTTTCGGGATTACTGTTTATCTTCTGATGAATGTTATTCGTGTTAACAAATCGTATTTTCCAGTTACATTGGAAACGCACTACTTCATTTGTAATCATTTGTAAGTAACTCATCTAAATCTATAAACACAAAATACAAAAAAGTATTTTAATGGTGAATAATTTAATAGGCAGCTACTATACAGGGTGATTCACGAAGATATGCAGAAACTTTGGGAGCCCATTGTACATGTAAAAATAATGAAAAAAGTTTATATAAACATGGGTCCGGAAATGCTTCGTTACCGAGTTACGGCTAGCGAAAGATTTCGCCCGGATTTCAGCTCACCAGGTGAAATGAGGTCTTCCTGAAATTCTGGTAAGGTAGATTAAGGGGCGAATTTGATCGTTACTTATGGTTTTTGAACTGATAAATTGAATAAAACAGGTCCCAGAACTGTAAGTTAAATAGTTTTTGAGAAAACCAGTGTCAACTGCAAAAAATTGAGTGAAAAAAAAACACATTTTTTCATCTTTGTTTTTCCGGTTAATTTTACTTTGTACTCTTATGAATAATAATTCATTTAATCAAACATCTATTCGCTTTCTGTGTACTTTATTTACACCGGTTTGTTCAGAATAAAATTTTCTACATGTTTTATTCAAAAATTTTAACTGTTTCTTGGTGAAATAAAGTTATTCTTGCCCAAAGATGAAAAAATATGTTTTTCACTCCATTTTTTGCATTTGACATTGGTTTTCTTTAAAACTATTTAACTTACAGTTCTGGGACCTGTTTTATTCAATTTATCAGATCAAAAACCATAAGAAATGATTGAATTCGCCCCTTAATCTACCTTACCAGAATTTCAGGAAGACCTCATTTCACCTGGTGAGCTGAAATCGGGGCGAAACTTTCGCTAGCCGTAACTCGGAAACAAAGCATTTCCGAACCCATGTTTATATAAACTTTTTTCGTAATTTTTACATGTACAATGGGCTCCCAAAGTTTCTGCATATCTTCGTGAATCACCCTGTATAAAGTAGTTTAATCCAAAAACGAAGTATCTAGTAAATAATCTACTTTGAAATTAAATCATTTTAAATTTAATTTATAGGAAAGTGTTTGTAATTCAATTTATATAAGTGACACACTTTTTTTGTTGATGTTAAACCAATCAAAATCCATTAAAATTATCTACGTACATTTAAAAAGTAAAAAGAACTAAAACGTTTGTGATATTTTCAAAATGTAGCATTACAAATGTACAAGGTGATAATAACCATGAGTTTATAACCTGACTGCTATTGATAATATAGGGTATGTAAACATTTATAATTAAATTAAATTTTTTTATAACGCTTAGTTACGCGGTAATTAGCGATTTTCTGGTTTTCTCTCACAAAAACGTGTAAAAAATCGATATTTTTTATAGATTTCAGCCTTAGCATGCGTTTGACGATAAAAGTGTATACAGGGCGTTCTGAAAAAGGGTTCCAAGAATTCAGGCCGTGATTTCCCACAACAATAGAAGAAAAAAAGTTTAAATTAACATAGGTCCGAAAATCATTAGTTACCGATTAATACAGGGTGAAAGATTTCGTCAGAATTTCAGTTACCCCGTTGAAACGATGCCCCACAGATATTTGTTGGGCGTTAAATTAAGCATAAATTTTACCCCGTATCGTATGTAAAATGAACAGAAAAATTGAACAAAACAGGTTTCCGACCTGTAGCTGCAGTAATTATTAAGATATCTGATGAAATACGCAAAACTTGGTCCCGAAAAACATTTGAAGCAGATGAACTTTGTTAAATGGATAATAAACAAAAGAAATTCTTATACAAAACTTGTAGAGAATTTAATTCTGAAGAGAATGATGTAAAATAAGTCAATAATAGACAAACTCAAATTTTAAAAAAATATTTTTTAATTAAGTAATAAAAACGCATGAAAAATAAGACAAAATCTGTTAAACTCACTACTAACTTAATGCCATAAAAAATAGCCACGTCACAATAGATGTTCAAAATATTTACTCTCGTTCAAAATACAAGCATCCAGTCCGTTTTTCGTTTGTTACATTTTTGATGTAGGCCTATGATAATATACGGTCGTTAAAAATGTTTACTTGATAAAAATAAACAGTAAGTAACTCATTAATTTATTTTAATACGTGTTAGTGTTTTCTTTTAAGTATTACATTAATTAGGTTAGTAGAGAGTTTAACAGATTTTCTCTATTTTTCATGCCTTAGCATGCATTTTACGACAAAAGTGCACATAATCAAATTTATAGGAAATTAAAAGATCTGCAACTTTTATTAAGAGTATTTTTCTCTACAAAGCCTAGTTCAGCGTGAAAGACTGATTTTCCGTATTTTTAAGCGAAACTGAGGTTGATTTACATTTTGCATCTTTCACTCATCATTAAAATTAGGTAATGTTTATTGAGGTTCGTTTTTTTGTTTATTTCTAATGTTTTATTACTAATGTTAGGTTATATTGTTCTATTTGCATTGGCAAGAGAAAAATGTGTAAGTGTTTCACACCAGATTTTTGTAATTAAAACCATCAATAAGAACGGCTAGTTGTTATGTTTCTGAGTAATAGCTGAATGTAAATAAAGTTACAATTATCTATTCCAAGATACGACTAATACAATCCAGTTTGTAACAAATTCTAAAATAATGTCATTCATTTAATATTTACATTATTATTATTATTATTATTATTATTATTATTAATATTATTACTCGAATACAATCGGTTAAAAATAAATGTAACCTTATTGGCCCGTGAAATTAAAATTCTTGAGAAACGAACACCAAAGTTTTATACCTTATCTCAGAAAGGAAATTACAACGTAATAAAGTTTGAAACTATTGAGGAGGGTCATTGGCTTCGTTGAGTGTAATTTAAAGTTTTCCACTTGTAATTTTAAACGTTTTACCAAAATCAGAGTGAAAAGTCAAATTTCCTTCCTATTTTCTCATCTTCTATTCCATTTAAAACATTATCATAAAATGACTAAAAGATGACCTAACTTAAACGCTTAAAGCAAAATTTAAATTTTGCGCAACAAGTGTTTTATGTATAAGATAGACCGTATAATCAAAACCACGACTTCTGATTTTATTCTCCTTTTATTCAGAGCAATACTCTGTTTAGTTTAGATTCCAAAAGGAAATTTATGTTCGACCATCTTAAATTTTCATTTAACGAAATTGTAAAATGGAGAAAAACACCAACGCAAAATAATACAGCAGAGAGAAAATGGTCTAAATACTTTTGTTTGCACCAGTAAAAAGAGTACAGTGTATTACACAGTTCATTACCCTTACAAAGAGAATTTCTATTGTAAGGTAAAATTTAGAAGATTGTTTGTTTCACCACAAAATGTTACATTTTATATCTTTCTTGGGAATAAATTTTTTTAGAAAGAAACTAGCTATTGTACCAGTCAACACACCTGATTTCTTCCCAGAAGGTTGCTCTATTAAATACCACTTCCTTGAACTCTATAAAAAGTTCTGTAAAAGTTCTGTAGCTAAACGTTTTTAGGGTTTCACAATATTGTAACTTTTATTCCTGATAATTCTCAGGGGCTGGTTAATTCCAAAAAAATAAAATTCCCTTTTATATTAAATATTAACTATATTGCAATCTGTTTTTCAGTTCCGCGAATACCAGGACAGTATAAATTTAAAGAGATTCAAACTAGTAAACAATGTAAAATAAAAACAACCTAATTTTAATCACGAGTGATAGACGCAAAGTGAAAATCAACCTTCGTAGAATTAAAAAAGACGAAAAATCAGTAATGAACTCTGAACTACGCTCTGTAGAGAAAAATGTTTATTATAAAAGTTGTAGAATTAAACTAAATTATCTTGGTTTTGCTGATAGTCTAGAATTTTTAGCTAAATATTTAGTAAAAACAATTTAGAAAAACAAGTAACACAACTTTAGAACAAATAGCCGGAAAAATTGGTTTAAAAATATCTTATGAACAAACCAAAATGATTGCAATGGATCAAATGTTTGATCAAAACACTCAGTTTGCGGAGAGAGTGGTCGGGAGACTACGGAGGGAGGAGACTTATGGAGATCAGCGGGATCGCCCTCTCCCACAGTGAATCAATCGTGTTCCGATCTCAGTAGGTAAGGTAGGCACACTAATTTCCTGAGCTGGTTATAAAAGAGATGAATGAAAGTGAGAGAGTGAGTGTTAGTCGGTGACAGCGAGAGGGGAATTAGGCTACGGTTCCCTTCCACGCTCCACTGACAGTATGTAATTTTTTTTTGTTTTTAACCCGAAATTTTTCTTGTAGTATTATAAAAACAGTTCCAAAGAAAAAGGTGGAAAGTGGTTTGCTGATGCCAGATCATGTGGCTAGGCGGCGGGTTTTGGTTGTTAAGGCGGTTGCGGCCTACTTGGGGCTGGACGAGGACGCCTCAATTGAGTCCAACATGACTTTCCCCTTCGTGAGAGAGTAAACATGAGTTTTTCTCGCCGTCTCGGATAAAAAAATGGATCAAATAATCTTTTATCTGGAAAAAAATATAACATACAATAATTTTTAAAAAAATTGGGATGAGAGGACCAAAAAATTTATTATGTCCCAACAAACAACTAAAGACACTTATAACAAAAAATGTCTATGAATCCTTATAACAAAAAATGTCTATGAATCCAAACTAAGCTCAGACATTATAATACAGTTGTCAAACCAGAAATCATGTATACCTCCGAAACTTTATTTAAACTTTAACCAGAAGAATAAAACGGACAAGATCCAAAAACTTGAAACTTGAACGAAGGATCCTAAGAGCTTCTATAGGCAAAAAACCAGGAAGAAGATGGAGAATGGAGACTGTTACCCAACAAAATTATCTACCAAGATAATGAGCCAATAATAGACTCCATAAAAAAGGAAAGGATATCTTTCTTTGGCCATTTAATTGGAACACCAGAAGACAGAATTATCAACCGAATTATAAGGAACTAGTTTTTCAAAAAAAACAGCACCGACCTGGATCAAGGAAATCAAAGAGGATATGGAAGAACTAGGTTTAACTTTTAGGGATCTGGAGCTCAAGAGAGTTTAGACAGACATAATTAAAGACAAAAACTTTAGATTTAAAACCAAAACCGAAAACAGAGGTACTAAAACTGTGGTTTCATATGCAGAGAGACAGGCCAGATCGGTCAGAATGACCGAATATTGGCGAAAAATCAGAGAAAACAATGCAAAAGGACCTTCTAAATAACTGACTTAAGTGATCCTTTGCGGTCTCAATCAATAAAAAAAAGTTGTAGATTTTGTTATTTCCTTTAACTTTAGTTATATACATTTTTGTCATAAAACATACTAAGAACCGCAATCTTAAAAAAACCCAGTTTTTACAGATTTTCATGAAAAAACAAAACAGAAAATCAGTAATTTACGCTAAAATAAGTATTTTGCAAAAGAGTATTAGAAATAAAAGTTGTACGTTTTTAAATGTTTTACAACTTTTATAATATATATTATGCATATTAAGGCCGAAATCTAAAAAAAAAACATTTTTCTACGAACGCTGCTGAAAGAATTTCAGAAGACATACCGCTTACCCTTTCTTGTAGAGCATAAAAAATGTAGTAAATGAAGTGATTTAAAAAAAAAATTGCAAAGGATGAAAAATTTCATGAATAAACTACTACTTCCGGTTAACCGATTTTGATAAAAATGTTTGTGTCGCGTCTTTTCGTGGTACATAACTTAAGTTTCAACTTCATACACACCGACCAATCAATAAAACATTTTTTTAAATTTTTTGGGGGTTCTGGGGACCTGAAAACTGGATATTCGGTGAAAGCTTGATTTCGAAAAATATTACTACGAATATAAAAGGGTCATTGAAATACTTTCCAAAATACAGGCTCATAATAATTTTCACGGTTTCCCAGGAAACAATAAAATTGTTGCATTTAAAACATGTAACATTGTCACTATTTATAGCATAAACGATTGAACTACAAGTACCTTCGAAAGCCTGTCTTCATTACATTCTGTGTTAACTGTTGCCAGATTTTGGTTTAGTTACATACTAAAATCTATAACCACTTCACGGTTTTCAGTCAAAGGCTTTTCTACTATAAAGCTTCGTCATTAATCTACAAAATGATCTTCAAACATCAACCCACTATTGTAAAACTCTATACTTGTACATTTTAATATATTTTCAATTTTTTTATGTCTTTTGCAAAATACAATAAATTGTTTTTTAACAAAAACTAAATCATTTTTATTAGAATTAGTTTTTAAATGTTATTTTTAAGCCAAAATTATAAATTTATAAATTTTAAAACTACGGACAACAACACTGAGTTATATATTTCAAAAATATAACATTTGTGACGTGATGTTTGTGAAGGAAGAGTATCGGTAGGTTATTTGTAAAGTTTCCAGTTTCCATTAAACGAATATTTTAAAGTATAAACATCAGAATGAATGTAAGGAATTATTAGAAAATGTTTAGATCTTTACACAATATCAATATACTAATTATCAATACATTTTAAGCTGTATTTTAGCTTAAATTACATAAATTTGTAAATATTTAACTGATGTAAATTTTATGAATAAGTTGGCTTCCCTGTGTGGACCAATGGTTAGTGTCGTATTGTGGGAACATGAATATTAGTGGTTCGAACTCATCTGCGGGAAAAATTTTTTATTGTTAAAAATATTGGAAATAAATTATAATAATAAATAATATAATTTATTTTTGTTTTGTAATAAAAAAATATAAATGACACACCCACCCACACACATACATACACACACACACACACACACACACACACACACACACACACACACACACACACACACCAATCGCTAAAAACATGTTTTTTGGGTTCAGGGGGGTCTGAAAACGTTTAGATCCGGTGAAAACTCTATTTCGAAAAATTGACATGAAAACAATACTTTCCTTCCTATATATTCATATAGGCAAGAGAAAGTAAAAATAAGTAATAAACTCAAAAATAGGAAGAACGCTAACAAATTAGCGTTTGATTCCTGACAATCAAGAGTGTAGTAAATGTAGAGGTTTTATGTATGAATCATGATCACTCATTTTCTGTAAGCGGCTTTTAATATAAACTAAAGTAATATAAATTAAAGATTAAACTTTTAATTAAATTAGACTTTTAATATAAATTAAAGATTGAATAGTTCAGTTCGACGACGCAAAAGGACAACCTATTCCAAATTAGAAAAGTACACACCGCTAGTATTTTCTTCGGTCGTACCTTTTTAGTGTTCCTGGTCATTAAATTGTTGGCTCCATGAGACAGACTCAACCCTCAAAGAGGATTTAAACCAAGGTGAAGAAGACACAGTGAAAAGAAGAAAGAGTTTGAAGAAAAAATGAAGATATGGGAAAAACGAATAATCGAAATCAAAATTACAAAACATCAGCGTTGAGAGAAACGATCATTAACGGTTCGGCCAACTTAGGCCGAGAAAAAACGAAGAAGTGGGCGGTGGAAAAGGGGGAAGGGGAGTCGGTGATAGTGGTGAAGGATAAGGAGGAGGCGCAGAGGTAAAATAAATACATAATACGTAAGAAAATCAAAATATTCACTTAAGGAAACACTGTTAAGAAAATAATAGAAACAATATTATTGTTAAATTATAATTTATCGTAGTTTAAGTAAATTGAAATGTTAACATGTATAATATGCAATAACAACAATATATTCTGTAATTTTCACACATCATTAAACAAAAACACAACAACGAACACAACTTTCCTGGCGTTTATTTACTCTAGTCTAGTAACAACGGAGAGAACTATTACTAAGTATCAAGTATATAGAAACTAGGACTGAGTTTGGGGGAATTCGTTTATAATTTGGAAGTTAGCGTAACCTCTGGTGAGAGAAACAAACTGTTTGCTATTACGCTCAACCGAAATGATGAATAATACTTCATTAATCATCATAGAGTTCCGCTTAAAAACCCATCAGTTTACGTTGACCGTCAGTTTTTCTCGTACCACTGTATTTTTGCAGTGTTTTAATTTTTTTATAAACTTTATTCCTCTTTTTATCCCATTATTTTCATCTCTTTCTCTAACGGTTTCATTTAAAAACACTGATTTATTATTAATAATGGATATGAATTACATAATATGATTTTTCTTGCCTCCAATTCTATTTTTTTTTTTTTTTAATAATAATATATATAGTATAATTACATTTTAATTGTAATACAATCTGCTATTAATCTTTCAAATAAAAAAACTAAATTATTTAAAACGATTATAAATAAATTATTTTTTAAACGGCGACTTTTTTTGATTTTTCATTCAGAAATACATTTACTAATTATATAAAATTGAATCTAATGACATCTTTTTTCGGCTATCATTTATTTACATCTTAACAACTCTTATTCCTGAGTCTATTACAGTTTTACTTTCTTTTGCCTATATGAATATAGGGGTACTAGTGTACTAGTGTAGGGGTAATAGGTGTACTAGTGACACTTATTATTTAATAATTGATAGGCGTCATGTCTGCTGAAATTCTTGGAGAGGCTGTTTTCACGTAAAAAATATTGCTTTTTAAGATTGGAACTTTATTATGCATTTTAGTGCAAAAATGTATATAATAAAAGTTGTAGAGAATTAAAATCCTATAACTTTTATTTTAAACACATTTTTGTACAATGCTTAGTTTTTTAGCGGTAACTACCGATTTTCTGATTTTTTTTTACACGAAAAAACTGAACCTGTGTAAAAAATTGATTTTTTAAGATTCCAGCCATAGTATGGATTTACGACAATAGTGAATATAATTGAATTTATAGGAAATTAAAAAATCTACAACGTTTATTTAGAGCATTTTTCTCTACAGAGCCTAGTTTAGCGTGAAAGAGTGATTTTCCGTATTTTTAAGCGAAACTGAGGTTGATTTTCATTTTGCATCTTTCACTCATGATTTAAATTAGGTTATGTTTATTGAAGTTAGTTTTTTGTTTATTTCTAATGGTTTATTACTTATGTTAGGTTATATTTTTCATTATTTGCATTGGCAAGAGAAAGTTGTGCGAGTGTTTCACACCAGATTTTTTTAAAGTGTTTCACGACTATACGCAAATTAGTTATAAACCGTTCTTAAGATAGCGTATTTAGTTCAAGGTAAAAATTGGAGTACCATACGTGCAGATCTTTATTTTTTAGTGTGTCTTGCAATAGTTTTAATGTTCACACATAAATAATATAATATTTACATAACTATAAAATTTAATATAGCTCTTTATGTGCACTATCCATATAGCCAATTTAAAGCACTTGGTATACAGTTCAGAGTATGTAGGCTACTTCAAAATACGGTTTACGAGAAAAAGACTCTGAAGACAATGATAAAAGATGATAATAACGATACTCTTATGCTGGTGAATTTACCATAAAAAGAAAATATCAAAGTAAATATCCTAAGCCAAGCACGTACGGACAATTGCTACTGGGAACAAAATAAGATAAAAATGGAAGAACTTACAGCAAATCACGTAGGTGGCGTGATCATGAGGGCTAAGTTTTGTGGCTGCACGCATTCGGTATAAATTTCTCCAATTCTCTTACAAGGAATACAAAAACATGAATCGAAAAATATTACAATAATTTTCATAAATGTACTTATATCGTTTCTATAATTATTGTTACTACGAAGAAAATATTATGAAAAAATTTGTTTCCGTGAACATTAAACGATAAAATGTTACATAAAGAAAGAAAATATCAACCAAATAAAAACCTAGTAGGCCTACTATATATTAACAAAGCATTATTACTTTTTTACAAACAATAAAATCTACATTTATTCAACAAAAAACAATATGAAAATTATGAAACATTAAGAATGACATGAAAAGATTATTCGCTATGAGACTACCTTAACAATAAAAATTTAATTTATTATATTTCAACGTACTTTACAAACGAAATTACGGCCACAGGTTTGTTTTTAACACGTTATTTTTAAACCTTTGTACATAATAATCACTTACAACTGTACATATAAACTGTAACTTATAACTTGTACAATAATCAAAACTTAAAACTTAAGTTAGCTACCACTAGAGAACCCGAAACGAACATTTTCATAAAAATCGGTCAACCGGAAGTAGTAGTTTATTCGTGTCATTTTTTATGCGAATTTCTCAAAAACAGCTCCTACGACTTGCTTTAAAATCGTCTCATTTTCTACATTTTTTATGCTCTACAAGATAGGGTAGGCGCCATGTCTGCTGAAATTGTTGGGGAGGTTATTTTTACGTAAAAAAATTGTTTATTTTTTGAAATTGCGGCTTTAATATGCATTTCAGCGCAAAAATGTATATTACAAAACTTGTAAAAAATTTAAAATCCTACAACTTTTATTTCAAACATTTTTGTATAACGCTTAGTTCAGCGGTAATTAGCGATTTTCTGTTTTTTCTCACGAAAACGTGTAAAAAAATCGATCTTTTTAAAGATTTCAGCCGTAGTATGCAATTTATGACAAAAGTGTATGTAATAAAATTTATCGGAAATTAAAGTTCCACAACTTTTATTTAAGCATTTTTGTCTAAAGAGACTAGTTTGGCGTGAAAGAGTGATTTTCCGTGTTATTAAGCCAAACTGAGGTTGATTTTCATTTTGCGTCTTTCACTCATGATTAAAATGAGGTTATTTTTTTCGAGGTTAGTTTTTTGTTTATTTCTAATTTTTTATTACTAATGTTAGGTTATATTGTTCATTATTTGTAAAGAGTTATTATCTGGAAAGAGAAAGTCGTGTGAGTGTTTTACATCAGATTTTTTTTTCATTCCACATTGTAAATAGTTTTAGGTATGGAATGATTTTATTGTTGTTGATATTTCCAAATCCTAGCTGGGAATCAAAGCCAGTGGATCATCCGTTTTGTAAATCAGCAAGGTACCATAAGACACATTAACCCACATATTTTTATTTAACACCAATTTGTTTTAGTTGTGACGTTGAATGTATTTAAATAATTAAAAATGTCTTTAAGTTTAATTACAAAAGTCTCTGTAGTGCTAATTTAAACTTTGAGAAAATCTTCAAACAAAATCAGTAACATTGCCAAGTTAACTAACCGCTGAATTTCCTTCACTACACCAGATGAGATTTAAAGCAACGACCTCAGTAAATTTAGGCATCATTCCATTCGTTTATCAACTACAAAGTTAATTGAAATCCTTCAGTTTATTCATGTATAAAATTTATCAGTACCGGGAAATCTATGACATAAACCTACCAGAGAATCGTATTATATAAGTTCTACATAACAGAAATCAAATTCTACTAAAATTTCCATACTGTTTTCAAAGTCTATAGGTAGAAGAGATGATTAACTAGATTAAAGTACAGTAGAGCGTCAATAATTCGGACGTCAAAAATCCAGAACGTCGAAAATCCGGATTCAATTCTGGCGAAAAATGGGAATTAATTTATCGTAGGTTAAAAGTGTCCAATATGTCTTTTAAAGCATTGTCTATTGCACAAATTAAATTAATTGTCTTAAATCAAAAATAATAAAAGAGTCCTTTGAGTACAATATGGCGCCAAAGCTTATTATGTATCACTCTTTTATATGTAGGCCTACAATTACAAATTTCGTTAAATAAAAAATAGTTCTTTATAATTACATAACTTATTTCGTAGTTTTACTTACCCGCTTCACATTTCTGTTAACAAATCATGTAAAATATAGTCGAATTTAGCTACTGTACTTTTCTTACTTTGAAGATGTCTACTGGCAATTTTATCGGGTGTTTCGATAATCCGGATAATCCGGATGGCGTCCGGTCCCAATTAATCCGGACTATTGACGCTCTACTGCAAAATTATGAATTTACGCACTGTTACGCTGCAGTGGAGACCCAACTTCCGCTGACAGAGAGCTAGGCCTGAACCCGGTAGCCGAGCTGTCACACTTCGAGCTCCGCTCTCTACACGCCGGCTCGCCGCTTCCGACCACCAACAACGGATCTTTTCGGGGCCACCACAAAAAACCAAACAGCCCTTTTCCGGACCACCAACCCGCTTCATACAACGGTCCTTCTCAGGACCCCCCACCAATTAAACGGCCCTTTTCAGGGCCACCAATGTTGTAAGTGAGGTTTTGCCACGTGTCGTCCGCACCGGTCGACGACAGTTTTCAACTTTACATTGTTTATTCATGATTAAATAGGTTACATTGTCCATTATCTACATTAAAGAAAAAGTCGTCTGAGTGTTTCACATCAGATTTTTTTTAAATACTGAAGTTAATGAAATCGGAAAAAATTAAACCTTATTTCAATATTGTATAACGTTAATGAAACCTTTGTATCGAACAAATTAAGGTCATTAGAGTAAATAAAATAGTTTTTTTAAATGTTTAGAAAAACATAGATATAGAATAGAAAATTACGAAATTATACACTTTTATACTTTGTTAATAGGAACTACGCAGTGATAACAACTATCCAGATCGATCGTTGTTTTCCACTTGGGTTGTGTACACAATCATTTATCAGGAATACTCAATGCTGTTAGTTCGTGTGTGGCTTAACAGCTGGTCATTACACAAAGTCCCAAACCCCACAAATGTAACTAAACAATTTAAAGCGGTTTTCTACCTGTTGACAGATTGGGCAAGCCCGAAGGCCTGTTGTATTTTAATGTGTTCCCCGACGATTAAGCCAAATGTACGAGACTGATTCAGAATATTAAAACAACCAAAAATTTCAAGAAGGCATTCATTTTTTATCTTCCCACTTTTATATATTTCTTTCTCGAAACGTTATTTTCTATTTATCGTTGAGAAAGATTTAATATAAAGTAAAGAAATTCCGTTACCAGATATTTTATACAAATTAAATAACTATCACAATTTTACCTTTATAAATTGTTAAATGGCTGCCATTTGAAATCGTTATTGTTAGTATTTTTTTATTTTATGTAGCTTTTTTTAAATTAAAAAGTCCCATCAACATCTTGGTCATTAGCAACTACTGTGGGTAACGGTACTGTAACGGTGAGTTTCAACATGATAACATTTCCAAACCCTAGCCGGGAATCGAACCCGGGACGTTTCATTTTATAGGCTAGGCCGCTAGCCATTATGCCAGGGAACGCGGTCAGTTCAGTTTTATTAGTTACTAGCAACCCCTACTCGCTACATTTTACAGTAAACTAGCGATAAACTTCTTACACAGCCTTACTTCTTGAAAACCAATTAGTAGGGCCTACTGTAAAACTGATAAAAGCTGGATTACAAAAACCACTCGAAAATATTAAATGTTAATAATTACATAGGCTATTTAATTTAATTACACATCAGTTCGTTTTCAAGATATAATTTTTAATTGAAAAGATCAGAATTTCCTTAAAATTTATCACCTTAAATCAGTTATTCGGTGTAGATTACACTGTACAAAAAATACTGATTTGAAGGTTCACTGATTATCGTATTTAGGTGATGGGATTTAGAACTGTACAAATCTCGGTTTAGTCTACAAAAGTTTGAAACACAATACACAGCCTAGTAGGTGGTAAGAAATTTAAACTTCAGAAACTCATCTAATCAAATAAAAGAGATACTTGGCTTTACCTTTTTTATTTCTAAATTTATTTTACTTGGATAAAAAAATCCCTTTCATGAGACGACGCGTCTCGTGGCAACTTTTAAAAAGGCTTATTTTTGACCTATGACAAAAACCATTAGTGATTTCTGTATCTACTTTTTAAGAGGACTCGAATGGCACTATTTTAGTCTAAAAATTCCGACATTGATTCACTTCAAAAAAAAAATTCCGACTTCAGTTTTGGGCCACTTGCGGTCGAAACCGGAACTTCAAACCCCAATTCAGTGTCTAATCTTTAAGAGGAATCGAATGACATTATTTTTGTTTCCAATTTCTGACTTTGGATTCTTGACTTCCGGTTTTAGACCACTTCCGGTCAAAACTGGAACTTGAGACCCAATTTAGGCCCGCTAAATTGTCTTGTTTATGAATTCGAAACCCGTTTGTTCCTCTTCTAGTTTCTGCCATCTAGGTGTGACGGACAGATAAAGGAAAATGATAGATGACAAAAATTATTTTAAAAATTGCCATCAATTAATCTTGTAAAACCGTAGATGTTCAGTGTTTCTCAATTCGAAATTTACTACGAATCTCTAATATGTGTACGTTATAATCTTTTCAATAAGCAATAATCAACCCCACGATCCAATGAGATGAGGATAATTGTATGACGTGTAAATGAGGTGTAGTCTTGTACAGACTCAGGGTAACCATTCATGACAGGGTATGGTTAAATGAATCCCAACCGTCATAGTACACCGAAAACCTTTGACTAGTATTCAAATCCGTATAAAAGTAACTAGCTGCGCTAGGATTTGAACCACGAAACTTCGTCTCCGATCAGCTGTCAAAAAGTGACTCGCGGCGAAGGCTATAAAGGCCAAGCCAATTGCTGTGAGCGCTGGACTACGCATGCGCATACTTGACTTCGACCCCGCATACCCCTCCGACCAACAGTAAGATGTACAGTCAGAGTGTTGTTGAAAATTGACAACACCCATTGTATTTTGTAAGCATGCTGTTCCATTGTTGATTACATACGCTGCACTATTGTAGTACATACAAGACTATACTAATGCAGACGCACGTTTTGCCCAGCGCTCTCCTTACGAAAATCAGTCTGTACTATTAGATCAACCCGGTGGGTTAACCTTAAAATAAATTAACCCATAAATAGTACAATTCTATTTTGTATTATACGCGGATGAAATATTTGCGATGATGCGCAACGAATTACCATTACCAATTAATTAAAGAAATTTCTTACACCATCAGGGAAGCTAATTTTATTTTTAATTTATTTTATTGTTACTTCAGGTGATTCTAAGGAATCACCTGATTAAAATCCCTTTCTAATTTTGTACTACTATAACATATTGAAATATCAAAGTATGTATTTTGTTAGTATAACTACTGTAAGTTAATTAAAATTTGCATATTAACAAAGAGACAAAATAATGGAAGAATGTAGCCAATGTATAAACAAGGTTAAAATACCGGTGAATTTATTTGCACGGATTGAAAGTGAAACGTGTAGGTATATAAGACACCGTGTTATAAATAGATAAGTGAAAACGCTAACGACACTCGAAGGACCAACCCAAAATTAATTACTTTTCAATTAAGACTGTCACCCCTCTCTATCTTCTCTAAATGAACTTAAGCTCTATATGCGAACAAAATCTACGTTGATCCACTTTCTAACAAATTGCCACCTCATGATCAGATTAAAATCTCAAATGCGTTCATCGTCAAATAAATATCGATCACTAAAATGAGGTAATTACCCAATTTATTATCACAGCATTAATATCGATAACATATCAATAAATTTAAATCTTTAGCAGGTTAACTAACTTAATTTTTTATTCTAAATGTGTGTACGTTTCAATCTGTTCAATTCAGAACAATAGCAACCCCATGACCCAATGAGATGAGGATGATGTGTATGACGTGTAAATGAGGTGTAGTCTTGTACAGACTCAGGCCGACCATTCCTGAGAGAGTATGGTTAATTGAACCCCAACCATCAAAGTACACCGGTAACCACCATCTAGCATTCAAATCCGTATAAAAGTAACTACCTTTACTAGGATTTGAACCAGGAACGTTCGTCTCCGAAAATCAGCTGTTTAAACAGCTGATTTTGGCGATGACTTTACCTCTAGACCAACCCGGTGGGTCAGTTAACTAACTAACACAGGAAATATGTGCTATCAAAGTATTTTAATTATTTTTCTTTAATTCATTCCGTAAATTTATAATGATAATCAAACCAGTGAATAATTTATCAAATTGACGTTGGCTCAACCCCCTTTTCATACGCTTCACTGCTAGGCCAAAAGTATGTCGTTTGATTCCCAGGGAGGAATTAGAAAATTTTATATACTCTTAAAATATACAATAACTTTTCGAAACTAAATCATTGGTGGATTTTTAAATTTGAAAAATTTAGATGGTGAATAAAAGAAATAGGGGTGAGAAATAATTATGTGACCGGGGTGTAGTTCTGGAGACGAAGTTGTGAGATTCTGACAAAAATGGACTTCCAATGGGCTTATCCTTAGGGATATAAAGTGTTGCCTTAAAAAATCCCTTCCTTAAAAACCAAAAAATTAACGTGGATGTTCTTTTGACGCTTAAGCTCTACTTTCTAGTGGAAGAGGCTAATGAAGATTCTATGCAAAACATCTTATTAAGGTGTATAACTACTGTTTATGACAATGATAAAGAAGGTGAGCCCTGAAAGTCCTGAAAATCAACATTTTTCAAAGTTAACAATTTAAATTTTCATTATTGCAGAAAGTTATTGTAAGTCATAATGTAAACTACTGAAATAAATAAACGAATGCTACTGTACAGCACAATTTTCTTCTGGTTTAACAAAGTATTTTAGAGAAAACGACGTAAGTTAACATTTATTTCAAAAACACCTTAGTCTAAATTTTAATATCTAAATATTAGTCTAAATTTCTAAACCTCTGGATAACTCAAAAGCAACTCCATAGTTGTATACCGTACTTCCATACTGGCTTCAGTATTTGTATGTAGATATGGGTTGAGACATGCGCCAAAAGAATTTTATTCCTTCAATTTCCTCCCTTGAATCTGTCATCCAAATTTACTTCCGTAATTCAATAAAGGAATTAGCTAACGTCTCATACAATTTATTTAATTACAATTTCTTTCCACTTCTTATCAACTAATAATTTTTTCTGTATTTAGCCCTAGCTCTTCTCTCTTTTTCTCTACGTGTGGCTCCCAGCGCAACTTTGTATCTAACGTCATCCCTAGGTATTTTGCTTCATTTCAACAGGGTACTACTCGATCATTGATGGAGATCGGCACATACTTATATTTTCTGTTATATTAACGTGAACAGATTGCGATCTTTTATTCTAACTTTCCACTTTTTGTTTATTTTTCCATTTCATTTCAACAGCTGCTACCTGTAAGTTTTCTGCACTTCGGTATCAAAAATGTTATTCCATTACTATACTTTTTCCGTATATAACTATTATATACCTATAAATAAAGAGCGTCGAATAACACATTTAAAATATCAGAGTTCTAAAAATGTATCATAATTTCAAACGTTATATTTGTAACACAGTAACAACACAATATTGTAAAAAAATTTTAGATTTATTTTCTACCCGGCGTTACATACTTCAACCTTTAAAATCTTTCAAAATTGTACAAATATCCTCTAAGTATTACAGATGGCTATTCAATAGAAAAATCAGATAAAAAAATTTCTGTATTGGTATTGATATAGTTTAGAAAAAAATATACATTTTCAATGGCTAAATAAATACAATTTTGTCAATCATTTAAGAGTTTAATACAATGTTGATATTTCAACATCAAACTTTAAAATTTAGCTACCTTGATTTTTTATGTATTTAAAATTTTAACGTTTTTTAGTTTATTTAAATTTTCTTACTTCATATTTTCGTATGACGATTGGACAAGTTAAATTAGTTTCTACAGTAGTAATACTATATTTAAGTTTTAAGTTAAGTAAGTAAGCAACCAAGTAGAAATGGTTAAGCCGTTAAGTTCAAGAAGACGATTTAATATAACTTAAGGCTGTAATAACTAGGAATGGTTTAATATTATGTCCCATAGGGGAGAATATATTTAGTACAGAGATGGTCGACACCAGATCAGAGACCAAATAAGTAGAAAATACCCTTGGAAACCCCCTGCGTCCTTCCTATCTTCTCCTCATTCTCCTTAGATAACTGATTCTATATAAGCTGACGTCATATTTGAATATAACTTTAATAAAGCCCGCCCTAAGGAAACTATATTACCGATTAAACATCCTTTAACCTCTGTACCAATCTATAAGTGTCCTTGGATGTTTACATCAATATCAAGGGTGTTATCACACAACTTACATACCCGGTATCAATAAAGTATATGATCTTTTAAGTAACATTTTTCACCTTTAATCTCATATCTGTACATAGACATATACCAAACTCTAGATTTTAGCTAGCTGGCATTCTAACAAATGAGTGCATTTGACACACACTCGTAAATTGGAGCTCCAGCAACATCATTTAGAAATGTTGGTTGGAAGGTCTAAATTTCCGCCTTTTAACGTAACTTTTTAACTTATCAAAATAGAATATGAAGTTTGGGTTACGAACTAATACAAAAATTACAGCTAATACCAAAAACAAAATAGTATTGTCTAGGCTACACAGGAAATTCTTATGGTACCTAGTAAAGGAATTTTTTGTGACTATACAAAATACTTTAATTTGCAACTGTATAAATTTAGCAAGCAAGTTTGATAAAAAAAGAATACAAATTTTAAGACATTGAGGAGATCGCTGGAGGAGATTGCTTATTGACAGTACTCCAACCGTAATCATTAAGTTAGTTCATTATTTTGTTAATTATTTACTTATTTTATTTTGTTTTCCTTTTATTTTGACGTCGCATGATATCCCTACTCCAGAGTCGTTTCCGTCTTAGTAAGGGGCAGTTTGTAAATCTGGTGTGTTTAGGTCAACAATGAGCTGGTTTGGATTATTGGATAATTTATTTTTAAATCGTGTGTATGTGGGTAGGAATAAATCGTTGATGTATGGGACGTTTAAGTCTGCGTGTAGTGTATCGATCGTTACGTAAAAGGGAACACTAGTTATCTATTTTAACAGTTTGGACTGAAAGTGTTGTATTTTCAAAATGACCGACGGTTTGGCACAACAGTAAATTTGGCTGCTATACATTCAAACGTGTCTAAGGTAACACATATAAACTAGTAGTTTTAGATGAAATAGGAGTTTAGAAGATCTGGAAATCAACGAATACAGTTGTTTACGTCTAGCGTCCAAAGCTTTTCGCGTTTCGTTAACATGTTGGTTTCACGTTAGTCTTTTGTCGATGTATAGACCAAGATACTTTATTCTGTTATGTTAAGGAAATGGTGCACTATACAAATAGACTGGAGGACAAACTTGTTTTCGTAAAGAAAACGTGACTTGTAAAGTTTTAGTAGTGTTAATTTTAATCCTCCAGTTTTGAAACCACAATTCAAGAGTATTTAAATGGTTTTGCAAGTTTAAAGAAACATTATCGTGACTCTCAGAAGATAGAATTACGGTATCATCTGCGTAAGAGGAAAGGGATGACGGAAGTTTAATACGTGGTATCAGTTCTCGTGTAGAATATAAAAAAGTGTTTTACTAATTTTTGTCGCAGTTGTAAATTTTATTGATATTTTTTATTCACACAATTTCCAAGTTATAAATTTTACATTGATTTTTGAAAAAAATATAAGGCTAACCTACTCCATATACGATACATTTTCTATTTAAACTTATTTTTATAACACAATAATTAATCAAACGAACAACATTATAATGTCAATAACTGGGGAAAAATGTGGTTAGGTACCTAATTAAAAATCGTGTTAAGGCACCATCAGACTAAGAAAAATAAAGAAGAAAGCCTGGAGCCAAGCTAAAAAAGAAATATAAATTTTTAATTTTAAACGATAAGATATTAAGAAAAACATAAGAGTGTATTTAAAAAATATATATATGGATAAAAACTACAAATATAAAACTGAAATACGATATTCGAATATAAAATAATATTAGCCAAATGTATAAATGAAGCAAAAATTTGACATCATCTTGTAAAAATAACCAGGATTTCTAATATTTTAAAAAATTAACTATTTTTACAAATGAGGTTACACATAAAAGCAAATATTAAAAAACTTCAATGAACAAACGGAGAAAAATCTACGGTATGCTTATTTGTTTTATTAAAACAACCTGATTTTTCAACCTAAATCGACTTGAATAGCACTTTAGAATTACTCAGCAAGTTCCCACCTCAAAAAAATTCTAAGTAGGCCTACTTGGTACAGAAACAAATATCTTAAAGGGAGGATGTCTAATTCTTTCAAAATTCCAAATGTGTGAACGGAGGATGTCTAATTGTTTAAAAATTCCAGACGTGTGCTTAGAAAAGTAAATACTTTCCCAACATGTAATACTGTACTGGAGTTTACTTTAGAAAATTGGGAAATAAATACACCTCAATACATTAACAGGACACAAATTTTGCTTAAATAAGTAAAAAAACTTTAGTAATAAAAAAAGTAATTTTTTCAATTTTTCAATTTTAGTAATAAAGTAAAGAAATTTTAGAAATAAATCAACCTCAATACATTAACAGGTCACAAATTGCTTAAATAAGTAAAAAATGTTAGATCAAAAATGTTTGCTTAAAATACGTTAAAATTGTAAAATATTTACTAATGATGTTTCAACTAGAGCTTTAATAAACAGTTCAACTGCCCAAAACCTTTGTAACAACACTAGAAAACTGTGTATGTATCTAGTTTGTTTGTAACATAACAAAAGTCATTTAGTTTAAATTGTTTGTCAGGTAAATATAACTCAGTATTAGAATTACACAGTTCTAAAAACACAATATAGTATTTTAGTCAATCCTTATTGATTGGCTTGGTCTGTGATGAACAAAGGATCATTGAGTGGAATTAGACAGGAGTGGCATTATCCTGAATAGTTTTGTAAACAAATCCTATGTACAATACTTCAACATTATTCACGTGCATCAGACTATCAAATTCAAAAAATGAGAACAAATTCCAAAAACAATTGTTTTTTCTGAAAAATTGAAATTTCAATATAAATTGTACATTAGACTAAAAATGGTTTATTAGGATTTGTATGAAGAGTATTGTTATATGGCTAGCATTATTATACCTTACTCAGTGTAAGAGCTATCCTGTCAAGTTCTTCATACCGTAGAACGTATAGGATGTTTTAAAGTTTACATCGACATTACACGAAGACAACAGTATGTTACGATTATTATTTTCACATTACATTTTACATTATCTCACGTTTCATCACAGTAATAAATTTTTCTCAGATTTTTCCCATCTTTACAATAATATGCCATACTTTTCGTAATTATATTTCTGGGTAATCGTTATAAAAACACAAAACCGATTAATTTTAAAATGTTATAAAATGATCTTCTTTTAAACGTAGGTACGATTAAATCAGTATCCTTATTTATAACTGACCACATTTCATTTAAGGTCGGAGCTTTATTAAGTTACAATATTTTATAACTATTACACAATGATTCAAAAATCCAAATCTCCCGGGCTAAAACAATATTTATAACTATTAAAATGATTCAATATTATTTTATAATTATTAAAAAGATTCGAAAGTCCAAATCTCTTGGGATAAAACAATATTTATAACTATTAAAATGATTCAAAAGTCCAAATCTCCTAGGCTAAAAAACAATATTTATAACTATTAAAATGATTCAATATTATTTTATAACTATTAAAAAGATTCAAAAGTCCAAATCTCCTGGGCTAAAACAATATTTATAACTATTAAAATGATTCAATATTATTTTATAACTATTAAAAATATTCAAAAGTCCAAATCTCCTAGGCTAAAACAATATTTATAACTACTAAAAATGATTCAATATTATTTTATAACTATTAAAAAGATTCAAAAGTCCAAATCTCCTGGGCTAAAACAATATTTATAACTATTAAAATGATTCAAAAGTCTCCCGGGCTACCGGGAAAAACAGTCAGTCACGAGACAGCAAACTGAAATAACAAATCGTATTTAAAATGCATCTAAAAACTAATTAGTTATTCAAATTATAAATTGATATATTGTAATGGGTGAATCTTATAATAGCCGGCCCGTTGGCGTAACTGTGCTTAGCGCAACTGACTTGTACGCCAGGATCCCGGGTTCGACTCCCAATCAGGTATAGCATTTTTCATCACTAATCTTCAACTATCATCTTTCTTCCTACATTCTGCATTAGCAGTAATTGCAAAATAGTCGGATGTAAAACAAAAAAAATTAATGTTTTAAAATAGCATACCAAAGTATCCGAAAATAATTAATTAAAATTAATAAATCATAAATTAAAATAGAAATACGTTAAGACAAAGAGACAAGTTCAATAAGGAAATGGTTTTGTAGTAGATATTGAATTAACAAAGTTTACACAAGATAAAAAGGGAGTTAAGTCGATGGAAAACCACCGAAGGGGTTAAAACCATTACCACCACCGTACCTGAAATCATGATCAACAATACCTTTTAGAAAAAGCTTTGAAACATCAGACTTTAGTTTTTTCTCATTTTATTAAAGTTAACGGTAGTATTATTATTAAGCTTTTATTAAATTAATTTTAGTTAATTGCATTAGATTTAGAGTACAGGTTGTTTCAAAGAAAAACTTATTTGTAAGAAATTGTTCAACGGATCAAGAGAAATGAAAGTTAATGAATTAAATACTACCTGCTTTTCATGTATACTATATTGCATATACATGTACATTATTTTACTCATAATTTCACTTACATTTTTTTACAGTAAGCGTATCTACGGCTTTATCTAAAAAAAATTTATAAATGATAATATACTAAAATTGTAGCCTACTTGGAAAAAAATTTCTTTAGTCTAGAGCAGTGGTTCTCAACCTTTTAGACACTGCGATTCCCTTTTTGGTTAAGCATTTTTCCGATCCCCTCTGAATTAAAATTAAAAAAAATTTTAATCTACAATACAGTAGTTGTGCTGTTACTTTCTCTTGCCTATATGAATATGTAGCAAGGAAAAAATAGTTTTCAAGTCCATTTTTCGAAATTGAGTTTTCATCGGATGTACACGTTTTCAGACCCCCTGAACCCAAAAAAACATATTTTCAGCGGTTGGTCTGTGTGTGTGTGTGAACAGAATATCTCAAGAACGGAACATCGTATGAACTTGAAACTTAAGTTAAATACTACTACTACTGAACCTGACACGAACATTTCCATCAAAATCAGTCAATCGAAAGCAATTCAATATGTGCATGGTATAAACAAATCAGTGAAACTGGTTGCTTGTGCAAGCGGAAATTAACTGGTCGTCTATCAACCTCAGATACCAATGTCGAACGTGTGCGTGCAAGTTTTATTCGCAGCCCGTCAAAATCAACTGCGTCTGCAGGCAGAGAGTTAAGGAATTCCAAAAACAACGCTGTGGAGAGTTCTCCGTAGACGTTTATTATTCAAACCGTACCATCTTCAAGTAATGCAGAATATATCTGATGAAACACTTCAACGCTGGATAGGACGCGCGTCTGAAGAAGACCAACACGTAATGCTTTGGCCACCAAGATCACCAGACCCGCCATGTGACTTCTTTCTCTGGAGTCATGTGAAAGAAAAAGGTGTTTATCCCACCAATGCCGAGTGATATCGCTGAGCTGAAGGACCGAATAATCAATGCAATCAACTCCATTGAAAGGGACATGTTAGAACGTGTTTGGGAAAAGCTAGACTTTCGTGTTGATGAGTGCCGTGTCACCAAAGGAGCACACATTGAACATTTTATAGTTGTTTAAAAATAACTGAGTTCCTCCATCAACCCGTATAACTTTCATTTAGGTAAGTGAATTTTCGTAACCCCGAAGAACATTATGAAACGCCCTGTGTATTTGTCCTACGAAGGAGATTCATTGGATGCTATCTTCCAGTGGCAATTTCCCCATGTTTTCTTGTTCAAGCATGTTCTGAATTATTCTTTCCAACATTAAAATTGTATCTATTAAAATTGACTGATTCGTGTTGAAAATGGTTTTACTTGCATACTATGTTATAATTGGTAATGTGGCAGTTTTATAAAGCCCTTTTTTAGTGGCTATAAGCTATTTTTGTTGTATGTATTTCTCGCTATAAATTGCATTTTAATTAAATATATTCTATGTTGCCAGAACAAGTTTCCATTAATTTTATAAGATATTTCTACTTATTTATACTTATATTAATACTTAATATACTAATATTTATACTTAAACTTTTTAATTTTTATTTATTTAATTTAATGTACTCTACTAAGGCAAACAATAAATTTGCACGTAATACTGACATAAATGCTAATTAAAATAATTCACATTCATTAATATTAATTCACATTCTAAATGCAATTTTTGAGAACTTAGGTCCGTTCGGAAAAACGAGATAATTTAGAAGTAAGAAATACTGTAATTTTTACGTTTATAGGCTTAAAAGACAGATAAATATTTTTGTACGGAAAAGTAAGTAAATTTACACGCATTTTCTCTAGAGTGTTATAAATGTGTGTTGGTTGATATGAAAACTCGTGTGTTTATATATACAGAGAGAGAGGGGGGGAGAGAGAGAGCAACGAGTAAAATATCTTTGATAGAATTCACACACCAATGGACGAGAATGAATCATACCCTCACACCACCGCCCCTTACTTCTTCTAAACCACCAAAAACACGAACATGATAACCCTTCCTACACACAAACGTTTACATTATACCACTAGGGTGTACGTTTTGTATTACAGGAAACTCAGCCACTCCTTTAGTTAACAGGTGGTTTGTAACTCAAGTTACTCCAGATCATAAGTTCTCTTTGGTGTATATGTACTACAAATAAATTCCGTTCGTAAAAGTAAACGAGAAAATTTTACTTAAAACAATACCATGATTTCTTTTACTTTCCTTCTTTAAAAATCTTCAAAGCGACGAGAGTTTATTTATATTTATTATAGAGTGATTTTTTTGGTCCTGTTACCCAATGTTATGCCCATAACTAGCAGGTGGAGAGTTAAATTAATTGCACTCAATCTGTTGGTTCTAGGGCTATAAAAAATAGTTATGTTTCTTATCACATAGTCAGCCAATCATATGACTGAACTATTTAAGAACAGAAGAAGTAGAGGTGTAAAAGGCACTAGTCATTGTAATCTCCTCTGAGAGTAATGAATTTCATTATACAGCCAGACCCTGTAGTGAATAAAGTGAAGCTGTCATTTACTGGATGGAAGTACTTTTCGGAGGGCTTGGCATGCTGATAAGTGTACTCTTTCAACTCAGAGGAAGGCAATAGTAAACCACCTCACTCCTCGTTTTTAATTATTTTCAAAGAAAGAGAAATTTTGTTTTGTGCCACGAAGTTGGTAGCCCTACTCAACCGGTACAGATACTGCAGTGTGAGTTGATTCTCCTTGAGCTGTGTATAATTGTGTTCTGTTTCCGATCGTGTTACAAACAGAATGTCTTTTTCCCTACAACAACGAGTTTTCATTCTTGAACAATACTTTGCTACGAAATCGTATGCGAGTGTAAAAGAATTATTTAAAATTAAATTTTTTTGGCGTTCCTCCACCAGAAAAAATGTCAATTTCTAGGCTAACAAACCGATTTCGAGAGACAGGTAGTGTTTGCGACAGAAAACGTAGAGGTCAACCAACTCTTTTTAAAAAAATTTTAAATTTATTTAGTTTAAAAACTTTATAAAAATTAATTTTTAACAGGAAATTTTATTTTTCTGTAACGTTGAAATTTTGGTCGGCAATAGCAGGTTATGCCTGCAAGTTTTTGAAATAAGGGCTGGCACTTTTTGTGCACCCTTATTCAAATTAAATGGCACTTAAGATAAAACTTTTATATATTGTTTCGGCACTGAAAGGGTTAAATAACTGTTTACACTGAACATATTTTTTATAAATCCCTAATGTGTGTACATAGCAATCTCTTCAATTGTCAAAACTTAATATGAAATATTTTTATAATTTTACAAGGTAAAATGATTTTCATAAAAATGTTGTTCCCGTTTGGAAAAATGTGTTTAACTTTGAGGTTAATTTCAAAACTTTTATTTCAGATAAGGCCTTTTATTCCAGATAAAGATTTAAAGTTATAAAGTATCCTAAAAAAATCCGCTAAATAAAGTTGTTTAGTTCCAATTCTCTGATTTTTTTTTAAATCCTTAATGTGTGCATGTTGCAATCTTTCCAACTGAAAAACAATAAGCAACCCCTTGACCCAATGAGATGAGAATAATGTGCATGGCATGTGAATGAGGTGTAGTCTTGTACAGACCCAGACCGACCATTCCTGAGAGAGTATGGTTAATTGAACCCCAACGATCAAAATACACCGGTACTTTCTAGTATTCAAATCCGTATAAAAATAACTATATCTACCTTTACTAGGGTTGAACCTTGCTCTCCGAAAATCAGCTGTTAAACAGATGACTCGCGGCGACGACTTTACCTCTAGATCAACACGAAGGGTTCTCTTAAATAAGATATTGAATTTGACGTGAAACCTGGCAAATGATGGTATTTTTAAGAGTAAACATGGTATTTTTTTAATACTCAACCTCCTCTGACCCTTTAAGATGAAATGGCGCATTTATTTTTATTTTTTTAATACAAAATATTAATTAAAATTATTTTCTTCGTCATTAGCTCAGAAATAACAATTTTTAAGTACGCCTAATGGATTTTTTCAGATGGATAAGAACTTCAAATTATTCTTATACAAAATCCTAGAATTTTTACGAGTAATGTCATTTTTTCAATTAGTATGACAAATTATAATTTATTCATGTATTTTCTTTGAATCGTACTGCGCCATTAACCCGACAGTAATGTTTAACGTAAATTAATGGAAGAGATTTAAAGAAGCGAAGAGTAAAGGTTTTACTAATGATACAAAAAAAAACATGGAGGGAAAGTGAATTTCGTATTGAGGTAAAAAAATACCTTGACTTGTTATTCATTAAAACGGACTGGAGTAACAAGTTCTGTAAGGTCTGAATTTAAAAAACTGTTCAGAAAGAACGCAGTACAGAAGCTCTGATAACGTTAATGAAACTTCTATGGACATCCATTTGTACTATGTCAATTCCAAAGCGAAGAGTAGAAACCTATGTTAGAAAAAAGGAACAAGAGGCTAATTCACTTTCCTACAACGTAGAAAAAGAACATGGCAGCTAGCTATTTAAAATCCAACGTCATATTCATTAATTAGTAATGCTTGTACGTCCACTATTTGTCCACTATGAAAAGTAAAGTGAATAATTAAAAGTCTATGAAACAAAGACTTGAGGAACCCTGATAATTTTCTACCATCTAAGTGGTGCATTTTAAAGTAAGCTAACTCAAGTACGAAAAGTTAAATAAAGTTTTATCCAAAACCACCAGTGATAACTCGGTAAGGCAAAAGTTCAAACGAACTTATAAAAAATAAAAATATATGTGAATATTGAACTTTTTCTGAAAATCTTAACAGGAGTTTCACAAGGGTTTATTTAGATTTAGGTTTATTATCTATAATTTTAATTGTCGTAAAATGCATAGCCGCAATCTTAAATCCATTTTTTACAGATTTTGATGAATAATATACAGAAAATCATCGCTAAACTTTTACTATAAACTGCATATCAAAGCCGCAATCGTTAAAAACAATACATACCAAGAGAGCACAGCCCTCCAAAAATTTCGACAAACATGCCGCTTACTCTATCTTGTAAAGAATAAAAAATTTAGTAAATTAACTGATTTTTAAAAAATCTGGTGTGAAACACTCACACGACTTTCTCTTTTCAGTGCAAATAATAAACTATATTAACTAACATTAGTAATAAAACATTAAAAATAAATAAAAAACTAACCTCGATAAACATAACCAAATTTTAATCATGAGTGTAAGACGCAAAAGAAAAATCAACCTCAGTTTGGCTTAAAAATACGGAAAATCACTGTTTCACGCTAAACTAGGCTCTGTAAAAGAAAAACGTTCTAATAAAAAGTTGTAGATCTTTTAATTTTCTATAAATTTGAATATACACTTTTGACGTACTACATGCTAAGGCTGAAATCTTAAAAAAAAATTTTAACGTTTTCGTGTGAAGAAACAGAAAATCGCTTATTACCGCTAAACTAAGCGTTATACCAACAAATGTTAGAAAAAAAATTGTAGGATTTAAAATTCTCTACAACTTTTATTATGTACATTTTTGCGCTTACATGCATATTAAAGCCGCAATCTTAAAAAACAATTTTTTTACTAGAAAACAGCCTCACCAAGAATTTCAGCGGACATGGCGCCTACCCTATCTTGTAGAGCATAAAAATGTAGTAAATGAGGCAATTTTTTAAAAAAATTCCTAGTAGTTTTTGAGAAAACCGCAAAAAAGTGAAAAATTACACGAATGAACTACTATTTCCGGTTGACCGATTTTGATAAAAATGTTCGTGTCGGGTCCTCTAGTGGTATCTAACATAAGTTTCAAGTTCGTACGATGATCCGTTTATGAGATATCCTGTTCACACACACATACGCGCGCGCGCACACAAACACACACACAGCCCAATCGCTAAAAACATGTTTTTTGGGGTTCAGGGGGTCTGAAAACGTATAGATCCGGTGAAAACTCGATTTCGAAAAATCGACATGAAAACAATACCTTCCTTCCTATATATTCATGGGCAAGAGAAAGTAAAAATTGTAGCAGCCATTTTTGAGAAAATCGCTTAAGTAAACTTCTTCCACTAAAACCGATTTTGATGAAAATGTTCGTGTCAAGAGTCCCCCGTGGTACCTATTGTAACGACTTAGTTATTTATTAAAGTAGTTTCATTGTAATTGTAGATTGTAGTCAATTATTTATTTGTAATTCTTAGTTGTAATTTTAAACTTTAGTGTGTTAATTATTTAATTTACCCAAATCCCAGAACGGACCTTAGAGATAAGTGTCACAATATTCATATAGGTAAAGTAAAAAGATAAGGATGTTCAATATCAATCAACGAGTAATTTGACATTAATGTTGGATGTTGGATGTCCGTAATTTGATTTAAAATTATCTAACGCTCGTTATATTCCGACGTTTGCTAATCGTATGTCTATATCGCTTATGATTAACATACAATCTCCCACGTTATTCGCCCACTTAGTTTTTGTTGAGCATGAAATGGATCAGATGGTTATTACAACTATCATATTTCTGTATTGACATTTCAAGTAAAATCAGTTAATGGTTCAAGGCAATTGAAAGTGTACGTTTCATGTGAAACGTCGTTGATAAGTTGTTCAAAATCTGCATAATAGATACAGTAAAACTTTTAAACGGAATAGCCTTTCCAAGGTGACATCCTCCAAAACCAACTGGTGTTTTTGAACCAAATTTTTATGGTTGCTTGTACATTTGACTTAATGTGACAACTCCCCAATTCAATTATAACCACTGAAAATGAGTATTTGAAGTGAACACACAAAACTTACTACTCTTTGACCATCCATTTTGTAAGCGTTTCAGTATATTTAAGACCATCTTTAGACAAAAATATATACACTAAATCTACACACAATTAACATCTCGATGGTTTTCAACGAATGTTTTAACTATAATGGTTTTTTTATTATTTATATTTTAATAGCCAATAATTATAGTTTTTGCCCATAACAGACCGGTGGAGAGTCAAATTATTTACATCAATCTGTTAGTTGCAAGGCTAAAATAAATAGTTCTATTTTTTATCACATGGTCAGCCAATTAAATGACTATCATTTAAGAACAGAAGAGGCAGAGGTGTAAAAGACACTAATCAGACTTATCTCCTCTGAAAGTAATGAATTTCATTATACAGCCAGACCCTGTGGTGAATGAAGTGAAAGTGTCATTCGCACAGTGGAAAATATGTGCTTTACAGAGGTCCCGGCATGCTTATAAGCGTATTTTTCCACTCTGGGAGGAAGGCATGGTAAACCACCTCGCTCCTCGTTTTACTTAGTAAAACCTCTGCAGGTTCAAACCAGCCTTTTGGCTGACGACCTAAACAACACAATTATAGTTTGTGACATATTGACAATGTAATAGTGTAATAGAGACAATTGCATTTTGACAAAAGTGCTTTTGCATGAAGTTTCAACAGGTTCGGTTACTTCTTGTACGAGCTAAAATTTTAGTAAAAGATAGAGTTCCATTTAAGAAAAGAAGAGGTAGAAGTGTTAACGATACTAGTCAGAGATATCTCTTCTGAGAGTAACAAATTTCATTATACAGTTAGAATCTGTGGTGAATAAAGTAAAGGAGTCATTAGCAGATTGGAAAATATGTACTTTTTAGAGGGCCTGACTTGCTGATAAGTATACTTTTCCACTCAGTGAGAAAGACAATGATAAACCACTTCACTCCTCGTTTTACTTAGTAAAGCCTCTAGAGGTTCAAACCAGCCTTCTGGCTGATGACCAAAACAACACGCTAATATGCCTTCCTATTATTTATTTTCTTGGGTGTTTCTTATATGCTTATGTGCATTTATTTGTCTCGCATTTTTAAGCGGCTATTCTTTAGTCAGGAGTTAGTGAAAAGATCGTACAAAGAGTCAGTTCTTGTATTGGCTTCAACACTGCCAAGTCAAGTTCATTGCATTCTTCAATGAGAAACCACTTAACTCCTCGTTTTACTTTACTAAGTAGGCTGGTTTGAACCAACCTTTCGGCTGATGACCTAAACAACGACAACATTATCAAGTGAAACAGTAAGAATCGATTTATTGTGTCGTTATTGAAATAGTTTCTGGCTTGTGATGCAGAATTGTTATGATTGTGTACAATACAACAGCTGTAAGGATTTTTTTGCGGCCTCCTTGAGGCTGGACAAGGATGCCTCAATTGAGTCCAACACTACTTCCCCCATCATGAGGGAGTGAACATGAGTTTTTCTCGCCGCCTCGGATATAAAAAAAGGAATTATTAATTTGATTGTAAATTGCCATATTTTTTTAAAATTAAGTTTTGTTTAAGTCATAAGTTTGTTAATGTATTTTATATCCATTTTATATGCCCATAACGGACAGGTGGAATGTCAAATTATTTACACTCAATCTGTTCGTTGCATGGCTAAAATAAATAGTTCTGTTTCTTTTCACATGGTCAGCCAATTAAATGACTGAATCATTTAAAAACAGAAGAGGTAGAGGTGCAAAAGACACTAATCGGAGTTGTCTCCTCTGAAAGTAATGAATTTCATTATACAGCCAGACCCTGTTGTGAATGAAGTGAAGGTGTCATTTGCAGAGTGAAAAATATGTTCTTTTCAGAGGGCTCGGCATGCTGATAAGCATACTTTTCCACTCAGTGAGGAAGGCAACGGTAAAACACCTCACTCCTCGATTTACTTAGTAAAACCTCTACAGCTTCAAACCAGCCTTTTTGTCTGATGACCTAAACAACAACAACAGCCATTTTATGTAATATAAAGTCATATAATTTTTAATATGACTTTGTTATACATTTTACGCATAAAAAGTACCAAATTCTGACCCGTTTTTACGTTAGTGTGATTTTAAGAGGTGACTTTTCGACTGAACCATGTATTATTTTTACAACAGTATTGTGACAAGTATAGAATGTTGCACTTAAAATTACAAATAAACCAGAAATGGGACTTGTAAGTTAAATAGAAAATTCTATTACATTGGTTGAGATGTAACAGGTCTACATAGTGGACTTCTTTCGTGGAGTGCACTATATTGTAAAAATAAATGAATAATAGAGCTGTACAGAAACAGTTTCAGCGATGACTGACTTAAACGTTAATCATAACGTTTGATCCCTGAGAAACAGTCACGTTTAACTGTTATTATTGGTCCTCCTAGAATTGGTGTACGAATACGTGTCAAAGCATACATTAAACTGTACTGTAACTATTAACTCCTTTGCATATAAATTAAATGACCTTAACCACTTGGGTGTTTTAAAAAAGAATTAGTTTCATTGTTACTCCACTATTACTTATTATCACAATAATAATAAAATTTAATACTTTTATGTAAAAAGGGTACTATTTAATTTAAAAAAATAATAAATTTAGTAGTTTTTATTACAACAGCTAAATTCAAGGATTTTATCCAAAAAAATGTGTATGAGATACTCATACGACTTTCTCTTACCAATGTAAATTATAAAACACATTTATAACTTTTATTAATTGTAATTTTATTTTAATTAAATTAAGTTAAATTAAATTTTGGCCGGCCCGTGGTGTAGTGGTCAGCGCAACTGGCTGCTATGCAGGGGTCCCGGGTTCGATTCCCGATCAGGTCTGGGATTTTTTTCATCTGTAAATCACCACATATCATTACCTACGCACAAGCCCAAGGCTTATGTAGGCATCATCACTCAAAAAAAAAAAAAAAATTAAACATTTTATATTTTAACATTTATATACTTTTTCGAATTTCTCTTGCCAACGTAAATTATAAAACATTTATAACCTATGATAAATCTTACTAAACGATATAAAAAACCCTATGTTTTATTTCATGAGTGTATGACGTAAAATGAAAATCAACCTCTGTTTGACTTAGAATACGGGAAATCACTAATTGACGCTAAACGCTGTGTAGAAGAAAATGCTTGAAATAAACGTTGAATTATATTTTTGTTTCTCTAAAATGCATATTAAGGCTGCAATCTTAAAAAAACCACTTACACCACAAGTGCACAGCCCAACAATTTCAGGAGACATGGCGGTTACCCTAAAAAAATGTAGTAAATAAGGCGAATATTAAAAAAATATAGGAGCCGTTTTAGCGAAAATCACACAAGTGAAAAATTGCACGAATACTATTTTGTACGATATTTTGTTTTTGAAATATTTTCTTTTCACACACACACACAAAATTTAAAATCGTGATAAAAACAATACTTTTTTGCCCTACATAGGGCAAAAAGAATGTTAATAATCAGTTTTATCGAACAACTGTACTAAATATTATTGAAAGAATTATAGTTAAATAGAAAAACCATTTAGTTAACTTATGTATTCAATAAAAACAAATGGATATTTAATAAAATTTATATCAAAATAATTTATCACTGAGATAATACTGGAAAATCTGTAACAAAAATATCTTGAAACAAATGTTAAAGAGAAAAATTATCGTATACCTTTTCTTTTAAAGTTGATATTTATTTAACGAGAAAAAAATTAAGGGGAAGATAAAATGAAAAGATTATATTACCCGATATACTTAAATTTCCGTTTCAATACTTTCTTGGTGTATTTTAAAGTAAGCTTTAATAAAGTTATATCAAAATGTTAACATGATACGTATTTTGTACAGAATTTACGAGGTTAAATTGTTCTAAACGTTATTGTAACCATGGAAACAAAACATTTTAGTGTTCTATGTATAATAAAAATTTAATATGTTTTGGTTTTCATAAAGTAATATTGAAATTTTGCTAAATTTATTAGATGACAATTCAATTTTGATGAGAGGAAGTATAGCGATGTATGATATATCATGAATTTTTCCTCTGTTTAATTCTGTTAAGGTTGTTCGATGGCATAAAGTAACTTTATAAGAATTTATGTGAACAACTAATAGCAAAATTTTCATCATTTTAAATTTTTTAAATCTGTTGTCAAACACTCACACAACTTTCTCTTGCCAATGCAAATAATGAACAATATAACCTAATATTAGAAATAAACAAACAATTTAACCTCATAACATAACCTTATCATGAGTGAAAGACGCAAAATGAAAATCAACCTCAGTTAGACTTAATAACAGGGAAAATCACTCTTTCACGCTAAACTAGGCTCTGTAGAGAAAAATGCTCGAAATAAAAGTTGTAGATCTTTTAATTCCCTATAAATTTGATTATGTACACTTTTGTTGTAAAATGTATATATAATCATGACAAAGTAAGAAAGGAATTCCCCTTCCACTCCAAATCATGTGTTATACTAGCCAAACCGCATAACAACAGCAGCTTGAACGCTACTACTCTGCCTGATATTATTAGCTACTATTATAAGAAATGAAAACCAGACTTACAGTTAACTTAATTTATTGACATTTATGCAATCTGAAATAAATTAAAAAGTAAGTAAGGAAAAGTATTTTTTGAATCCCTGTTGCCTGTAAGACGTGTTCCATAACGGCACACTTTCTGTCATAAAATTATATATCATCAGGTCCCTCTTTCACTTTCCGCTCAAAAAACGTTATCTTTATTATTATAATAATAATAATAATTTCGTTTTATAATTTAATAATAATAATTTCAATAATAATAATAATAATAATAGTTTGTTTTAATAATTTTTATAATTTAATAATTTCGTTTTATTATAATAATTTCACGACTGTGACTGTGCAAAACTTGTCCTTTTTGCCGACTTTATTTGTTCCCCTATTTTCACTCATTTTATATGAACTCAACTGGACCGAGTCCACGAGAAAGTAAACAGGAGCGAGTCGACTGTCTGGACCGAGTCCAGACAGTCTGTAACCGGACCGAGTCGGCCGGTTACAGACTGGACCGAGTCGACGAGAAAGTAAACAGCTTTGAATAATATAAGACACTACATTAGACATTAAAATCCAATAAATAGCAATAAAGTAAACGATAAAAATAAATACATGAGATAGAACAACAAAGATAGATTATAACATTTGTGTAGAATAACACTTCACTTCAACAACTAACTAATCACTAACTAATTAATTATAATTAATTTATCACTTCAATAAACTAAGGTTAGAACTCAACTACAAAATTGTCAAGTTGTAAACGTACTACTCATGAACACCCCTCTCCTTATTAAATGGACTTTTCCATACAGACTACTCCCACGAGCTTAGACTAGCCCAAGGCACTGTGACGTCTTTTTCCCTTTACAAAATATTTTCACTATACTAACGCTGAAAAATCTTAAAAAAATCGATTTTTTTCACGCAATTTTGTGAAAAAAATAATAACAGAAAATCGCTAATTACCGCTAAACTAAGTGTTATACAAAAAAATGTTATATACATTTTTGCACTGAAATGCATAAAGCCGCAATCTTACAAAACCAATTTTTTTACGCGAAAACAGCCTTTCCAAGAAGTTCAGCAGACATGGCGCCATATCCTATTTAGTAGAGTATAAAAAATTTAGTAAATGAGGCGATTTTTAAAAAAAATCGTAGGAGCCGTTTTTGAGAAAATCGGAAAAAGTGAAAAATGACACGAATATAAACTACTACTTCTGGTTAACCGATTTCGATGAAAATGTTCGTGTTGAGTCCGGTAGTAGTGTCTAATTTAAGTTTCAAGTTTCAAGTTCGGACGATGTTCCGTTCTTGATATATTTTGTTCACACACGCGCGCGCGCGCGCATACACACACAAACCAATCGCTAAAAAACATGTTTTTGTGTTCAGCGGATCTGAAAACTTGTAGATTCAGTGAAAACTTGATTTCAAAAAATCGACATGAAAACAAGGACTTTCCTTCCTATGTTAATACAGGCAAGAGAAAATAAAAAACAGTACTGTTTATTAATTTTCTATTATCGCTTATGAGTGTGCGTTGAAATCTGTTCAATTTAGAGCAATAAGCAACCACATGACACAATGAAATGAAGCTGATGATGTGTAAATAAGGGTCTTCTTGTACAGACTCAGACCGACCATTCCTTTAACTGTCACAAGAAAGTGGTAGTAGTTTTTTCACGCCAAATTATTTAAACTAATCAAATGTTTTTAAAGTACATTAATTTATTAATAAATAACAATTTATAAATTTTGTAAATTTGCTTTGTATATGAAAAAAATACGTAAAAAATTGTTTTAAGAACTTGATTTTAACCATAATTAGCAACTAGAAATACAATACATGAAATGGAATTAACCTCACTGCAAATGTTAGTTAGTATCTAATTATAGTCTTGTATCATAGTGACTGACCTGATTCAATGGGTTGAACCGTAATGCGTTTCTCTTAGCGAACGAAGATTGATTAGTTCTTAAAGTAATCGGCAAAGAAAAACTCAAACCAGATGCTCTATGAACTTAAGATTGTTTTATCAGTTATAATACACTTTGTTATTTTACTATGTACTCTTCCTAGCAAGAGATATATTTAATTAAGACGTTCTAGGAAATCTTATTACAATGTATGAGTAATATATTTCTCTCTAAATCAATATTCAGTTCATCTTTACCACTGTTTCAAGCTCCATCACTTAAAAGTCGTTTAATTACTGCTCTTAAGTCATTATAAAAGAATGTTGGGCTTTTAAACATAAATTAAATAAAAATAGAAATACTCTTACAGTTGATGTTTATTTATCGAATTTGTCGTCTCAGTTGTTCACATGACTAATAAATTTCAGTATGTGGATCATTGTTCGCTCAGCAAGTGACCGCTTCTGTAGCGTAGTGGTTAGCTAAAATGGCTTCTACGCCGGGGTCTTGGGTTCGATTTCCGGTCAGGTCAATTTTTTCAACACTCAGTTTCATGTACGAGGTCTATTAAAAAAAAAATAACCGAGCTTTTGAATTACGCGCTAACGGGGATATTTAGTGACGTGCGGTAGGTAGCACACTGTTCTACGTCTTTCTTTTGTAAACACGTCATGTTCTTGGATTGTTGATATCTCATTTACTTTTCATGTTGTTTTGTTTTTAATACGACGTGTTTAAGTGCAAGTGCGGATTACGGTAAAGTAAAATTTTTGCAAACCGATTGTGAAGATTCCACTTTTGTCTCAATGTCGTAGCCGTAAACCCAGCTTTCGTCTTCCGTTATGATCCTTTGCGTGAATGTTGCATCATCATTGCCTTGTTCAAGAAGTTGCCGACAAACGTCCACACGATGTTTTTTTCGCTGTTCGGTCATCAAACGGGGAACAAACTTTGCTGCAACTCGATGCAAGTTCAATTTTGCAGTCAAAATTTCATGGCACGATCCAATTGAGATGCCAACCTCTTCTGGAAGTTCTCTGACAGTCAATCGGCGTTTTGCACGCACCAGATCATGGATTTTCTTAACGTGGGTGTCATCAGTTGAAGTCGAAGGCCTTCCTTGTCGAGGGTCATCTTCAATTGACTAGCGACCACTTTTAAATCGAGGAAACCATTCAAAACATAGCGTACGACTCAGAGAATCTTCTCCATAAGCTTGTTTCAAAAGTTGAAATGTTTCTGTGAAAGGTTTCCTCAGTTTCACGCAAAATTTCACATTCCATCTTTGCTCCCGAACATCGCCCATTACAAAAATCATCACTAGCACTTAAACACGTCGTACTTAAAATACAATAACCCGAAAAGTAAATGAGATATCAATAATCTAAGAACATGTGTTTACAAAAAAAATGACGAAGAACTGAGTGCTGCCAACCGCATGTCGCTAAATATCCCCGTCAGCGCGTAATTAAAAAAGTTCGGTTATTTTTTGAAAAGACCTCGTATCATCATTCTCAACCGTCTACGAGTACATTAGCAGAAATTGCAAAACAGTCAGACGTAAAAACAAAAAAATCAGCAAATTTCCAATCGATACTCAGTTTCTAACCAAACGTTAGTTAACATATCTTCTGCTACGGTTGACTTCACTAATTTTTTAGGTCATGATTATTTTAAAATAAACAATGTATTTTATCAGCAAAGAAAAAATCACTACCAAAGTATCAGATCTGGATTCGTTGGAGGCCAGGATATATAGTCCTTGCCGGACTAACCATCGGCGAGGAAATTTTTCATTCAAAACCTGTGTAACAAAAGTATTTAAGTGTGGGAGTGCGTCATCTTGTTGGAAATGAATTCGTTGTAGGCCCTACGTTTTCAAGTTCATCTAGCTAAGGAAAGCAATAGAATTGTTCAACATATCGACATTCACAATTCCATTAATAGTCTTTTCAGCAAAGTAGAAAGAACAGAAGAGGTAGAGGTGTAAAAGATATTAGTCAGAGTTATCTCCTCTCAGAATAATACATTTCATTATTATACAGCCAGACCCTGTGGTGAAAGAAGTGAAGGTGTTATTTGTATAGTGGAAAATAAATGTGCTTTTCAGAGGGCCTGGCATACTGATAAGCAAACTTTTCAACTCAAATAGGAACGCAATGGTAAACAACCTCCTCCTCGTTTTACTTAGTAGAACCTCTAGAGGTTCAAACCAGCGCTTCGGCTGATGATCTAACAACAACACGAATATGCTATAACATTTTAACCAAATTTTAAAAAGTTTTTAAATAAAATATTCCAATTTTGACATTATAAACATATTTTTTTAACATACAAAATTAAATTAGATTTTTTCACATTACCAATATGTAATTATACTATTTATTTTTTAATCCCTAATATGTATGTAAGTTACAATCTGTTCACTTTAGAACACTAAGCAACCCCATGACCGATGTACGACCTGGGACTGTACAAGACTGCACCTCATTTACACGTCATACACATCATTCTCATTTTACTGGGGTCATTGGGTTGCTTATTTTTTTGAATTGAACAGATTGCAACATACACGCATTAGAGATAAAAAAATCTAAACATTTAAAATTTTCTATTGCTGAATCTTAGTTGTTTATCAGTTCTTTCATCATACTCTACCATTATAAACATAAACTTTAAAAAAATACTTTTTTAGATTTAGTATTTTATTTTAAAAATTTAAAAATAAGTTACCCGTATTGTTTCAAACAAAAAAATACTTGGAACGGTTACTGCGTTAAACAGGTTGTGTTATTAATTATTTTTAGCTAAAAAACCCTATGCATTTATACGTAGTTTTATAGTTGAATAACTTATTTCAAAGAACAAATTTAAAATAATTATTCTATTTTATATTATATTAATAGTTTTAAAACAATATAATATATTAACTTGAATATGGGAGAGTTGTTTATTGTTTAGCTACGCTTTAATAAATTATAGTTTTTTCATTTTAATGACAAAGGTACGATACACTAAAATTAATTTTTGTAAATACGTACTAGGAAAATAATAATGGGAAATTAAGTTTTTATTCATATTTTGTTCAGTATAATTACAAAAAAATATTTTAAAAACTCTACATCAAACGTATTTTAAACGTTTTGTTAAATTCACGTTAAGTTTGTTATTTAATTTTGCATAAATAATATAATTTTTATTCAATTTCTCTTTGTATTTTTATTATTCCAGAATGATCAAGCGTAGTGAGTGGTTATTCTCTGTTCAAAAAATCTTTTGTCCTCGTTATAGTTTATTTGACTTTGAAGAACTAATTAACTTCCTGGAATATATGAAGTACATTGTTTGATTTTATAATATGGTGGGTTAATAAGAAATTTGTCCAGCTATACGGTGGTGAAACATGAACGTTGAGTATTCAGTCCATGCATCGTTTGGAAGCTTTAGAGATGTGTGTGCTTTGAATAATGTTCCGGATTTCGTGAACCGGTCATGTTTCCAACGTCGATGTTTTTCAGATGTACGGATTGTGGACAATGAGTTTTATGGACATAATCTAAGAAGAAAGATTTCCTACTTTGGCCATTTATACAGGGGTAATAAGAATGAGTTTCTCAGACTGATTCTGGAGGATAAGCGCAGATCTGGTCGAAGGAAATGCTCACAGTTGAAGAACATTAGAGACTGGACAAACTTGAGCACACACACTCTTTTGATTGTGGCTCATAATAAACTGCGAATGTTGACGCCAATCTTCAGTAATGGAGTCGGCACTATAAAAATAACAAGAATTCGCTTTTACTTAGAGCCACTTGCTCAGAGAACCAAAAATGCAATTATTACACTTCCATCCCAATTCACCTTGCAAAGTCCTTCGATACGCTGATATAAATTGATAGCAATCGTTGGAGTAGTTCTCATATTGGCAAGCTATATTTAATGTCACCAAGATCAAGGATTAAAATCTCACTGGCCGACAATGGCGAACAGGTTACAAAATAGATGGGCCGATTTTTATATCTCCAGTTCAAAACTACTAGATTTATCTAGGAGGAATTGTCAAATACCCAACATCACATTTTCCCTAACCTGGCAATAAACTCCTTGCAAAGCCCAATTCCAAGATTGGGGCCAGTTCAAAGTTACCTTATAGCAAAAACTAACAGAGCAAGGTAGAAACCGTTCATCAACACCTGACGCTGATGTTGACAACACCGGTAAACATTTCTTGAACAGGTTTGCTCAGCTAGGAAAATATCTTCTGAAGTAGCTGTATTGACAGGAAAGGTTTATTTTACAGATCTCTCCTAATCCTAATGGATGAAAAGAGCCACTGCAACATCTTGAGCGGTACGTACATGAAAGGTATCCACTTCAGTAGATACTACAAGTAATTGTAGATGCAGTTCTCACAAGTCACTACAGAAACAATTAGTTCACCCAGCCAGAGTTCTGTATGCCCAAGTAAGCTAGTTCCCACAAGCCACTAGAGAAATAATTAGTCCACCCAGCCAGAGTCCTGTATGCCCAAGTAAGCTAATTCCCACAAGTCACTAGAGAAATAATTAGTCCACCCAGCCAGAGTTCTGTATGCACAAGTCACTAGAGTAATAATTAGTCCACCCAGCCAGAGTCCTGTATGCCCAAGTAGGCTAGTTCCACAAGTCACTAGAGAAATAATTAGTCCACCCAGCCAGTGTCCTATATGCCCAAGTAAGGTAAATAATCTGGGAGATTTCCAGGTACCTGAGTGGTAATGATAAATCACTCAATGTACCAGGACCCTCTTTGGCATGAGTCACCGCCTTGGATTGTGTTTCAATTACAATCGGCGCAGTAATATTATCTCTGACATTGTAAGTTGATGCTGAATGGTTAACGTATTAAAACAAATTAAAAAATTCGAGTTCCTTGTATGTAGGATATTGTACACTAGTGAAGTGGATACACCACACGCAGGTGATTTTTAATCACATGTGTGGAACTTTAAAAGCAAGATTTAAAATTAAAAAATTATGAAGTTTTATCCGGTGTTTCGAAAATGGACAATCTAAAAATGTTATGACAAAGAAATAGGCTTGCTTGTGAATAATACATCAGCGAAATAAAACACAGATAAAATGAAATCGAAAGAGTAGACCAACAGAAAGGGAGGGAAATAACTTCTAAAAAGTAGAAGCATAAACGTAACCAAATATTTGTGGTTTAAATAGTTTGTTTTAAAAATGGGTCAAAAAGTTAAAGACACCAGAGAGAGCACGGAAAGGTTAATATGTTCATTAAGCGTATATAATTTAAGTTTCCCTCTTTCGTTTGTAAACGGAATTTGAGTGAAAAAGTAATTCATTTACTGAATATGTCAGAAATGAAAGAAGACTTTCAGTAACTTAAATCTATTTTTCTAAGGTATTTTACCGGGCCTTCTAACTTTTGATAAGTTATTAATTGAAGGATTTATATTTCACCAAGGAATTTATGAAAAAAATTGTTAAGTAATTGCCGATTGCCTTTCGTAGATGCTATAAAAGTTTCGTTTACCGTAACATACATCATTTATAATTCTAGTGCGTGTACAGTTTGATTTTGTTTGATTTGTGTAAAATATATTATCACAACGTGTGGTCCATTACGCTTTAGTTAGCTTAATTTCAAATAAATGTGTTCGGTGTTTATAACTAAAAATCTGGTGTGAAACACTCACACAACTTTCTCTTGCCAATGCAAATAATTAATAATAAACCTAACATTATTAATAAAATATTAGAAATAAACAAAAACTAACCTCAAAAACATAACCTTATTTTAATCATGAGTGAATGACGCAAAATGACAATCGAACTCAGTTTGGCTTAGAAATACGGAAAATCACTCTTTCTCTCTAAACTAGGCTCTGTAGAGAAAAATCTTTTAAATAAAAGTTGTAGATCTTTTAATTTTCTATAAATTAAATTATATACACTTTTGTCGTAAAATGCATACTAAGGCCGAAATCTTAAAAAAATAAATTTTTCACACATTTTCGTGAGAAAAAAAACAGAAAATCGCAAATTACCGCTAAACTAAGCGTTATACAAAATATTGTTTGAAATAAAAGTTGTAGAATTTTCAATTCTCTACAACTTTTATTATATAAAGTTTTGCGCTAAAATGCATATTAAAGCTGTAATCTTAAAAAAACAACGTTTTTACGTGAAAACAGCCTCACCCAGAATTTTAGCAAACATGACGCCTACCCTATCTTGTAGAGAATAAAAAATTGAGTAAACCAGGCGATTTTTAAAAAAATCGTAGGACCAGTTTTTGAGAAAATCGCAAAAAAGTGAAAAATTACACGAATAAACTACCACTTCCGGTTGACCGATTTTGATGAAAATGTTCGTGTCGAGTCCGGTAGTGGTACGTAACTTAAGTTTCAAGTTTCAAGTTCGTACGATCTTCCGTTCTTGAGATATTCTGTTCACACACACGCACACACACACACACACACACACACACACACACACACACACACACACACACACAGACCAATCGCTAAAAACATGTTTTTTGGGTTCAGGGGGTCTGAAAACGTATAGATCCGGTGAAAACTCGATTTCTTAAAATCGACATGAAAACAATACTTTCCTTCCTATATATTCATATAGGCAAGAGAAAGTAAAAACTTACTCTAGCTCTAGCACATACAAAAAATATTCCGAAAAACTCTTTTGCGATTTTTCTGACGCGCGACAAAATCGTTATGGGGCCCCTAGCCTTACGCACACGCATGTTTAGTAATAGTAATACATACTCCCACTCACGCATTATGAATTGACATGAACTGCATGACTTCATAGATGTTATTTTATATTCCCAAGTCGTGTACGTCGCAATTAGTTAGATTCTGAACAATAAGCAGCCCCATGACCCAATTAGATTATATAACGTGTAAATGAGGTGTAATCTTGTACAGACCCAGGCCGACCATTCCTGAGAGAATATGGTTAATTCAACCCCAACCATCAAAGTATACCAGTAACCAATATCTAGTATGCAAATCCGTAAAAAAAGTAACTACCTTTACTAGGATTTGAACCAGGGACCTTCGTCTCCGAAAATCAGATGTTAAACAGCTGACTCGTGGCGACGACTTTACCTCTGGACCAACCCGGTGGGTCATAACATATTGAACAGATATTTACAATTTTTTTTTTTTTTTTAATCCCTAATGTGTGTACGTTGCAATCTGTTCAATTCAGAACAATAAGCAACTCCATGACCCAATGAGATGAGGATGATATGTATGACGTGTAAATGAGGTGTAGTCTTGTACAGACTCAGGCCGACCATTCCTGAGAGAGTATGGTTAATTGAACCCCAACCATCAAAGAGCACCGGTAACTACTGTCTAGCACTCAAATCCGTATAAAAGTAACTACTTTTACTAGGATTTGAACCAGGAACCTTCGTCTCCGAAAATCAGCTGTTAAACAGCTGATTTTGGCGACGACTTTACCTCTAGACCAACCCGGTGGGTTAGTTTACAAATTTATCCGAAAACAATTATTATTGATTCATTATTTATTTTAAGTATACTACAGAATGTGAACATGTGTGTCATAAAAATGTTTGTGTGTGTCAACAGAGAGGAACAAGTCAGGTACGGCTAGTGGTGAGTGGGGATGTGTATTTGTGTACCAAAAAGTGTCTACTGACAATTGAATGGATATACAGAACTGTCTTATTCTTCTTTAAAATAGTGGATGTAAACACCTTCAATCGAAATACAGTTCTTTTACCCCCTCGCAAAAACTTTCAATCGAAATACAGTTCTTTTCCTCCCTTGCAAAAACTTTCAATCAAAATACAGTTCTCTTCCCCATCGCAAAAACTTTCAATCAAAATACAGTTCTCTTCCCCCTCGCAAAAATTTTCAATCGAAATACAGTTCTTTTCGCCCCTCGTGTAGGGCCAATTTTAGACCACTTGAGGTGACTTAAGACGTTTCTAAAAGCTCTTTTTACAGTCCACATTTTCAGGGTTCTTTCACTGTAGGCTTTTCTCCTTTCTTCAGGTGTTCTATTTTTGCTCTTTATGGAAGTTGGAGCAAACACTTTCAATTAAAATACAGTTCTTTTCCCCCTCACAAAAACTTTCAATCGAAATACAGTTTTTCCTTGTCGTATAGGGCCTATTTTAGACCACTTGAGGTGACTTAAGACGTTTCTAGAAGCTCTTTTTACAGTTCACATATTCAGGATTCTTTCACTGTAGGCTTTTTTCCTTTCTTCCGGTGTTCTGTTTTTGCTCTTTATGGAAGCCCTTTATAAGTCCATAATTAGTTGTCTGATTTGGTTCGGTTCATTAAGTTTCCTCAGTTTATTCCGGTTTTTTTATATCCTTTCTGACTTCTTTAAACCATAATTAATGAAGTAATAGATAGATGTACTGTATCCTACTTAGTAAAATATAGAATTATCCCAAACGAAGGATCAAACACCAAATTAATGGATAAAAAACTGGGTTCAAAAATGTTTTCCCCATCAGAACGCTTTCTCATTCTAGTTTGAATTATAAAATACAGTCAAGAGAAAGAAAACATAACACTGATAAAAAAACTGTAACACAATCTAACAAAGTTTTATTGATTAAGGTTTGTATATGCAAAAAATATAATAATGTTAATTGGTATCTTATGTTTAGAAAAATAAATAAACACCTTTCAAAAGTATCAAAAGTGTAGGAAAAAAATCCCGTCCGTCTTTACTCTAGCGCAAGACATTAACGATTTTTCTGGAAAAAAACACGAATCAAAAGAATCTTCATCTAGTACAGGTACAACAACGCTCATCCTTTTTTTTACTCTTTCAACTGTATAAACTTTAACCCCTCAACTTCGATTTATACAACTCCATATCTCTCTCTCTCTCTTTCTCTCTCACTCTCTCTATCTTCTGTTGTTTCACTTCACCTCACGTTCTTACAAATAAAACAAAAAACAGATTCATGTTTTTCTACTTCGTTTCATTTCAAATGGAAACAAAAACCGAAGAGCATCATGTAGGATTAAAAGGTATCAGACAATAATGTTGTAATCATTGTATTAACATCGTACAGAATTGATTTTTCTAAATAAATGTATTGTTTATAAATAAGCTGAGTAAGTATTTCCATTATTCATTGATATAAATAAATGTTATTATGTTATTGATTCAGGTTAAAAATAAAAAAGTAATTAAAAGAATTTTGTTTCAAGTAATTGATCTAAATTAGTATAAATAGTAGCGGACTTAAGAAATTGTGACGTTTAGGTCATCAGACGATTAATACTTTTTTACTTTCTCTTGCCTATATGATATATACCGGTGTCCCAAAAGTCCGAGCAGGGAGAAATATTTCGCAAACTAGTGATGTTATTCTTCAAAACACAATATAATCTTATGAATGTGAATAAAAACTACTGAAAATCATGATCGTACATTTTTTCCACCATCTTGAATGCAACTTTGTTTTTTAAATACAAAGGTGGTCATGTGGCACATGAAAATCCGTAAAAATGGATTTTTTAAGATTTCGGCCTTAGTATGCATTTTACAACAAAAAAGTATAATAAAATTAATAGTAAATTAAAAGATTTACAACTTGTATTTATAGAATTTTTCTCTACAGATCCTAGTTTAGCGTGAAGAGTGATTTTCCGTATTATTAAGCCGAAAGTTGATTTTTCATTTTGCTTTTTTTACTCATGATTAAAATTAAGTTATGTTTTTTGAGGTTACTTTTTTTTGTTTATTTCTAATGTTTGATTACTAATTTATGGTTATATTGTTCATTATTTGCATTGGAAAGAGAAAGCGTGTGTTTCACATCAGATTTCTCTATTCGTAAAATTCTTTTGTTTTGCATATTTCATACCTTATTGTGTTTGTTTTTCCCATTTGTATATATAAAATTATAAAATAGTTCACTATTTTAATAAAAATGACTAAATAGTATTTAAGTAACTAATATTTAGTTATAATCACTAAGACACTAATAAATTACCGTAGTAGTTACAGTAATACTATAATGAACAAAGAAGAACTGAATTAATCTATCCCTGAACAAGGGAAACCATAGTAGGGTGGATTAATTTTCCCACCACGAATTAATACAGATATTTAGGTTTTCAAATTATAACTAAGGAATTTAACCTATATTGTAATATTTTCTATAACTAAGGGAAACATTAATAATTAAAGTAAATTTTGGAGACACAAATAAAGAATTATATAATTATCTACACAGCCTCCTAGCACAAAATTATATTATAAAATAAACATACAGAACTTAACGTTTTACGATGACATTAAAAAGTGAACACCAACTTTTCAAGTTGTTATTGCAACAAAAAAGGCTACGAAATGAAAAAGTTGCAGCACGTTTTTTATTTAATACGATTACAAACATTAAAGTCTTTCCTTTTAACATTTTTTGCTCTCTTAAATTTTCTGCGACTTTATTTTATGTTCTTAAAACGTCACAGATAAAGGAAGAGTTCTAAAAATAAAATATAATTTCAAATTATGAAATCACAGTCTTAATTTTAAAACGGAAATTACTATGAAATTTATATTTGTTAATCGGAATGCTATTTCATGTACTTTGATTTTTTTGTATATTATTATAATAGAAGTTCCTTGTCTTTAACAGGTTGACTGCTATTCGAGTGATGTAGCCTTGCCAAAAATGCTACAATTTGTTTTCATTTTATGCAATATAGTATTTAAAAATCAGTATCTAGTAAGAAAAAAGTAATTCACTCTTTTATTTTTAATATAAAAAAAGTTGAGACAAATAATTTATTGAGACAAGAACCGTCTTCCATAAATTAGAAAAATAATTTTTGTTGTTCCATCCATAATTTTGAACAGCAAATTGTGTCCTTCCATATAAAAATATGGATTTCTTTATTTTAATTCGTATAAACATTTTGGTTATTAGCGACTATTTTGAACATTTATGAAACAATGAGTTTTGACGGGTAATTTTCAGACCCTATTCAAGAATCGAACCTGGGATCTTCCGTTAATTGGCAAACACGCTATCCACTACGTCTGGAGGCAGCCAAAATATTTCTTTTGTTTTTAAAGTGCAAAAATAAATGCTGAGTACAAAATGAAATACCATCCGAGCAAAAAACACTAAGGACATGGTTGATGTCAGTATAATTTTCACTATAAGAAGAAGTATAAAACAACAAAAATGAGACACTGATACGTGTCTAAAAACGTATCTGGATATATGAACTAACACATAAAAATATATCTCATAACCTGTTAATGAAACATCCGTTTAATAACTGCGTCGCTTTGGATCTTTGAAACATACGTGAATTTTAAAAGAGACAGTCAGTGGTTTATGTTTTTGTATGACTAAATTGATCACCGAAGTGACTCGTCTATCATGTACTAGCTTCCTGGCTTCAACCGAGTATAATATTGTTGGTGGTAGTTTCTGAAAATTTCCTTTATCCGTCCGTCACACCCAGATGTCAAAAACTACAAGAGATAGCAACAAACGGTTTACCAATTCGTAATCAACACAAAAATAGTAAGCCTGAATTGGGTTTTAAGTTCCGGTTTCGACCGAAAATGGCCCAAAACCGGAAGTCAAGAAATCAGAGTCGGAATTTGGAAACAAAATAGTGTCATTCGATTCCTCTTTAAGAGTAGATACAGAAATCATTGTGTTAAAAAGTACCCGGAAAAATAAATGCCTATCTCCGTAATGTCAATGTAAGGAACATTTTCTGAAAAACCATTACAGCTATCCTGTCCAATTTTTTGAGGTTTTTTTCAGGTTATTCTACACCCACAGAATTAGTAGCATTCTTATATATTGTAGGAAGACAAGAAAATATTTTTTTGGAATTACCACTTTTGAAAAGCATAATTTTTTGCCTATTTAAGTGAAAAATAAATATTTAAAAACATTATTTTACTGTAATATTAACTTAGTACATTAAAATTATGGTATAAAAGGCTGTGCACAAATTTCATTGAAATCCGTTCTCAGTTGGCTGAGAAAACGTTCTTTGTGTGTCAAAAATGGCTATTTATGGGAAACAAGAAAAAACATTATAAGTACTGCAAAATAGATACCTCTAATGCATTCCAGGATCATAATCTGGAAATTCCTCAACTGTTATATTCACAGCTGGTTTAATGGCAACTTAAAGTTTTAAAACAAAAACAAAATTATGAGTTTATCGTTTGTCATTCAAAAACTAGATAATGTTTATGCAAATTGGTAACGTTTAGAAGAAAACAACGCAAGGATTCAACTTATTATTTTTTTTGGGATAAAAACTGCAAAATCCCCAAAAAATTATAAACTATTGGATGCAGAAAACTCTGAATTTCAATAATGTGCAATAAACCGAATATGTGAAAAATTTTCAATTTTCTCCATTTCGGGTACACTTAAAGTTCCGGTTTCTATAAATTCGGAAATTGTTAAGGGGTAACTTTTTTACTTGCACTATAAATAATATCACCGAAATTCAGCCATCATCAAACTCGTCTGGAAGTTAGTAAACAATAAATAATCTTTTAAGGGTGATACATAATTTTCATCCCCTTAGAGGTACATTTTAGAAATGTTTAAGAGGTCTTCTGTCCTAAATTTCGTGAACGCTAGATGACCATACGAACTAACTAATTAGCCCATGGCCTAGGGAACTTTCCAACTGAGATTTTACATCAATTTAGAAAAATAAGCAACCCCATGACCCAATGAAATAAGAATAATATGTATGACGTGGAAATGACATGTAGTCTCGTGCAAACTCAGGATGACGATTTCCTAAGAAAGTACGGTTAATGAAACCCCAACCATCAAAGTACACCGGTAACCACTGTCTAGTATTTCAAATCCGTATAAAAAAACTATTTTTACTAGGATTTAAACTACGGAACCTTCACAACTGAGTTGAACCTCAACTTTAACCCCTTCCGTGGTTGTATTAGTAATCACATTATTCTACAAATCAAAAGTTTCCAATTTTATTTTATTATTTTTTTTGTTTAACGTCCGACTGTTCTGCAATTACTGCTAATGCAGACGGTGAAGGATGAAATGATTTTTGTAACGTATGAAAATATGCCGTGCCTAAATGGGATTCGAAACCAAGGCCGCATGATGAGAGGCGAGCACGTTACCAACTACGCCAATGCGGCCGGCAAAAGTTTCCAGGAATCTGGAAATTTAAAAAAAATAAAACCACCGTTCTAAAACCCATAGTAGTCGCTGATGACTAATGTTGATACGGTTTGAGAACAATTCAATACTGAATTTGAAAACTGAATTATCGTAATGAATATTTCATTTTCCTCTCGTTCTCTAATTAATGAAGATTGTATCGATTGGTTAAAACAGCTGTTTTTTTTCTAAGTACCTGCTTCGGAAATTTTATGACTTGTTCTAAATTTAAAAACTAAGTAAGAAAATATATAAATAAAAAAGCATTGTAGAACTACCTATAAAAAGCTTCACGTTAAGTTGGTGTAAATTTTTTTTAGATATATTTACTAAGAATACTTGAATTTATGTCATAGTTATGATATATAAATTTTTATGTCACCAGAAGATAACATGTTTTTTCCAATAAATAATGTTATAAAACGTATTCTATTTCATAAAACACAAGCTATTATCTTTTATATTTTTCAACATTTATTTCGTATTGAAAAGGTATCAATTTTTATTCAGTAAGTTAACTTAGCAGTTTAGATGAATACCATTAGCCTATATTTTTAAGTGATTTTTATTTGTAGTAAAACTTACTCATGTGCCAAAATTATAAATCTGGTTTGAAGATTTAAATGATACTTTTTAGTTTCATTTTAACATTTTCTTTGCGTTCAGGGGTTCTGAAAACGTGTATTTCCTATGAATACTCGATTTCAAAAAATCGACATGAAAATAATACTTTCCTTTCTTATATTTTCATACAGAGGGCAAAAGAAAGTAATAATAAGTGATAGTATAAAAGAAAGTCAAGGTTGTACTTTACGCTGTATTTATTGAATTATTTTAAGCTTTAGAATTACAGTAAGGTATCTTTTAATTAGACAGACTTAATTAAACAGACTTAAATATAGCCTTCGTTATAAAGGCAGTACTTGTGCTTGAAATGTTCTGAAATAACAGATCCAAACACTATTGTTCTATCATCATTCGAATTGCCTCCAGCTAAGTGCTGAATCATGAACAAAATATTTGTTTGAGAAAGTTATATGACTGATAAAATTAACTACTAAGAAATTGTTTATTCTTTAGACAGGTGAAATTTTTCTACTTCTTAAGACAAAGTGTTAAAGGACAATTTTATTAATGTATAATAATTTTAAATAAGAACTTTCATATTCCAGTTGGAGAATCGGATGATTTTGAATACCCGCTAAGAAGTGACTTTATGTATTCTCGTTGCGGCCCAGTCTGTCTTAATAAAACTTGCTACACAGAAGTCGGATCACAAGCTTTGTGGTCTCGTCCTTCCGCCAGTATATTTCCGCAAACGCTTTTTTATAAACTATAATATTTATTCCTAATGTGCAGACTCGCTGCATGCGCTTAAGTTTTTTTTTTATTGCCTTCCTCACTAAGAACAAGAGTATTCTATGCTTATCAGCATGCCAGGCCCTCCAAAAAGCATCTACTTTGCACTTTACAAATGACACCTTCACTTCATTCACCACAGGGTCTGGCTGTATAATGAAATTCATTACTTTTAGATGAGATAAATCTGACTAGTATCTTTTACACCTCCACTTCTTCAGTTCTTAAATACTTTAGTCATGATTGGCTGACAACGTGATAAGAAACAGAACTATTTTTTGTAACCCTGGAACTGAAAAATAACGTTATAAAAAATTAAAAGACTAACAACCTTTATTTTAAGAATTGTTTTTCTACAGAACCCAGTTTAGCTTCAATTAGGTTATGTTTTTAATAAAGGCTAACATTATTTACTCAAGTTTAAACATAGTTTATATTGGTCATTATTTACATTGGCAAAAGAAATTAGAGTGAGTGTTTCATACCAGATTTTTCCTCTCTAATAGTAATTTTTATGTAGAACAAATTGATACTTTTTTTAATGTCCGTTTTAGTGACTGCTAAGCGGCTTCCTAGTCAGTGCCTTTACACAATATCAGGTGCAGCTGTTTTTCCTTTATTTTTGCAAAACGTAACTAACGAAGCTTTTTCGGGACATTTTTAATTCCTAATATGTGTACATCGCAATCTGTTCAATTTCAGAATAATACGTTTCACCGGATGGTAACATTAAGTGGCGAGTTAAAACCTTTACATATAGGTGGCCCTGAAAAGGGCCGTTTAAACGGTGGTCGTCTTGGCAAAGCGTCTGTTGTAATCGTCGTGGCGGTCGAGAAGCTGGGCGACACGCCGTATCGTCGTGCAGTGGAGACATCATCTTCTTCCCTTGCAGTAGTGCGTCGATGGCTGCTTCGCCGGATCCGCTGGGCGTAAGGCTCGGTCGAGGGACCGCTGTGTGCATCGCTCGCGGCAGCGGCCGATGACGGTTCCAATCGACGGCTTACGGTTCGGGTCAGCGAGTGGGAGCATCATCTTTTCTCTTGCGGGGTCATCGATGAGTCCTCGTTGGAGTCCGGTAGCCGTGTGCCGATGGTGGACGTCTTATCTGCTGTCTGGATTGGAATTGAATCTCCTCGGGACTCAGTGGAGCACTCTTCATATAGTCGCCGAGACCGCTGTGGTAGGGGCGGTTATTGGTCTTAACCTTGGCAACAAAGGACTCTGTCGGTACGCCGCCACAGGACTACCGCTCCTTTCAGAACTATTGGCGGTTCCCTCTGTCACTACGTCGGAAGCTTTGTAGCCGGCAGCAAAGTACCAAATCAAAGGGGACGACGGTGGCATTAGCAACCTTATGATCTAATCAGTTGACGATGATACGTTTGACGTGTAAATGATTAGTAGTCTTGTACAGACTCAGGCCGACCATTCCTGCGAGAGTATAGTTAATTAAACCTTCAATCATCGAAGTACACCGGTAACCTTTATCTAGTATTCAAATCCGTATAAAAGTAACTACCTTTATTAGGATTTGAACCAGGAACTTTTGTCTCCAAAAATCAGCTGTAAAACAGCAGACTCAAAACGAGGACTTTACAACTAGACCAACTCGGCGGGGTTTTTTCATGACATGATTTTTTTCCTTAATTTTCGCAAAGGCTTGTGTATAGTGAGCTCCCAACGTATCTAAACATCATTGTTAAACACTCTATACCTATTTAAAATGTTTGTATTTAATCTAAACAATGTTTGTAAAATCGGTTTGTTTTAAACTAAAATTACAGACCTAAGATATAATGTACTGCAAATGTGCGTGTAAACAATTAGAAATTTTTTCTTGCATTTTTTTTATTTTAAAGTCGCATCAACAGCTTGGTCAGTAGAGACTACAGTTAGTTGTCGTTGTAGAACTTTGGTTTTTTACTTGTAATAATTTCTAGACTCTAGCTAGGAATTGAAATAATAACCTTCCGATTTGTAGGCTAGCGCGCTAACTACTACACCACAAAGAAACAAAAAAAGTTTACCAAATATTTTTTGTCAAAAGTTAGTTTTAGCGACAATGTGCAATTTCCAAGAAATTTTCTGCTATTTACCACCCACCCTTTTATTTAATTTTTGTTTCATAATAATTACCATATTTTATTTTATTTAGAAAATATTGTAATAAATAAAACTACTGTGTATGCATTTTACAAACAAAATAAAAAATCAATTATTATCAAAATAAATAGAGTTATTAAATAATATAATTTTACACAAAACGATCTATGAAATGTATACCAGTATTTACCCAAAATAAAAGACTTCAGAACTAATTTCATGCATGAATTGCTTTTAGAATTATTTGTTTCCTTTCTCTGTCTAGTTGAAATCTACTACTGAATAAAATTTCATTTTAGGTGATCAATTTTATTTTCAATTTCAAATATTTTAATTGCAGTAGTACCACTCAACACAATTTTTTTCAGTGTTTTTAATTATGAACAATGAATTTCACTCAATTTAGTACTTTTGTGATTGCTATTCATGTAGGGCCTATATTGACAAATAAACAACAACAATATTTATACTGGTATTTGAAATACTCACCAACTTCTGATACAGTTTAAAATTTCATTATTAATTACGGTAATAGTAAAAAAATGAACAGCAATTTTATTTCCTAGTGACAACTAAATGTTTTTAGAAACCAGTAACAGAATTTTGGATTACGATAGGAAATGGGTTATTGTTACCGTATATGAAAAGAGTGCTAAGTAAAGACACTAAGACCATGCCTTCAAAACAAATGATAAAAATTTAAAAGAAAAATTTTAGGAATGTAATTTATTTAGATAATACGATAAGTTTCTAATAAGATAATTACGACGATTATAAGATATACGGGAATGAAACATGGGTGATAGGGACTGTATAAAGGAAGAGTAGGTTATTGCGTTTTAACATTTATTAATTTTTACTTTCTCTTGCCTATATGAATATAATATAGGAACGAAAGTGTTGTTTTCATGTCCATTTTTCGAAGTCGAGTATTCACCTGATCTACACGTTTTTCACGTACATTTTTATCAAAATCGGTCAACCAGAAGTAGTAGTTTATTCGTGTCATTTTTCACTTTTGTGCGATTTTCTCAAAAACGGCTGCTACGAATTTTTTTTAAAAATCGCCTCATTTATTTAATTTTTTATGCTCTACAAAATAGGGTAGGCGCCATGTTTGCTGAAATTCTTAGAAAAGCTGTTTTCTCTTTAAAATATTGTTTTTTTAAGATTGCGGCTTTAATATGCATTTTAGCGCAAAACTGTATATAATAAAAGTTGTAAAAAATTAAAAATCCTACAGCTTTTATTTCAAGCATTTTTTTTTTGAATAACGCTTAGTTTAGCGGTAATTAGCATTTTGCTTTTTTCACGAAAATGTGTAAAAAAATCCATTTTTTTAAGATTCAGCCTTAGTATGAACGTTACGACAAAAGTGTATACTATATAATAAAATTTATAATAAATTCAAAGATCTACAACTTTTATTCAAAGCATTTTTCTCTACAGAGTCTAGTTTAGCGCGAAAGAGTGATTTTCCGTATTTTTAAGCCAAACAGAGGTTGATTTTCATTTTGCGTCTTTCACTCATGATTAAAATAAGGTTGTTTATTGAGGTTAGTTTTTGTAAGTTATATTGTTAATTATTTGCATTGGGAAGAGAAAGCAGTGTGAGTATTTCACACCAGTTTGTTTTTATATTATATAAAAATTTAATGAATAATGATATGTTATCATAGGAAATTTTAAAAAACTCGTTCAGTGATATAAAATTTCTTCAACATGACTGAACGAGCAAGAAAATGTACATCGTGGTAGAGTAAGCTAACGGATCATAACAGAACAGAGGTGCAGGCGGGACGACCACAGCACGTTAGATTAGGAGCATGGCAAATGGATACTACGGGATTTGGGACATCAGCTCCCAGCTTCTAGCTGTGACATTTTGAAACCTTACAGAAAGCAGATTACACTTGTAACAAGCAGAATACCGGACTCTGGTTTCGGTGAAATATCTACGGACTGACAAGCTGAAACCAGAATATCTCTTCTAATCAGTGAAGCGATTAATTTACGAATAAATAAGCTTACAAAGAAATGTTGCTGTCCATTTTCTAATAAACGATTGTTCTGTTTTACGTTTTACAACATTAAAGTAAGCGAGTTAAATAAGAGGTTGTTTAAAATCAAAAACAGAGCTCCTTTAGAATGAAAAATATTTAACGAAAGTAAACTTGGTGTCAATAAATTATGGGAATCTTTAAAAAACATTTGGTCTCTTAATATACGAGGTGTGGCTATTAAATAACGAAATTGACGTTGTAAAAAATTTAATTTTAATTTTTTGTACAATAACTTATTGTCACCTTCAAAATACACTCCTTCTCTATCCCTACAACGCTCCATGCAAATTTTCAATTGTTGGAAACAGTGCTGGAAGTCATCTTCTGTCAGCTCCTTCAGGACACGTGCCGCTTTCTCTTTTACTGCTTCCACAGACTCAAATCTTGTCCCTTTTAATGCAGATTTCATCATAGGGAACAGGTAGAAGTCACATGGTGCAAGATCTGGTGAATAAGGTGGATGTTCTAACACTTATATGCTGTACTTGGCTGCGAAACTCTTGACAGAAAACGCGGAATGAGCTGGCGCATTGTCTTGGTGGAGAACCCACGATTTGTCGTTCCACATTTCTGGTCGTTTTTTCCTTACTCTTTGACGTAGTTTATAAAGTACCGCAAGATAGTAATATTGATTAATTGTATGTCCTTCACGAACCCGGTGAAAGTACGCAATCCCATGGATATCAAAAAAAGAATCATCATTGCTTTAAATTTTTACTGGCTCATTCCAGGTTTTTTGGCTCTCGATGAAGTTCGGCTATTCCAGAGCATAGATTGGCGCTTCGTTCCCGAATTATAAGTAAAAAACCACATTTCATCACATATTATTATCTTCTATTTGTTCCCTGAGGTGAAATCTGCATTAAAAGGGACAAGATTTGAGTCTGTGGAAGCTGTAAAAGAGAAAGCGGCCCTTGTCCTGAAGGAGCTGACAGTAGATGACTTCCAGCACTGTTTCCAACAATGGAAAATTTTCATGGAGCGTTGTAGGGATAGAGAAGGAGTGTATATTGAAGGTGACAATAAGTAATTATGTGTAAAATTAAAATTAAAATTTTTATAACGTCAGTCTCGTTATTTAATAGCCACAACTCGTATGTTTATATTTAAGTGATCCCTCAGGTTGAAAAGTTTAAATTAATTATACCTCAACATCTCAGTAGGTTTCTTCCGAATTTCTAGACTTTTACCTGAGAAAGTCATTTAATCTGGTTATATTTTTTCGCCTCTTCTCACTCCGGTAATATTGTTAATATTAATAATAATTGTTAGTAATATTAATAATTACTAACAAGCTAATTAACATAATTCCCTTCTATCCGTCCCTGTATACTACATTAAAATACGTGCCTCGAAATGCATAAATTTTACTCAATCCTGATGTAATTTTTCCATTTGCAGATGAAAAAATATAAAATGCAAAAGTCTTGTTAAAATAAATGAAGGTGATTCTGAGGTTACATAATGAATATTAATATCATATTGTTAACAGTAAAATACAATTTACGCTTTGTTTAATACTTTATCAAGTTCTATACTATTACTTCTTACATAAAACTTAAGACGTCGTTTCCACTTATGAAAATATACTTATTATTATTCTTTCTTTGTAAAATAATTACAAATAAGTACCCTTTTATAAAGCAAAATATTAAACATCGGTATAAAACTTGAATATTCATTTATATACAGAATATTAATTTTGTTAAAAGTAGTAATGTATTTTTGAAAATAAGTCAGAGAAAATTTGAATATGAAATTAGTTCACAAGGAGTTTCCTAGGAATCATTAATATTACGGGGAAACCTTTAAAAAACATTTATAATATTATAATTTTAAATGTTTCTTAATTGAACTGATTTCATAAAATTCCTAAATATTATATCGAAAATTATTTGCATATTTCTTGCTCTCCTAAAAACAATATAAAAGCTTTTAAGTTTCAAAGTTTCTCGTTTCTGATAGAAACCTAATAAGGTGTAACTTACGTAGCGAGTTTTTTAACTGAGTAAAAAGCAAATTTTATTTAAATACTGCCTAAAATTAAGAGCTACACTGATCGACTTCTAAAAATAATATTTAGCAAAGACAACTAATAAAATCTTGAAGCAATCAACATAAAACTGTTATTTTTATAATAGACCTTATACTCGAAGTTCAAGTGAACTGGTTTGCCTTATTTATAATTTTTCCCCCATTTTTTTTACAAAAAATCATTACAATAGAAAGTTAATTTCCTCAAAAACAATTTAAAATTGGTTGGAAGATAACCTACCCAACTATAGTTTCGGATGTTCAAGGGTAAAATCAATTTCACGTTTCTTTCTTTCTTTTCTACAATTGCAACTAATACGGTATTGTATTAGTGTGTTAGTAATTTTAACGTTTCCCTTTTCAATTTTTCTTTAATTATGTTTTTTACGAATATTTCTATAAAAATAATGCTTTCTTTCGAGCTGAAAAAATAAAACTAAATTTTATTTTCCCCACCCTATCTATTCCCTGTATTTTCCTGGCTGTTAATAAACACAAAAACATTGAAAAGTATACTTTTAAAATAAGCTAATAAAGTAAAACGTTCGTTAAAAATTAATACGAAAAAGGAGAACGGTGGCAAAAAGAAGTGGGTCAAGAGTTTTCTCGAGTGGCTTTTCTGGATGGATTGTCCTGGATAAATCATTTTATAATGAGTATTCAAAATGGAAACGTATATTTTAAGGTGGTTTATATTTCTATAGAGTATTATGTAAAATAGTATCGGCGGCTAAAATAAGAAATGTACGGGAATTAGGAGATTTAAGCAACTCAATAAATCCATGAATGACAAATAGGCTTACAATACGAAATTCAGAAATTTAAATAAACTGTTTCCACATGTGAATTCAAATAGAAGAAAGTCTGATTAAGATTCCAACCAAAATCCAATATATTTCTTCACGTTAACTCAGTTATAAAAATTATTTTGTAAATGTATAACACCAGTTTCATTTTTTTTTTATTTCATTATATTTTTTTGAAATTTATTTTAATATTTCACACTTTGTGTTAAGAAATAGACTACTTAGTGGCTAAATAATTGAACCAACAATAAACTCTTCAAGAAATATTACTTGGCTAAAATTTTAAAAGTGATAAACTATAGAAACAACCCCTTTCATAACACGACGCGTCTTACGGCTGGTGGCGATTTTTAAAAAGGCTTACACCTTTGACATAAGTCAAAACGTGTAGTTAGTGCTTTCTATAAGTACTCTAAGAGGAATCGAATGAAACTATTTTTGTTTCCAAATTCTGACTTTGATTTCTTGACTCCGGTTTTGAGCCACTTCCAGTCAAAACCGGAACTTCAAACCCAATTCAGGCCCACTAACATTTTTCGAATTTGAAAATGGTTTATTATTATTTCTTGCAGTTTCTGACTCTGATTTCTTGACTTCCGATTTCGAGACACTCCGGTGAAAACAGGAAGTTCAAATCCAATCCTGACCCATTAACTTTTTGTGTAGATTACGAATCTGAAAACCGTTTGTTTCTATTTTTTCTAGTTTCTGAGATCAAGGTGTGACAGACAACACGAAGATCATCTTCACGATCACGTCAGCGTTGAAGCGCTTCAACTGTTAGATAGTAGTGTAATAGTTAGGCGACTGAAAATAACTACGTCTGTAGATTTAGTTTGTTAAAAAAATATTTTTTAAATTGTAATAGTTAGGCGACTGAAAAGAACTAAGCCTGACGATTTAGTATGTTAAAAAAAGATTACTAAAAGAGAAAAAAAATGTAATAGTTAGGCGACTGAAAAGAACTAAGCCGACAGATTTAGTGTGTTACGAAAAATAAAATAAAATAAAAATACTAATAAAAGTACTGTTAAACTATAAACAAAAGTAAATTACATTTAAGTCATGTATAAAATATAAGTTACTAAAACTAATGATTAGTCTACTTTTAAGCCATATAGTTATACGTATATTTACCCAAGTTAGTAGATTAACAATAGGTTTAAGTTAGAGATTTAAGAAATTAATATGTTAATAGAACACTGTATATATCACATTAGAAAATAATTGCTAGCACCAGTAGATGACTGCATAATTATAAAGGTACATGGGGGGGATATTATTGCTAAAGAAAAACTGTTCATTAGTTTTAAGAAACTAGTTACAGTAAATCTAGAATAAAAATAAGGTGTGACAGACGGATAAAACAAAATGATAAATGACAATTTTAAAAATTTCCACCAAAAAAAAGGGGTTTCACAATTTTGAGTAAATTCAAATTTTTTAAAGCATAAAAGAGTTGGTAAGTAAAACGTTAACTTTCTAGTAACAGAAACTTTTAAGAAATTAAGTGCAAATTTTTTATTAATATTTAAGAGCAAAATTAAACTTATCAATCAGAAATTTTAAGATTTATTTTAAGAATGTAGCACTTTGTTTCAGAAAATTCAAAGGTAAATCGTTGATGAAAGGTATTTAACTAGAAGGTTAATAAATTAAGGTACATGTAAACATATACATTACACAGACTTCTAAACAGAATATTATCGTATGAGAATTTACCAGTCGTATCTCCTCCACTTTATTTGCCTAAGGTAACAAACTCCAATTCGTAAAGTAAATATTGCAATGTTTCCTTCAGATAGTCTAACATTTGATGTGATCATCTTAACAAAGGGCGAATTTACTAAAGTGGTACGAGTAGGAAAACAACTGTTTTGATTCGCCTTTGTAAGCAACATGTAAATTATCTGATAACACATCCTTTGCAGAGAAACCAATGTAATGAATGTTTTCCAGACTAAGATTCTAAAAATAAGAAATTCATTTAATATTGGGTTATAATTAAAAATCGTGAGTGAAACATTCACTCGATTTTTTCTTTACAATGAAATAATGAAAAACAACCTACGTTTAATCATGAATAAGCAATGTAAAATGAAAAAAACTTGTGTGAAACACTCACGCGACTTTCTCTTGCCAATGCAAATAAAGAACAATATAACCTAACATCAGTAATAAAACATTACAGAAATAAAACAAAAAACCAACCTCAAAAAACATGCCCTAATTTCAATCATGAGTGAATGATGCAAAATGAAAACCAGCCTTAGTTTTGCTTAAAAATACGGGAAATCACTCTTTCACGCTAAACTAGGCTCTGTAGAGAAAAATGCTTAAAATAAAAGTTGTAGATAATCCTCCTAGCCACACGAACGGGCGATAAGTTCACAATATTTACGGATTCGATGAGTGTGGTTAGAGGCTTGCAGGCTGAAGAGATTACAGAGCTAATTATGGAATATATATCCAACCTACTTCAATAACAACAGAATAAACAATTAATAACAACAGAAATGAAGTACACATTGTGTGGGTTCTATCGCATTACGGTATATACGGAAATGAGACAGCGGACACAGTCGCCAAAGAGGCGTTAAGATCCCACTGATAGGAAAACATATCTCGTCTCATACAGATATCAGGAGACACCTTCGCAACCAAATTAAACAACACTGGAACCAAATCTGGTTTCAACATCCTCCAATGAAACTTCACAACATCAGAAAAGATATTTTTGAAAACCCACAGCCTCACTTGGAGCTTCGGAGCCATCAAGTACTACTTCCACGATTAAGTATTGGACAATAAACAACAATAAAAGTTGTAGATCTTTTAATTTCTATAAATTTGATTATACACTTTTGTCGTAAAATGCATACTAAGGTTAAAATCTTAAAAAATTCCTTTTTTACAGATTTTCATGAAAAAAAAACAAAAAATCACTAATTATCGCTAAACTGGGCGTTATACAAAAAAAATACATAACATTAATGTATAACCGACAGGTGAAGTGTTAAATTATTTGCCCTCAATATTTTAGTCAAAGGCTACAAAAAATAGTTCTTTTTCTTATCACATGGTCAACCAATTAAATAACTGAAGTATTTAACAACAGAAGAAGTGTATGTGTAAAAGACACTAGTCACAGTTATCTCCTCTGAGAAAAATGAATTTCATTATGGTCAGACCCTGTGGTGAATGAAGTGAAGGTGTCAGTTGCAGGGAAGAAAGTAGAGGCTTTTCAGAGGGCTTAGCATGCTGATAAACACACTTTTCAACTTAATGAGGAAGGCAAAGATAAACCACCAAAACCAGACAAACCACCTTTTACTAAACGATGAGTGAGGTACTCATCATTTAGTAAAACCTCTAGAGGTTCAAACCAGCCTTTCGGCTGATGTAAAACAACATTTTTTTTCAAAACTGCTAATAAGGCGTGTATCTTTTAAATAACCTATTTTTTTTATCATGACGACCATCCCCATGAATTTCAACAAATATGTATTCACCCGCTTAACCAATTTTGTAGAGCACAAAAATTTAGTAAATTAGATTTTTTTTAAACAAAATCGTAGGAGAAAAAGTACAAAATCGCACTAATAAACTACTGCTTCTGGTTTGCCAATTTTGATGAATATGTTCATGACGAATCCTTTTGTAGCACCTTACTGAAGTTCCGAGTTTAAATTTCGTGCAATTTTCCATTTTTGAGATGATTTGATTACACACACTTAATCGTAAAACACCAATCGTTAACAGCCGTTTTTGTGCCAGACCTTCTGTTTTTATCAGAATCGCGGGAAAGTTATAATACAAGATATTTTAATCTAAACGCATGACCACCAATTAAGACAGATTTGGAATGTAGTCAAGTAAAATATATAAGGATAAAAAGAAAAGTGATTTTTTATGAGTGAAATTTATCCTTGGTTAATATTTTATAGCTCCTTTTATAAAAAAAGACGTGATAAACCAATATTCAAGAATATTTCAATCAATCTTAAGGAAAAGAAAAAGTATTACACCAAAGAAGACAGACAAAATGATAAGAAGAAAACTACGAAGATGTATGAAAGAAAGACTGATAAGAAAAAAAGTAAAACGTAGCACTCACTCAACCGCTTTGTGTTCTTTTTAACAATACATATAATAAAAATTGTTTACAATATCTTTTTCATGATAAATTTTCCATCTCAAAGGATTACTTTTGCTTAAAAAGAACAAATTTACAAACAAAATTTCAATTAATAATGAAAAATAGTGATTCGTTTTTCCCTTTTTGTGTGTCGTATCTTATTAACATTCTTTCCTTATTTCCAGTAAAAAAAATATTTTTCACTTTCACTTTTAAATAAAAAAATACGCATAATATAAAAAGCTATCGTTTCTAATGACTTTGAAATTAATTGACTTTATTTAAAAAATACATAACACAAAAAATATAAAAATTTTAGGAATCCGAATCTACTGAAATTTTAATTGGTCCAACTCATCCTATGTTGTTTTTTTAATTACAATTAATTAAGATTTTAGCAGCTAGCGTATTTTTGGTCTTACATTCAAAGAGATTATTTCCAAAGTAACTTTATTCATAAAAAAATGTTTGAAAATGTATTTACTTTCATTTAATCTATTCATAATACTAAGTAAGAAAGTATGAAAGAGTTGCAAAATTTAAATATAAATATTTCAACATCCGGATTTTAGCCGATTTTCACGTTTTACAACGCTCTGGAGCAAAAATCTAGATTTTAGAAAGTCATTTGTTTGTGTGATTGCGTAATATTGTAACACCTAAGCCTAGGTTCGTTCGAGATCTGGGTATAATAAATAAAAAACAGATTTACTTTAAACTTATAACGATTATTTATTTACAAGATAATAAATTATTTTAATAATCTTGTATTATATATTTTATTATTATTATCATTATTATTATTATAAATTAATTATTATTCTTAGACTACAAAAACTTAATTAGAATTAAAAGCTTCAACGAAATTATCTAATAACAAAGATTATTTTCCAGTTAATAATAGACTCTTACCTACAATCAATGTGTACAAAGGTTTATACAGTACGGAGACCTTTTTCTTCACGTAATGTTACAATGCATACCGGGTGTCCCACGGAATTTGAAGTATAGGGAAATAGCGGTGATCTTTTATTAGTTTGTTAATATTTTCTTCCCACGAATAAACGAGGACTTGTTATAATCAGGAATCATTAGAAAATGTTTAACCTTTTAAAAAATATCAATTTTGATACATTTTTAGTTGTATTTTAGCTTAAAATACATAAATTTGTAACCGTTTTCTATTTATCTATCGTACACGGAGAGGAAGCGCTCCGTGTACGTAGTCACCATCGGAACATTTTCATGCGGGCTCTATAGTCATTTATATAGTCATTTTCTCTATAGTTGATTTCACGTCCATAATACAGTACGGGAAGTCCATAAGCAATGTATTTCATATGGGAGTTTGAGCGCTACTATACTAACTAAAAATATCGACTCCGCGCCACACACGTTCTCATTTTTACAAAATCCTATTAAATAGCGTAATACGTAAACAGTGATTTTTTTTAAACTTGTTTATTATTTCTGTTTCTTTCCAACATTATGACTTATCATTTATATAAAATTATAGTTAAAGTTCTATATTTTTTAACAAAATAATAAAAAACATATGTCATCGTTGAAAGAAAAAAGTTATAAGAGATGAAACGCAAAAAATGTGACGAGATTTAAACGTCCAACTTTGTACGAGCGTATCTTAGCTAAATATCAGAGAATAATAATAACATTTATAGCGTAATAAAATATAATTTATTAGGAAGCGAAAGTAATTTTTTCAGAATTTTTGATTTAAAATGAGCTTGTCAAAGCGGGGTAAGCGGATCTGTAAATATTTTTGCCCGTGTCCATCGGATGGTGTCGGCGGAGGAGGGTTATTTTATTGGCTGTGCCGATGTTTTCCGTACGCCTGATGACACAACAGGTCTCATAAGAGTTGAACTGCATTCTGAACGTAAAATAGAGAATATCAATATGTATTTATCCTCTTATGTTGCCAAACAAATTAGACGCAAACCCTCCGAGACTTACTTTGGACCAGCGCATAGCGTGGGTGCAATTCGTTTTTAAATATGAGGCCAACTTAATAAAATTATTGAATTTAAATTCATAATTTTTTTATATACCATGGGTCGTTGGAATAAATACATTTTAAGTTGGTTTTTACGATCTCATTTTACTGGAATAACGTTTATTCGATGTGATTATATCTGACTTTCCCAGATCCAATGAAATGGCAGCTGTCATCCAGTATGATTTTTCATATGATTTTATAGCTTAGGTTCTTGCAAGTTAAAAACATCTTTTTTGACGTTTGTCATTTATATCACTTCTGTACTCGAATCCACGTTGAAACTTATGAACAATAAAATCGTATTACCAATACATAAAAAACTGTTTACATCATTTTTACGTGCAGGAACATATACATGCAATATAAATTTAATTTTTTAGAATAATGTACGGTAGAAAATTTTGGGTAAAGTACCAAGTAAACTTATATTTTGTTCAGTAACACCGCCAATAATACATTCTACTAGTAACCTATAGGTTTTGAGTCTAAGTACCTAATAAAATCTAGAAAATGTTTACAATATACCATTTAAATATAGGTCTTATATTGGCTTTTAAGCGTGGCCTTAAAACATCTTACGGTTTAACACTGGTTAACATATCGCTTTTGTTCGGACAAACCGCAAGTTCCAAACGATCTTGAATTTTTTCGTACACCGTTGCTGTAATAATGATGTGATTAAAACTTTAATTTTTATAAATTATTTTTTCTAACCTGTTTCGATATCAAAACCGGTCAACCGGAAGTTGTAGTTTATTCGTGTAATTTTTTAGTTTATTGAAATTTTCTCAAAAACGGCTCCTACAGTTTTTTTAACAATCGCCTAATTGAATTTATATTTTATGCTCTACAAGATAGGGTAGGCGCCATGTCTGTTGAAATTCGTGGGAAGGCTGTTCTCGGATAGAAAAAAAAACGGGTTTTTAAGATTACGGCCGTAAAAATGCATTTTAGGGCAAAAGAGTATAATAAAAGTTGTAGACAATTTAAAAGGCCGTAAAAATGCATTTTAGGGCAAAAGAGTATAATAAAAATTTTAGACAATTTAAAAATCTACAACTTTTATTCCAAAACATTGTTTTGTATAACGCTTAGTTTAGCGGTAATTAGTGATTTTTTTTGTTTTTTTTTATGAAAATCTGTAAAAATGGATTTTTTTCAAGATTTCGGCCGTAGTTTCCATTTTAAGACAAAATAGCACATAATCAAATTGATAGGGAATTAAAAGATCTATAACTTTTATTATGAGAATTTTTCTCTACAGAGACTAGTTTAGCGTCAAAGAGTGATTTTTCGTATTAAGCCAAACAAAGGTTGGTTTTCATTTTGCACCAATCGCTCATGATTAAAATAAGGTTATATTTTTCAGGTTATTTTTTCGTTTATTTCTAATGTTTTATTACTAATGTTAGGTTATATTGTTAATTATTTGCATTTACAAGAGAAAGTCGTTTAAGTGTCTCACATCAGATTTTTATAGTTGTTCTTTCCATAGTTGTTTCAGAAAAGCGTTGGACATCTTTTTTTTGTTTTAATAGCAGACAAGATTGAGATTTTTGAGAATTGTATATTTTGAAAATTTTGTTTTGTTTGGTACATACATTAACCCACATGATGAATGGTGATAAAAATACGAATGATTCATTTTTCAGAATAGCACGAAAGGTGGTCATCTTCAAAATCAATTGAATATATTTGATATTGTTCAAAAACGTTGGAAATAACAAAGTTAAATTTTATAGCCCAAGTTTTTCAATTTTTGATTTCTTTCTCCAGTTAAGTGCGTAGATTCTTTATGTTGAAATTTATTGATCTGTTGTACAAACGTGACTAAAAATAAAACCACCGGATACAGAGAGTAGGAGCTTAGGGGCGTAGATAAACAAGATTAAATTAAGTAAACAGTATGGCAGTGCTAACTTCCATTTGAATCATAAACCAGAGTACATTTCATCTATAATATATGGACCCGACTGTATGCAACATCATTACTGTAAATTAAACAATAAAATAAATAAGAAAACTATTATACATTGCTAACCACAATACTGATGTTTAGGCCATCAGCCGAAAGGCTGGTTTGAACCTGTAGAGGCTTTTCTAAGTTAAAACGAGGAGTGAAGTGGTTTACCATGCGTTCCTCATTAAGTGGAAAAGTATGCTTATCAGCATGCCAGTCCCTCCAAAATGCACCTACTTTCCACCCTGCAGATGACACCTTCACTTCATTTACCACAGGGTTTGGCTGTATAATAATGAAATTCAATACTCTTAGAGGAAATAACTCTGACTAGTGTCTTTTACACCTCTTACCTCTTCTGTTCTTAAATTCTACATAAGTCATATAATTGGCTGACCATGTGATAAGAAAATGAACCATTTTGTTTTTAGCCCAGGAACTAGTAGATCGAGCGCAAATAATTTAACACTCCAACTGCCTGTTATAGGCAAAACCACAACACTAAGATGTTTGAACGATCCTACTTATTTAGGAAAAAACCGCACCAGAAAATTACTAAAACGTTTAAAATTTGTGTCGATCTGCATTTTTGTCTGTGACAAACAACTCGGGTTGGTCTAGTGGTAAAGTCATTGCCGCAAGTAAGCTGTTTAAAAACAGAGTTTCGAAGACAAAGGTTCCGTGGTTCAAATCCGAGTAAAGGTTGTTACTTTTAAACAGATTTGAATACAAGATGGTCGTTTTCTGTGTACTGGCTGGAGTTCAATTAATACTACCTGAATGATCGGCCTGAATCTGAACAAGATAACAACTTATTTGCACGTCATGCATATCATCTTCATCTCGTTGGCTCATGTGGTTAAAAAGAATACATATTAATTTTATTTAATATACTGTATTTATAAATTAAATATAATCCCACTTTGAGTCTCTTTTGGTAAAACTGTTATAATAATTTGTGCACTTGGTTTAAATAGATAAATATAGTGTGGTACTTAAATTTTTTCTGTATTTAATACATTTTTGTTAGTACTTATGTTGTTTTATTATTCTTAGGTATATACTTTTCTGTCGGATTAGTTATTTATTGTTCAAAGAAAATTAGATCAAAATTGATCCAAAGATGATTATAACGTAGGAGTATGTACTAAAATAAAATATAAAACAATTTGTCTGGAATGTGATGTTTTAGTGGGTCGTATGTTCCCTAACAATCCCATACTCTCCTGGAACCCGGGTTTTCAGGTTATCCAATTGCGATTTTTTAACAACCTCCATCCCCCAAAAAATAGAAAACAATTATTAAAAATAATGTACATTATAATTAATTTTGATAAGTCAAAATTTTGTTAGCTGATTATGAATTATTTGTTTATATTACGAGTATTACAGAGTTTTTTTTAAAAAAATATATACTTTCAGTTAGTAAAACAAAACAAATGTAAAGTAGTCAAAAAATTTGTAAATATTTGATTAAAATAAAAATGTGTTTGAGGCAGCCCTCGATGTCGTATTGACTAGTGCGGTAGGCTTACAAAGCGGAAGATCTCTGGTTCGATTTCCGGCTAGGATCTGCAAATTTTAACAAGTTAAAACCTACCGTTACAGCACCAAAACCTACAGTAGACGCTAATGACGAAGCTGTTGATTCGACTTTAAATTAAAAAAAAAGTTTAAACATAGAAGATAGTTATTTAACGGATATCTGAATATTTCCTATAAAAACTGCTAGAAGTGAAACACAAAGAAAAACATAATGAAATATTTTATATAAATATAATAATAATAATAATAATAGCCTATTAAACTTTAATAAGTTGAACAAAAAATGAAAGGAATCAAATTTACGATAAAATATTTAAATGCAATTTCAGATTACAATAAAATTAGTAGTAGGCCTGAAACCTCATTAAGAAAAAAATATTATTTTAAGTTCAATTTTTCAAAAAAGCATATTGTTTTTATCCATTACGTTAACTAGATAAACGTCCAATCTGTCCTAAATTTATTTTAAACATGTTTAAAAGTATTTTATTATGTAAAATGAAAAATAAAACGTTTTTGTTACATGCTTTATTTAGATTTAGAATTATAATCTATATTAAAAACTTTAACAGCATTTTGATAATGAAAATGACAGAATATATTATAAGATTCATAAAATCTAAAAACTAATGAACTGAAATAAATTTTGAAAAAGTAATTTAAAAAGAATAAGCATAAAATAAGAGATGTGCCATACATATTACAAAAAGCTATTCTTTTACTTCTTGTTTTGTAAGTTCAGATCCCTCTAGAGAATATAGTGCATATTGTACAGTCGGAGACACTTTCATTTTGTTGGAATATTACTAGAAATAAGGGGCTTTGCATGTTGTTTCTTTATTTTCCTTTTTGTATATGCTAGACAACACGAACCAGGGACTTTTGTCCAATAATTTATTCTGACAAAAATGTCATTATGTATTATATTATTCTAACACGACATTAATTGGTTTTTTTAATCTTTTAGGATTTGTTTAGTTATATGCTAGGAAAGTATTAAAAATTTACTAGGGTATTAAACTTTTGAAATAAACTAAATAATCTCATTAAGAAAGCTAACATGTTATATAATTCCTACTTTTTTCTAGTATGTAAAAACTGTTTTATATTTATGTTTCAAGTAATTTACATCATCGTAAATAAGATTAGAAAGAACTTGCTTTAATCAAATGTTTTTCAGATTATTGTAAAGTCGTAGTACTAAAGCAACCAAACGTAAACAAACTTACATACTGAGTGCAAAAAATAGGGAGAGGAAAGAGAACAAAAACAAAAATACGAGGAGGAAAGAGCAGAAGTAGAATAATACGGAAGAAAAGAAGGAACAGTAGAACAAGAAGAAAAGAATAGATGGTGGAAAGGAGGAGAAAAAAGAAGAAAGGACCATAGAAGAGGAGGAAGAAAACGCAAATCAGGAGAAAAAGAGGGAAATGAGACGAAAAGGAAGAGGAAAGAGAAGAAAAACAAAAAAAGAGGAGGAAAGAGCAGAAAAAGTAGAATAATACGGAAGAAAAGAAGAACAAATAAAACAAGAAAAAATAGAGAAGAAAAGGATAGAGGGTGGAAAGGAGGAAGAAAAAGAAGAAAGGGAAGACAAAGGAGGAAAAAAACGTAAATGAGGAGAAAAAGAGGGAAATAAGACGAAAGGAAAGACAGGAGGGGACGTAGAAGAAGTTGAAGGAAGAGCAGGAGGTGGAGGTGGTGAAGGTGGAAGCAGAGAAAAGGTGAAAGCAGAGGTGGAGGAGGATATAAAGGCGGAGTTAAAGAAGGAAAGAAAAGAGGGGGAGAAATGGGGAACGAGAATCAAAACGAGAAGAAGGAATGGGAAAAGACAAATGAATGCAGGGGGTGAAAAGAAGGTAGGACAGAAGAATAGGTGAATGAAGAGAAGGAGCGAGCAGATGAATAGTTGAACGAGGAGAAGAGGACAGAAGAGGGAACAAGAGGCGGTGAAGGAGATGGTGGATTTGGAGAAGGTAGTAATGGATTTGGATAGGAAGGTAGATATCGAAAAAACTAAGAAAGTCTAAAAGGTGAAGGAGGGGGAGAAGAAGGTAGAGGAGGTGGTGGAGAAGGTGATGGATTTGGAGTAGGTAATGGAGAAGAAGGAAGAGGGATTTGAAGAAGTTTGTGAAGAAGAAGTAAGTAGAAATGAAAGAGAAGAAGAACGTGTAAGAGATGGAGGAGAAGTTGGTGAAGGAGAAGGAAGAAAAGGAAAAGGGAAGGAGGAGAAGAAGTACATAAAATGAAGTAAAAGAAATAAAAAAGCCACAAATCTGTAAAAGTTAAAGATCAAAACAATCAAACGAAGCGCTCAGATAATTGGAAGCCTTACGAGGTTATAAAACAAACAATTCACACTACCCAAAATTACGTTTTTCATGTGGTCTCAATCGTAGAAACTGCAGTAATATACCATGCTCAGAAAGTCCTACGCAAAAGATTTTTATAAAATGTTACACCTTTGCAATACGTTTTCGTCGATCACTATAAAATATACTTTTACATACGTTCTTGGATACTTTTCGCGATACTTTTCCTACTTAAATTCCGTACTTAAGTAATTATTAATCACAAAAATATAATCAATTAATGAAAAGAGAATTATTTTCTTATATTATTTTTTATAAATCAAATATCCTTGGTAAGAATGTAAAAACTCGAACCGCACGACGATTTTTCAATATCGGTGAAACCGTTAAGTTCTCAGTTAAGCGCTCAGATGATGTCAAAAACGACTAGAATTTTAGAAACCAAACTTGAATTGAGATTCATCAAATCTTTTAGGTGTATTCTTGTACAAAAATTTATAAATTACCTAATTTATATTAAAGTGTTGGATAGTTAACATGTACAAATCTGCCGAATTTAAAAATTAAATTCCAGATTTATTCAGTATTTAGATGATAACCAGGAGAATTAACACTTTTATTTCGACCATTTAATGTCTTATCAATACATAACAAACCCCCGCTAATCCGAAATTACGGATAATCCGAAGGGATTTATCATTTTTCCAACATACGAAATTGGAACTTGAAACTTAAGTTACGTACTATTAAAGGACCCTACACAAACATTTTCATCAAAATCGGTCAACCGGAAGTCGTAGTTTATTCGTGTCATTTCTTAATTTTTTGCGATTTTCTCAAAAACGGCTCCTACGATTTCTTTTAAAATCGCCTCATTTATTTACTACGTTTTTTATGCTCTGTGTGTTTGTAAATCTTTGGATAGGATAGGCCCCATGTCTGCTGAAATTCTTGGGGAGGCTGTTTTCTCTTAAAAAAACTGTTTTTAAAATTGCGGCTTTAATATGCATTTTAGCGCAAAATGTATGTAATAAAAGTTGTAAACAATTTAAAAATCTACAACTTTTAATTGTTAATATTTCTTTGTACAACGCTTAATTTAGCGGTAATTAGTGATTTTCTGGTTTTCTTCCATGAAAATCTGTAAAATAAATCGAGTTTTTAAGAATTCAGCCTTAGCATTATTTATGACAAAAGTGTATGTAATAAAATTTGTAGGAAATTGAAAGATCTACAATTTTTAAGCATTTTTCTCTACAAAGCCTAGTTTAGCGTGAAAGAGTGATTTTCCGTGTTATTAAGCCAAACTAAGGTTAGTTTTCATTTACTCATGATTAAAATGAGGTTGTTTATTGAGATTCATTTTTTGTGTTTATTTCTAATGTTTTATTTACTAATATTATGTTATAATGTTCATTATTTGCATTGACAAGAGAAAATCTTTTAAGTATTTCACACCACATTTATTTTTATTTGCTCACAGTTTAGTCTTTTTTGAAACCCACAACTGAGTGTGGTTTATATTTTCATACTATATAACCCAGATTTTTCTTGTTTAAAGTTTATAATTAGATTTAGCTATAAAATAAATGATGGGAAAAGAATTTACAATGTTAAAATAATTATTTCGGATATAACGGATTCGGATTCGGGGTTGTATAGTAAATTTTATTCCTAAACCTTTCTTAAAGTATAATCCTAGGCCTCAAGATTCTGCATTCTAAATACCTAAAATATAAAATCGTGCAGTTTTAACCAAAAGAAAAAAAGCTAACCAGCACTCTGAGTCTTTACAATAGATCATAGACTGATTAAGCTCGGTCAGAAAACCGGGTAATAAATATGGTTAGTTTCATTATTTCTGTGTCTATATTAGTAATTCGGAAGTAATAGTAATGGATAATGGAAAATCTAAGTTTAGAACTTTAATTTAGAACAAGGTTGAACGGAAACAGCCCTTGTGGGGTTGAACCGAACTGGTAAAACAAAACCATTACTTTTAAATATAAATTAAAATAAACCGAGGAATTTTGGTCCTATTTTATAAAGTAGAAATATTAAATACGATTACAGACCTAGGAAGTATCAAGGGAACAAAAACAATGAGGTAATGAGTATAACAACAAAAGCGGTCAAAGAACAAGAGGCTAATTCTGTGGCCATAATACAATTAATTAGTTAGTTGAACGTTAATTTAATCCCTAAAACCACAATACCAGCCTAATTTAACTCCATTATTAAACATAATAGTTTGAATTTGGTCAACAAATAAATAATTAATTCAATAATTATGTCTAATCAGCTAAATGTATAGTTTATCCAACAAATTTTAGATATACCTTATTAGACACAGGTATTTATTTTATATAATTTATATTTATTATATTCAAAATAACACTCATAATCATTCATTGAATATTTCGTTCACAACAACAAGAAGTACCTACAACTACAAATCCTAGTAATCAAAATAAAATTTAATTATAATGCCGGCCGCATTGGCGCAGTTGGTAACGTGCTCGTCTCTCATCATGCGGTCCTGGGTTTGAAACCCCCTCAGGCACGGCATATTTTCATACGTTACAAAAAAATCATTTCATCCTCCATTGTACAATTGTTACACCCCAACGTCATCGCTAATGACCGTTGTAGTTGATGCGACGTTAAATAAAAAAAAAGTTGAATTAAATTAAATTACTACGATTTTTGTATAACAATTTTCTATCCACCGCGCTTATTCTTGTAAAATTTCTATTTACCTGTAAATCCAAACATCATTCAAAATTAATATTAATAATTTTATTCCCTTATTAATTTTTTTTATTCACACACATAATTTCCAAGTTACAAATTTTTACATTGGTTTTTCAAACAATAAAATAAGTTAATTACTTATCCACACACAATAAATTTTCTAATAAAACTAATTTTATAACATAATAATTAACCAAACTTATAGCAACATTATTATAACACTAACTGGGAAAAAATGTGGTTAGGTACCTCATTGAAAATCGAGTTGAGGCACCATCAAGCTCAAAAAAAAAGAAAGAAAAGCCTTGAGCCAAGCTAAAGAAAACAATATAAACTTTTAATTTAAGTCTTAAATGAATAGATAAAAAGAAAAACAAAAGGAGTACTTTTTTAAAATATGAGGTGTGGCTATTAAATAACGAGACTGACGATGTAATAAATTTTTATTTTATACATCACTTATATTTTATAATCACATATTGTCACTCCCGTGTTTCGTAATTCATACGAATAAAATAACAAAAAACCAATTTTTAAAACGAGCCGTACCAGAATTTTTTTTGTTTCTTACTTGATGAGATACGCGGTTCGAAAAACCAGCTTCACCTTTCATTTTACGTAGGCTACTATAGACAGTCGTTACCGGTATACTGTGATTGTGGTGTTTCAATTAAGCAAACTTCTCAGGAAAGGTTGGCCAGAATCTGTACAAGACTACACTTAATTTAAGTACATGTCATTCATATCATTCTTATCTCACTGAATCATGGAGTGCGTAATGTTCCAAATTGAACATACGAGATGTGGCTATTAAATAACGAGACTGACGTAAAAAAAAATTTTATTTTACACACACACTTATTTATTTTTTATTTATTTATTTATACACTCCTCTATCCGTACAACGCTCCATACGAATTTTTCATTGTTGGAAACAATGCTGGAAGTAATCTTCTGTCAGCTCCTTCAGGACATGTGCCGCTTTCCCTTTTACAGCTTCCACAGACTCAAATCTTGTCCCTTTTAATCCAGATTTCACCTTAGTGAACAGGTGGAAGTAACATGGTGCAAAATCTGGTGAATAAGGTTGATGTTCTAACACTGAAATACTGTGCTTGGCTAGGAACCTCTTGAAGTTCGGCTCTTTCAGTGCATGGATTGGCGCTTCGTTTCCGGACCATAAGTAAAAAACCACGTTTCATCACATGTTATTATCGTTTCCAAAAAATTTAGGTCATTTTCAATCGCGTACAATGTGTCAGTACAAACATTTTTGCAAGCTTCATTTCAAACATTTTTGAGCAGCACGTGTCCTGAAGGAGCTGACAGAAGATGACTTCCAGCACTGTTTCCAACAATGAAAAATTCGGATGGAGCGTTGTAGGGATAGACAATGAGTGTATATTGAAGGTGAAAATAAGTGATTATGTATAAAATAAAAATAAAATTTTTTACAACATCAGTCTCGTTAATTAATAGCCACACCTCGTATTGCAACATACACACATTAGGGTTAAAAAATTAAAAATATAAAGAAGTTGACTTAAAATTCCGGATTGAAAAAATTAATTTTGAGATAAAGTTGAAAATTGAGATAAAAAAGTTTCAAGATGGTATATAAAAAATCTTGGATGTATTTTAAAAATTTAACGAGATTTTCCTTATTCATTTCTAGCAAAACCATACCATATACGTAAGTGAAACAAATAACATAGAAGATATGGAGCGAGTTTATGAGAGTACAAAATTTAATTTAATTCTCAATGTCAGTCAAATTTAGTTAATGCCCTGATGTGAAGGTTGTACGGCTCCTCGTATAAATTTAATACTTCTGTACGGTATTTTAATATTGTATAACATAGTTGCTTCAACGGGTTTTCTACCTAAAATATTTTTTTGTTAAAATTAGTAGGAAGCATCGTACCAGAAAAAAAATTAAATTAATATTTTCAAGTTTGGTATGAAAAAGTTTAGCTTTACATTTTAAATTTGTAAAGTTAAGATGCATTTATAAATATGTACATAAGAAAATTAAATAAAAAAATCTGGTGAGAAAAACTCACACGACTTTCTCTAGACAATGCAAATAATGAACAGTATAACCTAACATTAGTAATAAAACATTAGAACTAAACTGAAAACTAATCTTAAAAAACATAACTTTATTTTAAGTGGTTGCTAACTCATGAGTGGATGATACAAAATGAAAATCAACCTCAGTTTCGCTAAATAATACAAAAATCACTCATTGCCGCAAACTAGGCTCAGTAGAAAAAAATGCTTAAAACAAAAGTTGTACATCTTTTAATTTCCTATAATTTTGATTATTACATTTTTGTCGTAAAATGCATACTAAGGCCAAAATCTTAAAAAAAGCATTTTTTTACAGATTTTCCTGAAAAAAAAACAGAAAATTACTAATTACCGCTTAACTAAGCGTTATACAAAACAATGTTTTGAAATAGAAGTTGTAGGTTTCTAAATTTTACAATTTTTATTTTATACATTTTTGCGTTATAATGCAAATTAAGACCGCAATCTTAAAAAAAACATTTTTTTCTACGAGAGAAAACAGCCTTCCCAAGAATTTCAGCAAACATGGCACCTACCCTACCTTATAGAGGATAAAAAATGTAGTAAATGAAGCGGTTTTAAAAAAATCGTACGAGCCGTTTTTAAGAAAATTGCAAAAAAAATACTTTTACCGGTTGACAGGTTTTGATGAAAATGTTCGTGTCGAGTCCAGTAGTAGTATCTAACTTAAGTTTAAAGTTTCAAGTTCGTACGATGTTCCGTTCTTGAGATATTTTGTTCATATACACACACAGAGAGAGAGAGAGAGAGAGACCAATTGCTAAGGTTAGGTTATTAGGCTAGGTTATATTAGGTTAGGTATATAGTAAATAGCATAGTAGGCCTACTGGTTAATTTACTAAAATTATATCGGCCAATATTCTATTAATTAAAATATGATATATATTAAATTTGTCTGCCCAAAACAGGCAGTTGGTGTGTTAATTTATTTACACTTAATCTGTTAGTTCCAGGGCTAAAAAAATTAGTTATGTTGCTTATCTCATGGTCACTCAATTATAGAAAAGGTAGAGGTGTAAAAGATACTAGTCTGAGTTATCTCCTCTGAGAGTAATGAATTCCATCATTATACAATCAGACCCTGTGGTGAACGAAGTTAAGTTGTCATTTGCAGGGTTTTTCAGAGGGCCTGGTACGCTGATAAGCATTCTTTTCCACTCAGTAAGGAAGATAAAATTGTAAACTACCTCACTCCTTATTTTACTTAGTAAAGCCTCTAGGGATTCAAACCAGCCTTTCCTACAACTACTACTTCCGGTTGACCGATTTTGATGAAAATGTTCGTGTTGGGTCCTCTAGTGGTATCTAACTTAAGTTTCAAGTTCGTACGATGTTGCGTTCTTGAGATATTGTGTTCACATACACACACATACACTCGCGCGCGCACGTATGCACGCGCAAACACGCACACACACACACACACACACACACACACACACAAACACATGCACGCATGCGTGCAACTCAATTTTGAAAAATCGACATGAAAACAATACTTTCCTTCCTATAATATTCATATAAGCAAGAGAAGAAAGTAAGAAAAAAATAGTACTTCATGCACGCACGCACACACACACAAAACAATCGCTAAAAACATGTTTTTTGGGTTCAGGGGGTCTGAAAACGTGTAGATCCGGTGAAAAATCGACATGAAAACAATACTTTCCTTCCTATAATATTCATATAAGCAAGAGAAAAAAAGTAAGAAAAAAATAGTACTTCCCAGTTTGGTATTTATTTTCATTTGGTTGGTCATTTCTAACCCAAGGGAATAACGCAGTTTATTTAACCTTCCTACGGAATTCTATATATTCCAGTACTTCCCTTCGTACACACATGATATTTATTCATCAAAGTGTAACTATAATAAACGAATAAGTCTATTTCCTTACCATACGAAGGTAGAATATTCAATTAATTTCATCCTTTTTTATAAAATACTAAATAGTGATAATAATGACATGTATAAATTAAACCGACTTACAAAGACCTTTGCCGGTAGTGTTGTAATGTTTGTATTCCAGTAATTGCTCAACTTGGAAACGTATCCTAACAGGAGGTTAAAATTAAAGAACAATAAGAGTTGTTTTTATTTTATTACTGTTTTGTATACTTTAATTACTTTTATACAAAGTTTCATTTAAAATAAAAATATCATCAAATTGGTTGTTTGTTTAGGTCATCAGCCGAAAGGCTGGTTTGAATTTGTAGAGATTTTACTAAGTAAAACGAGGAGTGAGGTGGTATACCGTTGCCTTCCTCACCGAGTTGAAACGTATGCTTATCAGCATGCTGAGCCCTCTGAAAAGCGCATATTTTCCACTCTAAAAATATGACACCTTCACTTCATTTACCACAGGGTCTGGCTGTATAATGAAATTCATTATTTTCAAAGGAGATAACTCTGATCAGCGTCTTTTACACCTCTGCCTCTTCTGATCTTAAATGATTCAGTCAATTAATTGGCTGACCATGTGATAAGAAACAGAACTATTTTTTTAGCCTTGTAACTAACAGATTGAGTTCAATTAAATTGGTTATAAATGCATTATTTTAAACAAAAATTGTATTTTTAAATCCGTAATTTTCTCTCCAGATTCAATTATGATCTAACGATAATAATAATAATAAGATCATCTAGTGATAATAAGATTCAATAATAATATCATGCAATGATAAGATCCAATAATGATCTATAATTTATCAGCAATTTTAATAGGTACTTATATGTTAAATTTTAAAATTGGATTTTTACTTCGAATTATTTGCAGTAAGGAATGAAAACATGGGCTTGACATAAACATTTTCGTTTTCTACGCCTAAAAAGTCTGTAAATATTATGAATCTCCGAATAGGTCACAAGCAGCTAAAAATTTCAGGATTTTTAAAAACTGTATGATTTTAACCGAAACAGAAAATTCCGTAGAATAAATGTGATTTGCACACATTTACTCATTTGCTCGGTGAGCTTAATCTTTAAAATACTGTATTATAATGAAAATGTTTATTTTATGTTTCTTGCTTAATCGATAGTTTTGAAATAATAGGTAACGAAGGGAGATGGAAAGTTTGTAGGTATATGGAAAGTTAATTGTAAATAAAAAATTTACAAAAAAAAGAGAAATACATCGGTTATCGGTTTTTATAAGTTATTTAACAAATATACGAATAAACTACGCCGGTTGACAGATTTTGATAAAAAAATGTTTGTATCTGGTCCTCTGGTACCTATTTTAAGTTTCAAGTTTCAACTTCGTATGATGTTCTGTTCTTGAGAATATCTTGTTTACATACACACACACACACACACACACACACACACACACACACACACACCAATCGCTAAAAACATATTTTTTGGGTTCGGGGGTCTTAAAACGTGTATATCCGGTGAAAACTCGATTTTGAAAAATAGGCAATAAAAATAGAGAAAAAATAGAGAAAGTAAAAAGTTCAAACATGCAAACAAAGAAAAGAGTCATGAAGTCAGTAGCCTACATTATATTATTAAATCCATAATTATCAATAGGCTATTTGTAAAAAATATTTGCGTTCACGTGATCTTAGTTAAATTTCCAAATAAAAATAAACGAATTTTCAGGGACGTAAAAAATACAATATAAGTTCTAAAATTTACATTAGTTTTACATAGTGTTTAAGGTATTTCACGATGTTATGATATTAACTGATGTTTTAAGTTTGTAAACAGGTGTATAATACAACACCCTGAAAGTAAGTAATACAAAATAATAAACCTTATGAATTATTCTTCTTAAAACATAATCCAGGTAGTTTTACGTTGGTTTATACCACCTATATAATGAATAAACAGAGTTTAACATTTTATAGTATTAGGTAGTAGGTATTTGCGAAGCTTCATTTAATAGCATTTATTCAAGCCTACTTAAACTTGGGCGCTTTTGTACTAAATTAATTGTGTAGTATTTTAATATTATAAACAACGCCAGTTTCATGTTATCATCGTAAATTTTCTCTGTTTTTATAAGATATAAAACCTGACAAGGAAGAGAAGAAAATTGAAGTTGTAATATTGCTTTTTCTAATAAAAAAAACATGCTTTATTAGACGTTCAAAGCGTTATTTAAAAAATATTTCTTACGTTCATATTAAATGGAGTTAATTATTTTATATTACATTATCATATAACTAATTAGTTACGTTTCAATTAATTAAAAATTTTTGTAGGGTGAAGCCCATGGTGAGGTGTCGTATGAGATGACGGACCGGCCATGGGTTCTTAAGGGCGTATTTATTTTTTATTTATTTATTTAACGTCGCATCAACTACAAGGTCATTAGCGACGACGTTGGGGTGTAACAGAGTGTAATGAGGATGAAATGATTTTTTGTAACGTATGAAAATATGCCATGCCTGAGTGGGATTCGAACCCAGGACCGCATGATGAGAGGCGAGCACGTTACCAACTGCGCCAATGCGGCCGGCTTTAAGGGCGTATTATTATTATTATTATTATTATTTCATCACTTTTTTTCTTGAGCACAGGCTACGCCTTATTTATGAAACTAATATCTATTCAGGTAGCAACGAAATTGTACATAATGTAATATTGACCCACCGGGTTGGTCTAGAGGTAAAGTCGTCGCCAAAATCAGCTGTTAAACAGCCGGTTGAACAGCCGATAAATGGTTACCGGTGTACTTTGATGGTTGGAGTTTAATTAACCATACTCTCTCAGGAATGGTCGACCTGGATCTGTACAAGACTACACCTCATTTACACGTCATACACATCATCCTCATCTAATTGGGTCATGGGGTTGCTTATTGTTCTAAATTGAACAGATTGCAACGTACACAAATTAGGAATAAAAAAAAATGTAATACTAATATAATGAAAATAAATAAATAAATAAATTTTTCTCTTAACAACCCCACTAAACTTGGTGTAATTCATTCTGTAGTTTGATATTGACCATTTAAAATTACAAATATTACATCAAGATCGGTTTATCTAAAGGAAGAACGGTAGAGTAGTTAATTATTTCTAAATGTGTATTTTGTATTTTATTTCTTTTAATATTTCATTAAAATTTAATTAATTTATGTATTATTTGAATGTTAAATAGTTTTATTGTTTTTCAGAATAAACAAACTATAATATCCTTGTTAATGCTCGAATGATTATGTTTACCAGTGCAGTATTAAAATACGTACAGGAAATTACAACTATGGGGTTGATAATCCAGTGGGTGAAAATTTAATTACGTCTGAATATTGGTTAGAGGCACTTCTACTTAACTAACTTATGAACCAAATTGAATTAATGTTGAGTACTCTAGTAGCTAGAACTATAGTACGGTAATTCTAACGCATTCTATTACGGTACTTACAACTACGCTTCTTCATGTATACGTGCAGGAATTTGTTGGACTTACACGTTAAGTCTTACGCTTGTACTTTCATAGAGATTTAAGAATTCCATTTAAATGTTATATTAAGCTTTCTACTATTATAGTTTCGTTAATTTTTCTGTTACATTTCCTACTTACTTTTAATTTGTGTACTGAAATACATTCCAACCTCGATTAACCGGGCTTACCTCCGGCTACACCCACCCCGGAAAATCGAAATCCCGGTTAATCCGAATACATAGTATTACATAATACATTCGTCAATAAAATAGATAAATATTAATTTAGCTTAAAACTCGTCGTATCAATACAGGGTCAACTTGGTTCACCGTTTGTTATACATTTTTCAACTTTCTTAAATTTTTAAAATAGATTTAAGACAATAATTTTTATTGATACATAAATACCGACAGATGTTGAAGCTTAAGTGTCACGTAAAATTACGCATATATTGTTCTCTTTTGAAACCTATACGGACCTATGGGTCCCAAATTTACGGTTCAACCAAACCCTTTAACTTGCAACGAATTCAAGCATTCCAGTCAAAAACATTATACCTTATAGCAAAAGCACCTCTTTACGTTAGCAACAAAACTTTACATACAGATTTGAAAAAACCACCTGTACAAAATTCCATCGAATACCTATACAAACGCTTTCACGACAAGTCACACGAACACGTGAACCCACTGGTGCGTTCACTTTCCACCTTCCATTTACCTGATAATCTCCCTAAACGCCTTAAAAGACGCTGGAGTAGAGACCTGCTAATGTTGATATACAAATTTCATTCTTGGGGAGGCACCAATGGGGGCCCTCCTCTCACGCCTATCATGTCATTTACATTATTATCATAATCATCACATTTGCTTGCTGTAAAATTTTACAGTTGTAAATAAATAATTAAAGAGGAAAAAAAGTGTCACGTGAAACACACTGTTATGACATACCTTTAGTGCGTGCGTGTGTGTGTGTGTGTTGTCTGTCTGTGTGTGTGTGCGTGTACACGCGCGCGCACGCATGTGCCGAACTTACTTTCAAATATTACCAAATAATACCGGTAATTGTTTTACGACATGTAAATCCCGCAGTCTTTGTAAGACTGTGGAAAATCCCAAGAAATTCAGTACTGATTGCACCATATTATGGGTTTTCCCAATATATATTTTACATACAAACATACATAATGACCCTTCAAGAAAATCAGGTATACAAGAGTTGCGGCGACGCGTACACTTATGTTACGTCGAAAGACAAAAGATATTTTCCCTGTCGCGACCGCAAAAAGTTACTTTTGTTTCGGCGACGATGCAGGTGTTCCCATTATCACTATCCCGGATGATCATGACCCCGGTTAATCCGAATACCGGATAACCGAGGCCCAGATAATCGAGGTTGGACTGTATTATATCTAACGACTGACCACGCCAACGTTTCATAAATTACTATATTTTACTCGTACTATGACTAATTTTGGTGATGTATTTCTAGGTTATTTCTAAACAAATAATTGTATTACCTTAAAGTGATCATTAACCATTAACAAAGACCTTTGAAAATTGATAATTTTATTTCTTATCTTTACTTTCTCTTGCCCTATATGAGTAAATTGTACAAAAAATTAGGTATACTGTTTTCATGTCGATTTTTCATAATCAAGTTTCCACCAGAAATACACGTTTTCAGGCCACCGGAACTCAACAAAAACATATTTATAGATATTTTTATTTTAGCGCGCATGCGTGTGTCTAGGTAAAAAAATATCTCAAGAACGGAATTTCGTAAAAAATGAAACTTGAAATTTAAGTTAGGTACTACAAGTGGACCCGCCACGAACATTCTCATCAAAATTGGTCTACCAAAAGTAATAATTTACTTGTGCGATTTTCCTCTAAAACAATGTTGTTTGTTTTTTTTAAATGCCTCATTTATTCAATTTTTGTAATATACGAGATAGGGTAAGCTCAATGTCGGCTAAAATTCTGGGGGGCTGTGCTATCGTGAGAAATTTATTTTTTTTAAGATTGTGTTCTTAATATTTTAGGCTAAAAGCGTACACAAACAAAGTTGAAAAAAATTGAAATCCCTACTTTTATTTTTAGCATTTTTATCTACAACGTTAATTTTAGCTTTAATTAGTGACTTTCGAAAAAGCGTTCGATCGAGTAGATAGGAATAGGCTCTGGAAGATTCTGTGGAGGAAAGGTTATCCCATTCATCTAATACACACAATCAAAAGTTTATATAACGATACGCAAATAGTGATAAATACGGGTAAAAAGAGACTAACAGAAATGAAGATTAATCAAGGAGTGAGACAAGGGTGTAGTTTATCACCCACTTTATTTAATATATATATTGACCACATTCTTAGAATTTGGAAAGGTAGAGTTAATCCGGGAATTAGATTAAGTGATGACGACTACCTAAATGTTTTACTATTTGCGGATGATTTATGGATTGTGCAGGAAAATGAAGAAGAACTCCAAAGATCAGTGTACACGCTGAACGAATTGTGCAAGGAATATAATTTTAGAGTTTCCGTAAAGAAATTAAAAATAATGGCGTTCACTGGTAACTATCCTACGAGGTCCAAAATTGTGATCGATAATGATATACTAGAGCAAGTATCATGGTGTAATTATCTAGGTTGTGACCTTAGTTTCATTCAAGAGTTTGATGTAGAAAGGAAAGTTGGGAAATTCCAGGCAATTTGTGGTAATATTAGTAGAACCCTAGGAAATAAAACACGGAAAGAAACCAGACTAAAATTTTATAAAGTGATGGCTGCCCCAGTACTATTGAATGGGAGCGAATCGTGGGTCAGTACAAGACCACAAGAGAGTAAAATACAGGCTGCGGAAATGAGGTTTCTAAGAAGAACGAAGGGTTGCAGCCGGAGAGACAAACTAAGGAACGAGGCTATACGAAGAGAACTGAATATCTGCAATCTGAATGGAAAGGTGAAAGAATATAGATCGAAATGGAAAGACCACGAGAATGTCAAATGAAAGGGTTCCCCTCAAAGTTTTAAAGTACAGACCGGAAGGGAGGAGAGATGTGGGGAGACCATGCAAGAGATGTGAGTGATAGTTGTAAGAATCATATAAAGACATAATGTAACAAAACAGGAAAATATATATAAAATATATAACTTAAATGTTGTGTAAATACATAGGAAAAGGAAATTGAGTTAAATTTTGCTGTTATGAGTCGGAACAGGCGCAAGCCTAACCCTTGTTTGTAAGAAGAAGAGAAGATTAGTGACTTCCTGCATTTTCCTCATTAAGTTAGGTACTACAAGTGGACTCGAAACGAACACTTTCATCAAAATAGGTCAACCGAAAGTAACTTAGTAGTTTACTTGTGCGGTTTTTCTTTAAAACGATGTTTTATTTTTGTTTTTTAAAAATTGCCGCATTTATTTAATTTTTTATAATATACGAGATAGGGTAAAGCTCAATATATGCTGAAATTTTTGGGGAGACTGTGCTCTCGTTGTATTTTTTTAAGATTGCGGTTTAATATGCATTTTAGAGCAAAAAAGTACCTATATATAGAAAAAAATGTAGAAAAATAAAATCCCAACAAATTTTATTTTAAATGTTTTTATTTACAACGTTAATCGGAAATTTTTTTGAATTTATTTAACGTCGCATCAACTACAATGGTCATTAGCGACGACGTTGGGTTGTAACTTACTCTGTATGATGAAGGATGAATAATTTTTTTGCAACGTATGTACGTAAATATGCCGGGCCTGAGCGGGATTCGAACCGACGACCGATGAGAGGCGATCACGTTACCAACTACGCCAATACGGCCAGTGTTAAAAATTTTTATTTACATTAAAAATCTATAAAAACGGGAGATTTTAATAATGTGGTCTTAGTATGCCTATTTTACAACAAAAGTATTTATATCTAATGTTAAAAAAAAATTAAGAAATTACTACTCTATTTCAACCATTTTTTCCACGGAATTTAGCGTCAATTATTTTATCGTTCCAATTTTAAGCCGAACAGAAGTTAATTTTCATTTAGCGTCATTCACTCACATTGATTAAACATGTTATATTTTTCATTATTAACATTGATAAGAGAATGTCAAGTGAGGATTTTACAACAGATTTTTATTTTGAAAATTATTTAATCTTCTTTTAAAGCGTCGGGCTGGAAGGTGATAATTGAAAATTTATTGAATTAGTGGATTAGTATTGTATAGAAATTTTGAAAAGAATTTGCGATAGAAAGACTGCAGTACATCTTGAACGTAAGGAATTTTTAAATCGGAATGTAGAATGTCATTGTTCACATAATACAGAGCTTTTTATATAAGACGTAGAAATTTTGATAGGAAAAGCTGGTAGATGTTTACTACTATTTTTGGAATATAAACCTACTTATATCATTAAAGGTAAGACAGAACTATAGAATTAATACATAAAACGAAACAACTATTACGCGAACCGTATTTCTAGAATATTGTAAGGGGCATAAAATGCACAATGAAATCCAAGATAACAAAGTCAGTCACGGGACGAATAAAGACGCCTTTACAGCCCGATACACAATAAGGAAGTTATAATCCAACGCCGAGCCGGCCGTATAAAACGGACAAAGGACTAATGAAAAATGAGCTAACATATATTTAACAGAAGCAATGAGTTTACCATCTATCATCTTCATAAACTGACCACTTTGAATGACAGAAATTACAGAATAATTATTACCTGGATAAAATATAAAACATAATTATAGTAAAAACCATTTAACTATAGAGTAGACGTCAACAACACAGTACTTGTTTATTTTTTTCGTAACGAGTTACGACGCGGCAACATGGTTAAGCTTCTTCCACCCCCCCCCGCAACATCAACCATTATTTAAATGTTAAAAAATTCTACCGAATAACTGGTAAATCGCTGTTCCATAATATTAATGAATTTGTATTATATTTTTTATACTGAATACAATGGCTTCTCGAAAATGCCGAATTAATGAGCGGCTACGGAGTTAACAGGGGTTCAGAATTTTTCTAATAACTCAATATTTAAATACGCTAAAAATCTGAAATTTTGTACGAACAATAACAACATACAAGTTTACATTCTGGCGAAATCTCAAATAAATTGGTCGATCGGTGTTTGACGTCAATGTCAGCCGCATTGGCGTAGTTGGTAACGTGCTCGCCTCTAATCATGTGGTCTTGGGTTCGAATCCCATTCAGGCACGGCATATTTTTATACGCTACAAAAATCATTTCATCCTTTACCGTCTGCATTAGCAGTAATTGCAGAACAGTCGGACGTTAAACAGTAAAATAAAAGATCGGTGTTTGAATTATTCAGCCTCTAAATGGATCCAATGTGCTGCAGCAACAAAAAACCGGCTCTTTTTTCCTTCTCATCCTGATATCGGAATATTAATGAACGCTAAAAATATAAAATTGACATATAACAACGCGAATTGAAATTAGCTAAATTTTAGTGCATAGTATGTTAAAATTGAACAAGCGGTTTTGAAGAAACCAGGCTCCAAAACTCGGGTATCTATAATAAAGAAATCGACAGTAGTGTATTTTACACCTCTATCTCTTCTGTTCTTAAATGCTTAGTCATAAATTATAATTGGTTGACCATGTGATAAGAAATAGAACTATGTTTTGTATTCCTGGAACTAGCAGATAGAGTGCAAATAAATAATTACTCCACCTGCCAGTTATGGGAAATGTACAGAATCTTTGTTGAGAGAGGGAGGTAGAGAGAGAAAAAGAGGAAAGTTCATGTAGCTTGATTGTATTTATTTATTGCACAAATAGTTGAAATGATTCCAAAACTAAATAGTGAAAACTTATATATCCAATTATTTTGTAGTTTGATAAATCATAATTCAAATCCGAATAAAGTTATAATAAACTATTATAACGAAATTTCAACCAGTAAATTCCCTATATTAAATTACACTAACCTATTCGTTGTAGTTTGGTGAAAACTACGTACTTCTGAAAACTATAATTGAGTTCTGAGAGTTATACATAAATATCTCCTAGTCATAATGCAAATTATATGTTATATATGATAATAAGTATTTGAATGCATAAGATAATATAAAGTTTCACATAATACATGATGACATAACATTTATGTTAGAATAGCGCATAATAATGCAGGATTTCATTAGTTAACGTACTACATTCATTATTATTGTCTTGTCATATAAGACATATACCAAAAAAATTCACATGAAGAATTGTAATGATAAAAAATACATCAAAATAGGAATGATAAGTGTAGAAATCGTACGCAAACCATATTAATATAATTTTATGTGTAATAAAATCTCTTTCATGAGACGCGTCTCATGGCTGGTGGCAATTTTTTTAAAAAACTTATTTTTGAATAATGGCAAAAACCGTTAGAGATTTTTCTGTTTCAATTATTTAAGAGGAATCGAATAACACCTTTTATTTCCAAATTGAAGAGACAGTACTGAAGTTCTACAAGGTAATGGCAGCCCCAGTCCTTCTTTATGGAAGTGAGTCATGGGTTACCACGAAACGCCCAGAAAGTAGGATCCAAGCAGCTGAAATGAGGTTTTTAAGAAGGGTGAAGGGCTGCTCGAGGCTGGATCTAATACGTAACGAAGAAATTAGATCCAAGTTGGGTGTATTTAGCTTGAATGAAAAAGTTGAGGAGTACCGGAATCAATAGCGGCAACATTTGGAACGGATGCCAGAGGAGAGAATACCTCTAAAAGTGACGGAATATGTTCCAGTTGGAAGAAGGGAGGTGGGAAGACCTCGAAGAAGATGGCAGTAGTCGAGATGTACGGGTTGGAATGTCTCGTGTTTCTGTAGACGTGCAGAATGGTTTGTGAGTTCGGAACAGGTTTATGCCTAATCCTTGATAGTAAGAAGAAGAAGAAGAAGATTTCCAAATTCAGACTTTGCTTGACTTTCTGTTTTGAGTCACTTCTGGTCGAAACTGGAACTTCACACCCAATTATTTCTGTATCTACTTTTTAAGAGTAATCGAATGACACTATTTTGTTTCAAAATTCCGACTTTTATTTATTGACTCCAGATTTTAGGTCACTTCCGGTCAAAACCGAAATGTTAACGCCGCTGATGAGACAACAAAAATCAAATTCCAATCATCTGAATTAAAATGGCTATTTTTGTGGTCCGACATTTGAGTGGTTGTAAAGTAAATTGCATCCCCAAGTTTTATTTATTTATTTTTAACTATGATTCTTTATTTAGAAACTGTACAATACAGTACAACAATCCAAAAGCTTAACAAAATTTTGAATAAACAAATGACGTGAAAAATAAACAGAAAATAATTTTTTTAAAAGAATACATCCCAGTGGATAATTCAAAAGTTGAACAGTAAAAAGAAATTAATAAAAATAGAAAACAAACACAGTAAAATCAAAAATTATACACATAACAAGAATAACATAGAATACAACGAAGTACTTAAAATAAGAAGTAGCGTAGAAAGTAACAAAAATAACAAATAATATAAGTACTGTACGATAAACAAAATGAAATAATAATAATAAACATGAGTAATAAAGATCTGAACAATACATAATAAATTATAATTACAAAAGTGAAATGTTAAAGAATTATGAAATCTGTAAAATAATTTGGATATCTTTTAAGCATTATATTTATATATTTTGTTATTAGATCAGTAGATCTCTACTCCATTTTCTTTGAAGGTGGGTTAAGTTTTGTCTTGACATTTTCTGTATTAAGGAATTAATGTGGTCTGTTAATTTTGAGTATTTGATTTTAGCAGTTTCTGATACAGAAGTAATTTTTAAGTCGGAATGCAATGTTAGGTTTGTTACGTAATATGGGGCGTTCGTTATCATGCGAAGTATTTTTGACTGATGGGTTTGAATTTTTTGTATGTGAGTTTTCTTTGCCGTCCCAAAAATTACATCCCCAAGTTAGCATCCACAAAGTAAATTGGCTGACAATGTGATAAGAAACAGAACTATTTTTTTTAGCCCTGGAACTAGCAGATCGAGAGCAAACAATGTAACACTCCACCTGCCTGTTAAGGGTGATTTTAGTGTAATAACGGGTGTTTTATTAAGGATGCAACCCTGATTATAAGAAGATAGAAGTAAATCGGTAGATTTTCTGTCCCCCAATCGGTATGTTGGCAACAGTGTACTCAACGCCAACTACCTAAGACAGTTAAAATGTTCCAGTCAAGCATTAGTGTGGTGACAGCAGTCGTTTCATTATATTGTGTCAGCAATGGTTTTTTCCAAGGAAGAACGCGTGTTTATTGTAGAGACTTACATAGCGAGTAAATCTTACAAATGTGTGCAAGATAAGTTTCAGTTGAAATTTCCCCGTTCTGCCGTTCTGAATAAATAGTCAATATTGCTTTTGATAAATAAATCCCGTAGAACTGGGAGTGTACTCGATGAGAAACCACCTCGCCAGCCAACAAATTTAACCGCGGAAGTTCTCGAAGATTTGAAAAATCGTTTGACTCAATCACCTAAAAAATTGCTTAGAAGATTATCAACGCAAACTGGGCTAACAATAACTACTGTTTTCAGAGCTACGAAAAAGTTACATTTGCATCCTTATCGCGTTGGCGTAACTCATGAACTGAAAGCTACAGACCATCAAAAACGATTACAATATTGTCGGTGGTTTCGGTCTTTGGTTGAAGAAAATGGTATTCAATTGTTGGATCATTTTTATTTTAATGATGAGGAATAAAATTTTACACAGCTCAAGGAGAATAAACACACGCTACCATACCTATACCGGTTGCACACATTTGTAAGATTTACTCGCTATGTAAGTCTCTACAATAAACACGCGTTCTTCTTTGGAAAAAACCATTGCTGACCCATTATAACGAAACGACTGCTGTCACCACACTAATACTTGACTAGAACATTTGAAATGTCTTAGGTATTTGGCCTTGAGAACACTGTTACCAACATACCGATTGGGGGACAGAAAATTTACCGATGTATTACTTCTATCTTCTTATAATCAGGGTTGCGTCCTTAATAAAACACCCGTTATATGAAATACAGTAGAGTACCGATTTTCCGTGGATCGTTTAACCGGGGTTTGGATTAACCGTGCGATCACTAGAAATTTTTTTTTTTTTTGTTTAACGTCCGCCTGTTTTGCAAATCTGCTAATGCAGACGGTGAAGGATGAAATGAATTTTTTGTAACGTATGAAAAAATTCCATGCCCGAGTGGGATTCGAACCCAAGACCGCGTGATGAGAGGCGAGCACGTTACCAACATCGCCAACCGGCCGGTTAGAAAAATTAAAATCACTAGAAAAATTAATTATGTATGTACTGTATAACTTTTACAAATTAAAACTTTTCAACTCCCGACATTTTCGTCATCGTAATTATCACAATTGTTGTGATTTACTACGATAATATTGTTCGATTACGACAACAATGAATGGTTAAATGTTGATGCGTGTGATTCGGGCTAAGAGAAAATTAGTGATGACGATCTACTAGACAGTGTAACCAAGCAAATTCCTGAACCGAGCTCCTTACTACAGCAGGACGAAAGCAGTGATGACGATTCAGAACTGGCTCCTAAAATCAGTTGCAAAGAAGCTTTAACCGGTGCCGAAACATTACTTACTTTCATGGAAAATCAGGATGACACAGAATACGTGGACATTTTACATATTCGTGGTTATATAAGAAAAATAAAAGAAAAAATATTGCGGCATAAAATGAAACAAAGTAAAATAACAGATTTTTTGTGATTTTTTTTGTTACGTAGTTTAAGGTAAGATTTATATAAATTTATGTAGTAAATATTTTTATTTCAATACAATTTGTTTATTTATTTCCGATATCCGATAGTATTAACATGTATTAATCAGTAGAATAAAACATACACGTAACTGGTGGTTTTGTTTCTGACGTAGGTGGTCTTGACCGAATTGGGTTGTATTATCCGTGTTTTCCGGTTATCCGGTATAGTTATCCCGCCAATTACCACGGATAATCGGTATTATACTGTAATAGGATGATAAAAGCAATGCAGAACAATACAGTATTTCATTAGTTGAGAGACATATGTTGGTGCTTGTCATAAACTACACTGATACTAAAATCCATTCATGTTACAGTTTAAATGATAAAACCAGATAGAAACAAGTATTCCGGATAAATATAAAAAGAGAGAAATGATACGGTAAAGTTTAGGTAAGGTGAGACGGAAGTTAGACAAACGGAGGTTATAAAGGATTCACATATCCAACGGAAGTTTAAAGGGCAAATCCTTCTGTCAGGTTACATGGTTTCCTTTTGCCGTTTAACATCACAAACATGAAAAACACAGAAATATACGAATGGGTGTGGGAGAGAAATGGGGAGAGAGAGAGAGAACCAGAAATACTGCTCTATTCTGATACAGGAAGGATTTCTAGATTACAGCATCAGGTAAATGTGATACAAGCCTACATTATTCTGTTTGAGACAATTGTCACATAGCACACGCTGCTGTCACTACGTCATAAATAATTTACACAAATACAGAGTGTACAGTACATTTTGCTTTACAAACCACTTCAACATTCATTAGATTTCCCAAAGCGGTGTATTTTCTCTTTATCCGGTTGAAAATTGGTACAAGTAATTTTTAATATCTCTACGGTGAAGAAGGAGGAGTATTTTGATCGTGAAAAATGTTTAACGACCGCATTTCAGCTGATTTTTGCCGTCGAAAGTTTCAACGTTAAATTCAATTCAATGTTAAAAATCTTGTGTGAAACACTTACACGACTTTCTCTTACTAATAAATAATAAAATAATTATGTTCAATTATTAGTTAACAATATTAAATGAAAAAATCTGGTGTGAAACACTCACACAACTTTCTCTTGCTTGCCAATGCAGATAATTAACAATAAACCTAACATTAGTATTAAAACATTAGAAATAAACAAAAAACTAACCTCAATAAACATTAGTGAAATACGCAAAATTAAAATCGACCTCAGTTTAGCTTAAAAATACGGAAAATCGCTCATTCACGTTAAACTAGGCACTGTACAAAAACATGCTTAAAATAAAAGTTGTAGATCTCTTAATTTCCTATAAATTTTATTTTATACACTTTTGTCGTAAAATGTATTCTAAGGCCGAAATCTTAAAAAAATAGATTCTTCACACGTTTTCGTGAGAAAAAACAAGAAAATCGCTAATTACCGCTAAACTAAGCGTTTTACAAAAAATGTTTGAAATAAAAGTTGTAGAATTTTACATTATCTACAACTTTTATTATATAACGTTTTGCGCTAAAATGCATATTAAAGCCGCAATCTTAAAAAAAAAAATGTTTTTACGTAAAAACAGCCTCACGCAGAATTTCAGCAAACATGGTGCCTACCCTACCTTGTAGAGAATAAAAAATTGAGTACACCAGGCGACTTAAAAAAAAATCGTAGGACCACTTTTTGAGAAAATCGCAAAAAAGTGAAAAATTATACGAATAAACTACTACTTCCGGTTCACTGATTTTGATGAAAATGTTCGTGTCGGGTCCGGTAGTGGTATGTAACTTAAGTTTCAAGTTTCAAGTTCGTACGATGTTCCGTTCGTGAGATATTCTGTTCACACACAGACACACAGACACACACACACAGACCAATCGCTAAAAACATGTTTTTTGGGTTCAGGGGGTCTGAAAACGTATAGATCCGGTGAAAACTCGATTTCGAAAAATCGACATGAAAACAATACTTTCCTTCCTATATATTCATATAGGCAAGAGAAAGTAAAAATAACCTAATTTTAATCATAAATGAATGATGCTAACTGAAAAATCAACTTCTGTAGAACTTAAAAATATAGAAAATCACTAATTGACGTTAAACTAGGCTCTGCACGAAAAATTGCTTGTAATATAAGTTTTGTTAATTTTTTTATAACTTTGATTTTTTTCGTAAAATGCATACTAAAACGTAAATTGCATACATAAAGTAAAATTTCGAAATATTAACCCTTTCAGATTTAATAAGATTTGTAATTTGACCTGATTATCACGTGATTACATCTTACATTAAGGTTAAGTTTGTCTTAAAAAATAATTTTCTAATTCAGTTTTTACTTTCTCTTGCCTATATGAATATATAGGAAGGAAAGTATTGTTTTCATGTCGATTTTTCGAAATCGAGTTTTCACCGGATCTACACGTTTTCAGACCCCCTGAACCCAAAAACATGTTTTTAGCGATTGGTCTGTGTGCGTGCGTGCGTGCGTGCGTGCGTGAGTGCGTGCGTGCGTGCTTGTGTGTGTGTGTGTGTGTGTGTACAAAATATCTCAAGAACGGAACCAAATTGAGGTTGAGTTTCATTTTGCGTCTTTCACTCATGATTAAAATTAGGTTATGTTTATTGAGGTTAGTTTTTTGTTTATTTCTAATGTTTTATTACTAATGTTAGGTTTATTGTTAATTATTTGCATTGGCAAGAGAAAGTTGTGTGCGTTTCACACCAGATTTTTTTTTAATTTACAGATTAATTAAGAAAGCAACCTTGAAAGGATACACTAAAAATTCTAATAGTAGTTGAAATTTGTTCACTCAGCTGACTTAAAATATTCATTTATTAAAAGATTTTATTCGTTAACCTGACGTGATGAAAGAAAATAACAACACCAAGAAAATGGTCAGGCGTTCTAATGAATTATAATCACTCAAGGAAAGTAAATACAAAATGACGGACACATCCAAAATACTAATTACTACAAAAATAAACACCAGAATTATTTATAGCATTTCAAAAATAAAAATAAACTAGTGATTGCACCTGCACTGCGCGCGAACTTATTGTCCACCTCAGAGGAGTCAATACATTAGGATTTTAAATATTGCAGATTTTGATTAAGCAATTGCATTTATTGAATCATGTGTAATACAATAAATAAGGCAATAATATTAGGCAAAATAATTACCCATATTTTCTTTTTAGTTAAGTTTAGCTTAAGTCTGGAATTATTAATGATATTTTATAATAAATTTAAGCTTAAGTGGTTTTTAATTGAAATAAGTTTGTTTTTATTATTTATCAACTATTTATAATTTTTTACTATAATTACTACGTAGTATTTTATATTACTCTAATATCATAGTTATGTATTTTATTTATGTATTTTCTGTACTTAGTTTAACTGGTAAATTGGTAACCTTTACAATATTATTTTTCTAAAAAATAGTATTTGTATAAAAAATTGTATCTATATAAGATTTTGTATTTTTAAGGTAATTATAATTCTTCATCAATTTCATTTTGTGTAAAAAAAGTCCTGGTAGCAAATAAAATTATTTATTATTACAATTATTCTTTTTTTTCGTCCGATATTTTTTAAACTAAAACCTTTAACATTTGAAACTCGAAATATGCCCTATTATATCCATCGACCGCACAATAAATACGGTTACTGTTCGCTGGAATGGAATACCTGGTTCCAAAAATTTTTATCAGATCTTTCACCAGACAAGTTGAATTTAATTTCAATGAAAAAACGAAGAAAGATGTTCTCAATTATTCTTTTGGTATCAATTAGATGTGCGGTTATGACGTGAGGGGATGTGCTGGATTTGAGTATAAGGAATTTATTATTTTTGTGCTTACACAATATTATTATTTTGGATAAATCTACATAGTTCAATCAGAAGCTGTACTTTTTTATATATATATTTTAATGATTCGATATTTTTACTCAATTATTCTATATTTTTTATTCTTGTAATGTGGAATCGCCTATCAAACTGCTGAGTCAGTTTAGGAATTTCTAAAATGTTGTTGGCGTTTAGGTCATCAGCCGAAAGACTGGTTTGAACCTCTAGAGGCTTTACTAAGTAAAACGAGGAACGTGATGGTCTACCAGCCTTCCTCACTGAAAAGAAAAGTATGCTTATCAGCAACCGGGCTCTGAAAAGCAACTACTTTATATCCTGCAAATGACACCTTCACTTCATTCACCACAGGGTCTAAATGTATAATAAAATTTATTAGCCTACTCTCGCAAATAGATTAACACTCCACCTGCCTGTTATTGTCAATTCTAAAATGTATCTTTGTTGATAAAAATTCATTATATCTTAATAAAAACATATATAAGTTTAAAAGGAAGTTCTACTATTGATAATCAGATCCCAAAAGAATCCAAAATAACCTTTACAATATTACAAACAAATAAGACGAGACAAAAGAATAATGGACGAATACTAATTTAATTATTCAACAAAGAAAACTTTTATTAATAATTTTTTTTTAAATAAGTTGAATTTTCAAAATTTAATTCGATAAAATAGAAATTTCAGTTTGGATTCTAAATAAAAACCCCATTAAGTAACAAGTGAGTTATGAAAGAACGACCTTCAAAAACATCAGACAGTAAATCGAATTACTTAAAAAACTATATTTAAAATGAATGATCAAAATAGGGTACTTAATTAATTAAGTGGAATCCATAGTAAAAGTAAAAGAAAATCCAGTTACCTCTGGATTTAAATTAGATGACGTCAAATTAAAATAACCTAGATGTATATTTTAATACGTGTACTGTGAATACAGGTGACTAACTAATTTGTGTCATGGGCAAAATACAAATAAGATTTTCATTAGATTTATTGCACATTAATGTTCAACGGTGTAAATCGTACCAACTTTACTCCTCATACTGAACTATTTAATACATTTCATTCATTTTACGACCGATTTTGATTCTGTATTCACAATAATTATTTTATTCTGTGGTTAACAATTCAACGATTTAACGTAGAATGAACTACAGTCGGAACTCTATTTACCGAACTTCTATATATCGAAATTCTCTACATATCGTAATACTTCCTGAGTCCCATGAAATTTTAATGGAAAAATGTTTCTGTATATCGAAAACAAATTCTATACATCGAACTTAATTTTAGTAAAAATATAAATAGAACCCCTTATAGCCCTTCCATCACACACTAGTCAATCCGAAACATTGAGAGAGAGAGCACAGTAGGTTGACCACTGTGGTCAACGTACAAGAGTAGTGTGATACTTTTATACTATATAAGATCAAAAATATGTAAATACTATGATGTGGACGAAGCATTTTTTAAATGGGTAAAAATGTTACGAGATAAAACACGTGTAAGCAAAAGAGATAAGTTGTTCTTTTTGTGGGCAATTGCCCTACACATCCGTCTTCTGTCTCAACAAAGTTAGAAAACGTGAATCTTGTTTTTTACCTCCAAATACCACGTCGAAACTACAACTTATCGACCAAGGTGTTATCAAAACTCTAAAAATTTATTATAGAAAATAGATTCTCAAGAGACTTAGTTTTGCGTTACAAAATGAGAAACCTATTGAAAATGTTACTTCAGACTGTGTATATCCGAATTAGTAAAAGTGTGCAAAATGATAGAACGGAATCTACAATAAAATTGTTATTTAAAAGCCGGCTTCTCTAAAAATTAACTGTTGGGGAAGAATTTAATGTACTACCGCAAATTGAGGAATTTTGGGTCCATTGGCAGGTACAATCAACGACGATATTTCACTCAGTAAATTTTTAAGGATGGATGAAGAAGGTATTATAGCAGAATATCCAACAGATGCATGTTTTTCATTACTGTTGTTATTTTATTATTTTTAACCAAAATAGTATTATTTAAGTATAGTGCGTATCCTTATAATACTGTAAAATAAAACAAACTTTTAAAAATAAAACAAAATAAAACAAACTAAAGCCGGCCGCATTGGCGCAGTTGGTAACGTGCTCGCCTCTCATCATGCGGTCCTGGGTTCGAATCCCACTCAGGCACGGCATATTTTCATACGTTACAAATAATCATTTCATCCTCATCACACACAGTTACACCCCAACGTCGTCGCTAATGACCTTGATGTTGATGCGACGTTAAATGAAAAAAAACAAACTTTATTGTAAACAAATACTGTTTTTTAAGCAATATGATTACGATCGCATAATCTCACTTAAAATAAGTAGCAGTCATAATGAGGAAAAAAAACAGCGTTTCTCTTTATCGAAGTTTCTTTATATCAATTTTTTTATAAGGAACCTATAATTTCGATATATGGAAGTCTGCCTGTAATTTAAAGCCTTTTTTTACATAATCTTTTCATTCGTATAACTCACGACAATAATATTACTATAACTTCTTCACTAATGTAAATGAAACCTCTACGTTGCTATATTGAATGTATGCATAGTTGAGGGGAAATGCTTAGCGTGAACCATCCCAACCGCGAGTACCAATTCGCATCTCATACAAATTATATTTAACCACAAAACAGAACATTTTAGCATAGAATAAAGCTCCGAACAGCTTAAAATAGCTTTAAAGTATTACTGTATTAGAAAGTATATTTAAATATAACTAGCTAAAATGCCCCTTATTCGATCGGTTTTCTTGGTGCTGTGTACAGTCTGTTGGTGTACCGAGTCAATCCCTGTCAGGTCTGATATTCTTAAATCATTCATTGTTATCTATTCGTACCTCCTTTCAACGTCAACATTATTATTAATGACAAAACAAAATAGTTGGATGTAAAATAAAAGCGAGATCTAGGTGTTTTTAAATCAAGATACGCAGCGCTTTATTATTTTCAGAAGGGTAGTTAATATTTTACATAAATAAATAAATTTACTATTCATATAGAGCAATGAAAATTGATGTTTTGAAGTTTAACTCACACAAGTCTGTGTGTAATGTAACTGTAGATATTTTAATTATTCGCTACATTCTTGGTGGCAATTTTTTAAATTGTCATCTATCATTCATTTCGTCCGTCCGTCCGTCCGTCACACCCAGACGTCAGAAACTACAAGAAATAGCAACAAACGGTTTTCAGATTCGTAATTTGCACAAAAAGCCTTGATTGGGTTTGAAGTTCCAATTTTGACCAGAAGTGGTCCAAAACTGTATGTTGAGAAATCAAAGTAAGAACTTGAAAACAAACATAGTGTTATTCGGTTCTTCTTTGAGTAGAAACAGCAATCATTGGGTTTGAAGTGCCGGTTTCGACCGGAAGTTGTCCAAAACCTGAAGTCAAAAAACAAAATCGGAATTTGGAAACAAAAATAGAGTTATTCGATTCCTCTTAAAACGTGGATGCAAAAATCATTGAGTTTGAAGTTCCAGTTTCGACCGTAAGTGGTCCAAAAACAGAAGTCAAAAACCAAAATCGGAATTTGGAAACAGAAATAGTGTTATTCGATTCCTCTTAAAAAGTGGATACAGAAATCATTGGATTTTAAGTTTCGGTTTCAACCGGAAGCGGCCCAAAACCGGAAGTCAAGAAAATAAAGTCAGATAGTACTACAACAGGTAGCAACAAATGGTTTTCGGATTCGTAATCTACACCAAGAGTTAGTGCGCCTGGATTGGGTTCAAAGTTCCGCTTCGACCGGAAGTGGCCCAAAACCGGAAGTCAAGAAATCAAATTCAGAATTTAGAAACAAAAATAGTGTCATTAAATTCCTCTTAAAGAGTAGATATAGAAATCACTGATGGTTTTTGCCATAAGTCAAAGGTACACCTTTATAAAAATTGTCACCAGCCATGAGACGCGTTATCTCATGAAAGGTATTTTTAAATTTAATTTTGAATTCCCCTATAATACAGGATAAAACATGTTAAGACGATTATTCTGCATCAGACGTTTGAATTTTATGTATTTACTTCACGTTAGTCGTTTATCTAGCCATAAGCCTAGGTACTTCACTTTATCGTCTTGTGGAATACTAACGTTATTTAGAAGAAGGAAGGGATATTTACGTCGAATTGAAAATGTATCCTAAACCGATTTCTTTATCTTTACCTAAATTATTCTTCACTTTTTTTAGTATTATCCTACATATGTTTTTTAACCAATTTCTACAGAAAATAAACTCAAGCCATAGTGATTTACATTTACATTGACTGCTCAAGTGGAAGCAGAAGAATAAATTTATACGATAACAGTATACAGTAGGTACGGGGGAAAAATCACAAACCTCATTTTCTTAAAATTAACGATTGCTACACCCTTAACTGTATTGATTGCTTCATACGAAATACTGAACAGAATGTAAATTCTGTATTGATAATGCCTAGAAAAATATTTTCATAAAATAAACATTCCAATTTTCCTCGAAATCTTTAAATGAAGAAGGCAATTTAAATCGAACTAAGGATAATTTTTTAAAGGGATAAAGTACATATTTCGATCGTGATATTAAAAATCACGTTTGTTCCGATCCTGTTAGCTGCAGCTGCGAATTAATTAAACAAGTAAAAGAAATAAAATATTTACGAGTGATTCTTGATGATAAGGTCTCCTTTAGAAATCATGTAATCAGCTACATTCTGATATAAGTAAATCAATTCGGGCATTTTATTTCTTACGAAACCTTTGTGGTTTATATCTAATGAGATCTTTATACTTTTCTTTGGTTCAATCTCGTGTTCAGTATGCTCCGAGGCGTGTTCAGTATGCTACGAGGCTACGAAGAGGGTATAAACAAATTGATCACCCGCTACGACAAGAGTGTTTGAACATCGGTGGAAACTATGTCGAAAAATAGTTTAAGGTTTGGGCTTTCATGTAGAAATAAAATTGTGTTGAAAAAAAATTGTTTTACTTGTTTTTTTTTTAAACGGTACTTACTTTCTGAACACGCCTCGTATTAAATTTTGGGGGGGTACTCATGATAAACTAATAAATAAAGTGTTTGTAACTCAAAAATATTATTATTATTATTATTATTATTATTATTATTATTATTATTATTATTATTATTATTATTATTATTATTATTATTATTATTTAAACGTCAGAGAGACAGTAGTTAATGATATTAAAAATTTATGTATCTTACCCGTTAAAAACTTATTTATTTTTAACGTTTTAAAACTACTTTATAAAAAAGTGGCAACAGAGGTACTGAAAACCTATATCACAGAACTAGAGGTTCAAGCCAACAACTTTTTCTAAGATCGAAAGTTCATGAATCATTTTTTGCTAAAACTTTTGTTTATTTAGGTCCAAAGTGTTTCAATCTGTTGCCTATTGAAATTAAAAATAGTTTAAACATGTTAATATTTTCAAGAAAGGTTAAAGATTGACTCAATGACATAACTGATGTTGATTCACTCGTAAGAATTGTTGGTTAGTGTTGGTGTTTTACCGTTGCTGACTTGCAGTGCTTGCTATTCAGTCCTTGTAGGAATTTACCGATCTAGGTAAGTAATACAACAATAATAACTGATTTTAGTGTTAGTGATGTACAGGTGAATATCTCCTTTGAAAGCTGACGGCTTGGTTAATATTATTGTTAAAAATACTTATTATAGCTGTTAACAAGCGCTGTAGCTGCCGCTACAATTTGAATTGTCATTTGTAGTGGATGACGACATTGATTTGTATAATTCATTTGTAAACTTGTTCTTATGTATTTTGTTTCTTTTCTATATAACCACCGTTTACTTGAGTTGGTGATTATTTATTCCTAGTAGATAAAATATAATTTTGTATTTGTATAAAGTGTAGGCCTAATAAATAAATATTATAAATAAATATTATAATATTATTATTATTATTAATTAATTAATTCTATTATTAATTATTATTACTATTTGATTATGAAAGTAATTTAAATTAGGAGATTCAAGTTAAGGAGATCCAACAGAATAATCTGCGTTGTCAATAATGTTGAGCGATTTAATATAGAATGGACCAATTTTAATGCTGTATTTCTTACAAAATAACCAATTACGGTTGAAATAAACTTTGAACAAAAATTGTAATTACATACAAAAGTTAAGCGATTTTAATAATTATTTTCAATTTTCTTTGTTAATTTTTACTTTCTCTTGCCTATATGAATATATAGCAAGGAAAGAATTGTTTTCATGTCGATTTTTCGAAATTGAGTTTTCACCGGATCTACACGTTTTCAGACTCCCTGAACCCGAGAAACATGTTTTTAGCGATTGGTCTGTGCGAGTGTGAACATAATATCTCAAGAACGGAACATCGTACGAACTTGAAACTTAAGTTAGATACCACTAAAGAACTCGAGACGAACATTTTCATCAAATCGGTCAACCGGAAGTAATAGTTTATTCGTGTCATTTGTCACTTTTTTGCGATTTTCTCAAAAACGGCTCCTACGAATTTTTAAAAATTGCCTCATTTACTAAACAGGCTGAAAAAGATTTCAGCCTTATTATGCATTTAACGACAAAAAAGTATATAATCAAATTTATAGGAAAATAAAAGATCTACAACTTTTATTTTACGAATTTTTCTCTACAGAGCCTAGTTTAGCGTGAAAGAGTGATTTTCCACATTTTAAGCCAATCTGAGGTTGATTTTCATTTGCGTTTTTCACTCATGATTAAAATAAAGTTATGTTTTTTGAGGTTAGTTTCTTTGTTTATTTCTAATGTTTTATTACTAATGTTAGATTATATTGTTAATTATTTGCGTGGCAAGAGAAAGTCGGGTGAGTGTTTCACTCCATATTTTTAGGTATATTTTAAGCCTGTAATTTCAGAACAGAATTAGCTAATTTTCACGCTGTTTACTCATAAAATTATTAACTGAGGTTAATCGAAAACTCAAGAATAACAGTCAGAAAAGGCAGTAGGATTCTTCTCATATTATCTTCAATAATATTTTATGTAAAATAATATTTTTATAATATATTTTCAAGTAAAATATCAAATCAAATAATTTAAAAGTTAAAAAAGATATTCGTGATATTTTGTAACGTCAAAATATCAAAAAAATAAATTAAGATCTTTAATATTAATAAAAAAAAATGCAACATTATTGCAAAATATTATTTCGAATTAAAATAAAATATACGTTGTTTAGAAATACAAAAATAAGAAGACGGAGTGAAAAAAGTAAGAAGTTCTTAATAAAGACAGCTGTCACGTTCTTCACTAAAATCTCGTTAAGTGACAAATAGCTTAGTACTTTTTTCTTTAACACCAAGAAAATAATTGCTTCCTGACCTAACCAACCAGAGTTTCTTTTAAATACCAATTAAAACATTTCTAGATAATAAGATCATTAAAACTGTATTTACATAATAATTTATAAATATAATTCAATTAAAATATTTATAAATTCATAATGTTAATATAAGTATTATGAAATTTAAATTAAAGTAAATAATATTTTAAAACAAAAAGTATCAAATGTAAAGATAAAAAATAGTTTTGTACTTACGTGTGCCATCGAAACGAGTTGCTATTGTATCCAAAAAGGTATTTTGCGGAGCCAAAAGCCCCTTTCTAGCCGGCATGTGGTCCTGAAAAACAAAAACCAATAATTAGTGTATATTTTATTAATAAAAATTCCTTTTTGAGATCTCAACTTAACAAGATATTTTAGAATTAGTTTTTAAATTTTTAGATAAAAATCTCCCGATCTATCAGAAATTTTTTTCTAATCCCCCAAACGATCTTGAAACTAGCAAATAAAATAAAAGATAGTTTTGTTATACAAATCACAATATTTTTTAAAATGTAAAAATTAAAGGAAGTTTTTAGCTTCCAGTATATACTATTTTGGTACATACAATTTTTGGTATATATTTTATATATATTTTTATATATATATAAATATATATTTATATACATAAAAAATTTTTTATATATTATTTTTGGTATTTTTGTACATACTTATTAAGCTTTTTTATATTTACATTAAAGAAAAAACCAAAACTTACAAAAAAACAAAACAAAATAAAATAGAATTTCCCAAAACTTAATATATTAATATCATTACAAACTCCCTTTCCTACAATATGAATACAATTTAATAAAATATAACAACTATTATTTGCAGTAAATATTACGAGGAAAAAATTATTATTTGTTATTATTATATTTTACGTTATTTTGTTGTTTAGGTCATCAGCCGAAAGACTGGTTTAAACTGTAGAGGTTTTACTAAGTAAAATAAGGAGTGAGGGGATTTACCATTGCCTTCCTCACTGAGTGAAAAAATACGCTTATCAGCATGCCGGGCCCTCAGAAATGCACTTATTTTCCACTCTGCAAATGACACCTTCACTTCATTCACCAAAGGGTCTGGTTGTTTAATGAAATTCATTACTTTCAGAGGAGATAACTCTGCTTAGTGTCTTTTACACCTCTACCTCTTCTGTTCTTAAATGATTCAGTCATTTAATTGGCTGACCATGTGACAAGAAAAAGAACTATTTATTTTAGCCCTGTAACGAACAGATTGAGTGTAAAATTTTATATTATATGAGTCCGAATAATGGAGGTTGCCTACAATTTGTTCTTAAGAAGAAATGTTTTGTTTTAAAAGCTTTATTTTGCTTTATTACTTTGTTTTGTTTTATTTTTGTTTATTTTGTGTTTAAATGTATATTTTTTATGTATGATTTCACATGGATTTTACTGGAAAATCACAGTAATAAATGTACATTTTATTTTACTTTATATTTATGTACATTATTATTAAAAATTAATGAAATTACTGTAATTTACAATTTATTTACTGTTATTTATTTTAATATTATTTAAAAGAATCTGCTTCTATTTTGGTTTTTTTGTATGTAAAAATTTAAAAAATATTAAGAATAGAAAATGTACCCTAAATCTTCCCAAAAAAACTAATATTAGCCAGGGAAATACTCTTGGTGTAATGTAATTTGTTTTAGTAATATTGTTGAAAAATAAAAATAAATAAATAAATATTTATTATTATACTAACTTTAATACGTTGAGGACGACTGACGCTTTAAGGTGGTAAATCGAGTTTTATCCCAGGGATATTATAACTTATTCGCGTATATATATAACCATTAATAGTATTAAAAAATGTACGTACATTTTGAAACCTATCAAAAGCAAACTTAGAATGAATAATGATAATCCAGATAAATTCTAATCAAAAAATTCAAAGGTATGTAAATGTGCCAACAAAATATTTGGATAAAATAAAAAATACCTACATAAAAAGGAAGTTTGTTTCAACTAACGGCTAGAGAGTGAATCAACTAACAGTTTTACATAGGAGAGGATATTCCTCAGATATTAGTGGTAGTGATACCGTTATAAACACCTGGTCTCAAAGGTTTTCAAATTTCATTAAATATTGACAAGAGTCTCTCTCTACCACTTCCGTTTACTGTTTATCTCAACTAAAACTCTCCATTCGTGTATTAAATCATTCATACTGTAACCGGGTGTCAATAAATGTTAATATCGATTGGTTTAGATAATTTTACTTCCTCAACACGGAAAAATAAAATTTAGAGTAAACCCCTGGGTATTAACAATCTATCTTTTGGTGTAAGACACCCTCCTAAACCACTTTCACGTGCAGAAAGTAATTAAACAATTAAAATTACAAAGGTAGTGTTAACAATCATGAATAAACATATTAAGTTTCAACAAAAAAAACTTAAGCTATTTATCAAAAATCCTGGTTTGGGAGTGATTTTCTTACATCTAGATAGATTGTTTTTTTTTTGCTAAATTTAATTATTTTGTACTAAAAAGCTATTTTTATAGTACGAATTTCAAATTTCGCACACGCTGTAAGAATATAATTTTGTCTATACTGCGTTAAAATTTCAATTTCTTCGGTCAAATAATTGTTGAGTTACACGCCTCTAAACGCATGAAATTTGTTGCGGTAACAAAAAAAAAACCCGGGTCTTTTTGTCTTCAAACCTCGATATGGCAATTTTTAGACAACATTAAAAATATAGACTATTATAGGTCAACGGATAGAAATGAGCTAAATTTTGATGTAAAGTAGGCCTATGTTGAAATCCAACTCATAGTTTTTGAGATGCAAGGGTTCAAACTCGGGTGTCTATGATTATGAAACCGACAGTAAGTAGTTTTAGACAAGGTGACAGTCGCCGTCACATTGGAAAATAAGAGTTCTACGGAACGGCCTCCGGGTCTATGCCTTCTGGCAACAATAGGAGGGGAGGTGGTGGGAAAAATGCCAGCAAACCATTACCATTACCATTCTCAGAGGAGATATAACACTGAGTAGTGTCTTTTGCACCTCGTCTTGTACGTCGTCTGTTCTTAAATGCTTCGTTATATAATTGGCTGACCATATGAAAAGAGAAAACTATTTTTTGTAGCAGATCAAGTGCAAATAATTTATTACCCCGCCTGCCTGTTATGGGTGATAATATATACGACACGAATTAAAATTTATGAGAAGAAAGGTATTTGAAAAGGGAGGAAAAAGCAGATTATTGTAATTGTGATTAAGATTATGGAGCATTGTATTTTTTCTGTTTAATTCTTTATTTACAAATGTAAAATTTTACAACAAGCAAATGTGATGATTATGATAATAATGTAAATGACAAATGATAGGCATGAGACGGGTAGGGCCCCTAATGGTGCCTCCCCAAGAATGAAATTTGTGTATCAAATTAGCAGGTCTCTACTCCAGCGTCTTTTAAGGCGTCTAGGGGAATTATCAGGTAAATGGAAGGTGGAAAGTGAACGCACCAGTGGGTTCTCGTGTTCGTGTGACTTGTCATGAAATCGTTCGTATAGGTATCGATGGAATTTTGTACAAGTGGTGTTTTCAAATCCGCACGTAAGGTTTTGTTGCTATTGTAAAGAGGTGCTTTTGCTATAAGGCGTAATGTTTTTGACTGGAATGCTTGAATTCGTTGCAAGTTAGAGGGTTTGGTTGAACCGTAAATTTGGGACCAGTAGGTCCATATAGGTTTTAAAAGAGAACAATATATGCGTAATTTTTGTGTCATTGGTAATTTTGATCGTTTGTGAAGTAGGGAATATAGAAGTTTAAGTCGGGAATTCAGTAATAAACGTTTCCGTTTGATATGTGTGCTCCAAGTTAGTCGTTTATCAAAAGTCAGACCGAGATACTTGACCGCATCTGTTTTTGTGAGAGGTTCATTGTTTATGTATACTGGTGGGCAATCACCATGACGGAGTATGAAAGTTACGTGAAGGGATTTTCCCGTATTAAGTTTTAAGTATTTTGCCATATTAAGGATTGTATTGAATAAAAATATTTACGAGTAAATACACCATAATATAATTCATAATTAATATTGAATGTATATTATTGACATTTAATTATTAACCGAAGTGGTTTTTCAGTAGTTTATTGTAATTTACTTTTAATTATAACTAATAAATTAATGTTAATAATTAATTTTTAATAAATCTTTGTTATAAACTATAAAAGGAAGTTTTATTACTAGATCCTTGAAAGAACCCGGAAGAACGTTATAATGTGTTAAGAGCAGCTTAAACTCGGGTAAAGCTTTTTTTAATTTCTTAAACAAAAACAAACATCTGAAAGTAAGAGAAAATTAAGATCGCCTCGTTTATAATGGTGAAATTAAATTTGTTGTAAAAGAATGTCATTAAGAGTGATCAAAACGCGGAAGAAAAATACTGAGCTGTAAGTAATATTGTTCTTATAACCAAGATCATTAAGGTTAAAACATTTCCAAGATAAAAGTCGTCAAAAATATAAATACATAAGATAATAAAAAGAAATAATACCAAACAGACTATTCACTGGGAAATAGTTCTGAATAATTAACAGAAATGTGAACAAATAATTAGTGTTAAGATACTAGGTCGGCTTTTCACTTTGGTATTGGTTAATATTTAAAGAGTAAAAGAGTTCATCAAAGTCTTCTCTTTTAAACGTACCGCAAAATTATTTAACATTTTATATTCGCTGATGAGTAGAGATGGAAGAAAAAGCTCTCGTATGCTGTAGATAATAGGGATGAACGAGTGTAGAGTAAATCGACCTGGAAACGTAATCTTAAAATAACTACCTATTTGAAAACTTACCAGGATTATTTAAACTATCTCAGTAAATCATTTGGTAAATTCCTCGACTACAAAGTTAGATATCTGGAGTTCCATTCTTGGTTATAATCTTTTCAAAATTTTATCGCATTAGAGTTCAGCCTTAGAGATTTCCCGACATAGAAACAAATGAAACACTGATGCTAGGATTCAAGAAACCAAATTTTACTTTCTCTTGCCTATATGAATATATAGGAAGGAAAGTATTTTTTGCATGTCGATTTTTCGAAATCGAGTTTACACCGGATCTACACGTTTTCAGACACCCTGAACCCAAAAAACAAGTTTTCAGCCATTGATCTGTGTGTGTGTGTGTGTGTGCGGGCGTGCGTGCGTGCGTGCGTGTGTGTGTGTGTGTGTGTGTGTGAACAGAATATCTCAAGAACGGAACTTCGTACTAACTTGAAACTTAAGTTACATACTACTACCGGACCCGACACGAACATTTTCATCAAAATCAGTGAACCGGAAGTAGTAGTTTATTCGTGTCATTTTTCACTTTTTTGCGATTTTCTCAAAAACGGCTCCTACGATGTTTTAAAAATCGCCTCATTAACTAAATTTTTTATGCTCTACAAGATAAGGAAGGCACCATTTCCGCTGAAATTCTTGGAGAGGCTGTTTCCTTGTAAAAAAATTGTTTTTTTAAGGTTGCGACTTTAATATGCATTTTAGCGCAAAAATTTAGTATATAATTAAAGTTGTAGAGAATTTTAAATCCTACGACTTTTATTTCAAACGTTTTTTTGTATAACGCTTAGTTTAGCGGTAATTAGCGATTTTATGTTTTTTTTCTCACGAAAACGTGTAAAAAAATCGTTTTTTAAATTTCAGTCTTAGTAGCTGCAGATCTACAACTTTTATTTTAAGCATTTTTCTCTACAGAGCCTACTTTAGCGTGAAATAGTGATTTTCCCTTATTTTTAACCCAAACTCAGGTTGATTTTCATTTTGCGTCTTTCACTCATGATTAAAATTAGGTTATGTTTATTGAGGTTAGTTTTTTGTTTATTTCTAATGTTTTATTACTAATGTTAGGTCATATTGGTCATTATTTGCATTGACAAGAGAAAGTCGTGTGAGTGTTTCACCCCAGATTTTTAAGTATTAGACAGCTTCAGAGGTGCAAAAAGATTGGAGTAATGCGGTTGATATTAGATCTAGAAATGAAAAACCTCGTACTGCATTCAGAAATATCAATCGAATTTCGTCCATCAGGGATATTGGACTCACTATTTAACAATGAACTTAAAATTATTATTTAACTGATAAGAAATAATTAAAATAGTAATTGATGATAAATTTAAAGGAGCTTACTAAAGTAGGATCATGATAAAGGATTACTAAATTATTTAAGACAGCAAGAGATCATTTTAATTATTTTTGCGAAATTTGATGAAAGGTTAAGTGTTTTGAGTGATTTAAACAATTTGACTCTCTTAAATCTCTGACGAAGATAACTCTTTCATTTAGTAAGCCTCTTTCTTGTTCCTAAAATGGTATTGTATAGCTTTCATCTCCCAAGTCATTCTTACATCGTTAAATAAAATCTTTTAAATGTATAGTACTGTCAGAATAACAGAGTAACTGATTTAAATTAATATTGTTCTCTAAACTACCGTAGAATTAACTAATGGTACGGGAAATAGCTTTAACTTTCTCGTAAATACAAATTTATATTAACTAAAATTGTAACGAAATTAAATTTTGAATGAAAAAAATATAATAATATTCTGGTGTGAAACACTCACACAATTTTCTTTTGCCAATGTAATTAATGAAAAACATAACCCTAACAGAGTTACTGATTTAAATTAATATTGTTCTCTAAACTACCGTAGAATTAACTAATGGTACGGGAAACCGCTTTAACTTTCTCGTAAATACAAATTTATATTAACTAAAATTGTAACGAAATTAAATTTTGAATGAAAAAAATTATAATAATATTCTGGTGTGAAACACTCACACAATTTTCCTAGCCAATGTAGCCTAATTAATGAAAAACATAACCCTAACAGAGTTACTGATTTAAATTAATATTGTTTCTCTAAAACTACCGTAGAATTAACTAATGGTACGTGAAACCGCTTTAACTTTCTCGTAAATATAAATTTATTTAACTAAAATTGTAACGAAATTAAAGTTGTGAATGAAAACAAATTATATTAATAATCTGGTGTGAAACACTCACACAATTTTCTCTTGCCAATGTAATTAATGAAAAACATAACCCTATGTTTGACTAAAAGTAAATAATTTAGTAAGAAAAACATGGTCTAATTTTAATGATGAGTGAATGATGCTAAATGAAAATCAACCTTGGTCGGACTTACATGAGTGAAACATGGAAAATCGCAAATTAAACTAAGTTCTATGGAAAAATATGCTTAAATTAAAAATTTTAGGTCACTTATTCTTTTATACCTTCAGTCGTATAGCCCAAACTTTTTCCAAAATGCATAAATATTAAGGCCGCCATCTTAAAAAAACCCATTCGTTACCGATTTCAATGAAAAAAATACATAAAATCACTAATTGACGCTGTACAAAAAGCTGTAGAAAATATAAAAAAATAAAAGTTGTATTTTTTTTAAATTTTGTATAACTTTTATTCCAAGCATTTTTTTAAGCAGAGCCTAGAGTTAAGCGTCAAATAGCGATTTTCCGTATTTTTAATTTCTACAGAAGTTGATTTTGATAACATCGTTCATTCACGATTAAAATTAGGTTATGTTTTTCATTTTACATCGTATACTACTGATTAAACATAAGTTACATTTTTGTTCATTACTTACATTGCCAAAAGAAAGTCATGTGATTGTTCCACACTGTTACAAATCTGTCTATGTGGTAAATCTATAACTATTCATATCTAAGCAACATGATTATACATTAGTATAAATCAATTTGTCAATTTATGTGAATAATTGTAAATTCGACTCATAAAGCATTATAATAATGCTGAAAGTGCTAATAATGATAAAAGCATTATTAATAATTACTATAGTTAAGTACTATCATTATAATTACAATTAACTATGTGTTAATTACTAATCAATTTAAAACGATCGCCATTTTGAACTTTATAAACATAATAGCTTCATAATTATTATTCTCTAATAAAGTATTGATACAAAATACGCCAAAAAGGGGTTTTTTACCCTGTCGTCAAAAGCAAATACCCTATTGCTTTTTTGTTTTTTTTGTTTTTTTTTATTTTATTATAATTTTACTATTTTCTTTTTTGTAAGTATTGAGAAGTTATATGTTGTAGCGGACCTGTCCCGACAATTCCAAGGTTAATCACCTCTCAGAGTCTTCATCACCGTGAACGAATCAAGTTTATTGCGTGACTTATTTCGATTCGTAATAATAAAGATATATTTTAATGTGTTTTTCTTTTTTTATTAAAACGAAGGCTTAAGATCATTAATTATTAGTAAAAATTTCGATTATAAGGCAAAAAACACCTTTATAATTGTAGCAAATTGACTCTTTAAAAATTGAAAAAAGTGAGAGTTGATAAATCGTTAAACGATTTTTGCTATAGGACAAAGTAAATGTTCTCAAGCACTGTATGACAAAAAGAAGCATTGCCTAGCTCCCGAAATAAAACGTATAGAAACACAAAATAATACGGAAGAATATGTTTTATATTAAACCAGAAAGGTCATAGATTTTATTTTGTTTTATATTTTAAACAGTATAAATTTTGAACTACAAATCGCAAATAGCAAATAAATTTGGTCTTAAAATTTCTTATCAAAAAACTAAAATCATGATCACAGAACCCGCTCTGCATTGGTTGAGCAAATGTAAATGGTAACTTAGTCGATATTGTCGAAGAATTTAAATATCTTGGCGAGACAATAACTTACAACGGAAATAAGAAAGCGATCTGGAAAATTAAAACTAACAAAATAGCGAACGCCCAGCAACTTACCTAGAACACACACACCAAGAAAGACCTATATAATTCAATATACAAAACAGTAGTACAATCGGAAGTCACTTAATGCTGCGAAACTATTTCTAATTTAAAAACTAAAACGAGACCGAGAGAAATTCTTAAGATAGAAAGAAGAATCCTTAGAACTTTCATAAACAAAAAACGGAAACTCAACGACATTTGGATCTTAATGTCTAATTTTAATGAAATTTTTAATGTTTCTACCATGAAATTGAGCTAATTACTGACATCACGCGGAAGAAACGAATTTCTTTCTTCGGGCATTTACTTGGAATACCGGACAATGGAGTAACTAAACAATTCATTTCTTTAATTAACTCGTGGAAAAATCCTCCAAGGTGGTTGGCCGAAATAAAGCAAGATATGCTCTGTTTTTTTGTTTAACGTCTGACTGCTCTGCAATTACAGCTAACGCAGACGGTGAAGTATGAAATGATTGTTTTGTAACGTATGAAAATATGCCGTGCCTGAATGGGATTCGAACCCAAGACCGCATGATGAGAGGCGAGCACGTTATTAACTACGCCAATGCGGCCGGCAAATATGCAGAGCTTAACATAGTAGAACAAGATCTTTTAGAAAAATCTGAACAGCTTAAGTTGCTTAATGGTAAAAGCACAAGATTCATCGAAAAACTCGAGCTCCGTTGTCAATGATTTATATAAATAAAATCAGACAGATCAGATCCGGTAACATTTGTAAGCAATGTTACTTAGTTGCCTTCGTTTTATAATTCATCTACTGCGCTGTAGGCTTCTGCCATCTTGTGTTGGTTCTATGCACTACGTTGTGTGTATCGTTTCTGGTTCGGTTTGGAGGGGGGAGCCGGTTTCTGTGCTCAGCTGTTTCGTGCACTGTACCGTTCTCTTCTTGAAATATGTAGCGGCCATTGCAGTCCTTTTTTTTCTCCGTAATTGTTATACAGTTTTGCCGGTTAAATTTTTTTAATTATGGCTTGATCTGTTGTTTTCTTCGCGCATTCTATGGTAAGATCTGCTATTAACTTTATTTTGTTGTAGTGAATGCGATGAACTCTTTATAGCTGAGTTAATTTCGTTAAAAATAAACTAGGTGTGGCTAGTAAGGTACTTATTTTAAACATTACTTTCCTTATTGCATTTTTGTGATATTTTTTTATTTTATTGCCACGAATTCGTATTGATTTGTTTTCAAAATTTAAAAAATAATATTTTGTAACATTAAAATTTTGATTTAAGCATTTCGGCTGTAACTAACAAACTTGCTTATTAATTAATTTTAACTAATATAAATTGTTAATCTGAGTTCTGAAAATTCACTAATGATACATTTGTATTTCTATTGGATAATTTTTTTAAATTTTGTATTGTATTGTTTCGTAATTGCTATTGTTAACTTGGTTTTATAATTATTTTATTATTTAATTGGTTTTTAAGACTATTTTGGGATTTTTCTCATTGTAGGGTCCCAGTTCGAGTACCACTACTAGTATAATGTAACTAAATCCATCCAACATTGGTTTTTTTGGATCTGTAAAACTTTTCTACTACACCGATACCATATGCAAATTGTGATAATAGGAAAATGTACCTTTGTGTATTCTTCGACATACCAAGTTTTGCCTGTCTCAACAGTGTTTCACATCATACTGATGAAAATATAGTTTCATCTTAATTATGCAATATTATTAAAACCCAAAGTGTTAAGCATACAAGGTTAAGTGGTTTATTTTATTGATCTCAGCGTACCGGTATGTACATGAAATTAATTTTATTTATGATTATTTTACTCTTGTTCGTGATGAAGATTTTTGGAAAACAATTTTCTGGTCGTTGAATTTTGTTTTTTTAACTTGTATGAACTTAAATTCATTGAAAACTTTTTTGAAATTATCTGAGAGTAACATTAAATTTTCTTAATACTAGAGCATATTTTATTTTGTTTTTCTTAACTTGTATGAACTTAAATTCATTGAAAACTTTTTGAAATTATCTGAGAGTAACATTAAATTTTCTTAATACTTGAGCATTTTTAATTTTGTTTTTTTTTAACTTGTATGAACTTAAATTCATTGAAAACTTTTGAAATTATCTGAGAGTAACATTAAATTTTCTTGATACTTGAGTATATTTAAATTTAAACTTCTGGTAAAACCTAAATTTTGTTTTTTTTGAAAAGGAAGAAAATGTAAAGTAATTATTTAAAAGTTTATATATTTATATATATTATTCAAGTTTTCTTTTGACCTATACAAATTTCTTTCAAGGGTATATCAAATGAATTAATTTTAAAGGTACTAAATATTCTTATTGATGATAATTTGGTAATTATTACTATATTTATTAAATACTTTGTTATTTTCTGCATTTTCTTGAATTTTATTTATATGCCACCACAACGTCCCAAAAATTTTTTTTTCTTGATCCTTCGCCAAGCTTGCCAAAAGGGGATAGTTTTACCTGGAGGCAAGAGGGGATTACAATCCCAAAAGTTAAAGAATTACCGAGAATAAAGTAAGAACCCTAAAACCAAAAAGAAGGAAGGAAGAATTTCTAAATTTTATTCAAATGGTCCAATGAGACCGTAAAAGCAAAAACCAAAAACAGATGTAAAATCTCACTTTTTTCTTTCTCTTGCTCTGTATGAATATAGGTAAGGAAAGTTATGTTTTCATGTCAATTTTTCGAAATCAAGTGTTCAACACGACCAAAAAACATGTTTTACCGATTGGTCTACGTTTCTCTCTCTCTCTCTCTCTGTATGTTTTTTATGTATGTGTGCGTAAATAAAATTACTAAAACAGAAAATGGTACGAAGTTGAAACTTGGAACCGAAGTTCCAAGAGGGGACCACCCGGCAGGAACATTTTCATTAAAATCGGTCCAAAAGTAGCATCCGTGCAATTTTTCACTAAACACGAAAAACTCGAGCTCCGTCGTCAATGATTTGTACAGAAAAAATCAGACAGATCAGATCCCAAAATATGAAGAATTATTGGAAAAAACGTAAGAATCCTAATACCAAACCAAGAGGATTTCTAAATTTTATTCAAGTGGTCCAATGAGGCCGTAAAAGCAAAAAAAAGTGTAAAACCTAAAACAACTTCATTAACGATTCTGATCTAAAAATAAAACTCAAGTTCAAACCTACCAAACAATCTTCAATTAACATTCTTCCAAGGTTAGTTTCTGGATACGTCGTATTTTCTTCCAAATTTAAGAAAGAAAAAAGACTAAGGAACACAAATTAACATCTGTCTACATACAACTTCTAATTAGAAACTACGGAATATTTTACAAGAACTTTACCGCAACTGTTAAACGGAAAAGATTGATTAGGCACATTTAAATTACTGTATTTAGTTTGCATAAATTAATTACATTAAAAATAATCAATTTAAAACAAAGAACTATTGGTTTTAAACAATTTGTATTCGAATTTATTTTAATTCATTTGAAATCAGTATATTTGTTTAACATATAAACAGAAAATGTAAACAGTATTAACAATCAGACTCTGTCTGTACCATTCTCACTGTAAAGTCGGGAACATGGTAAATGAATTAAATACCTTAGTCCGTCGTAGATATCACTTTATGTCCTGTAGCCCACACAAATGTGTCACACTGATTGGATTGGACTCTCCTTTGTTCATTTCACCTCGATCGTAAATAAGTAACGTATTTTATAGTTTTTTCTTTGTCAACATTTTTTGATAATTTTTTATAGTTTACGAAAAAAATGGTGGAAATTTAACACATACAATAATAATTTTATGAGTTCTTACATCAATTAAATGTTGCATATAAAAACCTCCGTTTAATGCGGTAGATTATTCTGTACTACAAAGTGGGAAGCGTTTCGATTAACTAAGTTTGGAAAATTTAACGTCATTGAAGTTCGATTCATAGTTATAAAATAACAAGATATCAGATATCTCTAACGACAAAAGATTTTCTTCAATTTCTTCTTAGCTTGCCAATCCGCTTCGATGCTGGCGATCATCATGGCAATAATTTTGACCTTGCTGGTTGGTTATACAGCTTCTAATACCATAAACCTCAAAGAAACCTCAAAATTCACTAGTGTACATCTATTAAACTGTTGCCGACAACACGTGGCGAAACCTTGCTTGTGATTTTGGTGGCCCTGAAAAGGGCCGTTTAATTTTTTGGAGGTCCTGAGAAGGACCGTGTAAGTTTTTTGTGGTGGGCCTAAAAAGGGCCGTTGTTGGTGGTCAGAAGCGGAGCCCGAAGAGTGACAGCTCGGCTACCGGGTTCAGGTCTAGCCTTTCCTCAGCGGCAGTTGGGTCCCCACTGCAGCGAGGCAGTGGTGGCCCCCAGAGCCCCGCATTGTCGGGTCGGCGAAGGCTGTCCGGTGCGGAAATGTGTGTCCGCCACCGGTAGATAGGCCAGGGATGGTGTGTCCGGTCTCAGCTGGGCTCTTCTTTGTTGCTCTTCTTTCTTCTTCTCCGTTTAGGAGTTGGTAGGCGAATGCGACTCGCGAAATCTGATTTCATGATTGTCCATGTTGAGAGGGCTAAGAAGCCCTATGTTGGCGACATCGTGTTAAGGAACATCTGGTCGCTCGTAGAATAAAATCTCAGAACTAATGCAACTCAAGGATTGAGGAGAATTGTATAAATAAAAGATTTGGATTCGGGTTCTGCAGGGTAGGGGGAGACATGAAGTCTTAGAAGATATAGATTCAGTGTCTTAGGTGTCTTAGGATCTGATTGAAGAGCGCTGTTAAATAATTGGCACTCGATCTGCTAGTTCCAGGACTACAAAAAATAGTTCTGTTTCTTATCACAAGATCAGCCAATTATATAACTGAACCATTTATGAACAGAAGAGGTAGCGGGTAAAAGATATCAGTTACAGTTATCTCCTCTAAGAGTAATGAACTTCATTATACAGCCAGACCCTCTGGTAAATGAAGTAAAGGTGCCATTTGCAAGGTGGAAAGTAGATGCTTTTCAGAGGGTCCGGCATTCTGATAAGCATATCTTTCCACCCAGTGAGAAAGGAATGATAAACCACATCATTCCTCTTTTTACTTACTAAACCCTCTAGAGGTTTAAACCAGCCTTTCGACTGAAGACCGAAACAAGAATTATAGTTTGATGATATTGGTTGCTGTACCACTCATAAAGTAAATTTTATAGTAAGTACGAAAATTCTCCTGACTTTGTTTATACCGCGGTAGGTGAAATAACGCGTCAGTGAAAAACTCTCTGCACCTACGTTATAACCGGCGACCACTGTACTTCATTCCGATGATTGCAGTGCTATTACACTATCTTGATTCATAATTTTGCATAAATTTTACCTGAATAAGTAAAAGTTAATAACCATGATCAGTTACGTCAATTAAACAATGAATAAAAACTTGTTGTTGTTGTTTAGGTCATCAGCCGAAAGGCTGGTTTGAACCTCTAGAGGTTTTACTAAGTAAAACAAGGAGTGAGGTGGTTTACCATTGTCTTTCTCACTGAGAGAAAAATTACGCTTTTCATCATGCCAGGGCCTCTGGAAAAGCACATATTTTCCACTCTGCAAATGACACCTTCACTTCATTCACCACAGGGTCTGGCTGTATAATAAAATTCATTACTGTCAGAGGAGATAACTCTGATTAGTGTCTTTTGCACCTCTACCTCTTCTGTTCTTAAATGATTCAGTCATTTAATTGGCTGACCATGTGATAAGAAACAGAACTATTTATTTTATCCCTGCAACTGGACAGATTGAGTGTAAATAAATTGACACTCCACCTGTCTGTTAAGGGCAGAATAAAAACTTAATGTGTTTAATTCATCAATTCATACTACGTGGTTTTGGTAAGCATGTAATCGATTTGTAGTTTACATTAAGTCGTATTCTATCGCATACTCTACAATATCATTGCTAGTAGTATATGTGATGCATGTAGAATAGATATACACACGTATTTACCTCATCTAAATTCCCTAACATGGTGTAGTGAATGTAGACGACACGTTAATCCATATCAGTACGGCTAATTATACAAACAGTAGTATATCTGACTAGATTACATATCATATCCCCCTCACTTCAAATCTCATTACAATTTGAAATTAGATTCATTAAGACTATATATATTACCTTCAATACATACATACCTACAATTTTGTGCAGATTTTAAAATCAATAATTCCGTTAAACTTCTATATTTTAAGGATGTATACAGTACTGAAGATAACAGAATATAAGAAGTATTTATAAGATCAGCTGCCCATAACAGACAGATAGAGTGTCAAATTATTTACACTCAATCTGTTCGTTGCAGGGCTAAAATAAATAGTTCTATTTCTTATCACATGGTCAGCCAATTAAATGACTGAACCATTTAAGAACAGAAGAGGTAGATGTGTAAAAGACACTAATCAGAGTTATCTCCTCTGAAAGTAATGAATTTCATTGTACAGCCAGACCCTGTGGTGAATGAAGTGAAGGTGTCATTTGCAGAGTGAAAAATATGTGCTTTTCAGAGGGCCCGGCATGCTGATAAGCATACTTTTCCACTCAGTGAGGAAGGCAATGGTAAACCATCTCACTCCTCGTTTTACTTAGTAAAACCTCTACAGGTTCAAATCAGCCTTTCGGCTGTTGACCTAAACAACAACATAAGATCAGAAGAAGTAGAAGCGTAAACGACACTAGTCAGAGTTATTTCCTCTAAGACTAATGAATTTCATTACAGTCACTTGAGTCACGAGTTTGCCCTTGTTTGCAACGAGGGGTAAAGAGGAAATAGCATCACTGCGCATGCGCGACTGCTTTAATTTCAGTACGACAAACATAACAACTGATACTATACCCAGAGCATATACAGTATATCGCGGAACCTTTTGTTCGTTAACTGTACGAATATAACTTTTTGTTATCGTAAACACAAATGTTGGTTTCTCGAAAACGTGGTTGAACTATTCACAGTGCTGAACGCAATGTAACAGAATGTTGTAAAGTTGAAGCTGAACAAAAATGTCCATCCGTGCCTCTTAACAAAAGCCGTGAGCGAGCGGCTAACTACTGTGATGTTTCTCTTTGCACAATACGAAAAATAAAGAAGGAAATTAAGGACGTGAAGAAGCTATTCTTCTACAGTTTTGTTGACACCTTGTAAAAAAAGAAAACGGTTAGGATACTAGAGAGACTGATAATAAAAATGCCGATGACAGCAATAGTAAAGAAGGCGATACATTCGTAATCATAGTAAATCTAACATTTCTAGTCATGTAATTAAGTTATAGGCAATATTACAGGTCACATTTATTTCTTATAAGGTTTATGAAGAAAACATTTTCTTGGAATGAACCACAGCTGAATGAACCAAGGCAATCTCGTGACTTCAGTATCTATACACAGCCAGACCCTTTGGTAAATGAAGTGAAGGTGTCATTTGCAGGGTCGAAAGTAGATGCTTTTCATTGGGCCTGGTATGCTGATAACAACACTTTCCACTCAATGAGGAAGTAACTGGTAAACCACCTCACTCCTCGTTTTACTTAGGTTTTACTACAGGTTCAAACCAGCCTTTTGGCTGATGACCTGAAAATCACCAACTACATAACAGTACTGAAAAACTTCACAAACTAATTTAAACAACTGAATTAAAAAAGTATAATATAAAAAAATAAAAAAATCCTTCTCCTAAGTAACAGTTCAGCGTGTTAGACTGCAAAGCAAAAGGTACCGGGTTGAATTCTCCTTTATGGTCTGGAAATTTTAGAAACCCTTTAATAATTGAATACTAAAGTAGTTGAATACCGAGTTACTAAAATGACTTTAAATAAATTAAAAATTGTTAGAAGTTGTAGCGCACTAGGCTGCAAAGTGCAAGGTCTCCCATTCAATTCTGATTAGTTTCTAGAAATTTTTAACACGTTAAAACCCATCTTAGGAATCCATGAATAGAAAATTTCCACCAGGCCATACTTAAACTCCCTTTTTTCATTCCATTCTCGCGTCCTTTCATTTTCTTCCTTTTCTTTCTCCTCGCTCCCTCATTACTCTCATACTCATACTCATTACACTCTTTCACCATCCCCACCTTTTTCCACTCACCCCTCAACAATCACTTTCTCCCTTACTTTCTCTTCCACCACACTCTGTTCCATCTACACCCTTCCTTCCTCCCTCACCCAATAGTACATTTGTGTAGAACGTTATCTTTTAAACAATGAGTTGAATTTAAATTTTGATTTTGTTGGTAAGGTCATCAGCCGAAAGGCTGGTTTGAACCTGTAGAGGTTTTACTAAGTAAAACGAGGAGTGAGGTGGTTTACCGTGCCTTCCTCACTAAGTGTAAAAGTAAGCTTATCAGCATACCGGGCCCTCTGAAATGCACACATTTTCTACTGTCCAAATGACAACTTTACTTTATTTACCATAGGGCCTGGCTGTATAATGAAATTCATTACTTTCAGAGGAGATAACTCTGATTAGTGTCTTTTACACCTCTACCTCTTCTGTTCTTAAATAATTCAATCATTGAATTGATCATGTGATATTAAACAGATCTATTTTTTTAGCCCTGCAACGAACAGATCGAGTGTAAATAATTTGACACTGTCTGTTATGAGCAGAAATTTTGATTAGTACATTAATATTCTTCATTTTTTACTTTATTAATAAGATCACATAAATATGTATCTTCTTCTTGTAATTTACATAAATTTCTGATTATTTTTATTAATTTATTGTCTACATGTACTTAAAACTGGCTATGGTGTATGTATTTGTTTTATCTAGTTGTTTTTTTACAAAACATTTCTACTTAGAATATCAGCTATCTTGTTATGTTTAGCTACCTTTGCAATGTTTAACTAAATCATACTTCTGTAACTTCAAAAACCATTTATTCAGTTTTGCTTTTAAAAATTTTAATGTAGTTAGGTAAGCACAAAATTATCAACAAAAACATGAAATTTGCCTCTTCTCCGCCCCTTCGTTCAAAACAAAGAAACAAAGTTGGGAATGAAACTGAAGATTTATTTAAATTTTTTAACAAGTAAAAAAATGCCTTAAAGTTATTATCTGAGAACAGATTCATAGTTACATTAAAATCTTAAATACCACTTAATGAGAAATTTTACTCAAAACCACTTTCATCTTGAAAGAAAGACTAAAATAAAAATAAAATTCACATTTTATACACACTCTTGTTCTTTTTCCAATACAATTTTTAACGAAGCAGTTACGCTTTTTATTCAATCAATTATTAACGGTAAAAATATAATTGATCTTTTAAGTCTAGAAAAATTGAAACAATTTTTCAGTGACGTTATAAAAGGTTTAAGAACGTTTAAATGAAATTAATTAAGACTTCAGCTTAAAAGAAAAGATTGCGGTACTCATCAATGCAATAAACCTTACGATTATTTCTAATATCAGGAGAGAGTAAAGTCGCAGATGTTTGAAGATCGAAGGTAATTCAATTTCGCAGACGTTTTCTTTTTTTATCTCTAGTGAATTAGGTCAAACAGACAAGATTTCTTTGTTAAAAAAATGTGTAGTAAATATTATTTGGTATAGCATAAAAGTAAATTTTATTTAGCGATAGCTGATTCGGTACCGCATTTGGCTATTAAATTGAAGGTCTTCGGTCAGCTACTGCAAAACTTTCACACCGTACAAAAGATTTTACTTTCTTTTGTCTATATGAATAAAAAGGAAGGAAAGTATTGTTTTCATGTCGATTTTTCGAAATCGAGTTTTCATCGAATCTACACGTTTTCAGGCCCCCTGAACCCAAAAAACATGTTTTTAGCGATTGGCCTGGGTGTGTGTGTATGTGTGTGTGAACAGAATATCTCAAGAACGGAACATCGTATAAACTTAAAACTTGAAATTTAAGTTACATACTACTACTGAACCCGACACGAACATTTTCATCATATTCGGTCAACTGAAAGTTCATTCGTGTAATTTTTCACTTTTTTGCGATTTTCTTAAAAACGGGTCCTACGACTTTTTTTTAAATCGCCTTATTAACTAAATGTTTTATGCTCTACAAGATAAGGTAGGTGCCATGTCTACTGAAATCCTTGGAAAGGCTGTTTTTGCGTGAAAAAATTGTTTTTTTTAAGATTACGGCTTTAATATGCATTTTTGCGCAAAAATTTATTATAATAAAAGTTATAGAGAGTTTAAAATCTTACAACTTTTATTTCAAACATTTTTTTATAACGCTTGTTTTAGCGGTAATTAGCGATATTGTGTTGTTTTTCCCACAAAACCGTGTAAAAATTCGATTTTTTTATTATTTCAGCCTTAGTATGCATTTAACGACAAAAAGTATAATCAAATTTATACGAAATTAAAAGATCTACAACTTTTATTTAGAGTATTTTTCTCTACCGAGCCTAGATTAGCGTAAAAGAGTGATATTCCTTATTTTTAAGCCTAACTGAGGTTGATTTTCATTTTGCGTCTTTCATTCGAGATTAAAATAAGGTTATGTTTTTTGAGGTTACGTTTTTGCTTATTTCTAATGTTTTATTACTAATGTTAGGTTATATTGTTAATTATATGCATTGGCAAGTCGAGTGAGTGTTTCACACCAGATTTTTTATAAATATTCCACAATCTGTAGTATTCACTAACGAACAAACGATTTACTAATATTTTGACTGAACAGATTGGTTATTGGAGTTTGTTTGTTTTGGCTGTTTTAAAGCAGGTAGTAGATGAGAAAAGTAAACCTCTACAAAAGATTTACCAGCTTACTGGTAAGCTAATATAAAAGAAGATGCAGCAGAAAAGATTTTTTTTAAGCCTATGTTTTGTTAAGAGATAGGATTAGCTGTGTTGCGAAGAGGTAACTTCCTCTAGTGGAAGACTATGTGTTTCTGTCTCTGGCTTGTGTTTCTGGCTTTCCTCATTCCAAAAACGATCGCCTTGCTACGAATACTGCTAGGCCTCGTTTTTTTATTGCGTTCAGGAGACTCCCGAAGGACTATAGGACATGTTAAGAAAAAGTAATAACACCTGAAATACAAAATTCAGTCATACATTCATTCATCTACTGTTTAGAAAGAAATTCTTGTACACTATAAAAAGTTTTACCAAGTAATTTTTCGTATTTTTTAAAAGTAATGTAAATTATCACATTTTAAAAATTGAGGTAATATATTGAAGTAATTTCTCCCCGCATAAGTAGGTTTTTATTAAATAAATTTCGTGTTATGGTTACCACATAATAATATTCCTAATATTCATTTTTTATTTATTTATTATTATTATTATTATTTATTATAATTATTTATTTTTACTTTCTCTTGCCTATGTGTGTGAATATATAGGAAGGAAAGTATTGTTTTCATTTCGATTTTTTGAAATCGACTTTTCACCGGATCTACACGTTTTCAGACCCCCTGAACTCAAAAAAACATGTTTTTAGCGATTGGTCTGTGTGTGTGTGTGTGTGTGTGTGCGCGCGCGCGCGCGCGTGCGTGAGTGTGTGTGTCTGTGTGTGTGAACAGAATATCTCAAGAACGGAACATTGTACGAACTTGAAACTTGAAACTTAAGTTACAACCTTTACCGGACCGGACATGAACCATTTTCATCAAAATCGGTCAACCGGAAGTAGTAATTTATTCGTGTCATTTTTCACTTTTTGCGATTTTCTCAAAAACTGGTCTTACGATTTTTTTTTTAAATCGCCTGGTTTACTAAATTTTTTATGCTCTACAAGATAGGGTAGGCGCCATGTCTGCTGAAACTTTTGGAAAGGTGGTTTTCTCACAAAAAAAAATGTTTTTTACGATTGCGACTTTCATATGCATTTTAGCGCAAAAATATATTTAATAAAAGTTGTAGAGAATTTTAAATCCTACGTTTCTTCTTCCAAACATTTTTTTGTATAACGCTTAGTTTAGCGGTAATTAACAATTTTCGGTATTTTTCTCACGAAAACGTGTGAAAAATCGAATTATGCATTCGAGTATCCATTTTACGACAAAAATGTATATATAATAACATTTATAGGAAAATAAAAGATCTACCACTTTTATTAAAAGTATGTTTCTCTACAGAGCCTACTTTAGCGTGAAAGAGTGATTTTCGTATTTTGAAGCCAAACTGAGATTGATTTTCATTTTGCGTCTTTAACTCATGATTAAAATTAGATTATGTTTATTGAGGTAGTTTTTTTGTTTATTTCTAATGTTTTATTACTAATGTTAGGTAATATTGTTAATTATTTGGATTGGCAAGAGTAAGTTGTGTGAGTGTTTCACACCAGATTTTTACTATTCATTTTATTATGCCACCCGACATGATACAAAACAGTCGAATGTAAATCAAACAAAAAAACAGTTAGATTGTATAAAATAAAGTAACACTAACATTTCTGTACATCGAATTGTATACAATGCGTTAAATTCGCTGCACATTGAAAAGGTACTTCACAGTGACTATTCTCTCTAATGAAAATGGTGTTTATTACATCAGATTTGGGTAGCAACGCTTCGTTTGATGATGATGATGAAAAGTTACAATCAATCAAGTAACAACACAATAGAGCCTTTCTGACTTTTATTGCAAAATATAAGTTAAAACTCAGCGACACCGAAAGGTTTTTAAAAAAACAGTCATAAATTGCAAAATTTAAAAATACAGTCGAACTTTGATATAACGAAAACCTTGATTATACAAACATTTTTACTGCACCGTGACATTATAATTAAACTATATGTAAATTTACCTCGATTTAACGAATAAGTACCTTCATATAACGAAATAGTGTTATTTGCTCTGAGAGTTTTAAGGTAGATTTTTACTTTCTCTTGCCTATATGCATATATAGGAAGGAAAGTATTTTTTCATGTCGATTTTTCGAAATCGAGTTTTCACCGGATCTACACGTTTTCAGACCCCCTGAACCCAAAAAACATGTTTTTAGCGATTGGTCTGTGTGTGAGCTGTGTGTGTGTGTGTGTGTGTGTGTGTGTGTGTGTGTGTGTGTGTGTGTGTGTGTGTGTGTGTGTGCGTGTGCGCGCGCGCGCGCGTGCGTGCGTGCGTGTGTGTGTGTACAAAATTTCTCAAGAACGGAACACATTGTACGAACTTGAAACTTAAAACTTAAGTTACGTACCACTACCGGACCCGACACGAACATTTTCATCAATATCGGTCAACCGGAAGTAGAAGTTTATTCGTGTAATTTTTCACTTTTTTGCGATTTTCTCAAAAACTGGTCCTACAATTTTTTTTAAAATCGCCTGGTTTACTCAATTTTATATTCTCTACAAGATAGGGTAGGCGCCATGTTTGCTGAAATTCTTAGTGAGGCCGTTTTCACGTAAAAAAGTGTTTTTTTTAGATTACGGCTTTAATAGCGCAAAAATTATATAACAAAAGATGTAGAGAATTTAAAATTCTACAACTTTTATTTCAAACATTTTTTTGTATAACGCCTAGTTTAGCGGTAATTAGCGATTTTCTGTTTTTTCTCACGAAAACGTGTGAAAAGTTGATTTTTTTAAGATTTCGGCCTAAGTATGCATTTTATGGCAAAAGTATTTAATATCAAATTTATAGAAAATTAAAAGATCTACCACTTTTATTTAAAGCATTTTTCTCTACAGAGAGTAGTTTAGTGTGAAAGAGTGTTTTTCCGTATTTTAAAGCCAAACTGAGGTTGATTTTCATTTTGCGTCTTTCACTCATGATTAAAATCAGGTTCTGTTTATTGAGGTTAGTTTTTTGTTTATTTCTAATGTTTTATTACTAATGTTAGGTTTATTGTTAATTATTTGCATTGGCAAGAGAAAGTTGTGTGAGTGTTTCACACCAGATTTTTTTTATGTCCGTACCTGTTTACAAGCACAACGCATTATTAACTACATGGAAGAATGAAAGGTTTTTTTTATTCAATTCCTTAATGGGGTAACCCGAATTTCTTACTTATATAAATACAGTATTTAGAATACAGTATTAAGCTACAAATGAGTTCAGATGCTTTTAATTGTAGCCAAGATCTTTGTACGAGGTAAGTTCCTACTTAAAATCAATACATACTTTTTGTTCTATTATTAATCGTAATTACGTAAAACGTGATCTATAAAAAATTAATTTACCAGTTAAGACGTGTCTATTAAGAACATTAACTGTATTTAATTCATCATACAACGTGAAAAAAATTCGTTAATAAAAATTAGCTTGGAAATTCTTGTTACTTCGAAATAACGAATACCTCGATTTAACGAATTTTTTTCCAGGATTCTCGATTTCGTTACATTGAAGTTTGACTGTATAAAATTTTGATGTTTATATTTTATAAAAATATATTCCCTAGCTTAGTTTCTAGTTAATATTTTTGTTTTTACTGCATTTTTTCCTTTCACACTCCATTTTTTGACTGTGAATAAACATTTTATTTTAGAAAAAAGATCTAAAAGGTAGTAAAATATTTATCTGCTATACGGTGAGCAGGTCTGTAAAATTTACACGCTCTAACACATGTAAAAACAATAAAAGATTTTATTTCACCACCAAAATATTCAACACTATAACAATCAACATAAAGATTACTTTCTAATTCCAAAACTTAAATAAACTAATACAATATTCAATTGAGGAGCAAATTTTCAAAACATGTTTTGTCCCACGTTAGCTAATTTTGGCAAAACGCGAAAAATAATTACTTCAATGTTAAATCTGCGTAAACACCTAAACTTGTTACTTTATGTGATAGTTTTTTTCAGGTATTGTTTTCATGTCGATTTTTCGAAATCGAGTTTTCACCGGATCTACACGTTTCCAGACCCCCTGAACAAAAAAAACATGTTTTTAGCGATTGATCTGTGTGCGTGTATGTGTGTGTGTGTGTGTGTGTGTGCGCGCGCGCTTGTGTGTGTGTGTTTGTGTGTGCGCGCGCGTGTGTGTGTGTGTGTATGTGTGTGCTTGGTTAAAGTTCAGTGTTAAAAATAATATAATTAACATGCGCTGTAGCTGCTGCTTTAATTTGGATTATCATTTGTAGTGGATTGATTTGTAATTTTTGTAATTTTATTTGTAAACTTGTTCTTATGTATTTTTTTGTATATTGTAAAACACCCCTATCGCCGCCGATAACACACACACGGCCACAAAAAAACAAGCGACAGGTCGGACGGGGTGTAGACAAATAAAATAAAATAAAAAAATTTAGGAAGCGGTAAACAAACACGGGGATCGTTGCATGAGTGAAAAATAAAATCATTCACAGTAGGTTGCAAAAAATTTAATTAATAACAGAATAAGACTATCATATTATAAAGTATTAAACAGTAAATATTTCAATAACAAAATTTTAAAATCGGTAAAGACCGAACATTAGCAACAAATCCAATAATTACAATATGGGTAATTCAAAATTAATAACTTTATAAGTTGTAAAGTAATGCTTTTATACAAACTAATAATAGCATTTGTTTTGTTGGCCAACATATGCATATATTGATTCGGTTTTCTAATGACTTAGCAACTATTATGTTTAATTTTCAGAATTACTACATAACTATTAAATAAATAATTTAGGATCATTATTGCTTTCGTATTGACGTTAAATAAAGCAGTAAAATTTAAGATTATTTAGATTTACATAAGAATTTGAAAGAAAGACAAAACTAGAACTAAGCTAGTTATTTTAAATTTTAATATATAAAAAATTTTTGTGTTACATTAGGTTGTGCAAACGAAAATATTTTAATTTTTAACATTTAAATTAGTTAATTACAGATTATGAAACGACATGAAAATATATGTATATATATAAGGTAATGTCTCGACAAAGATTTTCTTGTCCATTACTTGCAATTTACATTAAGGTTTCGACTACAGAATCTTTCATGCAAGATAATTAAACATTTCACCGATTAACTGTTGACCGGAACTGAGGATTTCACAAAAATATAAGAAAGATGATGGTCACATACCTCATGTTAATAACACATATGTTGTAAAAAAAACTCACGAATCCCACAGGTAATCTTATTCTCAAAATGGTAGACATAACAGTATTGGAAAAGCTCCAGACATTTGAAAATCCCATCAAGACACAGAATATTGGCGAATGATGAAAATCATATTCGAGAATCGAATATCCAAATGATGATCAGTAAACTGAAGGTAGTAGACATTGAAATTCTGGATTGCAGTTTTATTTTGGTTAAAACTTGTTACCTCGAACCCGGTACTCCAAACCATGCACTCGAACCGTACACTCGAACTGTGTACTTGAACCCTGTAGCAAAGATCGGGCCAGTGTCAATAATTTATATAAAATAAACGATCTTAACATCAGCACAAGTCATAAGTTATACAATAAGATTTAGTAGTTTTTATGAATTAGGTTAAGTAACTTAAAGAAGTAAGAATTTCTACGAGCCGCAATACAATAAAATTAAAGGTACAAGACAAAATACAATTGAGCAATTACTATTGCAAAATGATCTTAATTAGAAAACATAATAACTTTTACAAATGAAATAATCGAAATTAAAATTTAGTTTTGTTGGATGTGACACGTATTCAGCAAACTGAAACAAGCCCAGACAGAGTAGCTTACTTTTACAAAAATATGATATTAAACAGCTCGTAGCAAAACTCACAACTTTTGGAATACAAAGAAAAATAAATAATCTTACCATTTCAATGAATGGGCAGACGTTTTACTTTAGCCAAAAGTAATAAACTGATAAATTAATCACGTAAAATTACAACATTACGGTATCACTATACTCGGTGAAGCGACGACAAAGAGTGTAGCCAGGCAACTCATGTAGGCAGCTTGTCGCGAGGGGCAGAAGCAGTTCGTACGAGAAACGAAGAGCGCGCCACCGGACGGCAGACAGTTCTACATCACAAGCAAAACAGTTAAGGAAACCAACACAATAAATTACGCCGACAAAACCCTAAAACACGTAACAATCTGTAAACAGATGTTACAGACTCCCCCCGCCAAGAACAAACAAAACCAAGAAAAGGTTTTGTTTGCCCCAGCCGAGAGGAGAAACAACAACAACGGGGAGTTTAAAGTCGTCCCCTAGCGCGACTGACATCAACCCCCCAACAGAACCCCACAGGAGTAGTTAAGGTCTTCTCCTTCGCGTGACCGACAAAATCGAAAGAAGGAGGACCGTAAAGGTCTCCGTAACCCTCCATCTTCCGCCCAGCTAAGGGAAGAGACCGAAGGCTCAAGAGACCCCACAAGTCCTTGGTGACTGCACTGACACATCCGCCCAACTAAGGGAAGATGCGGCAAATACAGCACCACCAACACCTTACCATCACCAAAACCCAAAAACATAACCAACCTAAGTCCAAGACACAAATAAACTAACCTAAGACAGAGGACTCACTATGTCCGACGGGCAAGAAACCCAAAGATGGCTTGAGAAAGCCAATTGATCAGAAGATCAAGGTGAGGGATGCGAGGACGTCTCCCCGAAGTATCCCAAAAATGCGTGAGGCACCAACCCCAAACGCACCAAACACAGGGTACAAAGACCCTAGCTAAGACAAATCAGGTAAAACGAGGTAATTCCCGACAAGGGTGACCCAACAAAACGAGGGCAACAAAACAAAGTAGAAAAAAAAGGGTTTTTCCAAAAGGAAATAAAAGACAAGTCAAAAGAAAAGGTAAACATACCTATCCAAGACATAAACAGGGGTAAATCCAAACAAACAACAAAACAAATATTTAACAAGAGCGGACAAAATCCACAGTGGATACGTCCAAATCGTCGCAATCGGAAACTTCTTCATCAGATACGGGAATGTCCTTATGTCGCACAGGCCCATAAGCAACCTTGAGTTGGGACAGATGAGCTTTCCGAACACACTCGGAACAGCCAGGACGAGCCAATTCCACTGTGACGGGAGTAAGGAATTTAGAAATAGTAAACGGCCCAAACCAGCGCGTCATGAGCTTGGCCGATTGTTTGTTAATAGCGGAGCTTAAATTATGCTTCATGCACCATACCAGGTCTCCAACTTTAAAATTGTTCTCAGTTCTTCCTTTGTTATAGCTCTGTGCGAAACGCTTTCGCGCCTTTATTAAATTATCCTTGGCACTTTTCCATACTTCGGTGGCAGAGCTAGCATCGTGCGGCAATAAATCATTTATTTTCCAAATATTGGATAGGGGACAGGAGGGAAGGATTTTAAAAATAATATTGAACGGAGAATTCTTAATGGAATCGTGAAAAGAAGAATTGAAGGCGAGCTGTAACCATGTGAGGGATTGGTCCCAATTAGATTGAGAATCAGAATGAAAGGCAATAAGAGCCGCCTTAAGATTTCGGTTGAATCTCTCGGCATTAGAAGGTTGGGGATGATAAGGGGATAGAGTAGAAAACTTAATACCCAGCGAGAACAGAAAGTTTCTGAAAAGATGGGAAGTAAAACAGGTAGCGTTATCGGAGATAACAATATCAGGAAAGCCAAAACTTTGAAAAACGTGATCCTTAAGGGATTTAATAGTGTTAGCAGAAGTAGCGTCGCGTACAGGACAAAGCCAGGTAAATTTCGAAAAGGAATCGACAATGACCAAAATATAACGATACCCACAACGGGTACGGGGTAAAGGACCTACATAATCGATGTGAAGAACATGGAAGGGGCGAGTGGGGACGGTGGAGGCTAAGAGACCTATTTTGGTGTTGCGAGAAGGCTTACTAGTGGCGCAGATGTTACAGGACTTGATACGATTTTCGATGTCTTTGGACATAGAGGGCCAATAGAAATACTGTGAAATTTTACGACGAGTTTTCATGAAACCGAAATGACCTCCTAACACAGAGTCGTGAAAATAAGCAAACACCATGTCAACTAATACAGAAGGGAGAACAATACGCGAAGGGAAGGTACCTAAAGGTTTAATACATAGGACACCTTTAGAAAGGTAAAATTTGGATGAAACAACACCGTCCTTTAGAGAAGAAATAATAGACAACAGCTTGGGATCTTGGTTTTGATAGGAGCTAATATCACCGAAGGCCAAAGGGAAATTATTGAGGATAGGGAAACATTCTATATCGTCTTCAGCTCCAACAGCTTCGTTCTCCTCGAACATTCGAGACAAGGTATCGGCGATCACATTTTGCGTTCCTTTTATATGTGTTACAGTAAATTTCAAGGACATAATTTTTGCGATCCAGCGCCCTAACTTTCCAAGAGATCTGGGTCGAGCTAACAACCAGGATAACGCTTGGTTGTCCGTTTCCAGAGCAAATTCGCGGTGTTCCAAATAGGGGCGAAATTTCTCCATGCCATACACCACCGCGAGGCATTCCAGTTCGTAAGCGGAAGCTTTTCTTTCTTGCTGCGTTAAACTTCTGGATGCATACGCCACGGGTTGACGTGAGCCGTCGATTTCCTGTAGAAGAACAGCGCCTAAAGCGCAAGAGCTGGCGTCGGTTTGCAAAATGAAACCATTTTCAAAGTCGGGTATCCTTAGCACAGGCGGGTTGCTAATAGCGCTTTTCAAGGTATCAAACGCCTTTTGTGCATCTTCACTCCAACAAAACTTGCTCCTTTTTCCACGAAGAGCATTCAGAGGAACGGCAATTTCAGCAAACTTTGGGATAAACTTCCTAAAGAAGTTCACCATGCCCACAAATCTCGACCCGGCCTTGGCGTTCTTAGGTGTAGGAAAATTTAAAATAGCAGATGTACGGTCGGGGTTAACCTTAACACCACCTGCTGAAATAAGGTGCCCAAGAAAACCAACTTCGCTAACAGCGAACTTCACCTTATCCGGATTTACAGTTAGACCTGCTTTAGACAAACGTTGAAGTATGTCACGCACGTGTTCAACATGAGCATCGAAATCGTTAGAAAAAATCAAAACATCATCCAAGAAATTAAACACATACTGAAATTTGACGTCATGGAAAATTTTGTCTAAAAGTCGAGACAATACTTGACCGCCGGTGGCTAAGCCAAAAGGAATACGTGTGAACTGATATAACATCCAAGGAGTGCAAAAGCTAGTCACATGCTTGGATTCTTGAGAAAGAGGGATTTGGTGGTAAGCGGAATTAAGGTCAAGTATCGTGAAAAATTTGGCCTTACCGAACCAATCGAAACAGGAGTGGAGATTGGGAAGGGGAACTGCTTCAACATCAACATGCTGATTGAGTTTCCTATAGTCGATCACCATGCGCGGTTTCCTGTCGTCACGAGTAACGACAAAAGCGGGACTAGCGTAAGATGAATTGCTCGGCTCGATTATACCCTGTTCGAGCAATTTGTCGACCAAATTGCGCAAAAGCAACATCTTAGGTGGGGCTAAAACATAAGGATGTGATTTCACGGGAACTTTACTATCTAATTTGACGTCATATTCAACAAGGTGGGTCAGACCTAAACGAGTCGTAAGTACCTCGGAAAAATCATTAAACAACTCCACAGCGCGTTCACGTTGTTCAATGTTAAGATGAGAAATAAGTTTCCCCCAGTCCATACTATCAGAATCAAGAGATTCTACTTGGTGATCTATAGAATTAGCAGAAATCGGACTACCGAATAAGGGTATTTTATATTTGGGACGGAATTTGAAATGAAGAAGACAAGAAGATAAATCAAGTACAAGACCAGTATGAATGAAGAAATCTGATCCAAGAATAAAAGAACAGGCCAGATTACTTGCTACAAGGATGGGAAAATTCCAAGTAAAACAATCAACTTTTATTTTACATAAGACTTCATACATAATGTCCAATTTGGAGCTAGTAGCTGATGAACACACAACGTTTGACACTTTTACAGATTTGAAGTTGCGAGAGTTATTTAAAGAATTAAAGGTATTCAAACTCATAAACGATCTTACAGATCCGGAATCAAGAAGAGCAGGAATGTCACATGAATTAAATTTGAGATTCACTCTGGGGCGACTCCTAACAGGACAAACGTTTATAATATTACTACGATTAGGCTGCAGTATGCCATCAACAGCTTTAGGCCAACGGACCAATCTTGAATAATTATTACCAAAGTGCGAATCGGAAACAAAATTCCGCCTAACATCGTTAGAATAATTGCGACTAACACGAGCGGTATAAATTCGCTTGCACCTGAAACGAGAACAATCCCATATGTAATGTCCCATAACATTACACAAGAAACATTGAGGAGGAAACTTATTATTAAAGTTAGACTTAAATTTCGAACAGTGAGGTAGGCTAACCGTATCTACCCCACTACACTCTAGTTTTTTTTGGAATATTGTTATTATTATTTGAAGACGAAGAAACATTTCTCCCTATTGCAGCCTTTCTAAAACAATTCGCAACGATGTGCCCTGGTTTATGGCAAAAATGACAGACGGGTACATTACTATCACGTGTTAATAATTTGATACTCTCGTTCACTTTCAGACGCCTGTGATCGGTGAACAATGTGTTCATGACTTGAACGCATAATAAGTTTAATTCGGTGAAATCACGCGGCCGATTGCTCATGACCAGACAAGACCTCGTTTCTGGCGACAAACCATCCACAATATTGCTGACAATTTCAGCTTCACTCAAACCTAACCGCAAAATAGCGGCAGATTCTTTGATTTCAGAGATATATCTATGCAGATCCTCTCCAACCATCTGACTCCTAAAAAACAAGTTTTGCTTTAACTCGACGAACTGCCGGGTAGGTATAAAAGTAAGGATAGCTTCACGTTGAAATTCACTAAAGTTTTGTGAAGAAGTGTGTTTAATTAGTACGTCACGTAATGGACTTACGGCGTAAGGCAATAGTAGGGAAACGATGCTTTTCCGGATATCAGGAAATGAATCGTGTAAGTTGATTCCTATACGAAACAATTTTAATAAATCGTCCACACTAAAACCATTACAGACCGGTAGTTTGCTTAAAAAATTTTCAGCCGGGTGGGGCAATTTACCATATAAGGAGTATGTAGGTCGTACTCCTTCCAGCACAGTGACGCTGTTAGTGTTATTAACAATATTAGAAGAAGGACTGCTATCAATATTATTTATGGCATTATTAGTATTTTTATTAACGTCCGTATTGGTAGTATTACCGGGAGGATCATTATCAATACACATACTGCTTACGGCTTTAATAGAGCTTTCAAGGTTTGAAATATGTTCGCCAAATTCTTTTATTTTATCAGAGTTCAACAAATCTTCGCCGCATAAGGATAATAACATGTTAAAACGTTTAGTAACGGATGATAACCGGCCTTTCAGGCCATTATAATATCTAACAGTAATCTGAGCTTCAATATTCTCCAATTCGTAGACAAAAGTATGCAAGCGCAAGGTTAATAGTTGAATTTCTTTTTCTAGAGGAAAAATTTTAAGATATTCAGGGGCGGGTTTTATATTTTGGGCAATGACCCTCCGTAACTTAACCCTCAGTTCGGATACGGACCCGGATACATTTACTCCCCTACAACGTAATTCATACAAGAGGTCGTCCTTGGTCAGATAATCAATGTAAATATTGTCATCAGCTGACTCCATGGCTGCCTGACAAGACATTCAAGTTTATAAAAAAAACTGACAAGTGAAGAAAACGTAATATAAGATATGGTATTCCAAAAGCTGTAAATTTTGAAAATATTACAATGTTTATTTCAGTTATTATTTCACTATGCAACGATTTACATAATTACAGTAATATGTCAGGTTAATGAAACAAAATACTAATAAATAAAATAGACCGACCTGATTATAAAACCACTTGTTCTGGTACCAATTTGTAAAACACCCCTATCGCCGCCGATAACACACACACGGCCACAAAAAAACAAGCGACAGGTCGGACGGGGTGTAGACAAATAAAATAAAATAAAAAAATTTAGGAAGCGGTAAACAAACACGGGGATCGTTGCATGAGTGAAAAATAAAATCATTCACAGTAGGTTGCAAAAAATTTAATTAATAACAGAATAAGACTATCATATTATAAAGTATTAAACAGTAAATATTTCAATAACAAAATTTTAAAATCGGTAAAGACCGAACATTAGCAACAAATCCAATAATTACAATATGGGTAATTCAAAATTAATAACTTTATAAGTTGTAAAGTAATGCTTTTATACAAACTAATAATAGCATTTGTTTTGTTGGCCAACATATGCATATATTGATTCGGTTTTCTAATGACTTAGCAACTATTATGTTTAATTTTCAGAATTACTACATAACTATTAAATAAATAATTTAGGATCATTATTGCTTTCGTATTGACGTTAAATAAAGCAGTAAAATTTAAGATTATTTAGATTTACATAAGAATTTGAAAGAAAGACAAAACTAGAACTAAGCTAGTTATTTTAAATTTTAATATATAAAAAATTTTTGTGTTACATTAGGTTGTGCAAACGAAAATATTTTAATTTTTAACATTTAAATTAGTTAATTACAGATTATGAAACGACATGAAAATATATGTATATATATAAGGTAATGTCTCGACAAAGATTTTCTTGTCCATTACTTGCAATTTACATTAAGGTTTCGACTACAGAATCTTTCATGCAAGATAATTAAACATTTCACCGATTAACTGTTGACCGGAACTGAGGATTTCACAAAAATATAAGAAAGATGATGGTCACATACCTCATGTTAATAACACATATGTTGTAAAAAAAACTCACGAATCCCACAGGTAATCTTATTCTCAAAATGGTAGACATAACAGTATTGGAAAAGCTCCAGACATTTGAAAATCCCATCAAGACACAGAATATTGGCGAATGATGAAAATCATATTCGAGAATCGAATATCCAAATGATGATCAGTAAACTGAAGGTAGTAGACATTGAAATTCTGGATTGCAGTTTTATTTTGGTTAAAACTTGTTACCTCGAACCCGGTACTCCAAACCATGCACTCGAACCGTACACTCGAACTGTGTACTTGAACCCTGTAGCAAAGATCGGGCCAGTGTCAATAATTTATATAAAATAAACGATCTTAACATCAGCACAAGTCATAAGTTATACAATAAGATTTAGTAGTTTTTATGAATTAGGTTAAGTAACTTAAAGAAGTAAGAATTTCTACGAGCCGCAATACAATAAAATTAAAGGTACAAGACAAAATACAATTGAGCAATTACTATTGCAAAATGATCTTAATTAGAAAACATAATAACTTTTACAAATGAAATAATCGAAATTAAAATTTAGTTTTGTTGGATGTGACACGTATTCAGCAAACTGAAACAAGCCCAGACAGAGTAGCTTACTTTTACAAAAATATGATATTAAACAGCTCGTAGCAAAACTCACAACTTTTGGAATACAAAGAAAAATAAATAATCTTACCATTTCAATGAATGGGCAGACGTTTTACTTTAGCCAAAAGTAATAAACTGATAAATTAATCACGTAAAATTACAACATTACGGTATCACTATACTCGGTGAAGCGACGACAAAGAGTGTAGCCAGGCAACTCATGTAGGCAGCTTGTCGCGAGGGGCAGAAGCAGTTCGTACGAGAAACGAAGAGCGCGCCACCGGACGGCAGACAGTTCTACATCACAAGCAAAACAGTTAAGGAAACCAACACAATAAATTACGCCGACAAAACCCTAAAACACGTAACAATCTGTAAACAGATGTTACAATATATAACCACCGTTAACTTCAGTTGGTGGTTATTTATTCGTAGTAGATAAGATATAATTTTGTATTTGTATAAAGTGGAATAAATATATTATTATTATTATTATTATTATTATTATTATTATTATATTTTTAAGGACAAACAGATTCTTTAACTTTAAATAATATATGTGTCAATTATCTGCGAACGAGCGGATTTCAACTTCTGCAAACGAAGTAAGAAATATTTATATTGTAATAAACATAATTGATTGTTTTTTATTTTGAAATAAGGAAGGAGAAGTGCAAGAAAAGAAGAATGAGGATTATTTTGAGTTTGGGTCCAGCTGTTTTGGATCTTATAGCTAATGTAGACAATGAATGATAATAAAAAAAAGAAGCGATGATAAAATGCCAGACTAGACCGGGAATCGAACCCGGGACCCCGGTGTAGAAGCCAATTGCGTTAAACACTACAACACGGGCTGATCAAGTGGAGGAGGAGGAGTAAAAGAAGAAGGAGAAGAAAAGGAAAAACGAATAGTAGTTACCTCCTTTTTTTTACTCTTTAGACGCAAGTGATAGAAGTACAAATGGTTTAGTTTTTCGTTCTACCCATAAGGAAGAAACGTGCCACTTTTGACAGGGGAGTAAGAGAGTTTGTAATGAGTGAGTGAGTGTGTTAGTGAGGACTTTCGCATTTAAGTAGATAATGCATATTTAACAATGTAGTTTACATTTTCAGCTGGGGGGTAATATATACTTTTACTTCTAATATTACTCTGTTCGGTCATAAATGAATTATGTTGGGCACGCCTTCTACCCGTGAGTTTAAAAGTAATAAATTGATTGGTTACTCGAATTTCCCTGTATCATGATTATATTATCCAAGTTTTCCTTCTATTATACATAACAGGTATGGTATCTTGTTACATCCCTACTCAGAATTTACGCTAAACTTACATCCTAAAACCGACTCCATATGTACTTATCGTTACATATTTTAAATATACACAGCGCTGAGAACGAAATTGTGGTGAAACAATACACCTTACAATCGGGGTCTAACGTATCTTTATATTTAAAAGGTTATTATTGTCTTTGTGGGTGGACAAAATAAGTAATTTAGAGGTTCTTAGATGAGTGGATGAAAGAAGAATTATACGAAAACATCTTATCAGAAGAAGGGATAGGTTAGTGGGGTATATCTTAAGACATCCAGATATTGTTCTATCCGTAATGGAGTGTAATATTCTGGAAGTGCACCGACCGGGACCGACGACACGTGGCAAAACCTTGCTTCCAAAATTTGTAGCTCTAAAAGGAGCGTTTAATTGTGTTGGTGGCCCTAAAAAAACGTCGTTGTTGGTAGTCGGAAGCTGCGAGCCGGCGTGGTGGAAGTGGAGCCCGAAAAGTAACGGCTTGGCTATTGGGTTCAGGCCTAGCCTTCAGCGTAGTTGGGTCCCCACTGCAGCGTGACGGTGGCCCCCAGAGCCCCGCAGTGTCGGGTCGTCAGCGTAGGCCGTCAGCCATTAGCGCGGCCTAGGCGGTTCTCTCTGGGTCGGCGAAGGCTGCCCGGTGTGAAAATGTAGCGTCCGCCACCGGTAGCACAGACCAGTGATGGGGCATCCGGTCTCAGCTGGGCTCTTCTTCTTCAGTCAGGAGCTCTTCTTTCTTGTTCGTCTCCGGTTGCGAGTTGATTGACGTGCTCTCGCGAGCCAGGGCTGTTGCTTAAATCCCCTCAGGCGAGTCCACTTCATAGTGGAGGGGTGGCACTGTAGGCTCTGCGCGTCTGTAGCGCTCTGCGCGGCAGGCAGGTACTGGGACCGTCTGCAGGCGCTAATATTGGTAGGGTAGTCGGCGACAATTTAAAGCAAATTACAAAGAATGTTAAGTGTTGCAGGTATGTTAATGTAAAACGACTAGCGCAAGATAGAACAGCTTGGAGAGCTGTATGGAACCAGTCGAGAGACTGAAGGAAAAAAAGATTGTCTTTTACAGCAGGAGTGGAAATTCTGCACCTTATATCATTAGATTAAAAAACACTCGAAATAAATTAAATGTTATTACCTCTAGGGCAAATAAAGTCACACCACAAACATCTTTTACATTCCTTGCTCCTAAGCTACTTTGTCAACTGTCGGAAAAATTAAAATATTCCCCTATATTAAATAATTTAATTACTATCCAACAATTAAGTTTCCAGCAACAATTTAATTCCGGCCGCATTGGCGTAGTTGGTAACGTACTCACCTCTCATCATTCGGTCTTGGGTTCGAATCCCATTCAGGCACGGCATATTTTGATACGTCACTAAAAATCATTTCATCCTTCACCGTCTGCATTAGCAGTAATTGGAGAATAGTCGGACGTTAAAAAAAACAATTAAGTTTCAATTTTTTATTAATTATAACTAATGTTTATCATTTAAATGTATTTACTTAGTTTTGAAAATTATTTGAGGAACTAAAGAACTAATTACATGGCGATAAAAAAATATCGATACTAACATAACTCTATTTTTTAGGTTATGTAACTGATTACCAGTAGAAAATGATGAATTTATAAAAAATTCGTTCGTCTTTAGTTTTGAGGTAGTAAATTTTGATATACATTTAGTTAAATAAGTTTATTTTTATATAAATCAACAAACTTCTTAAAAATCCGTTTAAAAGATCATACTACATCTGATAGTGTAAAAGATTTTTAAAACTTGACGTTTATTGCTAAGTAGACAGATGAATACGACAGATTTCTCACCTAAATTTATTTGACCTTAAACTTTATTGAGTACACGGTTATTTTTGTTGTGTTTACATTAAAACTGAACAGTTTCCAACAGATATTTTCTGTTTATTAATTGTAAATAAATACGTATTGCCCGTTTTTAAATGTTAAAAAATATCCTTTAAGAATATACTGTAACACCTAAGCCGTTTGTTTAGGATCTGGGTATAATAAATAATTTTGTAACAAATATTTATTTTTTAAACAAATATTTTCTGACCACAACCACGTCTTGCTGTTTTACCCATACGCATACAAACTATTTACGTAACACACAACCGGTCCTATAACGACACTATTTCGAAACGATCCGATAACACTAATTCAATTTACAGTCAACTACTAACTACAAAGGTGATAACTGTTTTTACACTTGCGGTGTGATAGTGAATCGAGTTTTTGATAGTTTCTCCGTTAAACCAGGACAAGGTAGAAGGAATCAAATTAAAAAAATGTTTTTACTAGTTTTGTTGAAATAATTCAATATGATATTCTGGTAGGGTTTACAGTAATTATTGTCTATTAAAAGAATAATAAATTAAACACAAAGGTTCGAGCATGCACTTCTAAACACTTCTAAACGAATTACTTTTAAAACGACCACTTTTTGTTTACTGTTCGTTTTCGTTTGGTAAAAGTTTTGATATGTTTTTCTTTGAATTTTTAAATGGTACTGTACACTAAGGAAAAATTTTCGTATTTTGTATTAAAAGTAGTTCAAATGAGCGTGGGTGGAATATTGTTGCTAGAAGAGGCTACCCAGCAATAGTTTGTCGGTAACAGCTGTGGGTGTTATTCACTATTCAAATCAAGAGGTTTCTGCTTGATTTTCACTTTAGACGTCGCATGGTCTGGTACCTCCTTATAGCTAGATCACGGTCTAATTGGTTCGTTTGGCTATTCAGTCGATCGTGAAATTTACTGTTGAATGACGCGGCTAGTTCTTTTACTGTCGGAATTTTTAAAGTATCGTGGAGGGTTTTGTTGCTCTTATAAAAGGAAGTCCAGAAGTAATTCTTAAATATTTTGACTAAAATGCCTGGATCTGCTTTAAATTACTCTCTCCTTACGCTCAATATATAAAATACGCTAAATCAAAGCTTTGCAGGGTTAAAAGTTTCTAAAAAATTTAAAATATCTTTTAGTATCTATCCAGTATTACATTGGTGGCTCAGTCGTTAGCATAATCAACAACTAAACTTTTCTAGGTTTTAATTGAAACCAAATACAGCGAGATTGTTTTTACAGAAGTATGAAGATATATTCCAAATCTAAGAAATCTCTTAACAGACTTAGTTGCACACAGATCCAACTATAAACTACACTGAACCATGCTTCCCGTGCATGCTCTATTAGTTCAAATTCATGCATCATCGCATACAATATTATACATACGAGTATATTATAAAATATTTTTTTTAGATTTTATACTTATTTACTATCAAATTAGGCTAAATTTAAGAAAAATATATAAGCTACATCTACTTAAGTTCTATTAAATACTGTAACATGGTAGAGAGATGCTCTAAAAATGGTTGAGGGAACGGATTGTTTATTGCTAGTAATTGTGTATAAATATTTTTTTTTATACGTCTGACTGTTCTGCTATTTCTGCTAATACGGACTGTGGATAATGATGATAATGAAAATTAGTAATGAAAAAATGCCAGACCTGACCGGGAATCGAGCCCGGGACGCTATAGTTATATAATTTAACGGTAAGTAGTTTTTCAGTGATTTTTTTTAGAAGGCGTGTTGCTGGAGTTCTCATTATGTGTCCCAGGAAGAAAATTCTTTTTTTCTCATTGCAGTTGTGACTGGTTCTATATCTTGTAGACTTGTTCGTTGGGTACAAGACTGTATTGTCCATCGATTTGGTGTTTTTTGTTGATACAAGTCCTTAAGATTCTTCTCTCGACTTTTTTAAGTTTCTCTTTGATTCCACCACAAACGATGCTGAAGACAGTTTCACTTCCGTACATCACTTGAGATCTAAGGACTGATCTGTAGTGATTAAGTTTGGTGTGTATTGATAAACTTTTTTGTTGTATGTGTTTTTGGTGAGATGTTGTCTTATGGTAAGTTTGGCGATTCTCTCGTTCCAGGTGACTTAATCTTACGTATTTTTATATTATCTAAATTCATAAAACCATAACACAAGAATTTTAATACATCGTTATATTTTATATTTGCATACAAAACGTAAAAAGAAAAACGAAACGAAGCCAAGATAACTTTAACTAAGTAAAGAGCGTTAAAGCTAAATAGATAAAATGGAAAACGGGTATATGGTACTTTTAAGTCGTTGTTAGAGGTGATCTTATCTTTCACTAACACCATCAACACTGCTCGTCCTTTCCACCTCCGACTCCTTCTAGCTGTTATGAAACGTTCACTTTAAGATGACCCCATTATTAACCACTGTAACAGGTACTTAATTCTAAGTTAGATAGAAGTGTTGTACTATATTTAATCAACGTTTCAACTTTCAACCTCTATCTTAAATGCACACACTTAATATAGGCTACTCATATATTAATTGTAAGTTTATTACTTCATCTGATAATCAGATTTACGCATCATCAGTAGTGTCTGTCATGATAGAAGTCCATTGTGTCTGAAGAGCTTTATTTCAAAAACGATCAAAAGGAAAAATTTTAACTGTACAGTAAATTGAAACCTGTTGTTTCCTGAATTATTCGTTTAACTTAATTTGTTTTCTTTCTCTTGCCTATATGAATATAATACAGGAAGGAAAACATTGTTTTCATGTCGATTTTTCGAAATCGAGTTTTCACCGGTTATACGCGTTTTCAGACACCCTGAACCCAAAAAGAAACATGTTTTTAACGATTGATTGGTCTGTGTGTGCGTGTGCGCGCGTGTGTGTGTATGTGTGAACAAAATATCTGAAAAACGAAACATCGTACGAAGTTGAAACTTGAAACTTATGTTAGGTACTAGTACTAGAGAACTCGACACGATCATTTTCCTGCATCCCCCCTGAATGTCTGCAAATGTATTTGAAGGAATGGTATGAGGGGAGAGACCTCAAAAAGGTCACTACATAAACATGGGTAAAATATTGAAGAATGACAGTTAACAAAAAGTGAAATTGGTTAGACAAATGTAATTCTTTTGTTAAATAGCCGCGTAATAACGTGTACAAACTTTACTTGTATAATCTAGTTTGTTAATTTATGTTTTCCCTCAACCTAGCTTAAAAGTTTAGTTAACTTTCAATATCGATGCAGGAATTAATACTAGGCTACACAGTTCAGAAAAAAATACTAAACATCACTTTGTCAAAAGTTCTTTAAGAAACCGATGTTTTCTCTTGTTAGCTCTCTTTTTCTCTTTTTATTCGAGTAAACTTAAAAAGGCCTTTGAATTTTCAAAACATATATTGATCCGTTAGACATTTAAATTAAAACGGTATAGAAGTGAATAAACTTTACTTATGCTACGGAATTTCAAAGGACTAAGAATTAAATTAGGATATCTAAAGGACTTAGAGAATTCCGTACGCTTCAGAAGGAATAAATAGTTTAAAAACAAATCAATCAATTACGAGATTTCAAATCCCTAAAGTATCTTTGTTTAAACCACCTCTCGTAGCCTAATATGACATTCTTTTGAGATCAGAAAGATAAACTTTTCAGTAAAATAAAATCCGAATTGTGAAAATGCTAAGAAAGGTAAATAGAGTTTCTTTAGAAAAGATTACTTTTAAAATTTATCTTTAAAATTTTATTTTGGAAACTGCAGGCGCTCAAGTGTATTTTACTCCTGCTTGTAGCGCCATAACAAATTTATTTTAGCTATTTCTCTTTGTATTAATTGTGTGTGTTGTTTACGTCATCCGCCAAAATGCTGGTTCAAACCTGTAGAGGTTTTACTAAGTAAATCGAGGAGTGAGGTGGTTTGCCATCGCCTTCCTCACTAAGTGGAAAAGTACGCTTATCAGCATGCCGGGCCTTCTGAAAAGCATATATTTTCCACTCTCCAAATATGACACCTTCATTTCATTCACCAAAGGGTCTGGCTGTCTAATTAAATTTATTACTTTCAGAGGAGACAACTCTAATTTGTGTCTTTTGCACCTCTACCTCCTCTGTTCTTAAATGGTTCAGTCATTTGATTGGCTGTCCATGTGATAAGAAACAGAACAATTTATTTTAGCCCTGAAACGAACTAACTGAACGTAAATAATTGGACACTCCACCTGTCTGTTATGGGTATAATTAATTAATTATCAATTGTTAAATAATTATTATTTTTTAGTTTTGTTTTGTATTTAAATTGGTAAGGTATTAAATATGGCAATAAATTTATTTAAATATATATAAATACCTACATTTTAGCCCATGTTTGATTATCAAAGAATGGTGCAAAATTAACCTTTTCGACTCAAAAATACCGAAAATCGCTAATTAACACTAAACTAGGCTCTGTAGAGAAAATGTTTGGAATAAAAGTTGTAGGGTTTTCTAATTTTTGATTATTTTAATGAAATAAACTTTTTTTGTAAAACGCATACAGGTGGCAATCGTTTTAAAAAAACCATTATTCACCGATTTTGCGCAAAATAGAGATAAATAGATATTATGAGCAAAATAGAGAAAATCAATAATTGACGATAAACTAAGTGATGTACAAAACATCGCTTGAAATAAAACTTGTACGAATTTTTTAATTTCCCATAACATTAATACAGTGTTGCCCTAAAATGCATATAAAGGACTTAATCTTTCAAAAAAACATTTTTTACCACGAGAGCACAATTCCATCAAGAATTTCAGAAAATATAGAGTTTACCCAACCTTGTAGGGAATAAGAAATCTAGCAAATGAGATGATTTTTAAAACATTATAAGAGCCGTTTTATAGTAAATCGCAAAAAAATGAAAAATCGCACGAATAGACAACTAATTTTGGTGACCAATTTTTATGAAAACTTTCGTGGTCCCCTAGTGGTACCTTACTAAAGTTTTAAGTTTTAATCTTGTACGATATTCCATTCTTGAGATATTTTGTTTACACACGCCCAAACAGAGTTTAATCGCTAAAAACATATTTTGAAAGTCCAGGCGGCCAGAAAACATCTATTTCCGTTGAAAAATCAATTTCGAAAAATTTATAAAACAATTTTTTCATCCCTATATACGTTTATTTTGTTTTCGAAATTTATTTTCAACGGAAATACATGTTTTCTGACCCCCTGGACTCCCAAAATATATATTCGCCGGCCGCATTGGCGTAGTTGGTAACGTGCTCGCCTCTCATCATGCGGTCTTGGGTTCGAATCCCATTCAGGCACGGCATATTTTCATACGTTACAAATTCATTTCATCCTTCACCATCTGCATTAGCAGTAATTGCAGAACAGTCGGACGTTAAACCAAAAAAAAAAAAAAATCCCTATATATTCATATAGGCATTTATATTACAACATCAGTAAATTGAAGACATGTACGTTGTAAAAAAGAAGTTTTATTTTCTGTATTTTTTAAGTCTTTTGTACTTTATTAAATAAATTCATTCATTCAAGAAGACTTTATTCGACAGAAAGTTAAAATGAAGTTTCAAGCGAGTTATAAGGGAAAACATCTACTTTAAAAACAAACTTTGAGGTTAAATGAAGTATATAATTTGTTACTTTCAAGAAAAACACGTGAGATTTGATATTGTAACAAAAAGACAATTCATATAAAAATTTACTGAATGTTAAAAAGAAAATAGATAAAAGAAAGATTTGTTCAAGGTAAAAGTATCATTAAATATTAAACCAAGTTCTCTAGAAAAAAATGTTAGGTACCGTCAAAGTTATCGAAACACAAGTTGAGGAAAGAAGCCTTAGGTGTTAGGAAAATGTAGAAAAATAAAACAATTGTCGTCAGTGTAATAAAGGTTAATGAAAACATAAAAAAGTAAATTTCTGTACAGTATTGTAGAATTATATTTTACTTTATCTTGACTTAATAGTGTTCAATATATTAGTACACAATGAGAAATAACTATAACCGTCACTCGGAATGAATATTTATTTTTTTATTTATTTATTTTTCCACGAATTGACCTGCTATGGATCACGTTACCAAGTTGTTCCTCTGGCCTACTGTATTTGCCAGCTTCCCTTGCGTTTGGCCCATAACGCCTTCATTCTCGCGCTTTGTTGCTGTCTCTTCTCCTCTGACCATTCGCCGCCATTGCCCCGGCGCATCCTCCTGCTCTCGATCGCCCCAGATTCCCTTATCACTGCTCTATAGTGCTCTCTGTCCTGTGTGTCCCGCGGTGTTAATCCTATCTGTTCCAGATCCAGTTTAGTTTCTTTGGCCCATGTATAGTTCTTCTTTCCCCGGTTTACAAAGTCGAATACCTGTTTGACCAATCTATTGTTAAATAAATATTTATTTATTACTTAGCTTTAACATTTCATGAATTTCAAGAAAAGCAAATTCAGTTTTTGAAAGTAAAAGCTTTTGTAGTTATGTATGAACGTGTGATATCGTGCTCGAATAGAAAGTAGTGTTTTAAATGGGCTGAAATTTCAAAATTAATATTTTTTGGCTGCCTCCGTGGCGTAGTGATAGTGCCCTAGACTGCAACCCGGAAGTCCCGGGTTCGATTCCCGCTAGGATCGGAAATTTTCCCAGGCAAAACCCGTCTGTTCCAGCGGCTTTAAATAAGCTAAAAAAATGTATCCAACCCAATGGGGATAAGAAATGAGGATGAGAAATAAGAAATTAGAAATAAAAATAAAATTTAGAATTAATCATAATATGGTTAATTCTTGTTTCCGAATTCCGACTTCGATTTCTTGACTTCCGGTTTAAGGCTACTTCCAGTCGAAACCGGAACTTCAAATTCATTACTTCTGTATCTACTCTTTAAGAGTTTAAGAGGACGACACTATTCTTGTTTCCGAATTCCGACTTCGATTTCTTGACTTCCGGTTTTAGGCCACTTCTGGTTGAAACCAGACACTTCTGGTTGGAAGTGTCTCGAAAAAATCATGGTACTGGCTGGACAAAACAGGGCCTCCTGGGTGTAGATCCCAGGTAACAAAAAGATTTCTTTTGGTTTTATGTCTGAATATTTTGCCACAAAAATTCCAAAGCAAGCAATTAAGGATGATAACTGAAAATGACTGACAAAAAGTTTATGATCCCAATTTTATGAGAAATAAATACAAAAATCAGCTAAATAATTATGAAAATGTATTTAAATATTGTGTAACGGTTTTGTAAACGAACGTTTGTTGAAAATGTTTGATTTTCAGTAAAACCCGGATCAAATTTGGTATTTAACAGCTAAATCAAATAAAGTTTAGCCTGTCAATTTTATTATAAATGTTCAAAACAACAGTATCAAAAAATTGGCAAAATGCAGATAGGATTTGTAAAAGTTGTAAGAATTTAATCCAGTTTACTGCGAATTTATTTTTAAAACAACCTTTGTAACATTTGGTTTAGTAAATTAGAACGTACAGATAATTAATTTTAAACTTAAATACATATATAAACTACCCTGTTCCAAATTTACCCAGGTGTAAATATATTACTTTGTAGCCACAATTCCAAATAGTTTAGAGAATGAATTTAAGCTAATTTCACGCACAGAGTATATAAAATAGAAAGCCAATCACACAGAAACTCTTAATTAAACATTTCCCAGATGCTCTAATAATATCCGTTACCTATATTTTATTTATTCTATTATCACGAAAAAATAAAAAAACGTAGAAGAGTGGAGATGAGGGATGAAATTGGGAAATATAAAATGTAAAAACATAAAAACACATCAATGAAGTGCATCCATTGTTTGTACCAAATAGATTGGAACGCACTGACATTCGAACAGGTGGAGATTGAATTGTAATTAAAAGAGCTGTCCGGACAAACATTGGCTAACCATTAACATTCAATTGAATGTTATACTATATATATTTATCCTGAAACAAGTGCAAATGAATTGTAAAGGAAAATGACAACGAAGCGGATAAGCCAGTCATGTGTTAGTAAAAGATGTAAGTGCATCCTACAATTTTTTTTACTTTCTCTTGCCTATAATGAATATAAGAAGGAAAGTATTACTTCCATGTCGATTTTTCGAAATCGAGTTTTCACCGGATATTCACGTTTTCAGACCCCCTGAACCCAAAAAACATGTTTTTAGCGATTGGTATGTGTGTGTCTGTGTGTAGGCCTGCGAATTTGTGTGTGAGAGAATATCTCAAGAACGAAACATCGCACAAAATTGAAACTAAAAACTTAAGGGTACTCGGAACGGAGAAAATTGAAAAATTTCACATAACCGGTTTTTTGCACAATATTGACATTCAGAGGTTTCTGCGTCTAATGATGTATAATTTGTTGGGGTTTTTGCAGTTTTTATCCAAAAAATTAGTTCAAAATATGTTGAACCCTTCTGTTATTTTCTAAACGTTTTTTGAAAGACAAACGGTAAATTCATAAATTTGTTTTTGTTTTAAAACTTTCAGATGGCATTAGAACAGCTGTAAATGTAAGAGTTAAGGAATTTCCATATTATGATCCTGGAGTGAATTAGAGGTAACTATTTTGCAGTATTTGTAATTTGTTCTCTTTTAGTTTTTTCTTGTTTCTCGTAAATAGCAAATTTTGACACATAAAGAACATTTTCTCAGCCAACTGTGAACGGATTTTAACAAAATTTGCACAGCCTTTTATACCAAAATTGCAATGTACTGAGTCAATATTACAGTAAAATAATACGTTTAAATATTTATTTTTCACTTAAATAACCAAAAAATTATGCTTTTCAAAAGTGGTAATTCCAAAAAAAAATATTTTTTTGTCTTCTTAACAATAAAGATGCTACTAATTCTGTGGGTGTAGAATAACCTGAAAAGTACTAAAAAAAATTGGACACGATACCTGTAATAGTTTTTGAGAAAATGTTCCTTACATTTACATTACGGAGATAGGCATTCCGGGTACCCTTAAGTTAGATACTATTAGAGGATCCGACACAAATATTTTCATCAAAATCGGTCAACAGAAAATAGTAGTTTATTCGTGTCATTTTTCACTTTTTTGCAATTTTCTCAAAAACAGCTCCTACGTATTTTTTTTTTTAAAGTCGCCTCATTTACTACATTTTTTATGCAATATAAGATAAGGTAGGTGCCATGTCTGCTGAAATTTTTGGAGAAGCTGTCCTTTCGTAAAAATATGTTTTTTTTAAGATTGCAGCCTTAATATGCATTTTAGCGCAAAAGTGTACATACATAATAGAACTTATAGACAATTTAAAAATCTACAACTTTTATTTAAAATATTTCTTTGTATAACGCTTAGTTTAGCGGTAATTAGTGATTTTCTGTTTTTTTTTCATGAAAATCTGTAAAAAATCGATTTTTTTAAGATTTCGGCCGTAGTATTCATTTTATGACAAAAAATGCATATAATAAAATTTATAGAAAATTAAAAGACCTACAACTTTTATTTTAAGCATTTTTCTCTACAGAGCCTAGTTTAGCGTCAAAAAGTAATTTTCCGTATTAAGCCAAATAAAGGTTGGTTTTCATTTTGCATCATTCACTAGTGATTAAAATAAGGTTATGTTTTGAGGTTAGTTTTTTGTTTATTTCTAATGTTTTATTAACACGGATTTGAATACAGACGGTGTACTGTGATGATCTCTGTGTACTTTGACGATTCTAAACTTTTAGATCCAATGCAAAAAAGTACTGAAAACTAAATAAAGTACTAGGCCTACTTATAAATTAGGAGTGAGTTGCTACTCCTAATGCTGAAAATATATCTTAGAATTCAGCCAGAAAGGTAAAGAATTAGGTAAAGAATTCTACCTATTCTTATGTTTTTTCACCTCATCTATCTTGACTAACGTACCGTAAATTTTCCTTAAAGCCATCAACCTATAAAAGAAAATATTTCTTTCCAACCCTTCGTGCGATCTGCTTCTCACGAAATAAATGGCAGTTAATTACTTCATTTATTAACTAGATATTCACTTAGTTTTAATTTTGGACTTAAGAATCCACATCATTGTAAAATTTTAGGTACATTAAAAACCAATAATTGAATCATTTTTTACGTTTCATCCCTATTAGAGACAGAAAATTATAATGGTACAACTATATACAATTTAATCATATCAGACCAACTACTACTAAATGGTCTAAAGCTTCTAAACAACTTTCTTAAGTATCTCAGATATTTTTGTCCGATTATATTCTATCTTTTCCTTTGTTTTTCATTTTTTAATCAATCTTAACAAGTCGTACATCAGAACCCGTATCACATGACCAGAAAATCATTCTTCCCGTTTCCCTATCTTAAATTTCCCGATAAAAGCAGATATTTTGTTCATAAAATATAATTTGAACAGCCTTTATCTTTCACATTTTTGAAGGCCTCTACTAAAATAAAACATTAATTTTCTTCCCATTTTCTTTGAGCAAGGGATTTTATCAGACTACGCAATTCTTTAAAGTAATACGAGTATTATTATATATATGAGCCGTAATGCGAAAAGGACCTCTTATCGAAATTTGGCCACCCCGTGGTGTAGCGGTCAGCTCAACTGGCTTATATGCCATAGGTCCCGGGTTCAATTCCCGGTCAGCTCTGCCATTTTTATCACTCATTTTCAGTATCACTCTTGATCATCCCCATTAACCAGGCGAACGAAAAACCAAAAAAAATATTGTCGAATTTGTTTTTTTAATCCCTAAAGTGTGTACGTTGCAATCTGTTCAATTCAGAACAATAAGCAACCTCATGACCCAATGAGATGAGGATGATATATAGGACGTGCACATGAGGTGCAGTGTTGTACAGACTCAGGCCAACTTTTCCTGAGAGAGTATGGTTAATTGAACCCCAACCATAGCGTATAGAAGAGATCTCTTCTATACGCTATGCCCCAACCATTAAAGTACACCGGTAACCACTGTCTAGCATTCAAATGCGTATAAAAGAAACTACCTTTACTAGGATTTGAACCAGAAACCTTCGTCTCCGAAAATCAGCCGTCAAACAGCTGATTTTGGCGACGACTTTACCTCTAGACCAACCCGGTGGGTCCAGAAATAAACCCGGTGGGTCAAAATTAAACACAAATAAATAGCGAACGTAAAACAAAAAAAATCGAAATTAAACACAAATACGTAAATAATAATTAAACACAAATAAATATTCAATAATTTAATTTGATATAAAATTATATTAATTATATTAATAACAATTAATTATATTAATTATGTAGAATACTTCCGATTGAAAATTAGTGTTTACAGTATTATGCATTCTAAACTTTTGCAGCAACACCCTCTTTTAATTTCACGTATTTAGGAAAGAGGTGTAAAAGACATTAGTCGGAGTTATCTCCTCTGAGAGTAACGAATTTCAATACAGTCAGACCCTGTGGTGAATGAAGTGAAGACATAAATTTAGGAAACAACAATTTAAAAAAATTAGGAAAGAAAATTTAGGAAAGTGACAACATAAATTTAGGAAACAGATTATACATTTTAAAAAAATTTAATATCCTTTTTCAAATGGTACAAATTGTTATTTTTTTGTTTAATTTTGACACTTCGGACTAAATAAAATGCATATTTTGTTAACAAACCTTTTACTTCCCGACGAAGGTTTTTTAAATTAATTAGTTTTATTTTATACGATAATTCGTTGAAAACGCGAATGGAATTGCAGAAAATTTCTTTCGAGAACTTTGCAGTTCTATACTTTTCAATATTGGAAATCTTGAATAAATATCTTGAAATATTTTGAAAAATATTCCACGTCACTGGTTAAATTAATATTAGCCATTTATGCATAAAAGTATAATAAATAAATAATTATACATCTGTTAACACCACACACATACAAATAATTTTAAGCTTTCTCTAACACATCTACAACTGGAAAACGTTCTTCCAAGTGAAATTTCATGAAAGCACCATTTGAATACCATGATTTATAGAACATATAAATACTCGTATACCCTCTGATTTTAACTCTTGATATTAATTTATTAATGAGTTCGTAGGAAATTCAAAAAGGACTTAAAATCTGTTACGTTAGCGTATTTATCTCAAAATCTACCTGAAAGGTTAAGTTATTTCTCTTATTTCTACCTGCATCTATGTAGGTACGTTACGGTGAAATTGACTTAAATTTAGAGACAAAAAACAAGTTTAACATCAAATATAATACGATGAAATTTTAAACAAATGAGCAAACTAAGGGTATAGGACAAAATAACGTGGAAAAAAGAAGTTTTTCATAAAAAGTAAATTTATAAAAACTGTTGAATTTTCTTATATATTTGTTCACGCATGTTATCATGAGATTAAAAAGAAAAGCACAATTTTGAAGTAATAGATTTTGATGCGGTTTTTTTGTGGTTAGGTCATCAGCTGAAATGCTGGTTTGTACATCTAGAGACTTTACTAAGTAAAAACGAGAAGTGAGGTGGTTTACAAAAAGTATGCTTATCAGTATTCCAAATCCTCCGAAAAGCATCTTTTTTCCATCCTGCAAATGATACGTTCATTTCATTCACCACAGGGTTTAGCTGTATAATGAAGTTCATTACTCTCAGAGGAGATTACTCTGACTGGTGTCTTTTACACCTCTACCTATTCTGTGCTTAAATGCTTAAGTCATATAATTTGCTGACCATGTGATCAGAAACAGAACTATTTTTGCAACCCTGGAACTAGCAGATCAAGTGCAATTAATTTAACACTCCACCTGCCTGTTATAGGTAAGCGGTTTTTATATAAATAATAAAATCTACTAAACTAGTAATTAAAATATCAAATACAATAGCTTGGTGTGGCATTTTTAATTTTATTATTTTTGTTTAATGAGTCCTTAACATTCTTCTACTACTCATGAATTGCCCAATAAATCCCCTATTATTTTGTTATAGAACGTTGCTAAATTTTAAAATCTGATAAGGGTTGATCATTGACGCATCAATGATTAATGACGCGACGTTGGAGTGTTAAGATTTTGTACATGACCTTCAAAAGTCAAAGCAAGAAAACTGCTCAGTTAATCTCGTACCGTTAAAAATGATTCACAAAAAAAGATGAGATAAGAGGTAACAAAGTAATTTATCAGAGTTGAAAGCAGTGAATGTTTGAAAATAACGGATTTACCGTAAAACCAAGAATATAGTAGGGTAGATAAATTGGTGTCAATTTTAGATGGGAGATTAAGTGCATTTCATTACAGCTCTCTTAATGGTACGCTATAAAACGTTTTTAACGCAGTCAGAGAGGCATTGGTAAACCACCTCAATCCGTATATTACTCAGTTCAGTTTATTTATTGAGATTCAAAACCGAATTCAGGTTGGTGACTTGATAAAACAGTTAATAAAAAACTCATATAAGTTTGTGATTTTAATTAAATTACAAAAATATTATCTTTTTCTTTATAAACAAACATTTACTATAATAAAAATTAAATTTAAAATTTCAACAACCCCGACAAAAAAATAATTTAAAAAGTAAAATAATAAAATGTTTTTGGCCCTGAGTATTGACGTCAACGAGTCGGGCAACCGCTAAAAAAACAATAAAACTTTTGTATTACTTAGCGGTACCCCTAAACGACGACGTCAACCCTAAAGGGCTTATAGATATTCTTTTAAAAGGGTTTCTTGTCGGGGTGTTTAAAATTCTGATTGAATTATTATTTCATACGTTTTAAACGTACTAGACTTTTTTTACAAATTTTCATGAAAAAACAGAAAACCACAAATTGCCGCTAAACTAAGCGTTGTACACAAAAGTGTAAGAAAAACTTGTAGGTTTTTTAATGTTCTACAACTTTGAGTATAAACACTTTTGCCTTAAAATGCATATTAAGGCCAAAATCTTTAAAAAAATTAACATTTTTTTCTCGAGAGCACAGGCCCCCCAAGAATTTCAGCAGACATAATGCATACCCTATCTTGTAAAGCATTAAAAATGTAGTAAACAACGCTATTTTTTTTTAAATCGTAGAAGCAGTTTTTGAGAAAATTGCAAAAAAAGTAAAAAATCGCATGAATAAACTAATACTTCCGGTTAAACGATTTTGATGTATCATAGATAAGAACGCATTCAATTACATCACCTTTCAATCAAAAAATCTAAATCAAAATCGGTTCATCCGTTTGGGAGATACGATACCAGACAGATACAAATAAGTGATTTTTTTTATATAATAGTGCGGCTTTGATACGCATTTTAGTGCAAAACCAAAGCATTTAGCATTTAGCAAACCAAAGCATTTTAGTGTATAATCAAAGTTGTAGAACCTTTAAAATCCTACAACTTTTAGTTCAAAGATTTTTTTGTACAACGCTTAGTTTAGCGGCAATTTGTAATTTTCTGTTATGTTTTTTAGTTTTTTTTATAGCGAAGAACACTCTCGATCAAGTCACCTTTCAAACAAAAAAAATAATCAAAATCGGTTCATCCGTTTGGAAGCTACGATACCACAGACAAATACATAGATTAAACTTATAACACCGGTCTTTTTCCGTCGGGGGTTAAAAACGTGAATCAGTTGATGAATTGTGTGGAAATACTGGTGGAGTCAATGCTCAAGAGATGTCTAAAGAAAGAAATTCTCTTTTTCTTCATTTGGTCTGCTAGAGGTTCTGAATTTCAATAGACTTCTTCGTTCAGGACGGGTTTCCTGTATAATATTTAAATTATTTTAATATAATAAATTTAAATGCATTTTAATAAGTACATATACGTAAATTTTTTATTTTTGGTAGAATAAATTAAAATTAAATTGAAAATTGAATGCTTGGAAGCATATTTTAAACAGTCACAAACATGATTAGATCTACACTTGTTTGGAGTAAAGAATCAAAGGATTTCTCTATAAAATTATGAATTTCATACTTTAAAAATACCAAGTTAATTTATTTACTTTCAATAACAAAACCACCCATATTTTTTAATTAATTAAAATAATTTAATGTCAAATATTATATTAAAAAATATTGGAAATAAAATGTAAATAGGTTAGGTTACAAATTAATTGTAATTAACTAGATTATTTACACATCGGTAACCAATAATTTAATATAAAGTTAATTTATTTAGCTTTATTTCAAATGAAAGTTATTTAACAAGGATTATATAAAATACAAACAAATATACATTTTATTCATATCAATTAAATAAATAAACCTATTATGAATTTTATATAACTACCTTTTGTTCAATTTTCAAATATGAAATCCAATTATAAAATTAGCTTTTATTGTAAATTTCAACAGATAAAGTTCGTAAGAGAATTTGTAAAAAGAAAAAGAGAACTCATTTATTTAAATATAAAAGCTTTTTGATTTAAACAAGGCTTTCACTGCATCAAAACTTTTTTTGAACTGATGAAGAAAGAGTAAAAAATGTTTATGTACCAATTATGAAATGTATTCCATTTACTTAAATCACATTAAAGTTGTTTATAACATACCATAAAATGCGCCTAGCACTGCGCGCAAGTTTATTGCTAAACACAGAGGGGTTGGGTTGAAATTAGGTTTACAAATATCGCAGCGTAATTAAAGTTAGTGATGGTATTTATAAACCACTTAAGCTCAATTTACAATAAAACTTTAGGACTGTGCGCAGACCTCCTTTTTTCCTCTAGAAGTACTTCATCCTCTCCGACGGTTCAGCTCTCCTTTCATAAGTCCGATCTCCTCTGTTTCAGATTCCTCCTTCATCCAGAAGAACATTCAGTCCAAAATTTTGTTTTTGTATTCTTCTCGATCAAGGCAGTATTTTTCTGTAATGTTAAACTTTTTGAATTCTCCCTTCATCTGTTTAAAGTAGTCAACCTGACGCTTGTAGTTCCGGAGTTTATTAAAAATCTGTTTATTTAATCATGATTGATTCATTCGGACCATATGTCAAAAGAAATTCAATCGTCGTTTTCTTATTGTAACTTCCATGTTTTCAATTCGATTGTATATTTTTTTATTTGATCTGTCTGTAACCCTCTTGTGTTCTTCTCCGACCATAAATCCTTAAAATCTTTATATCTATATTGAGTGAATTTTCCATTCCAATTATACACACAGTTTCAATCCCGTACAAGATGACTGGTTTTACCTCTGTGCAATAATGTCTTATCTTTGCATTTACTGAAAGGTTCTTTTTATTGTAAATATTCCTATTACAGAAGTTCAGTTGTTCCAATTTTTGTTTTTTTTTTGCCTCAATCACCAGTTTATCTGTTCCATTTCTACTAATTATATCTCTAAGATATTTAAATTGATCTTGATTTTTCCATATTTTTTTTTATTTTTTTTGGGGTATTTATTGTTATATTTTTATTAGTATTTATTTGTTTAATTACCAAAAATAAACTGAAATATTTGTTACATTTATTACTAAGTTTTATTATGTTTCGATTAACAGTTATAGTGTTTAGCGACCACGTTACATATAGAAATAGAAAAATAAAATTAACATAACGAAATCCCTTTTATCAGAGGACATGTCTCACGGCTGGTGGGAATTTTTAAAAAAGCTTACCTTTGGCTTATGGTAAAAACCATTAGTTATTTCTATATATACTCCAAGAGGAATCGAATGACACTATTTTTGTTTCCAAATTCCGACTTTGATTTCTTGACTTCCGGTTTCAGGCTACATTCGGTCGAAACTGGAAATTCAAACCCGATGATTTCTGTATTTCCTCTCAAAGAGGATTGAAATGACACAATTGTTTCCAAATTTCGACTTTAATTTCTTGACTTCCGGTTTCGGGCTACATTCGGTCGAAACTGGAAATTCAAACCCGATGATTTCTGTATCTACTCTTAAAGAAGATTAAAATGACACTATTTTTGTTTCCAAATTCCGACTTTGATTTCTTGACTTCCGGTTTCGGGCTACATTCGGTCGAAACAGGAAATTCAAACCCGATGATTTCTGTATTTACTCTCAAAGAAGATAAAAATGACACTATTTTTGTTTCCAAATTCCTACTTTGATTTCTTGAATTTTGGTTTTGGGCCACTTCCTTTACAAAACGGAACTTCAAATCCAATTTAAGCTCATTAACTTTTGTGTAGATTAGTACACATCCGAAAACCGTTTGTTGCTCTCTGTTGTAGTTTCTGACACATTCTTGGGTTCGAATCCCATTCAGGCACGGCATATTTTCATACGTTACAATAAATCATTTCATCCTTCACCGTCTGCATTAGCAGTAATTGCAGAACAGTCGGACGTTAAACCAAAAAAAAAAATCCCACCTATAACTATCCGACTTATCTATTACATTAGATGTAAAATGTAGGTCAAATAGATAAAATTACATCGAAATGAATTGATTTCCATAAAAACCGAACAAAATAAGTTAATAAAAAAATATAACACTATTAGTATGAAAAAAGTTTAAAATGAAGATATTGCATAAAAGTCTGTGATACAGCTTCACACTTTTCTCACTTTAAGGCATTATTAAAATACATTTTACGTAAATTGGATGAGGTAACGTAAAACGTGGACTTTGACCTTAGGGTAAATCCGGGATAAAAACTAACGGTATTATGAAAAATTTAGTGGAATGAGGGGAATGATTTAACCCACGTTATCATACAATGTGAATTAAATTGGAGCAAATAACAAGTTTTAATTACATAGAGGGGTTTCTTTTTAGGTTTAAGGTTCATCGGATATTAAAATCATTAATCATTATTATAAATGGTTTCACTAAATAACTTCTTTATATAATATGTTTTGTTTATGACATCTGTACAATTATTGAAACTCCTTATTGACTCAGTAACTAAATTCTCTAACTTCCTGAACTTTAATTCCTTTATTTCTTTACATTAGAGCAGAAAAACTGAAGCGCTTACATTTCAAGTACTTGCATCTAATAGGTGAAAATTTGCTGTGAAACACTCACACGACTTTCTCTTGTCAATGCAAATAATAAACAATATAACCTAACCATTAGTAATAAAACATTAGGAATAAACAAAAAAACTAATCTCATTAAACATAATTTTCATCAAGAGTGAAAGACGCAAAATGAAAATCAAACTAAGTTTGGCTTAAAAATACGGAAAATCACTCTTTCACGCTAAACTAAACTAGGCTCTGTAGAGAAAAATTCTGATAAAAGTTGTAAATATTTTAATTTCCTATAAATTTGATTATTCACTTTTGTCGTAAAATGCATACATACTAGAGTTGAAATCTTTAAAAACATAAATTTTTACACGTTTTTGTGAGAAAAAAAACAGAAAATCGCTAATTACACTAAACTAAGCGTTATACAAAAAAACGTTTGAAATAAAAGTTTTAGTAGGTCTATTTTAAATTCTCTACAACTTTTATTAAATATATTTTTGCGCTAAAATGCATATTAAAGTCGCAATCGTAAAAAAACATTTTTTTATGAGAAAACCACCTCCCCAAGAATTTCAGCAGACATGGCGCCTACCCTATCTTGTAGAACATAAAAAGTTAGTAAAGAAGGCGATTTTTAAAAAAATCAAAATTCGTATTTTATTTCAAACATTTTTTTGTATAACGCTTAGTGTAGCGGTAATTAGCGATTTTCTGTTTTTTCTCTCACAAAAACGTGTAAAAAATCGATTTTTTAAAGATTTCAGACTTAGTATCCATTTTACGACAAAAGTGAATAATAAAATTTATAAGAAATTAAAAGATTTACAACTTTTATCAGAATTTTTCTCTACTGAGCCTAGTTTAGCGTGAAAGAGTGATTTTCCGTATTTTTAAGCCAAACTGAGGTTGATTTTCACTTGACGTCTTTCACTAATGATTAAAATTAGGTTATGTTTTTTGTTTATTTCTAATGTTTTATTACTAATGTTAGATTATATTGTTAATTAATTGCGTGTGCCAGAGAAAGTTGTGTGAGTGTTTCACGCCAGATTTTTTTATAATAAAAAGATCCGTAGAATCAATTAATAAATTTATTAAGAACATGAGAATGTGCGTGTTACATGTTTGGTTATTAATCGTGTAAAATGTTGCGTATTTTAGTCTTAGAAGATTTAAGAGCTGTGGGAATCCTATTTAGGGAGGTTAGATTACTAACCTCCCACATGGTTGGAACAATGGCGTTCCGGTCAGTTGAGGTCTACGGATCTACCGCCCCTTAAACTCCCATGATTCAAATAGGATATAAAGATTATCACCCTCTTTCTCACATTTACCCTTCCACGCTCTTTTTTCGAAGGAAAATAAACTGTAGTATGGTGTAAGAGTTTCCACAGGAAATTAGTTTAGCTTGTCAAGAAGAAAGCAAAAGAACTTGGTAAACTTTTTTAACAACAATTTTATAACGGTTGTTAATTATAACCCTTCTCTATCTAAACACTGGAAGTACTTGTCACCAACACGTAGAATATTTTTTTTAATCTTTTCTAAAATTTAAGAAAAACGAGATTTATTTTATGAAACTTCCTAAACAAGGAAATTTGGTTCAACTTTTTTTATACTTTTTTAAGCTTCGGATAAAGAATCACTATGTTAATACCGGTTTCATTATAACAAGATGATAAATCAAAGTAACGGATGCAGTTTGGATACCCAACTTAATACAGATAATTTTTTTTAAACTAATTTAATTACATGAAATACTCACACGACTTTCTCTTTCCAATTTAAATAATGAACAATATAATCTATGTTTAATGATGAGTAAACAAACTAAAATTAAAACCATAACCTAATTTTAATCATAAGAGACTTTACGATAAATCTGTTCGTATTATTATAGAACAAGTATTACAGAACAAAGTCCTCCGGTGCATCACAGAGTTTCACTATCTTATCTCTAATCGCATCGTAAACGAACACCTTCTCTTCCCCTCTATGGAGGACTTTATTTACAATACCTCGAAACGGCTACACGACGCCGGGAAAACTGACGGACCCCAGATCATTCAGGACTTGTACCGACGCCCTCATCCACCCGAAGTCTTTATGCCATTACCATTCCACGACTTTATCTAACTTCCAGTATGACCCACTTATCAAAATTTAGAGTTGCCACATTTTTATTCCACCCTGTATTCCTCTTATGTACCCATGCCCCTTCATCTACTTGTATGACTAACTCCACCCAGTTGGTAGTTGTCCCCATGTTCCTATGCATAATCACTCCACTACGGTGAAAAGAGCCGCCATTTAAATTATTAAACACTTAGAAAATAAAAGGCCGGTGATTATGCCAAACTCTACCCTTTCCGTCTCCCCTAAAATCATAAACTAACACCTACCTAAAATTATACCATTTTTCCATGTTAAGTACGGTGCGTGCCTTCCCCTCTCCAAGACAATAAAACTCCCACATAACTGAAAAAGGCCACTGAAAAACAAAATAAAGAAAAGAGCCGCTCTTAAACCCACTTGTCCCTTAATATAAATTTTCATCCACAAGTAACTTCTTAAAATACATTACCTCCTTTGAAGTCCCAGTCCCAATCCCGCAAGAGCCAGAATCCTATTTCCTAATTATAAACTATAAAATTCCCCCTAAATTTCATGAGGTTGCAATTATTCAGTAAAATTGTTCCCCGAGCGACCAGGTGTTCCTTAACACGATGTCGCCATCATAGGGCTTCTCAGCCCTCTCAACCAGGATTCAGGATTCAGGATTCAGTTCGTATTATTGACCTTTTTTGACAATCAGTTAAGTTATAAAAAAATGTATTCCTAAATTCAAATCTTTATTCCACGGCTCCTGTCTGACATTTTTTTTTCTTCCTTTTTTCTTTTATTTTCTTTTCTTTTTTCTTGCATCTTTAATCTTTTTTCTTTTCTTTCTAAATTATACTGTAATTTATTTGTAAGTATGTACAGTAAATGCTTCGTTTAAATTTTTATGTTTGTTTGTGTGTATTATATTCAATTTTATATCATTATATTATTACATAATTATATTATATACTATCATATTAAAATATTATATTCATCATAGTCATATATTATATTGTTCATATTCATTATATTATTATATTACTCATATTCATGTGTTATAATCATTACATTCATTATTATATTGTAGGTTAAGAAGTTGAAGCATCATTATTGTATAATGTATAGCTAGTTAAATTACGATTGTATTGTTATATATGTTTTAAGAGAGCAGTATTGGGTTTTACCTGTTGCTCTCACATGTAAAACTTTATTAAATAAATAAATAAGAAAGGAAGACGCTAAATGAAAATTCAATCTGTATTAAGACTAAGAAATATGGATCACTAATTGAAGCTAAACTAGGTTCTATAGAAAAAAATGTTTTAAATAAAAGTTGTAAAATTTTTAAAATTTCCAATAACTTTAAATTAATATAAACTTTTGTCGTAAAATGCATACTAAGGTCACTATTAAAAAATCCTATTTTTTTACAGATTTTAATGAAAAAAATCACTATTTGATGCTAACTAAACATTTTAGAAAAACATGTGTAAGATAAAAGTCGTAGGTTTTTAATTTCCTGCAACTTTAATTTTATGTTTTTGACCTAAAATATTCATATACGTATTAAGGCCAAAATCTTGAAATAAACCATTTTCTACCACGAGATCACTGTCCTTAAAAATTTCACCATACATGTCGTGTATCCTATCTTGTAGAGCCTAAAAAATTCAGTAAATAATGTAATTTGTTTAAAAATTAGTAGGCACCGTTTTTGAGGAAATTTTGAAAAAGTGAAAAATAGCATGAATAAACTATTACTTCTGGTGGACCGATTTTCATTTGCATTGGCAAGAGAAAGTTGTGTGAGTGTTTCACACCAGATTTTTTCAGAATCGATTGCAGAAATTCCTTAACCCTATATAATTATATTTATACAGAGTGTCTCACGAGTAACCCGATAAACTTCTAAGGTGGTTTCCTCTCATCAAAATAATGAAAAAAGTTTATATAAACATGGGTCCGGAAACGCTTCGTTAGCGAGTTAAGGCTAGCGAAAGATTTCCCCCTGGGTTCAGAGCATACGCCACATAAAGTCATCCTAGTGTTGATTTAATTAAAAATAATTTTTTTAAACTTTGTGTTTGTTTATTATTGGCCTATTTTACATCATTCTCTTCAGAATTAAAATCTCTACAAGTTTTGCTAAATAAATTTACACATTTATAAGCCATTTAAAACAGTTATTGTTCTTCAAACCTAATAAAAACGTATTTTTATGCACAGATATGTCCGTTTTTCATTGGATATTACAAAAACTACTGAAGATATGGCTCTGAAACTTATTTCATTCAATTTTTCGGGTTGAAATACATAAGAAACCATCAAATCTACTCATAAAATTTGGTTCCTAAACCTCTAGGATGACTTTATTTAGGCGTATGTTCTGAACCCAGGGGGAAATCTTTCGCTAGCCATAACTCGCTAACGAAGAATTTCCGGACCCAGGTTTATATATACTTTTTTCATTATTTTGATGAGAGGAAACCACCTTAGAAAATCGTCGGGTTACTCGTGAGCACCCTGCATATATCAATTTCATAATAAAAATCATGTACAACATATGCTCGGAACAAATTTTTATTTATTTGTTCTCCATAACGTTACAAAAATCATTACAATATAATGTTAATTTCCTTAATTTATATCTTAAAAATTTTAAACTTTATATTAACTCGTGGTGGGAAAATTTATCTACCCAATCATAGTTTCCCGTGTTGAAGAGTAGATAACAATAATAGTAGGCTACTTCTGTGTTTATTTTCTACTACTGCAACTACAACGGTAATGTTTTTTTTTTTAATTCATTTATTTAACGTCGCATCAACTACTAAGGTCATTAGCGACGACGTTGGGGTGTAACTATATACAATGGAGGATGAAATGATTTTTTGTAACGTATGAAAATATGCCATGCCTGAGTGGGATTTGAACCCAGGACCGCATGATCGTAATGTATTAATGTAAGTAATTACAAACTTTTCCATGTTTGTTACTTACTAAGAAGTTATTGAAATGGTGAACTATAGTAGTATATGATGTATAGGTACATGAAAACAAAAACAAAACAAAAAATAAAGAATGAAAGTATGCAAATTAAAAGAATTTTTCTACAACTAGAAAAACTAATCGACCGACTAGTAGACAAGCTCACAAAATTATTGTATTTAATTGTTGGAGTTTCGATAAACTGTCCTTTCTCTCAAACCTCTCACTGAATAAATTTTGATGTTATTTTGTTAGCACTACACCACTTTTGTCATCTGCATTTGATATCACTTTGTTGCAACAGGTGTAATTAAATGTAAGTAATAAATAACGTGCGGTAACTCTATAAATTTAAAACGACTGGATTTCTTTTGGGTTTAAGTATAAAATACTAACTACTCAATTGTACTAACGGAAACTCAATTGTAGAAATAAATTTTATTTTTATTTATTCGCTACATTTAAAGTTACTCATGATTATTACGAATCTGATTAACCAGGAATAATCGAAAATTAAAATACTAAAAAGCAAAAAGTCCATTTTTCAATTGGAGTAAAAGTTTTTTAAATTCGTGAATCCTCCGAATTTGTGAATCTTACGAAGCAATAAATTTTTTTTTATTTACTCCTAATTTGTGTACGTTGCAATCTGTTTAATTCAGAACAATAAGCAACCCCATGACCCAATGAGATGAGGATGATGTGTATGACGTGTAAATGAAGTGTAGTCTTGTACAGACCCAGGCCGACCATTCCTGAAAGAGTATGGTTAATTGAACCCCAACCATCAAAGTACACCGGTAACCACTGTCTAGTATTCAAATCCGTATAAAAGTAACTACCTTTACTAGGACTTGAACCAGGAACCTTCGTCTCCGAAAATCAGCTGTTGAACAGCTGACTCGTGGCGACGACTTTACCTCTAGACCAACCCGGTGACAATAAAATAACACTAATTTTCATCTCATTTTCACGTCATACACATCATCCTCATCTCATTGGGTCATGGGGTCGCTTATTGTTCTGAATTGAACAGACTGCAACGTACACATATTAGAAATTAAAAAAAAAATTTCATCAAGATCCTGTAGCATAACAAAATGTACAAGGTGATAATAACCATGTGTTTATAATCTGACTGCTATTGATAATTGTTGTTTAGGTCATCAGCCGAAAGGCTGGTTTGAACCTGTAGAGGTTTTACTAAGTAAAACGAGGAGTGAGGTGGTTTACCATTGCCTTCCTCACTGAGTGGAAAAGTACGCTTATCAGCATGCCGGGCCCTCTGAAAAGCACATATTTTCCACTCTGCAAATGACACTTTCACTTCCTTCACCACAGGGTCTGGCTGTATAATGAAATTCATTACTTTCAGAGGAGATAACTCTGATTAGTGTCTTTTACACCTCTACCTCTTCTGTTCTTAAATGATTCAGTCATTTAATTGGCTGACCATGTGATAAGAAACAGAACTATTTATTTTAGCCCTGCAACGAACAGATTGAGTGTAAATAATTTGACACTCCACCTGTCTGTTATGGGCATATATTGATAATTATGTAAACATTTATAATTAAATTCTTACATTTTGTAAATTATTAAACTGGCTAAATTGTAATTAAAATCTTATTGCTAAATTATTAAATCAAATAACTTAACAATCTCAGCTAATAATTAAAAATCAAGTGTTAATTTAGAGATGGAAGTTTTTATGTTTAGAATGAAAAGAGTGTTTAAAAGTTACAAAAAACATTTATTAAAATTTTAAAATCAAGAAATATCTAACCAGTCCATCAAATAAGTTTAAAAGATATTTATTTACAACACAAATTTATATTTTATTTGAAAGTTTTAAAAATTATCAAACAAAAAGTAATTAATATAAGTGAACGCATATTTTATTTGGTGTGCTGTTGACCGGAGCAGTTTGAAGAGAAAGGTTGTATTTGTGTGCGGTTTGATTTATGGAATGTGTTAAATAAATATAAAGTACAATTGTTTTATAATTCGTATTATAAAGTCACAGATAGACCTATGAAATTAAATTGAGTAAAAGAACATTATTTTATTAAATTACGGCGAGAAATATATTAAAATACGAACGGAACATTGAACGAAAATCTTAGGCGAGCGACGGACTTCAGAAACGATAAGAATAGAACATTAACCGGCAAACTATTAAATATTAATTCAATAACAGCTGAAATAGACTTTATAGAATATATTTTAATAATAATAATAACTAAATAATATCTAAAATATTGTAAATTTCATTTTTTTAAAAGCCAGTCGATTCAATTAAAATTTTATTTAAAACCGATTTTCTTTTATTTTTATTTTGATTGGCATTTGTTTTGTGTTAAATAAGATAGAAGTAAATATTATATGTAACAATCCTTTCATAAGTTCAAGTTATAAATTTTGGGATAGTTAGGCAGAGAGAGACAGAATTTGAAAGCTTATAAATTTGTTTGTGATTACCACTGATTGAGATTGAGGAGAGAAAGACACTTGGGTAATATGAGCATTTGGTGCGGATGAGTGAGGAAAGGAGATCAAAGATGATGATAGAACCGAGAATGGGGTGGGTACGTAGTGATAAGAGGAAGGCTGAGATTAGAACAGGAATAGGGATGGTTTGAAGAAGAGGGGAAAGACAGTGCAAGAAGTGAGGTGGGTGGGATGGACAGGAAAGCGTTTACGGGATGTCTAATGGCTAATGATGCTTAACGGCAAAAGGGATTAAGGGCAAAGATCTCAATTTATTTCTTCAGGTAGTTATAAAACTAAAAAAATTTGAAAATTTCATGAAAGTCAGTCGTATTAAATTTTTTGATAATTATAAACGTTAAGTCAAGTAATTATTACAACTGTATTGAAAAAGAAAATGATAAAAATTGAGAAATAATCAATGGTGATGGGGGAAAAAGAGGTTAAGAGAAATTTTATAACACAAAATGATATATCTTTTAAAGTTTAAATTAAAGCTAATGGAGACAACAAAAGCCACAAATGTGTGTTTAAATATTTTAAACATTCTTTTTAAGGAGAGACTGTACTTTATATCCAGCCAATGTTAAATTTGCTATTTTTAGGTAGTACATTTTTCACGGGATTGGTAAAATATAAAGAAATTAGACTTTACATAGTACTTACAGTTGTCAGTTTTCTCTAGCTACTGAATTTTTTTCAATTTAAACTTCTGAACCATAAATTAAAAACAATTTAATAACAAAAAAGTTTTCTACGTTTTTTGCTTTTTCAACTTTTGGAGCATCTTAGAAAGTTATAAAAATGTCGGTATATGGAGAATGTACGATATGAATAACTGGCAAAAATTTCAGCCTGGTAGGTTTAATGGTTTCTGAGAAAAAATTTACCTATGTGTAAAAAAATCTAAATTTACGGGAAAAGGCAAAAACCAAAGTGTACATACACAAGTAAATTTTCCATTAAAAGTTTGTTAGAAAGCTGAGCCAACAGCTGGAAAATATTAAAAACAGTAATGCAGATATTTTAAAAAACCAAAATTCTATTTGCACTAAAACAGGCAATGTAAAATTATGAAAAATATTAATACATAATATAACATTATAAAATGGTGACATGATGATAATTTTTCTGGGTAAACTTGATAAAAACTTAATTTTTTCAATCAAATAATTTTTTGATGCAATTTAATGTTTTTCTGGTAGATCTAGGTCTAAACTATTGAAAAAGATAAAAAACGGAAAATCAAAATTCAGTTAAAACCAGCATAAGTCTCCCCTTAATGAGTACTGTTTAGGTCATCAGCCGAAAGGCTGGCTTGAACCTGTAGAGGTTTTACTAAGTAAAACGAGGAGTGAGGTGGTTTACCTTTGCCTTCCTTACTGAATGAAAAAGTACGCTTATCAGCATACCGGGCCCTCTAAAAAGCACATATTTTTCACTCTGCAATGACACCTTCACTTCATTCACCACAGAGTCTGACTGTATAATGAAATTTATTACTTTCAAAGGAGATAACTCTGATTAGTGTCTTTTACACCTCTACCTCTTCCGTTCTTAAATGATTCAGTCATTTAATTGGCTGACCATGTGATAAGAAACAGAATTATTTATTTTAGCCCGGCAATGAACAGATTGAGTGTAAATAATATGACATTCCACCTGTCTGTCATGGCCAGCCTTAATAAGTATATCAGACAAAATATTTTTTTCTTAAGCTATTCTTAAAAAATATACTTGACTATAACCATAACATTCCTACGCCGGGGTCTCGGGTTTGATTCCCTTTCAGGTCATCTTTTATCACTCATCTTCATCTATCACCCTTTCTCACTGTCTTCATTTGCAGTAATTGCACAACAGTCGGACGTTAAACAAAAATATCAATCCTCTACACGCCATGCATGTATATCTTCCAGTTGTTCACAGATATAAGAAATTAATAAATTATACGTTTAGAAAATTTATTATGTATGAGTACTATTTATTACATGTTTTAATGTGTGATACTTTCATTGAAATTTTTAAATAAACAAAAGAGTAAACTTTCAGATAAAAGTGTTATAATTTTTTAATTTAACTCCATTTGAAATAATAAAAAAATATGTAGAAAGAATATATTGTATTTAACGACAAAAAGAATTTAAATACGTACGTAATATCTACTCATGTATTCCCCACTTTTAAACATAAAAATAAAACAAAATATAAATAAATAAAAGCGGCAAATTATTTATCACAGTAATTTTGTTAGGTTTTTATTGATGAGCGGAATTTTATAATGAAATTCTCTCCGTGGAATAGGCAACTGTGGTTTATAAAGCCTCCGGCAAACAAGACGAGGCATTTAACTGTTTACATTACTGTAATCTCATACATTATTACTCACATAAAAACACAAAAAAAATACATAAATAAAAGTATGCTTATAAACCAAGCGGTTTATTTTGATAGTCAATTAATTACAGTTGGTAGTATGGTTAATAAATTGGATAGGTTATACGTACTTTAGAAAGGAAACTACTGGATTCCCTTACTTCAAACGCAACAATTGTTAATTAAACTATACTTGAAATTCATACATAATAAAATCGTTCACGTTATTAAAGCAATTGAAAATTTAATTAATTAAGGTATCTAACAGAATACAATCTTAATGCTTTCAAACCAGCACTGAATAAATTTAAAACAAAATTGAAAAGTTGCCCAAAACAGGCAGGTGGAGTGTTAAATTATTTACACTCGAACAGCTGGTTCGAAGACAACAAAAAATAGTAATCTTTCTTATTACACGATCAGCCAATTATATGATTGAAGCATTTAAGAGAACAGAAAAGGTGTAAAAGACATAAGTCAGAATTATCTACTCTGAAAGTAATAAATTTCATTATAGGCTGCGACCAGATCCACTGGTTAATGAAGTGAAGGTGTCATTTGCAGGGTGGAAAGTAGATGCTTTCTTCGGAGGGCCCGGTATAGTGAAAAGCGTACTTTTTCACTCAGTTAGGAAGGCAACTGTAAACCACCTCACTCCTCGTTTTTACTCAGTAGAACCTCTAAAGGTTCAAACCAGGATTTTGGCTGATTATCTAAACAACACAGATTGTTCATCTTGGGGAGTTGTTGAGTCAATTCGGTGATGCGGTGTGTGTCTTAGACGATATCGCGGATATTATTGGTTAATTTGTTTATTTTTAATTGAAATATTGTTAAAAACTTACAGGTAATACGCTGTAAGATGTACACTGTACATCTTACTGTACGCTGTATTAGATGTACAAAATCCCGAATTTTTCGAAATAAACTATATCTTTTAATTTTACACGAATTGGTTGCAAATTTTTATTCGTGACAGGACTATTTTCCAGTTCTACCAACATTTCAAAAACCTTGTGAAGGAAAATTTGTGCGGTAACAATACCTAAGGAAAGATTTACAACTTCTAGAGTCAAGTAAATTTTAAGCCTCCTGTTTATTGTATTAACCATTGTGTGCGTAGTATAATGCTTTTATCTTAATAATTGGAAAAATTCGAACATTATAACCGTTAGTTAAATATACCCGGACATTTCACTTCATTTCAAAAATCTTTTTTAAATTTGTTTACATTTTTAAGCTGCTCTCGATTAATTTTTTTATTTGTTTAATGTTAAAAAAGTTAATAAAGAGAAGTAATACTTAGATTTCTAACGTTTTCTCAGGGATTTGCCTTGAAAAATCTGTCGCCAACTCACCTGTAACAAAAATAATTATGTATATTAAAAAATGGGAATTTGTTCAAAAATTTGTTGCAAAAATTAATTTTTTGCTTTTTGTCTTGAAATATTTTGCATTTTCCTCTGCGTAAAAGTGAATTTTTATTAATAACTATATTTATAAAGATAGTTGTCAATTATTTATAAATTTTTAAAGTTAGTATAATTAGACATAATTGGCTGAGTAATCTTAGAAAAAATGGATGATAAATTCAATTTTTACAATAAAAATTTTGTTATTTATACATGGATTTTTTATCCCTAATGTGTCTACGTTGCAATCTGTTCAATTCAGAACAATAAGCAACCCCTTAGTTAAATGAGATGTGAATGATGTGTATGACTATAAACGAGGTGTGGTCATGTACCAGACCCAGGCCTATCATTCCTGAGAAAGTACGGTTAAGTGTACCGAAACCATTAAAGTACACCGGTAACCACTGTCTAGTATTCAAATCCGTATAAATGTAACTACCTTTACTAGGATTTGAACCTTCGCCTCCGAATATTAGCTGTTAAACAGCTGTCTCGTGGAGACGACTTTACCTCTAAACAAACCCGGTAGGTCATTTTTATTTTAGAAAGAAATTTTTTCTTCTTGTTGCATTTTTTAACAGTGTATGTTTTGAATATAACAAAAAGTTATTGAGTTACTTTAAAGATTTTAATTAATTTGTTTTTGGTTTAAATCTTTGACGCAAGATTTCCTCGAATTTATTCCTTTTGATATAAATGATTGTCAAAAAATCGTAGAAGGAATCAAGCTAAATTATTTATAATTTATTCTAAATTTCTGTAGTAAAATAATTTAAAACCTTTATAAATTCATATTGATTTTTTTAAAGTGCTAAACTAATAAAATTAAGATAATTAGTAAACATTTTCAACTAATTTTGTATCTCAAACAAAATTCACCACAAACATGAATGTATTTATTAAAAAACACACTTATTACAAATTATATGTTTAGATACTTATCCATAAAATGCAGGTGGAATTTTAAATTTATTTAACTAAATCCAATTTATTAGGAATTCCGAAAACAACGGTGTGGAGAGTTCTCCGTAAACGTTCATTATTCAAACCGTACCATCTTCAATTAATGCAGAATCTATCTGTTGGAGATAAAACACGTCGGCGCTGAATAGGACGCGCGTCTGAAGAAGACCAACACATTATGCTGAAGCCACCAAGATCACCAGAACTCATGCCATGTGACTTCTTTCTCTGGGGTTATGTGAAAGACAAGGTTTTTATCCCACCAATGCCGAGCGATATTGCTGAGCTGAAGGATCGCATAATAAATGCAATCAATTCTATCGAAAGGGACATGTTAGAACGTATTTGGCAAGAGCTAGACTTTCGTGTTGATGTGTGCCGTGTCAACAAAGGAACAAACATTGAACATTTATAGATGTTTAAAAATAACTGTTCGAGTCCCTGCTTCGCCCCGTACAACTTTTATTTAGGTCTGGTCACTTGAGTCACGGGTTAGCCCTGATTTGCAACGAGGGGTGAAGGGGGAAAAGTATCAGTGCGCATGTGCGACTGCTTTAATTTCAGTACGATAAACATAACAACTTATATTATACCCAGAGTATATTGCACAGTATATCGTGGAACCTTTTGTAGGTCAACTGTACGAATATAACTGTTTGCTACCTTAAACAGAAATTTCGGTTTCTCGAAAATGTGGTCGAACTATTCACAGTGCTGAACGAAATATAATATGCAATGTAATAAAATGTTGTGAAATTGAAGCTAAATAAAAATGCCTATCCGTGCCTCTTAACAAAAGCCGTGAGCGAGCGGCTAACTACTGTGATATTTCTCTTTCCACAATTCGAAATATAAAAAAGGAAGTTAAAGACAGTGAAGAAACTAATTCTTCATCAACGGTTTTGTTGACACCTGGTAAAAAAAAGAAACACTTAGGTAGATACTAGTGAGACTGATAGTAAAGACGCCGGTGATAGCGGTAATAAAGAAGGAGATTCATTCGTAGAAAATTTTGTTCCAATGGAATAAGGTAGCTGGTAATTACAATAAATTAAATATTTCTAGTCATATAATTAAGCTATAGGCAATATTACAGATCACATTTATTTCTTATTAGGTTTATGAAGAAAACATTTTCTCAGAAAAAACCACAGCTTACAAAATTTATGTGAAAACTGCACGGTAGTGAAATGTACGAATAGTGTCTCACTGTTGAGGTCGGCAGCACTTCAAATTTTCACTTTCCTTCTTCACAGCCCATTCATACGCAACAGGCAATCTCGTGACTTCAGTATCTACAAGTGAAATAGTTTTTTGTACTGAATTTTCGTAACCACGAAGAACATTATGAAACGTCCTGTATATATTTTTGATGACAACGTAAACACTTTTAATCGTGAACGTAGTTTGTTTCAATATCATATGTATAATATAACGGGTGGCGCACATAAAAGTAGCCCCATAACTTAGCCGAGATTGTATAATGTTTATGCCGAGTCAAGGAAAATTAACCCACCGGGTTGGTCTAGAGGTAAAGTCGTCGCCAAAATCAGCTGTTTAACAGCTGATTTTCGGAGACGAAGGTTCCTGGTTCAAATCCTAGTAAAGGTAGTTACTTTTATACGGATTTGAATACTAGGCAGTGGTTACCGGTGTACTTTGATGGTTGGGGTTTAATTAACCATACTCTCTCAGGAATGGTCGGCCTGGGTCAGTACAAGACTACACCTCATTTACACGTCATACACATCATCCTCATCTCATTGGGTCATGGGGTTGCTTATTGTTCTAAATTGAACAGATTGCAACGTACACAAATTAGGAATAAAAAGGAAAATTCCCCCCATTTTCCCCTTCCCGTGTACAACCTGCATGTTTAACCAGATTTTTGATCAATTTATTAATCAATTAGTACCACACGAAATTCCATATTCTTTTTTCCACCAAGACGGGGTGACTTTGTCACACATCTCGCAGATCACTGGCTCGTGTGCGTAGTGTTTTTACCGATGAGAGGACTATCTCTTTAGGCTTATGGCCACCGCGATCACCGGATTTGTCTCCTTGTGATTACTACTTATGGGGAAATTTAAAGAATAAAGTATACGCCAGCAATCCAAAATCCATTGAAACCCTAAAGATCTCGATCACGAACGTCATACGCACCATTACAGCTTCTGAACTCCAGTCTGTATTTCAGAATATGCTACGCCGCGCTATCTTATGTGTACAAGCTGACGGTGATCACTTTCAACATATCGTGTAATAACGTAACAATATTAGACTATTGAATAAAATAATAAAAAAAATTATTGGTGTTTGTAAATAAACAGATTTCATTTCAATTGTGTTGCACTTTATTTACGGGGCTACTTTCATGTGCGCCACCCGTTAGCATATAATAAGATAAACTTTTATTTTCATAGCGTGATTTAATGTTTTTAACAAATTACGTAACAGCGTTCCGATCATATAAGCAATATGGTATCTTCCAACTTTTGGATAAAGTATAGATGATTAGAGGGTTGATAATTAAATAATAATGGTAGAAATTTTGTAGAATAAAATTGAATTTAAATTACGTATAAGGGAAAATGTAATTGTAGGAATAATAAAGATGGATTAATCTCCTGAAGAGGGAACGAGACAGAACTAGTGAGCAAGTGATTACATGTACGTGATCGAAAGAGAGAGTTTAGGAGATTGAGTGAGAGGAAAGTTGTAAAATTGATCTCTAATGTGCGACCGTTACACACCTCAACTCAAACATCACTCATTCCCCTACTACCAAAGTTCAACCGAAATTAGACAATTTCCTGCCTTCAGTCTGGACCATTTAATGAGCAAACCTGACCACACTTTTCCGTTATATCAAACAAGTAGACCGTAATTTGAAAAGAAATATTTACCTATAAAAATAAATACAACTTATTTTGTTTCTTAGGTATATTCATATTTTAATTTGAAACATTACACGGGTTTTACTTATGCTACTTTTCATGTTTTTTTTAAATTGTAGGACCCGTTTTTTGTTTTATTTCAAACATATGTTTTGTACAACTTAGTTTAGCGGTAATTAGTGATTTTCTCGGTTTTTAATGAAAAAAATGTATTTTTTAAGGTTTCAGCCCTAGTATGCATTTTACGACAAAATTGTCTTTAATTTTTACAGATTTCAGGAAGGTGAGTACTAAAAATAAACAAATTCGCATGAAGAAGGAGCGGGGAATTTTTTAGCGAAGATTTAATTTTTTCTGAACTAATTATTTTACCTAGCACTTCATCCTTTAAGCTGTTCAAACAAAAAAAGATAAGCTACAAAAAATATATAGCTATTTACAAGTAAACAAAACACAAGACCTTTCTGTTAATAATTAATAGGTACTTTAAATATGTGTTAAGACAAACAGAATATCCAGAGTAGGTCTTCATTACAGTTTCGCTGAAAACATTAAAACTTCAAACGCAGGTGGTTTGAACATCCGTAGAATTAATGCGGTAATTCGAACAGTAAGTTTCTAGTAAACTTTTGAATAATGAACTACAGAAAGTTTAGTATACAGCAATCTAAAGGATCACTACAAATGGAATATTTTAGACACTTAGGTTTCTCATCGTAGTTAATTTTATCAACAACTGACAAACGTAATAATTTTACATTGTACGAGTAATTTCTCGTAATTTCAATATTCACTCGTAATTTTAATATTTATTTTTATTTGGAGTTTATAATTAAAGGAGGGAAGGATAAAGATTAATTAATTAAAGGATAATATATAAGAACAATTTTTTCTTTGCTTTTCTCACACAACCATAAAATTATTGGCAGATAGGTTTTACTTGCCTCGTAAAAAAATTCATATCTTCATGAATGACACAAATGTCAGCTGTCTCTAAAAATATAAACATGTAGCCTATTCGTCAATAAATTTTCATATACAGGGTGATTCACGAAGATATGCAGAAACTTTGGGAGCTCATTGTACATGTAAAAATAATAAAAAAAGTTTATATAAACATGGGTCCGGAAATGCTTCATTTCCGAGTTACGGCTAGCGAAAGTTTCGGCCGGATTTCAGCTCACCAGGTGAAATGAGGTCTTCCTGGAATTCTGGTAAGGTAGATTAAGGGGCGAATTCAATCATTTTTTATGGTTTTTGATCTAATAAATTGAATAAAACAGGTCCCAGAACTGTAAGATAAATATTTTTTTAAGAAAACCAGTGTCAAATGCAAAAAATGGAGTGAAAAAAACATTTTTTCATCTTTTGGCAAGAATAACTTTGTTATTTCACCAAGAAACAGTTAAAATTTTTGAAAAAAACATGTAGAAAATTTTATTCTGAACAAACCGGTGTACATAAAGTACACAGAAAGCGAATAGATGTTTGATTACATGAATTTTTATTCATAAGAGTACAAAGTAAAATTAACCGGAAAAACTAAGATGAAAAAATGTGTTTTTTTTCACTCCACATTTTGCATTTGACACTGATTTTCTCAAAAACTATTTAACTTACAGTTCTGGGACCGGTTTTATTGAATTTATCAGGTCAAAAACCATAAGAAACGATTGAATTCGCCCCTTAATCTACATTACCAGAATTCCAGGAAGACCTCATTTCACCTGGTGAGCTGAAATCCGGGCGAAATCTTTCGCTAGCCGTAACTCGGTAACGAAGCATTTCCGGACCCATGTTTATACAAACTTTTTTATAATTTTTACACGTACAATGGGCTCCCAAAGTTTCTGCATATCTTCGTGAATCACCCTGTATACAAAAAAATATTACAAAAATCTAGTGTGAAACACTCACGCGACTTACTTTCACAAATGTAAGTAAAAAAATTAAAAATCTGGTGAGAACACTCACACGACTTTCTCTTTCCAATGCAAATAATGAAAAAAATAACCTAACATTAGTAATGTTAGCTTAGAAATAAACAAAAAACATAACCTAATTTTAATCATGAATGAATGATGCAAAATGAAAAACCAACCTTACTTTGTCTTAATAATACGAAAAATCATTCTTTGAGGTAAACTAGGCTCTGTAGAGAAAAACGCTTCAACTAAAAGTTGTAGATCTTTTAATTATCAATAATTAGTGAAATATTGCACAAGGTGCTACATTCGGTTGACCGATTTTAATGAAAATGTTCCTGTCGGGTGGTCCCCTCTTAGAACCTCAGTTGCAAGTATCAACTTTTTACTATTTTCCGTTGTTTTAGTAATTTTGTTCATGCACACAAACATATATTCACAGAGAAAGAAAGTGTGTGTCAACGTAGACCAAATGATAAAAACATGTTTTTTGGTCGTGTTTAACACTTGATTTCAAAAATTGACATGAAAACATACCTTTCCTTACCTATATTCATATAGACCAAGAGAAAGAAAAAAATGAAAATTTACATCCGTTTTTGTTTTTTGCTTTTACGGCCTCATTGGACCACTTGAATCAAATTTAGAAATCCTTCTTGGTTTGGTTTTAGGATTCTTGCGTATCTCCCAATAATTTTTCATATTTTAGGATCTGATCTGTCTGACTTTATCTGTATGACGACAGAGCTCGACGACAGAGCACGACAGAGCTGACATCATTGACGACAGAGCTCGAGTTTTTTCGACGAATCTTGTGTCTTTATACATAAGTAACTAAGCTGTTCAGATTTTTCATAAAAATCTTGTTCTGCAATGTTAAGTTCTGGCATATCTTGCTTTATTTCAACCAACAACCTGGGAGGATTTTTCCACGAGTTAATTGCAAAATTAGTTGTTTAGGTATTCGATTGTCGGGTATTCTAAATAAATGTCCGAAGATTCGTTTCTTCCGCATGATGTCAGTGATTGGCTCGATTTCATGGTAGAGTTGAGAATTAGACATTAAGATCCAGATATCGTTAAGTTTCCATTTTTGGTTTATGCAAGTCCTAAGGATTCTTCTTTCTATTTTTAGAATTTCTGTCATTCTCGTTTTAGTTTTTACATTAGAAATAGTTTCGCAGCAGTAAGTGGCTTCGGGTTTTACGACCGTTTATAATATATAAGAAATTTATAACTGTATAACTTACGTTCAATCACCAATCAAACGTCCTGGGTTTGAATCCCAGCAAGGTTTGGAAAATGTTTAAACCGTAAAATATCAGATGCTATTCCATATCGCGAATAATAACCAAAGTTTTGATTAAAAAAGCTAAACAGAAATAATTATATGAAGAAAATTATTTTAGTTTACTCAGCTCCTGTGACGCCGATTTTTAATTTTAATTCTATAGGGCCTACATTTCGACTATAAAATTCCTCTGAAGGCTACAACTAAAATGTTCTAATAAAATTATCTTTTATTATCTTTTTTTCTCAAAATTCCGTGCTTTCATATAATAATAACATATGTGATATAAATAACTGTAGGAATGGCTAAATGACATCAACTCAATGAGAGAAATTTTTTCCGCCTGAATTTTACCACAGAATCCATATTCACTTGACTCTTACATGCGCTTGAATAGCCGTATTATAGTGTGGTAAGCGAGGGCGTTTGATATACAGGGGGTCCTCAACTTACGAACATAATGCGTACCGGCCGAGTGTTCGCAAGTCGAATTGTTCGTAAGTCGGAATACACGTCAGTAGATTTCGTAGCGGACACTCGCGACCTAACTGCTTTTCATAACGTACAAAAACTAGCATACTTAGTGAAATTGTTATCAGCAACTAAATAAAGATAAAATCTGTTAAACTTTTTTATTCGTTTTTAATATGTACTTATAGTAACTTAATACATACTGAATATACTTTTAGCAACTGAATACAGTTAACACATAAATACATTGAATACTTTTTACAGAAAGAAAAGACCATTAAAAATAAAAAATAGCAAAAATATAAAATAAAAAGTGAACATTTTCATAAAAATTTAAAACATATTAAAGATGGTTTTACAATATTTACAGCTTTGGCTTTGTTTGAAAAAAGTTTTGAATGGATGTTTGAACTGTTACAAGTTTCTTTTCTTCCAAAAAAATTTTTGTAACACATGACAGCTCTAAACTCATTGACCGCTCTAAGCATTGTTTGGAAACTTTGTTGTAATTAGCCTACATTCCAAATAATATCAAGTGATAAAAAAAATAGTTTCTGGCGTTCGTATCTCCGGTTGTTCGTATGTTGAATGTTCGTAAGTCGAGGACCCACTGTATCACATTTTTTGCTAGACATTTTTCTATAATACCAGACTAAAAAAATAAAAATAAAAAATATTTATTGCCAAATTTTGACAAAAACGCGCGACTTTGCATAAATTACAACAAAATTTTCTTAAATTCGCTGTAACTGGCGTAAAAAACGGAGTTTCATGTTTGTTTTTTTAAAACATCTCTCGAAGTTTTCATAATGTCTCATAAAAATTTCAAAGTTTCTGGATAAAAGATGGCTAAAAAAAGCCAAGTCTATCGGCGCGATCTCGGAATTAGTGTTCGAAGAGTTACTATTCTAAAACCTACCAGTCGCACGATGATTTAAGAAAACACTTTTTGGCTTCAGGGGTAATAAAACGAGAAGATTAATAATTGAAATCCAGTAGTTGAAAATGTTGAACTATTTTAATACTTCTTGCTAAAGAAACAAGTTTTGTATGAATACTGTTAATTAGACGGAAAAGACTATTGTACTGCTTTTAGCTAGTTGTTCCTAGAACTAATTTCAAATGCTTTGTTTTCACTTTCATCAATGTACTATGTGCAACTAAACTGCGAGTTTAGTTGCGACCATAAGAGCAGACTTTTGTCGCCTCTACAAGTACTTATTGTACAACTACTTTGCTAAGCCCATCCAACCACATCAGTTAAAGTCCAGCCTTTCTTAGTTTGCTCCTAATATAAACAAATAATGACGTCACTGAGCATGCGCATTATATAAAAATGAGTACACGCTGATTAAAAAGTTAACAACAAAATACTTTCAAAAGTATTTAAATACAAAATACTTTTAAAGGTATTTTTATAAATGAAATTGTTAGGCCTACATCAAATCATGACCGATGTTTTAAGTACTTTAAGTACTTATAATTTAAAACATAGTTAACTTAATAGTAATACGATATCCATAAAGTCGTGGACCCTAGCGTGCACCCTGTAGCAGCTTTCTTTGGTTTGTTGACAGTAGGAGCAAACTTAGAACGGCTGAACGTTATAGTTGTTGACTTCATACCTCTTCTTAACGCACACACATGGAAAGTAATACAACCTCACACACGCACAACAATGCGTTGATATAATATATTACATCACTCGTACATATTGTTACAAGTCGTTACAGTAAAGTAAAATTGTAAACTTTAATTTAATTAATTCACATATATTTATTCAACAAAATTATTTGACAAAAAAACCTAACCAATAAAAATGACAACAATGAAAATAATGAGTTCATGAAAATAAGTTATTAAACATTTAAAACAACGCAATTCAAGCAATTTATCAACAATAAAATAAAATAAACAATTTCCCTTACAAAATTAATCATTAAATACAATGTCTTATGACAAAATAACAATCATCTTAACGAAGAATCCCGTATAATTTAGGCCACTGACACAGCAGCCATTTAAACCGCGGCGGCGCTCCAAAAATAAAATGCATCGTTTTTATAATTAATCAGTCAGCTGTTTATGAACAGCTGATTTTATTTTCCGCCGCTTCATTATAACAATATTTTTTTTGTAATCCCTAATCTGTGTACGTTGCAATCTGTTCAATTCAAAACAATAAGCAACCCCATGACCCAATGAGATGAGGATGATGTTTATGACGTGTAAATGAGGTGTAGTCTTGTACAGACTCAGGTCGACCAGTCCTGAGAGAGTATGGTTAATTGAACCCCAACCATCAAAGTACACCGGTAACCACTGTCTAGCATTTAAATCCGTATAGAAGTAACTACCTTTACTAGGATTTGAACCAGGAACCTTCATCTCCGAAAATCCGCTGTTAAACAGCTGATTTTGGCGACGACTTTACCTCTAGACCAACCCGGTGGGTTATAACAATATTGAGTACAAAGTTCTTTACAATTTATCCCAAAACTAAAATTGTGTAATGTTTCATTATTTTATTTGATACATACTTAATATAGTGTATTTTCATAAAGTGACTGTGTCATAAAAATCTATGTGTGTGTGGCAGCGTAGGGGAACAATTTAGATACGGGTATTGGAGAGAAAGGATGTTAGTATGTATAGCAAAACGTCTAACTAATATGCTTTTCACGGTTGCTGAGCTCTGCTGTTCGAGACATTTAGACCAATCAGAACGTTTGCCAGCGTTGTCAGATTATACTTGAAAAACATTACGCGCATGTGTATAAGAGCCGCAATAGTTCACTCTCGTCTTGCATCTCGTACTGAACACATCGATTATAGAGCGCGCTAACATGCAATAATTTATAACATAATTAGCTGATTGTATTTTGCAGGTTATAATTATTATTGAAAGACCAAAAAAATGGCCGACGAAATATTTAACAGAACTACAAGAGCAAGTATTGGCAACGTTGCTAGCAAGTCATTGGCTAGCTATAAAGTGGGTAGTGGGAAATGCAAACGTTCATAGCTCATCAGCCGAGAAAAATAGTATAAATAATTGACTAATGTTAGACTAAGGACCTGCCCATAACAGACAGGTGGAGTGTCAAATTATTTACACTCAATCTGTTAGTAGCAGGGCTGAAATAAATAGTTCTGTTTCTTGTCACATGGCCAGCCAATTAAATGATTGAATCATTTAAGAACAGAAGAGGTAGTGTTAAAGACACTAATCAGAGTTATCTCCTCTGAAAGTAATGAATTTCATTATACAGCCAGACCCTGTGGTGAATGAAGTGAAGGTGTCATTTGCAGAGTGGAAAATATGTGTTTTTCAGAGGGCCCGGCATGCTGATAAGATTACTTTTCCATTCAGTGAGGAAGGCAATGGTAAACTACCTCACTTCTCGTTTTACTTAGTAAAACCTCTACAGGTTCAAACCAGCCTTTCGGCTGATGACCTAAACAACAACAGACTTAAGGAGATTTAATACAATTAGGGAGGAAATTGAAAAATTGGAATTAACTGAATAGATATTACGGAACTAATGCAGAATGCTGGTTTTTAACTTCAAGTACTTCCACAAAGAACAAAAGCAGAACACCGAATGTCTATACTTTATTTCACGTTCAGAATGCAGTACAGCTCTTATGAGAACCCGTTGTGTTATCAGGCGTACGGAAAACATCAGGCACAGTCAATACATTAACTCTCTTCCGCCGACTTCATCCGAAGGTCACCGGCAAAAATATTTGGAGTTTCGCTTACCACGCTCTAACAAGCTCATTTTTCATCAAACAATTTTGAAAAATACTTTCGCTTCCTAATGAATCGTATTTCATTACGGTGTAAAATGTTATTATTATACTCTGATATTTAGATAAGAGACCGTAGTATAAAATAAAGGGGTATGACATCTCTCTCTTCGTCACCCTCACTGTCAGGCCAGGGGAGTTTTATTATAATTTTTATACCTTCTCGAGATACTAACGACTGTTATTCGAACAAGATTTTAAGATTTACCAAGATTTCAACAATAACTATTCATTACTTTTTTAAATTCCTAATATGTGTACGTTGCAATCTATTCAATTAAAAACAATAAGCAACCCCATGACCCAATGAGATGACGATGATGTGTATGACGTGTAAATGAGGTTTAGTCTTGTACAGACCCAGGTCGACCATTCCTGAGTGCATGGTTAATTGAACCCCAACCATCTGATTGATTTGGTGCGCTCAAAGTACACCGGCAACCACTATCTAGTATTCAAATTCGTATAAAAGTAACTACGCGTACCTTTACTAGGATTTGAATCAGGAACCTTCGTCTCCAAAATCAGCTGTTAAATAGCTGACTCACGGTGACGACTTTACCTCTAGACCACCCCGGTGGGTTCTTTACTTTAAAATAATTAAAAACGACAATAAAATTGATAAACAATTCTAGTATTATAATAATTTGTCGGTACAATATTCAGATGAACTAAAGTCTCCTAGCCGTGGGAGTGAGAGAATGCATAACGCTCTCACTAGCACAAGCCATTCCAATAACATTGTATAATTTTACTCATTGTTGTGAGCAAGCGTTTATGCACGCAGTAAACTAACAAGCAAGATAACGACTGTAGTATGTTTTCAGATTTGGATTATAATGGTTAAGACCTTTGGGCGCATGCGTAGTTATGCCATATATCTCCCTCTCACTCACTCGGCTATGGGACATTAATTCATCTGATATCTGTACCTGATATTTAATAAGATACAAATATTAAGTACGTTTACGTATTACGTTATTCAATAGGATTTTGTAAATGAGAACGTGTTGTGGCGTGGAATCAATATTTTTACTTAGTGTAGTAGCGCTCAAACTCCCATATGAAATAAATTGTTTATGGTTTTTCCATACTGCATTCTGAACGTGAAATCAACTATAGAAGAGAGGAAAAATTATTAAAAGAAAACAATGCTGAAAGTGGGATTTAAGAAGAGCTTCCAGAAATTTTAAAGTTATTAAATGTGGTCTTAAATTATTTTCCATAACAGCAAGGAAAGTATAATCAGTAAATTTAGAGAAACTAAATTTTCTTCCATTTTATCTCCAAACAAATATTTTCATTAATCAGTATTGTTGGATTTAGATATCCGGTTACACTACACAGAACAAAATTTAAAATCTTTTGTTCAGGAAGTTATGAAACCTAATTCATCAAAACATAATACTAAAAATTAATTAACAAACAAAACTTTTCAATTAATTTCCCCAACCCAGAATTAATAGTATGTCAGTAGGTAAAAATTAAATTTATTGAATCCTTTATTTAGTATTAAATTCAGATCTACCCACATTAACTGAATTGTATCCACCCACTAATTTGTTCATTTACGTACAAAAATTCCAACCCTTGATACAAACATACAAATAAAAGGGTTAAAAATTGAATCGTTGACATGAAAGGATGTTTCGATTGAATATTTTATACAAAAAGATTAAAGTTCAAAAATTAACTGTTTTATATTCTAATCGAATGAAATGGTTTAATGAAATCATATTTTCAAAAGGATTAATTTCTTTATGACACTTACTGAAACAAATCCAATAATGAACACATACTTTTAATTCTCAAACGTGCCTATTTTGATGTTACAGAATTTAGTTATCAGAGTAACAATTTTAACGTACTGAATGTATTACTTACTACCTTCGTGTAACTCAAAATCAAAACAAACTTACTGGTAAAAAAACATGTAATAAACCAGTCCGGGATACGATTTCCTATTAATCCCTGAAATAATTTTAGTACTAGACAAAATACCTTAAACCACGAAAACGTGTTAAATAAATACTACACTAATTTTGAAGCAAATTTGACGAGCTGTGAATAATTTCAACTAAATTAAACGTGAGATAGATAAAAACGTAGTTGGTTTTTCTTTACTTTACAAAAAGTTCACATGTTAAATTTACAATTTCACATTAAAATTATCCAAAAAGGTTTGTCACCAATATAACAAATTTCACAGGCACAGCTAAATGGCATTTTCATGGCCATTTTGACTTTGGACACCTTTGCTCTAAATATATAACATATAAGATAGGTTTTACCTCTCTTCTGTGGGTTTGTATATTTCTTCAGTTTTTGATTATTTCTTGGAAATAGGGCTTATCTTATTTTATTTTTATTTTATCTTTATTCTTAACTTGTATTATTTAATTCTTTTATAATGAATTTTGTTTGTATTAGATATCTTAGCCTTGTTTTTGTGTGTACTGGTTTATTGTAATGCAATAAATAATTAAAGAAATTATTATTATTATTATTATAATTATAAATAGATCTATAGAAGAGCAGCAATACCATTATCTTAAGTTCTTCAGGTTTATAGGTTTCCCGAATTTCTTTTTACCGATATTTTAACCAGTATATTCAATCAGAGCTTATCGTTCTCCTTGTAAAACATGACCGAGATATTTCAGTTTAATTTTTTAACTTATTTTTGTTTTAGTAATAAATTCTCTTTCTTTATTCATGAGATTTATGCTACTCTCAACAAACGGTGGTACACCCAAATTTCAAAACCGTGGATTTTGTCAATATCTTGTTTTTTGAGCGTTCATTCCGTGCAAAAGAATTGTGAAGACGTAGCACCTCACCAATCTGTTTCCAATATTCAAATTTAGATCCTTATTGACAAGTAAATTCTACATGTTAATAAAAAAAAACAGTTCTGGCTGTTTCCATTCATGATCTTGTTTCTTGTGCTCCGTCGCATGGTTTTTAAACGTATTTGTATGGTTTGAATTTGTATAATTTTTTAAACGTGCCGGAATTTGTGCTTATGAAACTACCATGAATTCAGTTTACCACACTATGGTACAATACGAATTCTAAGACGGAAGCATCCAATAATAACACTCATGCCCGCATATTGAGCCGAATTCGTTAGTATTTTTCTTCTGTGGAAAAATACACACACACATACACATACACATACGCAAGCGGATAACCTTCTAAACACCATTTATTTCTTCATAAGAACATGAAACGTGAAGATTAATGGAAACCTGACATCAAATTATTGACACGATTGCAATAAATTTTCACTCAAAACCGTTGACAGAATTGGGGAAAGTAAAGAAACTGGCCAGATAAAATAAATCACGAAATATTTTTTTAAAACTAAAATAAAGTAATTTTGAAATATATAAGGGATGAACTGCACGTGCGTAATTACACAAGACTGTACTACTACGTTCCATAAAAGCCTGTGAAAGGTTGATGTATTTATTGTCCTCCACGGGTGCTATTAAAACAAACTGGCATGATTCGTACAGTTTATTATGAAGACGTTGAAAATTAATCCGTTGCCGCAACAACTATTTTCCTTACTTATACACAATCTATAGAATGAGAATTTCTATGCGATGGAACAGAATTTTTGATGTACAGATTTCAGCTAATCTTCCCGTTTCATGAACCCTGAAGCCAAAAAGTTGATTTTTATAAAAATTTATATTATTGCGCATGTCTGTTCGTTTACTTGTAATAGAGAAAAATCCAAAACTTTTAATTAAGCATAAATTTGAAAACTAAGGTTTTCCAATCTTAAAGAATTTTTAAAAGAACTTTCGTAGCACCAAAATTAAAGGACAACTTTTTATATTCTACATGTATTATATTAGATTTTATACAGTTAAATTTGGATCTTCAGGCATTCCACTTTCTGTCAGGTATTACCTCCAAAACTTTCTTTATCAACCTATTATCATGCATTCACATACGTGAAATGCCATCTAAACTATCCCTTCTTTTATGTATCAAGTAGTTTTCTTTTTTTTGTTTTACATCCGAAAAACTACTGGACACATCAGAGAAGAAGCAGCTGAGATGGTATGGCCACGTCACTCGAATGCACGATAAAAGGTTGTTAAAGGGAGTTATGGTGGCAATAGCTGATGAAAAGAGGAATAAAAAAAGGCAGTAATTTAAATGTAAAAATATTAAAAGAATAAAGAATAGATTGGAAGAGAGGATGTAAAGAGCTGCAGGAGGTGAAAAGACTGGCTTCGAACAGAACAGAGTTTTGTGCTTGGCTTAAATCTCTACGATGTTGACATTTCTAAGATCACTCCTGGCTTTACCCACTCCACAGAAATATAACTTCGGCAGCAGTCAGCTTACTAGAAATTTCCTAGTACGCTTTTTCTTTTAGCACCGTATACTATTACCGTACGTATACAGAATTATAAATTCGTACCTAACTTTAGTATGTTTTGATATTAAAGTGTTATTTTCTTTTCTTATCCAAACTTCCATGAGGGCTAATACAAATTCTCAGAAACTTACAATTGTCTATATGGTCCATCGTTTATCCATCCAATTCTATTGTTATTTTTCCTCAGTCCGCTTGTGACATTCAAAATTTTACTTTTAGATGCTTTTAAGGTCATAAAAGGCAGCGATGCTGAGAGATGAGGAGATCTGGAAAGATTCTCGCTCCATTTGCAGAAAAGACGATAGTGAGGCTGCGAAGGGAGGAGACTTCCGGATACCAACAGAATCGTGTCCTTGCCTACCCTATAAATGAATCCTATCCCAATCACAAAAAAACCTGTTTCCTGAGCTGGTGATGAAAGAGATAAATGAAAATAAGCGAGTGAGTGGCAGTCGGTAACGGCGAGGGGGGAATCAGGCTACGATACGATTCCCTTCTACGCTCCACTGACAGTATGTTAAAATTTAACCCTACATTTCCCTTGTAGTATTATACGCGTATGAACAGTTTCAAGGGAAATAGAGGATTTTTGTAGTTGTCGGATCAAGAGGAAAGGGTAGTAGGTTTTCGGTTGGTAGGCGGTTGCGGCCTCCTTGGCGCTGGAGAAGGACCTCTCAATTGAGCCAACACTACTTCCCTATTGTGGGCGAGTGAACATAAGTTTTTCTCGTCGCTTCGGATACAAAAACGTATCCTCTGTTTTTCAATGCTTAAGCCCATTGTGTAACACTAATTTTAGGTCTTTCAATTCATTATATTATATATATATATATATATATATATATATATATATATATATATATATATATAATGTAATGAATAAACTTGTAATAATAAATAAGTTTATGAATAATTAATAAGTTTAATAAACAAGTTTATGAACTTCTTTTAAATTGTTATTAGCAAAACGAAGTTTTTGGCTCACTCATTTTCATATATTATGTTACTTCATTAGGTTTTTTGTTTGTTTTATACATTTATTATATTATAATTAGATTTAGTTTTATTATTTATATAACTGCATTTTGTTTGCATGTCTTTAAACCCCTATATATGTTTTAGTTAATTCGATTTTTTAAATTTTAGATTGTTTTTTTTTTAGAAATAGGCTACAATAATTGTTTGTTTTAAATTGTCATGGTTTTAACCCTGAAACTAGTTTTCTTTCTCAGTTGTACAGTCTACTTAATAAAAGAAGAGAACACCTACCCTAGGACACGGCTATTGCCATAGTTGGGTAGGTCAATTTCCTCCACCTTGTACAATGTGAATTGTAAATTTATTACAGCTTTAGGAAGGAATGTGTATGTATAGGTTCCTACTATTGTAAAAAATATGGAAATAAACATTTTATTATTACGTTTTTAATCCATACACGAAAATAAAATTCACCATTCATTTCATCACTACTTTTTAATCTGAAGTGAAATTTCAAAATTTTATTTTATTTTACTTTTCTACTGTTACTTCTTTTACCATACTCTCTCAGGAATGGTCGACCTGAGTCTGTACAAGACTACACCTCATTTACACGTTATACACAACATCCTCATCTCATTGGGTCATGGGGTTGCTTATTGTTCTGAATTGAACAGATTGCAACGTACACACATTAGGGATTACAAAAAAAAACTTCTTTTACATCATTCACTTCATATTTTGTTTACGTCTTTTAAATTGTTATTGTTAATATTGTAACTTTGCAACTTTTCTTAGTTTGTTATTAACTTCATTTTATAATTTTATTTAGTTGAAGTGAGAGCAAAGGCTGTCTACTTCACTCACGTCAGTTTAGTTCTTTTATAAAGATTTGCTTAAAGCCACATTGTAAAGGCTGATTGTAAATAAATAAGTTAACAAAAAATTATTACTATTATTATTATTTTTATTATTATTATTATTATTATTATTATTATTATTATTATTATTATTATTATTATTATTATTATTATTATTATTATTATTATTATTATTATTATTATTACTATTATTATTAAATCGTCTGCACACACAAAAAATTGCTAATACAAAAAACACCACAAGGATTAGTTGAGAAATAAACTTTATTTCTTAAAACTCACTCTAAACGGTAACGGTCCAGTTGTTTTTCTTTAGGAAAAGTAGACACTCATTCAAAAACTACTTTTAACCCAATACTATAGTCACGAAACAGTAAGAAACAAAACTAAACAAATTAAAATTAAATTTATTTTTCTCAGGATTATAAATGTAAAAAAATAGCAAGGTCAATTTTCTTTTATACCATCTTGTTAGTTAAATGAAAAACAATAAAATTCAATTTAGGAAAATACGTTTTTCCATCTCAGAACACATCTTTATACCGAAGTAATGTCTCTACACCGTAGATACGTTTTTATCACAACCTAAATATAGATATCACTCAAATATACTTGTCAGTATTCATCCCATCTCATAACAGGGTTTCTTTAAGTAAGAGATCTTGGATATTAAAGAAATAGTGAATTTGGATTATCTTTATTTGTGTCATTTCATATTTTATAGAAATATTAGAGGAAATCGGAAAATAATATTACTTCCTACAAACCTTTTATACAATTCAATAAAAAAGTATATTACAATCTTTATTTAGTTCTAGCAATGCAATATTACTTCTTTATAATATTAGTATAGATTTTTTTTTAATTATTTGTAATTCTTTATTTGTAATTGTAGCGTACAAGACAACCACTGAATGGGTCGATAACTTTTTAAAAAATAACATGAATTACAAGTAAATATAAAAAACAAATATTCAATAAAATATTTCTAAGTAAAATAATAAATTACAGAGAATCTCATGGCAAACTTCTTTATCCTTAATGCGTGTACGTTGCAATCTGTTCAATTGAGAACAATAAACAACCCCAAGACTGAGACCCAATGAGATGAGGATAATATGTATGATGTGTAAATGAGATGTAGTCTTGTACAGACCCAGGCCGACCATTCTGTGAGAGTATGGTTAATTGAACCCCAACCATCAAACTACACCGGTAACCACTGTCTAATATTCAAATCCGTATAAACGTAACTACCTTTACTAGGATTTGAACCAGGAACCTTCGTCTCCGAAAATCAGCTGTTGAACAGCTGACTCGGGACGACGAATTTACCTGTACACCAACCCGGTGGGCATGGACAAACGTAAATTGAAAAAATTAAACAATCTCTTGAACTTATAAAAATAATTAATAACGTTAACAAATTAAAAATAAAATATTGTCATATTTGATTTTTACTTTCTCTTGCCTATATGATTGAATAGGAAGGAAGTATTGTTTTCATGTCGATTTTCAAAATCGAGTTTTCACCGGATCTACACATTTTCAAACCCCCTAAACCCAAAAAACATGTTTTTAGCGATTGGTCTGTGTGTGTGTGTGTGTGTGTGTGTGTGTGTGTGTGTGTGTGTGTGTGTGTGTGTGTGTGCGCGCGTGCGTGCGTGCGTGCGTGCGTGTGTGTGTGCGTGTATGTGTGTGTGTGTGTGTGCGCGCGCGCGTGTGCGTGCGTGTGTGTGTGTGTGTGTGTGTGTGTGTGTGTGTGTGTGTGTGTGTGAGTACAGAATATCTCAAGAACGGAACATTTTACGAACTTGAAAATTGAAACTTAAGTTACTCACCACTGCCGGACCCGACACGAACATTTTCATCAAAATCGGTCAACCGGAAGTAGTAGTTTATTCGTGTCATTTTTTACTTTTTTGCGATTTTCTCAGAAACGGCCACTACGATTTTTTAAAATCGCCTATTTTACTAAATTCTTTATGCTCTACAAGATAGGGTAGGCGCCATGTCTGCTGAAATTCTTGGGGGAGCTATTCTCTCGTAGACAAAAAAGGTTTTTTAAAGACTGCAGCCTTAATATGCATTTTAAGGCATAAGAGTATATATAATATAAGTTGTAGAAAATTTATAAATCTACAACTTATATATAAAACATTTCTTTGTATAACGCTTAGTTTAGCGGTAATTAGCGATTTTCTGTTTTTTTTCTCACGAAAACGTGTCAAAAATCGATTTTTTAAGTTTTCAGCCTTAGCATGCATTTTACGACAAAAGTTTATATAACCAAATTTATAGGAAATTAAAAGATCTACAACTTTTATTTACAGCATTTTTCTCTACAGAGCCTAGTTTAGCGTGAAAGAGTGATTTTCCATATTTTTAAGCCAAACTGAGGATGATTTTCATTTTGCGTCTTTCACTTTTGATTAAAATTAGTTTATGTTTACCGATGTTAATTTTTTTTGTTTATTTCAAATGTTTTGTTACTAACGTTAGGTTATATTGTTCACTGTTTGCATTGGCAAGAGAATGTTGTGTGAGTGTTTCACACCAGATTTTTTGCTACGGATTAACGAAATTGGAGGAATAATTAGAGATTATCATATTATGCGTACACTACACGTAAAAATAATTTTGATCAAAATGAACCATGTATTTGCTGTAGTGTGTTTGAAGCAGTATACGAAACAATCTACTGATGATACAATAGTCGGAACGAAGGAACTGTCATCGTCACAATATACAAAGATTAATTGTCTTATCAATTTCCAACGTTGATACGATATACAGACATTTGGTATATTACAGCCTATATACAGGGTGTCCTACGAGTAACCTGCATACTTCTGAGCTGTATTCCTCTCATCAAAATAAAGAAAAAAGTTCATAGGTCTGAAATTCACTTCGTAGCGAGTTACAGCTAGCGAAAATGTTCGTCCGGGTTTCAGTTTACCCTCAGAAATTAAGTCGTACAGATATATACAGTTATATTTAGATCGTTAATTAAATTGTAAAAGTGAACTGATTTTATTTAAAATACACTAAAAAATTGAATAAAATAAGTATGAGATCTTTAGCTAGAGTAATTTTTAAGATATCTGACAAAATACACCAAATTTTGTTCCGAAAAAGATTTTTCTTAAATGTTTTGAAGTACATTAACTTTGTAAAATGGTTAACAAACATTCTACAGTTTGTGTTTGTTTCTTATTGGCTTATTACATCATTCTCTTCAGAATTAAATTATCTACAAGTTTGCTTTAAAACATTTACGTGTTTGTTACCCATTTAACAAAGTTTATGTACTTCAAACCATAAAGAAAACAGTTTTCGAGACAAAATTTTGTGTATTTTGTCAGATATCACAGAAACTACTTTAGTTACAGATCTGGGACCTTTTATTCAATTTTTTATCTCATTTTACATAAAATCTGTGTAGTTTTACAATTTAATTAACGCTCTAAATATGTCTGTACGGCTTAATTTCTGCGGGGGAACTGAAACCCGGACGAAAATTTTCGCCAGCTGTAACTCGCTAACAAAGCGATTCCGGAGCTTTGCTTATATGAATTTTTTCATTATTTTGATAAGAGGAATGCACCTCAGAATTATGTCGAGTTACTCGTGGGACACCCTGTATAATATTGAAATTTGTAACAAATAACTCTTAACTTAAATATACCAAAAACTTACTGACTTTAATTATAAAGTGAGTGACCGGATATTGCGAAAAATACAATTTTAATAGAATAAATGTATCACAACGAATTAAAATTGTGAATAAAACAGATGGAATACTTTTTTAAATCATCAAATAATTATAACGAACATTCACGATCCAGTTGTTTAACGGATTAACATTTTAATTGAACAGAGGAAATGAAAGAATACTTTGAAAAAGTCCAATTATACAAGCATAATCCACGACAGAAGAAAAAACAAATCAAAAAAACTTCAACTCCTCTAATAACTTATCCGGTCTGATCAAAAAAAAATAACGTCGGACAAATTCACATTCAATGAGTTCACAGACTTCTGTGTAAAGCTCACAAGCAATCCGTTCATCGTATGCTTTAAAAGGATACGTAAACAGATTTAGATGATGTTAAAAACAGATAGGTTCAAATATTCGTGGAAATTCTAAAAAATAACAAACCATTCTGTACGGATTTCTCAGTATTAGAGAACCGTGAATGATATGTAATTAATATTTTACTTCAAAGTAGAAGATTAGATTGTTTTGTTTTATTATTATAATTTGTGTTTGTATATTGTATTACAATAAAATTGAACTAATGGTGATGATGATACAAATAATTTTTTTTACAGATTTTTTTACTATCTGTTCTTAGAACAACAATAAATAGATTTCTTAAAATATCAACAAAAAAATCTAGTGATTTGAAAGGAAATATAGTGAAATAATGAACAATATAACCTAACACTGGTAATAAAACATTAGAAATAAACAAAAAAAAACTAACCGCAAAAAACATAACTAAATTTTTATCATGAGTGACTGATTTAAAGTGAAAAATTACACGAATAAACTACTACTTCCGGTTGACCGATTTTTATGAAATTGTTCGTGTCAGGTCCTCTGGTGGTATCTAACTTAAGTTTTAAGTTCCAAATTCGTACGATGTTCCATTCTTGAGATATTTTGTTCATACACACACACACGCACGCGCACACACACACACACACACACACACACACACAGAGAGAGAGAGAGAGAGAGAGAGATCAATCGCTAAAAAGATGTTTTTTGGGTTTAGGGGTTCTGAAAACGTGTATATCCGGTGAAAACTCGATTTTTAAAAATCGACATGAAAACAATACTTTCCTTCCTAAGTTTCATATAGGCAAGAGAAAGTAGAGAGTCATAAAACTCTTTGTCGTCCACACAAAAATAAGCGCCCTGAAAAACTTTTAAGTAGAATCATTTTCCAATAAATTCATAAACGCCTGTTTGCCCCAAGAGCTTTTTGTGTGAGCTCAAGAGTTTTTGAAATCTTACAATTGAAAAATTATGATCCATGCTCCATACGGCCCCGTCCTTGACCGTTCAATTTTCAATTTTTCATAGTTGAATTTAAATTTCAGGAAGTAAAAAACGGGATGAAAGATATGCTTGAAAGATTGGATGAGGCTTGTGGAATGAGAATAAATGTTAAAAAGACAAAATTCATGGTAATAATTAGGACATCGAAGAAGATGATGGTAAGTATGAAAGGGAATAAAATAGAGCAGGTCAAGTTTTTTAGGTATCTTGGATCCCTGGTAACGGAAGATATGAAGTGTGCCAAAGTGGTTAAGGTGAGGATAGCAATGGACGAGAAGGTATTTGACAGGAAAAAACGGATTTTGTGCAGTGGGCTTGATTTGGAATTGCGGAAGAGATTGGCGAAATGCTTTGTTTGGAGTGTGGTCACGTATGAAGCGGAGATGTGGACTTTAAAGAGGGAGTAAGAGAAGGGGTTAGTGGCCCTGGAAATGTAAATTTGGAGAAGGATGGGGAAGATTAGCTGGATGGAAACAGTTAGTAATTAGGAGGTGTTTTGGTGAGTGGGGGAGAAGAGGGGTCTGCCAGAGATGGTGAGGTGGAGGAACACAGGTGACTGGGTCACTGGTTAAGAAGGGACTGTCTGATTGCAGACGTTCTGGAGTAAATAGAGGGAAGTCAAGAGGGAAGGTACAAGATGCTTGATGATGTGAATCAGGGAAGAGGGTACGAGGAGTTGAAGAGGTTGACGCGAGGTAAGGAGTGATGGAGGACTGAATGTAGAAACCTGCTGTGAAGCAGAACACGAATGATGATAGAGAGTTGAAGGATCTTAGAAGAATCCGTCTTTTCCACGCTGAAGGAGTGGAAAATACATTTCAAAACATGCACTCTTGTAAGTTATAAATAGCCTAACAATCGAAATGATGGTCATTCGTAATAATTACTATAATTTCCAATATTTAGGTAAACACCCAACCAAAAAGATACTTTTTGAAGTTAAAATACAACTTAAAATGTATCAAAATTGATATTTTGTAAAGGTCTAAACATTTTCTAATGATTCCTGATTATAACAAGACATTTATTCGTGGGAAGAAAACATTATTAACAAACTAATGAAAATCAATGTTATTTCCATATGGCTCAAATTCCGTACAACACCTAGTATATAAAGATATACCGGATGGCCCATATGTCGGTTTCCCCATGAGATTGGACGTTTCATTTTGATAAGTTGGTAAAAGTGTAATGTTGGCAGCATCACGTACAACATTCATTAGTTATCTGTAAAAGTGGCTGGTATGAGGTACGTCTCTGTGTAGTTGCTATTTTTTCCTTCGTAACGGTACTTTTAAAATGTTTACAACTAAACAACGAGTTGATATAATTTAGTTGTGGTGGAAGATTCATAAAAATACTGTTAAAGTACTAGAAGAATTTAGTGATAAGTATCCAGGTGTATCGTTTTCACTGCGGGGGCATTGTAAAGGAACTATTGTATTCTTCCAAGCCATAAAACATCTGCAGAAACTAAAAAGTTCAATTGAAATTGCATTTGACTATGTAAATAACGATAAAATGTTACCGCTGAAAATTTTTGAATCAGTTTTAAGTTGCTGTATAAAGTGTATCATGGTGGATATTTTAAACACCTACTATAACATTTTCAAGGTAATTATATACAGTGCATATAATAAATTTGTTTCTTTTTGTCTATAGGTTTTTTATTCCATTAATCTTTCTTCCGATTTTCGTAAATATTGGGAAACCGAAATATGGGCCACCCTGTATTATTCATTATTAACATTGGCAAGGCAAAGTCGTGTGGGTTTTTCACACCAGATATTTTTAATAAAAATAAAATTACTTTTTGAACATCCCTCGTAGAAATTCATTTTAAATCTAAATTTTCCGATGTAAATTTTATTTTGTAATTTTAATGTTGCCTTCTAGTTGTAATATTGCCGTAAAATAATAAAACGATAGTGTTTTATTATTGGTTGGCTTTTGATTTGAAAATTGCAGTATTTTCCGTAACTGAAAATTTACTTTTGATCTCCTGAATTGAATACATAGTGTTCCTAATGGCATATATGTATAGAACAATTTTCAATTTGCAGAATAGTTACGAGTATTATATAATATTGAAATAGTCATTTAACTCTTTACAAAGAGCCCACTACGTCTATTATTACTATTTTATGACTACAATTAGTTTGCTGAAAACAAACTATTATAATAGCCGTATTATTCTAAAATTCAGTCATTATATTTCTGAATCGATAACTAACAAACTATTAATATTAATTACATTTATTCATTGTAAGACATAATATTAATTAATGTTACAAAAACAAAATAGTAGAATTACAGTTTGCAAGTAATTTAACACTGAACAGTATCTGACTAAATAATTAAAGAAGCCAAACAAAATGTGTGTGGAAACTAAATAAAGCAACTCACTAGTGTGTCTAACCGCCAGCAAAATTAAATCATGTTGACCTTTAATATTATGTATCGTATTCTACAAAAATAAGAAGAACATCAATAAGTTATTTATATTGTTAATTGCGCCAGCGCTATGGGCGGGTTTATTGCTAGCCTTACAAAGATCGCAAATACAACAGGATTTGGTTACACCAATCTGTTTGTCTGTGGAAAGACAGTTGGCAAAGAGGCGCAAAACTGGGCGTATCCTACCATTACAAAAAACATTTTCTTTTTTCTAATTCATAAAATTTATTGTAAATGCACTTATATTATAGAAAATAATGTGGTGTGAAACACTCACACGACTTTCTCTTGCCAATGCAAATAATGACCAATATAACCTATCATTCTCAGAGGAGATAAATGTGACTAGTGTCTTTTACACCTCTACCTCTTCTGTTCTTCAGTCATGAAATGCTTCAGTCATATAATTGACTAACAATGTGATAAGAAACACAACAATTTTTGTACCCCTGGAATTAGCAGATTGAATGCAAATAATATAACACAGCCTCTACCTGTTATGGGCATACTTATAGAGCATAAAAATGTAGTAAATTAAGAGATATTTTAAAAAAGTCTTAGGAGCCGTTTTTGAGAAAATTATAAAAAATTGAGGAATTCGTACGAATAAATTACTTCTTCCGATTGAACGATTTTAATGAAAATGTTCGTATCGGATCCTATAATGGTACGTTATTTAAATTTCAAGTTTCAGTTTTGTACGCTAGTCTATTTTTAAAATATATTGTTCACACACACACACACAAAGACCAACCGTTAAAACATTTTTTTGGGTTCAGGTCTATAAACGTGTACTACATTCAGTAAAAACTCAATTTATAAAATCTGACATGAAAACAATACTTTCCCTCCCTATAAATTCATATTGGGCAAGAGAAAGTAATAAACAAATAAAAAGTAAGGAAAAAGAAACAATGAAAAATCTTGCACGAACCTGAATAATTTTAGAAAATCTTTTAAAGAAAGACAATAACGATGTAACAAACAGTACAAGTAAAAAAATAATGCTTCGCAATATTTTTTTCAAGGAACTGTTAACAATGTTGATGGCCCAAACAATAAGCATTAAAGAAGAAAGATTACCTACCTAAGCCTTTATTATTATACAAGACAAGCTTGAGTAGTCTGTTGAATCCAGCAATAAAACATCTAACGTGAAAGAGAAAAACAACTGAAAGCGTTCGAAAGAAAACTAATAAATTTTAAAGAAAAATAATAATTATAATAGGCTGAAAAAATATGAGCGGCTCTATTCTTTAGTTAAGAATAAGAATTGTAAATCTCCTAAATTACAAAATATTTCAATACATTATTATATTGTAACATTAGGCTGGAAATGGTTATATTATAAAGTGAGATATTTAGGTGATTTCTGGTATTGTATGATAGGAGCGTATGTTATGTGACTTGCATTGCTACCTGTGAAGGGGTACAGTGGTGGTGTATCATTTAGGATAATCAGCTCTTATTATCATTTCTTGTATTCTTTGGTGATTACGTTTTATACAACTTCTAGTGTTTTCTAATTTTTGTATTTTTTTCTAATAGGGCCAATTTTAGACTAAGTGAAGTGACATTAGACGTTTCTGAAAGCTCTTTTTGCAGCCCACATTCTCAGCATTCGCTAACTGTATGCTTTTCTCCTTTCACCTGTCCACCCGGTTTTCAGATTTTACTCTTCATGGAAGCACTTAAATTCCGTAATTAGTTATCTAAATTTTTTTCGGTTCTTTAAGTTTCTTGGTTTATTCTGGTTTTCTCAATATCCTTTCTGACTTCTTTAAACCATTTATCCGGTTTTCAGATTTTACTCTTCATGGAAGCCCTTAAATTCCGTAATTAGTTATCTAAATTTTTTTCGGTTCTTTAAGTTTCTTGGTTTATTCTGGTTTTCTGAATATCCTTTCTGACTTCTTTAAACCATTTATCCGGTACCTTAGGTCTATTGTTTTGTTACCGTCGCCCCTAAGTACTGTGCTGCCGGCTACAAAGCTTCCGATGTAGCGACAGAGGGAGCCACCAATAGTTCCGAGAGGTGTGGTAGGCTTGTGGCGGCGTACCGACAGAGCCCTTTGTCATCAAGGCCAAGACCCATAACCGCCCTCTAACACAGCGTTCTCGGCAACTATATAAAGAGCGCTACACTGCCGAGGGATTCAGTTCCGATCCAGACAAGACATCCACTATCGGCACACGGCTACCGGACTCCAGCGAAGACTAATTGACGACCCCGCAAAAGAGAAGATGATGCTTCCACTCCCCGACCTGTCACCGTAAGCCGTCGACCGGACCGACATCGCCCGCTGACGCGAGTGATGCCCACAGCGGTCCCTCGACCGAGCCTTACGCCCACCGGATCCGATGAAGCAGCCATCGACGCACTACTGCGAGGGAACAAGATGACGTCTCCGCTGGATGACGACACGCCGTGTCACCCAGCCTCGACCGCCACGACGACTACGACCGACGCTTCCCATCAAGACGGCCACTGCTTAAACGGCTTTTTTCAGGGCCACCAAAATGCTAAGGTTTCAACTCGCTACTTAATGTCGCCATCCGGTGGCAGTTTATTATCTTGAAAATTTTCGAAAGAATCAATTGAAATTACTTTTCTCCTTTAATAAATTTGCTCTTAAAAAGGGTTAGTTTTTATTGATTATTGCCCATAACAGACAGGTGGAGTGTTAAATTATTAGCACTCGATCTGCTGATTCCAGGGCTAAAAAAAATAATTCTGGTTCTTATCAAATGGTCAGCCATTTATATTACTGATGCATTTAAGAACAGAAGAGGTAGAAGTGTAAAAGACACTATTGTCGATTTATTTATTATAGATATTTGAGTTTGGAGCTCAATTTCATCGTTCTGTACACCAAATTTAGCCGATTTTAATCTACGTTGTTACATGTTTATTTCATGTTTTTAACGTTTTTTATTATAGCAATTTCAGGATGAGAAGAAAAGCAGAGCCGGTTTTTTTTTGTTGCTCCAACATCGGATCGGATGCATTTAGAGACTTATAACTCAAACCCCGCACGACCGATTTAATTCAGATTTCACCAGAATATAAAGTTGTATTTTTTTATAGTATGTCCGAAATTTCAGACATAAGTCATTTTTAAATTTTGAGTTTTAAGTGAAATTTTGAACCCCTGTTACTCTGTAACCGCTCATTAATTCGGCAATTTTAAAAAAATCATTGTATTCAATACAAAAAAATTAATACTAAATTCATTTATATTATGAAACAGCGATTGACCAGCTGTTTGGCTTAACTTTTTAAATAGTATTTTAATAATAGACAGCGATTTTGAAGAAACAGTCTCCAAACTTGGTAATCTATAATAAAGAAATCTACAGTAGTCAGATTTATCTCCAATGAGAGTAATGAATTTCATCATTATACAGCCAGACTCTGTGATGAATGAAGAGGTGTAATTTTGAGGGTGTAAAGTAGATGCTTTTCAGAGGGCCTCGGATGCTGATAAGTATACTTTTACAATCAGTGAGTAAGGAAATAGTAAACCACCTCACTCCTCATTTACTTGGTAAAGCTTCTAAAGGTTCAAACCAACCTTTCAGCTGATGAACTAAACACAATTTTACACAAAAATATAGTTAGATGAATAAGTTTGAATTACTTTTTTTTTTTTTTTTTTTAATTCCTAATTTGTGTACGTTGCAATCTGTTCAATTCAGAACAATAAGCAACCCCATGACCCAATGATATGAGGATGATATGTATGACGTGTAAATGCGGTGTAGTCTTGTACAGACTCAGGCCGACCATTTCTGAGACAGTATGGTTAATTGAACTCCAACCATCAAAGTACACCGGTAACCACTGTCTAGCACTCAAATCCGTTTAAAAGTAACTAGTAACCGTTTAAAAAGTAACTAGTAGTAAAAGTAAAAGTAACCTTTACTAGGATTTGAACCATGAACCTTCGTCTCCGAAAATCAGCTGTTAAACAGCTGACTTTGGCGACGACTTTACCTCTAGACCAACCCGGTGGGTTTCTCCATTAATAAACCTTTTTTCTTAATAAGGGTTAATATAATTATTGATTACAAAATACGATTTACCTAATTGTTTAATGATATTATCGTTACCATTATCAAGGCTTATTCCTGTGGAAAATTATATAACTGGTTAAAATAAAAACTCCAATTTTCCATAATTAAAAATCAGGATTATCAAAGGTAGATGCATGGTAATCTGCATACAGTGGAATACGTACCAGTAGAATCCATTAATTTCAAAGGGATTATTTCGTTGAAATCCATACTAATTCAAAAATCTGGGATTTATTTTCACATGAAAAAATTTGCGTACTGGCTAATCGAACTGTAATAGAATAGTGAACAAAAAAAACCATTCATATTCAGTATTGGTCGTATAATTTCCCAAACTAACGTTCTCTACAAATTTAATTTAAAATAATCTGGTGTGTAAGACTCACACGACTTTCTCTTGGCAATGTATTATATAATGAACAATATATCCTATGTTTAATCATTAGTAAACAATGTAAAATGAAAAACTTAACCTAATTTTAATCAAGAGTGAATACGCAAAATGAAAATCAACCTCTATAGAATATTAGAAAAATCGGAAAACTAAGCTCTGTAGAAAAAATGCTTGAAATGAAAATTGTAGTTTTGTTTTATTTTCTATAATTTTAGTTGTATACATTTTTGTCGTAAACTAAGGCCACAATATCAAAAAATTTAATTTTACCAATTTTTATACAAAAGATACAGAAAACCACCAATTTACGCTAAACTAAGCGTTAGAGAAAAAAATGTTTGAATTAAAGTTGTAGATTTTTTATTTTTCTACTTCCCATTTATATGTAAAACACATCGTCTTTATCTCATTGGTCATGAGGTTGCAAGTTTCGAAAAATCGGCATAAAAACAATACGTGTCTTCCTTTATATTCATACAGGCAAGATAAAGTAAAAATTAGTACATTTTAAAAGAAAAATAACTGTTTTTGGAACCTTTCAAAGAGCATAATAGTAACAATAAACGTTTTGAGTAATAATTTAGAGTGATACATATTGTTACGTCTCCGTCAGATTTTGCCATATCAATCCAAAGTTCACAAGTACCAAAAAAAAACCAGTAAGGTCAATGAAATATTAAAAACTCACTTCCATTTTTTATTCATAAGAAAATATTGGAACGTACATTATTTGATACTAAGTTCTCGGTATCAGGTTTAAACCTAACATGAAGAAATATAAAAAAAAGCATAAAAATATTACTTGAGAGCACACTACGAAAATTCACTAGGGATTTCCAAAGGTTCGACAGTTAAATATCCATATTGCAGCAGGATAGATTTATTGAAAGCAAATCGAAATTATATTTCTTAACTAACAATCTAAACATTTATAAATTTGATTTATAAAGAATTCTACGTACCACGTACTTCAGGATAAATGTAAAAAATCTAATGATTTAGGTTCACTCCTAAATCATGATTCGACACTCAATTTTAACAACAAAATTTTTACTTTCTCGTGCCTATATGAATATTATGAAGGAAAGTACTGTTTTCATGTCGATATTTCGTAAACGAGTTTTCATCGGATCTACACGTTTTCAGACCCCCTGAACCGAAAAAACATGTTTTTAGCGATTGGTCTGTGTGTGTGAACAAAATATCTCAAGAACGGAACATCGTAAGTTAAAACTTGAATCTTGAGTTAGGTACCACTAGAGGACCCGATACGAACATTTTCATCAAAATCGATCAAGTGAAGTTTATTCGTATCGTATTTCATTTTTTTGCGATTTTCTCAAAAACGGCTCTTACGATTTTTTAAAAAAATCGCCTCGTTTATTAAATTATTTATGCTCTGCAAGATAGGGTAGGCGCCTTGTCTGCTGAAATTCTTGGTGAGGTTGTTTTCTCGTAAAAAATTGTTTTTATAAGATTGCGGCTTTAATATGCATTTTAGCGCAAACACGTATATAATAAATATTGTAGAGAACTTAAAATCCTACAATCCTATAACTTTTAATTCAAACATTCTTTTTTATAACGCTAAGTTTAGCGGTAATAAGCGATTTTCTGGGTTTTTTCTCACGAAAACGTGTAAAAAATTGATTTTTTAAGATTTCGGTGAAAAATGTTCACCATAAAGTGGCCTACTGGTAAATAAATTACCATGTAAATTGAAAAATTAATTCATCTACACAGGAGCATCGATTATCCGAACGTCAGTCATCCGAACCACCCATTGATAGAAAAAATACATATTTACTACAAAAATACGGACATAAAATTCAATGAAAAATGTATACTAAAGTAGTTTTCATATTCAACAGCAGAGACTGCTTAGAAAAAAATTCAAGATTAAAAAAATTTACTGTATAGTAATGTAAAAGTGGGTAACAAATATTTCAGAAAGGATTTTACCGTACTTTATTTCTTTAATTTATTCAGTTTTAAAACTCTGTATTTTTCCGTTTGTTTTTATAATCTTTGGTACATTTTACATTTGCAATAAATGAAATAAATTAGTGTATTTTTTAAAAGTAAAGTTTATGTTAGCCTTTAATAACCTATTAAACATTTAGGTTATGTTGTTGTTTAGGTCATCAGTCAAAAAGCTGGTTTGAACCTGTAGAGGTTTTACTAAGTGAAACAAGGATTGAGGTGGTTTACAATTGCCTTCCTCACTGAGTGGAAAAGTATGCTTATTAGCATGCCGGGCCCTCTGAAAAGCACATATTTTTCACTCTGCAAATGACACCTTCACTTCATTCACCACAGGGTCTGGCTGTATAATGAAATTCATTACTTTCAGAGGAGATAACTCTGACTAGTGTCTTTTACACCTCTACCTCTTCTGTTTTTAAACGATTCAGTCATTTAATTGGCTGACCATGTGATAAGAAACATAACTATTTGTTTTAGCCCTGCAACGAACAGATTGAGTGTAAATAATTTGACACTCCACCTGTCTGTTATGGACAGAATTTAGGTTATATTACATTGATAAGGTACAATGTAGCCAATCAAATTATAGTGTATTTGGTTATCAGAACCGTTCTGATCCCAATTAGTTCGGATAACTGACGCTCTACTGTATTTCCATAGTGATACAACTTTGAATATTATTTCTCTAAAAATACAAAATTTCAGAAACTGTGTTTAAACTTTTACGTTGTACTATGACAAAGTTTTACTTATGATCAATACAGATTTCACAGGATTAATATAAGCGGAAAGCTTCTAAAGTTTAAGTAGGAAGTTGTATGATGACCTACAAGAGTTTGATCGTAAAATGATAAGGGGGAAACTGTCAAATGGGGGATTGATAATAAGTCAGGTAGTAGTGACCAACCGGGACATTTTCTTTATTAGATAGAAATAATCCGTAATTATTTTGGAAACACGTTTACTTTTTTAAAAGGTTTCTTTAGGATTACTTAATTAAAATTGTATGCTATAATACAAATTCAATACAAGATAAATTAATTACGAAACTCATCTATGAACATCTCGCAAAATTTTAAGCAATACAAAATTTAACTCTACTATTTTTTGACGTTTTTGATGCTGTATTCATAGATCATGTATACATAAATAGCAATCAGGTTTTTTTCAACACTATTTCAACCACCTAAACCTTCACCGATTTTCCCCAAAGTGGGCTCAAATGACTCGTCTGTTTGAGTAGATTTGCAGAAACTAACCAAAATCATATATTTTGATTTATGACCGTAAAATAGGAGAGATTTACAAATAGAAATGAAGTTGAATTAATTAAAAATTACATTTTGTTATCTGTAAGATACTTGTTTTTTATTTACATTTTTGGGTTTCGGTTATTTGAAAGAAAGGTAATTAGTTGATACCACACATCTTATTAATATTCGAAGAGATGGTACATAACATACCACGTAATGTAGACAGCATTAAATAGTAACTGAAGTTAAATTGACATAGAACCATATTTGAGTAAACTGGGTTTTTATATTTTTCCGTTGGAGCAAAGTACAGTACAACCTGTCACATACCGACTTGTTTCCAAACTAATTTTTAATTTCTGTTAGCGAAACGGTTAGGGACGCAAAAATGAAAGTTGCAGCTGGAATGTTGCTTGTCAGATTGGAGAGGTCAACAAAATTACAGACTGTGACATCATTGAAATGGTGTGCAATAGCGAGAAGCAAATCTCTGAACCCGAAGAGATTAACAATAAGACAATAATGAGTCACTCTGAGGCATTCAAGACCATCAAATCTCTGATCAGTTATGTTCAACATCAGGACACAATAAGTGAAACTGAAGTGATACCATTAAGAAGGTTGAGAGACATAGTTCCAAAAAAGTGTGTGAGCCAAATGAAAATCACAAACTTTCAAATATATTATGCACTAACATAGGCGTACTGTGAGTAAAGATTTTATCCAATTTTATTTTGTGTTTTAAAGATTACAATATACAAATACAAATACTAAACCAATAGAACATCTAAAATAACATTCAACAATAAATTATATTCATTACTTCTGGCCCTCTCTCTCTTCTTCTTATTGCGCCATCTCCCTTCGAAGGTTGGCGATCCAATTGGCTGTAATCACTCGAGATGTGACGGCTCTGAAGATCTCGGATGACGTTCTGCCAAGCCATCGACGTAAGTCCCTGAGCCAAGAATTCTGTCTCCTCCCCACTGATCTGCTCCCCTGAATCCTCCCCTCAATGATCAGCCGAAGCATCTCATACCTACCGCCTCTCATCAGGTGTCCGATGTACGCCAATTTACGCTCCTTAACAGTTAATAGCAGCTCCTTGTTCTTCGCAATTCTGTTGAGGACTTCACAATTTGTCACTCTATGCATCCAGGAAATGCGTAGCATTCTCCTGTAGAGGTACATTTCGAATGCCTCTATACGTCTTTCCAATGAGGGATTGAGGGTCCAGCTCTCGCAACCATAGAGAACGATGGGAAACACGTAGCAGCGTAGCATTCGAATTCTAAGACTTAAATCTAGATCCTTCTTGCTGAATAAGTTCCTCATACTGATAAATACCTTCCCTTCTGGCCCTCTAGCGATTTATAATTTTTTTTTTTAATTCCTAATGTGTGTACAGGTATCAGACGAACTAATGTCCCATAGCCGAGCGAGTGAGAGGGAGATATGTGGCATAACTACGCATGTGCCCAAAGGTCTTTACCGATGTAATCCAAATCTGAAAACATACTACAGTCGTTATATTGCGTGTTAGTTTACTGCATGCATAAACGCTTGCTCACAACAATGAGTAAAATTAAAGACAATGTTATTGGAACAGCGCGTATGGCTTGTGCGAGTGAGAGCGTTATCCATTCTCTCACTCCCACAGCTAGGGGACATTAGTTCATCTGAATACTGTACATTGCAATCTGTTCAATTTAGAACAAAAAGCAACCCCATGACCCAATGAGATGAGGATGATATGTATGACGTGTAAATGAGGTGTAGTCTTGTACAGACTCAGGCCAACCATTCCTGAGAGAGTATGGTTAATTGAACCCCAACCATCAAAGTACACCAGTAACCACTGTCTAGTATTCAAATTCGTATAAAAGTAACTACCTTTACTAGGATTTGAACCTGGAACCTTCGTCTCCGAAAATAAGCTGTTTAACAGCTGACTCGCGGCGACGAATTTACTTCTAGACCAACCCGGTGATTTCGATTTATAAATGACCTTGTGATATCCTAATATTTCCAAACCGGATCGACCGGTAGCCATATTAGTCCAGATGTGACAGGTTGTGCAGTACTCTTAATATTTTTACAAGCTAATTCTTAAACTCCATATGGTTGGTTGAAAAAACCTTATTTTCACATTAAGATGTGAAAATCCACATCTTAAAAGTCCAGCAATAAATCGTACATAGTGATTGAAATTAATCGTTTTTATGTAAAGGTATCATTATATTATAAGGAAATTCCAAAACCAACAATTTAAACCTAAGTTTATTTTTTAAATTAGAGCTAACGAGATTCTATGGACAATTTATAAAATTGAACCATGAAAGATTTACAAAACAACCACTCGAAAAAATAAAAAAAACAAACAAATAAAAATGTTTCAAAAATAAGAGAGAAAACCAAATTACACTAAAAATAGACAACGATTTGATGTTATTATATTTGAATGAATTTAGAAAAACAAATAAAAACATAAAGAAAATTTTTAAAACAAACATACCGAAGGAGAGCATTTACACTCTAAAAGAAAAACCATTTTCGGAGTAAACAAACAATGGGAAGATAGAAAACTAACGCTCCAAAATAAGAGCTTAAGCAAAAAAAATTAAGTAGTAAGACATGCATGACTATCGTAATCCTGGATCGGCTGAAACGGAAAAGTATTACAAAAGCTTTAAATCCCTTAACTTGTTTATTTTATTTGGTAATACTATTAGAGTAAAAAAAACTTGTGAAAATAGGATAGAAACGTGCCCGTCACACCTTAAAGATTAAATTAAATACTCTTAGCTGAAAGAACTCCAACCCTACCTTAATATTTTTACTACGAAGTACGCGTAAATAAACTAAAATTATTGTGTTCAAATAAGGGAAAAATCATGTCAATTATATATAAAAGCGACATGAGCTGATGAAGTGAGACAAACGTATTTCTTCATTACGAGTAAAAAAACAATTCAAGGAAAGTGAGACCCACTTGTTGCTTACATTTCCGGTGCACAAAATTAGAAGAGGTTTCTTTCATTTAATTATTTAGTTACGTGAACTGGCTAAGATAAAATTCCAAATTTTTCCTAATTCCAACAGACTTTCTTTTTTATTTAGCGTCATTCATTCGTGATTAAAATTAGGTTATAACATATTTATTTTCACTTGCTATATGAATATATAGGGTAGGAAAGTATTGCTTTTATAACGATTTTTCGAAAACGAGTTTTCACCGGATATACACGTTTTCAGGCCCCCTGAACCCAAAAAAACATGTATTTGACCTGCGTGTGTTTGAACAAAATATCTCAAGAACGGAATATGGTACAAAATTGAAGCTCGTAACTTAAGTTAGGTACCACAAGAGGACCCGACACGAACATTTTCATCAAAATCGGTCAACCGAAAGTAGTAGTAGTAGTTTTTTCATGTGATTTTCCACTTTTTTTTGCTATTTTCTTAAAAACAGCTCCTACGATTTTTTTAAGTCACTTTGTTAACTAATTTTTTTTAAGCTCTACACGATAGGCTAAGCGCCATGTCTGCTGAAATTCTTGGGAAGGCTGTGCTCTTGTATTTTTTTTTGAAGTTGTAACCTTAATATGCATTCTAGGGCAAAAGTTTAAAATCAACATTGTAGATAATTTAAAACCGACAACTTTTTTCGAACATTGTTTTGTACAGCACTCAGTTTAGCAGCAGTCATAAGTGATTTTCTGTTTCTTACAACAAAATCTGTAAAAAAATGTGATGTTAAGATTGCGGCCTTACGACGAAAGTGTAAACAATCCATTTTATAGGAAATTAAAAAACCAAAAAAAATTTATTTTAAGCATTTTTCTCTACAAAGCCTAGTTTAGAGATTATTACTGATTTCCCGTATTTTTAAGCTTTACAGAGGTTGATTTTCATTTTGCGTCAATTACTTATGATTAAAACTAAGTTATGTTTTTCATTTTAAAATGTTAATTCATGATTAAACATAGGTTATATTACTCATGGGGTGTATGGGTTGTATGGAGGGATAGCACCTTTCCTACACTGGGCGACCACATCAGGCTAACTGATGGCTCAGTGAGACTGGTTCCCACATACAATCAGCTCTCACTTTTGGCTCCAAGAAGGCACACAGCCGGCCACACCCCGGTAAACCATGTTGGTCCATGGGCTAGACAAAGTGAGGGTCTCTAGTGGTACCAAAATCACTAGTAAGGTAGCGTCTGTACTCCATGTTAGGACCGGCTACGAAAGGCGTCTGTACTCCATGTTAGGGGCGGCCTATATAAAACCTGGCAGATAGGTATAAAATGCCTCTTCCATTACATGTGGTCGATGTGGAAGAGTAGACCACCAACCTTCATGGCAGTTTGAAAAAAGAAAGGCCGTATTCGCCAAGGCCAAAATGGGCAACAGGACCGGAAATTGGAATCAAATCGGAAAATGCACAATATGGATGGAACGGACCACGGAAAATCAATTAACAAGAAGAGAAATATTAAGGGAACAAAACTTAACATCCTGACACATAATGTAAGAACACTAGGAACAGACGATAGAATAGAGGAATTGGAATACGAATTGGGAGGAATTGAATGGAGTATTCTGGGCTTAGGAGAGGTGAAAAGACTGGGAGAGGAGGTAGTTACTCTCAAATCAGGAAATGTTTTATTCTGGAGAGGAAGGGATAACACCAGACAAGCTGGTGTAGGATTTATGGTGCACAAGAGTCTAGCTAATAAAGTGACTAAATACATTGGAGTTACAGAAAGAATTGCTTACATCATACTGGAAATCAATAAAACGTATTCAATAATGATTGTACAGCTATATGCACCCACTTGCGACCACGATGATGACGAAGTGGAAGATTTCTATGAGGGCGTCTCTCAAGCGCTGGCACAGGAGAAAGCAAATGTAACAATAGTCATGGGCGATTTCAATGCTCGGTTGGGTAAACAAAACAGAAATGACCGAGATGAACTGATTGGAAAATTTGGGCAGGGTGAAAGGAATCCAAGAGGAGTCATGTTGATAAATTTCATGACACAGAACAAACTATATGCTATGAACTCCTTTTTCAAGAAGAAGGATGGCCGAAGATGGACATGGGTGAGCCCAAATGGAAATACAAAGAATGAAATAGACTATATCTTGACTAATAACAGGAATATATTTGAAGATGTCTCTGTACTGAGCCAGGCAGGAATATTATCAGACCATAGAATGATCAGGGGAAAAATTGTAATAAACGAGCGAGAGGAGAGAAGGAAAATAATAAAGTCAAAAAGGATAAGAGTGGACGCAAACCTCCTACAACAGAACAGCACATTTTATAAAGAGGAAATTGAACGAGAGGTCAAAGCATTAGTCGGAAACAGTATAGTTGAAAGAGGTGTGCAAAAGCGGGAGGCAGTGATTAGAGAAGCGATGATGAAGGCTTCAAAGTTGATTGAAAGACCAAAGAAAAACTGGACTGATAAGCTGTCTTCAGATACCAAAGATTTAATTCAAAAAAGAAAAACACTGATTGGAGAGGGTAAAAGAAACACAATAGAATTAACAGAACTGAACAAAACAATAAGAAAAAAGATAAAAGAGGACATGAAGAGGAAGGAAGATGAGATTGTTCTAAATATTATAGAAAACAATAAAGGCATGAAGGTTTTGAAGAGAAAATTAAGTATTGGACAAAAGAGCATTAGAGTCTTGCTACACGAAAATGGAAAAGAAATTCAGGATACTAATAGCATCTTGAACAGAGCAAGGCAGTTCTATATGAACTTGTACAAATCCAACTTGAGAGACCCAGAACCAAACGGAGAGATGAACAGAAACACTGGAGAACAAGAGAAAATACCTGACATAGAGATATTCGAGATAGAAAAAGCATTGAAAGATATGAAACGTGGCAAGGCACCCGGAGAGGACTGCATACAGATTGAAATGATTGAAAAAGGCGGTAAAATAATCCTCAATGAGCTGAAGGAATTATTCAATCTATGCATTAGAAGTAAGTCCATCCCAGAGAAATGGAATAATGCCATAATTATTTTAATATATAAAAAAGGAGATAGGAGAAAGATTGAAAACTACAGACCAATAAGTCTACTATCCCAAGTCTACAAACTATTTACAAAAATTATAACAAATAGATTGCAAAAGAAATTTGACTCTATCCAACCATATGAACAAGCGGGATTCAGGAAGAACTTCAGTACAATGGACCACATCCATGCCCTTAGCGTTCTGATTTCCAAGTGTAGAGAATACGACATACCTCTACATAGATGTAGATGCATTTATCGAATATGAGAAAGCCTTCGACGCAATCGAATTCTGGGCCGTTGAAAAAGCACTCAAATTCTATGGAATTAATGAGACATATATAAGCATTCTCAGAGAAATATATAGTAAGGCAACATCTTGTATTACAATATCAGACACCAGCAAAATTTTTAAGATCGAGAAAGGAGTAAGACAAGGTGATACAAAATCACCGAAGCTTTTTACAACTGGTTTGGAATATGTAATGGGAAATCTGAATTGGAGAGAGAATGGCATAAGGGTGAATGGGAAATGGCTGAATCACTTGAGATTTGCGGATGATATTGTGTTGATTGCTGGCAGTGGGTTGGAACTGATGGAGATGATTGAGGACCTGCATAGGGCGTCAAAGGAAATAGGGCTCCGGATGAATCTTCAGAAAACTAAGATAATGGGCGGAGAAGATGACCAGGATGAAGTTACATGTGATGGGGAAACTATTAATAAAGTCCAAGATTATGTTTATTTGGGACAAAATACACGCCTTGAACGGGGAGGTGTTAAAGAAGAGGCAAAGCGAAGAGTGAAATTGGGATGGGCAGCTTTTGCAAAATTGAGAGGAGTACTGAATAGTAAAATAAGCAGAGAAAACAAGGCTAGGATCTTCAATCAGTGTATCACTCCAGTAATGATATATGGTTCAGGAACGTGGCCGCTAACAAAAGAGATTGTATACCAAATGCAAAAAACGCAGAGAGCTATGGAAAGATCTATTCTGGGAGTCAGGCTGAGAGATAGAAAGAGGAATGAATGGATAAGATCTCAGACTGGCCTGGAGGATGTTGGCAGGGCGATGGCTAGAGGCAAATGGAGATGGGCGGGACGTGTGGCGAGAATGGAACCAGAGAGATGGGCAAGGAGGATCCTTGATTGGCGACCATATGATGGAAGAAGATCAAGGGGAAGGCCGGAGAGAAGATGGGAGGACGACATAAAGAGAACCGCTGGAGAGAGCTGGAGGAGGACGGCGCAGGACAGAGAAGAGTGGAGGAGTCATGAAGAGGCCTACATAGCTAACATTTTAGCTTTGTAAAAAGGGTTAAGAAAAAAAAAAAAGAAATATTACTCATTATCAACATTGGCAAGAGAAAATCGGGTAAGTGTTTCACACCAAATTTTTCACTTTACATTGTTTATTAATGATTAAAAATATGTTATATATGTGTTTAATTATAAAGTCAGTTTTAGTCAGGATGTACAATTTGCAGTATTTTTATTATAAAGAAAGAAAAATTTAATCATTAATAATTTTTATACATTATGTGAAAGAATTAATGTATTGTTGGCAACCGTTATTCAAAAAAAAATGTAATTTACAATAAGAGCTATAACAGAGTATAATAGTAAACCTAACAGCAGAAGGACTTTCCCGGTAAAAAAAACTGAATAGAAAAATATACTAAATGGGTTCAGACCTGGAATTAAATTATCTGTTACATGGAATATGTCTAATATTGATTGAAAATACACTATGGATGAGTGGAAATGGACACAATAGCCCCTGGTAGGAAGTATGAGTACACAAAAAAATATATTAGAAAGAGATCTGACCGAAGGAAATTTTCACTGAAAAACCCATAATACAAGGTGAATTGACCTCACATAAACTTTCGCGTTCACTGAAATTTTTATAACAAGTGGTACGGAAAAATTTTACTAACATTTTCGCTTATTAATTAATAATTTTCTAATTTGACCCACCTTGATGCTGAATCCACAAACTTCAACTATTTTGTGTTGTTGTTGTTTAGGTCAACAGCCAAAAAGGCCGGCCGCATTGGCGCAGTTGGTAACGTGCTCGCCTCTCATCAAGCGGTCCTGGGTTCGAATCCCACTCAGGCACGGCATATTTTCGTACGTTACAAAAAATCATTTCATCCTACATTGCATAAAGTTCCACCCCAACGTCGTCGCTAATGACCGATGCAGTTGATGCGACGTTAAATAAATAAAAAAAATAAAAAAACAGCCAAAAGGCTGGTTTAAACCTCTAGAGGTTTTACTAAGTAAAACGAGAAGTGAGGTGGTTTACTCTTGCCTTCCTCACTGAGTTGAAAGAGTATATTTACCAGCACACCAGGCCCTCCGAAAAAATCTACTTTTCACCCTGCAAATGTCATCTTTACTTCATTCACCACAGGGTCTGGGTGTATAGTGAAATTCATTACTCTCAGAGGAGATAACTCTGACTAGCGTTTTTGGTACCTCTAACTCTTCTGTTCTTAAATAGTTTAGTCATATAATTGGCTGGCTACGTGACAAGAAACAGAACTATTTTTTGAAGCCCTGGAAACTGCAGATCGAGTGCAATTAATTTCACACTCCGCCTTCCCGTTATGGACATCATTATTTATGTATTCAACAAAATTAAACAACACGACACAGAATAGACTTTTCATGCGGTTTTATATATTTTTTAATTTCTCTTCTCCAAAATGAATATATTGGAAAAAAGTAACCTCTTATTTTCGTGTCGATTTTTTGAAATCGGGTTTTCAAACCTCCTGAACCTAAAAAATAAGTTTTAAGTGATTGGCCTGTGCGTGCATGTGCGTGTTTGTGTGTGAACAAAATATCTCAAGAACGGAATTGCGTACAACATTGAAACTTGGACTTAAGTTAGGTACCAAAAGCGGACCCGACACGAACAAAAAAAATTTGTTAACCGGAATTACTAGTTTATTCGTGCAATTTTTCACTCTTTGCGATTTTCTAAAAAACGATTACTACGATTTTTTTTAAATTGCTTCATTCACTACATTTTTTATACTCTACAAAGAAGGATAAGCGCCATATATGCTGAAATTCCGGGGGCCGTACTCTCGTAGAAAAATGATTTTTTTTTAAGTTCGTGGTCTTAATATGCATTCTAGGGCAAAGGGTAATAATTAAAATTGTAGAACATTTAAAAACCTACAACTTTTACTTTAAAAGTTTTTTGTACAACGCTTAGTTTAACGGCAATCAATGATTTTCTGGTTTTTCTTTCATCTTAAGTGCCACTTAATTTGAATACGGGTGTACAAAAAGTGCCACCCCTTATTTCGAAAACTTGCATGCGTAAGCCTGCCATTGCCGACCAAAATTTCAACGTTACAGAAAAATAAAATTTCCTGTTAAAAATTAATTTTTATTGTATTCATAAAAAAAATAAATCGTTCTAACACTAAAAATATTTTAAATAATTTTTTCTAGTTTATTTAAACATATTAGTCGCATCGACAGCTTGGTCATTAGCAACAACTGCGGTTTTGGTACCTTAACGGTGGTTTTAACGCGTTAAAATTTCTAGACCGTCGCCGGGAATCGAACCCGGGATCTTTCGCTTTGTAGGCTAGCGCACTAGTCACTACGCCACGGAGGCGGTTTCAAAATACGTTATTCCATTAATATTTGTTTGAATTTTTTTTTGTAAATGTTCGGTTATCCGGACGGTGGCACTTTATGCGTAACTTACGGACGTTCGGTAAACCGGATGTTATCACTACGTAAAATATATAGACGTCCTGTTTTCCGGACGTTGGTACTGAAAGGGTTAAATGATCAGCCCATTGGCCACGATACAACTTCTTTTTTCGCTGAGTGGAAAAATTCCCAATTGTTGCCTTATATATTCATTTCTGATCCTGTCTAGTCATGTACAACCCTTGACAGACCTTAAGAATTTCATTTCGGCAGTTTGGATGTTTCTTTCCCCCCTTTTTCTCATCACCCAGGCTTCACTGCCGTATGTCCTTGCTGGAACTGCCACCATCTTATAAAACTTTAACCTTGTTAAATGTTGCTCAAATGGAAAACATAATGTATAATTTTAATCATGAGTGAATGGCGCAAAATGAAAATCAATCTCTGTAGAACATAAAAATATGGAAAATCATTAATTGTTGTGGGAATTTAAATAGCATTTCTGCTCAAAAAATCCTTTATTTTCCTTTTGTCGTGTCAGTTTTAGAATTTGGTTTAGTTATTTGGAGTCCATATTACGCTGTTCACATTCATGCCATAGAGCAACTTCAGATCTAATTCCCCGTTATTTGTACTATAAGCAGAACCGTATCTACTCCTTTGCAATTCTATGTAATACTTTACTAGGCACCTTTCAAATGCAAACACTGAAAAATAGGTGTCGATTAGCTTTACTAATGTATTTGAAACAATTATTGTGTGGTGAAATTAAATTATCCTTATACGCTTAGAAAAATCCCTTTTCGCGTCCCAAGGTTTTATAACCGTTTAAAAAATATGTTTTATCACAAATCTTCCTCCACTAATTATGGAGCTTATTCGCCGGTTAACTGTATGATAGTTAATTATAATATCATGGACAGAATTTCGACAATAGATCCATTTTGTCAGAGCCGAGCATCGCATAGGTCAGCCATTCTTAAGTCTTTCAAGATGAAAGTTTTCAAGCAATTCCACATTATGTGTGTTAATTTTTGTTTTTGTTTTATTTTAAACTTCTATCATGATTTTTGATCAGTAAATTATTTGTAAATACTGTTATGTGTATAATACTGTTTTAGGTAGACCTATATTTAATTCTGTTTGCATTATTGACTATTTTTGTTTGGATTTTCTCTCCTTTTCTTTTCTTTTTATTTTTGTATTATCTTTTCTTCTGTAATGAAATATTGTTTCTGTAGTTGGGCCGTACTCGGCCTGTTGTAAACAATTAAATTAAATAAATAAATAATTGCTTCTAAACTAGACTCTGTAGAGAAAAATTCTTTGATATTTACTACGCATGCGCGTACTGAACTATAATTCAAATGACTTTGATTTATTAACCTGTTTCTCAAGCGCGGATCTCTATAATTTCAAGTTGATACAAGTTATTCTTCAAAGGTAACATAATTAATCATTAATTGATTGCTTAATTAACTCTGTCTAGACGATACGAAGTATTTTATTTTTCTTGATACAGGAAGTTCATTTTATCAAAATTTTATGAAACAAAGAATAGTAATCGTTTAAAATCACTTGCTTAAAGTAAGGAAAAGATTAACGTTACATGAAATAAATTTCCAATAGAAAATTTGTAAAGAAACTAATTAATTTTCTTGCAACACTTTATATTAGTTAATAAGGTGAATGTAGAGTACTAAACAACTTTAATTAAATACTTAACCTATATGCAACACACAAACACACCCACATTATATTAAACGTACTACTCGTGCATAAAAGATTAACAATTACATTTTTGCTTACATTCATCCAGTACAATATTTTATTTATTTGTAATCAGTTTGGGTGCTGTATATACTACAAAATAGTATATTTAAAAATTGTCAATTGAAATACATTTATTTCTCCTCCCCTCTCGTATAAGACCAATTTTAGACCACGTGAGGTGACTTTAGACATTTCGGGAAGCTCTTTTTGCCGCCCACATTCTCAGCGTTAGCACACTGTAGGCTTTCTCCTTTGTCTTGTTCACGCGTGTTCGGTTTGTTCTTCATGGAAGACCTTAAAGTTCGTAATTAGTTATCTGAATTTAGTTCAATTCATTCAGTTTTCTCGGTTTATTCCGGTATTCTCAATAACCTTTCTGACTTCCTTACACTATATTATCCGCCACCTTACGTCTACTGTTTAGTACCAATTTTTTTTTGTCAACCGGTTGTCATTCTACACAGGTATCCGTAATATTTTTCACTTTCTCTTTCCTATATGAATATATAGGAAGGAAAGTATTGTTTTCGTGTCGATTTTTCGAAATCGAGTTTTCACCGGATCTACCGTTTTCAGACCCCCTGAACCCAAAACACATGTTTTTACCGATAGGTCTGTCTGTATGTGTGTGTGTGTGTGTGTGTGTGCGCGCGCGCGCGCGCTCGCGCGCGAGTTCGCGTGTGCATGCGTGGGTGTGTGTGTGTGTGTGCGTGCGTGTGAACAGAATATCTCAAGAACGGAACATTGTATGAACTTGAAACTTAAACCGTAAGTCAGATATCACTAGAGGACCTGACACGAACATTTTCATCAAAATCGATCAACCGGAAATAGTAGTAGCTTATTCATGTCATTTTTCACTTTTTTGCGATTTTCTCAAAAACGGCTTTTACGATTTTTACAAAAATCGCCTGAAACATTTTTTATGCTCTACAAGATAGGTTACGCGCCACGTCTGCTAAAATTCTTGGGAAGGCAGTTTTCTCCTAAAACAAATTGTTTTTTTAAGATTGCGACTTTAATATGCATTTTATCGCAAAAATATATATAATTAAAGTTGTAGAAAATTTAAAATCCTACAACTTTTATTTCAACACTTCTTTGTATAACGCTTAGTTTAGCGGTAATTAGCAACTTTTTTTCTCACAAAAACGTGTAAAAAATCAATTTTATTTAAGATTTCAGCCTTAGAACATGCATTTTACGACAAAAGTGTATAATCAATTTTAGTAGAGTAGATACAGAAATCAGTAGCTGATAGGTTTTGCCATAAGTCAAAGGTAAGCTTTTTTAAAAATTGCCGTCAGCCATGAGCGCGCGTCGTCTCATGAAAGGATTTTTTTAGTTTTAATCTCATGGCGCCCAACAGTTTATTAATTTTATAATTCAAGAATATGCACACCAAATATTTAACGGTGGTGCACTTCCTTCCTTGATTACTTGCACAGGGGTGATAATTATAAGCTTATCAGATTTTTTAGGGCAGCGTTTAAGGTAGGTGCAGACATGGACGGAAGAAATGCTCATAATTTAAAAATGGTTCAATTGTGACTGAATGAACATGAATACGTATTTTTGTGAAGGTGATTCACGAAAAAGAGCGATTTACCAGAAAAATAGCCCAATCTTCATTGACATTGTAGGTACTGAAAGAAGTAGAATAATATACAGTTATTATTACCTATGGAATAATATACAGTTAGGTTGTAGATAGATATAAGTAGATAACTCATTTTTTGGCTGCAATAAGGGCTTCTAGATTTGTCTTTTGCCCATAACAGGCAGGTGGAGTTGTAAATTATCGCACTCGATCCGTTAGTTCCAGGGCTATAAAAAAATAGTTCTGTTTCTTACCACATGATTAGCCAATTATACGGCGTGGTAAGAAAGAGAACTAATTTTTTTAACAGAACTAACCACATGGTTAGCCACACATGGTTATACGGCTGGCTGGCCGGCCTGTTGGCGTAGTGGTTAGCGCAACTGGCTTCTACGCGAGGTCCCGCGTTCGATTTCCGGTCAGGTCTGGCATTTTTTCATCACTCATTTTCATCTATCATCCTTCTCATCGTCTGCATTAGCAGAAATGCAAAACAGTCAGGCGTAAAACAAAAAAAAAGTTATACGGCTGAACATTTAAGAAGAGGTAGAGATGTAAAAGACACTAGTCAGAGTTATCTCCTCTGAGACTAATGAATTTCATCATTATACAGCCAGACCCTGTGGTAAATAAAGTGAAGGTATCATTTGCAGGGTAAAAAATAGATGCTTTTCAGAGGGCCTGGCATGCTGATAAGCATACTTTTCCACTCAGTGAGGAAGGGAATGTAAACTACCTCACTCCTCGTTTTACTTAATAAAGCCTCTAGATGTTAAAACCAGTCTTTCGTTTGATGACCAAAACAACAACAGATATGTCGTAGGTTATTTAACGTAGCCTTAAATGTCCCTAAACGAAGCAAAAACGTTTTTACTAATCTGTACACAAAAAGCGAAAAATTTTAAAAAACGAAACACTGAAACAAAAAATATTAATTAAAGACTTAACTCTATGCCTTCATTATCACACACATTCAATATACAAGATGAGTAGGCCTATATTGCAAAACATATTGCAATATTTATAATTAACAGAGTAAATTTCATAAGCATTCGCTATTTATTATGAATAAGGATAAAAATAGTATAAAGAGCATATCTCTTTTTCATGTAATCTTATTAATCGAAAATGAAGCTTGTTTAATTACTATATTAGTAACATTTAATTTTAAAAAAATAATGAATAAATTTTCAATCTCTCAAGAGTATTTTAAATTTTCATTTTATCGTATCTTTCTTTCAAGTGACTTACTAGAAAATTAAAAAGATTTTTTTTAAATATTTCCATGTATACAGAGTGGCAAAAAAGTACACGTATCCTTTTAGCGTAGGCGCCATGTAAGCTGAAATTCTTGGGGAGGCTGTTTTCTCGTAGAAAAAAATGTTTTTTTTAAGATTGCAGCCTTAATATGAATTTTAGCGCGAGGTGTAGCCCATATAATAAAAGTTGTAGACAATTTTAAAATCTACAACTTTTATTTCAAACATTTTTTTGTATAACGCTTAGTTTAGCGGTAATTAGCGATTTTCTGTTTTTTCTCTCACGAAAACATGTAAAAAATCGATTTTTTTACGAATTCAGCCTTAGTATGCATTTTAAAACAAAAGTGTATATAATTAAATTTATAGGAAATTAAAAGATCTACAACTTTCAATTGCAGCATTTTTCTCTACAGAGCCTAGTTTAGCGTAAAAGAGTATTTTCCGTATTTTTAAGCGAAACTTAGGTTGATTTTCATTTTGCGTCTTTCACTCATGATTAAAATTAGGTTATGTTTATTGAGATTAGTTTTTTTGTTTATTTCTAATGTTTTATTACTAATGTTAGATTATATTGTTCATTATTTGCATTGGCAAGAGAAATTTGTGTGAGTGTTTCACACCAGGTTTTTTTTAGACTGATTACTTCACTATACCAATACAGCTCTTCCTTTCTTGTTATCGTACCCGTACAATCTGTACAAAACAAAAGTATACTACAACGTTCAGTTTTTATTTAATTGGCGGATGTTTTAAGGTTAAACCGAACAATTTAAATTACGCGAATATCACGTTACGCGATGATTTTGCAAAACGCATCCCTCGTATAAGTCGTGGGCCTACTGTATTGTTCACCATCATTATAGTACTTTATTTTTCTTGGTACAGATAAAATTGCGAAAAAATAGAGAGAGATATTCGCTACTTAACTCCATAATTGAAGTAGTTCAGCATTGCGAGGGTGGACTTAAAATTCCTAGAAACGCATTGATTGCGTATATCCCTTTGAATGACCATCCTCCAACGTCTTTAATCCCTTTCATTTCTTTTAAATTATATTCAAGAGACAAATAGGTCAGCTAAAAATAAATCCGTTCAGTTTCAAGTACTAATGTAGATTAACATAACCTCCGCAGAAGGTATATATTAAAAATTTGAAGTTCGGTTTATTGAATCAATATTAGCCTTTGGTGTATTTTATCAGGAGTCATTAGATAAAAATGATTTTTTTTTATACGGAAACTTTTTTATCAGAATTACGCAATATTACAAGCAAAACCTACTCGTGTAAAATCAATGTATGGTTATACTTTTTACACATGTTTTAATTGAGTTTAGAAATACTCATTTCATTATTAAGTATCATATTACATTGGTATTTTACCAAATTTTACACTATTTACTGTTCAAATAGAATACTACAGGAATTTGGAAAAAATTTGTCATTATTAAGAAATAAATTGAAAATTTCAAAAACCCCCGACACAAAAAAAAACATAAAAAACCTCTAAAAAGTAACAAATAATGTATAGTGTCCTTTAATGTAAGTAGTAATATATTTTTATTCAAGCGTCGTCGCGTCGGGGGACCGCTACAAAAACAGTCCCCCGAAGGGGGGGACCTACGTTGCCTAGGAAGCTTACTTTTATTTAAATTTCATACATTATTACATTTAGTTGTATTCTGTTTATATTTTATTTACTTAACATAAATCATAGCCAAGAACGCTCTCGATTAAGTCATTTTTCAAACAAAAAAACTAAATCAAAATCGGTTCATCCGTTTTTACTTTCCCTTGCCTATATGAATATACAGGATGGAAATAATTTTTTTCTTGTCGATTTTTCGAAATCGAGTTTTCACCGGATCTACACGTTTTCAGAACCCCCGAACCCAAAAAACTTGTTCTTAGCGATTGGTCTGTATGTGTGTGTGTGTGTGAGAGAGAGTATGAACAGAAGATCTCAAGAACGGAACATTGTACGAACTTGAAACTTAAGTTAGATACCACTAGAGGACCCGACACGAACATTTTCATCAAAATCGGTCAACCGAAAGTAGTAGTTTATTCGTGTCATTTTTCACTTTTTTGCGATTTTCTCAAAAACTGCTCCTACGATTTTTTTAAAAGTCGCCTCATTTACTAAATGTTTTATGCTCTACAAGATAGGGTAGGCGCTATGTCTGCTGAAATACTTGGTGAGGTTGTTTCCTCGTAAAAAAATTGTTTTTTTAAGATTGCGACTTTAATATACATTTTAGCGCAAAAATTTATATAATAAAAGTTGTAGACAATTTAAAATCCTACAATCGTACAACTTTTAATTCAAACATTCTTTTGTATAACGCTTAGTTTAGCGATAATTAGCGATTTTTTGGTTTTTTCTCACGAAAACGTGTAAAAAAATCTATTTTTTTAAGATTTTAGCCTTAGTATGCAATTTATGACAAAATGTATAATCAAATTTATAAAACATTAAAAGATCTGTAACTTTTATTTAGAGCATTTTTCTCTACAGAGCCTAGTTTAGCGTGAAAGCGTGATTTCCGTATTACTAAGCCACACTGAGGTTGTTTCATTTTGCATCATTCACTCATGATTAAAATTAGGTTATGTTTTTTGAGGTTAGTTTTTTGTTTATTTCTAATTTTTTATTACTAATGTTAGTTATATTGTTAATGATTTGCATTGGCAAGAGAAAATTGTGTGAGTGTTTCACACCAGATTTTTAAATCATATAGGCCTATTTTGACTTAGAGAGGTCACGAAACTTGAATATCAGTTGAAATCTGGATATCAAGAATTTTTCTGTTAATTTTTCTCAAGAAAAGAAAAACTTAAAATTCGTTAAATTTGTATTTAAGTTGACGTCATTTAGTCACAACACAATTGTGTATGGTTAACTAGAGTACGCGCTTACAATTCAATACATAAAAACATCAAAGTTTTGTGAATAGCAACATTCAGCAGATAGATTCCGACTTTAAAAATAAAATGTTACGAAAAGATAATTGTAAATGACTGCAAAGATAAAGTTTTTTGACAACAATCATCCCTTTTACTTTATTCTATCTTATAAAAGATTTGTCTACGCATAAACAAATGGAATTTTCTAGATAACCTGTAAAAGGATCATCAAACTTATAAGTAAATTAAATCGTTGTAAATCCTAATATTAATAGATCTCATCCAGCTAAGATATAACAAATAGCCTTATTATAAAAATCTCGTGTGAAACACTCACGCGACTTTCTCTTGCCAATGCAAATAATTAACAATATAACCTAAGTAATAAAACATTAAAAATAAACAAAAAACTAACCTTAAATAAACATAACCTTATTTTAATCATGATTGAAAGATGCAAACAGAAAATCAACCTTATACGGAAAATCTCCCTTTCTCGCTAAACTAGGCTCTGTAGAGAAAGATGCACAAAGGAAAAGTTGTAGATCTTTTAAATTCAATGTCGATTTCAAAAAATCGACATGAAAACAATATTCCCTTCCTACATATTCATATAGGCAAGAGAAAGTAAAAAGTTTTATAATATTAAACTTTTGTGCAAAATCAAACAAAAAGAAATCAGTAATAAAATCGTTAAGTACTAACAGATAACTTATAAATCAACCACTTGTTAACTAAAATTTGAGACCTTGTCAATATTTAATTTCAATTCAAATTTGTTGAATTTCAGAAGTCATAAACTTAAGACATGAAAAGCCTTCGAAACTTTCCGATGAATAAACCTTCCAAAATTTCAGTGTATTAATCTTTTATAAGTATACTTCAAAATATTTTATTTTATTTCAGAATCAGACAACTCATTCGAATAATTTTCATTTTATTATATTTACTTGAATTTATTTGTTTAAATAGAACTTACTTTATTTGTTGATGCATCTCAAAAATTATTTCATTAGTAAAATATTTATTTTAAAAAAGTCACCCTGCAAGATGTAAATCAATTTATATTAATTATCGCAGTCCTTACAAATATTATTCATTATTACTTTCGCTTGCCTATATGAATATACATATGTATATGAATATATGTATAGGAAGGAAAGTATTGTTTTCATGTAGATATTTCGAAATCGAGTGTTCACCGGATCTACACGTTTTCAGACCCCCTGAACCCAAAAAAACATGTTTTTAGCGGTTCTCCAGAACGGAACATTGTACAAACTTGAAACTTGAGTTACATACCACTACCGGACACGATACGAACATTTTCATCAAAATCGGTCAACCGGAGGTAGTAGTTTATTCGTATAATTTTTCACTTCTATGCGATTTTCTCAAAAACTGGTCCTACAATTTTTTTAAAATCGCCTGGTGTACTACATTTTTTATTCTCTACAAGATAGGGTAGGCGTCATGTTTGCTGAAATTCTTGGTGAGGCTGTTTTTACGTTAAAAAATTGTTTTTTAAGATAACGGCTTTAATATAAATTTTAGCGCAAAAATTTATATAATAAAAGTTGTAGAGAATTTAAAATTCTACAACTTTTATTTTAAACTTTTTTAGTATAACGCTTAGTTTAGCGGTAATTAGCAATTTTCTGTTTTTTTTCTCACGAAAACGTGTAAAAAATCGGTTTTTTGAAAGATTTTGGCCTTAGTATGCATTTTATCAAAGTGTATATTACCGAATTTATATAAAATTAAAAGATCTACAACTTTTGTTTAGAGCATTTTTCTCCACAGAGCCTAGTTTAGGGTGAAAGAGCGATTTCCCGTAGTTTTAAGCCAAACTGAGGTTGATTTTCATTTTGCGTATTTCACTCATGATTAAAATTAGGTTATGTTATTGAAGTTAGTTTTATTGTTTATTTCTAATGTTTTATTAATAATGTTAGGTTTATTGTTAATTATTTGCATTGGCAAAAGAAAGTTGTGTGAGTGTTTCACACCAGATTTTTGTAAATACAGTAAAACTCTCCGTATTCGCAGGGGTAAGGTTCCAAAAATTCGCTGAAAATACGGAAATTGAATTAGTAAATTAATAAGCAATGCGTAAACGTAATGCCTACATACATACTGTAGTGTAAAATACTATATTTATACCTACATATTAAAATATTATTTATACAAATATCCATAACTTACTCATTTTACCAGCAACTCGATGTTTATTTATTTATTTATTTAAGAAAGTATTACATATGAGAGCAACAGGTAAAACCCTTTCTTAAAGCTCTCTTAAAGCATGTATTATAACAAATACAATCATAATTTAAAAATCTTATAATATATACGATAATGATGCTTCAACTTCATAACCTACAATAATTATGATATATGAATGTGATGATTATAACATATGAACATGATGAATATAATATTTTAATATGATAGTATAGTAATATAATTATGTAATAATAAAATGGTATAAAATTGAATATAATACACACAAATAAACATGAAAATTTAAACGAAGCATTTACTGTATACACTTACCAATCAATTACAGTATATTTTAGAAAGAAGAGAAAACGAGATGAAAGATAGAAAGAAAATAGAAAAGAAAAAAATATCAGAACAGGAGCCGTGGAACAAAAATTCGAATTTACGAATAACTGAATAGCTACATTTTTTTATAACTTAACTGATTGTCAAAAAAGGTCAATATTACTAAAGAATTTTTTCGTAAAGTCTCTTATAAATTGTAATATACTGTATAATACTATTATTTATTTAAAAACTGAACGCACTTTTTTGTAAAAGATGACCGATTGTCAAAAAAATAATCAATAATATTGATACATTCATTTTAAAGTGTCAGCATTTTATTTACTGGAGAATTTTCATGGTACAACGTTCTGTTTCTAGGAATGTAAAAAGTTTAGTAGGTACTGTATTTAAGTACGTACGTTTATTACTATATTTATTTATTTATTGTATTTTACATTATTTTATGTACCTACTGTATTTACCACGTTATTCGGGAATTTTTTTCTTTTTTGGTTTTACGTCTGACTTTTTGCAATTTCTGCTAATGCAGACGGTGGGGAATGATGATAACTTATATGAAAATGATTGATGAAAAAATACCAGACCTGACCGGGAATTGAACCCGGAACCCCAGCGTTAAAGCCAGTTGCGCTAATCACTACGCCAAAGGGTCGGCCAGGAATGGTTTATAGAATATTTTGCGACATAATTATCTTTATTGTACATTTTTTCATGGTTTGGAAATTCTTTTTCATTCGGGACAAACCGCGAATATTGAATTTAGCTTACCACGAATACCGGAAACAGTAACGAAAATGGAACCACGAATACTGAATGCGCGAATATGGAGAGTTGACTGTACTGTAACTGGTCTCAGATCAATTAAAATCACATCAACAACCTAAAGAATAGAGATCACCGTTGATAAAAGAAGGTGTACTGCCCATAACAGACAGGTGGAGTGTCAAATTTTTTACACTCAATCTGTTCGTTGCAGGGCTAAAATAAATAGTTCTGTTTCTTAACACATGGTCAGCCAATTAAATGACTGAATCATTTAAGAACAGAAGAGGTAAAGGTGTAAAAGACACTAATCAGAGTTGTCTCCTCTGAAAGTAATGAATTTCATTATACAGCCAGACCCTGTGGTGAATGAAGTGAAGGTGTCATTTGCAGAGTGGAAAATATATGCTTTTCAGAGGGCCCGGCATGCTGATAAGCGTACTTTTCCACTCGGTGAGGAAGGTAATGGTAAACCACCTCACTCCTCGTTTTACTTAGTAAAACCTCTACAGGTTCAAACCAGCCTTTCGGCTGATGACCTAAACAACACAAAAAGGTGTATCTATAGGTTTCACGAGGGTTTTTAAATCCTATTCGGAACCGAATCAAAACCTTCCGCTTTGCTATCTAGCACGTTAACAACAGTATCATGGAGATGGCCATATCATTTCATCAAAAAATCTATCTTCAAAAAAACTATAACTATTTTTTTGTATTTTTTAACTATATTTGACTTCATCAAAAAATCTATAATATATCTCAAAAATTATGTATATTTCTCTTGGACGATTTGAGTTGTACCAACTAATCTATTTGATACAAAAATTAGATTTAGAAATAGTATTCTTATACAAAGTAATTCTGAAACTAGTTTAGACTTACGGGTTACAGCTATAGGGTACAACTAGTTCATCAAATATACAAAAATACAGCAGCGCTTTCGATAAAAATGCCTGAAACTGATCACTGCAGCCCCATGGTATATAACGAATGAAATATTGCACAACGATTTAAACAGGCCCTTCATAAAAGAAGAAATTAAATAACGTATTGAGAAAAAATTTAAAAGAACATCAAAATCCTGTCGCAATAAACCTTTTTAACAACAGCGAAGATATTCATAGACTGAAAGTTTTAAAATATTGGGTTCACCTATCTTTACGATTTTGCTAATAATTTAACTAATTTAATGTTTCTACTATTATTACTAATCATCAATCATCATCTCATAATCGGCATCATTATCATCTCCGTCATGATCATTGTCATCATCTTCAGCTTCTACTACTTCCGTTTCAAGATATTTATGCACAGTTCAGAGTGAAGTTTTAGTTTTGTTTTTTACTTTCTCTTCCCTATATGAATATTTAGAAAGGAAAGTATTATTTTCATGTCGATTTTTCGAAATCGAGTTTTTACCGGATCTGCACGTTTTCAGGCCAACTAAAGCCAAAAAACATGTTTTTAGCGATTGGTCTGTGTGTGTGTGTGTGTGTGAACAGAATATCTCAACAACGAAACATCGTACGAACTTGAAACTTAAGTTAGATACTACTAACGGACCCGACACGAACATTTTTATCAAAATCGGTCAACCGGAGGTAGTAGTTTATTCTTGCCATTTTTCAGTTTTTGCGATTTTCTCAAAACCGGCTCCTACAATTTTTTTTAAAAATCGCCTCATTTACTAAATTTTTTATGCTCTACAACAAGATAGGGTAGGCGCCATGTCTGCTGAAATTCTTGGTGAGGCAGTTTTCTCGTAAAAACATTGTTTTTTTTTAAATTGTGACTTTAATATGCATTTTAGCGCAAAAAGGTCTCTAGTTAAAAGTAGTAGAAAATTTAAAATCCTACAACTTTTATTTCAGACATGTTTTTGTATAGCCACCGCTTAGTTTAGCGGTAATTAGCAATTTTCTTGTTATTTTTATGAAAATCTGTATAAAATTGGTTTTATTACGACAAAAGTAAATATCAAATTTATAGGAAATTGAAAGATCTGCAACTTTTATCTAGAGCATTTTTCTCAGCAGAGCCTAGTTTAGCATGAAAGAGTGATTTTCCGTATTTTTAAACCTAACAGGTTGATTTTCATTTTGCGTCTTTCACTCATGATGAAAATAATTAGGTTATGTTTATTAAGGTTAGTTTTTTAGTTTATTTTTAATGTTTTATTAATAATGTTAGGTTTATTGTTAATTATTTGCATTGCCAGGAGAAAGTTGTGTGAGTGTTTAACATCTGATTTCTGTTCATTTAGTTCTTTTTAAACACACTACATAATGTGTTATATATTTTATATTCATTTATACGGTTTTATTCAGACTATAATAGTTTTTGCTTTAAGTTTATTTATTTACATTTAAAAAACTGATTTTAAAAGAATCTTAACTTCTTAAAAAATCTGGTGTGAAACACTCACACAACTTTCTCTTGCCAATGCAAATAATTTACAATATAATTTAACATTAGTAATAAAATATTAGAAATAAACAAAAAACTAACCTCAAAAACATAACCTTATTTTAATCATGAGTGAAACACTCAAAATGAAAATCAACCTCAGTCTGGCTTAAAAATACGGAAAATCACTATTTCACGCTAAACTAGGCTCTGTAGAGAAAAATACGTTAAATAAAAGTTGTAGATCTTTAAATTTCCTATAAATTTGGTTATATACACTTTTGTCGTAAAATTCATACTAAGGCCAAAATCTTAAAAAAATCGATTTTTCACACGTTTTCGTGAGAAAAAATCAGAAAATCGCTAATTACTGCTAAACTAAGCGTCATACAAAAAAATGTTTGAAACAGAAGTTGTAGGTTTTTGAATTCTCTACAACTTTTATTATATAAGTTTTTGCGCTAAAATTTATATTAAAGCCGTAATCTTAAAAAAACAACGTTCTTACGTGAAAACAGCCTCACCGAGAATTTCAGCAAACATGGCGCCTACCCTATCTTGTAGAGAATAAAAAATTGAGTAAAATATGCGATTTTTAAAAAAATCGTAGGACCAGTTTTTGAGAAAATCGCAAAAAAGTGAAAAATTACACGAATAAACTACCACTTCCGGTTGATCGATTTTGATGAAAATGTTCGTGTCGAGTCCGGTAGTGGTACGTAACTTAAGTTTCAAGTTTTAAGTTCGTACGATGTTCCGTTCTTGAGATATTCTGTTCACACACACACACACACACACACACAGACACACACACAGACCAATCGCTAAAAACATGTTTTTTGGGTTCAGGGGGTCTGAAAACGTATAGATCCGGTGAAAACTCGATTTCGAAAAATCGACATGAAAACAATACTTTCCTTCCTATATATTCATATAGGCAAGAGAAAGTAAAAAAAGGTTCGAATATTTTAGGAATAAAATAACATTAGGGTACCCGAGATTCGAACAGAGAGTCAAACCTGAGCCTGAATGAAAGCTTAGATTATTAAAGACATTAAAAAATTAACAAGTTACATTGATACTTTAAACTTAAAGTAATAAATCTGAGAAATTTTGTGGCAGTAAAATTACAACTCAAAAGGTTTTAGTGTTAAAATATTATTAATATGTATGAAGAGAATATATATATGTGCATTATTAGAAAGTTTCAACCCACGCTTTAGTGAGAAATAGTGGAAATTTGAAATGAGTCGAGTTATGAGAAGATGAAAATGTACCTTTGCTCAAAATAAAGGTACCTTAAAAAACACACAAAACAGTATTTTTGAAAGATCTGTTTTAAAATACAATAAAAATTTACAAATTTTTACATTTATTTTAATGAATAATAATGAATTAAACGGTTTCCGTAAGGTAGTGGTTAGTATGCAATGCTGAAAAACGGAAGGTTCCGGGTTTAATTCCCGGATAAGATTTAATAAATTATTACATGTTCAAACCCACTGTTCTTTAACCCAAAAGTACTCGCTAATAATGTAACTGTTACTCCGATTTCAAATAAACTAATAAAATCAGTGAGATAAATTACCATTGCATTCTATTATCTTTATTGGTACATTAAGATTAATTCAAACCCTTTTTCTGAAGGTTACGATAATCCAATGGGAAACGCGGTCGATTTTTAAGCTGGAGATCCCGAGTACGATTCTCAGCTCACGTTTGCAAATTTTATACATCGTCAAAACCATATTTTCTCTGATCACTGTGATTTTTATGCGATATTTAATTAAAATACGTAGATGAAAATAATAAATAAATAAAATTTTTAACAAATAAATTTTATCTGATGATAATTTTTGTAGAACATACTCGCCACTCCAGCAGCGCTTCGCGCTGCTTCCGTGTCTCGGTCTCAGAGGGGTAGGTGGATCAGAATTCATAAGTGGATCAGAACCATTTGCCACAAGGTGAAGTTCGGCTGCCAAAGGGGTTGGGTGGAACACTATATTTTGGTATTTGAAGATATGAAAGTTAATGTTTAAAGTTTCAAAATTTCAACTTTGAATGTTGAGGTTTGAATGTATGATACTTTGAGTTTTTCGTTTTCTCATGCGACCTGGGGTTGCGACCTGAAAATTTTCGGGTAGAACATATTAGGGTATTTGTAGGGTAACACGGTTAAAGAAAATATTTTATATCTCATCTATAAATCTTTTCATATCACATTTGCTAATTGTAAATAACATTTACAAATAAACAATATTACAGGTAATTAAATCGTTACTAATTTATAAGTAAAGTTATTTTTTAATGTTAAAATCCATATTAAATATTTATGATTGAAAATATGAGAGATTTATTTTTCTTTAAAATATTGAAAAACTTTCTTTTTCATTTATAAATCAAGTTGAAAAACTCCATTAAGAAAATAAAAATTAATAAGTCAATATTGATAAATTAATTAACTTTTTTTTTAATAACAGGCATTTTGTTAAAAAAATACTCACGTTCCATTTACTTTTTATTATTAAACAAATTAAAAGTACTTCAAACAAATGAAAAAATTTATAAATTATTTAAGTTAAAAATTGAAAAAGTAACTTGATAGTGTTTGAGTTTTATTGGTGGTCAGTTTTTTAAAGTAAAAATTTGATTAGTTGAAACTTTTTTCAAAGTTTTCTTAACAGTTTAAATGTTTTAATACATAAAAACAAATTAATTAATAATTTCTTTATAACAATTTAATTATAATGTAAATAATTTAACACATTTTTTTCAAGACTGGAATAAAATACTTGAAAAATACTTTACCTATTTTACTGAAACGTTTTTCTAAAATATCACTAAAACACTTGAAAAATATTTTATTTCGCGTTTTTGTAGCGTTTAAATGTTACAAATAATTTGTAATAATACTTTAAAACTCTCGGTTGTAACATGTTCGGATTTTTTAATTTCATTTGGAATATGTATGGATAAAAGCGACCGTTAACATTGAAACACACACCTGTTGAAGCGATAAAACTTAGTGCACGTCTACAAGTTGCATTACAACACGGGACTGGCGGTATATTCCCGGGCAGCGCGGTTTACTGGCTCAACCTTAGCCTGGCAGCGCATGCGTTCAGACCACCACTTTCATCCAGCCAGATCTGACGGACCTATACCCCTGCGTGCCCTATGTACAATTACCATTAGCTCTTTCTGTTATATGTACCTATGTAATAACATTACCAGGGTTGGAATAATATTCAATATTTCTTAAATTTACTTTAAAAATTACCGTAGATCTACGTGGTTATAACTCTATTTAGTTTTAATTAAACTTTCAAAATTAAATTGTAGTAAAACGTATAATTTTTTTAGGTATTTCTGTTTCGTTTTTTAATTTAAAATAATTTAAAACTATTTTACATTTCAGTAATTTGTTTTTGTTATTTGAAACTGTACAAAACACATAAAATTTATATTATGTTACCCGCAAAGAGTATAAAATCCAGGCATGTTACTAGCAAAATGTAATGTAAAATCCAGGCACTGTACATAATTCCTAGGTCTTTTATATACAGTAAGACCTAGACTTACGCGAGTTCGACTTACGCGAATTCACGTTAGTGCGATTGTAATGAACATAATATACAGAGTGTCCCACGAAGAGGTTGCTATTTTTGAATTAATATGCCGGACGTATCTTACAATCTACACACTGAAAACTTTACAATTATAATATGTAAATATATATGTAAAAAAGTTATAAAACAATTATATTCTTACAGCGTGTACGAAATTAAAAGTTCGTACGTTATTTAAATTTTGATTTATTAACAATATTCTGAACCCTTGCTATCTCGGTAACCGCACGATCGTTCGGCACGGGCAAACTATCGTTTTATTCAGCGTAAAAAACTTAGTACAGATATGTTAATAATATGAAATATTGATTGGCCAAAGTTACGGTAGAATTTTTAGAATTTTGAAAAATAGACTGGGTAATGTGGGGGGGGCGCTACTATCCATGTTTCCAGTTTGTGTACGTGACATCCTTTCGGACTATCTAGCTGAAGACAGACGCATTGTTAATTCAGATAGACAGTCAGATTCAGGCAATATGGATAGTAGCGCTCACCCCCGCATTACCCAGTCTAATTTTCAAAATTTTTAAAATTCTACCACAACATTGGACAATCAATATTTCATTTTATTAACATATTTTTACTAGGCTAAGTTTTTTACACTGAATAAAACGATAGTTTGCCCGTGGCGAACGATCGAGCGGTTACCGATATAGCAAGGGTTCAGAATATTGTTAATAAATCAAAATTTAAATAACGTACGAATTTGAAATTTCGTTCACGCTGTAAGAATATAATTGTCTATGTTGTGTTAACATTTGGAACTTTTTTGTCAATTAATTATCGAGTTACACAGCTCTAAACGCATGGAATTTTTTGCGGTAGCAAAAAAAACGGGACTTTTTGTCTTTCAACCTCGATATGGGAATTTTTAAACAACATTAAAAATATAAGACTATTAAGGGTCAACGCAGAATAAAATGAGCTAAATTTTGAAGTAAAGTATGTTAAAATCCAACTCACAGTTCTGAATATGGAAGGGTTCAAACTCGGGTATCTACGATTATGAAACCGATAGTAGGCTTAGGTGTTACAATATTTCTATACCTTCTCAAAGAGCTAGTCTGAAAATCGTCATAAAGTAAAAGTAAGGTAAAAAGAGGGTAACTATATAACACCAGCTATTATTTCTGTACTTCAAGAAAAAAATCGGTAAATACCATAGTAATTTTCACGGATAGCTTATTGACAATTCATTTTCTTTATTAGTATTGTTTGTACAATATGAAGTCACCGACCTTTAGTATCCTTACCCTATTGAACGTCACCTTTGATTACTTAGAAGACGTTAGTTATTTACTGGAACGCTTATTGGAAACCAATTTATAGTTTCTTTCTTCAATTAAGTACTACAGTGATGTTTACAACCCCAATGATGGCTTACTGCTAGTTCTTCATATTAATTGTACGTAAATTAATGAACTAATCACATTGTTTTACACATTAATTAATTAATCATACTACAATATTTACAAAACCTGAATTGAAATTGAAGTATTAACAAAAAAAAACAAAGATAATGTAAATATAAGTATCAAAATAGTAGATATCCGTTTTAAGAAAGATGAAAACCGTATTGGCAAAAATGGTACATCTGATCAGGAATTGAACCCGGGGCCTATTTAGTGTAAACGCCAGTTGAAAGTCTATAACAGCAGGCTTTGTTTGAAGAGCAGTAAATTTCCTCTCCAATTACAAAAAAAAATTGTTCACATCCTCTGACCAAGACGATTGAAATAATTTTAGAGTTTTTTCCTAAAATCTGAGATTATTTACAATCAGTTTAAAAATAAAAACAGTAAATAACCCACCGGGTTGGTCTAGAGGTAAAGTCGTCGCCAAAATCAGCTGTCTAACAGCGGATTTTCGGAGATAAAGGTTCCTGGTTCAAATCCTAGTAAAGGTAGTTACTTCTATACGAATTTAAATGCTAGACAGTGGTTACCGGTGTACTTTGATGGTTGGGGTTCAATTAACCATACTCTCTCAGGAATGGTCGACCTGAGTCTGTACAAGACTACACCTCATTTACACGTCATACATATCATTCTCATCTCATTGGGTCATGGGGTTGCTTATTGTTCTGAATTGAACAGATTGCAACGTACACATTAGGACTTAAAAAAAAAAAATATGAAACTGTTCACATGACGGAGACAATACACAATGGTATTACTTCGAAAAGAAAAACAAAATTATTTATAATTTTTGAAAACATTAACTAAATGAATGATGAACTACAGTAATAAAAAAGGTAACAAAATTAATAGCGGTGATAGTAGACTGCGTACATGAAGAAGATGATGTTAATAGAGATGATGTTGATGTTGATATGGACTGTAATTATTTACAATGTAGGTTAGTCGGTAAATCTAAACGGAAGGTCAAGCAATTTTATTCGTTTTAGTCGTGTTACGTCTTCGCTATTATCAAGTAAATTAAAATTAAATTTAAATTAAGCACCGAAGAATTTGGGTGATCTGGTCATTTTTCTTGATATTTAGAACTTAGCTGCGTAATTTCTTCCTTCACGGTGTTGACACATAAGTCCTTATGCAACGCATCATTTGTCACATACATGGAGCATTCGTAAAACTTTTGACTGGAATCGTTGGATGATAGCAAGATTCGATTTCGCAGCTGATTCCTAAAATGGTACCCCATAAGTCCACAGCGGAGTTAAGTCCACAATTTTAGAGTTAACACACAATTTTGAATAATAAATTGTTATAACTTCTATATAAAAAGAAATTTCAAGATCTGAACATGAAGTTTTGATATCGGCGGATATAACACACAAGCGTTATTAGTATTAAAAAAGTTGGTGAGAAACTTTCACACAACGTTCTCCTTACAATGTAAGTATAAACTGGTTTAATCATTAGTAAACAATGTAAAATGAAAAACAACCTAATTTTATTAACGAGTGAATAACGCAAAATGAGAATCAACCTCTGTAGGACTTAATAATACGGTAAATCACTAATTGACGCTAAACTAGGCTCTGTAGAAAAAATGCTTCAAATAAAAATATTGCAGTTTTTTTAAATTTCCTACAACTTGGATTATAATTATACACTTTTGCTCCAAAATTAATTTAAAAATATTTTCTACTACGAGACACAGCACACAAGAATTTCAGCAGACATAGCGATTACCCTATCTTTTAGAGCATAGAAAGTGTAATGAGGCGATTTTTTAAAAAATCGCATGAGCCATTTTTGATAAATTGACAAAAAGTGAAAAATCTACGAATAAACTACTAATTTCGGTTGACTGATTTTAATAAAAATATTCGTGTCGGGTTCTCTAGTAGTACATAACTTAATTTTCACGTTTTAAGTCCGTACGCTATTCCGTTTTTTATATATTTTGTCCATACAAAGACCAATCGCTAAAAACATCTTTTTCTAGGTTTAGGGGACCTAAAAACGTGTATTTTCGGTGAAAACTTAATTTCGACAAATCAACTTGAAAACAATACTTTTCTTTCGCTATATATTCACACAGGGAAAGAAAAGATAACAAATTTGACTCAAATAATACTACTTTTTATACTAAAACGGTTTGGAGAACCGTAAATTTTAACGTTTAAGTCAAAATAGGTTGCAAAAAACCTTTGTATATTTTTGGCTTTCATTCTGATATATGATGTTTTTTAAATGCTCAATTTATAATTGACAAATTTGGTCGTTTCAATTTTCTTTACTGGATTTTTTTGTGTGACTCAGTGAATTTGGAGAAAGACATTCATTAATGATGCTAGAAGGTTACTGCGCTAAGTTGTTTGTCTAATAGCTGCAACTTAACAATTTGACGTGATTTCTGTCGGCTTAATGACTGGCCTGATCCAAAAGGTTAGCAGTAATTTTAAGCGAAGTGGAAATGTAGATTTAGGTTAAAGAAGCCGGGGGAAAAAGCTTTCGAACATTCACGTCATGTAAGATGAGCTCCTTTATGAACTTTAAGACAGCGAAATACTTTAGAATACTGTAAAAACACAGCACTGTGGTTATTATACATAAATAAGAATTAAAAAAGCAACAATTGTAAGACTTAGGACAGAAATAACCTGATTTTTATTCATAAAATGAAATTAAAAGTAACAAAACGGAAAAGACATTAATTTTTCTGCATTAAAACCAGACTAAGTTAAGCAGCTTTTCCTGTTTTTCCTATGAGAATAATGCCACTTCCATTCATTTAGTTAGTTTTATAATCTTATTAATTTTTTTACGAAAAGTTAACATGGCTCATATTAAAAACTTATAAATGGAAATGTAGTCATTCAAACTTGAGGATAATATTAAAGAAAATAATATGATATCAACGGAAACTGAACAGTAAGTTTTCTTTTTTCCATTATTTATAAGCTTACTTGACTGAAGATTAACAAAATATATAGGTATTTAAATAGTACAAGCAACCAATCACACTTTTTTCAATGAATCTTCACGTCACTAATGTTCCTTCTATACCAAATTCATTTAAGAACCAACTGCGAAGTAAACAAACAGTGAATGACGTCACAGCTCCAGAACCGTACGCACCAAAAGTATTATGTGATTTTCATAGTAGGCGTATGCGAAACGACTCGTGGTTAATACTCTTATGTGTAGTTAATTCTTTAGCTTAATAAAATTAAATACTTTAATGGTTTTTATAATTTTAAATGCTTACTTTATAAATAAAATTATTATTGTTTACTAATTTTAAAACTCACTTTATTCTCAAAGATTTACCTACCTTTTTGGTGTTTGTAAATAGAGGACTCGGGTGCATTAGCCATCACTATAAATTAAAATCAACTTTTTCAGCAAAAATAAAAATAAACTTACTTTTGTTCATACAGTCGAATAAAGTAATAACTACAATAAAATTAAACCGTACATGAAACTAAAAGCACCATTCGAACTAGATGCACAATTAAACCGTACCGAACAGTTTAAAATAACAAAGCCAACTAAATTGAAAACTCATTTAGGATCATAAAATTAAAAATGACACATACATGAAGAATTTGTGATATAAACATTAAATAAGCCTATAAACAATACGGAGTAGTATGCAACTGAATTCTAAACAAAATTAAGTGATAAGGGAAAGATTTTATTGACGTTAGGGAACGCGGCTGTTCGTTGTTATTTTCTAGCAGTTATAAAAGTGTTGGTGTCCACCCGGTGACTAATGCTAGGCTGTTGCATGTATTTGTGTGGTGTATTTACACGTACTACCACAGATGCAGTTTGTTGATTCGACAGCTGGTTCTTACCGTGAACTCACTATACTTAAATACTGTATTAACGGACGCTCGACTGTGTGCCAAACGATAGAGTAACGGATTCTCGCCGAGAGAAGCGGAGCAGACGAGTACTGTGACATGACTGTGTGAGGAGCCCCGCTTGGCGCACGACTTTGTGTATGCCGTACTGGGCGGGAGGTAGGGAAATCATACATTTCTGAAAACATAAGTCATATTTCACTATTCTTTTAAAAACTGTCAACACACTGTTCGCGTTCGAGTAAATTCTCATAATCGTAAACTCGATTATAATCGATTCGATTCATAATCGTAAACTGATTATGTGATCACACACATAGAAATATAAACAAAACAAGAATTGATAACAATATTGGAACGTTCATGTTATCTAATTTTATTACTGAGAGTAATATTTAATTATACTTTAACATCAGTTGCAGTGTCAAAATCGTATAATTCCTTCCTCTCGCATTTCATAGTGTTTCTAAAAGTGAATGTTTACGTGTGTACGTGTGTTTTGCGTTACTGCACTACAAGTACTTACGTGCAAGTGTTAAGTGCCAATTGCGTGTTTTTTAATTCACTTTTTCAAACAAATTGTCGGAAAATAAATGTTAATCGCAAGTTCGGTAGTTTTATAAAGCAAAGTTTTACAGCATCGACCTGGTCAATTTGCAAGATTTTTTCAGTTAATATAGATCTAAATCACAGACTTCCTCTACAAGCATGGAAATATAAACCTAGGCTATACCTTAACGAACTAGAGACTGCAGATGAAGGCGAAGCATAGTGACCTAGATCACAGCACAGAGCCAATTGACTTTCATTAATCGTATCCTGCGTTGTCACGTTGTAGTCCCACTGTGGATGACAGCCAAACAAAAAGTCAGCTGGAGTTCGGTGGAACAGATTGTGACTTAGCGAAGGGGCAACCTCACACTCGACCTTGGCTGTTATTGGCTAGATCTCATCTGCAGTCTTTAGTTCATTGGGGTATAGAGAAAAACCAATGCTTGGGAAGTCCTAATAAAAGATGGATGCCGGAACAGGCCATTGAGCCTAATTCTTGACAGTTGATGATGATGATGATGATGATAATGATGACTAGTACGGCGACGGCCGCCGTGCGCCGAGCTGGAGTTCAAACACTGTGCACAGAGACGACCAATGTCGTAAACATTGACCAATCAGAGAAGACATTGTTTTCTCCAAGCAGAGAGTGAGTTCGATACTGCTCCCTTTCTGATTACTGTAAAGCAATGTACAGACCCCGGCTAGATATTCGAATTGTGCTTGGTAGCAAAAACCTGACTGCATCGGCTCCGCTCTCCCACACTTCCAGCCCGTTCTGTACGGTCACTTCCGGTGGTACTATACTAATACTAGTATTTTGTGCTGTACTTATAATTTTAAGCTAAAATACAGCTTGAAATTTATCAAAATTTATATATTTTAACCCTTTCAGTGCCGAAACAATATTTAAAATTTTGATGTTAAGTGCCATTTAATTTGAATAAGGGTGAACAAAATGTGCCAACCCGTATTTCGATAACTTGCAGGCGTAGGCCTACCATAGCTGATCAAAATTAGCTACTGTAGGTTTTGGTACCTTAACAGTAGTTTTAACGTGTTAAAATTTCCAGACCTTAGCCGGGATCAAACCCGGGACCTTTCGCTTTGTAGGTTAGCACGCTGGTCACTACGCCACGAAGGCGGTTTCAAAATACATTATTCCATTAGTTTTTGTTTAAAAGTTTTTTTGGAAATGTTCGGTCATCCGGACGTTGGCACTTTATGGATAACTTACAGACATCCGGTAAACCGGATGTTATCACTACATAATATATATATATATATATATATCGACGTACTGTTTTCCGAACGTTGGTACTGAAAGGATTAAAGGTCTGAAAATTTTCTAATGATTCCTGATTAAAACAAATCTTAATTTATTCGTGGGAAGAAAACATTAACAAACTATAGTCTGATTCACGAAAGAAAGCACCTGTCTTTCTTCTTCTTCTTCAAGTGCCGTCTCCGCGTCGGAGGTTGGCGATCATCATTGCTATTCTAACTTTCGAAACAGCTGCTCGGAACAGTGACGTGGAGTTGAGACCAAACCAATCTCTCAAATTCTTCAGCCAGGACGCTTTCCTTCTACCCGGCCGGCGCTTTCCTGCTATCTTTCCTTCCATTATCAGCTGAAGAAGTCTGTATTTCCCGTTTCGAAGAACATGGCCGAAGTACTGCAGTTTTCGTCGCTTGATGTCGTATAGCAGTTCCATCTCCTTGCCCATCCGAGTCAGTACGTCCGTGTTTCGTACTCTGTCGGTCCACGATATACGGAGCATGCGGCGGTATAGCCACATCTCAAACGCCTCCAGCCTCCTTTCTAGAAGTTTCGTTAGTGTCCATCCTTCCTGCCCGTAAAGAAGTACAGGAAGTACGTAGCACCTCAGAATTCGGAGCCTCGTGTTGAGACTAAGATCACGCTGGCACAATAGATGTTTTAGTTTCGTGAACACCGCTCTGGCTTGCTCGATACGCACTTTAACTTCCTGACCGTAGTCCCATTTGTCATTTAGGCAGCACCCAAGGTATTTGTACGTGTGCACCTGTTCAATGGCGGAGCCAGCGAGTGTGATTCCTGCGTTGACCTCCTCCTCACCGATCACCATGAACTTGGTTTTACGTATATTCATCCGTAGTCCGTATGCATTGCTAATTGTGTTGACGCGTTCCAGCAACACCTGTCTTTAAAGAGCAATATCTTTTGAACCGTTATATGTAAAAATAATTACAATACATCAAATTAAAGCTTGTTTTATTGTTGGTTACAGAATATACATTAACATTTTTGGAAATCAATAGTGTATTAAATATAACGAATTACGCATAAAGCACCCTGTTTTTAACCACTTTTCCAGTGTTTACTTTGTTTACGTGTACTTTAAAATTTATGGGGCTACAAAAAATTATATTTTAATGTTATCTTGTAACCAACTATAAAACAAGCTTTAGTTTGATGTATCGCAATTGTTTTTTACTTTCTCTTGCCTATATGAATCTATAGGAAGGAAAGTATTGTTTTCATGTCGATTTTTCGAAATCGAGTTTTCACCGGATCTATACGTTTTCAGACCCCCTGAACCCAAAAAACATGTTTTTAGCGATTGGTCTGTGTGTGTGTCTGTGTGTGTGTCTGTGTCTGTGTGTGTGTGTGTGTGTGTCTGTGTGTGTGTGTGTCTGTGTGTGAACAGAATATCTCAAGAACGGAACATCGTACGAACTTGAAACTTGAAACTTAAGTTACATACCACTACCGGACGCGACACGAACATTTTCTTTAAAATCGGTCAACCGGAAGTAGTAGTTTATTCGTATAATTTTTCAGTTTTTTGCGATTTTCTCAAAAACTGGTCCTACGATTTTTTTTAAAATCGCCTATTTTACTCAATTTTTTATTCTCTACAAGATAGGGTAGGCGCCATGTTTGCTGAAATTCTCGGTGAGGCTGTTTTCACGTAAAAACGTTGTTTTTTAAGATTACGGCTTTAATATAAATTTTAGCGCAAAAACTTATATAATAAAAGTTGTAGAGAATTTAAAAACCTACAACTTCTGTTTCAAACATTTTTTTGTATAACGCTTAGTTTAGCGGTAATTTGCGATTTTCTGTTTTTTTTCTCACGAAAACGTGAGAAAAATCGATTTTTTTAACATTTCGGTCTTAGTATGCATTTTACGACAAAAGTGTATATAATTAAATTTATAGAAAATTAAAAGATCTACAACTTTTGTTTAGAGCATTTTTCTCTACAGAGCCTAGTTTAGCGTGAAAGCGTGATTTTCCGTATTTTTAAGCCAAACTGAGTTCGATTGTCATTTTGCGTCATTCACTCATGATTAAAATAAGGTTATGTTTTTGAGGTTAGTTTTTGTTTATTTCTAATATTTTATTAATAATGTTAGGTTTATTATTAATCATTTGCATTGGCAAGAGAAAGTTTTGTGAGTGTTTCACACCAGATTTTACATATAACGGTTCAAAAGATATTGCTGTTTAATGACAAGTATTTTCTTTCGTGAATCGGACTATAATGAAAATCAATGCGATTTCCCTATGGTTCAAATTCCGTGGGACATCCAGTTTGTAAATTATATTGCGTATTATACGAAATATAACAGACTTATAATAAATATGATTCATACTCAAAAGAACGAAAACAAGATAGGAATAAAATTTTCCGTTATCACCTTCTTTGTGATAACATTCATGCAAGACGACAGTATAAAAGTTTTAATACAGGAAAATAGAGAAGGATAACTCAGTAGCTCATTTAATTGCATGTCTGTAAAATAAAGATCCTTGACACGGATGAAGTGTCAATATAATAGGTAAAGGCTTAAACTCTTTGCGTGAAGACAAATTAAAGAAAAATAAAGCCTAGTTCTAGTTGGGTGGTTGCAAAACCCATTAAAACGTCTTCCACCTCCATTCACACTACTTGTTTATCCGTTTAAATTTCCCGCTTACTCTAAAATTGTCTAATATTCATCACAAGAGATATTCTCAAAATTTAGTTTCTAATTTTAACACTGCCTTTTCCATTACAGTAATTACAGCAAATATAACTCTTTTGATATTTAAAAAAAAAAATTTTCTTTCAGCGGTAAAATATTGTTTATTTCAACAAATAAAAATCTGGTGTATACACACACACACACACACACGACTTTTTCTTGCCAAAGTAAATAACGATCCATATAAGCTGTGTTTAATCATAAGTAGGCCTGCACAATGAAAATGAAAAAATTTAACCTAATTTTAATCATGAGTAAAATGAAAATGAACCTCTTAAAGAAAAAGGTTGTAGGTTTCTTTTAATGTCCTATAACTTTTATTGCATACACTTTAGTCGTAAAATCCATAATAAGGCTACAATCTTTAAAAATATCATTTTTGACCGATTTTGATGATATAAAATAACAAAAAATCACTATTTCCCGCTAAATTAAGCGTTGTACAAAAACGCTATAAATAAAATATGTAGGGTTTTAAATCGTCTACGACTTAGATATTACTTTTGCCGTAAAATGCATAGTCTGCTAAGGTCGCAATCATATAAAAACCCATTTTTCCGGATTTTCACGAAAAAACCAGAACATCACTAATTGCCGCTAAACTGAATGTTGTACAGAAAAAAGTTTGAAACAATTTCTAGATTTTTTAATGTTCAACCTTTAATATACCCTACACTTTTGCACTAAAGCATATTAAGGCTGCAATCTTAAAAAATCCACTTTTTCTGCGAGAGCAACCCTCCCGAAGAATTTCAGCAAACATACCCCGTTTTGTAGAGCGTAAAAAATGTAGTAAATAAGGCAATTCTTTTTTAAAAATCGTAGGAGCCGTTTTTGAGAAAATCGCAAAAAAGTGAAAAATTACTCGAATGAACTACTACTTCCGGTGAATCGATTTTGATGAAAATTTTTGTGTCGGTTCCATAGTGGTACCCAACTTAAGTTCCAAGTTTCAAATTCGTAAGCTATTCCATTCTTGAGATATTTTGTTCACACACACACACACACACACACAGACACACACACACACACACACACACCAATCGCTAAAACATGTTTTTTTGTTCAGGAGTCTAAAAACGTGTATATTCGGTGAAAACTCGACATAAAAATATCGGCATGAAAACAATACTTTTTTCCTTTCTATATAAATACAGGGCAAGAGAAAATAAAAATGGATGTGTCAGTCAGTTGCCATATAAACACAGATACGTAGATAACCGATTCCCAAACTAATCTCTGACCATTTACTTCTCATTGGAATCCAATACAGATTTTTTTAGAACCATTTTTATAAAAAAAAACCAATTTTCAACATGTTATTCTCACAGTAATTAATTTAATTACTCCTAAATTCTTGAATTTTGTAGTTGTGTAAATACCTAAAGTCATTAAAAACTAGTTTTGTTTTATAAATCTTTAACGGTAATAGTGACTTACTTCCAGACCACAGCCGGGAATTTAACCCAGAAACTTTATCTTTGCGTCAAAGAAACAATCAGTTTTCTCCTTCCTCTGATCTGTGTATACCATTACTACATTACAATCATTAATTAACTTAATCTTACTTCCACAATATAAAAAAACCTTGATTATAATTTTGCAAAATATTAGTGGTCAGGGTTCACCAATTGGTGTTTTATTTTTGATCAACCCGCCGTGTTGGCCTAATGGTAAAGTCTTCCCCGCGAGTCAGCTGTTTTACCAGATTTTTAGAAAGTAAATAAATTATAGCACAGGAAGTATATAAAGAGAAACTGAAAGAAATTGGAGCACAAGATTGAGACTTGTTGAGTATTTTCGGAGAATCGTTTGAATATTAATGATTTAATTCTTTTTCAACAACCAACTGGAAAAATGGAAACAAAATTCGAAGGTAAAATATAATTTGTATTTTACGTTATTAAATCTACTGTTGTTTCTCTTTCAATATTTGTTTTCAACATCGACAACTGTAAAATCAGACCTGCAATTGAAATGGAGCACCAAATAAAATCAGTGTTAAAATGGGTTCGTTTGAATTTGTTGCTTTCAATGAGAAGGTAACGAGATTCTGTCGTTCTACGAACTGTACACAGGCAGCAGATACCTCTCCCACTCCGTATCTCTCTCCAATAAGCCTCCTCTGATCCCCGCAATTCATGATTGCTCTTTCTCAGAGTTAAGGATGGGGTTCAAACATACCCTGTTCTATATTCAAGCATAATAGACACTGATTGCACAAAAACTGCAACGTTATTCATAATTTTCTAGCCCAGTTCTTGAAAGGAATTTACAAGTTTAATCCACATTTCATATTTAAATTAATTAAAAATCTTGTAATATCAATAATTTCATGTAAAACCTTATCTGGAACAATAGGATACGCAACCAATTTTGATGATTAGCTTATATTAAAACACAAATTTGCTTGCTTAAAAATAAATGCATAATGACATGAAAATCGTTGACTCAAAAAAATATTTTTACTGATATAAATTAATTAATTGTAAAATAATCTTTATTATTATACGAGGTGTAGCTATTAAATAACGAGACTGACGTTGTAAAAAATTTTATTTTTATTTTATACATTATCGTTCATTGTCACCTTCAATATACATTCCTTCTCTATCCCTACAATGCTCTATGCGAATTTTCCATTGTTGGAAACAGTGCTGGAAGTCATCTTCTGTCATCTACTTCAGGACAACATGCCGCTCAAAAATGTTTGAAATGAAGCTCGCAAAAATGTTTGTACTGACACTTTGTACGCGATGGAAAATGACCCAAATTTTTTGGAAACGATATAAACATGTAATGAAACGTGGTTTTTTACTTATGATCCAGAAACGAAGGGACAATCCATGCACTGGAAGAGCCGAACTTCGCCGAGAGTAAAAAAGCTCGAATGAGCAAGTCAAAATTTAAAGCAATGATGATTGTTTCTTTTTTTATATCCATGGGATTGTGTACCTTCACTGGGTTCCTGAAGGTCAAACAATTAATCAATATTACTACGTTGTGGTACTTTCTAAACTAAGTCAAAGAGTAAGGAAAAAACGCCCCGAAATGTGGAAGGACAAATCATGCATGGGTTCTCCACCAAGACAATGCGCCAGCTCATTCCGCGTTATCTGTCAAGAGGTTCCTAGCCAAGTACAGCATCTCAGTGTTAGAACATCCACCTTATTCACCAGATCTTGCACCATGTGACTTCTATCTGTTCCCTAAGAGGTGAAATCTGCATTAAAAGGGACAAGATTTGAGTCTGTGGAAGCTGTAAAAGAGAAAGCGGCACGTGTCCTGAATGAGCTGACAGAAAATGACTTCCAGCACTGTTTCCAACAATGTAAAATTCGCACTGAGCGTTGTAGGGATAGAGAAGGAGTGTATATTGAAGGTGACAATAAGTGATTATATATAAAATTAAAGTAAAATTTTTTACAACGTCAGTCTCATTATTTAATAGCCACCCCTCGTATATAAGTTAAAGTTTTAAATTTTGTAACTAATTAAATTTAAGTAATTTAATTTTGTTAGTAGTTAAAGAATAATAATTCACTGTAATTTATAATGTTGTAAATAATAATTGTTAAACATTTAAAGGAAGTTTGTTGAATAATTATTATACCCAGACCTCGAAAGAACCAAGGCTTAGGTGTTTCAATATCTATAAATCATTCCCGTAAAAAAGGCGTTTATAAAGGAGTAGTTTTGTTTCAATGAAAGCTTAGATTTCGGAAACGGAAAACGGTAGTCAATGACAAAAATACTTAGACTTTATGGGGATCCCACGTAAGCTTGCGATCTAGGAAAATCCTGAAACACTCACTTTTGTACCTTGTGGAATAGACACATTACTTAAAAACACTAAAAAACAAAATGTCTTTATTTTGACTACACAGTTTTTTTTATTGAAACTGATAGACTGACGTTTTGTTTTCTAGACATTATATCTGAAGTACTTTAATCTTAAATTGTGCAAAATTACTATGATCTCAAAGATAAAGAATTAATTAATTAACTTAAAAAAATTAAATGTCATTTTTCTCATTTATCTTGTTTAAAAGACAAGCAGTGTATCATTTTACTTCTCTCTTTGTGCTTTTTCTCTAGTTAAGTGAAAAACAAAACTAGTGAAAATTTGTAGAAATAAGAGTAATACAACAATACATTGTTTGTTTTTTTAAATCTTATTCTTGAACAATTCTGCTTTTTGTTTCTACAGATTGTTAAAAAGTGATAAAAGAGTACAGATCCCTTTCATGAGATGACGCGTCTCATGGCTGATAGCAATTGATAGAAAAGCTTACCTTTGACTTCTGGAAAAACCATTAATGATTTCTGTATTAACTCTTTAAGAGGAATCGAATGACACTATTTTTGTTTCCAAATTCCGAATTTGATGTCTTAACTTTCGGTTTTGGACCACTTTCTGTCAAAACAGGAACTTCAAACCTATTAGCTATCTCCACACTCATGCGTTTGACGCATGCGCTTACAGGCATGCCAATCATCTGTCCGCACTCGTTTGAAGAGCTCTGTTAAAAAAAAACATAACGAATATTTTTGAACTATACTTAATCAAAGCCTGTTCTATCCTGCGTTGATTGGTTTGACTTGGATTACTTTATTTTCAAACTAGTCGGAGATGCATAAATTTACGCATAGAGTCCTCAGATTTTAGCCGGGTTTCCGTTAATGTAGTTTTTAAACGTCCGTAAATCCGTTCAGGCTTTCCATAAAAGAACAACATTTAAGTACGTTGAAGATCAGAGTTTTCTCTATATGAACATTTTAAAATACCGGCCATTTTATTTAAAAAAGTGTATTTTCGCTTCACGTTAAGATACGGAAATGATTTTTGGACTGAACCATACATTTTTACAGCAATATTGTGCCATACATCGTATTTTGCATTTGTAATTAGAAATAGATATGTAGTGTTAATAGAAAATACTATTAGTCTCTAAACTTTTTGAGAGAAAACTGAGCTCTATAGCGGTATCCGCTCCGAGTATAGTCGTTTAGAAAAACAAACTTCGGTGTTTTTCCTGCTGCAACTCATTCTGTAGCTCATTTTGAATTATTTAACGATATTTTTATTAAAAAAAATAAATGCTTTGCTTGACATAAAACTGTTGTGAAAATGCATGGTTCAGTCCAAAAATCATTTCCCTGCCTTTACGTGGAGCCAAAAAAAGTACTTTTTGAAAAATGGCCGGCATATTAAAACGTAACATAAAATTTAACTTTTAAAATACCCATATTATAGAAAAAACTCTGATCTTTAACGTACTTAAACGCCGATTTTTATGAAAAGCCTGGACGGAGTAACAGACGTTTAAAAACCACATTAACGGAAAACCGGCTAAAAACTGAGTACTTTTTTGCGTAAATTTCTGGAGGTATTCCGATTAATTTCTAAATAAAACAATCTAAATCAAACCAATCAATGCAGGAAAGAACAGGCTTCGATTTAGTGTAGTGTACAAAAATATTCGTAATGTTTTTTTTAGATAAAGCTCTTCAAACGAGTGCGGGAAGGTGGTATGGCTCAAGCGCATGCGTTGAGGCATGCGTCAACGCATATCGCATCGCAAGTTAAAAAAGAAAGCGCACGAGTGTGGACATACCTAATGATTTCTGTATCTACTTTTTATAAGGAATCGAATGCCACAATTTTTGTTTCCACAATCCGTCTTTGATTACTTGACTTACGTTCAAAACCAGAACTTCAAACCCAATAAAGGCCCACTAACTTTTTCGGTAAATGAATCCGAAAACCGTTTGTTGCTATCTCTTGTAGCATCTGACTTTGATGGCTTGACTTCCGGTTTTGGCCACTTCCGGTCGAAACAGAAACTTCAAATCTTATGATTTCTGTATCTATTCTTAAAGCGGAATCGAATAACACTATTTTTGTTTCCAAATTCCGACTTTGATTTCTTGACTTCCGGTTTCGAGCCACTTCCAGTCGAAACCGAAACTTCAAACCCAATCCAGGCTCACTAACTTTGTGTATATTACAAATTAAAAAACCCGTTTGTCGTTTCTTCTCTTGTAGTTTCTGACATCTGGGTGTGACAGACGGACGGACGAAATAAAATATTTTTTTATTGTATAGTTACTGCAACTAGTTACTTGAAATTAATGAAAAGTTTTTCTGTAGCGATATTATCCCCTCCACCGTATGTATATAATCATGCAGTCACCCATTGGTGCTAGCACTTATTTTTTAATGAAACTTCACAGTGTTCTATAAACTTATAAATTTCTTAAATCTCTAACTTAATCCTATTATTAATTTAGACATTAATTTAGTAACTTCCATGACTATGACATAAAAGTAGCTTAATATATTACATGTAGCTAACCATTAGTTTTAGTAGGTAACTTATTTTATATACATGACTTAAATGTACTTTATTCTCATTTATAGTTTAAAAGTACTTTTATTATTTTTCTTAAAACATTAAATCTACCAGCTTAGTTCTTTCACTCGCCACACTATTACAGTTTAGTAATCTTATTTTAACACACTAAATCTACAGGCTTAGTTCTTTTCAGTCGCCTAAATATTACAATTTTAGTATAATAATTTTTGTTTTTTTAACATACTAAATCTACAAAGTGCCCATAACAGACAGGTGGAGTGTCAAATTATTTATATTCAATCTGTTCGTTGCAGGGCTAAAATAAATAGTTCTGTTTCTTATCACATGGTCAGCCAATTAATGACTGAATCATTTAAGAACAGAAGAGGTAGAGGTGTAAAAGATACTAATCAGAGATATCTCCTCTGAAAGTAATGAATTTCATTATACAGCCAGACCCTGTGGTGAATGAAGTGAAGGTGTCATTTGCAGAGTGGAAAATTTGCTTTTCAGAGGGCCCGGCATGCTGATAAGCATATTTTTCAACTCAGTGAGGAAGGCAATGGTAAACCACCTCACTCCTCGTTTTACTTAGTAAAACCTCTACACGTCCAAACCAGCCTTTCGGCTGATGACCTAAACAACAAATCTACAAAAATGATAGATGACAATAAAATTGGCATCAATTAGGATATAATAGTATCATGATTGTAGAAGAGTATTGCAAACAGATGTACGTAATATGTGTTAATTGGCAACAAATTAGTAAAATTATTCTTGGTAGATAATTTATTTATCTTATAGTTTATCAGTATTTATTTTTGTTAGGTTAACTGTTTTATTTTTTCAACATGCTTTTAATTTTAAAGCTGCAATAATAGAATTTTTGGCTTTCGTAGACTTGGATTTGAACATAGACGCACAGTGTTGTTTGCATTATAAAATAGTTCATGATTAGTTTGGAAATTGGTTAATGTACTAGGTTATTTATTTAAGAATAAGTTGTTTATTTGTAAATAGTTTGCCTTAATAATATTGTAAGAATTGTATATTTTATGAGGTAGAATGTTTTGAACAAGGATAATCTACTGCAATGAACTTTTTTTGAAAAGAAATTATAATTCTAAAAAATCGAATGTAGTAGTAAAGTTTGTTTTCATTTTTGATTCGATCTACGTGGAAAGTGCCAGAATAGCGTTGAAGGGTCTTGAATATTTGAGAAACTATTAGACCGCAGATATAAAAACAGTTAGCTGTCATTCACAAAGTGAAAAATTAGATGCTTTTCAGAGGGCCCGGCATGCTAATAAGCATACTTTTTCACTCAGTGAGTAAGGCATTATATAAACCACCTCACTACTCGTTTTATTTAGTAAAGCCTTTAGAGATTCAAAGCAGTCTTTCGGCTGAAGACCTAAACAACAACATATAAAAGAAGTTTAAAATGTTTGCAAAGATATCTCAATACTAGAAACACCATGTTTAAAACCCCACTTAATTGCTAAATGTTTTTAAAATGATTTTACTACAGTGATTTAGAATGGGTGTAAATATTATTCTCCCAAAATTGCTGTATGATGCCTCCATCGGTTTCTAGGACAATGGATCATTTATATGGGAAAATAAATTTTCGAGAATCTTGCAAAAAAATTTAAAATTAAACAACAATTATTTACAACCTTTACAAAAACTTCAATATTTGATTATAAACAAAACAAAGACTTGTAAAACATGTTCGCTGTTTGTTTAGGTCATCAGCCGAAAAACTGATTTGAACCTGTAGAGGTTTTACTAAGTAAAATGAGGAGTGAGGTAGTTTATTATTGCCTTCCTCACTAAGTGGAAAAATACGCTTATCAGCATGCTGGGCCCTCTGAAAGTACACATTTTCCACTCTGCAAATGACACCTTCACATCACTCACGACAGGGTCTGGCTGTAAAATGAAGTTCATTACTTTCAGAGGAGATAACTCTGATTAGTGTCTTTTACACCTCTGCCTCTTCTGTTCTTAAATGATTCAGTCATTTAATCGGCTGACCACGTGATAAGACAAAAATCTATTTATTTTAGCCCTGTAACTAACAGATTGAGAACTACTACAACTATAACTAACAGTTGAGAACAACTAACAGATTGTAAAACATGATAAGGACAGAATACTCCTTTCTAAGTTAAAAGTTCTTTGAAGAATAACAAAAATATTATTGTAAAAATTGATTTTTTTGTACATTTTCAAAGACATTACTTAACAACGTATTAACGTTACCTAGCTTCAAAAATATAGTTTTAAAATATTAACAATCGTACAACAATACAAAATTTCACGCAGAACGAAGTGTAAAATACGAGTATTTTAAGTAAAACAAAATTGTTTTCTGTCAATCCCCGATAACAGGTCTTCTTAAATACAATAAAAAATAATAATAAACATCCCGTGGAAAACTTTTAAAAATAACATCCTCTAAAAAAATAAAGGAATAAAATAAAACAATTACAGAGACCATTAAAAGACCGACCTCTCATTCTAGCTCCAAATGTATTCGCTTTAATATTTAAAACATATTTTTTTATAACGTTCCGTTTAAATAAACGTAAACCTTGAGAAAATCGTATTATATTTTCAAGACTTTCAGTATTTTATCAAAAGACGTGATGCACTGGGGATATAAAACATTGTTTAACGTTACGGAAACAAGTGACAAATGATGAAACAGGAAAAACATTCCCATGCGGACGTGCAGTTGCGTGCCTTAGTTACAAAACTCAAAAGTTTCCATTTTCTCAAAACTTACTTTTATTTTCATCGTAGAACTTTAAGCTTGATGGGTTTAAATTTTATGTTGGATCAACCAAAATAAAACTTGATCGAAAAATTTATTTGTAAAACTAGTGAGCAACAAAATTACGTAAGGACTTTTTAAAATTATCAGTAAACAATGTTGGGTAATTAATTTTAGATAACCCATGTACAACCAGAAATAGAACACTCCGAAACAAGGTGTTTTAGATCATAACTTGTTAACATCAAAAATAGTCTATTTCTTAAGAGAATAATTTAAATCAATCTCTAATTCCTTAAAAATACAACTTTGTTTTTTTATTGAGTAATGTTGCCTACATAAGCCATGGACTTGTGCGTAGGTAATGATATGTGGTGATATACAGATGAAAAAAATGCCAGACCTGACCGGGAATCGAACCCGGGACCCCGGCATAGTAGCCAGTTGCGCTGACCACTACACCACGGGCCGGCCTACTTCAATTTAACAAGAATAGCATGAACTGCTTATTCCTTAGCATCAACTACAGAAAAATTTGGTGTGAAACACTCACACGACTTTCTCTTGCCAATGTAAATAATGACCAATATAACCCAACATTAGTAATAAAACATTACAAATAAACAAAAAAAACTAAACTCAAAAACCATAACCTTATTTTAATAATTAGTGAATGATGCAAAATGAAAACCAATCTTAATTTGGCTTAATAATACCGAAAATCACTTTTTGACGCTAAACTAGGCCCGTAGAGACAAACGCTTCAAATGAAAGTTGTAGAACATTTAATTTACTATAAATTTTATTAAATACACTTTGGTCGTCAAATGCACACTACGGCCGAAATCTTAAAAATCAATTTTTTCAGATTTTCATGAAAAAACATAAAATCACTAATTACCGCTAAACTAAGCGTTATACTAAGAAATGTTGCAATATTGCAGATTTTTAGATTTTCTACAACTTTAATTACATACACTTTTGCGCTAAAATGCATATTAAAGCTGCAATCTTAAAAAAACCATTATTTCTGCGAGAGAACAGCCTCCCCAAGAATTTCAGCAGATATGGCGCCTACCCTATCTTGTAGAGTGTATAAAATATAGTAATAGGGGCGATTTTTAAAAAATCGTAGAAGCCGTTTTTGAGAAAATTGCAAAAAAGTGAAAAATGATACGAATACACTACTACTTCCGGTTAACCGATTTTGATGAAAATGTTAGAATAGGGTCTTCTAGTGTTATGTAACTTAAGTATGAGGTTCGTACGATGTTCCGTTCTTGAGATATTTTGTTCACGCGCGCGCGCGCTCACACACACACACACGGACCAATCGCTAAAACATGTTTTTTGGATTCAAGGATCTGAAAACGTGTAGATCCGGTGAAAACTCGATTTCGAAAAATCGACATGAAAACAATACTTTCCTTCTTATAAATATTCATAAAGGCAAGAGTAAGTAAAAGTTATGATTCAGTGAAACAAATTTGGTAGGTTGATTCCTAGTTAAAATATGTAGGCTACAAGAACTAAAATTTCAGTTCCTAAAAACTCAATAGAAAATAGGATAAAAATAGAATAAAAATCGAATGGAAACAAGGGTTAACTTTTTCAAAAGAAACGTAAGACCAATTGTTTTATCAGTGATGTTTTAATGTACATCATCATTGTTTGATGGTATTTTGGAAACGGCTTTTAATCACAGTTAAATTATATTGGTACGGTAAAATGTAATTTACCTAGTAATAGTTAATTCTAAATATAAATTTCAATTTAACTTGACAAAATTGATCCTTTGACACGAATGAAAACCCTAAAACAATAGATTTACATTAACATTTTGTAGTATGCCTAAGGATTTAGAACATAATTGAGAAACTTATTTTGCTAGGGAAGTAGCACCTACACTTACAGGTTAATAAAATTATTCAGGACATTCAAGTAATTTATATAACAAACTGAACCTAGTTAACAAACAAGTATTATTACTTTATTGTTTCATTAATTTAGTAAATATCACCACTAATTTATAGGCCGTAGTTTGAATTACATTTATATTAGTTGAAATTACGCCTACGACAGCGTAGGCGTAATTTTAACTAACACTAACCGTGTAAAGACACGGTTAGTGTTAAAACTGGAGTTGAAAACATCAATGGATGAATAGAAAATCCCCTTTAATCAGACGACGCGTCTCATGGCTGATGGTAATTTTTAAAAAGGCTTACATTTGACTTATGACAAAAAACCATTAGTGATTTCTGTATCTACTCTTTAAGAGAAAAAGAATGACACCATTTTTGTTTCCAAATTTCGACTTTGAGATCTTGAATTCTGGTTTTGGACCATTTCCGGTCGAAACCAGAACTTCAAACCCTACGATTTCAATATAATACTCTTTAAGAGGAATTGAATGACACTATTTTTGTTTCTAAATTCCGACTTTGATTTCTTGACTTCCGATTTTGGTCTACTTCCGGTCGAAACCGGAACTTTATACCCAGTCCAGGCTCACTAAATTTTTGTGTAGATTTATTGTTTAGGTTATCAACCGAAAGGCTGGTTTGGACGTGTAGAGGTTTTACTAAGTAAAACGAGGAGTGAGGTGGTTTACCGTTGCCTTCCTCACTGGATGGAAAAATACGCTTATTAGCACGCCGGGCCCTGTGAAAAATACATATTTTCCACTCTGCAAATTATACATTCACTTCATTCACCACAGGGTCTGGCTGTGTAATGAAATTCATTACTTTCAGAGGAGATAACTCTGGTTAGTGTCTTTTACACTTCCACCTCTTCTGTTCTTAAATGATTCAGTCATTTAATTGGCTGACCATGTGATAAGAAACAGAACAATTTATTTTAGCCCTGCAACGAACAGATTGAGTGAAAATAATTTGACACTCCACCTGTCTGTTATGGGCATGTTGTGTAGATTACGAATCCGAAAACCGTTTGTTGGTATCTTATATCTGGGTTTCTGACAGCTGGATGTGATGGACGGACAAAGGAAAATGATAATTTTAGAAATTTCCACCAATTATTGCTATTGCTACAATAAAAGTACAAGATCGATAAACTGAATCGGTATACATCTGGGACAATAACACGATCACTGGGTAAAAGAGTTCGGAAAGAAATTCAGTTGGCGTTTTACAAGACTTTGGCTATTTTCGTTACTGCTGAACAGTAGCGAATCCTAGGTACTTGGGAGGAAAGATGAACGTCAAATCCAGGCAGCGGAAATGCGGTTCTTGAGAAAAGTTCAAGGATGTACTTTGGATCACATTAAGAATGAGGAAATCCGAACCCAATTAAATAACTCCTCTCATCCAGAAACAGTCGATAAATACAGAAAGAAATGGGAGGAACAGTTTAATACGAATGAGTGAAGATAGATGGGCGAAATTAACATTAAACTACATACCTGACGAACGAAGCGATGTAGGTAGGCCGCGAAAAAGGTAGGCAAAGAAGTCGGAACATGTCGTAAGGTCTAATCCATGACAGGAAGAAGAACAAGGAGAAGAATACAATAAAAGTGGTGAGTTTTAGAATCTGTATCTCTTGGATACAGATAGAAGATACACTAGATACTATACGTTTATTGTTGCAGCAATAATGTTGAATGGGATTCGAACCCAAGACCGCATGATGAGAGGCAGCGTAGTTAACCCCTTTTTATCCTTCAGGCGCAAGTGATCATAATTAAAATCTTGTATGTTCCTAGATGTTACATAGTGAATACGCATGCCGTTTTTCAGAACTAAAGATTTTGGGAAGGTGTAGAAATAATATGAATTGATTTAGAATATTGTCATCGCGTTTTTTCCTCAAAAGCGCAATTGATCGAAATGTACATGCTTTAGTTTTCTGTTCAATTCGTATGAAACAATGCACAAATTTCAGCTTTCTATGTGATCAGGAAGTTACAGAATGAATGAGGAGCGTCATTAATTAACAATACTAATTAAGAAAAAAATACAGTATATATAAATTTGGATTAATTTGCATTTATTTATTTATTTATTTTTAACGTCGCATCAACTGCAAGGTCATTAGCGACGACGTTGGGGTGTAACTGTGTGTAATGAGGATGAAATGAATTTTTGTAACGTATGAAAATATGCCGTGCTTAGTGGGATTCGAACCCAGGACCGCATGATGAGAGGCGAGCACGTTACCAACTGCGCCAATGCGGCCGGACATTTTTTTTTTTATTTATTGTATGAGTTAACGAGGACTTTCGCATTTCTTGCGGATCGGGTATGAGTCAGCTGTTAAAACAGCTGATTTACGGAGACTAAGGTTCCGTGTATCATCCTAGTAAATGTATTACTTTTACACGTATTTTTGAATACTAGACAGTGCTTACCGGTGTACTTTGATGGTTGTGTACTTTGATGGAGTTCAACTAACTATACTCTTTCAGGAATGGTCAGTCCGAGTCTGAACTAGACTACACCTTATTTACATATCATACATATCATCCTCGTCTCATAGGCACGAGGGGTTGCTTATTGTTCTTAAATTGAACAGATTACAACGTACATATTAGGGTTTTTAAGAGCTATATATAAATTATAATATTAAAAATCTGTAGAATAGCAGTCTATGTTCTATTACATCGTTTAATTTAATTTTTTAAATAATCAAAATTAAACAATTTCAATTTTAAAAGTAAATAGAATAAACAGTAATAAAATTTATTAAGAATATTTATGAGAAGAAAATTACATATTAAAAGAAATTAATTCCAGAAGCCAAATATTTTAAATTTAACCAAGGAAAACAAAAGAAAGTATAACTTAATTAAATAAATTTTAAAAATAAGAAAGTAAGAAAGAAGATTAGTAAAACAACAAGAATCCAATTAATTGTGGAACTAATTAAAATGACTTTGATATTTTAAAAAATAGGAAAAGATTTGAATAAGATTATGAACATCCATAAAACCGATTGCAACAATGACTAAGCCCCCCATTCGATCCCGGTCAATGGCAGGACACACATACAGCAGAGAAGACTCCAAGGACTTTATAAAATCGTAACTATTTAATAATTGAGCTCATTAGTAGATTAGAGAATAATAATTCAATTCAATATTACAACAAATAATTACATATCATTAATTAATTTAGAATATATATAGAGCAGAGTTATAACAGTGTCATTAAAAAATTCAATCCAAATTAATAAATTTTGTAACAAAACAATTTTGTCAATTTTCAAATTTCTTAACGTTCATTAAATTTCAATTTATTTTCAATTTAAAATTTGCGTTTTTATTATTTCTTTACAAATCTCTTGGTATTAATCTTAAATTTATATTTTATTTATTTTATGAAAGTTTATGACGGTAATAATTCAATAGTTTATCGCTGCTGTGAGTCAGAACAGGCGGAAGCCCTATCCTTGATTGTGGGAAGAAGAAAGTGAAAGGTTATGATGTTCATTAATGATTATAAACATAGGTTATATGACTTATTATTTACATTGGCAAGAGGAAGTCGTGTGAGTGTTTCGTACCAGTTTTTTTACAATGAAATGTTAAAATTCCAATTTAAGAAAATGTAAAAGTTGACCTTATTGCTACAAATATATTTTGTTTTAGAAGTACCTACATGAAACTTGATAAGAAAATTTCAGTCACATTCTGCAATGTATTATAAAGGTGTCATACTTTTCTTCAGTTTTAATGGAAAATATAATGATAAAAGATAAGGTATAGTACATCCTATTTATTACACGCACGCTTACCCAAACATATATATTGTAAAATATACTTCTCAAAAAAAGTATAAAAATTATGAACGTCTTCAACCGAGGAATGAACAGTATCACAGTATGAACAGTATGTGATAAACTTCTTTCTTGGATAAAGAAATAAACAAGGTTTATAAAGTACATAAGTTAGAAGTGATTAAAGAATTTGTTTTGATAATCAATTTTTCTTGCCCACAACAGACAGGTGGCGTGCAAAATTAATTGCACTCGATCTGCTGGTTCCAGGGCTACAAAAAAATAGTTCTGTTTCTTATCACATGGTCAGCCAATTATATGACTGAACTATTTAAGAACAGAAGAGGTAGAGGTACAAAATACACTAATCAGAGTTATCTCCTTTGAGAGTAATGAATTTCACTATACAGCCAGACCCTGTGGTGAATTAAATGAAGGTGTCTTTAGCAGGGTGGAAAGTAGGTGCTTTTCGGATTGCCTGCTCATAAACATATACTCCTTCAACTCAGTGAGGAAGGCAATAGTAAACCACCTCACTCCTCATTTTTACTTAGTAAACCTCTAAAGTTTCACACCAGCCTTCCGGCTTTTGACCTAAACAACAATCAATTTTTCATACCGACAAATAACGGGACGAAGCAAATACATTACAAAACTGTAATCTAGCCCATAAATTAAGAATTCCTTAGTTTTCAAATTTCAGTAGAATCGGATTAGTAACTTTCCCTTTAGAATGAACACACACAAATTTCTAAAAATTGCTATTTTGGCTTGGGGGTCATGAAATGTGATGATCAATTTAATTTCCAGAATCGAACATTTTTCATTAAAATAAGTTTTTGCTCTGTACTCAATTGTTTCACTTCGATTTTTAACCCTTAGGACCTATTCCTACAACACTAGTTACTAGCTGCTAGCAGACTAGCGTCATGGGAACGAACAACTAGCAGATAGTTTAGTTAAAGCGCTAGTGATTTTGAACTTGTTTGATTTTACTAGTGCTAGTAGAGGAGAAATGATCACGTGATTGATTACACTATAGTCGTTTGCACGTTCAGTTGACACAATGGATCTTATGGGAATCGTCACTGCTATTAGCGCAACCAAAAACATCAGTTAAAGGCATCTGGATCCGTATATAAATACATTTTTTTAAACCTATATAGAACACGTATTTTTTAAGACTAAAAAAAGTTTACTAAATACTACTAAAATAGTAATATTTTTAGTTAATTTTAGTTAATACTAAAATTCAAGTTTTGCTTAACAGAAAAAAAAATCTATTGTGTAGAATGTTTAATAAATTGTAAGGAAAATAAAACTGTTAATACTTTTTTTCTATTGAGGGGGTTAAAATGAATATCTTATCTATTTTACTGCAGATCTTCTAATGCCTTCTCCACATTCCTTTGCCAAACTTTCTTAACATGCGTAATAAATGTAAACAAATGACGCAATCTGTTATTATAAATCTAAAAAAATCTTTCTCAGTACAGATATCAAAAAAATATTTGACATATGTAATCCGCATATGTAATTGAGTATAACTTATAGTATTAATTATTAATTTAATAATAATATAGACTCTACGTTATAAAGTTTGTTATGGAAAGAGCGCGAAAGGAGGGGAATGTTATTTCTCATGATTGCATTGATTGATCTACAAAGCCGATATGTTTGTGTACGTGCTAGTAGCAGTAAGAGCCTCATAAGAAATACACTGTCCTCTACTGCTCCGTTGTGTCACTGAACGTGCAATAAACGACTATAGTAAATTAGCTCGGTGTGAACGTTTGGGAACGTTGCTAGTTACTAATAAGCTGTAATTTGTACAACAAACACACAACTCACATATGTTTTCAGAGCACTGGCGATAATTAACTACCTCCGTAGGAACTGTCACCGACGTGCTAGTAGGTCCTACTAGTACTAGCAGCTAGTAAACTAGCGTTGTAGAAATTGGGCTTTAGAACTATACAAGCTCTAAATAGGATGAGTAGAAAATGTTGTAACATAACAGCGAAATTCAACAAATAGTTAAGGGAATAAATTGTTTATTGTAAGAAATTAAAAGGATTCTAACAAGGATAATGAATTGCGATGAACAAAATGTTTTGAATATTAATTCTCGGAAATCTTAACTAGTAGAAACGTTTGTTTTATTTTGATTCCTTTTTACTATGTTCCAGTCAAGCGGAGAAAGTGTAAGAAGGGTCTCGATTGTTTGAGAAACTATCAGACCGCATGTGTAAAAACAGTTAGCGCCTTTGTAGTGAGTGCGTTGTTATCTATACTACAAATGGAATTATTAACTATAATAAATGAAATATATGAAATATAAATGGAATTCTTGTCAGGCCGTGTCGAAATAGTGTCGTTACGGGGCCAGTTCTCAACTACGTTAATAGTGCATTTGCGTACAGGTGGTATCAGGTGGTTCTGGAAACGTAAATCCTAGTTTTGATTTTTAAGTGACAGTATCTTATTTATAGTCGAGAGCTTTAAGTTTGGTAATTAATTTGATTGAAGTAATCTAATTAATTATTATAATTAATTAATAAGCTTAGATTACTACAAAATTGCAATTAGATTACACAATTTTTGTGTCAATAAATAATTGTTATAAGTTTAAAGGAAGTTTGTATATTTGTTATACCAAGATCCCGAACGAACCTTGGCTAAGGTGTTATAATATAAATGCCATGACAATTTCTGAAAAGTAAAATATCCATTGACATTAACACTTTCTGTTAATGCAGACGAAGAACGATGATAGATGAAAATGAGTGATGTAAAAATGACCTAATCAGATATCGAACCTAGAACCACCGGCGTAGGAGCCAGACGCGCTGACCACATACCAACGAGCTGGTCTGAAGATAAAGAGGGAGAAAGTCAAATTATAGTGTTTAATGAAGGTCACTGGGTAAAGTGCACAGGGTACTAACAATTTATTCCAATAGACAACGTGATTTGAAAGTTTTAACGTATCAAAGATTCGCATTTAAAAATTTTAAAAATAATAATATAAAGTTATCAAGACTGGTAACACCAATTTTCTCGATATTGTACTTATAAAATTAAGTTAACAAACAATAATCTCTGATTAAGTTTACAATCTAATAACAAATTTTATTATATAAGATTCTTTTAAAAACCTCATACATCTCCGGTTAATTCAAAATCAAGTCAAATTCCGTTTTCTAAAAAAATGTTTGTTATTCAACCGTATTTTTCATAAGTTTTTTTTTGTTGGAAAAATTGTTTTGAACCGACCTAAAAACGTAAAAGAACAATGAGGTCTGATTTGAACAGTCTGAATAGCGAGGTTATTAAAGAATGATTGTAAAAATCAATGGCGTAAAATGTTCAGAATGAAACAACAAACTATGCAATAAATTGTAAAATTGTTAAAAATTTTAATATTCACCAAATTTTATCAAGTAACAATGGTATTATGACTTTAGGTAATCTAGAGTTTTGAACCTCTAGAAGCTTTACTAATTAAAACAAAGAGTAAGATAGTTTACCATGCCTTCCTCACTGAGTGAAAAATTAAGCATGAAATGTTGTAATCAACAAGCTCAAGTGCTCGACATGGAGAAAGAAACGAAATGAACCTGAAGTATTCGGGGTAGAATACCTGTATGTAGTTCAAAACATAAAAACAATTTTAAAAAAACAAAATACAAAATCAATTAAAAAAACAACAAGAAACCAACCCGCAGAAAAAAAGACTACCTGAAAACCCAGTCGATTCACTACGATGACAGATACACACGTTAACACCCTTTTTTCCATCGGGGTTAATAATAGTAATATATTTTTTTAATAAAACGAAGTTAATATTGTGCCCTTTAACCTTACTTAAAGTGTAATTATTATTTTTTTGCAGTGAGCTCAAAAATGACCGTTATTTTATAAACTAATTTAAGCTGATAAAACAATTTATCATTTCTTATCAATCATACATGTGAATATCCAGTTTGATTTCCTTTTCTTGGATTGTTTTCTTAATAACAACATTCTTATAAAAGATTGTATGTGAATTAAGAATAATGTAAGAACTAAATATTTCACAATATTCAGCAACTGTACTATATTGGTGAAACTGATTCTTCTTAATTTATTATAAATAAAGAGAGAATATTAAACTTTGTTGCTGTATTTTCATCTTAGTACAGGACTTTTTAAACAAAGGGCCTATACGCATGCCCATTGTGCACTTTTACTTTACTGCGTAGTTCAATCATGACTTTTCATGCATAAGTACAAAGAAAACTTGGCACATATGCGCACACAGAATGCGTAAACGTATGCTACAAAGTCCACCGTCTATACAAATTTACCTGCTCTAAAATAAAAATGGTACAGCGGTAAAAAGATTATTGGTCCAATAACCGCAAACAAAACCGACCACTCACACAGGATGGTAATACACAAATAACACTCAGACCAAAAAAAGCTAAACAGCACTTACCAAAAATGGAAAAAGCAGGCATTGATTCTGTGATGTTGTTCCATAGGTTCCGAATTCTGAAGTATGTACACGTAACACTCACGTGTATTAGTTTATGCGCGTTGTAATAAAGTTTATAAAAAAACGTTTGAGGAAACATATTCAATTTTAATGGCGTATGGATGAGACCATAAAAAAAAAGATTTTGCATCCGAATGCCTCGATTTTCGAAAATAGACTGGAGTTATAGACGAGAAGCAAGCGTACGTACAACAGTATGCCACGGTTTACGGCGATAGAATAGGATCGGACGAGCTCTATGACAACATCGGGCGATAGTTGTTAATCATTTCATATTGGCTATTCAAAATTATCCAAAATCAATCCGAATCCACCCGATTCTACTCGAATTGATCCGATCGGATCAAGCCGAAACATGTTAGTTTGTTCTTATTAAAAAATTTACATTATAACCTATATTTATAATATACAGGTTAAATTAATATATATGTTAATAATAATTATAGTCCTTAACAAACGTTTTTCTTCTACTGAGCCAATAGTTACGCGTCAAGTAGTTATTTTCCGTATTTTGAAGTCCTACTGTATTATTTTCACGATATTATCATTGTCTACAATATTGATTTTCATATTGACTGACGATCAAAATCAGGTTATGTTTTTCATTTTACATTCATGATTATACAAACATAGGTTATGTTTTTACTTTCTCTCGCCTATATGAATATATAGGAAGAAAAGTATTGTTTTCATGTCGATTTTTCGAAATCGAGTTTTCACGGATATACTAGTTTTCAAACCCCCTGAACCCAAAAAAACTTGTTTTTAACGATTGGTCTGTGTGTGTGCCTGTGTGAACAGAATATCTCAAGAACGGAACATCGTACGAACTTGAAACTTAAGTTACATACCGCTACCGGACCCGAACGAACGTTTTCATCAAAATCGGTCAACCGGAAGTAGTACCTAGTTTATTCGTGTAATTTTTCACTTTTTTGTAATTTTCTCAAAAACTGGTCCTACGATTTTTTTCAAAATCGCCTCATTTACTACATTTTTTTTATTTACATAATCACGCGAGAATTTCACACCAGATATTTAAATTAAGGTACCTATGACTAGTTTTAGTTTTTTGTTTTCAATACTGGCACGGTTACATTACCAGTATACGTGTGAGTATTTTTCGTCTTGAAAAAGTAGAGATAAGTTGAAAATTAAATCAACTAACATGACGAAACAAGAAAACTTCTCTTAACTAATTAATCAACAGGTATATCAAACGAAGTAATAACACGATATGAAACCACTAGACTTAACGTATAACTCCTTTCAATAGCCAACACACATCCCTAATACGTACTGCTACTAAACAGATATCTGCAACCCTTACCGAGTTCTTCTATTCAGACACACCACTGACCTTGATGTAAGCAAGTCAAGGTCACGCAGAGTGCGTTCATAGCAAAGTTTTTAAGCATAGATCTGTCTGTTTTGTAAAAATAGTGTTCCCCAAGTGGTATTTATACATTTTTACTGAATTCTTTCAGTTAATAAAACTATGTAATTTACGTATACAACATTACACAGTATTACGTAATGCACTGTAACGAGTACAACTTTTAACAAAAAAAAAATCTTATGTGAAACACACAAACTTTCTCTTGCCAACGTAGATAATGAACAATATAACCTATGTTTAATCATGAGTAAACAATGTGAAATGAAAAACATAACCTAATTTTCATCATGAGTGTATGATGCAAAATTAAAATCAACATCAGTTTGACTTAAAAATACAGGAAATTTTCTTTATTGCTAGGCTATGTAGAAGAAAATGCTTAAATTTAAAAGTTGTCGATATTTTTATTTCCTATAACTTAGCCAGGGTTTCTTCAATTTTCTGTTGGTTTAAAAATTTGAATTTGTTTGTTAATAGTGTTTTCTATGTTGGGTTATTTTTTTAGTTATTTTAATTTTTTTGTTTTTAAGTTGTATACACTTTTTACTATCATTTTGGCAGATCTGTTCTCATTGATTAACAATTTATTGTAATCTGACATCATCATTTACTCTTTCCTTTTATCATAAATTTTTTAATTATTTACAGGAAAGATATCAAAACATAACTTCACATCTAATTTTGTAAGAAAGTATCTAAACCTTCCAAAAATCAAAGAGATCATGTTGTTTAGATCATCAGGCGAAAGGCTGTTCGAAACTCTAGAGGCTTTACCAAATAAAACGAGGAGTGAGATGGTTTATCATGCCTTCCTCACTAAGTGGAAAAGTACGCTTATCAGCTTGCCAGGCCCTCCGAAAAGCACAAACTTTCCACCTTGCAAATAACACCTTCACTTCATTCACCACAGGGTCTGGCTGTATAATGAAATTCATTATTCTCAGGGTAGAAACTGTGACTAGTGTCTTTTACATTTCTACCTCTTCTGTTCTTTAATGTTTTAGTCATATAATTGGCTGACCATGAGATAAGAAATACGTTTTTTTTTATACCCCTGGAACTAGTAGAGTACAAATAATCTAACACTCCACCTACCTGTTATGGGCATGATCTCTTTTATGCCAGAACAGATAATACCAATTTTTTAAAAAAAAGATTTTTAATACCTTTTCTTAATACATATTCGATAAATAAGTGAATTCTCAGATCGCATTTCTCCCTTTTCACTGGTGATTTAAATAGATATCAATAAAATTCATTTTTCCAATACTTATTGGTTTTATTGGCACTATACTTTATCCCATAAAAGCATGCAAGCAGATCTAAACAGACTACGGGTTGAAAGCCAAAAAAAGTATGCGTAATCCATGTTTAACTCTACCAACAGCTTCAGTCAAAACAACCGGCGACAGACCAGATGTTTTATAAAAGACCTACTCTATGAATTCTTTCAACTGGCACTGTCGTATTTTTTATTCAGTGTATGTTTTATTTAGCATATAGCAAGTTTCATCTGACAAAAATTGAACATTTTTTGTAACTTGAATAGATTGCGCTAAGTTCAATCACAATTTTAATACATTTATGTTTTGCGTGCTGCAAGGTTTCACGGGATAGAGTATAGTCATAATTTCACATGGGTTGCTTTCAACATGTACGGTTTTGTGAGACGTTAAATGCTACCAAGTTTATTTAGCCGTGAAGCAGAGTGAACAAGGGGTTGCTAGTACACACATAAATTAAACACAACATTATTAACCCTTTCAACACGGACTGTTTCTTGTAAAGCAGGAAAATTGTGAAAATCAAAACGCGCTTTCAAAACGACTGTTTTATCTAACGTCATTACTGATGAAAAATTCTGAAAAAAATACTGCTGATTTATATATTACGTATGCCCCTTTTGAATATAATAACATGAAAATTGTGTCATAATTTTTTGCATTAAGGACACAAAATTTTCATCCGCGAAAATTTTTGTTTACTTTAGATTGTTTACTATAACAGGCTTAAATTTCAGTTTAGCAAAAAACTTTATGAAACATGTTTTGTAGAAAAGAGTTTACTGAATAAACATATATTTTTCATTAAAATTTCCGTAAATATTTGATGAAGTTACAGAATGTTCAAAATTAGTTCGATTTGGAAGGTGAAGAGTTGGTATTTTACATTTTTTCCGGTGACGTCACAGACCCATTATTACATGTCGGTTGCAGGTGAAAGCAAATAAATGTAGGAAATTTTTTTCTGTATGACATTTTTGAACTGTTTTGTATGTGCCGTAAGAGGGAAACCATTACAAATCCCGTGCAACCTAGTTAAGTGATTAATCTTTGACTCAATAATGGTAAACCCCCTCCTGATAAGTAAAATTAACTCGTCTTACACGTTCAAGGCCAAATTCCGTAACAGAATCATCATAGATTCAACACAAAGTGCAGAACATGCATATAAGTTGACTTACGCACGAACTGCACGGACTTCCATTCAAAACAAACAATCAATCTATGCTACCTGCACACTATAGAGAGAATAAAAATTTCCCTTTTATGATATTCTATTTCTGAAAACACTATCAGATGCGTTAAAGAATTCGCTACAAGAAAAGTTCAATATTTACCGGTCTCCGATTTAAACTGACCTGGTAAAAGCACGTTTAATCTCCCACTCACAATACACTCAGCATCACCTAAAATTAGATCAACAGTGTGAACAGGGTTAATTTACAATTTTTTTTTCTTTTCTTTTAACTGTTTTGCAATTACTGCTAATGCAGATGGTGAAAAGGATGATAGATGAAGATGAGTGATGAAAAATGACCTGACCAGGAATCGAATCTTGGCATAGTAGCCCGTTGCGCTAACCAATATGCCAACAGGCCGGCCTTTACGAGTGAAAGAAGCAGTTACATCCCTAAAATATGATAATCCACTTTTATAACCATCGATAACATAAAATGTTCTCCACAAAACCTTGAATCCAAAAAAAGTTTTGAAATCATTTATAGATTTACATATTTTTGGAATTCAAGACTAGACAAGGAACAATTCTTATCATAAGGCGGTTTTTGTTTGGATATAGTGTACTGTATGACAAAATAACACACCTAGTTATTTTTATAACATATTATTATTAAACAATATCAAATAAAAATTAAAAAAAAAACATAACTACAATCTAAGTCTACATCGTAACTAATATATATCTATAGTACATAACATTCATAAAGTAATTATGAAATAACGACTTACTATCATCCAATGTACTTACTATTAATACCAAAACATATGCTTATTCAATAAAATAATAAAAAATGATAAAATGTCTTTCTTGCTCTCTCTCATAACTTTTTTGGCAAGAAGATCTAAGATATTTTTAAAATCTCTCCTTACTAAGTCCTCTATAAACAAAATTCAAATATAATTTGTCAATATTTTAAGAAAACTAAACTACATAAGATAAGAATAAAATTACTGAAAAATTATTAATCTAAACTCAATTTATTAATTATGGTAGGGAAAAGAACCGGATTTTCTTATAAAAGAGACCTACTATATTTGTAGCTAAAGTTAAATGCGTCTATAACGATTATGTATCAAACCAATAGTAAGAGAGCGCATGGTTGACAAGTTTCATAGTAATTCTTTTATTTCAACAAAGTTCTCTGATCAAGCCAGGGCCACAAACACCAAGCAAAGAAAAATGCTTAACACTTTGCGTGCTAAGCATGTATTTATACGGAACGGTGATACATTTACAGCTTGCAGATCACGTAATTTTACGGAATTCGTATTTATGCTGTTATACTATGTAATAGAACGTTCTTTTACGGAATTCGATCATTTATTCTGAATTTACGTATTTTAGTACAAAAGTACACCGTTGAAGTGCTAGTACATTAGTGTTTTATTCACTTATAACGAAACAGCTATTGGAACAGTAAACAGTGAGGTTATACACATGAGTTTTGTTTATCACAAAAGAAATTTTTGTGTTTAGTTTGTTTTTTTTTTAAATTCAATAACACAGTTTTGTTTATAAAGTATTATAATGGTGTATAATAGGTTTTTATGTATAAAATTGTATAATAGTTCAAATAAATTGTTTAAACAACATGCAAAATGCAGTGGAAAAATTCTTGTTTTTTCTAAAAAATGTGCTATGAAAAAGTGATAGTTTTATTATTTTATTAAAACAATTTAACAACTTATAATGCACCATTTAAAACTAGAAGATTTGAGGTTTCCAGCCATGTTAGTACCATCTTAATACTCCTTATAATGTTATTTTTACAATACTTCAAATATAGACAAAAATGGCCAGCATTCTATAAACGTCCACGTTTTTTTATCCCTAGCAGTCAAAGTGTTAACAGAATTAGTATGAATTGTAAACAATACATAGAAAATGAATAACCATCTAAACAATACATGTATGTTCATAAATTATGTGATAAAGGTAATAATATTTTCTGTACATCTGAACCCATCCGCATTTAAATTTAGCAACCGTAATACAGAGATTAACAACTAGTTTTGAAAATAAAATTTTATATTTTTGAAAGGCCACAGTATTGAAATGTAGTATTAGATAAAAAACAATTTTTAAATTCATTAAATAACTCAAGAATAAATCCATATGAAAATTAACGACAAAATTATAACATCATGATAAATCAATCAACAATTCAAAATATTTAATTGTTACCATTCACAGGAAAAGGGACCTTACCTTATCTTCACCAAATCAAAAGTGAGGTTATGAGTGTTTCTTACAGAGAATTTAATGCTGAAAACAATGATATTTTTACTTTCTTTATCATTATTTATAAAGTTGCAGAATTTTAAACACTTGTTTTTGGGAAATTACAATTAAAGTGGGTTATGTTTTAGTGATAATATTGTTCAATTAGTATTTATTTTCCTTATCTTTGTCAGATGTCATGTCTTATGTATGTAAAATTTTGTGCTGAATTCAGTGATGTCTTCAAATAATAGATATTTGAAATAGTTAAAATCTTGTAGCAGATTTTCTGTGATCATGTCAAATGTAAAAATGCATGGACAGTCAAAAAATTGAAAAATTTTATTGTAATTTTAACATACAACAAAGATAAAACATTACAAAATATTTTTTCATCTTTTAACAAATTGCTTTAGTAATTGAAATAATACTAAAGAAACTAATCTAAAAAAATGTATAAAAATCTGGTGTGAAACACTCACACAACTTTCTCTTGCCAATATAAATAATTAACAATAATCCTAACATTAGTAATAAAACATTAGAAATAAACAAAAACTAACCTCAAAAAACATTAGTGAAATACGCAAAATAAAATCGACCTCAGTTTGGCTTAAAAATACGGAAAATCGCTCCTACACGCGAAACTAGGCACTGTACAAAAAAAAGCTTTAAATAAAAGTTGTAGATCTTTTAATTTTCTACAAATTTTATGATACACACTTTTGTCGTAAAATGCATTCTAAGGCCGAAGTCTTAAAAAAATAGATTTTTCACACGTTTTCGTGAGAAAAAAACAGAAAATTGTTAATTACCGCTAAACTAAGGGTTATACAAAAAAATGTTTGAAATAAAAGTTGTAGAATTTTACATTCTCTACAACTTTTACTATATAACGTTTTGCGCTAAAATGCATATTAAAGCCGCAATCTTAAAAAGAAAATGTTTTTACGTAAAAACAGCCTCACGCAGAATTTCAGCAAACATGGCGCCTACCCTATTTTGTAGAGAATAAAAAATGTAGTAAACCAGGCGATTTTTAAAAAAAATCGTAGGACCAGTTTTTGAGAAAATCGCAAAAAAGTGAAAAATTATACGAATAAACTACTACTTCCGGTTGACCAATTTTGATGAAAATGTTCGTGTCGGGTCCGGTAGTGGTATGTAACTTAAGTTTCAAGTTTCAAGTTCGTACGATGTTCCGTTCTTGTGATATTCTGTTCACACACAGACACACACACACACACGCGCGCGCGCGCGCACACACACACACACACACACACTCACACACACGCACGCACGCACACGCGCGCGCGCGCGCACACACACACACACACACACACACACACAGGCCAATCGTTAAAAACATGTTTTTTGGGTTCAGGGGGTCTGTAAACGTATAGATCCGGTGAAAACTCGATTTCGAAAAATCGACATGAAAACAATACTTTCCTTCCTATATATTCATATAGGCAAGAGAAAGTAAAAATAAACAGAAATATTGAAATATATATTTCCAACCACCAGAATACGTAACAGAAAACACTTACCAATGTTTATAGCACATTCGTGTATCTAGTACACATCTTCAGTAAACTAAAAGTCTTTAAAATCTTTTTCACATCAAAATTTAAAACTTCCTACTCCTACCATGGTAGGTAAGGAATAGTCATATTTTTAAATTTTGATGTGAAAAAGATTTTAAAGAATTTTAATTTACTGCAGATGTGTAAAAGATATATGAAAGCGCTATAAACATTGGTAAGTGTTTTCTGTTACCGTATTCTGGTGGTTAGAAATATATATTTAAATTTGAAATAATACGGCTGTTTATAATCCTACATAGGATGTTTGATAAAATAATAATAATAAAAATAAAAACACAATGATACTGGAAATAGGCCTAAACTAAAAATTTACATTCTGAGAATTTTATTGATTTTCTTGTTAAGTGTGGAGACACCAATATTGACTATTTTCTTTGAAGGATATTCTCCAGAATTATTTTTACTTTTTTCATGTTTCGATCCAGAACTTTTAGTTTTTCTTTTCCGTATCCCACAGAAAAGGGATCTTAACTTCCACCAATAAAAAATACATTGGTGAAGCTAATAGTTTTCCTTATTTGACATCCTGTCTATTTTTGGGACTTTAAACTGGTTTGAAATTCAAAATAAAATAAAATAGGGTTATTTTTAGACACCGAAAAGAATAAGTAATATTTTAAACAAAAAACAGAAAATGCCATTTTTTTTACCTAATTTCAGTTTTATTGCTCTCCTGAAAATTTTGCTTAGTTAAGATAAGGTCCTTTTTCCTATGGACAGTCACAATTACATTAAACTGTAAAATTGTAAACAGTAACAAGGAACAATAATTACTTTCAATTTAACAAACACAAAAATATTTCTGGGTAAGAAAAGTTTTAACAGTCATCGTTTCTGTGTGTCATAAATTTTACACATTTCTAATGAATTTTTTTAAATAAAAGCATACAAAAAATGTTTCATGCAAAAAATCAATTCAAGATGATAAATTAAACTTGTAAATCTCAAAAAGAAAATAATAAAACCATTTCATGTTTTATATTTTATTATGATATTAAATGTATGGGTAACGTTACATACATTACGAGCATGGGTAATGTTTACAGTATACTAAAAATAATAAACGTACAAAATCATATTCAGTCAACTTTTAAACAAGAGACTATTAAGTTGAATTGAACATTTATTGTATTTTAATCCATCAGAAATGGTAACATAACTCGTAGTATGTTCTTAAGACGAAGTTCATTCCAGAACATTGTATCTACTAGGTCAATTAACTCGCAGATGCTGCAGCAGCAGTTCCTTCTTGTAATCTCTTTTCTCGTTTCTTTTTACTATCTAATAGATGCAATCTATCATCCTCAGTTAACCGAGGAAGAATTTTCGTGACTACTCCGGTACCAGCTGTTTGTGTACCATCACGGAACGTGAATCTGGTACCTTGTTCAATGACCATAGGACGAATAAGTTTAACTTGTAATCTGTAACAATTTTTTTAAAGCATTGTTAATTGTTTGTAAAATATTACATAAGTTATTGGTGGAAATTTTTAAAACTTATGTATCATTTTCCTTTGGTCCTTCCGTCCATCACACCCCGATATCAAAAATTATAAGATATGGTAATAAACTCTTTTTGGATTTGTAATGTACACAAAATGTTAATTGGCCTAAATTAAGTTTTAAGTTCCAGAAGTCAAGAAATCAAAATCACCAACTATAAGAGATAGCAACAAACAGTTTTTCGATTTGTAATCTACACCAAAAAGTTAGTGAGCCTGGATTGGGTTTAAAATTCCGGTTTCGACCAAAAATGGCCCAAAACCAGAAGTCAAGCATTCACAATAGGAATTTGGAAACAATAATAATGTCATTTGATTCCTCTTAAAAAATAGATACAGAAATCATTGGGTTTGAAATTCCGATTTTGACCAGAAGTGGTCCAAAACTGGAAGTCACCTTGCTTATACAGACAAACTGGCAACCATTTTAAGAAACATGGAAACAGTAATAAAGCAGGACTGCAAGTTTCCTTTGAAAACACTAAATACATAACAAACATCATAACTTTTTTTTTTTTTTTTTTTTGCTTTAACGTCCGACTGTTTTGCAAATTGCTGCTAATGCAGACGGTGAAGGATGAAATGAATTTTTTGTAACGTATGAAAAAATGCCATGCCCGAGTGGGATTCGAACCCAAAACCGCGTGATGAGAGGTGAGCACGTTACCAACATCGCCAACACGGCCGGCAATGTTAGTCACAATAAATAGCCCATCACTTAGTCACAATACAGAAAATTGTTAAAGTTGATAAGTTTCACATACCTTGGGGAAAACACAACTGTAGATCAGCAAAAATAACGCAAACAACAGCAGACAACAAAACATGACTGTTGCACTCCACTCCGAAAAACTCACAAACTATGAGAAGAAAGTACTTTTCAAGATAAGCCAAAATCAGCCATTATAATACTTTGATAAAACATGTGTGCCTGTAGACGAGTGAATACCACAGATTGGGAAGGCTGGTGTAAGAGAACCAGAGAAATTTGAAAGAAACATCCTCTGCAAGATAATGGGTCTGAGAATAATAGATGGACAGCACAAGTTACAAGGTAAAGAAGAACCTTACAAGAAAAACGAATGATTAATGGAAACAATCAAAAGATGAAGACTAAAATTCTATACACACCAGTATAGAATGGAAGATAAATGGCTGACCAAAAATTTTTGAAATGGATGGTTACACTGAAAGGACGGCAAAAATGAGAATGCTGACAGTGAAAGAATGCTGAGATTGTGGGCTACAAAAACAGGTTCCAGCAACTTCTAAGTTACTTTACACAGTCTTAGATGGCCCAAATTGAAAAAATTAAAGTTAATAAATACTAGTGTATGTATTGACTACGAAGCAGAAGGATGCCCTCAAACCGGTGGAGATGAATTTCTAACGGCGGAGCTGTGATATGTTGCACATTGATTGAATTCCAAAATTAGAAGAATTTGTATTCAAGGAAATATTATGGATGCCATATCCCGGAAGCAATTTAAATGGTTTCATCATTTGCAGAGGATGGAGGATGATAAGTGGCCAAAGAGGATATGGGAGTGGACGCCAGCCAGTAGAAGGACAGGTAAGCCTGGGGTGACATGGTTGGCTCGTGTGCATGAGACAATCTCTTTGTGACGGCTTTCATATGGCTAAAAGACAAAGAGAGGTGGTGCTTAGGAAGCAAGATACGGCTAGGGCTGTAAATCCTAGCACTTAATAATTTTTGTTAAGAGAAAGTAATTTGATAAAATTAAAATCTACAGAGCTATTAGCAAATAAAAAAACACCAGGTATGATTTCAAACAGATCTGTGTTAATGTTTCCGTAACAACTCCTGTTGTTTTGACTTCTACTTTAAATTTTTCTTAAAAGTTGTACCTTTTATCTAAAAGGTATTAAATTTGACATCCACAAACATGTGTGAATGATTTAACAAAATTTACTTTAAAGTAAATAAGTTTACTTACAAAGCATCTTCACCAGGCATAACCATTTCCTTATTTGGAAGTAAAACCTGTGCAGCTACATCCCAGGTTCTAGAAAACATTTGCAAGTTCATAAATGGCACAATCGGTCTAGTACGACCTCCTTCTTCTTTGTTAAGTATGTATACCTAAAAAAATAATTTATTTACAGAATAGCCAACATAATAACAATGTAACCAAATTCAATTCTCATTGAATATACTTTCATTAAAAGTACACCTGTATATTCAGTTATTACTCTTAACCCCTTAACGGTTCCTTTTTTTAGCCAAAAATGTTCATATCCTGCTCAATTTTTTTTTCATAATTTTGTATAATATGACTGAATAAAGACATATAGATCAATTTCCATGCTCAAAAACATCATTTTTTTAAAAAAAAGAGGTACCGGCCATCACTTACGAATAAATAATAAACAATCCTACTACAATGATGGAATTGAAATACTGGACTAAATACTAATGTATGGAATGAAACCTACTACTAAAAAACTATAAACAATATCGAATAGCTTACAATTTCTTTTCGTAAACACTTATAACGAACTTATAACTTTACAACGAAATGCACTGAACTAACCAAAACATAAACTTTAACCCAACATTGGAGAGTACGACGTAAACAAATAACATAGTCATCTAACCTATAGAAAGGAACCTTTACTAGCGCTAATATTAAAGTTACGGATATAAAATAAACTACTTTTAATGTTACGGCGAGATATTTCAACAGAAAACAGAATAAATCGAGACAAATTCAGTTGCGAGTTATCTCGTCAGGGGCACTTTTCTACGACATTTACACGTTGCGAGATATCTAGTCATAAACCATTAAGGGGTAAATACTTAAAGGAAAATAATTTGTTTATATTAAGAAACTCAGTTTATTTAGTTTTAAATCTATTACACATTAATCAAGTTAAAGTTAACAGTTATCACGCTTAAAAATAGTGCATAACAATTAAAAAATGTGCCAGTACTGAAAAAAAGTCCTAAAGAATTTATAGACCAAAGATAAATTAAAATGGAGTATGCCGCCTTCAAAGTAATAACAAGATATATGGGAATGGAAATATAGAGAAGAATGTATAAGTAAATAAAAAAATTCAATCTTACGGACATATCTATAGAACGGGCGTGGAAAGATTTACAAAGAACTTATCTGACAGATGCAAAAATGACAAAACACAGAATAGATGGTTTACAGAACACGAAAAAGATGGGAGATAAACGTATTAAAGATAGAATAGACTTTAGAAAAATAGTTAAAAAATTAGAGTGGTTCCAAGTAAAAAAGAAAATGACAAATAACACAACGAAATGGTCAGAATAAAGTTAAGAAAGAGTTTAGAGGAAAAATTAAGAGCATGGGAAAGACGAACAATAAATAAGAGACGATATCGCACATGAGAAAAAAATTATTTAACACGATCCTTCAGCTATAACGATAAAAACAGAAGTAGTGAAAAATATAAGATTTTGAACAATTGCTAATACATGAATTTATAAAATTAACACTAACTTCAGTTCAAAAGTTTAGAAATAATATTTTCACATTTTGTAGTTGATTTTTTTAATGCACTCTTTAACAACACTACGTAAACAAACTAAGTAACTAACTAGAGCAAGATAGTGGGCAAGTATGATTAGAGGCTACCAAAAACTCAAATTAACCCTTGCTAACCTAGAAGCCAGAAATCATGCATGCTTCATCACCTTTCTTTAAACTCAATTTTCTCGGCAACTATTCATTATTTTAGAAAGGGTTTATTTTATTGGATAGAAAATTTTCTCCTCTTTAATTTGATGTATCTTGCATATTTGTACGATGAAAATTGACGACGTGGTGTTACACGGAAGAAACGAGATTTTTTTTGACGAGCCAGTACTAAAATTTTACAGTTTTCGTCCATAAATTTTCAACAAAAAAAGGTTATTTGTTTGAAAATGACATAATCAGTTAGCTTTAAATGTTACGGTCAAAATCAATAAATTAAAAATGCTGGTGACAAATTTTATGACTCTAAAACTAAACAAACTCTAACACTAACCGTCTCGCCTATCCCTCAGTTAAACCTTACAATTAACGTCAAAATAAACTATAACATATTTTGATTTATGCTATCATGTTTAGAAAAGGATAATACACAAAACAACGTGCAGAAAAGATATAGAAACTTTCATAGAAGAGTAGATAAAAATTGAAAAAGACGACAATTTTGAGGCGATTTTTTTCATCCAGCACGTTACTTTGTTGAACAAAGAGTATGATATCTTTTGAACACGTCTATCAAATTGCAATATCTAAACATTGATATTTTTACAATGAATTCCTTTATTTATGTATATAGCTAAACATATCTTTTTGTATTTTTTAGTGATTTAGTGACACTTTTTCATACATAAATTGATATTTCTAAAAGAAAATATTTTTTTTTAATTTTTATTCTGGTCGTAAATAAAAATGGAAAAATTTGGTTCAAACGTGGTTCTAATAAATAATTCTTTATAAATAAATGGTAATTTTTTTAATTTTTAGGAATGAAACTGAATGAAATAAAAAGTTTTTATTAGGCGTAAAATGACAGTCCGCGTGATCGTTAAAATTGCAGTTCTCGTCGGGTTAAAGAAAAATCACTATAATCATTGAATAATATTGTAAAAACTAATGCTACAAACGGATTCTCCATGAATTAATCAACATTAAACAGAATAAGGCAATCATATATGTATGTCTGGTCACAATCTGCCTTACTAAAAAACACACTCATATTACAAAAGGGCGAAGTCCTAAAAATGTTAACAGACAAAATGCAACAAACCTTATCTTGAAAGATCTGTGATGATTTGAAGAAATTTTTCAAAAATTATATTGTGGCGACAACACAACAGCAGAATTCCTGTAGGCAATCTGCCAAAAATACTAATAAATAATATTATTAAATTTGTGCACTAAATAACCCACCTGTGTTTCAAAATTATCTTCAGCAGTCATTGTACCAGGTTTACACATAATCATTCCTCGCCTTACATCATCACGTTTTAAGCCTCTAATTAAGGCACCCAACTGATCTCCAGCATGTGCTTCGTCTAGGATTTTGTGGAACATTTCCAAACCTATAGCAAAATACAAAACAAATATTAACAAATATCTGGAAATATTTGAAAACCTTAGTGAAAAACCATCAGAGTTTACTTTTTGAAAAATTAATTTTTACTGCCATAACCACAGTGAAATATGAGTAAAAAGGTTTGAATGAGTTTTACTAAAATTAGTAGTACTGCTCTTAGTCCAAATAAAAACGGCTGTAAAGATATACTGAGAAGGAAAATAATTATCAATCACAACATACTGTAATCGACAGAAACAATCAATTTAGACTCACAATGTATAATCACACCATCCAGTTATTGAGAATCAGCTGTTTGCTTTTAGTTACTGTCCACCAAATAGAGTTGAAAAGCTCCTCTATTTATTTAAAATTATGTAACATAAAAAAACCACCAAAAACACAATAGATGACTCTCACCTGATTAAAAAAGTCAATAAGTCCTTTTTGGATATCGTGTACCCATCTTCAGTCGCAATACAAATACATCAATGTATGCACATTTTCATCAGTTTGTCATGACAATACCAAAAATTATATTGAGTAAAAATAGATAAATATGTGATCAGCTATGTAACAACCAAAGTTGGTAAACCTGATCACATAGTTATATATTTCTACTCAATTTCATTTTCGGTGTAGTCATGACAAACTGACGGAAAGGTGCGCATGCATTGATGTACCTATTTGAATTGCAACTGTAGATGGATGCATGTATCTGAAAGGACCTACTGACTTTTTCAATCAGGTGAGAAACTTTTGCGTAAATACACAATAATTTGGTGGTTTTTTATATTGTGACAATATTGAAAAGACATGGTTCGTGAAGGTTCTAGAATTTCATTCATGAGAATAGTAAAGTGAGGATAATAGAGTGAAATAATAACAATAAGTGACAATAGGACAATAATGACAATAAAGGTATGCCTATTCATAAAAATTATTTAATAGGACTGCGCTATTGTGTATGATAAAATGTTGGGTATTGTGTACAACTATTTGTGAAAGAGACCTGTAACAATTTCCATTTACAAAAGACCTATTGTTAACTCGTTTACAATGGATTTTTTTAGCACTCACTTATAAAGGGTTATTTTTTGTACTTTATTATTTGCACGAAGTTTCTCTGCTTTACTAGAATGATCTTTTTGAATGAGTATAATAAAAGAGACCCCCCCGAGCGCGGTCAGATTCAGTATTCATTTGATCTTTGACGAGTAGGTATCGGATGTAGTGCAGGCGCGTTTCCGAGCATTGTGTTGGTCAACGATTGTTATACTGTCTTTGTTTGTGTGTGTATTTTGAAAATTTATTGTGCATCTCTGTATTAAATCCAGTTTTTTTGTATTCAGTCTCATTTTGTATGTGTAGTCTATAAAATTGGTTATAAGTAGTGCTAAGTAAATTATTAAGATATTTATTGTTTATTATTTATTTTAAGTAAATTAATAAGTTATTTATTGTATTTCTTTATTATAATTAGTTCATTATTTATTTTGTAAATTGTTTAGTGTAATAAATATTTGTAATTGTAAACTTTAGTGTATTAATTATTTAATAACCTAGATCCTGAAACGGACCTTAGCGATAAGTGTCACAATATTATATAATTCTAAACAAAAACCAGGAAAATGTTTTAACAGAATTGTTTAAAATTATCTATCTATAAACTCTTTTAATTTTACTATGAATTAATAACTTACTTAAAAGGTTTCTATGAAAATTTCATTAACAACTTCAATTAAAATTACATGGAGAGTAAAATTTGGAGCCAGTAATACAAACTGAAATTTAAGATAACCAAATCTTTATTAGGTATTATAAAACATATTATTTACTGGAAACAAAGACTGATAATAATGTTGCTACTTTCGTGTACACCAGGTTACAATAGGTATTAATTTTATATAAATCCAAGAGCATGACTTGGTAAAACATCGTTTTTAATTCTGAAAAATTACGTTAAATGGACTAATAATCATTTTTCCTGATGATCTTCATTTTAGGAAAACTTACTTTTCCCAAATGTATTTTAGTATCAATAACTAATTGTTTTGTTTAAAGATTGGGAATAGAAAATTATACCCACAAATAGAATAGTTTATAAAAGAAAACTTTCAAAAACATTAATCTTGACGTTCAAAAGGCTTCAGAAAAACAATTTTATAACAATACAATATGTAAACAATCGGCAAACTAACCTGTCACCGTTGATTTCAATGATTTATTAAAACCAATAAATTCAACTTCTTGTCCTTTCTTTAAAGTCCCTCTTTCTAAACGACCAGTAACAACAGTACCACGACCTGAAACAAATTTTTTGTCATAATTAATGGATGACTATACATTCTGTTGAAACCATAAAACCAACACTTATTTATTGATATGTTTAGCACACAGAGCTATACTAATAATCTAAAATATACGAGAATAAAAAAAAATAAACTTCAGTTAGATATAACTATATAAATTAACAGGAGAAGATAACTTTCACAAGGGAAGATGATGTCTCCATTGGACAATGAGGCACCAAGGCAACCACCATCCAGACCATCATGGTAGCTTCACCGGCATTATTACCATCACGCTGTCAGCTTTCCTTGGTAGAGCACCTAATTTTAATTTTCATATAATTTAATAATAAGATTGCATCACAGCCAATAAAAACAAAATTTATATTTTTCAACCTATTTAGTTCTTTCATTTTACAAGCAATAACTTTTAATTTATGATAATTTTTTGATGGCCACCTTGGTGGATCAGTCACTTGCATCCTTGACTGTTAATCCAAAGGTCCTTATTCAATTTCCAACTACAGTCTGAATGAAACACCATCAGAATATTTACGACAATCATTACCACCACTTCTAATCTGTACTGTACTGCCAGAAGCTCAACAATAACATTATCTAGGAGTAAGACTAACGGACTCCCACCAAGAGAAACAAAAAAGGCATATAGGTAATGAAGTTCAGTTGTATAGACTTCGACCAATCACAAGAGCGAGCTGGATTCTTCTTCCTCTCACAGACTGCTAAAAAAGAGAATGGAATCGAACTGAAAGACACAGCTTCGAACAGTTGCTACAGCACTGAGCATTGCTATTGTTGCAGACATGCAATGTTCACAATGGTTGTTCAAAATTGTGCATTGTGGCTACCTCATTCCAACGATCCATTAGCCACATTCCAAGGCAGCATAAAGACAATGTCTTCCACTGGACAATGAGGCACCAAGGCAACCACCATTAAAACCATCATGAAGCTTCCACTGGTATTATCATTACGCTGTCAGCTTTCCTTGGTAGAACACTATCCAAACAGCCCTTTTCAGGGACACCAAATTATTAAAATTATGAAATACCACTTCATATTGTCACCATTTAAATTTAGATACAGATTCCCAAACCATTTTTTTTAATTTATTACTATCTTTTTACACTTTTATATAACCACTTACCCAGTTCTTTAATTTTTATCACAAATTCCACATGAATCAAGTATAACATTAACATTTTCAAAAATTAAATAACAAACTATTCCACATGATGCTGAATCTAAAATTATTTTACAATATACATGGCTAATGGTACAGAGATTTTCCAAAAATGTAACACCGTTTTCTTTCTACTTACCAGGAATGGAGTAAACAGTTTCAACAGGAAGTAAAAATGGTTTGTCCAACTCTCTAACAGGTGTAGGTATATGTTTATCGACGGCTGCTAACAACTCCATAACTGCATTAGCACCTGTAATCATCAGCATTGAAATTATTATTACCATTTACAACATTATTATAGACAATAATTTACCTTTACTCTAAACAACAACAAAATGTCCATTAAATTCAACAGATTTCTAACTTTTTAAATTTTCATAGAACACTAAACCACAATTTAAACTATTACAAAATAAAAGGTAACTAAATTAATAACAGAAATCAATTATTAATCTTTACCTATTTCAGGATTTTTTCCTTCCAAAGCACTAAGTGCTGAACCTTTGATAAAAGGTGTGTTATCACCGTCAAACCCCATTTCTGACATGATTTCTCTAACCTCCATTTCGACGAGTTCAACCATTTCTGCATCAGCTGCATCTACCTGAAAATTCACAACATATTTATACGATAACTGCACATAATTCAGACACCCAGTTTCAGCAATATACAATTTCACTACAATTTGCATTTTAACAAGACAGCTTATTCAAGTATAATTTACTAAATAAAATACCCAATTAAAACAGGCAAGATTTGAGAATTCTCCTGAGATATGTTTTGAAAAAAAAAGATGTTTAGGTTATCAGCCGAAAGGCTGGTTTGAACCTCTAGAGCCTTTACTAAGTAAAACGAGGAGTGAGGTGTTTACCATAGCCTTTCTCACTGAGTGGTAAAGAATACTTATCAGCATGCCAGGCCCTTTGAAAAGCATCTACTTTCCACCTTCCAAATGACACCATTATTTCATTCACCAAAGGGTCTGGCTGTATAATAATTTTTTTAATTGACCATAGAGGTCAACATACTGATGTACTGTACTGTCACGTTGCTCTCTCTCAATGTTTCAGATTGACTATAGTGTGTGATGGGAGGGCTATATAGAGTTCTATTTATATTTACACTAAAATTAGTTCGATATATAGAATTTGTTTATGATATACAGAAACATTTTTCTATTAAAATTTTACAGGACTCAGAAAATATTTCGATATATAGAAGTTCGATAAATAGAGGTCCGACTGTACCACAACTCAGCTCCAACAGATTCCGAAAGAAGCCTTTAACCACTTCTTCCAACAATGGGAGGATCGATGGAACAATTATTGTGTGTGTGCGCGTGCAAGGGTCTTTCTTCAAAGATGACTAGATAAATATTACCATATTTTACAACATTAGCACACTGAATCACCATTCCAGGAACTTTTTGAACGCCCCTTGTAATATTGAAACAAAGGAAAATTTAGATAAATAATTATACTGCACCTTATTGATAAACACAACCATATGGTCAATTCCTATTTGCTTTGCTAATAACAAATGTTCTCGGGTCTGTGGCATAGCTCCATCGGTTGCAGCAACTACTAATATAGCTCCATCCATCTGAGCAGTACCTGTGATCATGTTCTAACAAACAAAATACAAAATAATATTAACACAATTTATTAAATTTCAGTAATTTAACTAATATTTTAAATTCCTCAAGCCTCAAATAACAGCCTATTTGATTTAAAACTTTAAGGTATCAGATGTTTTTTTAATAATCTAAAACAATATTAATTCTTCAAAAAACTTTGATTTTATTTCCAAAAACAAAAATCCAGTAGTTAATGAAAAACGCTGGTGGTCGATTTATGAATTACACAGTATTCGTAAATATATTTCAGGTGATTGCAAAAACGTAATAGAATACCTAAAAACAACACAATAAATTTGATATTTTCAATTTAGCATTATCTTGTTTTATTTTGTACACTAGTCACTACAAGAGTTCAATATTAGCTGAAGTAAATCAATTACCATCATTATTCATAACTGGGATTTAGTATGCTGTTTCAAACAATAAATTTTTATATTGCATCCTGCAGCCTATAATCAATCCTATTTTTAAATATTTTCCACTGACCTGTTTGTTACAGCTTCTGTACCACTCATTTTTATCTTTTAGCAGACATGTTTTGGTGGGTATTTTGAATGAACAATGAACAGGTTAAAATTTAAAAAATTATGAAGTAATATTGACTGCTGCTGACCATGCACAGAATATGCAAGAGGTTGAATTTGAATAATTAAATAGATTAACCAAATAACTGAGGATACAATCTAATACAGATAAGGTTAGTTTCATTTTTTTAAGGTTAGTTTCGTTTTTTTTTTAATCTGTGTATTCATGATGATGGATTTACCGAAACTTTTCAGTAAATTATAAAATTAAGTAATAAAAAGGTAAAAAACAATGGTATAGCAGCTGTAACAGGTCAGTGAAAAAAAAATAAAAGTATTTCTACAGTAGTTTAAATACAGTAATCCCTCAGTATCTGCGGGAGTCACAATCCGGAGGGTTACCGTGGTTCGTAAAACCACAAATAATAATACCTTAAATGAACGAAAAGATGGGGGTTAGGTTCTGAAGGAAAAGTCCTACAATCGTTTTAAGTTTTAATAATTTTAGGAACATTTTACCATTACTATCATTATCATTTCTGCCCATAACAGACAGGTGGAGTGTCAAATTATTTACACTCAATCTGTTCGTTGCAGGGCTAAAAAAAATAGTTCTGTTTCTTATCACATGGTCAGTCAATTAAATGACTGAATCATTTAAGAACAGAAGAGGTAGAGGTGTAAAAGACACTAATCAGAGTTATCTTCTCTGAAAGTAATGAATTTCATTGTACAGCCAGACCCTGTGGTGAATGAAGTGAAGTTGTCATTTACAGAGTGGAAAATATGTGCTTTTCAGAGGGCCCGGCATGCTGATAAGCGTACTTTTCCACTCAGTGAGGAAGGCAATGGTAAACCACCTCACTCCTTGTTTTACTTAGTAAAACCTCTAGAGGTTCAAACCAGCCTTTCGGCTGTTGACCTAAACAACATCATTATCATTATTTTTACCATTATCTATGAATATTTAATAAATACAGTACTTTACGCATAAAAAATTTAAGGTGCTTTAAATAAGTTAGTTATGGCTGTTTGTTCTTCTTCTTTTAAACTCCTGATGGATTTCTTTGTATGGTATCAACAGCTCCAGGAGTCCTCTTTTGAATTGAAGGGCCCTTTCAATGACGGGATCCGTTTCCAACACGTGATCAGCAAGCTGCGTTGCCATGCTGAGGATCTCGCTGATGGTTTGTGAACAAATGCTTGGCTTCATTTCAGGATCGTCAAACAAACAAAGAACTGTACGTATGTACGAAGAAGTTAGACTGACACATGGAGGAAAACATACAGAGAAATTACCAACGCCAAAACATTTATTCAAACACGTAGGGGGACACATGTTTTCGGAATTGTATGACTTCCCACCTCCCACCAAGTACGGTGTACCAAGGTGAGATTACATACGTATTTTAAGGTATTAGGCCCATGGACAAAGTCCGCGAATAACCGAAACCCGTGGATACCAAGGGATTACTGTAGTTATGTTTGTGTTAAATCAAAGAAAGTTGTACTAATTTAATAATAACGACTGACATAAATTATCATAAACATATATTAACTTACGTATTGTTAAACAGGAGCTGTTTTTTTTTAACCTCTGATAGACCATAAATAAAATTTTACTAGGTCGGGACGACTGTATTCCAGACCTACTAAAAATTCAATGTCCAATGTCCCACTGAAATTAGTCAAGGAACTATTGGATAACACCAGCAGTGTGAGGAAGGGTGTTGTCACGAATCAGATCAATTGAAGAAGTCAACATGCCACTTCCTTTGTTTTGAATGGCTCTTCACAAACATTCACAATAAAAAAAATTAATTAATCGTGGTTCTCAGATGCATGAACTCCACAAGAAACACAATGAGGAGCAGAGCATCAAAACAGTGTTCAGACTCATTTAAATTAATTAGCAGGTACATTTTATGAAAAGGATATTGGAAAGCTTGTTCCCAGGTATTACAAATGCCTCGATCATGATGATGATAATATCGAAAAGTAGTCATAAGAGTACATAATTTTTATTAATAAAACATTTTTCTATATTCACTTGTATTTTTATTCAAGGCCTATTACAGGTTGAAAAAACCAATTATTAAAATACAATTAATTAATACAAAAAGTATGCAACTTAAAAAATAAAATAAATAGGTAATAAATTTTAAAAGTTTTACCTTGATGTAATCAGCATGTCCAGGACAATCTGTGTGTCCATAATGTCTATTTTCTGTTTGGTACTCAATATGTGCTACATTGATCGTAATACCTCTTGCTCTTTCTTCTGGTGCATTATCAATATCAGCGTATCCTTTCTTTTCAGCCAAACGTTTCTCAGCCAAAACTAAAATGAAAAAAGTAATCAAAATTTTCAGCTGTATTTATAAGCACAAATGATAAACTCATTCACTCATTACCAACTTTCTAACTTCCCAATAATATGGATCCAGCTAAAATTCAGCACATTTGTTCCTTTGTTAACATACAGGAAAACTAAACCATTTGCATTTTGACTACTTGCATGTAACGATTAAAAATGGGTGATTAGGCCCACTACCCCAAACAATAAATAACATTTCAGTAGTAGCCAAAAAGCACAGTTTTAGAAAAAAGTCTACACAATTTCAAAAAATATCTAGAAAAAGTCATTGTGTCAGAAAAATCAGTGTCAAAATTTAATTTTGACACACTAATAAAAAAAAAGTAACAACTACCTACAATCATGTTTACTCTCTTTATTCTTATAACTTTCAAAAACGTTACAGTTCTAAAATTTAAATACTCATTTTTTAAGTAATATTTGTGTAAAATGTTTTCATAATAATCATGTACAGCCTATTTACAATTTTATGTAAGCGACCATCCAACAGAAAAGACTCAATCATTAATGTACAGTAAGTCCAAACTGAATTGGCGCATCAATGTGAATAACTATACAAGTACAGAGTGTTTCCTGAGACCACAGACTTTAAACATTTTAACCTTCTAATAAAGAAAAATAAATAAACAATTCACTCATTTTCTATCATGTTGTTTGTAAGTTTTCTTGTGCATGTAGAGGTCAATCCATATGAAGTGGTCCAGAGGTGGTTGCTTGACCATTTTTGATTTTTTTTAAATTTTGTATGATGATTCCTGCATGTTTGTAGATATTGAAAATACAAAAAAAAAATTTTTATCTTCAGCCGTTTAAAAATAACAGCCATTTTTCTTCGACTGCGCGGGCAAATTTTAGTCAATGCAAGCGTTTGCGTTTTATTCAATATCTTAAAAACAAAATAACATAGAAAGATCATTTAAACACCATTTTAAAGGTAATCTCTTAAGCTAAAAAATGTGTTCTCAGTGCATTTGGTGTATTCCTACCCCTAATATGAAAAAATTGTACCAGAAGCTAAACATACAAATTTATGAAATAACAGTTTTCAAAAAAAATATTTTTATTAGAAGGAGTGCTTTAAACATCTTACCTTTATGTGTGGTGGTAGGTACCAATGAATAGTTTATCCAAAATTAATATCATTACTTAAAGTATCCTTAATTTTTAACAGCCTTTTAAACTTTGACGTTTTCCAATTTTTTTGAAGTTCAAGCGTTGATATCTCTGATGATGGGGAAGAGTTAAAAATCTGAAAGTTGCCCAAGTTATAGTGTTTTTGGTAAGGTTTATGGGAAATATAAACTTGAATTGTTTATTTTCTTGGTTTAAGTCTGGCGACTGTTCAAAAATGGGGAAAACACAACAATCAAGCAATTTTTTTAATAACAACGAAACACACTTTTATTTCATTATGGATCCATATTAACAAGAAAAAATGTTAAATGAATGTACTATGATCTTCTTACTTCGGTTTCCACGTCATCAACAGTTTTGAAATTTCTTCACAGAGTTTTTTAGAAATTGTGTGAGAATGTCCGGTTTGCGGACAATTCGAGTGGGGTCAATTTTCTTAAAACATTGTCCATCGGCACCCATACTGGGTCATTTAAGGATTTTTTAAATGATGTTAGAGGTCCTGAAGGATGGAAAAAATGGACAAATACATCTTTATTCTCACGGTTAATGTCAATTACATCACCAATCCACCAATGTTTCTCATAAACACATGTGACTAGTTCTTTTGTTGTAAGGGTTATTGGGGACAGTTTATAAACTGAATGATCTTCAAAGGGGAATTAGACACAATATAACATCTAATAATTCCTTCTAAAATTGGGACAAATCTGTGGTAGCTTCGTGTTCCAACAATGCACTGACAGGATTCAAATCGGGATTTAAGTAACTTGTGATTTGAGGCAACTTCATCTTTACTTACTAATATAAACTTGATAGCTTTTGTATTTTCAGTGCTAATGATAATAATAACACTCTACTGCACAGTGCCACTAGCTACCACTGACTGACAACTGACCAGGGTACTGCCGAGCCGGTAATGACGAGAGTTCGCATGCAAGAACCTGTCCTATCCTGATTACTCTTGCCATTCCTGTCAATTCTTGGCATTACACTTAATCTATAAAAGTACTCTTTACTTTGGGTATACTTACATCATTATTATACTGGTGATTTATCATTCTTCTGACAATATTAAAACTTAAGTCTTATGTATTTTTGAGAGAGTTTGATTTTTTGAGATTTAATAAAGGTTACCAGTCAATAAATATAAAAATATTGTTCTTGATATATTTAATTTAGCTTTATAATTACATAATTTAAATTATTACAAGAGTTTGATTTTTTGAGATTTAATAAAGGTTACCAGTCAATAAATATAAAAATATTGTTCTTGATATATTTAATTTAGCTTTATAATTATATAATTTAAATTATTACATTTGATGTAAAATATATAAGAATAAAAAAATTATCAAATAAAAATTTGATCAAAATCAAAAGATAAAAAACTCAGTGAAGAAATTTCAAAACTGTTGATGAAGTGGAATCCAAAGTAAGAAGATCATAGTAGATTCATTTAACATTTTTTCTTGTTAATATGGATCCATAATGCAATAAAAGTGAGTTTCGTTGTTATTAAAAAAATTGCTTGATTGTTGTGTTTTTCCCCATTTTTGAACAGTCGCCAGACTTAAACCAAGAAAATAAACAATTTAAGTTTATATTTCCCATAAACCTTACCAAAAACACTATAACTTGGGCAACTTTCAGATTTTTAACTCTTCTCCCATCATCAGAGATATCAACGCTTGAACTTCAAAAAAATTGGAAAATGTCGAGTTTAAAAGGCTGTAAAAAATTAAGGATACCTTAACACATTAAGCGCGGGTGTAAAATTCCGTAATCTTGTGAAATACGGATGAAAAATGTTATTATAAAAAAAGACCATCTGAATTAAGGATGTGGTACTGATACTACAAGGCGGTTATTACCCAACGACGAGTGTGGTATCGCTACTACATGGCCTTTCAATAGGGAATAATTACTTCTATCCTCTGTTTTGTTGGTAATACTGATCCTTAGCCACAGTATAATATTGTAATCCAACAGAACGAGAGTTATACTTTATAGTGGTGGCAGCCGTTTCTACGTACCGTATACCATTCGTGTAGCGCGAATTTTTAAACCAATTATTCGTACTGTATATTACGTGAAACGATGTTTTAGGTATATTGTTATCATTTAAAATATACATTATTTTTTTATTTATTTATTTATATTAGTATTTTTAACGCGTTCTGATAGTGTTAATATATTATACATAATGCTGGATGTTCCAAGGAAAAGGACGAAGTTCCAAGAAAACATCGACTAGTCGAAGAATGTGGTAAGTTGTATATTTTATTATTTACAAGTATTTAATTTTGTATTTATAATTGTTATTAATAATAATATATAATTTTTAATTATATTATTATAGCTTTCTCCATCATCTGGCGCCTGTACTCTTGAAAGTATTGGTCAAGATCTTCAAAGCTCTCTGTAGATTCGGAAAACCAATTCCTTCAACGAAAACGCTCTAAATTTTCCGTAACAATAATAATATTAATTTTAATTAATATTAATAATTAATAATTATTAATTTTATAATCGAATTGTTTCTGTTTTCTTCAATTGATCTGTCAATATAATCCTCTTCGTTATATTTCATTAAAAAGTAAAATATGTAACCAACTGTTAAACATGTAATAAATCCATTTTAAATTACTTAAAACTTCTGAAAGTTTCACTCAATCTGAATAATCTTAACTGTTAGTAATCTGCTAATTTCATAAATTAATCTGAAATAAAAACACAGTTTTTAATTATAAAAAATAAAAATGACAATTTTATGATATTTCTTTTATTAAATTCATAATTGTACAAAACTTCAGGCCATTTCACATTGGCGTAGCATCGCTCAAACTACGTTTTCAGAAAATAATGCTTTAATTGATTATTAATACTCGATATACGGACCGACCAGATCGATTTTATAAAATTTAAAATCATTGATTGTCTTTTGTTTTATAAAATGTTTGTCTTTTGTTTCTTATTTCAGTGTTTTTCATTTGCAACTAGATTGTTTTAGTCGCTAGTGTTAAAAGCGATCGTCTTTTTTACACTAGCTGACGAGTTTCTTGTTCGCTAATTGTCTATTGTTTATTTTTTTACATTTTGTCGTTACAACGTGTGGCTTTGACATTCTACTTTTACAAAGCTCTAGAAATTTACAGTCAACTAATATTTAAAGCAATATTTTGTAAGCCTATCTTGGCCTATATTTTCGATACTTAAAATTGCTTCGTTAAACTCCCGGGAAAATGGCCATTTATAAAATATCATGCACACCGGGCATTTAAACGGCTTACATACTAAATTAAACAGATTTACTTTGCTTGGTTTCTCTTAAATGTTGGCAACTTCTTCCCAAGCTAAGTCGCGCATGTTAGCGTCCCTTTATTCTAATCTTCAACAGTCCCACAGCACAGGATGCTGCTCACTTGGTTTATTTATTCTGACATCGCTTTTCCAATACAATTGGAGTGTTCACAGCGAGAAACTTTTGTTCCAGCAGACCGAAACCAGAACAGCTGTTGACAGATGCAGTGCACATGCGTGAGCCAAGCTATGTTTGCGGCGCTATGAATGCAGGCGTAGCCAGGGATACGCGTATTACCTAGCTCGAGCGAAGCGACGCTACGGCAGTCTGAAATGCACCATTAGATTACATAACGAGATACATCCATGACATCGCTGGAGTGTCGCTAAGTCAATGTGAAATGGCCTTTAGGGTGATTACTTTGGAACTCTCATGTCTCGATTAAAAGACGCACTTTGGAGAATAGATTTAAGATATTATATAAATTGATGTCTCAACGTTCGGTATTTCCAACTATACTGCATATAATTTTATTGGAAGCTTACACTGTACACATTCCCTGTATGCCTCCTCCTTCTTATTGCCATTAGTCAACGTAGGTACTGGTTGTTAAAAAAGCATTCCTGTAAACTTTTACCAGTGTTGAATACTTTTATATGAATTTATTTCTTATAACGTCCTTGTGATTAATTGTACAGGACCGGCAGAAACAACGGATGGTTTTTGATCTGACTGTACATCGCAACAATGCGAGTGGGGAGAACCGGGTCAATGACTTTCATTCCCCGGCTCAATGCCATTACAGTTGCAATGGAGTCATGGAACGCACAACACCGTGCTTTCGTCTTAGTCACAGTCAGATCAGTGAGAACTGGTTGGAGGGCAGTATCCTCATTTATTGCACGTAGTACTCTCTGATTTCATAATGTCAAGTTATACCTGGTTTGGATAACCACCCACACAGAATATGAGGGCAGAAATAGATTTTTCCTTTATTCCTACAAGAAAAAAATTTGTTTTTATTTCTACCCTTGACCTTCTTTATAATGACATCTAACAATGGATATTGTATTTCACTGTTTCAGACCCAGGTATAAAAAGGAGAGGACTAAAACCTTACACGCAGTTTCTTCTGACCGACGTACAGGACGATGTATTATGTAAAATATTAGAAGAAATGGATGCTGAATCTGAAAATGAGGATGACGCCCATTATGATGACGATGACGATGATGATTAATTTGATGAAGAGAGGGCAACAAAGGAATACCATGCCCCAACATTCTTCGATATTTCTGCCCCCGTAGCAGGCCAAACGCCCGATCACACACCCCTACCACCTCACCACAACCTCTACTCCCTCTTTCGCCACCCTCTGCTCAGTTTTCTACTTCCGCCCCTTCTGAATCCATCCTTTTGAATCCTTCTCTTCCATTAGAACAACTTCCATCCGTAAATTCACCGTCTCAGTCACACACATTTAGATCTACTAGTACTCAATGGTCAGATATCTTTCAGTTTTTTAACTCTTCTCCCATCAGAGATATCAACGCTTGAACTTCACAAAAATTGGAAAACGTCAAAGTTTAAAAGGCTGTAAAAAATTAAGGATACCTCAAGTAATGATGATATTAATTTTGGATGAACTATTCATTGGTACCTACCACCACACATAAAGGTAAGATGTTTAAAGCACTCCGTCTCATAAAAATATTTTTTTGAAAACTGTTATTTCTTAAATTTGTATGTTTAGCTTTAGGTACAATTTTTTCATATTAGGGGTAGGAATACACCAAATGCACTGAGAACACATTTTTTAGCTTAAGAGATTACCTTTAAAATGGTGTTTAAATTATCTTTCTGTCATTTTGTTTTTAAGATATTGAATAAAACGCAAACGCTTACATTGACTAAAATTTGCCTGCGCAGCCGAAGAAAAATGGCTGTTATTTTTAAACGGCTGAAGATAAAATTTTTTTTTTGTATTTTCAATATCTACAAACATGCAGGAATCTTCATACAAAATTTTAAAAAAATTAAAAATGGGCAAGCAACTGACTTAATTTATATTGGACCACTTGGTATGGATTGACCCGTAGGCGAGGGATGAAGAGAAATATGCTCACAACTCTATAGCTACCCACACCAATTCAGGTTGGACAAACTATAACTGGAGACCCTTTTTCTGATAGAAATTAATGCCTGTATCACAAATGAAAAATTTTATCTGAAATCATAAGTTTAACCCTTTGAATGTCAGGGTCCGATTTTTTCGGATGTGAGGGTCTTCTGAAAAATGGATGTCAGTAAACTGTTGCGTAAATGGACTTTCCGTATACACCGGTAGATTGTGTTGAATTTTGACTTTATTAATAATATAAATATGAACTTTCATTTTATGTCAATAGATTTCGCTATCATTCAGTTACATCTGTTTTACAAAGAGTTTATAGTTTGTGTACGTTTTTGTAAACACACGCGTCAAATGGTTTTTTTTTGTTTAACGTCCGACTGTTCTGCAATTACTGTTAATGCAGACGATGAAGGATGAAATGATTTTTTTGTAACGTATGAAAATATGCCATGCCTGAATGGGATTCGAACCCAAGACCGCATGATGAGAGGCGAGCACGTTACCAACTGTGCCAATGCGGCCGGCATCAAATGGTGGCTTCGTAGTTTTTATGTATAATTAAAGTATTTTAAAATAATGTCATGTTATTCATCAATCTTATCTGACCAAAATTGTCTATAAAATGAAATAACTCGCGATATTAAAAATATTATTAGTTTAAAACCTACTGGATGAAGAATATTACATGAACATCTAATTTGGGCAAATGAATAAAGATATTTTAGTGAATAAAAATAAATTATCAATGAATAAATTTTTTAAACTGTGTATTTATAAAGTAAGGTTTTCTGCTAATTTTGGTAAAAAGATTTTAAGCTAATATTCGTATTTGTTTTGATGAAATTAATTTTTAAAGGGAATAATGTTATTAGTGCCCATAACAGACAGGCGGAGTGTCAAATTATTTACACTCAATCTGTTAGTTGCAGGGCTAAAATAAATAGTTCTGTTTCTTATCACATGGTCAGCCAATTAAATGACTGAATCATTTAAGAACAGAAGAGGCAGAGGTGTAAAAGACACTAATCAGAGTTATCTCCTCTGAAAGTAATGAATTTCATTTTACAGGCAGACCCTGTGGTGAATGAAGTGAAGGTGTCATTTGCAGAGTGGAAAATATGTGCTTTTCAGAGGGCCCGGCATGCTGATAAGCGCAGTTTTTCACTCAGTGAGGAAGGCCATGGTAAACCACCTCACTCCTCGTTTTACTTAGTAAAACCTCTAAAGGTTCAAACCAGCCTTTCGGCTGCTGACCGAAACAACAACAATGTTATTAGCTTGCTTTTGACCTGGGATTTTTCACCGATTTTTTACTACATGGCATGGGACTCAAAGGGTTAAATTTCACATTTCCTAACATTAATTGGACTAAAAGAATGTATTTTAAACATTACCTCTCGTAATGGCAGCAGTAAGTGTTGTTTTTCCATGATCAACATGACCAATAGTACCTACGTTACAATGCGGTTTCGAACGATCGAAAGATTTCTTTTCTTTAACAGCTGCATATAACCTAGTCTGTAAATATTTTGGTTTTGGTGATGCATATTTATTCAAACAAAAAGCAGGGCGCTGAAACAAACAAATTGAAAATATCATATATATAAACATTTATAAATAAATTTTTACTTTCTCTTGCCTATATGAATATATAGGAAGGAAAGTATTGTTTTCATGTCGATTTTAAGAAATCGAGTTTTCAACAAATCTACAAGTTTTCAGACCCCCTGAACCCAAAAAACATGGTTTTAGCGATTGGTCTGTATGTGTGTCTATGAGTGTGTGTGTGAACACAATATCTCAAGAACGGAACATCGTACAAACTTGAAACTTAACTTACATACCACTACCGGGCCCGACATGAACATTTTCATCAAAATCGGTCAACCGGAAGTAGCAGTTTATTCGTGTAATTTTTCACTTTTTTGTGATTTTCTCAAAAGCTGGTCCTACGATATTTTTTAAAATCGCCTGATTTACTAATTTTTTTATGCTCTACAAGATAGGGTAGGCGCCATGTTTGCTGAAATTCTCAGTGAGGCCGTTTTCACGTAAAGAAATTGTTTTTTTAAGATTACGGCTTTAATATGCATTTTAGCGTAAACATTTATATAATAACAGTTGTAGAAAATTTAAAATCCTACAACTTTTATTTTAAACATTTTTTTGTATAACGCTTAGTTTAGTGGTAATTAGCAATTTTTCTTTTCTCACGGAAATTTGTGAAAAATCGATTTTTTTAAGATTTCGGCCTTAGTATGCATTTAACAACACAAGTGTATATAATCAAATTTATAGGAAATTGAAAGATCTACAACTTTTATTTAAAACATTTTTTTCTATAGAGCCTAATTTAGCGTGAAAGTGATTTTCTGTATTTTTAAGCCAAACTGAGGTTAATTTTCTTTTTTTTGTCTTTCACTCATGACTAAAATAAGGTTATTTCTTTTGAGGTTAGTTTTTTTGTTTATTTGCATTGGCAAGAGAAAGTTGTGTCAGTGTTTCACACCAGATTTTTGAGTTTTAATCTTAATGAATGGAAACACCGTTCTAAATTTTAATTTTTTTAAATATGCTCGGAAGAAGGTGGTACCACCGTAACGCGCGTCAAGTTTTTTAAAACTTCAATAAGCAACTAAAGGTAAGGTGATAAATTTAATTTATATATAAATATTTTGCAACCCTTATTTCTCAAATTTACTAAATAAATTTTAACGATTTCAATGTTGTTTCAAACCTTCCCTAATTAAGATTCCATAAAAATAGTTAAACCATAATTTTTCTTAAAAAAAAAAAACAAATTTTTTTAATCAGTTCACGTTTACAAATTAGGATCTTTTAATAGATTTCTGGATCCCCCAAATTAATTAAACCAAGTTAAATTTTTAGGCGTTTAAAAACTATCTTCAGAAAAACATGACTACTTAACCATTCAAAATTGTAGATTTTGACCTTTCATAATCACATTGAATCAAAAAAAAACTGAAGCCACTTTAAGATTAAGACTAATAAGAAATAGAAAAAATAAAACACTGACATCAATCCCCTTGCATTTTCTTCAACCTCTTCATGGGCTTTCTCCGTAGAAATCACAAAAGTCTATGATAGCCAAATATGTAATTCAATAAAAGTACTTTTTTAAGATAAGTAGTTTTTGCAATGATATACTGTGTTTGTGATAATTCTATTACAAGACGCTTTGCCTTAAATGGTCGTATTTATCTAAATAGCATGTCGCTGGCCGCATTGGCGAAGTTGGTAACGTGCTCGCCTCTCATCATGCGGTCTTGGGTTCAAATCCCATTCAGGCACGGCATTTTTTCATACGTTACAAAAAATCATTTCATCATTCATCGTCTGCATTAGCAGTAATTGCAGAACAGTCGGACGTTAAATAAAAAAAAAAAAAAAATAGCATGTCCCAGTTAGTCTAGAGAGGGATTGTTGTTAATATTTTGTATTTGAATAGAAGAAATTATTAAAGGCAGTTTTCCAGAGCCCACTTTTTTTTCTTTTTTTTTTTTTTGGTTTAACATCCGACTGTTCTGCAATTACTGCTAATGCAGACGGTGCCTGAATGGGATTCGAACCAAAGGCCGCATGATGACAGGCGAGCACACTGTATATTTTACAAGTAACAGGCTTAGTGATTTAATAGGCAGTTTGGTACTAAGAAACTAAATCTACCGACTGCATCCGAACTGTTTGTGCAGCTAAACTGGCAAGCTTATTTGGCGTCTGCTCTAAGTCTATGATATCATTACACTCTGTTTCAATTCGGTGAAGAGGTTATCAGTTAATGCGCAAATTTATTTTTAATGTAAAAATAAACATTAACATTGCTAAGGAGCCCTGATCCTATATAATTACTCAAATTTCACGCCACAGAATAAACTCATGAATAAATAACATGTAAGGATCAGCTAGAGAATAAATGTACTTACGCTTAATGTATGAATTTCTCTAGAAAAAAGAATCTGTTTCAAAGCCCTCTGTGCCACTGGAACAAAAATACAAGTTCATTTTCATTTTCTAATCATCATAGTTCATTTTATAATCATCAATGAAATACGTTTATTTATACAGAAAAATTATTAATTTTATTGATTGTTGACACTAACGATTTTCAGTGTGAATACATGTTAAACTTCTTACATTTTTAAATTGTAAAACCTGTCATTCAGCATACAAAAATAGAATTATTATAACAAACTGGTACCCTATATGTAGAAGGTACAATACTTGAACACAAAAATCCAGTTACTAGCAAAATACCTTTTATACACTGGAATATCAAAGAATATGTATAAATGTTAGTAAGTGTATTTAATGTATTTAAGTCCATGTATAAATTTGAAAATGGCATAGTCTAACCAATTTGTATTAAGGACTTAGGTTGTCCGATAGCTCCCAGAGCTAGACGCTACAAAATTACCAAATACTTGGTTAACACTCATAATGCCCAGGTAATATAATAGAAGGAACTGCTTTAAAAAACTCAAAAAATTTAATGTACCTACGGTCACAAGCAGGATAGCAAAATAGGAAGTGCAATGTACCGGTCCAGTTTTTGTACCGTATCTCGTATCATGGCAAACAATTACGTATGTAGCCTAACATGAATCTTCATTTTAACATTTTAAAGAGCAGGTAACCAAAGACAACATAAATTTTCTATTTAAACCTATCCTACATTAACCATTGGCATTTTACCAGGAGTACACGAAAAACTGTAAGCCGTAACCCCTTCAAAAGAACTAAAAATTGCAGCACAAAGCAACAACACGGAGAAAGGCCGGTCAACATACAATCAAATAAATAGATTCCCTAACACGTTTTAGAAGTAGTTGAACCTTGTACAATTATTGAATGAAAATTGCATAAATTACATCTATTTAATAAAAAATGCAAGAAAAATATGAAAAATTTTGAATAACTCACAAGGGCAGAAGACCACACGGATAGCAGCCATTTTACTTATTTTGTTTCCACTGCCTCTGAGATCTCTTGATACGGTTAATTGCTTGTTCTACTCCGCGAAATGAAAAAGAAACTGCCGAGATTAAGTTTCTTCGAAAACTTTCCACAGATGATGTAGTAATATTGATAAATTGTCTGGTTTTTAATGGTTAAGCAGAAACTCAAGTGTTTTGTAACTTGTTATAAAAAGACTTTATCACATAGGTAATGTCGACCATTTCCGTTATATTATACTGTCTGTCGTATAAACAAAGTAGTAAATGATTTAAAATAAATATGAAACTTTTAATTGTACTAGAATAAAACTATGCAAATGGCCAATTATTACATTCGATACCAGATGTTTCCTGATATTTTTCATTAACACCTACAATACCAGACCACAGACCACATACACGAACAACTGAATCCACTTATTACTTACACCGTTTTCAAATTCCTATCATTTTCTGATAAGTAAGTGTTATAATATTGTTCATTACTAATTTATTTAAAGTATCAGTAATAATTTTTTCTTGGTTTCCCAAAATAAAATTCGTTACGTAACTGACAAAACAAAAATGCTGATAAGGTTATAATTTGTTTTGCCGGTGTGGTTAGTGTTTATAAACAACTTTATTTGTATTTGTTCCAAGATTTACATATCCTTTGTCAGTACTTTTCTCTTACAGAAAACTCTTTTATCTTGTGCAATTCGTTACAGTAAAAAGTTCATCAAATTCCGTAATAAATTAAAGGTAGGTAATGGGTGATAAAAGAGTAGCAGGCCTACTGTCATTTAGTGCCGCAAACTTAAGTTTAGTTGCTGCAGAAGTTGTTTTTGTACGTTAGTTTTTCGATACTTCGATTTCAAGAACCTTTTAAATCTGTAATAAAATTTATGGGTTCATAAACCTCGTTAGTGATGAGTTCTACTTGCTGCATCAGATTAATTACGTATTAGTTTCTACTTTACTAATTTTTAAGAAATATTTTTGTGTAAAGAAGCAATTTGTCATCGTTTACTGCACAGTTTCAATGTTAATTCAGTCTTGGTTTCATATCTGCTTTGTTTCACACGGTTGTACTGAATTCGGTACAGAGATTAGACCCTATGAATGGAGATTCCATGTTCATGAACTATGACCATCCCGTACGTGTGACGGACCTACATTTAGATAGGTTATTCACACACAGTTACTTGTATTGCTCAGATTTAACAAAATGAGTAGCTAACTGTTGTAAATTTACCTATCTTGTTGAAGATAAATTAAGTTATAACTATTTGTAACAATCAAGGAATTGAGTTATGCCAATGTAAATTCCCAACCACAGAAGATTTGACAGTAAGGAAATGATAGGTTGGTCATTTAATAATTACTATCTACACATACTTTTCGGACCATGTGATTTCTATAAATAGCCAGGTGGTCATTTACAAATAGAGAGGGGTAGGTAGAGTATGTAGAGGAATTACCATAGTGCATGACAAATGAGATCCTTAGTATATGGTCTAGAACTAGAAAAAAAACACCTCTTCTGCAGAATTTGGATTACCAGAATGATGGAAAATACAGCTTTTTTTGATACAGTGATCCTGAAAATAACAGCCTGCTTGATAACAGAGTTGCAACCGCAAGAAGCTCTGTTAATATGGAATCTCGTCGAGGATATAATTCCCATTCCCAGAAATTACTAACATATCCAGCTACTACCTTCCAAAGCCACAGAACATATTACGCACTGGATCTGTACCTATTACGACGGAAATATTATTCATGTATACGACAGCTTAAACCCAAATAAAAATTTCAAAATAACTGACCAACAACTCAGTTTTCTTTTCGCTTTATTTCCCCACAAACCTTCCATTGATTATGAAGATTGTCAACAGCAGCAAAATTGGAGTGATTGTGGAGGTTTTTTTCTATTGCATTTGCAGTTTCTATCGCGTTAGGCATGAACCCATCTGATCAAATTTTCAAAATATCTTCAATGCGAACTCACCTAATGTTCATTTTTGGGATTGGTTTACGTACTTCCTGCTTTTCGCACGGGCATATGTTTCATGTTCGAGGGTTAGCGATAAAAACAATTTATACATTTTAGCGCCAACAGGACAAACTAAAAATATTGTTTATAGATAGCCCTTACATTAAATGCTTCCACTAACCCTTAAAAATTTAAGAACCAACAAATTTTTATATTTAATATATATATACATTAACATAATCTCATTATGTTTTTCCAACATGTGCAGTGAAGCGCACGGGTCCCGTAGTATATTCATATAAGCAAGAGAATGTAAAAATTTGGCACGTTTTGGACGCACATTTTCATAGCATGTAAATTGTCACGGTAAACTCTTTCATAAATGCTGTGAGTTAGAGAAAGAAGCGATATTATCCTCAACTTTTAACTGTCTGGCCAATATGATCTCAATGTGGTCCGGGAGGATTTAATAGAATTGTACCTTCAATTAACTCTTTGGAACCAAACGCAAGGATTTTTCAACACATCACTACATTAATGAATCAATAAATTGTATTTATCAGTAATATTTGGTTTTAGGTTTTATAATCAAGAATATAATCATGCAACCAGGTCCTGTACATGATTCTATTAAACCAATGACATGGTTGCTAGGAACATGGTTATCAAATAGTGGTAAAGGAAAATATCCAACGATTGAACCATTTGATTACTGTGAAGAAGTAACTTTTCAGTCTTATGGTCAACCTATTATAAATTATGTCGCTAAATCATGGCATCCAACCTGGAAGAAACCAATGCACTTTGAATCTGGGTTCTTAAGAATTAACCCTGGTACTAATATTGTAGCATTTATGGTTGCTCATAATTTTGGTAAGAATACTAGTAATTTTGATAATTTTATGTAAAAAAAAAAAAATAATAAGGTCAGTCCCTGATTATAACATGGGGAAAGTAAGACATCCCAAGACCCACAGTAAAAGAGGGGATGGCCCTGCGCAGGCTTGCACCGTATTCCAATCGATCCATTTTACTGCTGACAACATTCTTGAACTGTTAATACTGTCTATGCATTACTAAACACTGCTGTAAAAAGTCAAAGCTTCATAATTTAATAAAATTTAATAATTTATATAGGTTATGTTGTTTAGGTCATCAACCGAAAGGCTGGTTTGAACCTCTTGTGGCTTCTTTAATAAGTAAAACACAATGAGTGAGGTAATTTACCCATGCCTTCCTCACTGAGTGGAAATATATACTTATCAGCTTGCCATACCCTCTGAAAAGCATCTACTTTCCACCCTGCATATGACACCTTCACTTCATTCACCATAGGGTCTGACTGTAAAATGAAATTCATTACTCTCAGAGGAGATAACTCTGACTAGTTAGTCTGTACTTACAGTAGTATGTTTACTAATAGTATTATTTTACAGAAATCCTAATCAAAACAAGTTAAATTAAAATATTTAGTAATATAAAAACACATTTATGGATAAAATGCGTTGGAATTGGGGAATCAAGGTTAAAACCAAATAAATAATTGTATAGTCGTGAGAAAGGAACTCCCCTTCCACTCTACATCACGTATTAACCAACGTATTAGCCAAACCGCATAACAACGGCAGCTTGAATGCTACTACACCTGATGTTATTAGCTACTATCATAAGAAATGAAAACCAATGATACACCAAGTCCCTCTTTCACTTCCCGCTCAAAGTCATATTCACAACTTTGACTATGCAAAACTTGACCTTTTTTGCCGACTTTATTTTTTCCCCTATTTTCACTCATTTTATATAAACTCAGAACTGAACCGAGTCAACGAAAAAGTAAACAGCTTTGAATAATATGTAACATTACATTAGAAATTAAAATTTGATGTATAGCAATGTAGTAAACAATAAAAATAAATACATGAGATAGAATAACAAAGATAGATTATAACATTTGTGTAGAATAACACTTCACTTCAATAACTAACTAATTAATTATAACTAATTAATCACTTCATTGCACTAAGGTTAGAAATCAACTACAAATTGTCAAGTTGCACTTCTCACGCACACCCCTCTTCTTATTAAATGGACTTTGCCATGCAGACTACTCCCACCAGCTTAGACTGGCCCAAGACACAGTGACGTCACTTTTTCCTTTTACAGAATATTTGCACTATACTAAGACATAGAAACAATAGAGGAATCAATCATAAAAATAAGAAACCAATTCTTTGGTCACTTAAAGAGAATGAATAATAATAGGTTAAATTAAGAAATATTAAAAATTTCAAATGATAATAAAATGAATTTTAACCATGGACAACAGTTGGAAATGAAAAAACTAGGGTTTACAAAAAATGACTATTGTAATAAAGCAGGATTTAGAAGTTCAAGTATTCGGGTTGGAAATTTCTGTGGAACTCAAGTTAGAAAAAGATAAAACACCTTCTCAGAAGAAAATGAAAGGTGAATTCTGAGAAAGGAAAGAAAATTTTTAATTACTTTTGAGTAATCTGCATTAGACTGAATTCTCAGGAATAAAACAAAGATAAATCAGATAGTAGGCCTACATACTATATCTAAAATAAAATAATTTGAAATTACGTCAAGCTTATTTTCTTTTAAAAAATCTGGTATGAAACACTCACACAACTTTCTTTTGCCAGTACAAATAATTAAAAATACACCTAACATTATTAATAAAACAATAGAAATAAACACAAAACTAACTTTAATAACATAAACTAATTTTAATAATGAGTGAAAGACACAAAATGAAAATCAACCTCAGTTTACCTTAAAAATACAGAAAATTACTCTTTCACGCTAAACTAGGATCTGTAGAGAAAAATGCTCTAAATAAAAGTTGTAGATCTTCTAATTTTCTATAAATTTGATTATATACACTTTTATCATAAAATGCATACCAAGGCCGAAATCTTTAAAAAATCGACTTTTCACACGTTTTTGTGAGGAAAAACAGAAAATCGCTAATTACCGCTAAACTAAGCATTATACAAAAAAAAATGTTTGAAATAAAAGTTGTAAAATTTTAAATTCTCTACATTTTTTATTATATAAATTTTTGTGCTTTAATACATATTAAAGGCGTAATCTTAAAAAAACACTTTTTTTATGTGAAAACAGCCTCACCAAGAATTTCAGCAAACATGACGCCTACCCTATCATGTAGAGAATAAAAAAATTGAGTAAACCAGGCGATTTTTAAAAAAATCGTAGGACCAGTTTTTGAGAAAATTCCAAAAAAGTGAAAAATTACACGAATAAACTACTACTTCCGGTTGACCGATTTTGATGAAAATGTTCGTGTCGGGTCCGGTAGTGGTATGTAACTTAAGTTTCAAGTTTCGAGTTTGTACGATGTTCCTTTCTCGAGATATTTTGTATACACACACACATACACACACAGACCAATCGCTAAAACATGTTTTTTGGGTTCAGGGGGTCTGAAAACGTATAGATCCGGTGAAAACTCGATTTCTTAAAATAGACATGAAAACAATACTTTCCTTCCTATATATTCATACAGGCAAGAGAAAGTAAAAAAGTGTTGTTTGTTTTAGTTCTTGAAGTTTTCCAGACTTTTCAAACTTTTTCTTTCCTTCAGCCCATCTGATTTCTGTAAGCTAGGTGTAAGTGTTATCGCATGAGTGATTCATCAAAAATATACAGAAAACATCACTTTAGTCGTATGACTCAAAAGGGTTTTAATGTTGCACACTTATTAAAAACAACTGGTGCAAAACTTTTAGAAAAATTTCATTGGTTCTTGTTTTAAACATAAATTATATTGCTTACAGTAAAATATTATATTTTTATATTTACTGAAATAAGAATCATAAATATGTTACTTTAGGTTTAACAACTTTAGAAGAAGGTTCTGTATCCGATGGAGAAATTAACTTAAACAGTACAGCTGTAACAAGAATGGCTTTTGCAAAAGATCCAGCTGTGATTAAGGTAATTCTTAAATATATGAATAAATTTAAGTTGTGATCAATATATACATAAATATATATCCAGTGCCCGTTCCATCTATCAGCGGGTCTGGGTGTTCACCAAGCCTGTCCATCTTCCTCTGTCCGTCCACCATTTCTCCTACTCCATTCATTCCCAGTTATATACCCGTCCCTCCATATTCCTCTTAACTTCATCCTTCCATCTTTTTCTTGGTCGTCCTCTTGATCTCCTTCCATCCTTCTAGGTAACTTTTCCTCCCCCATTCTCTTCACATAGCCATACCATCTTATCCTCATTTTCTCCACCCTCTCCCTTATACATTTTGCTCCGCTCCAATCTCTGTATTCTTTATTCTATCTCTCCCTTGTCCTACCCTTCATTATGAGCAATATTATATATATATATATATATATATATATATACATATTTTTTTTTTAGTTTATTTAAAGTCGCTTCAACTGCTTGGTTATTAGCGACTATGGTGGGTTTTGACTAGTGAAAATTTCTAGCCGGAAATTGAACCCAGGACCTCCGCATTGTAGGCTAGTGCATTACCAATATGCTACAGAGGCAGACTAGATATATTTTGTTTGCTGTGTAATTATACCTAATTCCATTAAACTATGGAGTTAGTGTAATCGAATCATATGCGTACTGTCAAAAGAATGAGGCTACCAACATATTTATGTCTGCTTCTGGCATTGTAATACTTTGGTCCTTCTCGTGTATAGTTCAATACTTACACAGGAACGATTGGGTTAGGGAATCAACACTAAGGACAATTAACGGATTTGAATGGTACGGACAATTAGCGAATATTTTAAGGTTAAACTGAACAATCCAAGTTATGCGAATTTCACATTACACGATGATTTTGCAAAACGCATCTCTCGCTTAAGTCGAGGTCTTACATATATAGGTGCAAGTATTTGTACCAAATTTCTATAAAAATATTCAATCCTTCAACGAAATATAACGGTTTTCTGAAAAATAAAAAATGAAAACGAAGGTTTAATGACAGTTTTGTTTGTTTTGGTATATAGAATATGAAAATGAAGCACGCACTAAAGCGTTATGAAATACCAGGTATATATATTTCATCAAATTCCTATACAGGTATTTTCAACAGCTGTATTATATTGATAACTGAAATATAATATTCCTTAAATTAACAGTAATATGGTAAGTGTTTACTGTTTACCGTATTACTGTGGTTAAAAGAATATATTTCAATATATGTAAAATGTATAATCAATTATTAAAAACAAATATATTTTATGTATTTTCAGACTGAAAGAACATTCAGATTGTGTAATGGAAAATTAATACACACTTTGAAAATGGAGACGTATGAGCATGAACTTCAAGAACATTTGTGTGCAATATATGAAAAAATAAAGGAAAATGATTAGAGAAAAATTGGAAACTTTTAAGAGCTTAATATAAATACCATACAGAATAAATTGTTTATAATTTGTAATAAAATACTTTAGTTTTAAAAATGTTCATATTACTTTCCTAAAGATGCTCTGTTCGCTGCCTCTGTAACGTAGTAATACCACACTAGCCTACAACATGAAGGTTCCGGGTTCGATTCCCAGCTAGGGTCTGGAAATTTTCACTAGTTAAAAAATTCACAGTTACATAATCCACCGTAGTCGCTAATAACTGAGTTGTTGATGCGACTTTAAATGAGCTATGAAATAGATGCACTATTTAAAATATTTAAAAAATCTGGTGTGAAACATTCACAAAACTTTCTCTTGCCAATGCAAATAATAAACAATAATCCTAACATTAGTAATAAAACATTGGAAATAAACAAAAACCTAACCTCAATAAACATAACCTAATTTCAATCATGAGTGAAAGACGCCAAAAGAAAATCAACCTTAGTTTGGCTTTAAAATACAGAAAATCACTCTTTCATGCTTAACTAGGCTCTGTAGAGAAAAATGCTCTAAATAAAAGTCGTAGATCTTTTAATTTCCTATCGTTTTTATTATATAAATTTGTGTCGTAAAATGCATACTAATGCTGAATTCTTAAAAAAATCAATTTTTCAGACGTTTTTGTGAGAAAAAACAGAAAATTGCTAATTACCGCTAAACTAAGCATTATACAAAAAAATGTTTGAAATAAGTTGTAGAATTTTAAATTCTCTACATGTTTTATTATATAAATTTTTGCGCTAAAATGCATATTAAAGCCGTAATCTTAAAAAAACAATTTCTTTACGTGAAAACAGCCTCACCAAAAATTTCAGCAAACATGGCGCCTACTCTATCTTTTAGAGCATAAAAAATTAAGTAAACCAGGCGATTTTAAAAAAATCGTAGGATCAGTTTTTGAGAAAATCACAAAAAAGTGAAACATTACACGAATAAACTACTACTTCCGGTTGACCGATTTTGATAAAAATGTTTGTGTCGGGTCCGGTAGTGGTATGTAACTTAAGTTTCAAGTTCATACAATGTTCCGTTCTTGAGATATTCTGTTCACACACACTCACACAGACCAATCGCTAAAAATATGTTTTTTGGGTTCAGGGGATCTGAAAACTTGTAGATCCGGTGAAAACTCAATTTCGAAAATTCGACGTGAAAACAATACTTTACTTCCTATATACGAGGGGGTACCCAAAAGTATCCGGAATAGCTCTGCTGTGGGCGGAGCTTGTGCAGTACAAATTCCCGCCACTAGGCTGCTTGTAGCGCTACTCATTGCCAGTTCAATGCCATTTTGTTCGTTGATCTAGCTTGTTCTGTTCTCGTGTAGTGATTGTTCTCGCTAGTGCTGTTTTGTGCTCGTGTCGTTTTTCATGATGGCAAGTTTTAATGAACAACGTGCGGCTGTGAAATTTTGCTTCTTGCTCGGTAAAAACGCCGCGGAAACAGTTGTAATGTTGAACACAGCTTACAAAGACGACGCTATTGGAAAAACCCAAGTGTACGAGTGGTTTTTGCGCTTTAAAAATGGCGACATGTCGATTGAGAACAAACCTCGTTCTGGACGACCGTCGACTTCCCGAACAGACGAAAATGTTGTGAAAGTGAAAGAAATTGTACGAACAGATCGACGACAGACCATTGACCAAATATCACAGGTTAGTGGGTTATCTTGGAGCTCAGTCCAACGCATTTTAACAGAAGACTTGACAATGAAAAGAGTCGCTGCCAAGTTTGTGCCTCGGGTTCTGACAGACACTCAAAAGGAACGTCGAATTGAAACGTGTAGTGATTTGAAACAACAGCTTGAAACTGATCCAGATTTCATGTCAAAGATCATTACGGGTGACGAGTCTTGGTGCTATGGGTACGACCCAGAAACCAAACAACAATCCAGTCAATGGAAGACTTCATTATCACCCCGACCAAAAAAAAGTTGTCAAGTCAGATCGAACATCAAAACAATGCTGATTTATTTTTTTGATGTGAGGGGAATTGTCCATTCAGAGTTCGTTCCACCAGGCCAGACGGTAAATCAAGCTTTTTATCTTGAAGTGTTAAGAAGACTACGAAACAGCATTCGTCGTAAAAGACCTAATTTGTGGCAGACTGGTTTTTCCACCACGACAACGCGCCTGCACACACGGCAATCTCGGTTACCCAGTTTTTGGCGAAAAACGGCATGGTTTTGCTACCACACGCACCGTACTCACCCGATCTGGCTCCGTGTGATTTTTTCTTGTTCCCACGCAAGAAAAGGGGCATTAAAGGTCTCCGATTTAACAACGTTGATGATGTCAAGAAAAAAACGACGGATGAGCTGGCAGCCATCACTGAAGAGGAGTACAAAAAATGTTTTGAACAGTGGAAGCACCGGTGGGACAAATGTATTAGTTGTAATGGAGAGTATTTTGAAGGGGATAAGGTTCTTTTGTAAAAAAATTAAAAATAAATAGTTTTAAAAAATAATTCCGGTTTCTTTTGGGTACCTCCTCGTATTCATATAGGCAAAAGAAAGTAAAAACCCACAGTTATATAACCCACCGTAGTCTCTAATAACTGAGCTATTGTTGCGACTTTAACTGAACTACAAAAAAGATGCACTATTTAAAATATTTAAAAAATTACAAAGTATCATATTGTGGGGTTCCAAGCTCCATGTACTTGCGGAGTGAAGGGTACGGGTGAGGTATAATGAATGAGTGACGCATGCTGGGAGAACGATTGTTGTATTACTCTGATACAAAACATTCGTTTTAAAACTTTCTGTATTTAATATATTTGTGTTTGTATTTATTACATTTATTTATTTACATATTTTGATATAAATTGGTAAGTTAAATATTATGAATCCGACCCAGTTAATAACCCAGTAGGTGTTTGTTAAATTAATGCGCCGGATGATAAGAATATTTTTTTAGTCTAGTTAGTACACGTTACCACTATAAATGCATCAGATGTGAAACGCTACTAACTCATTCATTCTCACACTACTATAACAACGCACTCCATTCCTTCCAACTACACGGAGCTGGGACTATACCTATTACGATAAAATAAAAGTGTTCTTTACCAAGAACTACTAAATTAAATTTCAAGAACTTACAGTAGAGCTTATTAAATTTCAACAGTTTCTAAAGGAACTGTCTAAAACAAAGAGACATTCAAAACAATAAACATGAAACAATATAACATTCCAGGTAAGTACTAACTGACCAAAATTACAACACTTCTCTAGGTGAAAAAAAGCTTTTCTGAGATGTCTCGGCCACCTTAGAGAAGTCTTCAGGAGTAACCTGCTGATTGCCTAAATAGGAAAGTTTTTTATCTGTATGTGCTGCCGGTAATAACTTATGCTGAAAAATTGACCTTGCGATATGTCCAAAATAAAATATTTAATTTTAATTAGTAAAAAAACCCACCGGGTTGGTCTAGAGGTAAAGTCGTCGCCAAAATCAGCTGTTTAACAGCTGATTTCCGGAGACAAAGGTTCCTGGTTCAAACCCTAGTAAAGATAGTTACTTTTATACAAATTTGAATACTAGACAGTGGTTGCCGGTGTACTTTGATGGTTGGGGTTCAATTAACCATATTTTCTCAGGAATGGTCAGCCTGGGTCTGTACAAGACTACACTTCATTTACACGTCATACACATCATCCTCATCTCATTGGGTCATGGGGTTGCTTATTGTTTTGAACTGAACAGATTGCAATGTACACACATTAAGGATTGAAAAGAAAAAATTAGTAAGAAAATTAGAATTTTAAATTTAGAGAAATTATAGCAACTCAGTAGCATACAGCTCCTTGCCTTGTAGACTAATTTTTCCCATAAATAAACTCATCCTTTCATTTTCTACAGGAAACCTAAATACAGAGTTTGATTGAGATCGAATAAAATTACAGATATTAGAACGTTACCAGATAAATACATAAATGAATTTTAGCGAACTTCATTTTTGGCATCTGATATAAGAGAGCCGTTTTTTTTCCAACCTCAACAAGCCACAAATTAATATAGAAAAAATGGTTTATTACTAAAAGTTACCTTACAGTTACTTTTCAGCATAATCACCTTGATGATTGATGTGTTTGTCATACCTGTGAAGAAGCTTTCAAATACCCACTTCGTAAAATGTTGCCACCAATGAATTTAACCCTTTCAGTACCAACGTCCGAAAAACAGGACGTCAATATATTTTATGTAGTGATAACATCCGGTTTCCGGACGTCCGTAAGTTATGCATAAAGTGCTAACGTCCGAATAACCGAACATTTCCAAAAAACCTTTAAAACAAAAAATTAATGGAATAATGTATTTTGAAACCGCCTCTGTGGTGTAGTGACTAGCGCGCTAGCCTACAAAGTGAAAGGTCCCAGGTTCAATTCCCAGCTAGGGTCTGGAAATTTTAACACTTTAAAACCACTGTTAAGGTACCAAAACCGACAGTAGTAGCCAATGACAAAGCTGTCAATGCGACTTTAAATAAACTAAAAAAACTATTTTGAATATTTTTAGTGTTAAAAAAATTTCTGTTTTTATGAACACAATAAAAATTAATTTTCAACAGGAAATTTTATTTTTCTGTGACAAAATTTTGGTCGGCAATGGCAGGCTTATGCCTGCAAGTTTTCAAAATAAGGGCTGGTACTTTTTGTACACACTTATTCAAATTAAATGGCACTTTAGATCAAACTTTTAAATTCTTTCATGCTGAAAGGGTTAAATGAGTCTTGAAGTTTCTTATTAGTTTGGGAGCACTGCTCTCCTAGCCACTTCTTCAATAAAGGGAAAAGATGGAAGTTGCTCAGTATTAGGTCAGGACTGGACTGTATGGAAGAGGGATCAAAAATATTCCATTGAATTGCTTAAGGAGTCACTGGGTTGCACTCGCACTGCAAAACAGCCATTGTCATAGATCAGAGCAATTTCAGAAGTCAGCATCCCTCTTTTTTATTTTGAATAACTCTCCACAAACTTCGTAAGGTTTCACAACAAAGGGCTGTGGCACAACAAAGGCACATCATGGTCCCCGGCTGTACAAACTCCACAAGGAGCTTTAAATGTCAAGAATCATTTTAATTCATTGGTGGCAACCTTTAATGAATAGAATATAGGAAATCTTGTCCACAATACTAAAATGTCTCCGTCAGCAAGGTGGTTATGTCAAAAAAAGTCATAAGTGTATGTAATTTTTAGTAATAAAACATTTTTGATACATTCACTTATCTTTTAATTACGGCATATTGGAGGTTGAAACAAAACCTGTCATTGTAGGATCGATGGAGATTAAAGGAAATTAAAATGTTGCAATCATTTCTACGGAAGAGATACTGTATGATGTCATGTATATTGATGTTCTTATTTAATTTTGTATTCCTAACTTCTTTAAAAAGCAATAAAAGACAAAGAAAACATTATTTTAAAGTGAAACAGTGAGTGAGATGGCAACGACTTGTTAATTCTTAATAACATACATTTTTCGTATCAATTTTTTTTTATATGCGCACAAAAATGTATATACATAAAAACCTACACAAATGCACAGAGAAAATCAAACATAAGAAGTAATAAGAGAGCTGTTATTTTCTTTCTATTATACCTATTACAGTTGACTGCTCCATTGGAACAGTCATTTAGGAAATTATTATTAGTAGTAGTTATTTTTCAAACCAGGTATAGGTAATTTAAATACCTAACATTTACAAATAAAGTTAAATATAACCCAGAAATTTAATTTATAACTTAGACCCCAGAAAAGTACTCAAATATTATTTAAATTCTTCAGCTAATGAAGTCATTTATTAACTTTTTTTTACTATTTATGTAGTCTCTTTTTGAATGTTAAATCTTTATTAAATAAATCTAAAATGATGTCACTATATTTGTGTTATTTGTAAAAAAAGACATAAATGAATAAAAATATATAATTATGTAATTGGTTGTAGAAGTTTACAGAATGTTTTTATAAAGAATTATAATTAAAAATCTTACTTTTATTGTTTAAAAAAATTAGGTAATTTTTAAAACAATTATTTTATTCACTTTAAAACGTTTGGCAACATTTAAGATTTATTTTAATTCTGGCACCGATTCAAAAAAGTTGTCTAATATTGGTTCTTAGTTTACATCAACTTCACAGCAGAACCATCGTGCTTTCAAACATGTAGGAAGTTTAATCTTTACATAGATTTGTTTTTACACGAAAATATTTATAAACTAATAATTTATTATAAACAATGGCTGAAAATGTACGGAGAGATAAACAACTAAAAATTAGAGCTGAACGGAAACGTAAGTAGGTAGAAAAACTGCATGTATTTTATACATACGTACTAATTTAAAAATTATAACTATATTTAGATAATTTTAATATTTTTTTTTTTTAACATTATGCTGTTAAATTATATAATCTCCAGACATTAATTACGTAGACACGGAATTCAAAAAATACTGATTTTTACTTTCTCTTTCCTTTGGAAGGAAAGTATTGTTTTCATGTCGATTTTTTGAATGTTGATTTTTAGAATTTGAGTTTTCATCGGATATATACATTTTCAGACCCCTTGAACCCAAAAAACATGTTTTTAGCGATTGGTCTGTGTGAACAAAATATCTCAAGAACGGAACATCGTACGAAGTTGAAACTTGAAACTTACTTTAGGACCTACTAGAGGACTTGACACAAATATTTTCATCAAAATCGGCCAATCAGAAGTAGTAGTTTATTCATGTCATTTTTCACATTTTTACGATTTTCTCAAAAACTGCTCCTACAATTTTTTTTATAATTGCCTCATTTACTACGTTTCTTATGCTCTACAAGATAGGGTAAGCGCCATGTCTGCTGAAATTCTTGGGGAGGATGTTTGCTCGTAGAAAAAAATGGTTTATTTAAGATTGCAGCCTTTAAATGCATTTTAGGGCTTAAGTGTATATAATAAAAGTTGTAGACAATTTAAATATCTACAACTTTTAGTTCAAACATTTTTTTTTGTATAATGCTTAGACTAGCGATGATTAGTGATTTTCTGTTTTTTTTCATGAAAATCTGTAAAGAAATTGATTTTTTAAGATTTAGTCTTATACAAAAGTGTATATAATCAAATATTTCATAGGAAATTTAAAGATCTACAACTTTTATTTCAAGCATTTTCCTCTACTGAGCCATGTTTAGTGTCGAAGAGTGATTTTCCGTATTATTAAGCCAAACTAAGGTTTTTTTTCTTTGTTTTTTTAACGTCGCATCAACTACAGTGGTCATTAGCGACAACGTTGGGTCATAACTGTGAAGGATGAAATGATTTTTGTAACGTATGAAAATATGCCGTGCCTGAGTGGGATTCAAACCCAAGACCCCATGATTAGAGGCGAGCATATTACCAACCAAAACTAAGGTTTGGTTTTCACTTTGTATCATTCACTCATGATTAAAATTAGGTTATGTTTTTTGTTTATTTATAATATTTTATTATTAATGTTATACTATTAATTATTTGCATGGACAAGAAGAAGTCATGTGATTGTTTCACACCAGACTTTTTGCAATTAAAAAAAAAATTAATTATCAATTTTTATGAGCTAAATACAGAAAAAAACTAAACCAAGCATTGTATAACAAAATGATAAAAAAAAAGTTGAAGGGATTTTTTTAATTTCCTACAATTTTAATTATACACTTTTGCCTTAAAATTGCATATTAAGACATATCTTAACAAAAAATATCATATCTTAAAGTATATCTAAAGTATCATATCTTTAACAAAAAAATTCACCATTAGAGCACAACCACCCCCCTGCAAGAATTTCATCAGACAGCACTTACTCTATCTTGTAGAGCATAAAAAATGAAGTAAATGATACTATTAAAAAAAAATTGTAAGAGCAAATTCCTTGAGAAAATTGCAAAAAAGTGAAAAATTGCACAAATAGACTATTATTATTACTATTCCGGTTGACTGGTTTTGATGATTTTTTTAAAAATTGCGTCCAGAAGACTCACTGAGGAAGTACAGGGCATGCCAAGAAGTTATAAGTCAATACATAACACCTGAATAAATATATATTATTTCATTCACACATTGGTCTACTATTACAAGCAATAAGTGTGTCATTTCTAATATTTACACAATAGTAAACAGTTTTCTTAGCATTCACTTCAATGTTTTGGTGTTTATTTATTTTGAGTTATTTCTCTTTTTTATTTTTATATAATATTATTTAAGAAAAATTCTAGTGTACTAAAAAAGTATCGGCTACCTCTGTAGCGTAGTGGTAAGCGGATTGGCCTGCCATGCGGAGGTCCCGGGTTTGATTTCTGGCCAGGGTCTGGAAAATTTTTACATGTCAAATCCCACAGTTAATTTTAAATCACCACAGTCCACCACGATAGTCGCTAATGATCAAGCAGTTGATGCAACTTTAAAAAATAATTTAAAAAAACAATTTTCACCAATCAAGTAATTTTTCAGTAATTTTTTTTCAAGTAATTTTTACTTTCTCTCACCTATATGAATGTATAGGAAGAAGAGTATTGTTTTCATGTCGATTTTTTAAAATTGAGTTTTTACCGGATCTACAAGTTTTCTGATCCCCTGAACCCAAAAAACATGTTTTTAGCAATTGGTCTGTGTGTAGGTGTGTGTGTGTGTGTGTGTGTGTGCGCGCGCGCGCGTGCGGGTGCGTGTGTGTGTAAACAGAATATCTCAAGTACGAAACATTGTACGAACTTGAAACTTGTAAATTAAGATAAATACCACTAGAGGACCCGACACGAACATTTTCATCTAATTCTGGTCAACTGGAAGTAGTAGTTTATTCGCGTCATTCTTCACTTTTTTGCGATTTTCTCAAAAACAGCTCCTACAATTTTTTTTTAAAATCGCTTCATTTACTACATTTTTTTATGCTATACAAGGTAGGGTAGGCACCATGTTTGCTGAAATTCTTGGAAAGGCTGTTTTTTCGTAAAAAAATTGTTTATTTTAAGATTGTAGCTCTAATATGTATTTTATCGCAAAAGTGTATATAATAAAAGTTGTAGAGAATTTAAAATCCTACAACTTTTATTTCTGCTTGGATGTTAAATAACCACTTAAATAATTACCGACTAAGAGACTTAAGTTTTTAAACCTAATTGTGATGGGTGACGTAACGTGGATTCACCATTTAACCCAAAATTCAAACAACAACCAATGGAGTGAATGCACACAAATCCCCCAAAAATTTTAAATGACAATCTCAGCACAAAATATCATCTGTATTGTGATCTAGGACAGGAAAAGGATTTTGCTCATTGAATTTCTGCCAAGAGGGGAAACCATTAATGCGGCATGTTCCCTCCAGACTCTAGTATGAGAGTGTGGAGAAGTTGTTCATCCGTCCTCGTGTTACTTAGACTTGCCTCATCTAACTTTGCTTCAGAGGTGGTTTTTTGTACTTGAGTCAAACGGACACAAGACACGAGTAGAGAGTTCATCTCCAGATGTTTGCGATTCCTCACTAGTCCTTCAGTGTTTTTGTAATTTGTGTTTTTGTATTTTGCAAAAGTTGTTTTCTTATTTGTTTTTCAATTTAAGAACAATTTTATATTTTTATTTAAAAACACGGAAATTATAAATAATGAGAGATTGGTCCCAAGATATAAGTATAATAAAATATAAGTTTTATTCCTTATGTATGCGCAAAATCCATTATCTCTTTTTTCTACACGGTTTTTTAATGTTTTTCTTTAACAAAATATAAACATAATTTTTTGCACAAACAGTAACAGCAGAAGCTACCACCAGTTCAGTGTCAGTCCTGGTACTGATGTGCTCGCCAAGTAACACAAGAGTGTGGAGCCTCTAGTAACTTAGACGAGGTTATTCCGCGAGAATCTGGGGGCAACATAAAACTTTAAGGAAACTTCAGAGTGCAATTCAAAACAAACATAAAGGAATTAGCTCACGAAAATACATGTGTATAAAAAATTTATCATAATCTAACATACCATGGGCCTGAACAAATACAAAATCAAAAATTTCTAGAAAAACGGATGAAATAAATTTCTTAAATATAGGAAACTATTAAAATTTTATAGAAAATGAATAATACCTTGCAATTACACTTAAAATAACTATATTAAATATAGTTTGGCATAAAAACAATTCTATTGCCATTATATAAGAAAACCATGCCAGTAAGAAATCATTTAGTTAATAATACTCATCACATTTAATTAAATTTAAGGTAACCAATGCACTACCGTGGCCAACGATTGTCATAATTAAGTTTTGATTAACCAAATTAATTAACAAGTAATTTATTTACCATAATAACATTAGTCTAATTATTTAGGTCTAATTATTTATAATAAATTATAACTTACGCTTAATTATTATTATTTAAAATACTATAAATGTATTACCTTAGTTCTAAATGCTGTCATTTCTTCTTTACCACTCTGCAAATCTGTAACAAAATGTTACCGGGTTTTCAGAAGTCGTACTTATACAACAATCTTAGAATTTTAATTTACTTGTCAAACTTCTGGAACAAACTTAAAATGTAAACAAACAACAATTTAAAATTGTAAAACGCCTCCATGGCCTAGTGGTTGCATGCTACACTGTAAAGTGGAAGTTCCGGGTTCAATTGGCAGTTAGGGTCTGGAAAATTATTACTAGTTCAAACCACCATTTCTAAACTTGAAGTCGTAACTCGTTACCAAACAATTGAAACAACTTTAAATTAATTAAATAGAAGAAAAATTTCTTGAGAAAAAATGTTTAGTATAGACATGTTATGTGGTTTTGCCACAAGTGATTTACACTCTCATGAAAATACAAAAGATTTGTAACACTTAATTTTTGTAAATACTTGTTAGTTACTTTTTTTTTTTTTTAATTTACGCCCCAATTGGAGCACTCCAGTCACTCATGGACCTGCGTTCCTTGAGGAGTTAGTTGTGGCACCACACTGTTGTTTTCTTCGTTCCCACATCAATTTCATATTCCTTGACCTGGTGGCTCTCAATCTCTCTGCTACAGCTGCATTCGGCTGTCTTCTCTCTCTGAAAGGCAGTTGGGTTATCCTCTTTTCCTTTAGGATGGTCTTCTGTTCTCGTCTCTGGATCATTTCTTCATTTATATTCAAGTTCCTCATGTCTGACATGACTTCCTGTATCCATTTGTTTTGGATCTTATTCTTCATTTGGTAGTCAAGGAGCTGTTTAATGAGTCTTGAGTCAGGCAGTCTGCTAAGGTGACCAAAGAAAGCGACTCTCCTCTTCCTCATTGTGTCCAATATCGGCTCATTTTCCTTATAAACTATATTGTTGGGGACTATCCACCATTTTCCTTGGACTTGATGCTTGAAATTAATGGCTGTTCTTAATATTCTTCTGTCTATCTTTTGAAGTTTCTCCGTGGTTGATCGAGTGTTCAAGTTGAAAAGGGTCTCACAAGTTACTTTATACACAGTAATAGTTTTTTTCTATTTCAATTAAAAAATCAATTGTCCATTCTATTTTTTCTAGTTGTCTACATTTCAAATTGGAACTCAATTCTCTAAGGTTTTATTACAAGGCAGAATCAGTTTCTATCTTCAGCACTCTGCACCGAAAGTGCAAACACATATTATAGAAATAACTACCCAGAATATTGTAAGCTTTGATGGTATCATAAAATTTATTTAAAAATTTTTGTTGCTTATCAATTTTTTTTCTTTTTTTAGGTTATTCTAAGTCGCATCAACACCTTTGTTATTAAAGACACGATTCACAATTAACAAAAATTAACAATAACAGCTTGGTAACTTAGGGGCATGAAACAGTAGGTTTTAACACATTATAATTACAAGATGCTAGCTAGGAATTGAACCCGGGACCTTCCACTTGGCAGGCTAGCACACTAACCACTACATAACAGATGTGATCTAATATAAGATAAAACCCGTAGAAATAAATTGTACAGCCAAATGAACACAAGGCTGTCCAGAATTCTAAAAATGAGAAAATTTTTAAAAACAATCAATCAATTCAGTTATAATTACGCCTTTAGGCTAACCCAATTAGTCAGCTGGTAGAAAGGCGCTATTATTTGTATAAAGTAACACTGGTTGGGCAAGCAACATTATAAGGTGACAAGCTAATAGCCATTCATGAACAAACTCTAGGGGGACTCCCCTGTTCAAACTCACATCAAATATACAGTAAAAAGCAACAATCAAATCGGGTGGTTGTCAATAACATTCAATAATGTACAGTTCCCGATGGCAAATAAAAAAAATTTTTTATTATAATTTTCAGAAGAAGAAAAAGAGGATTATGATCCGGAAGTTCATGAAGACGAAGAAAACGATCATGATGAAGAACGTTACAATGAAGAAGATGGTGACCAAAGCCCATGGGTAAATCTACCTGATTTAGTAATAGAACAGATTTATAACTACTTATCAATGAGAGGACGTTACTATTCATCTATTGTTTGTCGTTCTTGGAATAGAGCATTTTATTTACCGTATTCATGGTCAACATTTATTTTTGATGAAACAACGTTAACCAGAAGAAGATTCAATTATTATTCAGGATGGCAGGTAAACAAAAACTTAATATTAGTTTACACGAGGTTTGTTCAAAAAATAACGGGAATTTTCGTTTTTTGAAAAAAATATTTATTTATTCATCTACATTAATATTATCGCCTTCAAAGTAGTCCCCTTCGCATGCAATACACTTGTGCCAACGCTTTTTCCAATCCTCGAAACACTTCTGAAACTTGATCTTTGTGATAGCTTTTAGCTCTTTCACCAATTTGCTTTTAATGTCATCTATGCTTGTAAAACGACGGCCTTTTAATGTTCTCTTTATTTTTGGAAATAGAAAAAAGTCACATGGAGCCATGTCTGGCGAATATGGAGGCTGGGGCATCGTTACAGTTTTGTTTTTGGCCAAAAATTCACGAACAAGCAATGAAGTGTGAGCAGGTGCATTGTCGTGGTGCAAAAGCCATGAATTGTTTTGCCACAAATCCAGGCGTTTTTTTCGGATTGCTTCACGCAAACGGCGTTGAACTTGTAGGTAGTACTCCTTATTGATTGTTTGACCTTGTGGCATGAATTCATGATGCACTATGTCATTAAAATCGAAGAACACAATGAGCATAACCTTCACATTCGACCGCACTTGTCGAACCTTTTTCGGTCTTGGTGATCCAGAATGCCTCCACTGGGACGATTGAGCCTTAGTTTCGACATCGTATCCGTAAACCTATGTTTCGTCACCTGTTATAACATGTTTGAATAGATCCGCATCGTTGTCGACTTTATTTAGTGACTCCTGAGCAACTTCCATTCCCTGCTGTTTTTGTTCGAAATTCAACAATTTTGGAACAAATTTTGCTGCCACACGTTTCATACCCAAAACATCCGAAAAAATTTCATGGCATGAGCCAATCGATATGCCAACATCATCACTGACTTCTCTGATTGTGATTCGGCGATCGTTCATAACCATTTCTTTCACTTTATTCACGTTTTCATCGGTTGTTGATGTGCTTGGACGTCCGGGTCGTTGGTCATCTTCAACGTTTTCGCGGCCATCTTGGAAACGCTTATACCACTCGTAAATCCTTGTTTTACTCATAGCAGACTCACCATATGCCTTTGTTAACATTTCACACACTTTATTACACTTTAATTTTTCATGCAAAATTTAATACAAATTCTTTGATCCATTTTTTTTAACAAAAAAAAATAGCCGTACTCGAAAAACACGTCTAACCTTAGCGGCTTCCACTTAAGAACTAAGCAATGAATATTGTTGAAAATTTTATCGTACGTCAGGGGCATGTGTACCAACTTAATAAAAAAAAAATTTTTACAATCGAACTATCCAAACCCGCGAAATTAAAAAATTCCCGTTACTTTTTGAACACACCTCGTATATTATACATTTTGAGCATAAAAGTATTGTAACAGTCTATATATACATTACAACAAGCCACATACAACAAAAAAGTTTTTTTTGTACATTGACAGATAAAATTATAATTACAATACATTATTTGCCTTACAGTACCAGGTGATTCAAAGAAATGGGAAATTTTGAAAATTAAATAATTTTATAAAAAATGTTTTTTTTTAATAAATTTATCTTTGTCATAAAAGTAAAAATAATGCCATTTCAAAATACATAGAGTACAATTTATTTCTTGAGGATGACATCTTACAGGTTTACATATTTACGCAAACATTCCTGCAGTCTCTTCATTACATTGTGCATGGTTCGATGTAACATCTCAACAGGAATTTTGCAATTGCTTCTCGGATCTTGGCTTTCAATTCTTCTGTTGTAGCAGGATGATCTGCAGCTTGTGTGGATGACAATGCAAGTCCCGTACTAATATTCTTCGAATACTTGAACTACACGACTGTAGACACACTAATTGACCGATGTGAACTTCTTATGACAGCATCTCGAACAGTTTGGATATTGTCTGGTGTACAAGTGGTTTGCACACGGCCTAGAGATTTCTTTTCATTGCTGAACCAGATTTCTTGAAATTACTTATCCACTTGTTTATTGTATGTGCTGGTAGAAAACGATCGTGGCGTCCTGAATTAAAATGACGGCGGAATTCTCTACGTGTGCCTCCACACTGTCGTTGTTCTTGTAAAAAGCTTTAATCACAAAAGCATGTTGCATACTACTCCAAGTATCTATGATAACTAAATGGCAAGTTGTCATGGACAGGCTGGCGCAAGTTATTCATTGCTAACAATTGCCCAAGGCTACCAACACACATTTCAAAATTTCCCATTTTTTTGAATCACCTGGTAGTTGCAAATTTACCTCATACAAAATTATTAACAAATGTGATTTACGTGTGTTTTTCATTGTTAACAGCACATATTAGACCATCTAAGAACACAGCAATGTTTATCAGCAGTGGGTCGTAACTTCAAAGTTTTAATATTTAAACCAATGACTAATTTTTACAACCTTTATGAATTTATGAACATGGTGTCATATTATGTTGAATTACAAGGAAAAGATAACTGGACAGTTTCTGGTGTCGGTGCAAACATACATACTCTGCAATATATATTTCCATGTAATATGCAAGCAAGGGATGAATCAGAACGTGCCCGACTTTATGGAACTGGAGGTAAGTCTTATGATAATAATTATTAACCCTTCAACTTCGGAATGGTTTCGCATGCTACTGTGAAAGTTCAGATTATCAAAACATGCTCCCAAATAAATTCATTTATCTAATTTCATTACCGATAAAAAATTATGAAAAAATTACAGGTGTTGTCTATAATATGTATGGTTATTTTGAGGAAAAAAATTTAAAAATTGCTTTAGATTTACCTTCGCCAGACAATGCGAACTATTCGCGCGCATAAAAATTTGTAGGTTACTTCATATTTTTTCCTGTAAGTTGCTTAAATTGAAATGTACAATAAAATTGTACGTAACACATTTTGTAGAAGACAGTTTCTTGAATAAAACCATGTTTCACATTACTATTTTGGGTAATTTTTAGCCAACAAATTTCAGTTTGAAATTTGTAACATATTTAGGTTGGTAAATTTTTCTAGAGTGGTTAAACAAAAAATGTTTTTATACCAGTCAATTACTGAATGAAAAAAATACAAGTGTTTTTTGTAATGTACAGTTATTTTGAGTACAAAAATCGCTTTAGATTTACATTCGCTAGATGATGCGAACTATTCACACGCACAAAAATTTGTAGATTACTTCACCTGTAGCCAAAGGGTATAAATACATATTTATTTTTAATATATAAAATACAGTTTTGTCTTTACTGTACACACATCATGGGTTGGACTCTTCTGCAGTTGTAGATAAAGTCAGAATTTCAATATCCAAAATTAAAGGTACTACTTAAAGGAGAACAAAAGAAGAATATCTACCATTATATCTGTTTACAAACTAAATATTAAAACATTATTATTATTACTATTATCCCACTGGGTTGGTCTAGTGGTAAAGTCGTCACCATGAATCAGCTGTTTGGCAGCTGATTTTTGGAGAGAAGGTTCCTGGCTCAAATCCTAGTAAAGGTAGTTACGTTTTTATAGATTTGAATACTAGACAGTGGTTACTGTTGTACTTTGATGGTTAAGTATCAATTAACCATACTCTCTCAGGAATGATCAACCTGAGTCTGTACAAGACTGCACCTCATTTATATGAAATACATACAATCTCATCTCATTGGTTAATGGGGTTGCTTATTGTAATTAAACTGAACAGATTGCAAGGTACATACATTAGGGTAAAAAAATACTATTATACTCTACGAGGGGGTACCCAAAAGTAACCGGAATAGCTTTGCAGTGGGCGGTTGGTTCTTGTGTAGTATGCATTTCTGCCGCATATACGTGTATAGCGCAACTCATTTCGAGTTCAGTGCCACCTGTGTTGTCGACCTGCCCTGTTCTGTTCATTTGCAATGATTGTTTTTGCTAGCGCTGTTTTGTTCTAGTTTCGTTTTTTGTGATGGCAAGTTTAAGTGAACAAGCACATGCTGCTGAAACTGTTTTAATGTTGAAAACAGCTTATAAAGATGACGCTATGCAAAAAAACTCAAGTATACGAGCGATTTGCTCGATTTAAAAATGGCGACATGTCGATTGATGACAAACCTCATTCTGGACGTCCATCAACTGCCTGAATTGACGAAAATGTAGAAAAAATTCAAGAGCTTGTGCTTTCAGACTGTTGACTTACAGTTTGAATATTTTCAGAATATTGCGCAGCAGTGTTTGTCAAAAAAGACCTGATTTGTGGCAGACAGGAGACTGGTTTTTCCACCACGTTAATGCAGCTGCACACACAGTCATCTCTGTTAAACAGTTTTTGGCTAAAAGTGGCATGGTTTTGCTGCCCCATGCACCTTACTTGCCTGACCAGGCTCCGTGCAACTTTTTTTTATTTCCACGCATGAAAAGGAACATGGTTGACACCGATTTGACAACGTTGAAGAGGTCAAGAAAAAAAATGTGCGAGGAGCTGTCAGCTATTTTTAAAGATTACCACAAAAATGTTTTGAACAGTGGAAGCACCAGTGGGACAAACATATTAGTTGTAATGGAGAGTATTTTGAAGGGGATAAGGTTGTTTTGTAAAAACCTCTTGAAAATAAATAACTTTTAAGAAATAATTCCGGTTTCTTTTGGGTACAACCTCGTACAATTATATACAAACACAATGAAGAAAGATCAACAACAACATTGTATACATTGCAACATGCCACTTATAATCATGCATATTGTCACAGACTGTCAAAATAGACATTCCACACGATTAACAATAACTTACAAATTAATTTGGTAAATAATTTTTTTTTTAATGACCTGTATGACATAGTTCGTCATAAAATTTAGGTGTTTCACAACATTTACATTATAATAAGTGCTTGTATTTTGCAGGTAAGTTACTGGCTGCGTTGAAACGATTAATGTCGAATTTAAGTTCATCTCTACGTCACCTTGAATTGATCGATTTAATGTTGGACAGCTCTGAAGCATTGTATCTGCTAGATCAAGTCTGTTATGACTGTGTAAATACATTGGAGACACTTGTTTTAATCAATGCAACAAAGTACATGTGTCCTTTGATTCATGTTGGCGTTTTTCTCAACCTAAGGGTCAGCAAAAAAAAAAATTAAAATTAATAACATTTATTAACGGGTAATTGATTCAATCGTTAATACAAGTTCTTACATTCTCTTGTACAAAATTTACTTTTTCTCTTGTTGTTTAGGTCATCAGCTGAAAAGCTGGTTTGAACCCGTAGAGGTTTTACTAAGTAAAACAAGGAGTGAGGTGGTTTACTATTCCCTTCCTCACTGAGGAAAAGTACACTTATCAGCATGCCGGGCCCTCTGAAAAGCACAAATTTTCCACTCTGCAAATGACACCTTCACTTCATTCACCACAGGGTCTGGCTGTATAATGAAATTCATTACTTTCAAAGGAGATAACTCTGATTAGTGTCTTTTACACTTCTACCTCTTCTGTTCTTAAATGATTCATTCATTTAATTGGCTGACCATGTGATAAGAAACAGAACTATTTATTTACTTTTTCTCTTATTGTTCTTTAAATAGAAATCATTCCCTGTGCATCAATTCTCTAAAGAAAATTATATTAAATTTTGGAGGCTGCATTAACACTACTTAACCCCTCCACAACCTAAAATATTTTCTTGATTCTGTTATCCCAGGGTCTTTTTTTTGTCATGTGGAAGGCTTACGCTTCTCCACAATCCCCACTCCTTCTTTTCTAGCTAGTACGGTATGTACACAAGAAGTATTATTTCCGCTAATGTGTATAGGTGAATGATGCCAAACAGATGCGTGCTGGATGTGTTCATAATTTCTATGTTCAAAGTGATTTATGTCTACACCTGTTTAACCGAACTAACAGCAAGTGTTAATTTATATTACTGATTCACTACTTTTAACTACTTTTATTCATAAATACTTTATTGGTGCCAATTTTAAAAATTGTCATCTATCATTTTCTGATGCCCTTCTGTCTCACCTAGATGTCAGAAACTACAAGAGATAGCAACACATGGTTTTTGGATTCGTAATCTACACAAAAAATTTGTGGGCCTGAATTGGGGGTTTAAGCTGCAAAGCATAAAGATAAGGAAACTGACATACCTTGGACACATCATGAGGGGGCCATAATATAAAATTCTGCATCTCATAATTCAAGGAAAAATCGTTGGTAAACGCTCGGTGGGACGCAAAAGAATATCCTGGTTAAGAAACCTAAGAGACGCGTTTAACTGCTCGTCGCATGACCTTTTCAGAGCAGCAGTAGACAAAGTTCGACTAACCATGATGATAGCCAACCTCCGTAATGGAGAAGGCACCTGAAGAAGAAGAAGAATTGGGTTTGACAGCAAGTGGCCCAAAACTGGAAGTCAAGAAATCAAAGTTGGAATTTAAAAAAAAAAATAGTGTCATTCGATTCCTTTTAAAGAGTAGATACAGAAATCACTAATGAAAAGTCTTTAAAATTCTAAATATCTAGGAATCTCTTACAATAATATTTTCTCTAGAAAAAATTGCCACCAGCCATGAGACACGTCGTCTCATGAAAGGATTTTTTTATTTCAATTTAAATTATGGGGGTTAATTCTCTTCTTTTTAAATTTATTAATTAAAAATGTACAATATCTTAAATTATGTTTTTATAATGATCCACAAAAGTTCAGATACGAAGGGCCAAAGCAGAAATTAGTGATTTAATGTGTTGCAGTTTTTTGAGACTCTATAAAAATGAGCTCAGGAAAGAAATCCTTCATACACCTCAAAGAATACCTGCTGAAGCCTGAGGCTTGAGCATGCTTACAGTACAAAGAATTGTTGAGGAAGCAAAATCATTGTTGTCAACAGGAAATCTGAACCGTCATTTTCTTCTCCAAAAAGATCACATTATTCATCATTCTTTTTTTAACTTAGAATGATTAGCTTTAATTTGTTAGAGGAGTAAAAGGGGAGATCAAATTCTTGTATCTAGAAAACATTTTAAATTTTTAGCCTATGATATTGCACGTTTTTAAACAAAATGTTAGAATATTTTTGTTAAATTGACAAAAGAGATTGAATCTGATTATTTCTATTCTTGTAATTAATAAGTAAATAGATCACCATTCTATAGTAAGAGGTACAGTGGAAAAGAAAGAAAGAAACCAGCCACAAGCCAAGGGATGATGCGCCTCATGGCTGGTAAAAAGCCATAATTGCCTCATGGCAATTTTTAAAAAGGCTTACCTTTGATCGACGGCAAAAACCATTAGTTATTTCTGTACTTGCTCTTTAAGAGGAATCGAATGACACTATTTTTGTTTCCAAATTCCGACTTTTATTTCTTGTTTCCAGTTTTGGGCTCTACTTCCAGTCAAAACCAGAACTTCAAACCCATCTAGGACTACTAACTTTTTGCATAGATTACCAATCTGAAAATTGTTTGTTGCTGTTTCTTATAGTTCCCGACATCTGGGTGTGATGGATGGACATAGAAAAATGATACATGACAATTTTAAAAGTTACCACCAATTAGAAAAGTATAGTATTCTAAGAAATTCTACATTAATGCATTAACCAATAGAAAAAAACATTAATGTATACATCATCACACACACAGCGCCATTTGTTTCACTGAAGGGGAATAACAACCAGAAGAGTACGGATAGACCAACTATCCTCCCACATGACAAAAAAATTGCTCCATGGTATTTATATTGATAAGAAAAAATTATATTATTGTTCTTTTACAAGACAAAACATTCAACTTCCTACCTGTAGCTTACCACATCAAAACCTGTTTTCAATAACTTATTCCTCTAAAGTACACATGATCATGTTTATTTCATAAACAATTTTACTTTTGTTTCAATATACAACAGAATATATTTTTATCTTAATTCCAGACTGAATAAAAATCATCAGTTTTGTAATTATATTTATTTAATAATTTATCTCACAAAAATGCCTTTAATTTTCAGTAATAGAATTTTAAAATAAATTTTTAAGTTTACATAAAATTTATTGTAATACATCCTCAGCTGTTACAGTTTGTTAAAATAATACAAATAGATTTTGAGTAAATATAAATTAAATGTAAAATAAAAATATTTTAATCTTCTAAAAGCATTTTTTAACCTTTTAACAATACCAATCAATAACTATTGCTGAGGTTCATGTTGTACAAGTAATATTATAATTACGTAAAATTTACATAATTATCTGACAATACATAAAGTTTTAAAGTGAGTGCATGAAGCTTACATACAACTAACAGATTTGATGCGTTTATTTATTATTACACTTTGCATGAGTTTCCTTTCTAAAACTAAAACTGCTTTAAAAAATAATTATTGGCAACTAATATTTGTTGAATTTCAAAATGAATTAAAATATCATCAATTTAATTTAAAGACCCATCAGGTTGGTCTAGTGGTAAATGCGCCGCGAGTCAGCTGATTTTCGGAGATGAAGGTTCCTGATTCAAATCCTAGTTAAGGTAGTTACGGATTTGAATACTAGACAGTGGTTAACGGAGTACTTTGATGGTTTGGGTTCAATTAATCATACTCCCTCAGAAATGGTCGGCCTGGGTCTGTATACCTTGGACCATTCGAATGGGCACTAGCAGCTTCGGTGTTTATCTACTCCACTCTTCACCCCTCGCCATGCAACGACGGTACAGTCACTACGCTTTGTTTTCACTGTTATTATTAATAATCGGTCAGACATAATGATGTGACTAATTTGTTTTCAAATATGATTTTCTGTTCATTATATATTCAGATGAATTTGCTTTAGTTAGTTGCATGCGTCTGTAGAGTATAGTTTAGTGAGTTTTTTCTGTTTAGTTCTTGTAATTTATAATTTAAATTTTTACTGGGACAAATTAAATACATATTTTAAAATGAAATAATTATTTGTATGTTTTTATATTGAAATAAGGTTGTAGGCATTTGCGTACTTTAAAATTTTATATTTAACTTTATATTTTATGGATATACTTTATGCGGAACTGTGAGTTCATGTAGAGCAAGAGTTGTGCCAGTTCGAATTGTCCACAGTATACAAGACTACACCTCATTTATACGGCATATTCATCATCCTTATCTTATTAGGTTACGGGGTTGATTATTGTTCTGAATAGAACAGATTGCAACATACACCCATTAGGGATTAAAAAAATAATTATACAAAGACTAGCTGCCCATCCTGACTTTAACTGGATACCTATTTTGTTTTATTTCAATCATTTTTAAATTAGAGTTATAAATGAATCAAAAATAAGATTTTCTGATTTGAAAAAAATTTGATAGATATTTGGACACTTCAGCCAAGTTTCAGCCATCTATGTCGTCCAAAATTTCTTTAAAAAAATTTAGTTTAAGGATTGAACACCATTTTCAACCCCTTAAGAGAAAATTTTTGAAATCGTTGAGTGTTTGAAATTTTTTTATTGTCACTATACGCAACACTCCCCTGAGTTTCAACTACCTTACTCATCCGAAACTTTATACACAATAAATATTGGTTTAAGGGTTGAACAGCATTTTCATCCCCTTAGAGGTACATTTTGTAAATGGTTAAGGAGTACCTAATTTTTGTAGTTAAGCCATAAGTAACATCTCCATCGAGTTTCTCATATCTAGCTTGTCCAGAACTTAGTAAACAGAAAATATCAGTTTAAAGGTTGAACACCCTTATCAACCTCTTAACAGTGGAATGTCAAATTCAATTATGTTTAACTTTTCTGTTTACCCAAAAAGGAATATTTACTCCAAATTTCAGCTTTTTAGCTACTTTCCAAGTAGGAAAATTAATGATAAGTGAGCGAGTCAGTCACTCAGTAAAGGGCTTTCCCATTTATATAAACAGATCCCACCAAGTTTAAAGAGATCAACGAAATGGTCAAAGAATATTAATTAAATCATTAATTATTACCAGTAGAGCATCTTTATTCTTGATAATATTTTATTTAGTTTCAATTATTATTTCACTTAATGAAATAATGTTTGCACGGTCATATTTTTGTTAAGAATAAGCAGGGGATAATAATAGTACACAAAAATGAACTTGGTGTACTACATAAAATTTACTGTCACCAAATTGTGATAATAAATAGTGGTGTTCCATAACCTTATTACAGCTGGTGGCCCAAAATAGGGCCAAGCCAGTATGAATGTTTCCTAAAGCATTACAAAGCTTTGAATGATAATCGTCAAAATGGAACACAAAATTTCCTTTACCGAATTCCTTATTATTAATAATTAGTTACTATTACTGTAATAAACGTACATAATTAGTATTTTCTTAAAATTTAAATTACACAATCTGCAGAATGCAATAAATGTAACAGTCAAAGACGACTTTAGCCTAAGCGGGGCAAATTTTTTTTTGGGGGCATTTCTGGGAGAGGTGAAATACCCCTTCCTCTACCACCGTTTTAGGTCATAAAGGGCGAGGCTGGGATGACAGCACCCATCACTCGCCCCTAAGGGCGGAACTGTCAAAAATTCATTTTTTCCAAAAACTAAATATTGTTTTAAGTTGAACAGAGGTTAACTTAATAAAAATAAAATGTAAAATTAAAAAACTTGTTATTTTTAATTTTTTAAAATTCAGTTTAGATTAACCTGCTGTCCAACATGCGGAGTCTGGATTAATGCGATTCTATTGTGATAGTATTTGTTATCAGAGAACATACATTTCAGAACCATCCAACTTTTTTGTTTGTTTTTCAAAGATATTTTTTATGTGTAACCTCGAATTTAAGCAATTAAAAGCTTGAATGGGACACACGTTAAATTAGTATTCATGGTATTTTAGTCAGGTGGTTACTTTAGCAAGATGTTAGTCCAAAACATGTTGCTTAACATTAAAACTTAAAGCAGAGTTATGTATTTGTAATCTTTAAATTTTTGCGGGAGCGGGCCCTGGGACGATTGCCCCACTCGCCCCTGCCTAGGGCCAGCTCTAATAACAGTTCACAATGCAACAAAAACTTGACTAAACTACATCCAGTGTAATTGAAATCGAAAATTTTTTATTTTGAATGAAAATAAAACTAGATTACTTGTTTTTCAACTGAAATGAAACTATTTTTTAATTTATGCTTAAAAAATAATTTTTATTTATTCACCTTTTTTATAGTGAATTTTTATTTATTTCAGTCATTATCAATAAGTCCACAAAATTTAGGGGACGATGTTATTTATTTACTAAGTGAAACAAGATTAGAAGATCTAAATATAATACAAAATCGTTATACACCACTTGATGTAATACCAGTTAATCCAAAAAGTTGGCGAGCCTGTCGTAAAAGAAACAATACGATTGCTGTACATTTGAAAGTTGAATCTAAAAGAGATCGTCAACTATTATGGCAAGAAGAAGCTCCAGTACATACCGTTATTTTTTCGTCACCACAGTGCAAGGTAAATTTAAATAAATTTAAATAATTTAAAGTAAAGTCAGCAACTTACAATACAATATCATTAATGGCCGCCCCTGTGGCGTAGTGGCTAGGTAACTAGCCTGTAAAGCGATTCCCAGCTAGTGTCTGGAAATTTAAACACGTTAAACTCACCGTTAATGTACCAAAACCGACAGGATTTGCTAATAACCAAGCTGTCGATGCGACAGTTTAAATAACTAAAAAAACAACAATTGTGATTTTTTTAACAATGTGTACTTTTTTATTAACAATCTGATTAATCATTTATCACATTGTTAATAAAAAAATTTTCTGAATGTCAGTTTAAATCTTTATTAACGAATAATTCAATTTAATAATACTGCTAACACACAAAAACTCAATAAAGCTTCAATAAGACTGAAATTTTTCAGTATTTTCTGCATGATTGAAAGTGGGTACTACGTGATGTCAGGAGATTGTTGTGGGTGTTTCACTGACCTCATGTCATCAGACTTTTCTGTGGGGTTGGATTAAGTCAACTGTTCATTGAAAGTGTATTGATACACAAGACGACTAAGGAATTGAATAATAGAAGCTACAGATATTTTTAATAATACTCCAGCTGTAATGATTCGCTCTAGTAAAGAATGGATTCGTCAAGCAAAATTTGCTAATTTAAAATCCAAACAAGGCTCATTTTGAGCAACTTTGTTGTTAAAAAATAACAATATATTCTTTTAATTTAATTTTTCATTGTTTTTAGATTTGTAATAAAAGAAGTTGATAAACTTCTACTGTCAACCTATGAAAACTTATTTTAATCTGGTTTTGTTATCAATAAAAGTCAAATGTTAATATCGAGTATTTATTTTTCACTTACTTAATTTACATCAATCTTCTGAGAATTAAATTTTCAACGTGTTGAATTAAAATAATAATGACTTAACAAAGCTATTTTACATTAAATGTAAAACAGCACTATGTCCTGTCACTAATTTTAGTGTTTTATTTCAGATATTTTTAAAACTGGTGTGTGTGTGTGTGTGTGTGTGTGTGTGTGTGTGTATGCATGAGCACGCGGACGTGCAAACAAAAAAAGATAAAATAAATGTCTTACCTACACATTATTGTATATTTTGTTGCAGCTTCAAGCGGAAACAATAAGCAGATGTGTTGATTTATATGGACAACAATTAGAAGTATTTGGTCACTTAGGAATCCCTCGATATCACCAAGCCAAGTCTTTCAATGAACGCCATGATCCATTTTTACTATTATTATGTCGGAATTGTCCAAATCTTCATACACTTGTAAGTACTGCAAAGAAAAAATAATATTATTCTAAAAAAACTCCAATAAGACGTAAACTGTTATTTAGAACTAATATACAAGATATAACTTTTCATATGGGTCAAAATTGAAAAATGATCAGATATCTAATTTTGTAATATTCTGTCATGGTATTTGGTAGGAACTCTGCACGCCAAATATTAACCATACTATATTATCAACTACTCCCCTCTTACATGATTTAGTCAAGTATGATTGGAATAACTGCGGTCTAATCAGATTTTTAAAATGTATTCATGTGAAAAGTATGTGAATGGTACACCTGATGCTGTGTACCAGCATTGCATTTGCTAAATATGCAGTGCACTGGTTCAGTACAGTAAAATAAATATCTTTCAAATACACTAAATGCTTTTCGCACATCAAGCAGGTGAAATGTTAAAAATTATTTGCAATCAATCTCGTAGTTCCACGGGTACAAAAGATAGTTCTTTTTCTTATCATATGGTCAGCCAATTATATGGCTGAAGCATTAAAGAACAGAAGAGGTAGAGATGTAAAAGACACTAGTCAGTTATCTCCTCTGAGAGTAATGAATTTCATTATACAGCCAGACACTGCGATGAATGATGTGAAGGTCATTTGCAGGATGGAAAGTCGATGCTTTTTGGAGCACCTGGTACGGTGATAAGCATATGTTTCAACTCAGCGAGGAAGGGAAGGTAAACTACCTCACTCCTCGTTTTACTTAGTAAAGCCTCTATAGGTTCAAATAAGCCTCTCGGCTGATGACCTAAACAACAAATTAAATGCTGCAATTTGCGTAAAGCTAAGAAAAAACATTGTAGATCACATAGTTTCGACACAATTTTATAAAAATTGTGTGCGTAACACTGTAAACACAATTTTCAATACAATATTTGTTTTTCCAGGTTATCAGAGAACGTGTATCAACAGCTACTATATTATTAATAGCCAGTACCGGTAAAAATTTAAAACATTTTTATGTAAGAAAAAATGCAGTTATATTACGAAGAGATTGGCCGAAAAATCCAGAATGGCCAGATGAATTTTATATCTGGTTGAAAAAATCATCTGGGTCTTATGAACGAACTGAGAAAGAAGTATCAATACTGCTTGGATATCGTTGGACAATGTTGACCGATAAAGAATTTAAAAGGATATTACCACATATATTTCCAACAACTGTTTAAAAAATATTAATAAATTTTCTTTTCTATCTACTGTGATCATTTTTTAATAAAATTATACTGAGAAATAACATACGCTTTGAGTTTATTTTCAGACAGCATTGACTCATAATTTTAGCTATCATTTTAGAAACAAATTCACAATGCCTGAAGTATGATTAACATCAGTTTGGTTATAAAATTATGAAATCAAATTTGAAACATTTTGTTGTTTCAAGCAGTTGATATAAAGTAGAGTCGAATTGACCCCTTTTCAGCAATTTAAATTTAGGAAACGGATGGAAGTTCAGCAGGGGCTACATTGTGAACAGGAGGTGTGGAAGCACAGAAATTTGGTATTTGGCCAAAAATTCTATAACTGAGAATTCATGACGAGACAATAAGTGCATTGCTATGGAGGACCAAATTATATATTCTTCCCAGAATCCAGGCTTTTCTTCAATATGTTTCCATGCAAAATCTGAAAGACAATTTTATAGTATTCCTGGTTGACTGTCCTTTCTATCAGAACAAATTTGTGATACACAATACCAGTAGAATCAAACAAAAAGAAAACTGCTGACATTTTCATATTGAATTGACTTGGTTGCACTTTTTTCGGAGACAACTTTTTTGTTGTGGAGACACTTCCATTGTAATGACTGCATCTTTTTTTCTGGGTCATAACCATAAACCCATGTTGTCCCCATTGATTACCCTATTTAACAATTCTGAGTCAGTTTTCGCGTGATAAATTCTTGGAATACTTTACGTTGGTCAGACAATCATTTTAGACACTCAACGCATGTTCAAATCTTTACTTAAATTGACTGAACCACATAAAAACTAAAATTCAGTGCCTCAGAGAATGGTTTTTGAAATGGTCACACCAGGGTCATCTTTGATTGGTAAGCAGCCATCTTTAAATTTTTTGAGCCAGATAAAAACATTTGATTGCTGACATTTATCCCTGAAAGCTGTTTTTAAGAGTTCATAAGTCTCAAAACCTGATTTTCCGGTTTTGAAATAAAATTTGACAAACTTGTCGTTCCATTTTCCATCCATTATGCAAAATCAATAATCCATTCAGATCCGATCACAAGATCTCACTCACCAGGATGCCACACATACCAGAACTAAGATGTTGCAGTAATTATTTTAAGAACAAAATAAGGCTTACACTTCCACAACAATGGGAAAACCTAGGTTTACCCGTGGAAGTGAAAGAAGCCCTTCCTACAGAACAGTAATGGCACCTGTCTTGACATTTTCCAATCATACTTTTTACATGTATACCATGCTACCCAACATATCTGGGGTATAGGGAAATTAACATGGGACAATGTACTGCCAACATTAATCTTATAATATTGTATAATCTTACTTTTATTACTCCCGTCGTTAGGAAACAAAATAAAATGAGTCTACAAAAGATTTGAATAGCTAATAATGTAATTATTAATAAATTAAAATAAAAACTAAAATTCAGTGCCTCAGAGAATGGTTTTTGAAATGGTCACACCAGGGTCATCTTTGATTGGTAAGCAGCCATCTTTAAATTTTTTGAGCCAGATAAAAACATTTGATTGCTGACATTTATCCCTGAAAGCTGTTTTTAAGAGTTCATAAGTCTCAAAACCTTTTTACATAATAAAAAACATTTGAAATTATAATTGTAATTTTTAATTCAACAGAATATAACTAACTTATAAAGTTTATTATTTAATTAAGTTAACAAATTAAGTGTTAAGTTAAATTATTTAGTTAAACAAAAATTTAAAAAATGTAAATACTGTGTGGGATTCGAACTCACAGCCTCTTGTATAGTAATATCAAAAATTAAAATGAATTGACTACTTTACATGCTCAGCTAATGTTTAGACAACAATAGAAAAATTTTTTTTTTATTAAAGTACCATGCTATATCAAAATTTCTATTTCATATAATGAATTTATATAATAATTTCACCAACCTTCTTTTTAAACTGCGTCACCTTTATTTTCATTCTTACTTACACGTGTTTCGGTGGATCCACCATCATCAGAGTAAATAAAAAAATTGAAACCAAAAAAATTTTTATCTCGCTTATTTAAAATTTACAGAAGATTATACATCTTCAGTCATTTGTATAAAACTTACACAATTTTTATACAAATTGTAATAAAATGAGTTTTATACAAATGACTGAAGATGTATAATCTTCTGTAAATTTTAAATAAGCGAGATAAAATTTTTTTTGGTTTCAATATTTTTATTTACTCTGATGGTGGTGGATCCACCGAAACACGTGTAAGAATAAAAATAAGTTTTTTTTTTAACCCCTGACTGTTCTGCAATTACTGCTAATGCAGACGGTGAAGGATGAAATGATTTTTTTGTAACATATGAAAATACGCCGTGCCTGAATGGGATTCGAACCCAAGACCGCATGGTGAGAGGCGAGCACGTTACCAACTGCGCCAATGCGGCCGGCAGTAAAAATAAAGGTGACACAGTTTAAAAAGAAGGTTGGTGAAATTATATATAAATTCATAATATGAAATAGAAATAATTTCAAACTGCAGGATGCATTATAAAGATTTATTTTTGAATGAATATATCAAAATTGAGTAACATTTTTGCCTTTATTTATCAATAATTAAATTATTAGCTATTAAAATCTTTTGTAGACTCAGTTTTATTCCGTTTCCTAACGACTGGAATAATAAAAGTAAGATTACACCCTTAAAATAAGATTAATGTTGACAGTACATTGTCCAATTTTAATTTCCGTATGGATCAGATTAGTTGGAAAGCACGGTATAAAAATCAATAAAAAAGAGGATAAATCAATTGAAATAAAAATAAACAGAACCATTCAATGAAACTGTTTTGTATAATTATTTACAAATCGTTTCATAATAATTTACCAATTTTTTTGAATGATATTTTTACAATATTATGTATCTATGACAACAACCAACAATATAATTACGTACAAATAATACAGGTATAATATTAAAACACATGTATATGAGTAAAAATTTAACAATATATAAAAGTAGTTTTATAGTGAAAAACTATAACTATTGCAGCAATAAAAAGTAGTAAGCGAGATATTATTGCATTATCCTAACAGGTCTCTCGCTGTGACCACTTTACTTTAATTACAAAAACCTTACACCAATTTCCTTTTATTAAAGCAAAAGTATGATAGAATACTGTGCATAATTAAAGCATTACTTAATTGATTTAATTAATATTAATATATTATAATAATGATAGCATGTGGGTAAGTCCTGGACAATCTAGTGTAGTATAAACATTTTAATTAATATACAAGATTATTTTTTTATTGAATCACTGTTTGTATAATAAGACCTTGGTTAAATTGTTTTAATTATTTTTTTTTTAGTTTTATGTAAAGTTGCATCAACAGCTTGGTTATTAGCGAATTTGTTCGGTAATGAAACAGTGGGTTTTAATTAAAGAACATTTCCACACCCCGGCTGGGAATCGAACCCAGGATCTACGTATTGCAGGCTAGCTTGCTACCACTACTCTACGAAGATGGGTAAATTTCAAAATTTATTATGTTTTAAGTTACTCTGAAACACACTAGTTTACTTCTGAAATTTAAAAGACTGTTGTGGGAATTAAAGTTTACAATTTCTGTTATAAATAAATATTGAATCTATAGTGCAACATTTAGTAACAGCAATATACATTTTTTTAATACACAAACAATGCATTAGTTCAATTTTTTTTTTTTTTGAGTGTTGATCCCTATATAAGCCTTGGCTTGTGCATACAGCACAAACAATTCCAGACCTGATCGATAATAGAACCTGGAACTCCAGCATAGAAGCCAGTTGCACTGACCACTTCACCAACATATTTTAAATAAAAACATTTTAAGATTAAGGTGGTTTACCTTGATGAATGTCATATTTTTTAAAATATAACTGTACTTTACAGACTTAATTGTTTATGTTATTGTTTGTTAGGTTTTAGAACATTCTATTTAGAACTTTCTAGAAGGCTAGCATAACAACCTATATAATTAAGTATGTACAACTATGTACACATGAATTGTTGATCAGATATGTTCAAAAACTTGAGTTGAAAGTTTTTTTTTTAATCTATAATGTGTGTACGTAGCAATCTGTTCAACTCAGAACAATACACAACCTCATGACCCAACGAGATAAGGATGATGCGTATGACATGTAAATGAGGTGTAGTCTTGTACAGACCCAGGCCAACCATTCCTGAGAGAGTATGGTTAATTGAACCCCAACCATCAAAGTACACCAGTAACCACAGTCTAATATTGAAATCCGTCTAAAAGTAACTACCGTTACTAGGATTTGAACCAGGAATCTTCATCTCTGAAAATCAGCTGTTAAACAGCTGACTCACGGTCGACGACTTTACCTCTAGACCAACCCGGTGGGTCAAGTTGTAAAGTTAAAAAAGGTTTGTGTTCAGAGTTAGATGTCTCATTATTTTTAAAATGAATCGCACTTCTGAAGTTAACCTACAAGATGGAGGAGAGGCATCTGAAAGTCTGGAGGAATTACTGAGGGGTAAAATACATGAGATCTCTGTTAAATGGTCCATCCAGTAGAATGATGAGACTTCTCTTGAATTTTTAATGTTACTAGATGAAGAATACTGGTTTTTTTTTAGTTTTATGTTTGACAATTTTGCACATAAATGCTTATGAAAGGTATTAGATGAAAATTAGGGATGGTAATGATAGACCTGACTGGGAATCTAACCCAAGACTTAAGGTGTAGAAGTCACTTAGACTAACCACTATACCAATGGACCGGTTACAAGTTGAGGAAACAATTTCACATTATGTTACAGTGAGATGAGGGATGAGTATCTGCGGTGACATCTCAGCAGCTTGGGCATCGACACACTCGTGTATTCTTTCTGCCACAGTAGACACCGGTTGTGTAGATATTGTAGACTAGAGAAAGGAAAAGCAGTCTGACTAACCTTAACTCAAAACAACTGGTCTAGGTGTTGCTGGTTTTGTAGAAAATTTACCTATCAGCCATACAGACTGAATCAAGGTGAATGTGTGACAGAAGAATGGGTTCTTGGGGTCTCCATATAACAGACTCTTTCCCCATTCCTAATTTAATCAAAGCTTTATCTTACAAGTGATTTCCTCATTGTTTAACTTATGTAGATCTTCATTCTAACACTATACAATTTTTTTGCAGTTAGTCATAATTTTAGAGTTCACAATTTTTTTCAATTTTCAGAGAAAAATCACTGAAAAAAGTCAGATAATTCATTTTGACTTCAAAGCAACTTTTAAATTGGCAACAGTGTGAAAATAAACCTGTAAAAATAAATTATTCCCACAATTTTTTAAAAACCACATCTGCTTGCAATTACAAATAAAGATTAGCAATAATAATATTAAGTATAAAAAAAAATAAAAAATAAAATAAAATAAAAGAAAAAATAAAATTAAGGTATCAGGTAATGAATTACTTCAATACAATTATTTAAACTAAATTGTACAAGTAGATTGAGTTCAACTCATAGGTCCTATTATGCATATCCCCAAATCCCTTTAAAGCTATTTCCAAAATAATATAAAAAATAAAGTCACATATTTACAATATTCTGATGAAATATTACTTTTTCTGGTGGTAATTACATTATTTATTTTTATTTCATATTTAAAAAATAAGATTAAATTATAAATTTATAATCAAAATTTTTGTTCTAAAACTAAACACATTTTGCAAAGTCATGTCAAATTATATGGCACATATTTTTTTCAATTAAAATCTGACAGATATTTATATTATTCCGTCATAACATAAGAAAAGTCTTTAAAAAAAATATTTAAAATAAAATAATGTACAAAATATAAAATTCAAAAATTTGGTAACATTTATATAAAAAATATTTTCAAACTGTACACTTTAGATATAAAAAATAATATACAAAAATAAAATAATAAAAACATTGTTTTTCACTCATCAATGCCCAATGAAGATAAATACTTCAAAAAAAAAAAACATTTCAGATTTATGATAGTTATAAAATTATTTTAGGTATGTTTTTATGAAATATAACAATTATTTTTTCTATGACAATTCAGGTTCAATTCCCAATCATGTCTGGGATTTTTCTGTTACTCATTTTTGTTACCATTCACAGATTGCATTACCCTAAAATGCAGATAAAAAAAGATAAAATTTTTAATCTTTAAGAATGCCTAAATTACAACAAATAGTAATCATAATTTCTGCAACAAGTAATCATTAGTTGTATTATCCTATAGGAATACGGATATGTTATGCTTAGAGAAAAATACCAACTGTTGCAGTTGATTATAAAGAGGGAAAACAGGAGGAAGAAGCATAAGAAAACAAAGGAAATGGTTAAAAATCCAGTTAAGACTATTACTACTATTGCTATTCCTCTAAGGAATTATTTAGTGCAATAGTGTCAAAAGTAAGAATTTCTGTTATGACAGCCAATCTCTTATAGGACATGGCACCCAAAAGGAGAAATCTCTTTTTGTACTTTCTATTCATTTATTTTTTTGGCATGATGATGCCTACATAATCCCTGGCTTATGTATAATTAATGATATAAGGTGATACAATTACTGATTGAGAATCGAATCCGAACCTGATGCAGAAGCAAATTGCGTTCACCACTATACCAATAAGTCAACCAAATATCAAACAATTTCATTGAAAATTAGTTACTGAGATTTGAGATCATTTCTGACTTCATACAAGACATTTTTCTAGAAAAATATATTTAATAACCAGACCTGACTGGGATTTGAACCTGGGACCCTGGTATCGAAACCATTTGCACTGATGACTACAACAATGGGCCAGCCAATTACTTCACGGTCACAGATTTTAATGATACACAACCAAAATAAAATTTAACTCAATCTCTACGTAGAAAATTGTTCTTAATTGTTAAGTTAAAATGGTTGGATAATATTTAATAGAGCGACCATCTGACAGTCGCACATGAACAAACACCACTGAGTATCCATGTTCAAGTTTATAGCAAATGAAGTATTATCATGCCAGATGATAAATAAAAATAATTTAATATTTAAACTGATTATGGATAATTAATTTGTGTATATGTTTACTCGCATCAACTGGAGAGAGACTTTTGACGTATAAATCTACTTTTAAAAACACCAAAAATTTTTAAAATCTGTTAATTCAGTATTATGTACTAATTAAGCTTAAAATGTAATTGTAATAAATTGTTCTAGTTAAAAATTATTGTCGAGATGGAAAGATTTCTAGTGCTTAATTTTAACGTAGAAAAAATATAAATGTATTTATTAACCTTACATTCGAGCACTACCAGTCAATACAATACTTTTATTGTACATGAGAATTCCTACAATGAAACTGATCTACTAAAACATTTAAATTGTGCGCATACTTAATTGTGCCTTTTCATAAACTTTTTATCAAAAAATTTTAATCACTAGTAAACTTGTATTAAAGTTCAATAATTACAGTGCAATGAAATGTTCTTTTGTTTTAAGTGCATTATAAATTACAGTAATTTAACAAAATAAGGCAAGAATATTTAAATATCTGTTGATATAAATAAAATGTAGTCCAAATACATATTATAAAAATACATTTAAAAATGTAAATAAGACACATTTTTTCAGTATTGAAATAATTGTTTTCAGAAAATATCGTTCATAAACTCTGAAAATAAGTATAGGATTATGTAAACTTTGGAAAATTTGATGATGTATCCTCACGTTATCACAAAAATTGTCGTAACCTAGAACAAAAATTAAAAATAATATTAAAGATCAAATTTAAATTATTGTTATTTACATTAGCTGTTGTTGTTTAGGTCAACAGCCGAAAGGCTGGTTTGAACCTCTAGAGGTTTTACTAAGTAAAAATGAGGATTAAGGTGGTTTACCATTGCCTTCCTCACTGAGTTGAAAGAATATGCTTATCAGCATGCCAGGCCCTCCGAAAAGCACTCACTTTCCACCCTGCAAATGACACTTTCGCTTCATTCACCACAGGGTCTGACTGCATAGTGAAATTCATTACTCTCAGAGGAGATAACTCTGACTAGTGTCCTTTACACCTCTACCTCTTCTGTTCTTAAATAGTTCAGTCATATAAGTGGCTGACTATGTGTTAAGAAACAGAACTATTTTTTTTTAGCCCTGGACCAAACAGATAGAGTACAATTAAAATAACACTCCACCTGCCCGTTTTGGGCATTTACATTAGCTAATTCAAAAATAAATCTTTATATTGCATCCTGCAGCTTTAAATCAATTCTCTTTTATACAATAAAAATTTCACCCACATTTTCAGTCTTCATTCTTGTTATCTACTACACATATTTCGGTGGATCCACCTTCATCAGAATAAAATGAAATATCAAGTGAAACTTTAAAATATTCTTTTTAACCTACATACGATGTTGCATCTTCAGTCATCTAAATAAAACTGTTCAGTTATTCTAATCTATCCTTTTTCATATTTATTATAGAAGGCAGCAACACTCAATAACACTTCATCATCCTTAAATTTGATATTTTCATTTAAAATGTCCTGCCTTTGCTCCTTCAAATATCTATACATATGGACATCTCATATTTTTTAATCTTATTCTTATTTTCTTTTTTTTCTTTTTTTTTTAGGCCCTCATTGGAGCAAAATTAATCGATTTATAGAAGATCCCTAGTTATTCCTCTTATTTGCCCAGTAGTTCTTCATCCTCTGCGACACTCTCGCCCTATCCTCCACAGTCCAATGTCCGTTTGTCTGCCTTTTAGGTACTTCTGGAAATTTCGTGTTTGGATTTTTGATCTTATATCCTTCTTCTCTGTTCAAAATCTGTGTCTCTGAGATATCCAGGTCCTGCAGATCCTGTTGAACTTCCTCAAACCAGGCGTACTTGACTTTGGTTCTCAAAAAGAAATCCAGTACCTGTCTGGTAAATCTGGATTCTGGCAGTCTCCTAAGATGTCCAAAGAACCCAACTCTTCTCTTCCTCATTATCTCGGAAATCTCCTCATTTTCCCTGTATAGAACCGAATTTGGCAACAACCTATACTCATTGTCTACTCTGTGCTTTTTGTTTATTATTGTTCTGAGGATTCTTCTCTCTGTCTTTCTAAGGTCCTCCATCTTCCCACAGTGCCTCAACCTGCCCAAAGTCTCACACGCATACATTACCACAGACTTCGTGACCGTATTGTAGTGCCTCAATTTGGATTTTATGGACATTGACTTCCTCTTATAGGTGGACCATGTCAGTCTTTGAGCTCCCTTGAGTTTGTTAACTCTTGATTCCATGTTTATTTTTTCGTTTAGATTATATGTGATCACCTCTCCCAAATACTTAAATTTTTTAACTATCCTTATTTTGTGATTGGTTGCCTCCAGATATCTTGGTGTTTCTGTATTTGTGGACATTATTTCTGTCTTCTCAAAGGAGATTCGCATACCAACTCCTGCTGCAATTGTCTGCAGTGATTCTATCTGTTCTTTTGCGTTTTCCCAGTCATTGGAGAAAATTGCCAGGTCGTCGGCAAAGGCTAGGCAGCCCACTTTGATTTTCGTCCCAATTTTCACGCATTTGCAGGTCTTCTTCCATTCTCGAACAATTTTTTCCAAGATGCAGTTAAATAGTAATGGCGAGAGGCCATCTCCCTGCCTTAGTCCAGTAATCACCTCAAATGGCCGTGAAGTCTCTCCTCGGAATTTCACTTTGGATTTTGTGTTCGAAATTGTCTTTTCAATTAAGTTTATTAATTTTTGTGCAAGTCCAAACTCTTTTAGTGTTTTTAGTAGAGACTCCCTTATTTTCTTTATTACACTGTTCTATATTGAAATGTTTGTCTGAAGGTGGATCCATTGAAACTTGTCTAAACAGATAATAAACATTAAGGCAGCTGAAAAGATTACTGAAATTTATATTATATAAAATAAAATACACCAGCTAAGTTCCCAAAATTCAGCCTATTTTGTTATTACTTCATGATTACATCTCTTCGAATTCTTCTTTTTTCAAATTTAACTTGCATCAATTTTAAGGTCAATATTACTCTGGGATAATGAACATACAAACAAAAAATAAATAAATTTCTTTCAAAATCTAGACACTCTGCTAGTTACAGGGCTATAAAAAAATAATTCTGTTTCTTCTCTTATGCAAATATAGATGATGACTGAAGAATCCAAAAGGCAAAAAATAAAAAAAAATAAATATAGTAATCTTATCTGAAAGTAAATATTCTTTAAGAGAACTGGAAAAATTATCAACCAAGTACTGAGGTCACTCACAAACTATTTTTTCATTTGTACTTTGTAGAAATTTGTATTTTGTAGAATTTTCTACATTGCTTTGTTTACAGCTGTAACCTAAATAATAGTGGCTCTGTGATATCACCATAAAGAATGTATAATACCATACCTTCATGCTTCCCTGTGATGTGAAAATTGACTCATGTTGAATATTTTGTAACTTCGTCAAATATTTACAGAAATTTAAATAAAAAAATAACATTTATTCCAGTAAACTGGAATTTAAGCCTGTTATAGTAAAAAATCTAAAGTAAACACAAAAAATATCAAGGATAAAAATTTTGCTTGCCTTAACGCAAAGAATTATGAAGCGATTTTTTTGAAATTATACTCAAAAGGCATGTATGTATTATATGAATCAATTGTAATTTTTTCAGAATTTTTCATCAGTAATGACGTTAGATAAAACAGTTGTTTTGAGAGCGCGTTTTGATTTTTGCAATTCTTCTGTTATACGAGAAACAGTCCGTTTCGTAAAGTTTAAAATGTAATATTTACTTCAATCTGAATGCTGCTTAGTAATATTGTATATTGTAGCTGGGCCATTATAAGAGCAGTTAAATATAATAAAATATTAAATAAATAAATAAATACAGTCATCTAAAATCAAATTTAGAAACAATTTAAATCAATAAAAAATATACCTGTAGTAAAATTAAAGCTGTAAAAAAATTTTATGTCCGAAGATGTGAAACAGCTTTTTCTAACACTTCTTTCCGAATACGTGGATAATCACTGTTCAACTGTAATACAGAGTGGCAAGTTGTAATAGCTTCAGCATAACGTTTTCCTTTCACCAAATTAAACGCTAATTTAAAACCAAGACTGGGATCATTTTCACCACCCAATTTCCAAGCCAACTGGTACTGATTACCCGCTTCCACTAGAAAACGAAAGAAGAAACACACTTTAAATGATTACTTCTAGTAATTAATGTTTCTCAACATTAATTAATTTAAATCTCAATAACACCACATTTTGCACGGATTGAAAAAAGAATCTTCTGTTACAGAAATGTTAAAAGTAACAATTTTTACCAAAAATGACATTACGAAAATATATTGCTTTGTACATAGATTCTTCTTCTCTTCTTATTGTAACTATTCAGTTCAGATGTTGGTGATCATCATAACTATTTTGACTTTATTAGGTGCAGTCCGGAACAATGCTGTGGAGCTCTTACTGAACCCGGTCCTTGGTGAGCTAAGAAAATTCTTCTTCTACCAGGATTCCTCTTTCTCTCTATCTTTCCCAGCAGAATGCACTACATATATAACATAACGTCTTTGATTTCTCATGCTCAAAGTACTGCTGCTTACAACACTTAACAATTTTGACCAATTCCAGACCCTTGTTCATCTCAAAAAAATGTCAACATTAGTGACTTTCTGCGTTCACGGAATTCTCAACATAAAATGTCAGCTGTGTAAAGATTACTCATCTAAAAAGCATATAAACTGAGAAGTATGACTTTATAAAATATTTATTGCAGAAACATCACAAGCGCTGTACATATCCGTCATTATTAGATTAAACCACCTACACCTTATCATTTTAAATTAATAAAATAACAATTCCACTCACTATATTTTTGATCTTTTTCTGCAATAAGTCCAAGAAGTTCATGTGCGCGATGACAAGCTTGATTGTGCATTAAAACTCGACGAAGTAATTCATTGGCTTGATCATGTTTACCAGCTTGTATATGAAGGTCAGCAAGAAGTAACCAACACCTCTCTAAATATTCAGCCTCTTCAAATTGCCATGGTGTTTTAGCAACTCTTTTTAACACATTACGTGCCCTTGGTGTCTGTTTCTGTTGAATATAACCAGTAGCTAAACCTAAAGTAGCTCCAACTCTGTTAGAAAACAAAAACAAAATACATGAATAAAAAAATAGTAATGCACTAAAGGAAGAGTCTGCCTTCAAAAAAACTTTCTCCGATGTCAGCTTAATAAAATAATTTTATTTTTTAACAAAAGTTCCTTACTTTAGCGACAGTTTCATAAAAAAATCCTTAATTCTACCATCCACTTTATAAAAATGGACATAACGTCCTTCCAATGGTAAACTCGCAAATGTAAAAATTTTGTGAAAATGCGTTTGTTAGTGGATGCTGATGTATACAATCCAACGCATGTTGTAGTAAACTCGTGAATATGTATCTTGTTTGGTTAAGGAGATACAGTCTTTGTAAAGTTCCGAAAATACACGAAGTGTGTTAAAGAAGAAAGCACTGAATTTGTTTTTTGCTCTCCTGTAAAACTAAGAATTTGCACATTCACGAGTTTACCATTGGATGGATAATAAGTGAAAAATCAATTAAAAAACGTTTTGCTGTAATTTGACCAAATTACATGAAACTAAAATTAAAAGAAAAGATAAAATTTCCCTTAGAGCACTGACTATGGGCAAAACAATTGCTTCAACAATGAGAACTTATGATTATTTTTTTTTAAGTAATATCTGAAAACTAAACGGGTTTAAATTAATTTTAATTTTTAAAAATACTTAAAAATTAATACAGGACCTGATTTTAAATTCTGAGTGTTCTAAAAAAATATTATTAAAAATTGAAAGAAATTAGAAAACCTCGACTGGACTCTAATCACTTCTTTAATACAATAAAATAATAGAAAATAAACAATAACTTAAAATTAACTCACCTTAGTGTCTCCTGGGAAGCAAGTGAGGTAAGATCATTCATTGCTTTATCGATATCAGACTTATCTTTTGACGTAAGTAAAAATAAATCAGTTAACAATCTAACGTTACTCTCTTCATCGGCAGAATGTGGTTTCATTTCTTTTAACAAACGCATAGCAGTAGATCCACCTTCATTTCCAGAAAGACAAATCTCAACCTATTTAAAGAAATAATTAATTAAAGATAAATTTTTAATTAAAACATTTTTTTACAGATTTAAATGATATTGAAAAGTTTGATAAACAAATTGATAAAACAACCATTTAAGGGTTTCAACAGATCAAAATGTAGTAAACTCAGAGCGGTTATTAATAACCCAATATATAATATTCAGGGAGGTTGTTAACTAATCAAACAAATCTCTCTTATTAAAATATAATCATTAGAAAATATTCTCAGAATTCATAAATTTAGGAACACTTACATAAATAAATATGTTCCAAAAGATTGAAAAGAATCAAATTAAATTTCAAAATGACCATAAAAATAAAAAGAACTTTCAAGCTACTAGAATATTTATTCAGTAATGGTTAGGAACTTAACAGAAATGGTCATGCTATGGAGATAAAAATGGTTATGCTATGAAAAACAGGGCAGGTTAGAGATGAGAACAGGTAGGAGTAGTGGAAAAACTTATCAGATACACTGATGATACAGTGTTGTGCAGATAGTCTGGATGGACTCCACTCCTGGTCAACATAGTGTCTTAAGAAGAGTCAAGAATGACATGCAACCATGCTATATGTCAACGATAAGACAAACTAAGCAGATTTCAACTCTTTCCTATCTTGGATGTATGAGGGGGTACCCAAAAGAAACCAGAATTATTTTTCAAAAGATATTTATTTTTAGTTTTTAACAAAACAACCTTATCCCTTTCAAAATCCTCCCTATTACAACTAATACATTAATCCCATTGGTGCTTCCACTGTTTGAAACATTTTTTGTAGTCATCTTTAGAAATGGCTGATAGCTCCTCCCTCGTTTTTTTCTTGACTGCTTCAATGTTGTCAAATCTGTGTCCTTTAATGTCCCTTTTCATACGTGGAAATAAGAAAAAGTCGCACGGAGCCAGGTTAGGCGAGTTAGGTGTGTGAGGCAGCAGAACCATGTCATTTTTAGTCAAAAAATCTTTCACTGAAATGGCTATGTGTGCAGGTGCATTGTCGTGCAGGAAGAACCAGTTTCCTGTCTGCCACAAATCGGATCTTTTTTGACGAACAGTGTTGCACAATCTTCTTAAAACTTTTAAATTGTCAGTCGACGGTCTGAGAGCACACGATCTCGAATTTTTAAACATTTTCGTCGATTCGGGCAGTTGATGGACTTCTAGAACGAGGTTTGTCATCAATCGACATGTCGCCATTTTTAAACCGAGAAAACCACTCGTATACTTGAGATTTTCCCATTGTGTCATCTTTGTAAGCTGTTTTCAACATTAAAATAGTTTCACCAACACTTTTACAGAGTATAAAACAAAATTTCACAGCTACACGTTCTTCACTTAAACTTGCCATCATAAAAAACGAAACAAGAACAAAACAGTACTAACAAAAACAATCACTGCAAATGAATATTGAACTCGCAGCGAGTTGCGCTATACACGTCTGTGCGGCAGAAATGCGCAACGAGTTGCGCTATACAAGTCTGTGCGGCAGAAATGCGTACTACACAAGCACTGCCCACGGCAATGCTATTCCGGTTACTTTTGGGTACCCCGTCGTATACTGAATGACAGCACACATCATTTCGAGATTAAATGGTGAATCATAAAAGGCAGACTGGCACTTACATCATTATATCTCAATTTTGCTGCAGGGATACAGCTAAAGCTAAAACGGAACATCATTCAGTGCCATGTCTTCTCCACACTATCGTAAGGTATTAAAGCATGACCGTGTTGGATGCCACTGAAAAAATTTAGGCCTTCCAAATTTGGTAGTGTATACATATTTGAGAATCTTTCTAACTGAAGAAGAAATGCAAACCTACTATCAATTTCATATTCATAGACACCCGAGTTTGAACCCTTGCATCTCCAAAACTATGAGTCTGATTTCAACATACTTTACATCAAAATTTAGCTCATTTTATTCTGCATTGACCTACAATAGTACCTACTATATTTTTAATGTTATTTAAAAATTGCCATATCAAGGTTGGAAGACAAAAAGACCCAGATTTTTTGCTACCGCAACAAATTTCATACGTTTAGAGGCGTGTAACTCAATAATTATTCGACCGAAAAGTTTGAAATTTTAACACAACATAGATAATTATATTCTTACAGGGTGTACAAAATTTCAAATTCGTATGTTGTTTAAATTTTTATTTATTAACAATATTCTGAACCCTTGCTAACTCGGTAACCGCTCGATTGTTCGGCACGGGCAAACTATCGTTTTATTCAGAAAAAACTTAGTGCAAGTATGTTAATAACATGAAATATTGATAGGCCAATGTTGTGGTAGAATTATTAAAATTTTGAAAAATAGACTGGGTCATGTGGGGGTGGACGCTACTACCCATGTTGCCTGAATCTGACTGTCAACTTGAATTGACAGACTGCATTATTAATTCAGGTAGACAGTCTGACAGGATGTCACGTACACAAACTAACAACATGGACAGTAGCGCCCGACCCCGCATGACCCAGTTTATTTTAAAAAATTTTTTAAATTCTACCACAACATTGGCCAATCAATATAAGAAGAATGAAGAATATAATCTTCATGTTATTAACATACTTGCACTAAGTTTTTTACACTGAATAAAACGATAAGTTTGCCCGTGCCGAACGATCAAACAGTTACCAATTTAGCAAGGGTTCAGAATATTGTTAATAAATTAAAATTTAAATAACATACGAATTTGAAATTTCATACACGCTGTAAGAATATAATTTTCTATGTTGTGTTAAAATTTCAAACTTTTCGGTCAAATAATTATCAAGTTACACGCGCCTCTAAACGCATGAAATTTGTTGCGGTAGCAAAAAATATGGGTCTTTTTATCTTCCAACCTTGATATGGCAATTTTTAAATAACATTAAAAATATAGTACTATTATAGGTCAACGCAGAATAAAATGAGCTAAATTTTGATGTAAAGTACAATGTTGAAATCCGACTCATAGATTTGGAGATGCAAGGGTTCAAACTCGGGAGTCTATAATTATGAAATCGATAGTAGAAGAGTTCATAGTAGCTAACTAAACTACAAAATAATGTTCAATGGAACAAAAATGTAGACAATCAGAAAAATGTCTGCTCAAAAAACTATTTGGAAAAATATCCAAAAATTTATGTCAAAGCGTGAAGAAGATACGATGATGAACTAATAAAATTTTAGATTACATGAAATTACTAACCATATTATGAAGAGCTTGTTGACCCCATTCTGGATCATTCCGAGCGCAATTGAAATGATGTAAGGCACTGTTTGTGTTACCACTGTACCAGTCGTACAAACCTAAAAAAATATTTCTTTTTAATAACAAACTACAAACCATAGTCAACAAGAATCATATTAAAACAATACATTTTGCATTCTAAAATGAGCAACAAATACTGCATAACTAGATGGTCATCAAGGACATAGGTTCTGTCTCACAGAATTTAAGAAAATTAAAACAAACATTTGGAGATGATTTAGACAATTCACTAAGTTACACTTAATAGGCCTAAATAAAGACAATCATGTTAAATTATAATCACCTTTACTATGTTCATTTTTAGAAACATAACAAGTGTTTAAAATATGAACAGAACATTGAACGATATTCTTAAGGCGAGCGACGGACTTCAGAAACGATAAGTATAGAATATTAACTGGTAAACTATAATACCGGGTGTTTTATTAAGGACGCAACCCTGATTATAAGAAGATAGACATTAGTGTGGTGACAGCAGTCGTTTTGTTATATTGTGTCAGCAATGGTTTTTTCAAGGACTGGTTTTACACCAGCTGACTTTTTCCTATGGGGTTCTTTAAAAGGTGAAGTTTACAAAAACAACCCTCATACGATCGATGAATTAAAAACTAACATTACAAATGTGATTTCAAGCATTAGTGAACAGACTTTAAGAAAAGTTGCTGCAAATGTCATTAAACGAATTCGTATCTGTACTGAAGTTGCAGGAAACCACTTCAAACATCTACTGTAAACATAAAAGGTTAAATTCATTGTAATTTGCTATTCATTTGTAAAATAATAATTTAGATTAATTGATAATTTGTAAAATACGGAAAATAAAAATATGCCATAGATTATAGCTTTTAACATCGGGTTGCGTTCTTAATAAAACACTCGGTTCTTCCTTTGAAAAAACCATTGCTGACACAATATAATGAAACAACTGCTGTCACCACACTAATGCTTGACTGAAACATTTCAACTGTCTTAGGTAGTTGGCCTTGAGTGCACTGTTGCCAACATACCGATTGGGGGACAGAAAATTTACAGAACTGAGATCAGCTGAAAATGAACAGCTGAGATCGACTTTATAAAATATATTTTAATAATAATAATAATAGCTAAATCATTTCTAAAATTTCTATTTCATATAATGAATTAATATAATAATTTCACTAACCTTCTTTTTAAACTGCGTCACCTTTTATTTCTAAAATATTCTAAATTTCATTTTTTTAAGCCAGTCAGATTCAATAAAAATTTAATTGATAAACCGATTTTCTTTGGTTTTATTTTGATTGTCTTTTTTTATGTGTTCATAAGTTGAAGTAAATTAAATGTTACAAATTACTTACCAGTACAATAGGAAAGACCAGACTGATTGGGAGCAACTGCGGCAGCTGCATCGAGAAAAGCTTTGGATTCGATCAATTGTGCCGTCCTTCGTTTTACTTCAATGAGGCGTGCTAACGCAACCCAATAAGCAGGTCGACGGGAAAGTAATTGTGCAAAATGAATACCAGCTCCAACAAAATCCACGCGACGGAATGCTAAATCAGCTAGCATTAATAAAGCGGGTTCATTATTTGGTTCTACATTCAATAATGAAGAACAAGTAGTTTGACATGAATTCCAGTCATTTACCTGACAACAATAGAAAATATGCAAGTGAAGATTATATTTGCCAAAAAAAAAAATTGAATACAGTACAACCTTGATCAACCATTACTCTTCAACCTCGATCAACACTTTTAACCGTCACTCTCTGTTAACTGTCAGCGCTCCAAAAAAAAAAAATTTATTACATTATAGTACAAGGTAATATAAAAAAAAATAGGTAGTACCTACCTATTTTATGAAGCACAAGTTTCATGGAACTTTGCAAAACGAGGGGGTACCCAAAAGAAACCGGAATTATTTTTCAAAAGCTATTTATTTTCAATTTTTTTACAAAACAACCTTATCCCCTTCAAAATACTCTCCATTACAAATAATACATTTATCCCGTCAGTGCTTCCACTGTTCGAAACATTTTTTGTAGTCATCTTTAGAGATGGCTGACAGCTCCTCCCTCATTTTTTTCTTGACCGCTTCAATGTTGTCAAATTGGCGTCCTTAAATGCCCCTTTTCATGCGTGGAAATAAGAAAATGTCGCACAGAGCCAGGTCAGGCGAGTAAGGTGCGTGGGGCAGCGGAACCATGCCATTTTTAGTCAAAAAATCTTTCACCGAGATGGCTATGTGTGCAGGTGCATTGTCGTGGTGGAAGAACCAGTCTCCTGTCTGCCACAAATCGGATCTTTTTTGACGAACACTGTTGCACAATCTTCTTAAAACTTCCAAATTGTCAGTCGACGGTCTGACAGTACACACTCTCGAATTTTTTAAATATTTTTGTCGATTCGGGCAGTTGATGGGACTTCTAGAAAACGAGGTTTGTCATCAATCGACATGTCGCCATTTTCAAACCAAGAAACCACTCGTATACTTGAGATTTTCCCATAGCGTCATCTTTGTAAGCTGTTATCAACATTAAAACAGTTTCACCAACACTTTTACAGAGTAGAAAACAAAATTTCACAGCTACACGTTCTTCACTTAAACTTGCCATCATAAAAAATGAAACAAGAACAAAACAGCGCTAGCAAAAACAATCACTGCAGATGAATATTAAACTCGCAATGAGTTGCAATCACTGCACTGAACTTGCAATGAATTGCGCTATACACATCTGTGCAGCAGAAATGCGTACTACACAAGCACCACCCACGGCAATGCTATTCTGGTTACTTTTGGGTACCCCCTCATACGAAACACTGCATTACAACTTTATCGCAAATACAGAACATAGCCGCACAGAAAGCTCAAGCCTCAAAGAAACAGAAGAAGGTGACAGATTATTTTTAAAGTGTAAACCTAGAACATCTTAAATGCCAACCTACTATTTCTAAAGCAAGTTTCTATTAAATAACAGTTTATACTGTAACAGGTTTATGTAGTTTAGTTGTACAAATATGAACGGGTATCATCTACTTAAAAAACTTTTTTTCCTCATTTTTTCATTTTCGTCCTGTCCACCAATGAAATTAGGCTGTATACGTTATTTTGAATTTTCAGTTATCCGCCTATTCACTTATCTGTCAGGGTCACGGTCCCAACACTTACGGATAATCGAGGTTACAATGTATTGTGAGTAATAAAATATAATAATTATGTACCTGCATATACAATTTTGCCAATGCAATTTGAGTACTAGAATCATTTGGTTTATATAACAATGAGCGTTTATAATGACTTATAGCAGCATCATAATTTCTTAACATTGTAGCATATTCTGCCATCTGGTGGCATAGTTTAGCGGCGAATATTGGATCTGCCCTTCCCATTTGATCTTGTACTTCTTGTAGTATTTGTAAAGCTCCTTCGACATCACCTGACTTCTCACGGACCTGAAATTACCAAATTTTAATTAATAATCATAATAATAAGCAACACACAATTAATAAAATTAATCCTTTCGACATGGACTATTTCTTGTAAAACAGAAGAATTGTGAAAATTAAAATACGCTCTCAAACTGTTTTATCTAACGTCATTACTGATGAAAAATTCTGAAAAAAATACTGCCGATTCATATAATACGTACGCCCCTTTTGAATAAAATAATATGAAAATCACATCATAATTCTTTGCGTTAGGGATGCAAAATTTTCACCTGCGAAAATTTTTGCGTTTACTTTAGATTTTTTACTATAACGGGCTTAAATTTTAGTTAAGCAAAACAATTTATAAACCACGATTTTTAGGAAAGAGTTTACTGAATAAATGTATATTTTTCATTTAAATTTCCATAAATATTTGACGAAGTTACAGAATGTTCAAAATGAGTCCATTTTGGAGGGTGAAGGGATGGTATTTTACATTCTTTACGGTGACGTCACAGATCCAATATTAAATTTTGGTTACAGCAGTAAGCAAATCAATGTAGGAAATTCTTTTCTGTACAATTGACAGTTTTTGAACAATATTCTGTACAATCCGTAAGAAGGAAGCTGTTACAATTTTTGTGCAACCTTGTAAAGTGTTGAATTTTTCGACTCGATGATGGTAAACCCCTTCCTGAACAGTAAAATGAACTCGTCTAATACCATCAAGGGCAAATTCCATAACAGAATCGTCATAGCTTCAACACAAACTAAAGAAAATGCATGTACATTGACTTACACACAAGCTGCACGGACTTCCATTCAAAACAAAAAATTCACAAACAATGCTACCTACACACTAGAGAGAATAAAAAATTTCCCTTTTATGATATTCTATTTCTGAAAACACTATCAGATGCGTTAAAGAATTCCCTACAAGAAAAATGTAATATTTACTGGTCTCCAATTTATACTGACCTTGCAAAAGCATGTTTTATCGCCCCACCCACAATCCATTCAGCATCACCTAAAATTAGATCAATGAGTGAACAGGGTTAATATACTCACTCTGCTGATGACTAAAAAGTGATGATGAACATCTGAGTTTTATTATGTGAAAATTTGAGGAAGAAAACACGAAGTACAAAAATAAATCATAAATTCGAAAATCTATGGACTATACATGGATGGGCAAAATGAGTAGTATAATCTCTTAATTGTTTAGTGTAAATCTCTTTCTTAATTTATATAGAAAATATATTCCAGTGTTTACCTTAGCTAAAAGTGGTGCTTTAACGGTAAGTGGTACATCTTTCAGTGCTGAATTGGCATGGTCAATTTGACCTAATTTTAAGAGCAGTTCAGCTAATTCTACACTCCCATCCTGACCTACAAAAGAAAAACGATAATATAAGTTACCAGTACAAAAAATAACAAAACTTTTTTATATCACATACGTTTATCTTTACTAATATTATAAAGACAAAGCGTATTTTTTTGTGCAGGCTAATTTCCAAAACTACTGAACAAATTTTCATGAAATTTTGACAGCATATTCGTATTTATATTCACAGCAACTACTTCTTTTTAAATTTTCAAAAATGATAACCCTAAGGGCCCTAATGAAGATTTTCAAAAATATGTATATGTATGTGTGTGTGTGTGTACGTGTGAGTATTGTTGTTGAAGTAGATGAAGAGGTTTGACGAAGATAAGAGACATATGCGGGGGAAATTAATCAAAACATTGTATGTGTGGTGTATGTGTACATAGGAGTATACAGTCAATGTAGCAGCGATGCAATTTCTGTTATATATATTTTTTTTTTCTGCCCATGACGGACAGGTGGAGTGTCAAATTATTTACACTCAATCTGTTCGTTGCAGGGCTAAAATAAATAGTTCTTTTTCTTATCACATGGTCAGCCAATTAAATGACTGAATCATTTAAGAACAGAAGAGGTAGAGGTGCAAAAGACACTAATCAGAGTTATCTCCTCTGAAAGTAATGAATTTCATTATACAGCCAGACCCTGTGGTGAATGAAGTGAAGGTGTCGTTTGCAGAGTGGAAAATATGTGCTTTTCAGAGGGCCCGGCATGCTGATAAGCGTACTTTTCCACTCAGTGAGGAAGGCAACTGTAAACCACCTCACTCCTCGTTTTACTTAGTAAAACCTCTACAGGTTCAAACCAGCCTTTTGGCTGATGACCTAAACAACACAACATATTTTTTTAAAATTGACACCATTTTTTGCGTGCAAAGCTGCATTGAAGCACACTAGTATTTTATTACAAGCATACATCAAAACCTTAATAAAATGAACATTTTAATTAAAAACATATAAACTACTTGAAATGTTCTATTCAAGAAAGAAATGTAAATATAAAATTCACTAACCAGCATCTTTATAACATTTAATAGCTTTTCCGTACTGATGAGTTTTCACAAATATTTTCCCTAATTTACAAGCTATTTTTGTATCTTTTGGACTTTTCTTCAGAGCTTGTTCATAGGTTTCAACAGCTTGTTCTGGTTCCTAAAACATAACATACACTGAATTATTTTTCCAGCCTAAAATAATTACCTACCTAGAAAGAATATTAATTGTTTGCATGAAATCTTGAAATAAATCTGAAAAATTATTTCACTATTATAAAATTGTTAATATAATTGATGTTGGAAATCTATCATACAATGATTTACTTTTATGTATTCATGAAATGCATAAAAAAAGCTTCTGAATACAACAAAGTTAAATAAACTACAAATCCTCAGTTAAAATTTTCATTAACTGATACAGATACTGAAGTCACGAGATTGCCTTTTGCATATGGATGGGCTGTGAGGAGGGAAGTGAATATTTAACAGTGCTGCCAACCTCAACAGTGAGACACTACTAGAGTAAATTTCACTACCGTGCAGTTTCTACATACATTTTGTAAGCAATGGTTTATTCTGAGAAAATATTTTCTTCATAAACCTTATAAGAAATAAATGTGACCTGTAATATTGCATATAGCTTAACTTACATGACTAGAAATGTTTGATTTACTGTAATTACCATCCACCTAATTCCATTGGAACAAATGTTCCACCTTCTTTACTACCACTGTCACCGGCGGCTTCACTACCAGTGTCACTAGCATCTACCTAACCGTTTCCTATTTTACCAGGTGTCAATACAACTGTTGAAGAATAGCTTCTTCACATCTTTAATTTCCTTCTTTTTTGTATTGTGGAACAAGAAACATCACAGTAGTTAGCCACTCGCTCATGGCTTTTGTTGAGTTATTAATTAAGAGGCAGAGAAAGGCATTTTTGTTAAACTTCAATTTCACAGCATTTTATTACACTGCATATAAGATTTCGTTCAGCACTGAATAGTCTGCCCATGTTTTCGAGAAACTAACATTTTTTTATGTCTACGGTAACAAACAGTTATATTCATACAGTTAACCTGCAAAAGATTCCGCGATATACTGTATATGCTCTGGGTATATTATAAGTTGTTGTATTTGTTGCAATGAAATTGAAGCAGTCACACATGCGCACTAATGCTTTTTCCCTCTTTACCCCTCGTTGCAAACAAGGGCAAACTCGTGAGTCTAGTACAGGTCATTTGTTCTAGCTAGAAGCTCTCCCTCCCACGCTCTGTGCCGCTGAGCTGTTCTGTTTAGTGGTGGGGGAAGCACCTCGTAGTTATAACAGTAGTATACAGTTAGAAAGAGAGGGAATGATCATTAAGTGAGAAGGAGACAACACTTGCCCCTTGAAACTATCCCTACTCTACCTACTTGCCCACCCCTTACAAGCTTCTTCCTAAAACAAATGTACTATAACTATATCCAATGAAAAAAGTTTATTTTCTGAAGATTAATGAACGGCTTTTCAGAAAACATATGATCTAACAAGTAAAGGTATAATATCAGGAATTAAAATTCATGACAATCAGAGAGATGACTCTGACTAGTATCTTTTACACTTCTATGTCTTCTGTTCTTCAATGCTTTGGTCATATAATTGGCTGACCATGTGATAAGCAACAGAACTTTTTTTTTGGCCCTGGAACTAGCAGATCGAGTGCAAGGAATTTAACACTCCACCAGCCTGTTATGGGCATGTAATACCATATTGTTCAAAAACAGATTTATTTTATAACTGTTTATTTTATAAACATAGCAACAAGACATATTTAGTAACATAAGAATGTAGTACAATTAAAATTAATCGGCAACATAAATGTTTGTTTTAAAACTGAAAATTATAGAGTGAGTAAGCATAATTAAGTTAAACACAGAAATTATTTTTAACCTGAATAGCGAGGTAAGCATCTCCCAGCATTAACAAATTTTCTGTAGTTGGATTGGTTTCCACAAGCTGTCGAAAACATTCAGCATAAGCTCGACCATCCTTCATTTCATTTAAATGAATATCTGCCATTTTCATACGAGCCTTTATAAGAAAAGATATAAATTAGTTAATTAAAAAGTACCACCAATATTAATTACAAAAACAAGTAAATATATTATTTTCAGAATATGTTAGTTGTACTTTTGAGTAAATAGCAGAGCCAAAGATGTTTGTTAGCAGCAAAAATGGTTTTTATAAATTGTTGCCAACTGCCCCACTAATATCATCGCCTACAGACAGTCCTAGGACTGCCACAGCGAGCACTTCCGATGCGCAGCAAGCAGTGCCTCCCCTCCAACATGAAGTGGACTTGCCGGGGGGTATATAAACAGCTGCTTTGGCCCACGAGCGTCATTCATTGCCCAGCCCTTGAACTGAAAGGAATTGAAGCAAGATGAACAGCCCAGCCGAGCCAGGAAACGGCCATCCTTGGACGACGCCTTATTTTTCGCCCCGGTCAGCCGACAGAAGCCCGTGCGTGTCGGCAGACACCACAATGAAGATGGAGGTCAGCGCAAGCCCGGAGGGAACCGCCTTGGCCACACTATTGGCCGACGGCCTACACTGACACTGCGGGACTCTGGGGGCCACCACTGCCATGCTACAGTGGGGCCCAACTGCCGTTGAGGGAAGGCCAGGCCTGAACCCAGTAGCCGAGCCATCACCCTTCAGACACCGCGCTGCACACTCCGGCTTGAAGCATCCGACCACCTACAACGGCCCTTTTCAGGGCCATCCATCCTGCAAGGCGAGGCTTGGCCACGTGTTGTCGGCCCCGTCAGTGACAAAATCTAGGGCTTAAAGCCGAAATAATATTCCATGCTTCTCGTAAAATACATAGGAACACGATAATTAATGTTTTACAAACATCACAAATTATAGGTATATATCATTATTAAAAGAAAAAGCAGGAGAATTTTATTATGTTAAAAACCTAAAATTGATTTTCTATTAGTTTTTTTTTTTTTTTTGGTGCAAACCCCTAATATGGTAATGTTTGTGCTTATTATTTATACTGTGGTGATGAAATAAAGACACTACAATGTTTTATGCCAATACTGACTTGTGCAGCAGAAATATGGACATGTGGAAGAAAGGCACTGAGTTATGCAAGTTATAATGCAGGCAGCAGAAATGAAGTTTAAGAGGAGAATGCTAGGAAGGGCAAGATGAGATAAGAGTGAGAAATTATGTAATTATGTAACTATGATTGTTTAGTCACATCAGGAGGATGGAGGGTGGTCTAAAAGGATACTGTACTTAGAGATGGGAAAGGAGAAAGACCAAGAGTGAAGTGATAAGTTCAGTAACTGATAAATCGGGAAAAAAGATGCAAAGCCAAGAAAGCAATTGAGGAGAGATGGTTCAGCCATCTGGAAAGAAGTAGAGAGGAGTTGTGTAGGGCTCGACTTGGAAGAGGGATAAAGAAGATGATGATGAGGAATGTCTACTTGAATCTTGAAATAACGAACTCTTTATAATAAATGATTAAATTAAAAAACTACTCTAAGAAACCAAATTTTATATGGTAGTGAAACAATAGTATGGATGGATGGTCAAGCCGTCAAGGAGTCGTGCAGAAAAATAGAACACAGGATTCTCAGAACATGAATTGGTAAAAAACACGAAGTTGACAACCAATACAGATTACTACCGAACGACCAAGTTTACAAAGACATAAAGCCCATAACAGTAGCAATGAGAAAGAAACGAGTGTCCTACTTTGGCCATATCCTCCGGATGTTACCCAACAGACTTATCTACAGAATAGTCAAGCACTTGTTGAAATCCAAATCCCAAATCCAATACACTTGGCATAAAGAAGTACTAAAGGACATGCAAGAGCTGAAATTAACTGAAGAGGACTTAGTTGAAAAATCACGCAAATACAAACAGATAATCAAAGACCACACCATTTGACTTACCACATTTGTACATAAAAGACCAGTATGGGTTTATTTAGAGGAACTTCACCAAAAGCGTTTAGAATGCTTGAGTGCCATCGCAAGCTTAAAGGCTTCTAAACTGACAATGGTCCATTGAGACCAAACAAGTAACAAAAAAATGATTAAATTAACAAAGAAATATACCTGAATGTAAAATGGATGTTTGGGAGTGATGCTAGCCAATAATGTTAAAGCTAAAGTAGGATCATGTTTCAACAATGCCAGTTCAGCACTTGCGATTGTAACACGGCCTTCTTGATCAGTCTCTCTTAATTTCTGTCCTGCATCTTGTAAAGCTTTACTAGCTTCTTCTATTTCTCCTTGAGACATTAAACTACCACTCATTTCCAAATATAGATTTCCTAATTCTACTGTAGACAGTCTCTCTGCAAAAGAAAATTAAGAATTCAGTAAACAATTCAGAACATTTATATATTCATGAATAAAAATAAAATTTTCTCCCTTCCAAGTAAATGAAAGCAATTTAAAATATCTATAATAATATTATTATGAAGTAATATTAGTTTGTGTTAACGCCAGTCCGTACTGACAAAATAGTTCATTATTCCCGCTACACTAATCCTTCAAATCTACCAAATATTTCCTCTGACATCACTGATTACGTATTTCTCCCCTCCACCTAACTCATTTCCTTCCTGTAAGATCACTCATTGTTGTTTCTGCATGTGTACTATGTGGGCGCGCTTGCCGCTTCTTCGCCTCATGGCGTGGGGTACGCCATTCGTTTTTACAAGTTTTTCGTTCTATTAACTTTCATCGTATCTCATGTCGAGAACTCTGTGCATTGCTCGTGTGAGCTATAAATGTGTTGGCTCATGTACTTTTATTGGGAATTAATCGCTTGTTTGCAATTGTTGTTTAGCGTCTGTTCGTTCTATGCACTGCGCGGTGTACTCAAGTGTATCTTCAAGTTTAATTCAGGTGAGTGTTGGCTTGTGTATTGCATATGTAGTTCAATAGTGTGTGATTTTCATTGTATGTCGATTCCTTGTGTTATCTATTTCCTAACCCTTTTGTCAGTTACCTTTAATTGTTTTAACTATCTCGTGCACTTTCTAAGTCGTTTCGCTGTAATTGCTGGCGCCTTTATAAGCAATTTGGTCCTCTGGATTTCTATCGTTTATTTGTCTATTTGTTCTGCGTTAAAGGATCATTCGGCGTGGATAATCTTTTAATGTTTTTATCGTTTCCGAAAATACAACATTAATTACTATATTTAACATTTGGTCCTCGCGGGCTGCGGATGTTTATCAGTAATTGTGGATACAGTCAATTATTTATCTATATTATTTTACTAAATTCGTCATTACATATTGTGTAACTGTCTTCGTTCATTGTGTTATATGCGTGTTAAGGTTTGGCTGTTTCGTATTGCGCTGTTGGCTATACAGTGTTATAGGGAGCAACCACGCTTACGTTCGTGACGTCACAAGCATTCCTTTGTGTCGTCCCTTCGATGTGTTCACAAGTTGTCATTCGACGCCATCTTATTTCTGCTTCGTCTACAACAAGTCAAAAGCTGCACTGCGCAGAATCGCTCCGCCTCTCTCTCTCAACTCGACAATCCAGTTTCTATTCCAAACTGGCTTCATCGCTCGTTCTCTATCGTCTGCATTCATACCGCATCGTTACACAGTAACCTAATTTCAATCATATGTTTTTTGTTTACGTTTTTTCTATCTGCGTTTGTTTGTTAATTTATTCATTTATTTCTTTCACCATGGACGACTACAAGGCCTTACTTAAAAAACGTGAGGTTATTAATAATCATTTAATTCGTTTTGAGAATTTTCTCAACTCTGACGCTGAAATCACTCAAGTTAAATTACGGCTAGATAAATTTGCAGATGTCTGGTCTGACTTTGAGCAAATTCAAACTAAAATCGAATTGCTACAACCTGACAACAATTTTGAAATCGAACGTACTACCTTTGAGAATAAATACTTTCAATTGATCGATACCGTGCAAAAATTGATTCAGTCGTTAGATAATACTGTAATTATTACAAACCAAGTCAAAAACAATAACCCACCATTAGTTCAGTTACCTCGCATTCGTCTCCGTTCCTATGATGGGGATATTACTAAATTTCAAAACTTCATAAGTCTGTTTAACGATTTAATTCATAACAATAATGAATTATCTTCTGTACAAAAGCTGCATTATTTACGTTGTTCTTTAACCAACGAACCACTGCGGTTGATTGAACATTTACCTCTGTCAGCTGATAATTATATATTAGCTTATAATTTAATCCTCGATCGGTACTCGAACGCTAGGCGAATCGCCAATGTGCATTTAACTCAAGTTTTCAATTTCATTAAGTCGGAAACGCCCAATTATCAGTGGTTAAAACATTTTTTAAACGTACACGAATCTTCTATCGGTGCTTTACGGATACTAGACATCAACCTTCTTGAATATCTGTTGTTCGAAATTGCTTATTCCAACTTGGATCCAATTACTAAACAAGCCTTTGAGGATCAGAATTCTTCTGCAAGCGTTCCTTCTTACGAAGCTTTAATGTCTTTCGTTACATCTAAAATGCATTCGTTTGAGTTACTCAACTCTGATCAGTCTATCGATAATGCTAGCTCTTCGCATACAAGTAAATCCAATCTCGATAAACCGGAAGTTCACAAACCGGTTTCACGTAAACAACCGCTGTCTCCGACACTGCCTAAAAAACAACATTCATTCTTATTAGGCAGTAATCCAGCTAATACAAATAACGAGTCGCTCTATAAATGTCAGTTTTGTGGTTCACCTAACCACAACGTTTTCAATTGCAACGAATTTCTCGCTATGTCCGTTGAAGAACGACATAAACAAATCTTCCAACTTCGTAAATGTTTCGCCTGCTTGGGCAAGCACTCTCGCAAGGATTGCAAATCTGTTAAATCTTGTCGATTATGTGGTGCGGCTAATCATCACACTCTTTTACACGATTCACCAAGTCAAGTCGATTCCAACGCTCGTCACTCTGCGTCAATTAATCCAAGTAACAAATCTATCGCTAATAATTACAATCGTAATACTAATTCTCAAGTGGTTATTAATTCATCTGATCGTAACTCGTCTACAAGTGCTGCCGTTAATAAACATCCTTCTGCAGGACTATCTGCATTCAGTAGCGCGCACTGTGATACCGTTACTGAAAATACCGTGCCTCCGTTTGATACTTCTAACAGTAATTCTCTATCGTGTAGAACAGGTTCTCAAAAGGTTTTATTAGGTACTGCTACAGTACTAATACAAACTCACTCTGGTAACTTTCACGCCTTCCGCGCTGTTCTCGATTGCGGATCCGAAGTAAACTTAATCACTTCTCGTGCTGCAGAGCAAATTAACGCAAAAATAATTCCATGTCGTCAAAACTTGTTAGGCATATCAGCTGCCACCACTCAAATTCTAGGCACTTCTCAGCTTACCATCGCTTCAAAACAGAACAACGGCTTTCGTCTCGCTACAACCGCATTAGTAATTCCAAAAATTACTAATAATTTACCATCTGTTTGTATTTCTCACGAAGTCTTTCAATTACATTCCGATAAAATTCTTGCTGATCCTGATTTCATCCACTCCGCCCCTGTAGACATTTTACTGGGCGCTGAAGTGTTTCCTGATTTAGTACTTCAACACAATAATTCTATAATCAAAGGCAGTCCCTCTGCCATTTCTACAGTTTTCGGCTGGGTAATTTTCGGTAAATTACCAGCATTTTCTACGGTTTCAAGCAATAATCAACAACCTAGCTCGTTATTCGCTGCTGTCGATTCGCTGTCTCAAACTATGCAGCGCTTCTGGGAGTCGGAAGAAATATTCGCTCCTCCTGTTACAGATCCAGACGACGACTACTGTGAAAAGTTGTTCTCCGATACCACCACTCGTGACAAAACTGGACGTTACGTCGTTGCACTTCCATTCAAGCCTAATTCTGTATCGTTATCTTCTAATCGTGACATTGCAAGTCGTGCTGCTAAAAAATTCACTGTTAAAGTTTCTCAGCAGCCAGTAGTTCAACAAAAGTACCACGATTTCATGCGTGAATATCTTGATCTCAACCACATGTCGCCTGCTTCTACAATTTCTGAATACATAATTCCGCATCACGGCGTATTTAAAACCGCCGACCCTAATGGAAAAATCCGCGTTGTGTTTAACGCTTCTTTCTCTGATTTTCACGGCAATTCGCTCAACAATCAACTGTTGTCTGGTCCTAAATTACAAAAGGACACCTGCAACATTTTAATTTCCTTTCGTAAACATCAAATAGTTGTCTGCTCTGACATCAAAATGATGTATCGACAAATTCTTGTGCGGCCTGAAGATCGATCTCATCAGCATATTTTTTACTGTTCCGATTCAAGTTCTACACCTCAAGAATTCGAGCTAAATACTGTAACTTACGGCGTTAAACCATCTGCTTACTTAGCACAACGTACCTTGCTTCAGCTAGTAGAAGATGAAGGCACTCCGTTTCCTCTTGCGTCTGATGCTATTCGTTCCAGCACTTATGTCGACGACATTTTAACCGGTGCTTCCAATTTCAAGGAGGCTGAACTTCTCATCGATCAGCTAGTTGAATTATTTGCTTTAGGAGGCTTTCAATTGCGTAAATGGTCTTCTAATCACCCTGATTTACTACAACGTTTCCCGAACGATCATCTGGAAAATCCAGTCTGTTTTTCAGATGAAACCTCGTCGATCAAAATTTTAGGGCTTCAGTGGAACCCCACTTCTGATTCATTTTCGTATCATGTAGTTCCTTTCGACTCTGAAGTCACCAAGCGAACTGTGCTTTCCTATCTTGCAAAAATCTTCGATCCTCTCGGCTTCCTCACTCCAGTCACCTTCTGGGTAAAACACTTCTTGAAACAGCTCTGGAACAACAATCTACAGTGGGACGACAAGTTACCGCCGCTCTTCGACAACGCTTGGAATAGATTCGCTACTGATCTGTCTTCCTTACAAAATTTTCGTTTACCTCGGCTAATCACTGCCAACGGTGCTGAATACCGAATACTTGGATTCTGCGATGCTTCTGAAAAAGGTTACGCAGCTTGTGTTTACATTCACGTGCAAACCAGCTCTTATTCCAACATGTTTCTACTCAAAGCTAAAAGCCGAGTGTCACCGTTAAAAAACGTTACTATTCCTCGTCTCGAATTATGCGCTGCACTTTTGTTAGCACGTTTAATTTCTTCAATTTCCGATTTTGCAAACTCAATTTCTTGTTGTGAATTTCGGCTATTCACTGATGCTAGTATCGTGTTGGCTTGGTTACAAACACCGCAACACCGCTTAAAAATGTTTATTGCCAATCGTGTGCAATAAATTCTTTCTTTGACTGATATAAAATCCTGGTCTCATATTTCTACAGATCAAAACCCTGCTGATGTCGCTTCACGTGGTACCAATTGTACCAGCTTGATCAATCACCAGTTATGGTGGCAAGGTCCGCTTAATTTTCGTGTGCAATCTTCAGATTGGCCTGCGATTAACATTCCGTCCGTTTCTATCGACAAACTTGATCTACGGCAAGAAAAAATATGCCTCGCCGTTTCTGCTGATCATTCGTTTCCCGACGATATCTTGTTAAAATTCTCCTCGTTTTCTCGCTTAACGAGAATCATTGCTTATGTTCTGCGCTTCGTTAAAAAACTCAAGTCTTCTTCCATCGTTTTCGCCTCGTTTCTGACTTCAGAAGAAATCCGCACTGCTACCAACGTTTGTGTAAAATTAACTCAACTGCGCCATTTCTCCGATGACATTCATGCTATCGCCAAAGGCAAAATGCCATCTAAATCGCTTATTTCATTGTCGCCTCAGCTCAACGACCAAGGTATTCTAACAGTAGGCGGTCGTTTGTCCCGTTCTGCTCTTAGTACAACCGCACAGCATCCCATGTTGCTGCCAAAACGTAGCCACTTAACCAATTTAATATGTGACTATTATCATCGATTGTCGCTTCATTCGGGACCTCGTACAACACAAGCTCTGATCGTTCAGCAATTCTGGATTTTATCTGCTAGAAACGTCATTCGCCAACGAATTCATCGCTGCGTTCGCTGCATTAGATACAACGGACGACCTGCTCAACCTATGATGTCTACACTACCTTCTTCTCGTGTTACTGCTTCCCGAGCATTTTCATCTACTGGTATTGATTATGCCGGTCCTTTCTTCGTAAAAACTAATCGTCTGCGTAGAACTTCCTGCTCCAAGGGCTATTTGTGCGTCTTTGTTTGTATGTCAACTAAAGCCGTTCATCTTGAGTTCGTTTCCGACCTCTCAACCGAGGCCTTTCTTGCTGCTTTAGATCGTTTTGTATCTCGTCGAGGTTTACCTTCGGATATTTACTCCGACAACGGCACCAACTTCGTAGGCGCCAAAAATAAATTTATCGAAATTCATCAACAAATTCGTCGTTCATCTACTGCTATCGGGAATCATCTCGCCGCGTTGAAAATAACCTGGCATTTTAATCCACCTTCTGCGCCAAATTTCGGCGGTTTATGGGAGGCCGCCGTTAAATCAGCCAAACACTGCCTAACTCGACTCATCGGAGACAAACCGTTGCTTTTCGAAGAGTACATAACGTTATTTGCGCGCATCGAGACTGTCTTAAACAGCCGACCACTGTTTCAATTCTCGTCCGACCCCAGCGAAGAAAGATTTATGCTGACTCCTGGGCACTTTCTCATCGGCTCGTCTTTGTTACAGCCACCCGAACAAAACACGATCGATCAACTTCGGCCTGCTTCACAATGGCAACAACTCAAAGTTCTAGTTCAGTCATTCTGGAAGCAATGGTCACTAAACTATTTGCACACGCAAACTCAGCGTAACAAATGGACTCGTGCTTGTGACAACCTTCAGTTAGGTCGTGTTGTCATCATACAAAACCTCGACACTGCCCCTGCCTTATGGCCACTGGGTACTGTCACTAACGTCTTTCCCGGAAGGGACCGCACAATTCGTACCGCTGAGGTAAGGACCGTTCACGGTACATACATTCGACCGGTGTCAAACTTATTGTCTTGCCCGACGATTAACATTCTCAACTCCGACATTCAATCTAGTCTTATTCCTCTTCTTCGTCTTCTTGTTCTTCTTGGTTCTCCAGAACTTCAATTCTCTGATTGGGATGCTCCTGGTCAACCACTGACTGCATTTTTAGTATTATTGCAATGCATTCAACCGATTCTGCCAACTCCGGCTTCCTAACGCACGTTCTGATTCTGGAACTCTCGTCTTCTCCGTTTTGTTTCTTCTTCTTCTTCGCTTCTGGTTGTCAACCCTCGTTGGCAATCACATCAAGATTCTCCGCTTCTCGTTGGCTTCCGCGCAAGCCGTGGAAGATGTTCCGTACGTCGTTTGGCTGGGCAAACCCGCGCGTTTGTCACGCCACCTCAAGATTTGTCCGTTCCTCGTCTCTCTCGATTCCTCTGCTGACGTCTTCGATGCATCGTTCTTCGTCTTCTTGCTGCGTTTTCCGCTCCCTGGTTGCTTCAGGGCGGGCGGCTTCGTTTTTCGCTGCAAATTCTGTAAATCGCTTACTTCGATTTAGGCGGGCGGTATGTTAACGCCAGTCCGTACTGACAAAATAGTTCATTATTCCCGCTACACTAATCCTTCAAATCTACCAAATATTTCCTCTGACATCACTGATTACGTATTTCTCCCCTCCACCTAACTCATTTCCTTCCTGTAAGATCACTCATTGTTGTTTCTGCATGTGTACTATGTGGGCGCGCTTGCCGCTTCTTCGCCTCATGGCGTGGGGTACGCCATTCGTTTTTACAAGTTTTTCGTTCTATTAACTTTCATCGTATCTCATGTCGAGAACTCTGTGCATTGCTCGTGTGAGCTATAAATGTGTTGGCTCATGTACTTTTATTGGGAATTAATCGCTTGTTTGCAATTGTTGTTTAGCGTCTGTTCGTTCTATGCACTGCGCGGTGTACTCAAGTGTATCTTCAAGTTTAATTCAGGTGAGTGTTGGCTTGTGTATTGCATATGTAGTTCAATAGTGTGTGATTTTCATTGTATGTCGATTCCTTGTGTTATCTATTTCCTAACCCTTTTGTCAGTTACCTTTAATTGTTTTAACTATCTCGTGCACTTTCTAAGTCGTTTCGCTGTAATTGCTGGCGCCTTTATAAGCAATTTGGTCCTCTGGATTTCTATCGTTTATTTGTCTATTTGTTCTGCGTTAAAGGATCATTCGGCGTGGATAATCTTTTAATGTTTTTATCGTTTCCGAAACTACAACATTAATTACTATATTTAACAGTTTGTATGAGGTAATCTCAGAAACTACCTGACCAATTTCAAAAATTCTTTCAATGTTAGAAGCTTACAGTTTCCTGTGTAAGTTCTTCCATCTATTCAAAACAATTCTTTTATATTCTATCATCGTATATAATGTATTGTAATGGTATAGTACAGCCATACAGTACATTATTTTTCCTCCATCTATTCAAGTTTTTGAAAATTATTTACTGAACAGATATCCAAAAAAATTACATCAAATTTCTGTATAGCCAACAAAGTTCAAGAACTTCCGCATTAAACTTTGTTGACTGGCGAGGTGGTTTCTCATAGAGTACACTCCCAGTTCTACGGAATTTATTTATCAAACACAATATTGACGATTGATTCGGAACGGCAGAACGGGGAAATTTCAACTGAAACTTATCTTGCACACATTTGTAAGATTTACTCGCTATGTAGGTCTCTACAATAAACACGCGTTCTTCCTTGGAAAAAAACCATTGCTGACACAATATAACGAAACGACTGCTGTCACCACACTAATGCTTGACTGGAAAATTTTAACTGTCTTAGGTAGTTGGCCTCGAGTACACTGTTGCCAATATACTGATTGGGGACAGAAAATTTACCGATGTATTACTTCTATCTTCTTATAATCAGGGTTGCGTCCTTAATAAAACACCCTTTAGATTGTAACATTTTTTTAAAGAAATATATTTTACTCACTGGTGTTTTATACTACCGATATCAATAAAATTCCTCTTTTCAGTGCTAATTTTTTTTATTTACACTATCGTGATTTGTCTTTCAACGTTTAAGGTTCCTAAAAAATGAAAGGCTAATAAACAGCTTTGATTCATATAAAACTAACGTATAAAATTAAATGTAAATCAGTTAAAAAAAAATTCGTTTCATGAGACTGTTTTATAGCTGGAGGCAATTTTTTCTAAAGAAAAGGGATTATTCCAGAGGTGAGTCAGCTGTTTAACAGCTGATTTTCAGAGACGAAGGTTCTTGGTTCAAATCCTAATAAAGGTAGTTACTTTTAAATGGATTTGAATACTATACCTCAACGAACTAAATATACTGCAGATGAGATCTAGTCAATAACAGCCAAGGCCAGGTGCGAGATTGCCACTTTGCTAAATCACACTGTTCCACCGAACTCCAGCTGACTTTTTGTTATGGTGTCATCCACAGAGGGACTACAATGTGACAACACAGGATACGATTAAAAAACGTCAATTGGCTCATGCAGTGATCTAGGTCACTATGCTCCGCCTTCATCTGCAGTCTCCAGTTCGTTAAGGTATAGATAGTGGTTACCGGTGTACTTTGATGGTTGGGGTTCAATTAACCATACTCTCTCAGGAATGGTCGGTCAGGAACGCGTCTGTACAAGACTACACCTCATTTACACGTCATACACATCATTCTCATCTCATTGGGTCATGCGGTTGCTAATTGTTCTGAATCGAACTGATTGCAACGTACACGCGTTAGGAATAAAAAAAAAGAAAGAAAACTTAAGGGGTTATCCTTCCTCATAATGGGATCAAGCCCACATAGATTTTGAAAGATAATTACTCTTTATCAAGAGGAATTGAATGACACTATTTTTGTTTCCAAATTCCAACTTGATTTCTAAAATTCCGGTTTTGGGCCACTTCTAGTCAAAACTGGAACTTTAAACCCAATGATTTCTGTATCTACTCTTTTAAGAGGAATCAAATGACACTATTTTCGTTTCCAAATTCCAACTTTGATTTCTTGAGTTCTGGTTTTTGGCCACTTCCAGTCAAAACCAAAACTTCAAACCTAATCCTGGCTCACTAACTTTTCACACAAAGTTAGTGAGCCAGGATTAGGTTTAATACATTATTAGGTTTTATTAGGATTTTTTTATTAGGATATTATTAGGTTTTTATTAGGATTAGGTTTAATACATTACGAATTCAAAAACCATACTATCTCTTGTAGTTTCTGACATCTGGATGTGACGGACGGATGTACATAGGAAAATGAGAGATGACATTTTAAAAATTGTTTTAAAAATTTAAAAAACAGTCAAAACCAAAACTTCAAACCTAATCCTGGCTCACTAACTTTTCACGCAAAGTTAGTGAGCCAGGATTAGGTTTAATACATTATTAGGTTTTATTAGAACTTTTTTTTATTAGGATATTATTAGGTTTTTATTAGGATTAGGTTTAATACATTACGAATTCAAAAACCATATTTTACTATCTCTTGTAGTTTCTGACATCTGGATGTGACGGACGGATGTACATAGGAAAATGAGATATGACATTTTAAAAATTGCCAACAATAATAACACAACACTGAACATAAAGGGAATCCCCCAATAGTAACTCACTCGTGGCTTAAAAAATTTAAGATATTAAATTACTAGAAAAAGTAAGCCACTTTCCACACCCAATTTTTGAACAAGACATTTACCGAGCCAATGTGTGTTTAATGAGGCAACAGATTAAAAATATTAAGAAGCTAAAATTTTAAATCACTATGAAACATACCATTGTTGATAGATAAAGCAGTTTTTAAAGAATTAATACAAGATTCATTATCTCCATGGAAACGGTGGACTGTGCCCAAAAGCAAATGATACAGTGGCCTTTCCCGAACTTCTAAATTGAAGCTGAGAGCACGTTCGAGACTGCCTTCAGCTTGATCAGGCTTTCCCTAAAAAAAGTAAAAAATATTAAATAAAATTAAATAAATTAATTTTTTAATTAATTAAATTCTTTAAATTAATTAATAAATTAAATTAAAAATTATAACCTATACATATTTATAAATTTAATCACACATTTTCTCATACCAATTTTAAACCACAGAAAAATTTATTAGCTGTGTAGTGCAGATACACAAAATTAAGACATTTCTTTTTTTAATTTATTTAATGTCGTATCAACTGCAATGGTCATTAGCAACGACACTGGGGTGTAACTGTGGAGGATGAAATAATTTTTTTTTAACACATGAAAATATGCCGTGCCTGAGTGGGATTCGAACTCAAGACCGCATGATGAGAGGCAAGCAAGTTACCAACTACGCCAATGTGGCCAGCGTTAGACAATTTTATTTTTGTTGATTTCATTACAACCATAAGAGATTCTGAATCAATTCCATTTTTTGGCAGATCTTTTTATTAAGAGAACAATTTTTATAATTTATTATTTTTATTTATTATTATTTTTGCAATTTTGAAGATAACACTTGAACACACTACACCATATTTAAAGTTCCCAGCACATCTAATTAATTCATATTTCTTTATTACAATTTTTGTGGATAGATAAGGAAGGTACAGTAAATATCATCTGAACTAATAAGAAATCCAAACCATTTACATAATGAAACACAGAGAAAAAAAATCATTCTTAATTCATATTCTTAACTCCCAAGCAAGATAAACTCTTGTAAGAAAAATTTTAATGCTGTATTAAAAGAATTACACATTAGAACAGAGCTGAAAAAGGCAATTTTTTTTCTTATGCATTTACAACAGATTTAATCCATCAGCCTTATAAACTAAAACCAAAAGACTGAAAATCAGAACTACTCTAAAAGAAATAAAAAAAAATCAGGTGTGAAACATTCACATGACTCTCTCGCCTATGTAGCCTATATAATGAAAAATATAACCAAATTTTAATGAGTGGATGACCCAAAATGAAAATCAACCTCTTTAGAACTTAAAAATACAGAAGATCACTAATTCATGCAAAATTAGGCTCCATAGAAAACAACATTTGAAATAAAAGTTGTAAATTTTTTTTTAACAGTTACAACTTTAATTAAATACATTTCTGCCCTATAATGCAAATTATAAGGCCATATCTTAAAAAAAATGTTTACTACCAAAGCACAGCCTCCTCTCCAAGAATTTTACCACATATGCTTACCCCTACCTGGTGGAGCATAAAAAAATGTAGTAGCCTAAATGAGGTAATTTTTTTAAAATCGCAAGAGCCTTTTTTGAGAAAATTGGAAAATAGTGAAAAGTTTCATGAATACAATAAATATTACAATTACGATTTAAATATTACAAGTTTCATTGAATTGTTACAGTGCTAAAAAAGATGGTTGTAGAACTATTCATTTGTAAGATACTAATATTTTTACCTTAGTTCCCCCCTTAAATTCCAGTTCCTTGCACCTCAATTTACCCTGTTTGTTACACTGGAATAATAGCTGACGATTTCAATATTATTTGGAGGGTTCAGATTTTTAACAGTTCTGATTTCTAAAACATTTTGATTATATATACACTCTTTGCCCATAACAGACATGTGGAGTATTAAACTATTTGCACTTGATCTGCTAGTTACAGGGCTACAAAAAATAGTTTAATTTCTTATCGTATTGTCAGCCAATATATATGACTGAAGCAATAAGAACAGAAGAGGTAGAGGTGTAAAAGACAGTAGTCTGAGTTATCTCCTCTAAGAGTAATGAATCTCATTATACAGCCAGGCCTTGTGGTGATTGAATTGAAGGTATCATCTGCAGGGTGGAAAGTAGATACTTTTCTAAGGGCCTGGTAAACAGATATGCATACTTTTTCGCTCAGTGAGGAAAGCAAGGTAAACCACCTCATTCCGCGTTTTACTTAGTAATACCTCTAGAGGTTCAAACCAGCCTTTTGACTGATGACCTTAACAACATCTTTATACACAAAACATAATTTATCTCAGGATAATTCAAATGGAGAATTCCCAAACCCTGATTCTTTTTATTAACATATTGATAAGCATATTTTTCTACTCAGTGCGGAAGTCTATGGTAAACCACCTTATTAAACAATAAGTGTGTGTGTGTAACCTTAATGTGCTCCTCATTTTACTTAGTAAATCCTCTAGAGGTAAACCACTAAACAACAACATCAACAACAGACACTCTACTATAGTTCTAAAATATACTGAACAGAAGAAAGATTATTAAATAATTACAATACCATAAATATAAATTCTGACACCACATAATCTAACAAATTTAACATACAGATTATATGAATAATATAAAATATTTGTACACATGCCTTATCAATATGTAATTGTGCCATGATGAGATGTGCATCAATATTAGTAGGATCTAGATGATCTAAAAGTTCACGTAAAGTAGTAACTGCATTTTCTGAATCACCAATATCTAAATATCTTTTAGCCAGAATTAATTGTCCATCAACCAGACCAGGACATGCTTCAACAACTTTTTTAAGTACAGCAATACTCTTTTTAGAACCTTCCATCTGAAAATAATTTAATACAAAGGGATCAATATAAACTTTTAAATGAATAAGAGAGAACTTACAAGCCAAGATACATAAATAACTAAAAAATAAATTTTTTGAAACACGTAAATTGGCTCAATTTATATGTTTCAAGACAATAACAACCAAAGCACAAATTTTAGTCCGCATAACTATTTGACTTCAAGTAGTAATAAATTTACGCCAGTCGCAAGCAGATGATGAAAAATGGTTTTGTTCAATTTCAAACAATCAGTCAATCTATCAAGATAAGAAAAATCAACAGGATAAGAAAAACCTACAAAAGTTATGGGATCAAATAAAAAACAGCAAATTACTGGATGAAGAAATTAAACAAAAAAATAAATGAAAGAATAACTTTGACAAACTTCAAAAATAAAACTAATCTTAAAATTCGCAGGAATCAAAATATTAGACTAAAATTATAAAAAAATATCAGTAGTTATATAAAGTTATGAGCATTTTCACATGAAGAAAGAAAGAAATTATCTGAAAAAATGGAAAAGCATTTTGGAGAAAGAAAATATCTGAAAAACCTTAATGTAATTAACTTAAATTTCCCCTTGAAACTGAATTAATTAACTAAAATCTAACTATCTCTTGTAGTTTGACTTTATTTCTTGACTCCAGTAAAGAACTTTAAACCCAATTTAGGCCAACTAATCTCAAGAATGGAACATCGTATAAACTTAAGTTAGATACTACAACCGGACCTGACACAAAAATTTTCATCAAATTCGGTCAACCGGAAGTAGTAGTTTATTCGTGGCATATTTCATTTTTTTGTGATTTTCTCAAAAACAGCTTATACAATTTTATTAAAAATCACCTAATGTACCAAATTTTTCATGCTCTACAAGATAGGGTAGGCACCATGTCTGCTGAAACTCTTTGGGAGGCTGTTTCCTCGTAAAGAACTTGTTTTTTTTTAAAGATTTTGGCGTTAATATGCATTTTAGCGCAAAATATATATAATAAAAATTGTAGAGAATTTTAAATCCTACAACTTTTATTTCAGACTTTTTTCGTATTAAGCTTAGTTTAGCGATAATTAGCGATGTTCTGTTTTTTTTTCTCATGAAAACGTGTAAAAAAATTGATTTTTTTCAAGGTTTCGGCCTAAGTATGCATTTTACGACAAAAACGCATCAAAAATTTATGGGAAATTAAAAGATCTACAACTTTTATTTAGTGCATTTTTCTCTACAGAGTGTGAAAGAGGGATTTTCCATATTTTTAAGCCAAACTGAGGTTGATTTTCATTTTGTGTCTTTCACTCATGATTAAAATAAGGTTATGTTTTTTGTGGTTAGGTTTCCGTTTATTTCTAATGTTAGGTTATATTGGTAACTATTTGCATTGGCAAGAGAAAGTCATGTGAGTGTTTCACAGCAGATTTTTTCATATGAATTACTCAAAAGCGCTGGTTATTTATTCACTAGACATATCCAAAAGTCCTATACTACTTTTAGTGGTTTTGCAGTGGTTTGGTAAGAAAGCTGTAACTTTTTTATTTCTTCAGCTATCATCAAAAATTTATTTCTATTTGTTTGTTATAAACTAGGCAATAACATACTCTACATAAAAACCTTATATTTTACCCCCAAAAAATTTAAAAAAATAATTACTTACCCAAAAAAAAAAATTAATTTTTTTTCAGTTTCTTGTATTGTTATTTGTAGAAAAAATAGACAACATACAACACATTGTATATTACTTAAAAGCACATTTAATTTTCTATACATGGTTGAAATTTAAAAATTGTATCTTAATAAACAAAAAGTGGCAAAACAACTCGAAACAGCTAACTGTACGCACGGTCAATTTGATCACATTGTTTAAGCAAATATTAACTACACAGCTACTAAGTATATCACGTATCGAAACCCTTAGGCAAATTCAAGTACAGGTCTTTACACATGGACTGATATAACATAAAAGCCGAAGTACACATTTTGCGAATATTTACGATTTAATAACAAAACATCTGACGCGACCAGACGTTGGCATTTCTTGCACATTTCGAAACGTCCGGTAAAACAGGACGTTGGCACTCAAAGGGTTAATTAACTGCATAATTATTCTCATGACAAAATTAAATTTTCATGCACTTTTTATTAATATAATCTTAGGTAATTCAAAAGAGGTTCTTAATAGTGTTGGGTTGGAACAGGATACAATACAATAAGACAGCATAATTACAGTGTATGTCTGTTCGGTTATCATAACTGTAGTACTTGTATTACTCTGAAGCTAGGAATAAATATACACATAGCACGAGCAGAACTAATAATATTGGACGAATCCTTATTCTTAATAAATAAATCTTCAAACAAAATACTTCAAAATGAATTACCCCAGTTGGATATTTTTCAGCGATACGCATTAATAGATCAGGATTAAGTTCCATTAGATATTGAGGGCCGTACAGATGTTTTGCAGCAGCATTTTTATGAATTTCAAATGCTCTATCGAGAAAACTACATGGATCCTCTGGATTACACTGAGCTCTCAGTAACAATAATTCACCTTCGAATGTGTGGCCTGATACTCCAACTTCAGCTAAAAACTCTACTTGTTGTTGAACCTTACGAAAATAGAAAAAGAATACATAATTAAACACATACACATTAACAGTTTCATAAATTAAAAAAAAAAAACATTCATATGAAAAGTATACAGTATCCCTAGAATATTTTCTTTTAACCTTAATTTTCTAAAATTCCTTTTTCAAACCAACAAAAAAAGCTGGATAAACAGTATTCTTTAAAATTGTGCATTTTTATTGTTATTGTTTAATTTATAAATTACAATACAAATGAAATTTTGTTCTTAGCTATTTTTGGTTGCCTTTTATTTTATTTTTAAAACACTTATACACGTTAAGTGATACACCTTCTTCAGAGTATGTTTTTAATTAAATAAAAATATACAATGATAGTTCTATTAAGTCATCTTAAATAAAACTAGTTTTTAATTTAAATTTAAAACATAATCAGAAGGTGGTACCACCGAACGAGTGTAATTTTTTTTAAAATGAAAACGTAAAGAACCAAAAATAGGTATGAAAAAAATTTCATTTGTATTGTATTTGTAAATTAAATGGTCAGCAGGATGCATCAAAAGAATTTGTTTATTATTTAATGAACAAATGAACGAACTCCAAAAAAAAGCTCATAAATAAACTGGGCAACTTTACTCTGCATCATAAATCTTTTGATGGCATACTTATAAAAACTCATTTTTGCTCTAGTGTATATATTGGAGCACGTCTGTACATACTTGTTTTTAAATTTTCTGCACTACAAGTATGCCAATATTTATTTGTTTGTCTTCTTTAATGTGTAGTAAAGGTCTGATATCTTTGGGAAACATTTTGAATAAAATTCCAAATAGATAAAATTATATATTTTGTTACAACAGACTTTTTCACGACATTGTGATCAAAAGACTTCAAACTAATTTTTTGGCTGTTTATAAACTAATTTTCTAATGAATAAATTGTACGTATTCTTATCATTTAAGTAAAAACTAAATACTAAAATTTATTTAGAATATTTGACAAAAGTAATTTATTTATAGGAAACTGTTGTACCAGGGTTTTACTTAGCAGACAAATGAGATCAAAGACTGAAGACTGTACAGAAGTATTAGTGTGAAAATATTCAAGAAATTTAAACAAATGTGGATAAAAATTGCAAGTGATAAAAGATGATAAATTACAATAGGCAAAAATAATTTACTAAAAAACCCAGCTTCTATTAGTGGAACAAGTAACTATTGAAATGCACCCTTCTAAAAATTAAAACTTTTTTAATTTTAGAAAAAGTTTTAAAACAACATCCATAATCACCATGAAAACACCAAACCGTGCCCAAACGTAAAAAATACAGTGGTATTTCTCGAACTTCTAAATTTAAACTAAGAACGCATTTACGACCGACTCTAAAACAGATTTCTTTAATAAAAATGACAAAAGGAAAATTTAAACCAATTACCTGCACAGTCGGTCCATTTTGGGCCATTTGAACAATTGTTAGACCAGTAAGCGCTTCGACAGAAGAATCATCTAATTTTGTTGCACTACGGTAATACTTAGCGGCATCAGTGTATCGTTTGCGAAGGAAATTTTGATAAGCGATAAGATTAAGCGATGATGCTAAATGTGATGCCAATGTTAAGACACGTTCGGCTAAACGATAAGTTTCATTTAACAAGGAAGAATTACGACCAGCTACGCATGAAAATAATTTTGCCATATTACTAGGCAGCTCATATGAGGTAGGTTCTTCTTTTTCTAATATTGCAACCAATCTCCGTAAACTTAACGCAGCTTCTTCATAATGCCCATCGACACAAACTTGATGCAAGGCTCGAATCTAAAAATAAAATTAATTTTAAGATAATTATTAAGAATTTTTAATTAATTAATCTTATTATCAGACATTATGTTCTAGTTATTAAAATATTTAAAGAAAGTACAACAATATTCTTTCTTATAAAACTAGCAAAACAAAGGCAAAAATTTTAATTTTCTATTGGATCTCTTCAACCATTAAGAATAAGCATTGAAAGTTCTGTGTTTCAAAACTCTTCTTATTGTGAAGACTAAAGGTTAACGTGTTGGAGCCTTATAATACCTTAAAGCGTTAAAACAAGTGTCTTCTGTTTGCTGGATGACATTTTCAGGCATTACCACATCTGTTTGTTTTCTATGACATTAGTATTAGTATTATTTAAACTACTGTACACATTGGAAGTCCTACAAAATGTTTCACTGGCATTCAGACCGTCCCCGTATGCATTACAGAGAATATCGCAAGGAAGTTTTAAACAAATTTCTTAAGTGTCTATTCAGACATCATGGTATAATTTAAGGGTCATTAGGAAAGTAAAAACGTTTTGATCTGACAAGCCGTGCAGTTCTTTCACACCTCCGCTCCGAGTCATTAACCTTTCACTCACCTTGGCCAGTCTGGAGCTAAAACCGAGGTTCGTAGTGTAAAACGGTTTTTGAATGCTAAAGGAATGCGACCTATCAAAATTTACACACAAATAACTGAGGTTAATGGCAATGGGATGAATGACGCTTCACTTTAAAAATGATTATTTAAGTTTGCACGGATTGTTGTCTAGCGGCATTGTGCTACTGCACGATAACGCACAACCAAATTCTGCTGCATTGATGAAGAACTTGCTACAACAGTTTCGATCATCCACCCTATAGCCCAAACTTGGTCCTGAGTGATTTTCATTTGTTTCCCAAACCGAAGTATTTTTTTAACACGTTCACTGCTACACATTTTTCGTAATTTTCATCCAAGAGCCAAAACTAAATTTTCCTTTCTGAGGGTCAAATTTAAATGAAAAATTGATATTTTGTAAATAGTTTGTTAGTTTATTCATAAAAAAGGTAAAAAACAAGCATGGTACCGATCGGTTCCAACAGCATCCAGAATGAAAAACTGTTCGTCGGTGCCGATGGAACCGATCGGTTACACGGTCTTTTTTCGTATGTATTCGATTTATTTTTAAAGAGTAATTATAATTAAACATATTTTCAATAATAAACAGACATTAAACTTGTAAAAATATTATTGTTAATAATAACATTAATTTAATTTTTTTTTATGATATTCAAACAGTATTATTTATGATTTTTGATATGATTACTTTCTTTTCAAAGAAATTTTATACGCTAAACATATTGCAGATACTAACTTGAATTATTATTGTTCATAGTATATTTCTTCAAATTATTTATGATTTTCAAAGAGTATTATTATTATTTTTAAAAAGTATTATTATTTCTGATACATTAATTTTTGATTTTGATTTATTTGATTATTTATTTTCTAAGAATAATTATGACTAAACATATTTTAAATAATAATCAGATATTCACTAGTAAAAAATATTATTGTTCATAATAATATAACTTTGAATTATTTGTGATATTCATCGAAACAATCCACACAAAGTCCTGGTTTGTCGTCGCATTTTTCACAAAAATATTGCGTTGCCTTGTTCTTCCCCTTCTTGTAGCACACTCTGCATCTCTTTCGAGCCAACCGCTTTCCTTTTCCTGCGTCATTAACTAATTCCGTGAATTTTTTTAATTTATGAATTTTGACAGGCAGCGATCGTGGATTCGTTTTAGGAGGTAATAAAGAATTGATGACAGAAAGCCGAAAATCGTACAGTGGCATCTTTTGATCGCCACTGTAGCGGTTGTATAATTTATGAGAATTTATCATGATCAGTTGTAAAACATGAATAAATAATTTTTTGTACCACCGCAATGTTTTACGATCCAATGGGTAGTACGCTAACATTTGATCTTGCCGATCAATTCCTGACATGTACTTGTTGTACTCAATTATAGCTTTCGGCTTCAGTTTTTCTTGTCCTCTTTTATTTTTCACAAGTTCCATTGTGTTTTTGAATTCATTTGTGATGTAATAAACTTCCCTCTTGTCTTTCCACTTCCCGATATGAATGTTGTCGTTAAACAATGACAAATTTTCATCTTTTTTCAATTTTTTATTGATTAAATTTTGAGGGTTACCAACTCGCTTTTTGTTTAGTGTACCAGTGCAGTAGGTGTTTTCACTCAACAACGTTTTTGATAATTCAAAACTATTGTAAAAATTATCCATAAAAATAGCGTGCCCTTTATTTAATTTTCCTTCTAGTAATGATAAAACTATTTTTTGTGTGTGCCCTGGACCTCGAGTGACATCATTTGCACCAGCGTACACATGAAACCGGAGAAGAAAACCATCCGATTCACTAAGCATGTATAACTTTATTCCGTATTTGTGTCGCTTATTTTTTATGTACTGCCTGAATATCAATCTTCCCCTCCATAGCACCATACTTTCATCCAAAGATAACTCTCTAGCAGGCGAATAAATTGAAGTAATTTTATCATTAAAATAATCAATTACAGACCTAATTTTTGACAAGCGATCATCAGTTTCTTCTTCTGAAGTGAAATGCAGACATCTCATGATCAGTAAAAATCTGTTCCTCGCCATCTGCTCTCTAAAAATTGGGATGTTGAATAACCTGTCAGTTTTCCAGTAATCGGCAATACGATTTAGTTGAATCGTCCCAGTGTGATACAAAAGACCAAGAAAAATACGAAATTCTTCGATTTCTAGGTCACACCACTTTGTAATCCGGGAGTGTTCTGTTGTACCCGGTTGCAAAAATAAATTTTCTGCATATTTATTAGTTTCAGATACAATATTTCCTAAAAATTCATTATCTAATAAGAGATTAAAAAAATCGATTGGTCTATTACCTGGAAGTTCAGCAAGTAATTCCTGGTTGCCAAGGAAGTTTATACCAGTTTTCATTGTCTCTGTATGTGACCATGTATCGGACTTGGTTGTACTGGTATTAGCAGCGGTGGTAGCATTTCCAGACATAGGCAACTTTTGTACGTTTACGTTTATGCTGTTGGATATTTCAAAAGAACTTGGCTCCTCAGCATCTGAACAATCACTGTCTGAAGAATCGAAATCGCAAAATTCGAATTCAGAGCCACTGTCTTCGCAGTCTAGACAATCCTCAATTTCTGAATCTGTACTGAAAAACGTTTTATTTTTAGTACAGCGTCGTTTTTCTCGAGATGGTCCTGGTTGATTATTGTCACGTTTCCTTTTCGAAGGACCCGGGTTACCACTCATTTTTATTGTTTTAATATTTAAAATTATTTTTAATAACTTTTACCTTACAATTACTTATTAAAATGAATTACACGAAAAAAGAACAAAGAATAACTAAACATTAAAATGATCACAAAAAACTAACACTAAAGCAAGTTCACAAATTATTAAAAAATCAGAAAAAATCACAAACAAGAGCCATTCAAAAACCAACTGCACAGTATTACACTTTAATCATCACTAAACAATGCCACAATTCTAACTAAAGCGAGGCCCGCATGCCAATCGACAGACAGGCGCCATAACATCATATGATACACGACACCGATCGGTTGCAGAGGCACCCGCCGGTAGACGCCAATGATACCGATCGGCGTCACTGGCAGTAAACGTGTTAACGGGAACCGCAATGAAAGTGTTGAAGAACTGAAAGAGTATTAGTGAATGGTCAAACAACTTGGCAGCAACAGAGTGTGCAGAGGGCACAGCAAAATTGGTGAAATGGTACAAGTGTTAAAATTTATATGGTGATTACGTAGAAAAATGGTTTAAGTATCAGGTATGTTGTAAAAAAGTTTTGTTAGGCTATAATAAAAAAATTTCAAAATAAGGAAAAACGTTCTTTATTTTCCGTATGACCATCATAAATCACAATTTTTTTTGTGTAACGCCAATTTTAGACCACATGATGTGACTAGGACGTTTTTGGAAGCTCTTTTTGCAGCCCACATTCTCCGCATTCATTCACTATTTTCTTATTATGGCTTTTCTCCTTTCTTCTATCCACCCGGTGCTCTGTTTTTGCTCTTCATGAAAGTCCTTAAAATCTTTTGAAACATGGTATATGATGGAAGTTGGATCTACTAAACAACTACCAATGTGGGAACAATGATAACCTACAATAAAGTTATACAGCAGGGGCAGTCTTCCTTAAAACATATTATTAAACAGAAAAATAAAAATATAAAGGTTATGTGCAAAATTGTAAGATTTTTTACCTGCAAAGCAAATATATTATTCTGGTCAAGAGACAAAACTCTTGTTGCAGTGTCCAAAGCTTGAATCCAGTCTTTAATAGCCAACTGAAGTTTAGACTTTTCAATTAAAGGAACAGTAATTTTTGGAAATCTGACAATCAACTGATTTAATCGAGTTAATCCTTCCTGGTAAGGTAAAGTTTTTACTTCACCTAATACTGCTTCTATGTTTTGTTTTTCCTGTTTACAAAATGTTAAAAAGTCAACGGTTAATTTAATACGAATAATCATTTGTTCTAAATTTCAAAACATGGCTCAGCAATATTTTTCAACAAGTTCATGACCGACCCATAGTGTAGTGATTAGTGCTATTGGCTTCTACACAAAGATCCCGGGTTCGATTCCAAGCCAGACCTTTCCTCACTTTTCATTACTCATTTTCATCTATTACCCTTCACCATCTGCATTTAATTTTTTTTATCCGTAATATGTGTACAATGTAATTGTCCAATTTAGAACAATAATCAACTCCATAACCCAATGAGACTGCCCATAACAGACAGGTGGAGTGTCAAATTATTTACACTCAATGTGTTCATTGCAGGGCTAAAATAAATAGTTCTGTTTCTGATCACATGGTCAACCAATTAAATGACTGAATCAATTAAGAACAGAAGAGGCAGAGGTGTAAAAGACACTAATCAGAGTTATCTTCTCTAAGAGTAATGAATTTCATTATACACCCAGACCCTGATAAGCATACATTTCCACTCAGTGAGGAAGGCAATTGTAAACCACCTCACTCCTCGTTTTACGTAGTAAAACCTCTACAGGTTCAAACCAGCCTTTCGGCTGATGACCTAAACAACAAAACAACCCAATAAGATGAGGATATGTATAATGTGTAAATGAGGTGTAGTCTTCTACAGATTAAGGCCGACCAATCCTGAGAGAGTATGGTCAATTGAGCCCCAACCATCGAAGAGCACTGGTAACAACTGTCTAGTATTCAAATTTTTTTACAAGTAAACTACCTTTACACATTGTATTTTTTTTTATTTTCTATACCTTTGATTACATAAACTTTTGTTGTAAAATATATACCAAGGCCACAATATATAAAAAAATTCCATTTTTTTTATAGATTTTGATGAGCAAAATACAGAAAATTACTAACTGATCCAAAACTAAGTGTTGTACAAAAAAAGTTTGAAATAAAAATTTTAGAATTTTGAATGTTCTACAACTTTGATTATAATACACTATTGTCCTCAATTATATATTAAGGCCATAACCTTAAAAAAAAACAAAAACATAATGTACTACGAGAGCACAGGCCCCCCAAGAATTTCAGCAGACACAGTGGCGCTTACCATATCTCGTAGAGGATAAAAAAAATGTAGTAAAGGTGATTTTTTTTAAATCATAGGAGCTGTTTTTGAGAAACCGCTAAAACATGTTTTTGGGTTCAGGGGGCCTGAAAATGTGCATTCTAGTGAAAACTCAATCTCAAAAAATCGACATGAAAACAATACTTTTCTTCCCTATAAATTCACATAGAACATGAAAAAGTAAAAATGATCTTACAAACAATATTTCACAATGTTTATAGCTGTTTTTTTTATGTGATTATACATTTAATCAATTGTAAATTCAAATTGCTGACAAGATAGATGAGAGTTGTGTAAGATAAGCTAATAAAAGTTGTAGATTTTTTAATTTCCTATAATTTGATTGTATACACTTTTGTTGTAAACTGCAAGGGTGAAATTTTTTAAAAAATCTATGTTTTACACGTTCTTGTGAGAGAAAAAACAGAAAATCACTAATGACCGCTAAACTAAGCATTACACAAAAAAAGTTTGAAATAAAAGTTGTAGGATTTTAAATTCTCTACAACTTTATTACATACATTTTTGCGCTTGAATGCATACTGAAGCTGCAATCTTAAAAAAACAATTTTTTATGAGAAAACAGCCTCCCCAAGAATTTCAGCAGACATGGCACCTACCCTATCTTGTAGGGCATAAAAAATTTAGTAAATGAGGCGATTTTTAAAAAAATCATAGGTGCCGTTTTTGAGAAAATCGCAAAAAAATGAAAAATGACACAAATAAACGACTACTTCTGGTTGAAAGATTTTGATGAAAATAATCATTTCAGGTCCTCTAGAGGTACCTAACTTAAACTTCAAGTTTGTATGATGTTCTGCTCTTGAGATATTCTGTTCCCACACACACAAAGACCAATCGCTAAAAACATGTTTTTCGGGTTCATGGGGTCTGAAAACATGTAGATCTGGTGAAAACTCGATTTCAAAAAATCGACATGAAAACAATACTTTCCTTCCTATATATTTATATAGGCAAGAGAAATTAAAAACATCAACAAAAATATCTAGTATAGAGAAACCCGAGTTTCATTAAGAAAAGAATAAACTATATATACTCAGAAAAGAATAGTGATAAAAAGAAACAAATTCAAACAGAGATAATTTGATGTTTATCTCATTTTACTACAACCAACCCTTGCTCAACTCCCTTCATTACTTAGACTACATCTATTATTCAGTTACATTTCTTTAGTACTTTTTGTACATATTAAAAGGTAATTATTATTTTATCAAACATCCTATATAGGATTTTAAACAGCCATATTATTTAAAATTGAAATATATATTTCTAACCACCAGAATACGGTAACATAAAACACTTACCAATGTTTATTCCTTATCTACCATGGTAGGAGCAGGACGTTTTAAATTTTGACGTAAAAAATTTTAATTTACTGTAGATGTGTACAGGATACATGAAAGTGCTATAAACATTAGTAAGTGTTTTATGTTACCGTATTCTGGTGGTTAGAAATATATATTTCAATAAAAAGGTAAATATAAATAAATTTATTATATACCAGAGAAGTAGCACTCTTAAAACAATCAGCCGCAACAGACTTCTTTCCTTTATTAAGTTCAATCCAACCTTTAATTATTAATGCAGCAGTATTATTTGGGGCGTTAGATAAAACTTTATCAATATATTCAGAAGCGGTATCAATTTTATTGATCAGCAACAGAAAATCAGCAGCATGACACATAGCTACGTCAGATACTCGATTCACTTCATCTTTTATTTTTGAATCAAGTTGTGCAACAGCTTCTTTATCAACAACCTGCATAAAAATAACATTAATGAAAATTAATATCTTAAGTAAAAGAAAATACAATTTTCCAGATCATTTACAAAACTAATCAAAATATAATTTGTATTTAATCAAAAAGTTGTAATAATTCTATGTGAAATAATCTCAAAATATAACAAAAAAAAACAAGTATTGCATTTTTCATTGATAGATTGTGGAATTTAAAACAATATTCTTTCAAATCTTTCAAGTGCATTTGCAACTAGGAATTAATCCAAAAAAATGTTATCAGCACACACTAACCTATACTTTTTTATTACTGCTTTAATTCTCTTTTCACTTATAGTTCTCTTTTCATTATAGTTTTTCTTAATATATTTAATGGTCCACCAAAAAAAATTAAAAGGTAAAAATAGTATATGTCAGCTTATATTACTTTACAAATTAAAAAAAACCTTAAAGCTCAGCTTGTACTATTTTCTTCTCTCCCACAACTATGCATCGATACTACTCTCCTACTGCCAGTCTAGCTGTTAACCCCTTGCCGGTTCCCGACGGAATATTACGTTGCACCGATAATACACGAAAAAGGCCGCTGACAGAATATTACATCGGCAGTTTTTGTCCTGTTTTATTTTGTTTTGTGTCGGCTTATTATGTCGATAGCATTAAGTATTTAATTTCACTGTCTTTCACAATGATATATAGAGTGCTAGTACGTAGCTTCAAAGTAGTCTACGCATATTATCCTGAACGCAAAGTGACGTTGTCGTTAGTTACGATGGTCCATGTGCTCGAATAACCTATAAATGTAATGATTTTTACGTGTTTATAAGTATTTTTTAAGTAATTTTATATAAAACAATTATTCAATTATGTAAATGAAACAATTATGGACTTACAGACTTTATTTCAATAATACAACATTAAAATAGGTTAGGAAACCAATTTTTTTAAATTATGAATAAAATCTATTTTCCATGCAAAAATGTTGCTTTTAATATCATATTAGGTCATAATTAGCTGTAATAATTTTGTGTTGAAGCAAAAAAACAAAATAGAGCAAAATAATATTCATTTTTGAAAAAAATAATAAACCGGTAGGGGTTAATCATTGCTGATGCTGCTACCACTGTCACGAAGAGGCAGTTCCCCAGTTTTCAGTTGGCATTTGCATATAACAAATTTTTTATTTTGTCTTTCTGTTATAGTAATTACTTTTTTATATGGATCAAGGATTATGGACAGACATTACGGAATGAAAGATAAATTTAAATAAAACCAAATATTTACACTGTCAAAGCTATGATGAGGATATGCCAGTAGAACAAAGGAGGATAGGCTGCCTGGAGGGGGAAAACCAAGGAGCAGACCAAAAGTGAAGTACATGGGTTCAATTATGAATGATTTGGGAAAGAGAGATGTGATGCAAAAAATGATCAATGGAGGAATAATGGTTCATCAAAAGAAGTGGAGGGGTTTAACACGTCATATTTTATTTTTTGCATAATTGCAACCTGCACAATTTAATGTTTATGCTGTTCGTATCGTGTTAACTGTTTGAAACATTCTAAAAAGCTAGATTAATAACCTTTAAATAGATGTGCAGTAATGAATCTTAGGGTAATCTTCTCTGAGAACTTAAATTGTAAAATTGAATACTCTTTTTGTCATTCTTTTGTGATATCTTATTATTTTACAATAACAAATTTCCCCATAAAAAGCAACAGGAGTGTTAAATTATTTGCACAAACTATCTGCTAATTCCAAGGCTACAAAAAATAGCTCTTTTTCTTATCATACTGTCAGCCAATTATATGACTAAAGCATTTAAGAACAGAAAAGATGAAGGTGTAAAAAACACTTGTCAGAGTTATCTCCTCTAAGAGTAATAAATTTCATTATACAGCAAGATGCTGTAGTGAATGAAGTGAAGGTGGTTTTGCAGGGGTGGAAAGTAGATGCTTTTCAGAGGGCCTGGTATGCTGATAAGCATACTTTTCCACTGAGTGAGGTAGCCAATGGTAAACCACCACACTCCTCGTTATATTAGGTAAAGCCTCTAGAGCAGTAATTCTCAACCTTTTTTTGGTCACAGCATACTTTCCTTTGTAGGAAGTTCCCGTAGTACACTAACATACGCGTTAGAAAGAAAGAGTACCTATACCCTAACGAATGAAAAACTGCAGATGAGATTTAGCCAATAACAGCCAAGGTCAGATGTGAGGTTGCCCCTTCGCCAAGTCACACTCTGTTCTACCCAACTCCAGCTGACTTTTTGTTAGGCAGTCATCCACAGCAGGACCACAACGTGACAACACAGGATACGATTAACAAAAGTCAATTGGCTCCGTGTTGTGATCTCGATCACTAAGCCCCGCCTTCATCTGCAGTCTTTAGTTTGTTAAGGTATAGTAATAGCAAATGGAAGCTATTAATTATTAATACTCTGTTACATTTCTCATCACCTTCTTGTCCGAGCTAGGCTTTTCGACAGAAACAAACATAAAAAATAAAAAGCACATGAGAATTCTCTCAGTTGAACAGGAAATGCGTGAGTGTTTTTCTTCAATTCCACCATGAATTGAACTTATAATTACGTAAGAAGAGAGAAACTGAAGTTTCTCATTAATAACTCTAATCTTTTGTTGTTAGACATAAACCAATAAATACCCTATAAAATAATTTTAAGTTTTTGAATATTATTCTCTTGTTTTTTTAAAAATAAATATTGAGTGAAATTATTTTAATTTCTTTTATCACAAAGTCTCAGAAGTTTCATGGCACCGATGTGGCGCAGCACACCTGTAGAGAACCACTGCTCTAGAGGTTCTCTACCAGCCTTTCGGCTGATGACTATACAACAACAATAACAAATTGAACTTCTGTGATGTTAAGTTGTTGTGTTGGGCTCAACCCCAGGAAACTTGCAATAAAAGATACATAGGAAAGAGGATGATAAACTAACAATTTACGGTAAATCAATAATAAAAATTGCCGGCCGCATTGGCACAGTTGGTAATGTGCTCGCCTCTCATCATGCGATCCTGCGTTTGAATCCCACTCAGGCATGGCATACTTTCATAGGTAACAAAAAATCATTTTCATCCTACATCGCATAAAGTTCTACCCCAACGTCGTCGCTAATGACCGTTGCAGTTGATGCGACGTTTAATAAAAAATTTAAAAAAATAAAAATAAATAATAATAAAATTCACAGTTTACTCACCTCACAACAGCTATGAGCATGTGACAATGCTAACGAAGCAGCAAGTGATAACTGATTATCATATAAAAGTGACTCCATAGTAGTTATCGCTTCAGTATACCTCCCATACAAAGCGAGAGCGATACCATATAACAATTTCAGGTGATTATTGGATGGACTCCTTTCTAAATATCCTTTAGCTGTAACAACCATACTACCATATTGTTTTTCCCAACCCCAGTACTTAACCCACAATGCTTCCATTTTTAAATATGAATTTATAACAAGTTATACTAGATATAAAACATTAATGTTATAATAATATAAAATATAACACCATTACAAAATATTAGTAATAATAGTAATCATATTAATACCAAAGAGAAACATGGTTTAGACTAAACATATTAGTTCGAATAACAATACATATATACATAAATATAACAAAATACTGGATGATTTGACCGATGGAAAAATAACGTTTTAACCAACAACTAAATTCTTATATTGTGGCAAAGGGTGATTATCGTAAAATTTCTTCAAAAAGTCGCAACTCAACTTTATCTTTAGATTCCTTTCCACACAGTAATCGAATACTTCCTGCAACAAAATTAAACCAAAATATTAACTTAGATAAAAAGAATTAAATCATGTTATTAAAATATTTTAGAACGATATTTTTTAAATTTTTATTCAGAGCAGCAGTTATCATGTTGGAACGTCAGTTTTTACCAGCTACAATCGAAAACCTCACTGATTGTGACAAATATGAACAAAATTAAAATAGAGATACGAGGGTTATCTAGAAAATAACCTCAGTTTTGAAATAAAAAGTAAACGAGTGAAGATACAAAAACTTTATTATATACATATTAAAACTACAGTTTTAATTTTTTCGACATAGTCGCCAAACAGATTCAAGCACTTGTCGTACCTTGGAACAGTCTTTGAAATACCCTCTGCATAAAAATCTGCCACCTGTGAATGTGGCCAACCATTCACGGTGTTTTGAAGCTCTTCGTCATTGGTGAACTGCTGAGATGCAAGCCACTGCTTCATGTTCGGGAACAGGTGAAAGTCACTAGGAGTCAAGTCCGGGCTGTATGGGGGATGATCGAAAACGTCCCATTTAAACTTGGCCAAAATTTAATTTGCTCTTCGAGCTGTATGAGGGCGAGCGTTGTCATGCACAAACACCACACTACGTGTCAGAAGGCCATGACGCTTGTTTTGGACTTGGCTCTCAGTGACTTTCACCTGTTCCCTCTCTTTCGTGATGTCCCTCTCTTTCAGGCCTGTCCAAACGAATGGTACATCATTTAGAAAAATACTTATTGCCTATTACCCCAAATTGAATCACAGACATTTTTCCCCGAATTTTGCGTGCGCGCAACTAATCGGCTTTTGACAGCAACACAAATATCAAAACGATAACCGCTCGAACACAACACAAAAAGTAATGAGTACTACTTTAAAAGCAGCTTGTATCTTTAGTTGACAGGCTATGGTGCCATGGTGGGGGATCTACTTACTGCGCATGTGCGGCCCGCACACCACCGTAATTGGCAAACATTCTACATTACTATACTAACTTCCGCGCATTTCGGTGGTATCACCTTCTTCAAAGCAATATTACTAAAATTAAAAATTAGAACTGTGTTTCCATTTAGTCATTTAGATTAAAAACTCAAGACAAAAGAGTTAAGGTAACCAAAAGGTGGTATCACCGAAACGCACGTAATTTATTTAAACTTGAAAGGCAACCAAAAAAGAGGTGATAAATTTCAATTATACTGTAATCTCCCACTGTTCTTCAAGCGTTCCTTACTCAGTTACCTGTAATTATTACATGGTTCTGTTTCTTAAGAAAGGATATATTTACCATAAAAAGTAATTTGAAGTGTCCTATTAAAATAATCAATAAAATAGTTAAACAATAAAGTATTATTAAAAAAGTAACAATACCCTAGCCAAAATTTCTCCAATTCCTTGGTTCCGGTAATGCTCAGGTACTTCAGTATTATACAAATTTAAAACACCATTTTTCTTTTCATATTCCACCCGACCCATTTCTGTAACAAAACAAAATGTATATTCACCTTTTACAATACTTTCTTTTTATTTTTTTCTAAACTTACGAGCACTTTCACGGTGCGCACCGCCTTATCAGGTAATATCACAAAAGCTTCCAGAAATATGACGAATGCATCATCCTTTCTCAAAGTTTGAAGTTCTGATAACTAATTACAAAATTATTCTTTATCAACTAAAATACAAGAAACAAAAAAATAAATACTGTGACACATATCGGATAGAAAATGAAGGTGCATTGCTTTAGCTAAGAGTTTTGACAGATGCCATTCCAGACTAGCCTATAGTCCTAGTCTATATTAATTTGTTGTATTTCTAGTAGAAAGTAGAAGGTTCTGTTACATTGTTAAAGATACTGAAGTAAAAATTTGACAGCGCTGCCAACCTCAAAAGTGAAACACTACTCATACATTTCACTACCGTATAGTTTCTACCTACATTTTGTAAGTTGTGGTTTACTCCAAGAAAATGTTTTCTTCATGAACCTTATAAGAAATAATGTGACCTATAATATTGACTATAGTTTAATTACATGACTAGAAATGTTTGATTTACTGTAATTACCAGCTACCATTAGAACAAAATTTTCTATAAATGAATTGCCTTATTTACTATCGCTGTCACCGGCATCTTCACTATCAGTCTCACTAGTATCTACCTAATTGTTTCGTATTTTTACCAGGTGTCAACAAAACAGTTGTATTCATACAGTTAACCTATAAAAGGTTTCGCGATATACTGTATCTGCTCTAGGTATAGTATAAGTTGTTGTGTTTGTTGTACTGAAACTGAAACAGTCGTGCATATGCACTGATGCTTTTCCCCCTTTACCCCTCGTTTCAAACAAGGGCAAACTCGTGCCTCAAGTAACTATATATTCTTTACCTTTTATAAGTTTTTACAACGCTGTAACCACCCTTTTGTGAGTCAGTCAGTGCTGATTAAGCCATTGTTATGTTGTTAAATGAAGTGAGTTGTTTAAAACCAGTTTATACACAACACAAGTATTAAAGCAGTTTCTTCAATGGTTTTGGTTTGGAAATAACAATTAATTATTTAGTAATAATATTTAAATATTTTATAATAAATCTAGTTTGTTATTACGTTAAATCGTTTAATGTAATTTAATAAGCGTTGGACAGGTAAATATTGAATACATTTACAAAATATGTATTTTAAATATATGTCTTGCTTAAAGTTAAATAGCTATTGTTATAGTTTAATAGTTAAATGTTATTTTATTGTTGTTATAACTGTAATAATAATTAATTTTTAAATAAATTTAAAAGAAAATTATATTATTTATAAATAACCAGATCCCGAAAGAACCCTAAGTAAACATCACAATATTGAGGAAATTTTAGTAAACCGAGAACAAGTACAGATTACCAATTACGGTAAGCTTTATGGGTTTCCAAAATTACCGCATTGCATCGAATTTAAGACGCACCTTTTTTGCAATATCTTCGTTCGCAAAATCAGGGTGCATCTTAAATTTGCTGTATTTTAATACAGGGATTTATACCTGTAATGTATGAAGCAATTACGCCGCTTAGGTTTACGGAACCCTTACTACTACACTCACAACTCACGGACACGTGAACCAAGTTTTAACTTTCAGTTGAAATGTAAGAAAAAAGCAGTTACAATGTGTATTTGTGTATGGTGGTAAGGGTTTACTAATGTCTCCGTGGCCAATTTCAAACGATACATCCATGTTAGTACCGAATCCTCATTCAACCCATTCCCATATTTTGTATTTTTAATTACCTAATTACGACCTTAGATTGGAACTCGTAACATGATCATCAAAGTTTTAAATATTAATTAATTAAGTTTATAAACCAACTGCAATCACTATCATTTATTTTAAGGAGATGTACAACTCAACACTTTTGGTACATAATTAAATTTTTTTTAATACCTACTTTTTGTGAACATTAATTTTACCTTCCTTTATTTTTTCCCACAAAATATGATTATATTTTGGGGTGTGTCTTAAATTTGATGGTGTCTTAAATTTGATGCAATACAGTAATAAAATTAGACCACTACATGGATAGAAGACAAGAGAAAAGCCTACCACGAAAGAATAACTTTCAAAAATTTTTGAAGTTATTTCACTGGTCAAAAATAGCCTTAAACAAGAAAAATAATAATAAAACATATTTAAAACAATTACTGAATTAGGCGTAAAAAATCATATCAATAAAAAAGTATTTGAGAATATTATTTTATCTAATCAATGAACATATTTTGTATAATTTATATCCAATTTGTATATTAACCAACAATTCACCTTTTTAGTACAGTAATCTACAACACAACATACCAATCTAATGATAAAAAAAAAATGAATAATTTTATTATTATTTAAAAACCATTACTTTCTTTACTTTAGGCTACGCTTTATACAATTTAAAGTAAAATAATTAGTTCAGAAAACTACATTAACTATCTTAATAATCTTAAAGCAGACTACACATTATTTTATAACCGATTTTAATGCTGCATTCATAACAAAATACTACACACTACAAAATTAAGCCTAAACAAAATGCATTATCTTCTTCTTAACGTGCCTGTCCGGTTCGAACGTTGGCTACCATCATAGCTATCTTGGTCCTGTCCTCTGCAATGCGGAAAAGTTGGGCTGAGCTTTGTCCATACCAGTCTCTCAGGTTAGCAAGCCAGGATATTCTTCTTCGGCCTGGCCGTCTTCCACCATCCAATCTACCCTGCAGGATGCGCTGCAACAGTTCATATCTACCGTGGTTCCTCATAATATGACCAAGGTATTCCAACTTGCGACACTTTGTGATGTTTATTACCTCCGGTTTCTTGCTCATTCGACGCAGTACCTCGGTGTTGGTCACCCTGTCCGTCCATGGTATCTTCAACATTCTTCTGTACAACCAAAGTTCGAAGGCTTCAAGTTTAGCAGTGGTTGCCTTCGTCAACGTCCAAGTCTCCACTCCATACAGAAGCACGGAAAACATGTAACACCGTAAGAGCCACAACTTAGTGCCCATAGTGAGATCATGACTCCTAAACGCCGAACTCATTGCGTGAAACACACTCCTTGCCTTACCAATACGGCACTTGATCTCTTGTACGTTATCCCAGGCTTCATTAATAATAGTGCCCAAATATGGATACCTCTCCACACGCTCAATGCTTTCGTGTTTTATATATAGGTTTACACCATTTTTATATAGGTTTAAATGCATTATAATAAGTAATTTATTAACACAGTTATAATATTATAAAGTGAACATGTGGAAGAACTCAAAAACAAATGGAAAAACATTTCAAAATGAGTTTCAGAGAAAACCTTGAATTAATATTATACTAAGCATTGGACAGGTACATTTTGAATAAAAAATTAACAAAATATGTATTTTAAATACATGCGCTTTGTTGTGTTTAGGTCATCAGCCGAAAGGCTGGTTTAAAACTATAAAGGCAAGTAAAACGAGGATTGGGTGGTTTACCATTGCCTTCCTCACTGAGTAGAAAAGTATGCTTATCATCATGCTTCAGTATGCTTATCATCAGAATGAAGTGAAACCTTCACTTCATTCACCACAGAGTCTGACTATATAATGAAATTTATTACTCTAAGAGGAGATAACTCTTGATTAGAATTTTTACACCACTCCCTTCTGTTCTTAAATGCTACTACAGTCATATAATTGGCTGACAATGTAATAAGAAACAGAAAATTTTTTTATAGCCCTGGAACTATTAGAAAAGTGCAAAAAATTTAACACTCCACCTGCCTGTTACGTGCATACATGCACTTCAAGGAAATAATTTTGATACAGAATTTTAAAATGTTTTCTCACACAGATAACCATTCGCTTCAAGGATCACAACACATTCTCACACTAATATAGACAGGAAGCTAGAAAGTAAAATTATTTCAGAATTCCGCCACAATTAACCAAACAATTCTCAAAACTAAAAAATACTTCAGATTAAAACAAAATTCTTCACACAGGATCTGCATAAACTAAGCAACTATAAATATATGCATAAATTTGTGGCTCTCCCTTTTCCTCTTCTAAAAAAACCAGTCTATCTAAGAAATTAAAATAAACTTTGCTTACCACCCATTTTAGAAAAAATTGTACATGAGATTGTAAAAACTCATTTCCTGTGCATTCCCTTTGTATATTAAAAATGCTCAAGAGTATAAATAAGATAAAACAATAATTTCTACAACTTTATTTAATATTTTTCATTAAAATTAATATCAATAAAATATTTATGAAGTTATATATTGGTCTTAATATAAGCCCTCTCACCCCATAATCAGGTTTTGCCAGTTAACTAACTCATCCTTTTGTATTCAAAAGAAACCTAAATATTAAATTTGGTTGAGATCAAGTGAAAATTATATATATACAAGGAAAATTGATACAATCTATGAATTTTAATTAACCTTTTAGTACACATCTCTCAAGTAGAATTAATTTATGGAATTTTGACAATCACATCCTGGTAAAGACTGTTATTTCTTAAAAGAAATCTGCCAAAACGAATAAAATTGTGTAAGGATTATAAACAGTTAACAAGCAAAGGACTGAAATAAAATTTCAACTGCAATTAATGTTCAATATACTTAAATCAATCTACATTAACACTGTGGAATTATCGTAGATGTATGAACAGTCACAGTAAAAATTTTAGAGGTCAAGGTTTAATAGAAGCAATGAGACTGCTTATCTGAATAAGATGGGAGTAGAAAAGCTTGCAGTAATTGACTAGTGATTTGAACTTACATTGTTTTGTATTACTGGTAGGGATAATAAAAGTGATACAATCAAAAGCTTTTAAACTTTAAATAAAAGTCATACATCTTGCTTTAAACAATATGAAACAAGATAAAAAAAAATCTCTATAAATTTACAAGTGTGCTTAAAACTGTCTGATGATTACATGCATATACCACATGTTCATTTTTAAGTATGATTTTGTTCGGATCTATCAACTGTGAGTTTCGAAAATAATATATATTGTAAAAAAATTGCTTTTTCGAACACGCTAAATTCCAGATAACACACAGAGACAAATACTTCTAGAGTTTAAAAATAGTAAACATAATTAAACAGAATTTTTTACGACTCTTTATAAGAACAGTGTAACCTTGATTTTCCTCGTCAGTGTCGGGAACATGACACTGATTGATAACCTAATAGATGGATAACAGAAAAAACACATAAATAGTATGAAGTTTCAAGAATTGAAGGGTACGAAAAAAAAAGCTGCCGTAAAATAAGGTGTACAAGGATGTTCATTTTCACCACTAGTTTTTAACTTATATATAGAAGAGGCTATAAATGAAGTGAAGGAAAAATTTGATGCAGGAATAAAAATTCAAGAAGAAACAATAAAAATGCTGAGATTCGCCGATGATATACTAGAATTAGCCGAGACAAAGAAAGAACTAGAGGATATCTTAAATGGAATGGATGAGATCACGAGAAAGGATTACTTCACGAAAATTAATAAGAACACAACGAAAGTATTGTGCAGCAGCAAGAGTGGTTTAGAAGAGATGGGAAATTTAAAAGTAGGCGACGAAAACATACAGGAAGTTAAGGAATTCTGCTATCTAGGGAGTAAAATAACAAAGGATGGTAGAAGCACAAGTGATATCAAAAGTAGAATTGCTCAAGCTAGAAAAGCCTTTTAAATGAAAAAGAGCTTACTGACTACAAACATTGACTTACGGACTAGGAAAAATTTCCACAACACTATGTTTGTAGTGTAGCATTATACGGGAGTGAAACGTGGGTGATAGAGGCTGCAGAAAGGAAGAGTATAGAAGCTTTTTAAATGTAGTGTTATAGGAAAATGTTAAAGATTAGGTAGGTGGACAAGATAAGTAATTTTGAGGTTCTTAAGCAAATTGATGAAAAAAGAAGTATATGGAAGCATCTTACCACAAGAAGGGATAGGCTAGTGAGGCATATACTAAGACATCTAGGTATTAGTCTATCAATAATGGAGGCTAATATTGAGGGAGTGAATAGTGGGTGGAGGCAAAGGTTAGAATATATAAAGCGAATTACAAAAGATGTAGGGTGTTACAGGTACGTAGATACGAAACAACCTGCGCATGATAGAACAGCTTGGAGAACTGCATCAAACCAGTCAAGAGACTGATGACAAAAAAAATATAACGTATGAAGCCTAATTTCACTGGTGGTCAGGACGACCCCATCTACTATATTTAATAAAATTTATTTTGTCCTAATGTCTACCAAAAAATTAAAATCTTGGAAAATAATTTTTATTTATTAATATTTTACATTATTTGTACCAATATTTCAATTTCCATATAATATTTACCGATATAAAAGTAACCAGGAGAATTGTTAATATAAGGAGTAGATGCAATTTAAAGTTTGGAAAATTTTTTGCAATTTCTTGGATCTTTTCAGTTTTTGTGGTGTTTCACACAAAAGTGTTCTATTGGAATTGATAACGTACTGTTAAATAATTACATACATTGAGTGTCAAATTATTTACACTCAATCTGTTTGTTGCAGGGCTAAAATAAATAGTTCTGTTTCTGATCACATGGTCAGTCAATTAAATGACTGAATCATTTAAGAACAGAAAAGGTAGAGGTGTAAAAGACACTAATCAGAGTTATCTCCTCTGAAAGTAATGAATTTCATTATACAGCCAGACCCTGTGGTGAATGAAGTGAATGTGTCATTTGCAGAGTGGAAAATATGTGCTTTTCAGAGGGCCCGGCATGCTGATAAGTGTACTTTTGCACTCAGTGAGGAAAGCAATGGTAAACCACCTCACTCCTCGTTTTACTTAGTAAAACCTCTACAGGTTCAAACCAGCCTTTTGGCTGATGACCTAAATAACAACACTGTTAAATAAATCGAAAATGTTAATTAATAACATAAAAAGAGAATTCATTAATACATAAACAGGGAATGGAAATATTATTAACTTTCAAAGATTATTTTATTTCATTAGTCAGCATAATGTATTTCAAGCGATGACTCATTATGAGCTACAATCAATACCATAACTAAAAATATAAACATTTTTCGTTTGACAACATCGAGTCATTCATTATTACTGGTCTCCACAATAAAACGTAAATAATTTTTAAAAATTTTAATAATATAAGTAAGTAATATAACTAAGGAAATGCTAACTGAATTAATACTAAGCAAGGAATAACTAACTAATCAGATAAGTAAATAAATACAGAATGATCCGTTTAAAAACGATAAAATAATTTCAATTTTGTTGTTGTTTAGGTCATCAGTCGAAAGGCTGGTTTGAACCTATAGAGGATTTCTAAGTAAAACGAGGAGTGAGGTGGTTTACCATTGCCTTCCTCACTGAATGGAAAAGTACACTTATCAGCATGCCGGGCCCTCTGAAAAGCACATATTTTCCACTCTGCAAATGACACCTTCACTTCATTCACCACAGGGTCTGGCTGTATAATGAAATTTATTACTTTCATTTCAGAGGAGATAACTCTGATTAGTGTATTTTACACCTCTACCTCTACTGTTCTTAAATGATTCAGTCATTTAATTGGCTGACCATGTGATAAGAAACAGAACTATTTATTTTAGCCCTGCAACGCACAGATTCAGTGTACATAATTTTACACTCTACTTGTCTGTTTTGGGCAGCTCAATTTACAGGGATTTAAGAATAAAATCAATGCTTACTCAGTATTGAACAACAGGGAGAAATGGGATACCTTGGCTGCATATTTTAAGAAGCTCTTAAATTGCCGAAAGCCCCACAGAAGACTGAATTTCAGATTCATCACACAGAATCCTGATTCTAATCTAACAGAATAAGAAGAAATTTAAAGTCTTATTGACTCACTCAAAAATAACAAGGCATTGGGCGAGGATGGTGTAATCGCAGAATTATGGAAGCTTGCAGATGTTGATTTCATAACAGAAACGACTAAACTCTTAGAAGATTTGGACAAAAAAACAATTCCAGAGGATTGGCTTGTTGCACTGATTCATTCGTTGTATAAAAAAGGCTCAATATAATAGAGGTATCTCACTGTTGCTTGTCACGTATAAAATATTTTCTTAACTACTTTTTAACTAGCTTATTGATAACAGCTTGATGAATACCAGGGTCATTTCAGGAAAAATCGATCTTGTATAAAAAAATCTTCACTCAGCCTAAAATTGATATTAAAATATTACAATACAACCAAAAAATATCTTTATTTCATTCACCGACTTTCAGAAGGTGTATGATTTGGTGGATAAGAGAAACCGCATTTGGCACATTGAAGGAATACCAAGTTAATCAAAAAACCATAAATTTAATGAAGCTTATACTAACCAATAGAATAGTTTAGGTCAAAATTATGGGTGAAATCAGCTAACAATTTAAAATAAAAACAGGGTTGAGACAAGGAGATGGTTTCTCATCATTGCTTTAATATTGAATCAGGTCATAAGAACTTTTTGGGAGGATGACAAGTCAAGTGGTGCCGAGACCCTGTCTTGTAGAGCATAAAAAATGTAGTAAATAAGGCAATTTTTTTAAAAATTGTAGGAGCCGTTTATGAGAAAATCAAAAAATTGAAAAAATAACATGAATAAACTACTTCTGGTAGACCGATTTTGAAAAAAATGTTTGTGTCGGGTCCTCTAATGGTACCTAAATTAAGTTTCAAGTTTCAGCTCCGTATAATTTTCCATTCTTGAGATATTCTGTTCACACGCACGCACGCATCCGCGCGCACACACAGGCCAATTGTTAAAAGCATGTTTTTTTGCTTCAAGGGGTCTGCAAACGTGTATCTCTGGTGAAAACTCATTTCAAAAAATCTACATAAAACCAATACTTTCCTTCCTATAAATTAATATAGGACAGAGAAAGTAAAAATAATAAATAAAATTCCTTATAAAAAATGTTTTTTACAGCCCTAACTCACAGAACCAAAATTTAGACATTTAAAAAATGAACATCCAGCATACAAAATGATTATGTAAATTTTTGTTAAAACTACAATCTTTAAAGCAAGATAAAAAAAATACACTTAAAAATATAATAAATAATTTTCTTAAGTAGTTAAGAGAATTATCTAAAAAGCATTCATTATATAAAAGTAATGAAAACAGCATGCGTGATAAAATGTGATCACAATTTTTTATCGGTTTAATAAAAATACCTTAAACCTTTGAAATACCAGCAAAAATTTTAATACGTCATGATTATTTTATGGCATGTTTTATTAGTTCAAAAATGATGGTATTAATGGAATAGATTATTTAATAACATTTTCATACTAGAACTATCATTAAAAAAAATAAGCTTTAATAAATGATTCAGCTATCATAAATACAATGATATTATAAAACCCATTTCGTTAGCTTGTTTGTGTAAATAAATAGTTTTCTCTAGATATTTAATGTGTGTAGTTTAGTTTTATACTTTTGTTTATTGATTACGAGACCAGGAACGATGTTTATGTTGGACTAGAGTAGCAAAATAATTTACAAATTCTAACGTTTGTTATTTTTGATTACTCTTCTTTTTAACTCTTGTTCTTTCTTGAATTGTAATCTATATTTTGGCTCTTACATACGTAAAATTGTAACATACATAATATATTCTTAACCCATCGAACGTGTTTCAAAGGGAAAAAATAAAAATCTTTCATTGTAACTTTTAATTTTATCTAAAAACATTCGTATAGAATTATAGTTATTAACTAGACAATTGGTTATAAATACAATGAATTACTAACAACAGGGTTTTTTAATTAGTGCAGTACATCGGTTTTAATATTAATTTTTACAGTTGTCTTATGTTTTTTTTAAACATATAGGAAATTATTGAAGTAACAATCATTTAATTTTAATTTTAGCTAAAAACATTAGTATAGAATCATATATAGTTATTAACTAGACCAGCGGTTCCCAACCCAGGGTACGCGACGAACCGGTTAGGGGTATGCCGAAAATAAAGGACAATGGTGGACGTTGTTTTTCTGAGTAATTTGGTGGGGTTATTGTACTGACAAGCTTAATACAAGCCCAGATCTAAGGCTTTATTTGTCTACATTTGAACCTGATTTCAAACAATTAAGTGCAACAAAACAGCCTCAAGGGTCACACTAAAAAAAGAGTTATGAAGACGTTTCCTGGACTAATAATTTAGTTTCCATACATCACAATTTTCATGTTAGATTTTGTATTTACAAATTTTAAAAGCATTTTGTATTCGATGTGAGTTTTTTTTCAAAGTTTAAAACTAATCTGTCTTGTCTTAGATTAGAAATACTATAATTATTATAACTCTTGTCATTAGTATTTTGATGTAAAATTAAGACCATACAAGAAATGTTCAGTTTTTAATAAAATATCTATTTTAAACGCTTGTGTTAACTTTAATTTTCCTTGGTTTAAATTTATATCTTAATTTGAACACATAATAAAACGTACAAGTGTTAGTTATATTTTGCAGTATTTAAAAACTAACCAACGTATACTCACAGAAAAATACCATTATGATAATAAAAAAATAAATTTACATTACGCAAAATATTTGGAAATAAATAAAAAACATATGAAAATATGCAAATTGATTAGAGATTAGCTAGTGATTAAATAGCCCCTACTTAGTGAAGTATTGTAGTTACAGTGAGGTTACATTTTTTGGGGTACAATTTTATATAAAGATTCACCAAGGGAGAAAAAAAGGTTGGGAACTGCTGAACTAGACAATCTGTTATAAATACAATGAATTACTAACAACAGGGTTTTTTAATTAGTGCAGTACAACAGTATTAATATTAATTTTTACAGTTGTCTTATGTTTTTTTTAAACAGATAGGAAATTATTGAAGTTTATTACAGTAAAAATAGTCAGTAATTTGTAATATTAAATTTTATTATAAGTTTTATTTATTTTTTAATTTATTGAAAGTCGGATAAACAGCCAGGTCATTAGTGACAATGGTGAGTTATGAAACCAGGACAGTGGGTTTAAACTTATAAATATAAGTATATAATAATTTATATTATATATTTATTATATATTTAGTAATAATAATTTCCAGACCATAGCCAGAGATTGGAACCTGGGATCTCTGCTTAGTAGGTTACAATGCTAACGTCTATCACAGAGGTGTTAAATTACGAGCAGCCTTTCAGGTTTTTCTTGTGAACTTCAAAAAAATAAGAGGAAGAAGAAGAAAATTAATTAGATTTTGCAAGAACTCAAACAGAAACCTCGATCAGAAACACTTGACCACTCTCCTACTTATTAATTATATATCATTTACTTTGTATTTTTCTCTTGCCTATATGAATATATAGGAAGGAAAGTATTGTTTTCATGTCGATTTTTCGAAATCGAGTTTTCACCGGATCTATACGTTTTCAGACCCCCTGAACCCAAAAAACATGTTTTTAGCGATTGGTCTGTGTGTGTGTGTGTCTGTGTGTGAACAGAATATCTCAAGAACGGAACATCGTACGAACTTGAAACTTGAAACTTAAGTTACATACCACTACCGGACGCGACACGAACATTTTCATCAAAATCGGTCAACCGGAAGTAGTAGTTTATTCGTATAATTTTTTAGTTTTTTGCGATTTTCTCAAAAACTGGTCCTACGATTTTTTTCAAAATCGCCTATTTTACTCAATTTTTTATTCTCTACAAGATAGGGTAGGCGCCATGTTTGCTGAAATTCTCGGTGAGGCTGTTTTCACGTAAAAACGTTGTTTTTTTAAGATTATGGCTTTAATATAAATTTTAGCGCAAAAACTTATATAATAAAAGTTGTAGAGAATTTGAAAACCTACAACTTCTGTTTCAAACATTTTTTTGTATGACGCTTAGTTTAGCAGTAATTAGCGATTTTCTGATTTTTTCTCACGAAAACGTGTGAAAAATCGATTTTTTTAAGATTTTGGCCTTAGTATGCATTTTACGACAAAAGTGTATATAACCAAATTTATAGGAAATTTAAAGATCTACAACTTTTATTTAACGTATTTTTCTCTACAGAGCCTAGTTTAGCGTGAAATAGTGATTTTCCGTATTTTTAAGCCAGACTGAGGTTGATTTTCATTTTGAGTGTTTCACTCATGATTAAAATAAGGTTATGTTTATTGAGGTTAGTTTTTTGTTTATTTCTAATATTTTATTACTAATGTTAAATTATATTGTAAATTATTTGCATTGGCAAGAGAAAGTTGTGTGAGTGTTTCACACCAGATTTTTACTTAAAATTTACAACAAAAATTGTAAAATAATAAATTTTTTCAAATAAATAGGCCAATATATTAACTTAAATAAATAATTAACTAGCAACAGAAGCAATTTGTCAAATGTACAGATGCAAAGAAAAAACCCAACCAAGGGCATAACTACTATCTGTTTCATAATCATAAACACCCGAGTTTGAACCCAAAGCATCTCCATGAGTCCGGATTTTATTCTGCGTTGACCTATAGTAGTTCTATATTTTTAATGTTGTTTAAAAATTGCCATATCAAGGTTGGAAGACAAAAAATACCCGGTTTTTTTGCTACTGCAATAAATTTCATACGTTTAGAGGAGTGTAACTCGATAACTATTCAACCAAAAAGTTTGAAATTTTAACACAACATAAACAATTATATTCTTACAGCGTGTACAAAAATTCGTATGTTATTTAGATTTTGATTTATTAACAACATTTTGAACTCTTGCTATCTCAGTAACCGCTCGATCGTTCAGTACAGGCAAACTATCATTTTATTCTGCATAAAAACTTAGTATAAATATATTAATAACAAGAAATATCGATTGGCCAATGTTGTGGTACAATTTTTAAAAATAGATTGGAAATCCAGGGGTGGGCGCTACTATCCATGTTGCCATTTTTTGTACGTGACATCCTGTCGCACTGTCTACCTGAATTGATAATGCAGTCTGTCAATTCAGGTAGACAGCAGATTCAGGCAACATGGATAGTAGCGCCCAGCCCCCGCAATTACCCAGTCTATTTTTCAAAATTCTACCACAACATTGGCCAATCAAAAATTTAATGTTATCAACGTATTTGTACTAAGTTTTTTATGCTGAATAAAAAGAGAGTTTGGCCGTGCCGAAATATCGAGGGTTACCGAGACAGCAAGGGTTCAGATTATTGTAAATAAATCAAAATTTAAATAACGTACCTACGATTTTGAAATTTCATACACTCTGTAAAAATATAATTGTCTATGTTGTGTTAAAATTTCAAACTTTACGGTCAAATACTTATCGAGTTACACACCTCTAAACGCATGAAATTTGTTACGGTATCAAGAAAACCGGGGGTCTTTTAGTCTTTCAACCTCGATAAGGCAATTTTTAAACAACATTAAAAATATAGGACTATTAAGGGTCAACGCAGAATAAAATGAGCTAAATTTTGATGAAAAGTATGTTCAAATCTGACTCATAATATTGGAGATGCAAGGGTTCAAACTCAGGTGTCTATGATTATGAAACCGATAGTAGTTTAACACCGATACATCAATACAAAAATTAAAACATATTCAACCATTATAATCTTATTGTTTGAGATGGCAACTAAATTACAAGAGAATTTATATTTGTCAATTAGGAAAATTAGAGTTACATTGTGAAATAAAGTGTTGAATACAAATAGGGTATAAAGACTACACAAAATTTAAATATAAATTCTTTTTTCTGAAAATAATCATCCAATACAAAAGACAATGTATTTTACAACAAGCTGTTAATTAACTATTTAGTGTATTAATTTTAACTGTTTAGTAATTAGTACACAGCTAATGAAAATTTTTGACCATGATACTCAGAAAATTAAACTATTAATTCAATAGACACCAGCAATAGTTAATCTTTGATTATGCACAGTCACAACCAGCAATGTTTACAAAAGTCATATTATACTGAATACAAAATTAATTTAATGTAGGCCCAGTTAAAGTAAACAAAACTGAACAAACAAATCAAATTTTATTAATATCTACTAAAAAGAAGTTAAATTTAGAACACACACACACTGATTAAGCATTCGACTGGGCACTGAAATTACAGATTAAACTACGATAATTGCATTTAAAGTCCAATACAAAAATAATAAACAGTAACTACATTACAAGGAATTTTTATCACCATGGTTACACGCCGTAATCTCATGGTACCTACTTAAAATTCTAAACATGACACAGTTAAATGCTACTAACAAAGTTATTTTATAACGTATATCAAACTAGCATGAAATCAATTTTTAATAACTTAGTCTAGGCTCATCAATAATGCCGGTATTGCTCGTATAGCTAAGCTATTATTTATAAAAGACAATTCACAACAATAGGGTGCATTATACAAGGTTTTCGTGTTTATATTAGCGAAAACATGCCAAGGACAACGGTTGTTGTTAGTACACAGTACGTAACTACACGCAATACTATAATTTCGGTATAAAACTCTTTTTGATAAGATCGTGCAAAATGATATAACATAGTAATGGTAAATCACTTCTAAGATTCTTTTTTGTCACACGGAATACAAGACTTTTACTAACATTCTACTTAGGCCTAAAAAGTAATATTTATAAAACAACATGACGTTTAATACCTGAATTCAGAGGTAATAAAAATGAGCTTGTAACATCGTCTTTGATCAGTTTTCCAAACTTGCTCCCGAAAAAATTACACTGTTCAAAATTTAATGCATTTCCACTGTAAGCGATCCTAACAAACCTTTTAGAAATAATATTCAAAATACTCATTGTAACCTTACCACCTGCTTATTCAACTGTCTCTATAAACATTAACACAAAACAAACAGGGACAGAATGTTAATACCGGTGTTTACTGCAACCACCACCACAGCGCTGCTATTGTTAACTCTCATTGGCTAATATTTTTCATGACGTAATTAGTAGTGCGTTACTTTTAAATTCTTGATGCACAGAGGTTCGGTTTGACTGAATTTACTTAAAATAATTTTAGCAATAATTTATAATTTTTATAAATAATTTGTAAAGAGTACATCTTTCTAACTATATATAAACTATTCGATTGGTTTAGAAATAACAAGCATAGATCTTAATTACATTTTAACATCGCTCAGCCCGTGATTTAAAAGAGTTGTTGTAGACTACATTAGGTAATGAGATGTCAAAGATTAAATAATTATACCCCGGTCGCTCGTTTTTGAACTTTCACTAAAAGATGTTCAGTAAGCCAGGATCTCTGTTTGAAGCTAAATTCTATGTAAAAATAGAATGGTAGGAGAAACTAATACGTAATGTAGAGTAGTGAGAGTAATTTATAATTAGGCCTACTTTAGCGTATGTCACAGCTTAAGAATGCCCGTCAGACGTCTACAACTTTTTTTACTAACACGTTAAGATTCTTCCTACTCCAAATTCTGTTCATAGGATTCTCAGTAATAAAACTGCAAAACTCTTCTAATTGTCTGACTTTCTAACATCAAACAATACAGTCGCTTAATGACGATTAGCTTCTTGCTATCAGCTGTAGTACACCATCCATCCCATTGACCCGTGTAATTGTTTTCGTAGACCTGCCATTAGCAGTGACAACATCAGGGGTCAAACTGTGCCTATTTGAGTTTACACTCTTAAAAACCTTGATGATGTGCATAAATTGGTCTGTTCATGATCTCAGGTGATTTATTTCTAGCCTGTTCGAAAGACGATTTTAGGATTCTACAGAAAATTATCAACAGCTCCCCATGAGATAGTAGTGACGTTCTTGTTGCGTTAGACGCTACAACTATGCCTTTGTCTTCATTAATTTCACTGCATTAACTAAATCGAGGGGTACTTCTTCGAATTTCTTTGTCTATGATAGGAGGAGTCATTCAGGGTTATTAACCTATCTTTTTTAAGACCACAATTTTATCAGAGTTTTATAAAACTATTAAAAAATTGATCCCACCCGTTAATAATGGACTTATTTGTTAATTAGTGTTTGAAATTGTCTACAAGTAGGTATCATAATTCACATAAGGTTTCAACAACTTGTTTCAAATAAAATTCATTGTGGCGACAAAAAGTTTTTGTGTGACTAAATGAACTTCTTTTTATATTGGATAAATTTTTAAACAAGTTATCTTTGAGTTTGACGGAAAGGTTAAAATGTTAAAACAGTATACTAGTTTTGGCTGACACATTAGTGTAGAGGTCAGCACAACTGGCATCTTCACCCGTGGTTCCGGGTTCGATTTGCAGTCAGACCAGGCATTTCCATCTATTACCCTTCATCAACCGCATTCGAATTAATCATTACCTTCTACGGCATTAATGTGGTAAACAGTTGAAAATAAAATAACATCATTAATGTGGAACACAATCTATCATTTTTTACCTCCTCTACTGGGATTTCTGCACAAAATAGCCAGACGTTACCTATTATGCAGTACAATACCAGAACCGTTGAATAGAGGAAAACCAGGGCCCTTATTCAACGGCCCTGATACAATACCCATAGTTTTCAAAGTACAAGAAAGCATTTAGATGCGCGAATGTCTGTCATAGACGAAGTGGAGGGAAATTATGAGCAGTTGACTGAACAGGCATGCCAGCAATAGGGAATTTTTAATCTAGACAAGTTTAGCGAGGGAATCATTATTGAAATGGGAACATGTTATACAATTACACAGAAACAACAGTTTATTACCGCTTGTTGAATTTGACCAAGTGGTTGTAAACCATAAAATTCCTTTTTAACAGGTTTTTTAGAACGGTCGTTAAAAACAAATTCTTTGTAAGTTGTCACGTTACGAACAATTTGTCAGGAAATACCACACAAACAGTTAAATGTTGAATACTGGACTGGAGAGCGACCATGAAATTTCTGCTCGCTGAGAGAGGAAATAAGTAGCACTTTGTATCACTGGCTGCTTACTCTTGCAACAAAAAGTGTTCACGCTCATCTACGTGCCTGCTCTCACGTACATTGTAAACTACAGTACAAGTTTTTGACTGTTTTCATCTAATTTTTCATGAGTTTTTTTACATTATTCTTAACGAACTCCATCGGGTTGCTCTACTGGTAAAGTCGTCATTGCGAGTCAAATTTTTAATGGGAGACGAAGTTTCCGTGGTTTAAATCCTATTAAAGGAAGTTACTTTTATACGGATTTGAATACTAGACAATTGTAACTGGTATACTTTTATACATGGGATTTAATACCCACCGCAGGTATGGCCGGCCTGAGTCTGTACAAGACTACACGAGATCTCGTCAGTTCACGTCACACATCATCATCTCATTGGTTCATGGCATTGCATAAAATTCTAAATTGAACCGATTGAACGTACTACATCAGGGTTAAGAAAAATTCATCAATCATTAAAATAATTCGTACCACATCAGGTTTAACGAATTTACATGGACGCTCGCGTATTTTGTTAATTATCTGCCCACATAATACATATTTCCATATTATCGTGCACTGTAGATTACTAGCCTTTACTTGCCAGCCGCATTGGCGTAGTTGGTAACGTGCTCGCCTCTCATCATGCAGTCTTGGGTTCGAATCCCATTCAGCCAAGGCATATTTTCATACGTTACAAAAAATCATTTCATCCTTCACCGTCTGCATTAGCAGTAATTGCATAACAGTCGGACGCTAAACCAAAAAAAAAAATAAAAATAAATAGCCTTTACTTATGCATCATTTAGTTACCTACTAATCGTACTTACTAACAAAACCATATCAGACTGACAAAAATATCCGCTTAATAAAATGTATCAAAATTCAGTTTGACAAATAGAAAAAACGATCGAGTAAAAAATTACCTATTATAATACAGTAAACTTTTTATCACTCAGCGTTGTGTGCATTTCTTTACCATTGTACCAACAAAATTACCTATTGCTAAAGAAAAAAATAATATTTTATGGCTTACAACCGCAAAAAGTATTAATAATTTCTGTACAGTACAGTTTGTAAATATTAAAATTAATAATACCAATAATTCTATAGTGTTTGCGTTAAGAGGTTACGAATATATTATACTGATGGCAGTGGTGATCAGCTGGAGTTTTTACTGAATGTTATTGGATTGGATCGTTTTATTTTGGATTTCGCGTTTTGTTATTGAATAAAAATGGCTTCGAATGTCTCAAGGGCAACTGTGAGACAGGTAAAACCTCTGTTATCATTAGATCGTGGCGAAGCTAGGAAAAGAGTTATCAATTTGTACAGAGCATGGTACAAACAAATTCCATACATAGGTAAGTAAAAGTTTTTGTGATATCTTTGAGAGTAAATCTTTTCGGGTTCTGGAAGGTTATCGTCCTTACCGTTTTATTTATATACGTCTGTTAACAGAAAAGTAACTAATTATGTAGTGTATTATAAATTGTTGGTTACAAGAATTTTGCATTCTATGTAAATCTCAGGTCCGGTAATCTAAGGTCATTAATGTACAAGTTCAGCTAGTAGCTACAGAACACAATTACTGGTGAAATTTATGTGTGTTAGTGATGTATGAGGATGTTAATTGTGAAGTAGGCGATACATTTATTAAAATGTTTTTAACCATAACACCTGCGAGCCCCAATCTAAGTGCATGAGTTTTATTGTTGTTGCAGTGGTCTTTTGTTACTAATACTCTTGTTAAATTCATAGATACACCATTTATTTCTAGTACTGTGTATTTTATTTAGTTATTCAATACCTTTTAAGTGTATAAATGTATTTTATCTAAGATTATAATTATTTTGAACTTCTTTCTTTTAATCCCTAATTTACGTACTTTGCAATCTGTTAAATTTAAGAACTATAAGCTACCCCATCACCAGTGAGATGAGGATGATATGTATGGCGTTCGAATGAGGTGTAATCTGAAACAGACTCAGGTCAACCAATCCTGAGAGAGTATAGTTAAATGTTTGGCTGAACTAAGCACATGCACGTAAGAATTAACGTAAGACAGTTAGAACCACATGATTCTGCTATAGTGATGTGACGCTCATTAGCGAGTCGCACAAAAGAGCTAGCTCTTTTAACTGAGCTACCACTTCTTTTATTTTGAACGACCAGCACACGAAGCGTTTCTCCCCATGCAGCAAGCTCTCTACACAGAGCTGACTTGTACATTCCCTCCATTACTAAACCACTTTTCTCTAGTCCCATCATAGCAAGGGCTACCTAAACGCTGCATGGAAAGTATACATATCGTATCAAACTCTGCTTCTGTTTGTGAGGGTGCGGAGAGGGGGTCATTATTCTTTCATACTATACTACAACAACCCTGAGATAAGTGGTTGTAAAATACCATTGTACTGTACTGTAACAATTTTACCATGTGTGTACAAAACAAAGATGGATACATGACAAAAATTTGTTTGTGGAAAGGGATGTATGAATGTTCATGTTGACGCAAGCGCAAACACAATGTGCTGTGTGCAAAGGAGTGAGCAAAAGTCACCCTAGGCTCGACTCACTGTCTGTTTATTCACACAGCTCAGCTCAGTGCTGTACGTATTAGAATGTACTAGCTCACTCCCACAGTTCACCCCGTCTCATCGTTCAATTGTACGGCACACTCTGTGCCGTTCACTCAAGTGTGCGGGGCAGAGTGTGCTACCTTTCTATAAATGCGAAGAAATACTGTCTTAATTATATCATTCGCAGTATATATTAAGTGATTTTAGTGTTATTACTGAGTATTAGAAAATGCAGTGTTTAGAAACTGCAAATTTCTAAAAATGCTCACAAATGTAGCAACTTCACTTTTGGATATAAAAATTATGTTTAATAATGTAGATAAATTTTATTTATTTACTTATTTATTTTGTTTTTGTATGATTTTATTTATTTTCCCTAACTTACATGTTTCTATGCATCCACCATCACCAGTGTATAAAATATAAAAAAAGAATCTAATTTTATTAAAATCCGTTAAGTATATTTTATGTTTTCAGTCACTTGTATCAAACTTTGTACAAAGAAAAATTACAGCATTTACAAAAGGGTAAACAACCATGTTGGTCTAGTGGTAAAGTAATCACCACAAGTCAGCTGGTCCATGGTTCAAATCCTAGTAAAAGTAATTACTTTTATATGGATTCGAACATTAGACAGTGGTTACCAGTGATGGTTGATGGTTGGGGATCAATTAACGATATTCTCTCAGGAATGGTTGGCCTGATTCTGTACAAGACTACACACCTCATACATATCATCCTCATCTCATTGGATCATAGGGTTGCTTATTGTTCTTAAATTGAACAGATTGCAATGTACACATAATAGGGATAAAAAATCAAAGGTTAGTTTACAGTAATATTTTACATTAGAATTAATTATATAAGCTGCATGAATAAATACTTTGTAAAGATTTATCTGTGAATCATTAAATTTTGTGTTTTATTCTAGTTATGGACTTTGATTTGCCAGTAAATACTGTACAGTGCAGGGAAAAATTACGTTCTGAATTTGAAAAAAATCGTGGTTTGACAGATGTCAGAGTCATCGATATGTTAGTTGTGAAGGTAAGTATTTTTGTTTTATGTTAAACTTTTGACGTATTTATCTTTTAAAATTGTTTATTGTTTCTATACAATTTTACAAAGTTCTTATGAAACTAACAGCTAGGTTGTTTTCTGCTTGTACTATTCACATCAGAAACATCTGCCCAAATGGCAAGCCACTCTTACCATTTTCATATTGTATGATGGTACATCATGTACAGCAAAACCAAATATCTCATAATCGGCGTTGTTTTCATCACTATCATTGTCATCGTCATCTCCAACTTCAACAACTTTGTGTTTCAAGATGTTAATTCACAGTTCATCAAGTTTGATTTTGTATATATATTGAAATATATATTTTCTAACCTCCAGAATACGGTAACATAAAACACTTACCAATGTTTATAGCGCTTTCGTGTATCTTGTACACATCTTCAGTAAATTAACATTTATTACAAGTCAAAATTTAAAACTTCCTGCTCCTACCATGGTAGATAAGGAATAGTCGATTCTTATATTTAAAACAGTCTTGCCAACTTAATCAGTTGATTGTCGTATTCAATTTGTGTGTTCATTAATTTCTCCCTGCTATTGTATTTATAAATATAATATTTTTCCAGAATTTCAATTTCATTTTGTTTGTTATGTATATTAGAAATAAATAACAAACAAAATGAAATTGAAATTCTGGAAAAATATTATATTTATAAATACAATAGCAGGGAGAAATTAATGAACACACAAATTGAATACGACAATCAACTGAGTAAGTTGGCAAGACTGTTTTAAATATAAGAATCGACTATTCCTTATTTACCATGCTAGGAGCAGGAAGTTTTAAATTTTGACTTGTAATAAATGTTAATTTACTGAAGATGTGTACAAGATACACGAAAGCGCTATAAACATTGGTAAGTGTTTTATGTTACCGTATTCTGGTGGTTAGAAAATATATATTTCAATTTTAAATAATACGGCTGTTTAAAAATCCTACATAGGATGTTTAATAAAATATATATATATATATATATATTTTTTTTCCTTCACAGTTTAGTCTTTTTGAAACTCACTACTGAGTGTAGTTTGTATTTTAATTAATTCTAAGGACATTACTCAGATTTTCTCATATTTGCTTAAAGTTATTGTATTTATTAATTGATTGCAAATGAAATACTACACTGTTACAAAAATTAATCAGAATGTATTGCAGTTGTAAAATTATTTTCACATATACATTAAGGTGGCCCTAGACGATCAGTCTTTTGATCAAAAGTGTTTGATCAATCGACCGAGACAGTCATGATTGAGCGTCTAGAAGTGTGTTTGACGATTAAGTCAATGACTGAAGGAGATTGATAGAAATGTTGATTTAGACAAACGAATGAAGAGGGTGATTAAGCGTCTAGTAGCGTTTTGATCAATCTTTCCCTCAGTCACGCGCTCGGCACCAACGATGTCGGTCCCCTTGTCGCCCACGCCCCTCAACTCTTCTTCTTTGGCAAAGGGTGAAACTCAATCAGAACGCGAATTCACGAGTATGCTGATTGAATTATACCGTGATCAACCATTCTTTTGACCACCACCTTTTCCTCTTCTTATTTTTATTATTATCATCCTTTCTCTTCTGTTGGAGGGCAGCTACACTCAGTATAAGGAAGAACAAATCCGGGTTGGAACTCATTGTTTCAGCACAACACCGCGAACGAAAAGTACAAACGAAAAACGTAGAAAATCGTATAAACGAGTAGAAAAACGTAGCAGACGAAACTGGGAAAAGAAACGAGACAGCTACAACACTCCTAAAAGATATTGATCAAACGACTGAAGAAATGATTGATCCTCACTTCAGTCTGTTTGTTCAATCTTTTGATCAATCAGACTGATTGTTTAGGGCCAGCTTTATAACCAAACTTTTAGTTTTCCTTTGTTAATCTCAATATCAACATTATTGAATATAAAGTATACTACCTCAGCATTGTTCTACCATCCAAATTGTAAGAAACGTATGTTATTATAAAAATAAACAGGAAGGAATAAGCTAAAGTTATAAAACATTTATGTTAATTTTGTATTGCAAGTATTATGTGTCAATTTTATTGTTGCAGGGACAAATTGAATTACAGGAATGTGTCAATAAATGGAAACAAACATGCCATTTTATGGCCTACTGGAAAGATACAGTTGAGCCAAAACCAAAAGATTTCTTATCTAAATTTATCAGTGGGTCAGAATAATTATAGAAAATTTTTAAATTGTTTAAATCTGATGTACAGTTAGAATCTTACTCTAGGAATTGTAAATTAAGCATACATTTCAGAATATAATTTGTTTTGTTAAACTTTGTTTATTTCTTTTCCAATTTTTCTCACTGATGCAAGCAAATAATTATAATACACAATAGGGCGGATGGCCATTGCCAGCAGAGTTGAGTTGGGTTAAATGAAGTGGACTTAGCTGACAAAAACGAACCCATGTTTTTCTGTGTCTGGCCGGTGCACCACCATCGACTTCGACTAGTAGGCAAGTACTTTAATGTGAACTAAAAAAATAATTAATAAACATTGTTGGGCGCCAGCTCTGTCAGCAGAGCATGAGAGAAATAAATAAATAAGGCTGTCATTTCTGTAACCAAATAGTTAATTAATCGACTACTAACTAAATTGACTAACTACTAACCAATTAATCCTTAACCTATTTAAAAATATAGCGAACCTTTTTTTTTCTTCCACGATTTTAATACAAAAACAAACATTAAAAACCGTTAATAAATTTACCTCAAATTAAATATGTTTCCCCATTCCTTCTTCTTCTCCTTATCACTTCTTGAAATTCTGCTCCTTTACATACTCTTCTGTTCCACTCTTAAGTCCCTAAGGAACTGAATGTAAATTTCCTGGGCCCAAACCAGGAAACCTCTGGTTGACAAGCCTCCCTTCCCCGCCAACCGTTCAACCAACCTGGATGGCCAACGGGGAGGAGAACTACCCCAATGATTGGCTGAAAGTTGGTAGGTGGAAGAAAGGCCCAAAAACACAGAGGGAGAAAATACACTGGCCTAATGAATATCATATGGTTGACCATTGGCTATATTTACAACTTACTGTCTAACTACTATTCTAATTTAACTTCCTCTAACAATGGGGGTTTTTCCCAGACATTATTTAATGGCTTATACAGAGTAATGGAAGTTACAGTAATTGGGAATTAGCATAACTTCCATTGTTTGTACAATTGTTCATTTTACAATGGTACAGCGGGCACAGGATGCATAGCGGAGCGAGCGGTGTCACTAGGCTCAACTCCACTCAGCTTCATTGCTGTCTTGGTCCGTTTTGAAAGCTGACTACGTTTTCCAATCGAAGTTGTATGCTTTCCGACAAAATTTCTGTCGCTTGCATGGTTTCAGTGTATCTGTGGCGTTCTGTATAATCTGTTGCATACGAGCTTATCTAGTTTCTTAGAAATGGAGATTGAAGAGAAGCTAATTGAATATGTTAGAGAGCAGAAGATCCTGTTTAATGTATCCGATAAAAAATACACGACAAAAATACGATGAAAGGATGTATTTGGGTTGAGGTAGCAGCAGCATGCAGCTTATCTTTAGGTTAGTATAGTTTCCTAAAGTTTGTGTTCAATCCTTCAGGTCGTTTTTAACTGTCTCTAAAATTTCATTAAACTCATCGCTTGTCAACCGAAAATAATTTTTGAATTGTTTGTTGTTGAATTCTTCAAGAAGAGTATGAAACTCACTATGTTGCAGTCTTCCACGTAGATATAAACTTTCCTTCTCTTTTCTACGGTTCATCAGAAGGCTTGCAGTATAGTATGTTGATTTGGTATCGGAATCATCCGAATCAGAAATTAACAACACAAATTCAAGCTTCTTACGAGATGAGCACAATGTGTCTTCAATACGGACTAAGCAACGCTATGCTCCTAGTTGCCACCCCTTAACAACTTAGCTTAACTTCACTCAACTACGCTGGCTCAACTCAACTCTGCTTGCAGTGACCATCCGCCCTAAGAATTCTTTCATATGGTAGGTTTTAGTTGTCTTGATGAGTTTTCTTCCACGCACTGTGACTAACAATTGAAATGTCGATAGTGATTTTTTTTTTTTTTGGTTTTACATCTTGACTATTTTGCAATTACTGCTAATGGAGACGGTGAGAAGGATGATACATAAAGATGATTGATGAAAAAATGCCAGACCTGACCGGGATTGAACCCGGGACCCCAGCGTAGAAGTCAGTTGCGCTAACAACTACACTAATAGGCTGGCCCGATAGTGATTAGCATGCTACAAAGTGATAGAGTTTGATCTCCAGCTAAGATTTGTAAATTAACATGTTAAAGCTTTTGCTCCATAACCCTCTGTAGTTACTAATTAGCAAACTATTCATCAAGACTTGAAATACAAAAAGAAGTCTGTTAAGATTAAAGCAGCAAGAATGTTAAGTCTATGGATCAAAGCAAGATTGTTTTAAAAAATCTAAACCTGTTTTTTCACTTAAGTCACACCTGCTTTGGTTATCAACAATTACTTTGGGTAATAGTACAAAATCATTGGTTTTTAACGTGTAATGATTTTGGCTTTAACTGGGAATTGAACCCTGACCACAGGGCCTTACACAAATAATCACTAGCTTTAATTCACAACATGTTAGCAGTTTACGAAACATTCTACAAGAATTCAGACTGAGCCAACAGTGAAGGTCATCTTAAACAAGTTTGCTGCCATGAGATGCGCATACGATTCTCATACGTTTGTCCACACAAGCCATGAGAATCAATGCTGGTTGCTCAGACACCATTGTGATTCTTCATCATAACTTTTGTAGGCCTGCTAAAAATGCATTGAATTTGTTGCAGACCTATTAAGACTAGTGTAAAATACATCTGTACACAGGCGCCATCTGTGCGCGGCAAAATTAGTTAGTACTACACAAATACTTAATCTACTGATACTTTGGTGATGCTTATTCATAATTGTAATGGTTTTTTCATCTTCAATAGTGATTATACTTTATTACTATATGTGTTAATGTTTGTATTAATATTGTAAATTATTTACAATACTATTTATTTTTTAACTACTATTGTAAATGAGGATCACATGCGATACACGCAGCCTGTTCTGAGAATATTTTTTCTGGTAGGCCATGAGGATGACAGGTTTCCTGACCATTTATTTTATTTATCTGACGGCTTACCCTTCAAACACATTGTGGCAGCCAACCTATTAATCAGCTGTTGCCAGCAATTTGTACGCCATAGTTTAAACATAAATTCTCATTATGAATAGAATCCCTGAATAAATAGAAAGAAACATTGTTTCTATAATTCAAAAATCTGGTGTGAAACACTCACACAACTTTCTCTTGCCAATGCAAAAATTTACAATAAACCTAACATTATTAATAAAACATTAGAAATAAACAAAAAACTAACTTTAATAACATAACCTAATTTTAATCATGAGTGAAAGACGCAAAATGAAAATCAACCTGTTTAGCTTAAAAATACGGAAAATCACTTTCACGCTAAACTAGGCTCTGTAGAGATAAATGTTAAAAATAAAAGTTGTAGATCTTTTAATTTTCTATAAATTTAATTATATACACTTTTGTCGTAAAATGCATACTAAGGCCGAAATCTTAAAAAAATCAATTTTTCACACATTTTCGTGAGAAAAAAACAGAAAATCGCAGATTACCGCTGAACTAAGCGTTATACAAAAAATTGTTTGAAATAAAAGTTGTAGGATTTTAAATTCTCTACAATTTTTATTATATAAATTGTTGCGCTAAAATGCATATTAAAGCCGTAATCTTAAAAAACAACGTTTTTACGAGAAAACACTCACCAAGAATTTCAGCAAACATGGCGCCTACCCTATCTTGTAGAGAATAAACAAATTGAGTAAACCAGGCGATTTTAAAAAAAATCGGACCAGTTTTTGAAAAAATCGCAAAAAAGTGAAAAATTATACGAATAAACTACTACTTCCGGTTGACAGATTTTGATGAAAATTTTCGTGTCGGGTCCGGTAGTGGTATGTAAAGTTTCAAGTTCGTACGATGTTCCGCTCTCGAGATATTCTGTTCACACACACACACACAGACCAATCGCTAAAAACATGTTTTTTGGGTTCAGGGGGGTCTGAAAACGTATAGATCCGGTGAAAACTTGATTTGTTAAAATCAACATGAAAACAATACTTTCCTTCCTATATATTCATATAGGCAAGAGAAAGTAAAAATGCTTGTCTGAATCACTATTATTTCTTCACTGCGATGCCATACCAGCATGACTGGTACAACTATGATTCTTGCCAAACTCTTCAACATTTTGTTCCGCACTGGGATCAGTAACAATTATTACTTATGCAACATTAACAAATAAAATAACAACACACATATAGGTATAAAAATGTTTTTATTACACTTAAACACTATTAATTTAATAGCTTATATTTTTATATTGTCAAAAAATGTTTTGAAAAAATATCGTTAAATAAGTTTATAACTTCCATAAATGGTATATATTTAAATAATTTTGTTAAAACATTCTCCTGTGTATTTTCTATAACCATATAATATAGAAAAACCTCCAAATACATAATAGATGATTCTCACCCAAATAAAACAGTTTACCGGTCCTCTTGGATATCATGTATCCATCACCAGAGTTGTAATATAAATAGATCCACTTTTTCGTTTTATTTATATTGATATCTACTGGATGATGGATACATGGTACCTGAAAAGACGTGAGTTATCTACTGCAAATTTTGTGTTTTTTTTCTGTATTATAATTAATTAAATGTTTCAATAAAAATTTAACAAATTAAAATTTTCAATTTGGAAAACTGACAAAAATATAAATTTTCTGTAAATAAAAACAAATACTTCTTTGAACTTTTTATAGACCATCGGTAATTAATAAAAAAAAGGTGATCAGAGGATGGATGCATGCATAATTATCAAAAATAATTTAATTTATTTAGATAAAACCGATGAATTTGATTAAAATAAATAGCAAGTACATTTTGTACAAATTTTACAAGGGATTGACATAAAAATTTATAGAATTTAAGTGAAATAAGCATATGGAAGTAATAACATCATACATTTAAACAGATACATTAATTACTAAGAATTATACACAGAAATACAGTCAAATTTTATAGTGACGCTACTGTACATTCATTAATGAAGGAAGAGTTCATTAAACAAATTTACTAAAAGAAAAATTACGACAAAAAATACTATAAATATTAATATTGAAATCAAATTTTTTCATAAAAAAAATTTCTTTAAAATAAAAATTTGGAGATCCGTTGTTTTTATTTACCATCAATATTGTTTAATTACTACAAATTTTAATCTACAAACCAAGTAACTGAAAGCAATAACTTTATTTACTTAAAATTAACATAAAAAACCAATCCTTAACGATTAAAGTTTACACCAATTTTTTTAGATTTCAAATATACATTTACGATATATACAAAATTTATATACACAACATTAGCTAATTAGATTAACTTATAAAATACTTAACACATCTAGAAGCGTTGCAAGTTTCAATACTATGAATAAACAATTTAAACTACACACATATGCAGTTTCGTATTCTAGCAAATACATTTTTGTTAAAATAAAATTCAACACCCACTTGAGTTCAATCTGTTGTAACGATAGAAAATTAATTCAACATACATTTTAAGTCACGTTTGTTGAACAAGTTGAAGAACTGGAAATACAGCCAAGTAATTAATTTTGCCTGACGACACTACTGCAAGACGAGGGAAAGTTAACAACAGCAAAGCTTTATTTATAGAATATTGGATGCAGCACAGTGTCACTGTTGTAAAGTAATTTTCATAAAAAGAGATAAATATAAGCTAAATATTTAAAACTGATTTCGTAAAGTAAACTCGTGATTATCTGCAGTAATCAGTAGTACAATTACAATGGATAATAAAAAATTAATATAGGTATAGGAATCTGCCTATAACAGACAGGTGGAGCGTCAAATTATTTACACTCAATCTATTCGTTGCAGGGCTAAAATAAATAGTTCTGTTTCTTATCACATGGTCAGCCAACTAAATGACTGACTCATTTAAGAACAGAAGAGGTAGAGGTGTAAAAGACACTAATCAGAGTTATCTCCTCTGAAAGTAATTAATTTTGTTATACAGCCAGACCCTGTGGTGAATGAAGTGAAGGTGTCATTTGCAGAGTGGAAAATATGTGCTTTTCAGAGGGCCCGGCATGGTGATGTACTTTCCCACTCAATGAGGAAGGCATTGGTAAACCACCTCACTCCTCAATTTACTTAGTAAAACCTTTATAGATTCAAACCAGCCTTTCGGCTGATGACCTAAACACAGGTATAGGAAAATGAAGTACATACCAAACAAGAATAATACTGATTATTCTTATATAGTTATGCAGTAGATGTGATACAACCTGCAAACTAGTTTGTCAACCAGTAATTTTTGTGAAAAACTATTGAAGATGTAAAATATATAAATAAAAATTTTCTTCGGGTATGAGAAAAATGAAGATAGTAGTAAAACGTTACTAATTTTTAAAAGATTAATCCATCAGATAGCCAATATATTGTTGTTAGATGATGAGTGTAAGTACTTAACGGTTTATGCAATAGTAAATTTCAATGTACACGCACACCAGTAAACACTATAGTTAAATAGTAGCTGAATGTATGAGGAAGAAAGTAAGCTATTTAGAAACAATCAGATTATTGGGAAATTTTCACTGAATTCAGATTTTTTTTTTAAGAATATCATATACAGGGTGTATCTCATCTAAAAATAGTTATAACCGCGTTTGAAAGCTTGAATGGTACGTATATAGTTCAATCTAGCTTACAGCAAAACCGGTTGAATTGAATATGACCTGAAAAAGGAATAAACCTTCTTAAGATACCTAGAATAGCCATTTTTCTGCACTTTTAAAATGTAACTAGGGCGTTTTACTTTATCTTTGCTCATTCACATATTCACAAAATTCCATGCTTTCACATAATAACATTCGTCACATAAATAACTGTAGGAATGGGTCAATGACATCAGTCCAGAGTAGTTTTTTCCGCCTTCCTTGTACCATACAATCCATATTCACTTGACTCACATACACTTTAATAACCATATGGTGTGGTAAGCTAGGGTGTTTGATACATCAAATTTTTCGCTAAACATTTTCCTATTATACCAGATTAAAAAAATTCAAATAATTTATTGCCAAATTTTGATGAAAACGCACAACTTTGCATAAATTACAATAAATTTGCTGTAACTGGTGTAAAAAAAAACTAAAAAAACTGAGTTTCATGTTTGTTTTAAACATCTCTTAAAATTTTCATAACATCTCATAAAAATTTCAAATTTTTTGTATAAAAGATTGATAAAAAAAAAACAAAGTCTATCGGCACGATCTCTGAATTACTGTTTGAACAGTTACTATTCTCAAACATATCAAGTTGCACAAGGGTTACCTTAGCTTTGAAAACTGATTAAAAATAAAGAAATATTGTAATATATTCAATTTTTTAATTAAAACAAAAAATGAATTGTTACAAGATAACATCTGGAAAATAAGTTTCCATTTTTATCCATTGCCCCGGCATTAACATCGTTAAACCATCAATAGATTTGCAAAGTGTATGGAGAAAATGTGATGAGAGATTCATCACTTTGTCATCAGTAAAGACTGAAGCCAAACAAATCACGTGTAGTCATTTGGGATCGATATGGCATTCTATTGGTGGATTTTTACTGGAGGATGAAACAAACAATGCAAATGTTTACTGTGAGATACTTAAAAAATTAAGTCGTAGAATACAGAATAAGCACCGAGGAATATTCACTAACAGTATTGTTTTCATTCATGTCAATGCCAGACCTCATTGGGAACACGACACGACAATTCGTACACAACTTTGGCTGCAGTCAATTTGGCCACCCAGAGTACAAGCCTTGACCTTGCACCTAGCGACTTTCATCCTTTTTAGGAACTGAAAATGTTCCTTGGTGTACAAAAATTCAACAATGATGACATGATACCACATGATTGACAGCAAAGGCAGTAGCGTTCAATAAAGAAGGCATACAAATACTTATACCTTTTGTTATGAGGCTATAAATTTTATCCAAAATGGTGGGAATTATATGGAAAGATAATGTATGAATTGTAGTTTATTTGGCATTCAACAGTAAGTCTGTATCGATACACATTTCGTTATTATTACCCAAATGAACTGACTATCTGATATACCTTGTATTAATAAAAATGTTATTAAAAACAAAAGTGAATAAAACTGAAATTTTCAAAATTGAAAAACGATTCTGAGGTATGAACATAAGACAACACTGCCATGCTACCATCCTTTTCGGATTAATAATTTTTACACAATTAAATTTATTTTTGTGCAGAGAAAAATTTCTACTGTGAAAATCAAGAGTTTACACCATACTTCTGAAAACAACTAAAAATACAATTTAATACAGTAGGAAACAAAAGATGGACACAGAAATCTGACCAACACTGTACTACTGAAAACAACAGAAATATAACCCACAATTTTTTCTATTTTACACAATGACTTTGAAATCACAACTTGGGGATTTAACAACCAGAAAATTATAAATTTTAACTGAAAAATATACATTTCTTTTAAATCATATGATTTTTACACGATAACAAAAATTCAAAATGCAATTCTTATAAACTAAGACCCACTAAAACACTGAAAAATTCTTTTACTAGATCATTAACATTTACAATATTTAAAAAAGTTATATATTACACTTAAAGCAAACAAATATTTTTATTAAACATTTTCATTTTGCAGAACAGCGTTTTGAAAAAAAAACTACAATTACTACGACGTTCAAAGCACCATTTTACAGCCTAATATTACAAAAACAATTAGGCATTTAATGATTTAATCAATTAACAAATATACATCAATTTTTATTATATACGTTTTTATAAACGAAGGCAAAACCTTTTTTAAAAAATAAACTAACAAAATACGAATTACATCCTTTCAAAATAATAATAATAAAATTATAGAAATTATACACTAACTAAACTATTTAAGTTATAAAATTATCAAAGGTACAAAGGAAATAACTAACATATCTACATAATATTGATAAATTATCTCAGGATTAGATTGTGTAAATTTATAAATGAATAATAAACAATTTTTTTAATTAATAATTACAAAATATTATTATATTACATAATTACTTAAATTGTATACAAATTATAATAAGCTAATTAATTAATTAATAATAAAAAATTGAATCTGTTATCATAGTATTTGGCATTATTAACAAATATATTTATAAAAATCAATACTTATATATTTTAATTACATTAATTACTATAAATATTACTTTTATCTTTAAATTTATTTACATTATCAGCTTAACGTATATTATAAATAAGAACAATTTACAACTAGATCAAATTAAATTTTCCCACTAAAGCATATTTATTTAATGTCATTTTGATTACACAATTAATATTTCTTTTCATTACAATAAAAAAACGACAGGGTTATAAACTTCTGTCCAAGTCAAACTTCTAAATTAAAAATTTCAGATCAAGCGTCTATATGGTGCATTTGGATAACCAGCTGGAAATTGAAGATTCCATTTGGTAAACCTAAATCATCAAATTGAAAATCCCAATCACCCTACACCCTTCATAATTACCTTTTGGATCACATCCAAAATAATGTTGACTATAAAAGATTCGTCCAATTACACAGTTAATAACAAAATAGTCAAAACAATTCCAGTAAAATTACATTGCTTTTAAAGAATCAAAATGGCATTAAATAAAAATGTACGCACAGTACAATTAATCTTCCGAACTTAAATTATATTTATTAAGTATAATTATTTATTTTAATTTATAATAAAACATTAAATGAAATACTTTCCTAAACATGCTTTAAAAAAATAAACAACTTCTTTTAACTAAAACAGACTTGAATTGACATCCACAGTTGATTAGATTTTTCAATTCAATTAATTTAATTTTCTAATTACACAAATTACATTATTGTTGACAATTATATATACCTGTAACAAAACATGATATAGAAATTTTTTTATTACACCTAGCAGGTACGACATGAAATAATTTTAATATATAAATAGCTATTAAACAATATTTACAAGTACTATGAAATTTTATAAACAGTCTTTCGTGAATCTACGGATCGAAATAATACAAAACGGCGCAAAATTCATTAATTTTGTTTTGTATACAAATTTAATGCATAATAATATGTACACTCATTATTTATTAAAATTACATAATCTGTCATTAATTAATTAATATCAACTTAGTGAAATAGTTAACTTTCTTTCTTATTGACCAACACTGTAATGTTAATTTAATTAAATCAAAAAAGGAATTCTGTTGTAAAGTCCATTCGAAATAGCATATAACTTAAGGGGAGCAGGCCATTTTCATTATTCCTATACCTGCAATACTAACTTAGGTTGATTTTTTGTAGGAACCGTTTAAGCTACGTGTCTTTAATGAATTTAATTGTCTTTAATTAATAATAGGTGTGTCAAAGCTGAGCTTTGACACACCTATCTACAGTACCGTTTTACAAATTTGTACCAGAGCTTTTTCATTTATCTTCATCCAATCTAAAAATGATTTTTATTCTCAAAAAAATGTTCAAATGTATTTTTTTTATGAAAAATAAAAGACACCCAAAAAATAAAAACTCCAAAATTTTTGAAATACCTCTGTAGTAAATACACACCTTAGTACTAAAATGCAGTGTGTGAAATTTCACACTCCTAGATGGGATGGTTCCTAAAATAAGTGTAAAGTCAAAAAATACAGTATGCGGAAAATGCGGATGTAGTAAAAGCATAATACTGTAACAGAAACACCTATTGCCAATTGGAATTAACTTCCAAACAAAAACACCAATATTTGCTCTACGGCTGATTCCTATGCGTTCTAGAAATTATCGTTTTTATGTAAACGTGATCTCCGTAATGTTAGAGCAATAACATGATCATATTCATCTCAATTTACAAGAATGAAAAACGTGAAAAATATCGAAATAAACACTACGTACCCCATCAACGTAAAAACATAATTTTTCTCAACAGAAAAAGCAACGAATGTCGTGTTATATATCAAACGTAAAAACATAATTTTTCTCAACAGAAAAAGCAACGAATGTCGTGTTATATATCAATTTAAATACGGGAAAACGATCCATCAATATATAGTAAAATTGGAAAATCAATATTTTTTATTAAAATCAGTCTGCTTCCCTTAAATGGAATAAAGAACAGAGGGAATTTTCAATGAGCTCATGCATCTGTGCTACCACAGAATAATAAGTAAAACGTTTTACTTATTTAACGTTTTAAACTAACTTAACATTTTACGTAAAACAGTCACATAAAACCAAAACAAAAAAACCACATAGAATAATAAGAGTTCCACTAAGAATAATTAAAAGGGAAATTTTACTTTTGAAAAGGGACTTTTTATTTGGCAAAGTTCCACCATTCAGAGACGTTACTCATCATGCTACTTCGAATGGGCTAATGTATTTCTAATGTTTTAGACTGCCATTTCTTAGATTACACTATTGTAGCAAGACAAATTACAACTGGTCTAAGAAAAAGTTAGCATTTTAAAAAATGATTGTCATGTAAAATAATATAACAAGTCAAAATATCTGGAATAGGAAATGTTAAGGTTTAACTGCACACACAAGGCAAAAAGAAGACCAAAGACATTTGATTAGAGTGGCCAAGGAAAACTGTCCGAAAACCTAAATAAGCTTGATATATGTTAGCATATAAAATAGTACCTCAATTCTCCGAGGACGGATTAACCGGCATGGTAAAAAAAGGACATTAAAAAAGATTTACAAGACAAAACCAAAAAAAATGACTGAGGAAGTTCACTTTTATGGAAATTTATTCAATTTTGAATTTGTAATTAAAAATAACAGATAACGCATTCAGCCTCTTAGATCAAATCGGAGATAAAAGGTGATACATGAAAAAATGGAGTCCTGAATGCAATTCTAAGCCAGGACCTCTTGGGGTCAGTCTAAGTTGATACCAATTAGAACGGGTGCTAATGAAAATTAAGCATGATGCACATAAGCTAAGAACAAAAAAATTAGTGCATACATTCAAAAAATTAATACAGCAACTACAAACGAAAACTTTTTAATGACAAACTTTTTTATTAGTACTTGTTAAATCTTTAAAACAGAAAGTTAACTATTTAAACAATTTAATACAACTACAGAAAACAAAACTAAATCAAAATTAATAACCAGACTACATTTTTAAGTAACAAAAATAAAAAAATAAAAGAACCTTAAATTTATAAATAATACAATTTTCAAGATATATAATATAAAAAAAAACACTACAGAAGAATATGTACTAACCTATTGAAAAAAATTCATATTAAGGAAAATTAGAACAGCATAATAATATAAGCTTACTTTTTAGAATTATAAAAATACCAGTAAAAATTATTTGTTTGTTATTTCATCATACAAGAACAAAATACTAAATCATAAATACAAAAATTAACACTCCATAACAAGTGCAGAGGGAAATCTTATCATATTCAGCCATTGCTGAATATTTAAAATATTTTTTTTCTGATGCGTCTTCAGACTGTTAGCCTCTGCATATCTTCCACGCCTAGTCCAATCATAGAAAGTTGGTACAATCGCATAAATGTTATACACATGCTTAATTCAGTCATACATTCATAGTTAAAAGCAGGGATTTGCCGCCTAAATTGTTAGTGTTATTTTGTTTTTTGATTATTTTTATAGTTTATTATAATTATTATTTTACATTTAGAAAAATGAAGTAAAACTACATGTTCACACTTATTAGTAAAATTTATCCACTGGGGAGAACACAGAAAAATCAGAACAGTTACAAATCTTTCATTACCTTGATAAATATCTGCTAAATAAGTTGAAAAAACATTTATACACTTATATTTGTTGTTTAGGTCATCAGCCAGAAGGCTGGTTTGAACCTCTAGAGGTTTTAGTCAGTAAAACAAGGAGTGTGAAGGTTTACAATTGCCTTCCTTACTGACTGGAAAAGTATACGTATCAGCATACCATGCCCTCAGAAAAGCATCTACTTTCCATTTACCACAGGGTCTGACTGTATAATGAAATTCATTATTCTCAGAGGAGATAACTCTTGACATGTATTTTACACCTCTACCTCTTCCGTTTTTAAATGCTTTAATCATATAATTGGCTGGCTATGTGATACTATTTTTTGTAGCCCTGGAACTAGCAGATCGAGTGCAAAATTTAACACTCCACCTGCCTGTTGTTATGGGCAAAATACACTTATATAGGAAAATGAAATATCAAAGAGTACTAGAAATTAAGTGATTTCTTTGAGCCAAAGGAATCCCTACTATGTATGGAGTGTTAACCATGGTATTTACAACTTGTGCCATAATTCACTTAATATTAGATACTATTTTTTAATACTAATTCAATTAAATAAATAAATTCCTACCGTTGAAACAATAACAAAAAAATAAACCTTGGAAAAAAGATAATTCCACTTAAAACTTTTAAACATGAACATAGTTATTTACAGACTGTATGTAACCTTACAGATATTGTTATTTTATTTCAAACACAAAATTCAAAAATTTGTAAAAAATCAACACAGTTTCATTAAATAACATTAATACATCAAATAGCCAATTTCAAGACATGTTAACAACATTTACGACATTTTGACAAATATATTTTTCAATGACAACTATTTAATATATGTGATTATGAACTGATATAAAACTATCAACTTACATCAATTACATTTCACTGACGATAAATTACTTAGTTTTTAAATTATTACATTACTATAGAAATAAAAATAAAAACATTTTTCTTTGTGAATTAAAAAATAAGAATATTAAATACTGATAACATAAAACAAATTATTATTGATAAAGAGAACAAGAATATAAAAAATCATAGTATGCGAGTAATTAATACATAATATAATAAACTTAAGATCATTTATTAAATACACACCACTGGGATAAAAACCCAGATGTTTTAATTAATGATGGAATCCAATGAATTCCAATCGGTGAAATTTACTGTTACTTAACCCTTTTAGTGCCAATGTCTGGAAAACAGGACGTCAATATCTTTTATGTAAAACGCCAACGTCTGGATAACCGAACGTTTACAAAAATAACTTTTTTTAAACAAAAATTAATGGAATAAACTATTTTGAGACCGCCTTCGTGGCGTATTAACTAGTGCGTTTGCAGACACAGCGAAAGGTCCCGAGTCCGATTCCCAGCTAGGATCTGGAAATATTAACTCGTTAAAACCACTGTTACAGTGCCAAGTGTCACCGTAGTCGTTAATGACCAACCTGTCGATGTGACTTTAAATAAACTAAAAAAAATGTATTTTGAATAATTTTAGTGTTATCAGAATGATTTAATTTTTTTTATGAACACTATAAATATCTTCTTTTAAAGGGAAATATTTTATTTTTCGGCAACGTTGAAATTTTGCTTGCCAATGGCCTGCAAGTTGTCGAAATAAGGGCTTGGACCTTTTTGTACATTCTAATACAAATTTGATGGCAGTTTGGGATCAAACTTTTAAATATTGTTTGGGCACTGAAAGGGTTAACTTTTTCATTATACAGTAATATTGAAGTTACCAATTACTTTTTTTGGCTTTTTTCACTGGAAAATTTGTCATAATACATCTTGTATTAACAGGTATCTTCAATATTACTTTCAACAAATATATTAACTAAATAAAAATTAAAAAATTAAATTAAATTATAATGATAACCTAACCTACTAATAGAAAATAACATACATAATATTAAATAATTATAATATTAGATTAAATAGTTAAATCTATTCTTGGCTTGGGTTATTATTCCTCGATAATAACTGTGGAAGTACTTTAGTGACACCTTCGGTAGTCGCTTGATGCGTAGGAAGTGTTAACATAGTTGAAGCCTGACTAACGGCTACAGCAACTAACGGTGTACCACCGCTAGCAGTAGTTAATCGGACGGGACTTTGACGTACAGCAATTCCTTGCCCTTGCTGTAGTGCTGCTGACACCTGAAATATAAAATTTACCACTTTACAGAACACGTTTCATTTGTAATTAGGTATTATTTGTAATTAAGTTTTAAGTGAAATTATGTTTTTTCCAAGGTTTATTTTTTTTGTTATTATTTCAACGGTAGGAATTTATTTATTTATTTGTAATTATGTTTTTGTAATTTTATATTATGTATGTTTTGTAATTATGTACGTTTCATTTGTAATTATGTATTATTTGTTTGTAATTATGTAGGTATTATGTTGGTCATTATTATTTGTAATTATTTGTATTTGTAATTATGTTAATTTACTTATTAACTTATAGATTTAATTTCACAATCGTTAGGGTTTTTAAACTACAGAATGTAAAACAAATTATTTAAGAATTAGAAAAGTTTTTAAATAAAATAATAAATACAAATATACAGGGCGTTCTGAAAAAGGGTCCAAGAATTCAGGGCGTGATTCCCCACAACAAAAGACGAAAAAAGTTCAAATTAACATAGGTCCAAAAATCATTAGTTACCGAGTTATACAGGGTGAAAGATTTTGTCAAAATTTCAGTTACCCCGTTGAAACGAAGCCCTACACAGATATTTGTTAGGCGTTAAATTAGGCATAAATTTTACCGTATCGTATGTAAAATGAACAGAAAAATTGAACAGAACAGGTTTCAGACCTGTAGCTGCAGTAATGTTTAAGATATCTGATGAAATACGCAAAACTTGGTCCCGAAAACAAGTTTCTTTTAGGTTTGAAGCAGATGAACTTTATTAAATGGATAATAAACACAAAAAAATCTTACAAATAACTTGTAGAGAATTTAATTCTGAAGAGAATGATGTAAAATAAGTCAATAATAGACAAACGCAATTTTTAAAAAAGTTATTTTTTAATTAAATAAAAAAAAACGCATGAAAAATAGACAAAATCGGTTAAACTTTTCTACTAACTTAATTAATGTAATACTTAAAAGAAAACACTTGTATTAAAATAAATTAATGAGTTACTGTTTATTTTTATCAAGTAAACATTTTTAACAACCATAAATTATCATACATCAAAAAAGTAACAGTTGCCATAAAAAACAGCCACGTCACAGATTTTAAAAATATTATTAACTATAATTATTTAGCTGATTTTTATTAAGTTATTTAATTTAATAGCTTAGAAATAAGATTTTAATTATAATAAGCCAGTTTAATAATTTATAAAATGTAAGAATTTATTTTTAAATGTTTACATTGCATACCGGGGTTTGGTCTAGAGGTAAATTTGTTGCCAAAATCAGCTGTTTAATAGCCGATTTTCGGAGATGAAGGTTCCTGGTTCAAATCCTAGTAAAGTTAGTTACTTTTATACAGATAAGAATGCAAGACAGCGGTTACCAGTGAACTTTTATGGTTGGGTTTCAATTAACCGTAGTGTCTCCGGAATGGTCAGCCTCAGTCTGTACAAGACAAGGCTACACCTCATTTACACGTCATACATATCATTCTCATCTCATTGGGTCATGGGGTTGCTTATTGTTCTGAATTGAACAGATTGCATCATACACACATTAGGGATTAAAAAGAAGTTTACATATCAATAGCAGTCAGGTTATAAACAAACAGTTGATTTAACCTGAACATCTGAATCATTCTTCACTGTGTACATATTTTGTAATGCTACATAACCTTAAAATTAATTGTTTGATGAGTATAAATTTGTTTCCATTCACCAAACTCTTCACCGAACATCATTTTCAGAAGAAAAAAAAATTGAGTCTAGATTTAAAAATAAAGAAGAATATGCGAATCATAAAACTGGAAACAATAAAGTAAGTAACAACAGAATATAAGAATGAAGTTAGTTTTCGAAAAGAAAAAATCTAAACCATGAAAAGATGGTTCCTTTTGATCAGAATGAAAAAAACATTAACTTCAATCAATAACAAATTTTTACCTGAGATAACAAAGCCTGTTGACTCACTGCAGAACCAACTTTTATCGTACCACTTAATCCACCAGCAGCTACACTAACACTAGGTCGGCCACTTGGATCTAATGCCACATTTGAAACTGATGTTCTTACACCTGCACCTTGTGAACCTGTGACGACCTGAAATAAAAATTTAATTTGCAATTATTATAACATGAAATTATAACAAACTCAAGAATTATGTCACAATTTAACACATTTGAAGTCTTATATTACTTACATAATAATGCATTCAATATATCATAAATTGCATCTCTTCCTACAAAAATAAGTCCCATATTTATTAAAACATAACCAAAAGAATTACTTCACAAATTATGATACAATGTATTTTTACAAGAATCAAACAGTAATAAACTATAGCTGTAAGTGCTGTAATTCTTATACAGAGTAATTAAAAATTGGTCCTTACATCTTTGAGGATGAGAGGGAAAATGCAACTATAGTAACGTCTGAACAATATGTTGATATGCTCAACACTTTTGTAGCAAAACAACTTTAAAACTTTCTTCATCTTCATAACCCTTGGTTTCAGCAAGATGGAGCCAAGGACAGAGCGTCAATGGCAGCCATTTGACAGCTCTTTGGTAACCATGTAGTTCACAGTTTGGTGACATCATTGGCCCTTAATAAGAACACCAAATTTGTCCATGTGCAATGTTTTTTTGAGGGGCCACCTCAAAAGCAAATTGTACTCACACACTCAACAACAATTTTTGAGTCGACAACGAAGATTCAAGAAGAAATCGGTGCAATTCCCATGAAAGTGTTTCAAATCGCCATGAAAAAATCTTGAGTTTGCTTCCAGGAATGCATACATTCAAATGGCAATCATCTTATGGAAACTCGTTTTAGAAACTGAATTTTTTTTGTTAGAAAACTGAATTTACTAGTTGTTTTCAACAAAAAATATTTTGGTCATTCAAAATTTCCCATTCCCTAAGGTCACATAATTTACGGTGAAGTAAGCAGAAACGGATCAACTTTGAATCACCTAATATAAAACACACACATCATTCATTAGGGTTTTAATGGAACATAAACCACGATTTCGAATGACGAACCTTATGACAATACTGTAAAAACTGAATTATTATTATATAGGCTCAGGTAATGCCCAAAACAGGCAGGTGGAGTGTTATTTTAATTATAAATAATATCATAATTTCATAATTTTCTTCAGGGTTACAAAAATTCAGTACAAAAAACTATTTCACTTACCTAAATGAAAGTTGTACGGGTCAGATGCAGGGACTCAGTTATTTTTAAACATCTATAAATGTTCAATGTTTGTTGATGTCTGACAAGGCACACATCAACACAAAAGTCTAGCTCTTGCCAATTATGTTCTAACAAGTCCCTTTCGATAAAGTTGATTGCATTGATTATGCGATCCTTTAGCACAGCGATATCGTTCAGCATTGGTGGGATAAAACACCTTGTCTTTCACATAACCCCAGAGAAAGAAGTCACATGGCATGAGGTCTAGTGATCTTGGTGGCCACAGCAGTTGGTCTTTTTCAGATACGCGTCCTATCCAGCGCAGACGTGTTTTATCTCCATCAGATAGATGCTGCATTAATTGAAGATTGTACGGTTTGAATAATAAACGTTTACGGAGAAGTCTCAACTCTGTTGTTTTCGGAACTCCTAACTCTGCCTGCAGACGCAGTCAATTTTGACAGGCTGTGAATAAAACTTGCACGCACATGTCCGACATTGGCATCTGAGGTTGATGGACGACCAGTTGATTTCTGCTTGCACAAGCAACCAGTTTCACTGAATTGTTTATACCATGCACGAGTTGAATTGTTACATGGTGGGATCCTTATTAAATTTTAACCGAAATACACGTTGCACAGTAATTACTGAATTTGGCACGTGAAATTCTAACACACAAAAAGACTTCTCGCCTTCCGTGGCAGCCATTTTCTCTACTGTCTGTGCCTAGCGGGCTAACGGTTAACTAATTGCCCAGAATATGTGGAAAAAAACTATTTAAAATCCTCTTTCGTACAGTACTTGTTTCATTTTTATAAGTTAAATACTTTTTTGTACTGAATTTTCGTAACACCAAAATACATTATGAAACGCCCTGTTACTTAAATACTTTTTAAGAAGACATTTTAAAACTCACTTGTATCTGTTTAAGAGATTGTTGAGTAGTAGAAACGGGTATCACTCGTGTGGATCCAAGAGTGGTTACAGTTCCTTGACCGGTTTTTAAAACAGCATGAGATAACACCTGAGGTTGACCTTGAACGGTCTGAGTTTGACCACTGCTACTAACACCGCTGGCACTAACCTATAATTAAAAAAGACAAGCTAATATGAATAGAAGTTTTCATTAAAAAAATTTTAATAATGCATCCTGCAGCTTGAAATCAATTCAATTTAATAACTATTACAAATTTTAATAACCTTTTCAGCTGCCTTGATCCTTATTATCGACTTATGATCTCCTTATCAACACCGAAACTGTAAATAGATCAAAAGAATCAAGGCAGCTGAAAAAGTGAGTGAAATTCATAATATTTATTAATAAAATATAAGTTGTAAATTTAAAATGGTTTTAGAAGTAGTTATAACCCAACTCAAACCACGAGGCCTCTCAATGATGGATGCACAATAGTCTAGTCTGACCTCGAATGACTGGTACAGTCCGCAATTAATTACAAGCTGAATATCTCGGCAGCAACAATGATATTTTAGTATATTCCTTTAGCATAAGTCCTGAACGCGGAATGTCAGAATTTCTGGTTCGATATATTACTTATTAAGTTGGATTTCTAGTAAATATTAATATTTATTTTCCGAGTAAATTAGTTTTTAGTGCCATGAATAAAATATATTTGATACTTAGTTTAAATTTTCAATCAGACTGTACCGAGCTCATCAGTATTTCATCTTTTTCTAAATAGCTCTTTCTCACATAGCCAGTGTGCGCATCTCAGAGGCCATGTGGTTTGAAATGGGTTATAAAGCTTACTACTTTATCCATAAAAAAAATCTATAATTAAAAATATTTTTATAACATAATTAAAGCATTAATGTTTATCCAAAATGTATGTTAAAATAGACAATTTTTTTAAACCAGATTTTTACACAAGTGTTTTTCCTTGTCAAAATGTCATTTGTTTCTGACCAATAAGCACATAGCTAATAACAGCAACAATATTTCTATATACAAAAAGTAACTCAAAATTCCTGCATACATTGTTTCCTAGCTGCTTCAACTTGCACAATTGGAATGTTAGTTTATACCAACAAAACAAGAATATTACTGATGTTTTAAGGCTTCTAAAAAAATGTTTAAATAAATTTTCTCATCAACACTCTTAAAATGTCATTGAGGTGTCATAAATATCATGAATCTTATTTTTTTTTAGTTTATTTAAAGTTGCATCAACAGTTAGGTTATTAGCAACTAGTGGCTTATGAAACATTGGTTTCTATTTTTAACTTGTGAAAATTTCCAGACCCTGCTGGAAAACAAACCCAGAACCTCCGTGTTGTAGACTAGTGCACTACCACTATGCTATGGAGGCAGCCTACATAAAGTTTTATTTTATAAAAGAAAAACTGTTTAAAATTAAAAAGAAACAACAGTTCCTTACAAAGCAAGGCAACTGTCAAAAGCCATAGATCCCCAGATTTGATACTTGGTAGAATCTGGAAGTTTTAATAACAAACAATGCTACATTGTCCCACAATAGTTTTACTTACATGTGTTATATGTTGTGGTTGCTGAACATGTTTTATAACTTGCTGTATCTGTTGCATTGTCATAGTAGTAGACATTGGTTTTTGTGACTGCACTATTAACTGAGCTGGAACACCAGTTTTTCCTGCCACCTAAAACAAAACCATAAATATAATTTTAACCCTTATATTACGGGAGATCCGTATGCGTTATCACCAGTAGTCACCAGTTTTGGACAGCCGTAGCAAGCTTATTTATAAAGCTATCAGGGCGTATGATATCTCAAAATTATGCGCGTTGAAATGTAATTAATTTGATATAAAACACCATGTAACAGCTATTATATGTACGGTAGGGAGATGGGCAAAGTTGACCAACCTAACTTTTGCGTCTTCTCTAACTTCAAACTTGGAAATATTTCATATTTGAGTAGGTAAAACTGTTTCCCCACTTTTTATTATGAGTATTTTTAACATAACCAAAGACAAGGCTTATAAATTTGGAAAGGAACTAACAATATGGATGTTTGTGAGACAGCAAATGTTTTTGTCTTAGTCTGGCCTATTCATTCAAATCTTTTCTTCCCCTACAACCCCCTAATGTCCTTACTATTATTATTTTTTTGTTGTACAACGTAACTATGAGTGTAATAACCTACTACTATTGACATTGGGAAGTGGAGGAAGAAGGCTATTATTCTCAACACAAAGCAAAGGGGCTACGCCGCACGGGGAAAAATGTTATAAATTTTAAACTACTATTATTCGGCCAAATTTTACCCAAAATAGTAAAGTGATACATCGTTTTATTCACGAAACTTGTCTTCTACAACATGTGGTATCTACAATTTTATGATAAATTCCAATTTCAGCACATTACAGCAAAAAATATGAAGAAACTACACTTTTTTGTGCCTGTGAATATTTCATGCTGTCAAGCGAATGGAAAGCGTGACCGATTTTTATGTTTATATAATCAAAATACCCGTACTTATAAAAAACAGCTTTAATTTTTTATCAATAATGTAATTAGATAAATGAATTATTCGGGACCGTGCTTTAATACATTACAACACTGATAATAACACATAGTATCAGAATTGTGGACTCATATCATGTCACCTACCCTGAATTCACCAAGTCTAGAGACACGCATGAACAAATGCATGCGTTGTTCACGTGATATTAGTACTGCCCGTTGCCTAACCGATGCCAGCTATTTGATATACATAAGGAGCTATTGGTATAAAATAAGTATATTGGAAATTTAATCGCACTAATGTAAAAATAATTCCTTTCTTCCCTTCTAAAAATTTAACAAATTTTCATGATCTATGTCATTAAAAATAACTCGCACTGTATATTACGCTATACTCGGTTCATCGTAAGAAATATATCTCGATTAAACAAACAGCAGTTACCGAATCAGCTGCTACAGCGGTGACCCAGAAAAAATGCAACACTTTGAACGAAAACATCACAATGATAACTGATATGTGCTTTTAACCATATGCAGAATTAAATGATAAATAGAAATGAAAAAACCAAAAAATACTACAACACAAAATTCCCAATTTAAAATAAATTATAATGCACGTAAGAACGATGCGAGACAATACGATGTCAAAAGCGAACTGGTAGTATAATATAACGACGACATGTTCTTTGTCAAAAATGTGGAGAGATTTATGGGTTTGGATAAGTCATCGTCAAATTCAATTGTGAAATAACGAGTGACTAAACTAACATTAGATGACTAATCATTAAAATAAAAATGTTTACTTTTAAAGTTCTCTTGTTTTGTCATATAGATCAGAGGTAATACGTTTAATTTGTAACCACATTTATTTAAGAAAAAGGATGGAAATAAAGTATAGGCCTAAAGTTTTTATACAATTGATCAATAATTAAAACATCAGTCATGATATATGATGTAGGCCTAACAGTTTATAAAAATACTTTTAAAAGTAAATGCCGGCTGCATTGGCGTAGTTGGTAACGCGCTCACCTCTTATCATGCGGTTTTGGGTTAGAATCCCATTCAGGCACGGCCTATATTTTCATACGTTACAAAAAATCATTTCGACTGCATGCAGACGGTGTCTGTATTGCAGAACAGTCGGACGTTAAACCAAAAAAAAAAAAAAAAATTCAACCCTACACTTTGAATGTCCTCAGTTACATCATCAAGCCATCTACTAATTCTAAATCAACCCTATTTTATGATACCATAAAAAATGAGCGTTCATAACCCTCTTTGGCATACACTGCTCACAAATTCGCTTTTGGTGATCTAGATCATATTTGCCACGACTTGATAAATTTTACAACATTCTCCTGTTCTAATACTCATCTATTTTTTTAAAATATGTCTACAAGCTTCTCCATGTATCATTCTCCGTAACTGGTCCATAAACAAACCTGCCAATTTTCCTTTTAAATTTTCACCGACTTTCCTTGTCCGTTTTTACGAGAGTCCACACTTCACCTCCGTACATGACAACATGGCTGATAAGTATTTTAAATATCATTTTCGTACTGCACCTTATCAGGCTTAATTCTTAAAAGTCTAAATTTAGTATAATGTGCCCTATTTTGTTACTGTACTCAATCTTGAATAGTCATGCTTATGGACCTTTTTATTATCTATGATGTTTACCAAATACTGAAACAATTCTGAAATTAGCCACCAGAGCAATTTTTGTTTTATCAACTATTTTGTACTAAGGCTAGAGTACTACTGTGCTGGTGCAAGGACATGGTACAAATGACTATGACTAGCAATTTGTTCATCACAGTACCTAGCAGATGTATGTATGCTTGGAAATTGAAGCATACGTTTACACACAGTCTTTGCAAATGAAAATACAGGGTCCGGCAGATTAATCTGACGATTTTGTATTCATCGGTATGTTGGCAACACTGTGAATAGGAAGTTGGTACAGTTGTTACGGGGTAACGCTAATAATACCATTTTAGCTGCCATCATGAGTTGGTCGTGTGAGCACCATGCTTTTGTGATTGAAGCTTATTTCAAAAACAATGATTCTGTTATTGCTACGAAGCGTTTATTTTGTCGACATTTTAATTTAAACCGAAACGCGTCTGTTCCAAGTAGGAATACGATATTGCTGTGGCAGAAAAACTTTGGTTTAACATTGTCTGCTTTGAAACTGAAACCAACAGGACGAAAGTGTTGTGTGAGAACTCCTGAAAACATTGAGGCTGTAAGATTATCTGTGTCGCAGTCTCCACGGCGTTCCGTAGTGAAGCATGCTGCCGCACTAAGAATGTCTGACCGAAGTGTGAGAAGAATCCTTCATGATTACCTTCAGTTCCATTCGTACAAGATGATGTTCGTGCAACAACTTACTGAAAATGAGTACGCGTCTCGTAAAACAGCATGTGAGCTAATTCTCGAAAATTTGTAAGGTTGAAGAGTGCGTGAGGAACAATGGAAAAATTTGGATGACATAATTTTCAAATGAAATATTCAAGTGAACTATTGAAATGCTGTAAGTAAAATTGTATAATTTGAATTTTCATTTGACCCATTAAACTTTGTTGTACTATGAATCGTGCTTTTTTTATTGACCCTCCAAAATCGTCAGATTATTCTGCCGGACCCTGTATAACACAAAACACACTTATAATTTTTTTAAAGCCTCTTCTTCTTCTTTGTCTGCTATCCATTAATGGATGTTTGCGATCACCGCTGACCATTTTCCCCTGTCACAACACGTGTGTATTATGTCTCCTGCGGCCTCCATCCCTGTCCATTGCTTGATATTCTGCAGCCACGACATCCTCCTTCTGCCTACTCCTCTCCGTCCCTCTATCTTCCCCTCAATTATCAGTTGCAGCAGATGGTACCTCTCATTGCGCATCACATGTCCCAGATAAGCGGTCTTCCTTCTTTTTATGGTGCTCATCAGTTCCCATTTCCTTCCTATCCTCTCCAGAATCTCCTCATTGGTTCTTTTTGCTGTCCATGGAACCTTCAGGATTCTTCGGTAGATCCACATTTCAAATGCTTCCAGCCTGTTCATGGTGTTAACCTTCAGCGTCCAACCCTCCATGCCATACAAAAGTACCGACCATACTTATTATTTTAAAGCCTACATATATTAATTATGTAGAAACACTAACCATTACTTGACCAAGCTGCGTTACTTTCTGTGATGGTATTTTTCGTTGTGATGCTAAAAGTTGTTGATGAAGGGTCAACTGTCTGATTTGTTGAGTAGTACCAGCTTTCATTCCAGCAGTACCCACCTTCACCTGTAAATACAAAATAAACACAACGTTAACAAAAAATTGGTAAATTTTTTTTTACAATCTATCCGCTGATTATAAACACTTTTGTCGTAAAATCTATACTAAGGCCACAATATTTAAAAAATCCTATTTTTGTACAGATTTTGATGAGCAAAATACAGAAAATCACCGATGCTAAACTAAGTATTGTAGAATAACACGTTTGAAATAAACTTTAAGTTTTTTTATTTCCTACATCTTTAAATACATACACTTTGTCCTAAAATGCATATTAAAGCTGCAATCTTAAACAACTTATTTTTTACAACAAAAGCACAGCCTCCCAAAGAATTTCAGCAGACATGGCGCTTACTCTATCTTGTAGAACATAAAAAATTTAGTAAATGAGGCAATTTTTTATAGAATATCGTAAGAGCTGTTTTTGTAAAAAATCTCATGAATAAACTACTAATTCTGGTTGATAAATTTTGATGAAAATGTCACATCAGGTCACCCCAGTGGTACCTAACTTAAGTTTCAATTTCGTATGCTATTACGTTCTTGATATATTTTGTTCACACACACAGACCAATCGCTAAAATCACATTTTTTTGGATCAGGGGACCTGAAAACTCGACATGAAAACAATGCTTTAAAATTTATTAAAATTATTATTATTATTATTTATTAAAATTGCTTAGTTTTAAAACTTTTCCATTTACAACACAAGTTCAATTTTCTCCTCGTCTTGCCCTATATGAATATATAAAATATATATTTAGGGAAACTAAATATATATTTTATATATTCATATAGGGCAAGACGAGGTAAAATCGTTCAATTTTAAAAAGTTCAATTTTCTCCTCGTCTTGCCCTATATGAATATATAAAATATATATTTAGGGAAACTAAATATATATTTTATATATTCATATAGGGCAAGACGAGGTAAAATCGAACTTGTGTTGTAAATGGAAAAGTCTATATTTTTAAAACTAAGCAATTTTAATTACCTGAGGCAAAGTAAGCCCTGTTACAGGCATATGTGTAGGTGTTGCCGTCTTCACAAGTGCAGTTACTTGTCCAGGTTGTTGTGCTTGTAATCCAGCTTGCGCTAATAATTGTGCCGGTGTTAAATTCGTAGTCACTGTTTTTGCTATTGCACCAGTCGTACCCGTACTCGTGCCGGCTACCGCACCTGATGCAACTGCAGCTGCTGCGGCTGCTTGTTTGCTTGCTGCCACTTGTTGTTGCCGCTTTAATAATGCGGCCATTTCACTTTCAGTCATTGTCCTTGTAACTCCAGCTTGTTGTTTTACCTGTTACATATCGTGTATAAAAACAGATTAGACTGAATAAATAAAAATATTTGTACATACATAACTGCCATATGCTTTCAAATGTTTATTTTCTTCTTTTTTTAAGACTTAAATGGCTAACATCATTCTCAAATAATTAAAATATATCTTCTAAGAAACTGTTCCAGATAAATTTGAGTTGTGTTGTACAAATATATATTCAAGAGAATAAAACGTTGAATACATTACTGTACTATATTTAAAATGAAGTGCGATTGTAAAGTTTAAAGACCGGTCATCACTGCTTTATACAAAGGCCTGGGTTTGCCCTCACATGAGTAAGGAGGAAGGGCAAGCTTGGTTCGTCCTTGAAACTATTACTGCAACGTATTGTCCATGAGTGAAAAACACATTATATAAACAAGTTGATAACCATTTTTGGTATACTAGAACGATAGAAATTAGCAAAATCGAAATAGAATTAAATTAAATAGTATTCAAGAACAATGTAGTAGATATAACAAACAATAATATGTAATAGTTTATGGAAAAAAAAAGTTTAAAGACCGGTCGTCACTGCTTTATACAAACGCCTGGGTTTGCCCTCACATGAGTAAGGAGGAAGGGCAAGCTTGGTTCATCCTTGAAACTATTACTGCAACGTATTGTCCATGAGTGAAAAACACATTATATAAACAAGTTGATAACCATTTTTGGTATACTAGAATGATAGAAATTAGTAAAATCGAAATAGAATTAAATTAAATAGTATTCAAGAATAATGTAGTAGATATAACAAACAATAATATGTAACAGCCTATTACCCAAACAGGATCAACAATCGAATAAATAAAATAAATACTAATTTTTCAAAATGGATGAAAGAACTCACTAACGAGTTTTTGTCAAATATTTGTTTTTAAAACATGAAATTGTTTAGAAGACTTATAAACTCTTAAAAATAGCTTTCCGGAATAAATATTTGAGCCGGTCAAATGTTTTATTCGGTTCAATAGATTCAAAGATTATTAAAAATCAGTCAAAATGAATATTGAGCCATCCCTACTTCAAAAACGAATTACCTACTTCAAAAACTAATGAAAACATTGTGATAAGTTCATGATAGTGCTCTAACCATACATTTAGATGTAGGGAGATGGCTGATGAACAGAATTTAAAAGTTTCTACACGATTCAGATCTGAACAAGCATAGAGTGTTCACAAAATTCATTCCGAAATAACTGTCTTACACAAACGGGAACAACAACATCTTCAACTGCCCCAAGCATTGATTAATTGGACCAAATTTAGAACTTCATTGAATATTTCTTTTTAAACTTCTTTGAATTCATCGTTACACTTAACACTTTGAATGCCAGCAATATTTTTCACATGTTACCTTAAGAACGCCCATCATTTTTACGCATGTGTTTCAACCAGTGCCAGCTGTTTTTAATATATTTCAATTTGCTGACTCTAAAGTAAGAAATAAAATAATAATACATTAATTAAATGGACTTGCAAGATTGAAGCTACCTCTTTATTTTGATAATAAATTTGTTTAATATTCTAAAATGTGGAAAATTATTTATGTTTTTATCACTATAGTTTTCGCACATAAAAATTATGGCGTTTCACTGCGCATCAAAACAATTTTCAGTACACACGACAATAATACAAAAAACAAGGAAAAAAGGAATTACCACTTATCTGATTCAGCTTCAATGTTATTATAAATCTCATTATCGTATAAACAACGAACATCACGCTAGTCTGCCATTTTACATACAATGTTTACTATGTCAGCTGTTTGGTACCACTGCCTATAAAACCGTTCTTGAAACCCTTATTTTTTCCTTAATCAACAGCAATAAGTTTTAGTTACGATAAAAAAACCAATAGCAACACAAAAGTACATCGACCAAACATTTAACGATCGGCAGTGCGAATGAAAGTTGCATCCGTAATACGATGGGCATGGCACTTAAAGTGTTAACAAACAGCAATTTTATTACATACAACACGAGCAGCTGACTTTTTGTGTCATCAACATTAGTACTTGCTTTGTAAGTTATATCCTCCATTTAATTCCAATGAAAAATGAAAACTGTTATTTTCTAAATAACGAATACTCAAACTTATCAATATAATACAACCGTTCACTCTATAACATGTGAATAATTAAAACAGTTTTACTTAACAAAAATATGTTCACACACTTATATTATAAATTGTGCACAATTTATAACAACGAACAGTTACTTAAAGCAATATTTGTTCAAAATAGAACAATTTATTCTTGATTCCGTTAAATTTCATTTTATTTTAATTAATTAAATTAAAATTTTTACAAGGTATCCTAAAAAATTTTATCAATTTTTTTCAATTAAATCTTAAGAATCGGAGTACAAACTACATATTTCTTTAAAATAAACCGATTTAATGTTTTTTATAAAAAAGAAAAATTATACAACCAACTGTAATGTTATTAAAATTTACACGTTATTAAATAATTGTACATATTTATAACAACCTGTTGAACTCGTGGAGCTGCTGTTCCTGTCGCTGAAGAAACAGCTACAGTTGATACTTTTTGTTGTGCAGTCACCGTGTTAGAACCTCCTGCAGCTGCAGCGGCAGCTGCTCGTGCTTGAACTTGCAATTGTTGTCTTAGTTGTTGCTGACGTAACTGATGCTGATATACTTGAAGTTGCGCAGCCGTAAATGCCTTCCCTGTTTTAATTTCATCATTTCATTAAAAACTTCATAAATAAATATTTATATATTATTATTATTTAGTGAAAAGTAAGTATAGTTAATGAAAAACATTATCATTCTTTAAGTGTTATGAACACTCTTCGGAAAATTTCTCCAAAAATAAAAAAAATGTAACGACAGCTTTATCCGCAAAACAATATTTTTTAATGTTATCTGTAAGAATATAATTTTCATATTATATAATTCTTTGTAAAAATTTATTGTACATAAAAACAATTCCATGAAAGATACAAGTACTTTACAGATAGATATGAGAATTAAAAAATTCTGTCGACAAGATAACGAGGGAAAAAATTTAGTTTTAAAATTTCAGCAAAAATTATTTTTTATTAAATTATAAAATTTCATAAAAAAATTAATACTTATTACAATATTAAATGGGTATGTTAAAAAAATAAAATTATGATACATTAATAAAAGAATCAATCTTCATATGACAAGAGTAAATCTTCAATTTTCTTCAACACTTCCATAAATTTTTACAAGAAATTTGATGAGTAGTTTTCATTTCACTGTTGATTAGATGTAATGTGACATGAGTTGTTGGTAAATCTCTCACAATATAGGTACTGGAACAGGGTGAAACCTAATCCTTTATTAAAGTCATGAAATTACAGATATAATGTAATCTACGGTGAAAAAGTTAATTCCCATAAAAATAAAATACTTTTTTCAACTATACAGAAGAGAGTACACTAAAAACACAACTATTCAACTTTCCCTCGAACAAAACACAACAATAAAATTCCTTGAATTATCTCACCTGTTTTTTTTTTGTAATTTATTCCCCACTTCAAATAATTACTAGTAAATAACACCAAAACAATTAACAAAAAATTTAATAAAGATCTTATTTTGTTAGCTTCTTGTTAAATAATCACGAACCTAGAATCATTTAATTAGCTCTCTTTCCTTTTGTAACCAATTCCCGGAGAATATTTCCTATTAAATCTACGATACATTTAATTTGCAATTAAAATCACAGAGTGATGTTTTTCCAATAACTGAAGATTGAATCAACTTGAAAAGCTTGACAAAACTTCACAATATCTAGATTTATCAAAAATATCCCAATATTATGGAATATACCAATCATTTGTTGAAACAAAACTGTTACCTGTCTGGTTTAAATAATGTTGATAATTTTGAATGCACAATTTATCTTCCAACGTATAAATTTCATTCTCTCTTGCCTGCTTCTTAGTTATCTAGTTCAGAACTCTTCAGGAATAAGTAGAAATACAGATTCACATTTGGTTGTACACACTAATTTCATAATGTCATCTTGATCACAATTAATAATTGTTTGCAAAATCACAAATTATATATTTCTTGTTCACAAACTACCACTTTGAAGCACAATAAGTTAAAAGAAATCACATAAACTTGATGTATAGATTGCAATATTAAAGAATACCCATAAAATACTATGAAACGCAAAAAGTAAAACAAAATAATTTTCACTCGTTAAAAACCACCAATAAAATTTACAAAATGGTTACCTTCAATACAAAAAATTCATATACTTTTAGTATAAATAAAGAAAACCGTTATCTACAAAAACAAGCTTTGCACATGAAGTTCAAGTTTACAAAAAATTATCAGTTGACATTATTAAAAAACACTAAAATAATTGAAAAAAAAAATAGAAAAACACAAAATTAAAACAAGTTATTTTCTTTAATTCTTCGTAAATAGAATAAAAATTTCTTCTTCACATCACTTCCAACTGTTTAATTCTGAACTTAATGTCAACCTTCCCTCAAAATTTGGTGAATTTTATTATCTACTCACTCACACCGTATTAAGTAATGTACACAATCAAAATAACTTCTCATATTGTCTTATTATATCACTTATTTCACATACTTTCAAATTTTACAAAAGAGGAAAGCAACATAATAATACATATAACCCAATTATAACCACGTGGCTTCTCAATGGTGGATGCGCAGTAGTCTAGTCTGACCTTGAACGGCCACCGGGTCGGCAGGTTTTAGAGGTAAATTAATTAACCACTTGAAATAAAAACTTGTGTCCTGTTTGATGGTTAGTTAAAGACAAACTTTATTTGGTGCTACGATAGTATGTGGCCTACCTGACTACCATGTACAGACTGACTAAAAATAACTGGGTGAATTCTTATATTATTATTTGCTATTGTAAATTTATTGTATGTAATTTGTCCTTTTTTCTTAACATCACATAACCTGTAAAATATGTGAATATTTACGCGCAGAAAGTGTTAGAGGACAGTGCTACCACATCAAGAAATACAAATTTCACTAAACATAATGTGGTAGGCCACGTACTACAGTAGCACCCTTTATTTTTACATTGTTGTGAATTACAACTTTAGAATCTTAATATCAATTTTTTTTTATACTCCTAATTTGTGTACGTTGCAATCTGTTCAATTCAGAACAATAAGCGACCCAATGAGATGAGGATGATGTGTATGACGTGTAAATGAGGTGTAGTCTTGTACAAACCCAGGCCGACCATTCCTGAGAGAGTATGGTTAATTGAGCCCCAACCATCAAAGTACACCGGTAACCACTGTCTAGAATTCAAATCCGTATAAAAGTAACTACCTTTACTAGGATTTGAACCAGGAACCTTCGTCTCCGAAAATCAGCTGTTAAATAGCTGACTCACAGCGACGACTACTCTAGACCAACCCTGGTGGGTTTTAATATCAAAAAAAATATTAAATTTTGAAAAATATTTCTGTGTTACTATTTTTGGTTAATGGTTAATAAAAAATTTAAATATTGTGGGATTTTACTAGTTAAATTGAAATAAGGAAAAAAAGTTATATAAATTAAATATTTGCCTGCACTAATAAAATTTACAAATCAACTGTTTTAAATAAATAACTGTAAACTAAAAACAGCTGATTGGTACACGGTACAGTGCACACTCCAATTACAAGCCGAATATCTTAGCAGCAACAATGTTATTTACTATATTCCTTCAGCTAAATACTTAACTTGGAGAGTCATAAATTCTAGTTCGATATCTACAATATTACGTTTATTTCTGATTAATATTAATATTTATTTTCCGAGTAATTTAGTTTTTAGTGCCGCGAATAAAATACATTTTCCGATACTTAGGTTAAATTTTCAATCAGACTGTACCAAGCGTATCACAGTCATCCATCTTTTTCTAAATAGCTCTTTCTCAAAGAGCCTAGGTGTCTCAGAGGCCACATGGTTTGAGTTAAATTATAATTAAACTTCAAAAATCCAGTTAAAAACTGAATTTCCAGTAAAAATAAAAAACAAATTAAATTACCTTATAAAAACAAAATAATCACATAAAAATTAAAATACAGTTTAGTATTGTACATTCTTCAGCGTAAAATTAATAAATTTACTATTTTTAATGCACTACAAAATTATATGTTAAGTTAAATTAATTATTATTTGCACTAATTATACAAATACAAAATTCATCTGACAAACGACTAACTAGTAAATAACTGTATCACTAAATAACATCAAACACATAATGAATAAATAACAAATACATAATTGTAATACATACACAAAGCAAAAAATTAAAAAAAAAACAAATATATAAATGTTATAAAAAAATGTTAGTTACAATAACTAGAATAAGTCTTACTTTTAGATTTTAAAATAATACTAAGACAATAAAATAGTGCCTCTCGTTAAACCTAAAATATTAAAAAAATGAAAAACATTAACTACTTATACATCCATTAACGAATTAAACATTTTTAAAAACTACAAATTTAACTGAAAAATACCCATAGAAACTAAGGTATTACAACTCAAATTATACAACAAAGATAACGTTATACATTTTATTATAAACTACAAAATTTCGTAATAATTTATCAATAAATGTAATTTATTTAGTTTTTATGTCAGTTTTATCTTAGTAACCTTGACTGCTAAAATTTTATTTTGGGAAAAAATTTTGCCACACGGTTATATGACGAGTTGCTTAAAAATTCAATCATTCAATAATACTCTTTATTATTGAACATTTGAAACAGTTAAAATTTCAAAATTCTCTCATTCAGAAAATATAATGAACACTAAAAATACACACAGACAAAAATGTACTAACCTTTAGCAGTAATGGTTGGACTCGCTTGGCTAACTGTCACTAGATTAGCAGTTGCCATGCGATGAGCAGGTGTTGTTGGGGATGCAGATGGCGATGATACAGTAGCTCGTGCCACAATATCCTTTAAACAAATACAAAATTTTAAACAATGGTGATAAAATTATAGGATGTAACAATAATTGCTGTTATGATTTTAACAACAGAAAAAAACAAACCAAAAAACTAAAAATTAATAAAGAAATAAAAAAATTTATTTACTACTAACCCTATAAAAACGGTGTTTCATGGGAAAATGAAAGTTTAAATATCATAACACGCTCTCCAATAAATTCCTTTATCAGATAAAATAATAATAATAATAATAATAATTCAGTACAGATGAAAAATTATAAAAAAATTACAGGTGCTTTATATAATACGTACACCTCTTTTGCAAATAAAAATATAAAAATTGCTTTATTATTGTTTACATTTGAGCGAGCGAAATATTGTTGCGTGGAAAATTTATATTTTTTATTGTAACATGCTGAAATTTCAGTTTAGCTAAACTTTGTGCATGACATATTTTGTAGAAAACAGTTTCGCGAATAAAAACCATATTTTTTATTACAATTTCAGGTAAAGATTGGGCAAGTTACAGCAGTTAAAAAGTAAAATTGTAGAGCATAATTGAAAGAGCATGCAATGGCAACATTGCAGGCGTCATGAAAAATTCCTAACTATCCATACTACTAGCAATTGCACACATATATTAAAAACACACATACATAAAATAACACAAGTAAAATATGTTTGTAGATGTTTGAAGGCCCAAGGATAAAATAAACGAAGAAAAAAATATCTTCAATCTCTAAAACCGGATACCATGGGCTGACGGTTGAATGTAAAGGAATGATCTTGCTTTATTTCATAGAAAAGAGAGAAAGATATAGCACTCCAGAAGTACAAACTCAAAATATGAAAAATATCGTCGAAGCCATCAAACAGAGGTTGGTCACTTCTCTCTTTTCATAGTTCTGTTACACATACACTAAATGTATTATACATCAAATAAAAGAGAATTTCAAGGCGCGTAATTTAAAATACGTAGCGAACATTATAGCTTTATAAATACACAAGCTGTATCACCTTCCAGACAGTAACTACCAAACAGACTACAGTCAGCTCTCATATTAATTTAATAGAATAAGACATAAAAAAAAAAAACAATTCGCACTCATTAGTCAACACAGAAACTTTATATTAAGTTAAATTTAAATAAACACTACTACTGTTGACAAAAAAAAATTACTTTTCTCCATGATTGTGATAATTTCCCCCTGACAATTTACAATACTAAATCAATTCAGACCCAACTATATTCCATACTTGGGTGCACTCTAGTAAAGATTACTGACAGCTACGTTAAATAATAATTTGTAAATATATTATTTCATAGTAATCAGATAAATTTGTTATAAGAGAAATATTATCAGTGATACCAATAATGTGGAAAAGTTCCAGATCTTAATCAGAAACTGAAGAGTCTTTGATGTCATGACCAAATATGCTATGAACCACATCACCACAACAGGCTTTAGGTCAGGGATCCTAAGTTCGACTCCTGGTCAGGTGTGGCATTTTTCCGTCACTCATTTTCATCTATCACTCTTCATCGTCTACATTAGCTTGAATGTGCATAACAGTCAGATGTAAAACAAAAATATTCCTTTTGTCCTTGTCTAGATATGGAGACATCACTTCAGAATTTTAAACAATAAAAGTATTCCTGAGATAAAATCTCTCACTGTGTGAAACATAGTTTTGGCAGAAACTTAACTGTGCAGTTTCTACGGTAGTCATAGCAGTAATACAAATGCAAGTTCTGACAAAAGTTTATCCTTACGTTTTTCTAAGGTCTCAACTTGAATAGAAACTTTCCAAAAAAGTAACGTCGAATCTAAAAGCTAACGGATAAAGTACCTTTGAGAGTCAACAACAAGAATTACCTGTACAGTTAACGTTTTCACAGGTCTCGTTGGACGAGGCACAGTGGACGGACTAGTTGCAGTTGCAGGTGAAATAGTTCCAGCAACAGTGACAGGATTACCAACAGTACTACCAGCGCTTGTACCAGGGATACCAACCACCGATTTAACAGTACCTTGAGCACCGACTTGTTGCAGACGAGAAACGACCAATTGTTGTTGTTGCGTAGGCTGAGTTCCCACCTGCTGTTGCTGTTGTTGTTGCTGCTGCTGTTCCGTAGCAGCTTGCACCTGGATTTTAACAGAAATTTTTTTTTAAATCAAATTAAAACATAAATTAGGCATATTATATCATTTTGTTAGACAATTTTTCCAGGTGTAGACTGTGAAAACCACTGCAAAATACTCGTTAACAATACGTAATATTACAAATTCAATAAAATATGTTTTATGACGTAGAAAATTCTGACGAAATAAATCTGTCTGTTAATTTTTTTTTTAATTTTAAGACCACAAAGGATCACTTTAGTCTCTTTGGTTAGTTCTTTTTCTTCGGCAGTTTATTTCCTTTTCATTTCTTTCTTTCCAATACCTTTTCATTCTGTTGGATCTCGCTTTTCTCAATTCGTCTGAACAAACCAGTTCTTTTCGTTTAATTGTTCTTACTGATAAAATTTTGTTTTTGTCTTTAATTGTTTCCCTGTAAACCGGTGTGCGATCTTTGACATCAGCAATTGTTAGATTTAGTTCTGTTCTGTCTTTTTTGATTTCTTCAAGCCAAGAAATTGTGGCTCCTTCTGTTTTTGCACACATGAATTTTTCTACAATTTTTCTTAATAATCGGTTTTCTGGAGTTCTGAGGATATGTGCAAAGAAAGAAATTCTCCTTTTGCGCATTGCATCAGTGATTGGTTCTATTTCTTTATAAATTTGTTCTCTCTGTCTGTAAATATATTTTACTTAAAACTCCACAAAGTATGTTACCAGATACTAATAAATTATATTGAGTAAAATTGCTACAGAAACCCTAAAAGAATTTGTCAAAAACTTAGGCTTAAAAATTTTCTTCAAGAAATTGGAAATGTTCTCAATAGAATAAATAGTCGATACCAAAATACTTCAAAACCGATTGTGGAAAGATAAAATTCATAGAACATTTTAAATATCTCTGAGAAACAGTTGACAAAGTTTAAATAACAATCCTGCAATAATAGATAGAACTTGTGAATTTGAGCAATTATAATATATTTATTCTAAAAATATTTATAACAAGAAGACCTCTGTTGAATACAAAATTCAACATTATAACATAGTTCTAAAACCGGTAATTCTTTATAGAATGGAGACAATAATGACCCCTAAAATGCAAATTAGAACTTTAGAATTAATAGAAAGGAAAATCATCCAAAAAAATTTCAGTCTGAAAATAACAGAAACGGGTGAAAGAAGATTACATTCAAACAAGGAACACTTACTTTGAATTCCTAGAGAAATCAGTAAACGAAAGAAGATGCAGATTTTTTTGCACATATGAAAAGAATGGACAATATGATAAACAAACAGATCTTTGATAACTGCTATGATCTCAATAAAAATACTTTTAACTACAAACAATAATTGGGAATGCAAAAAAACTGGGATTCAAGGATTCGGATTTCATTGACCAAGTAAAATTCTGCTCCAGATTATTTTATTAGAAATTCCTGCAGAGTTCACAAAAATCAACATCATACAGGGAATCAAAATTTTAAAATAAAAGAGGAAAGAAATGTCTGAAAAAGCTAAAGAAGTCTGGAGAATAAGAAAGAACCGAAACCCAGAAAAATATGACAGGTCGAAACAGAAATTTTCCTTAATACATTTGAGTGATCCACTTCGATTGAATTTTTGGAAAAAATACTGCACTAGTCCCTTAATTATCTGACCCCAGCATAGTATAACTGAACCCTGGGTTATCTGAAATGCTTACTCATGTAAAAAAGGATACATTGACCAAACATGTATACATAGAGTAAATACATGGGTTTATAGTCTATAATTTTCTTACATTGTCTGAATTTGCGCTGAATGTTGATAGACAGCCCGAGAGGGAGAAAAAAAAGTGAGCAATAAAGTTAGTAAAGGTGTCAACCAGAACCTTAGCTTACTTTCTTTTTAACATAGTTACATTCTTCTCCCACTAGAATAATATAGGCATTCAATGATCTAGTTTAACCTTGAATGTGGACACCATACTATAGTTTTAACCATTGCCTTTCTGTATTAGATGTGTTGAAAATTTATAATGCATTGAGGTTAAGGTGTTCTTATGTATTAACTTAATTTTAGTAAACATTTCAATCAATAGTTTACGTAAACTATTTAATATTTTATCAAAATTTTTTTCCTTAAGTGCTCTAACGTTATTACTGTATTTTGCATTTGTCTGTTATTGAATAAAATCTTTTTCTTGTTTTTCATTGCAACAAGTATAATGTGCAATAAGCAAAAATGGGCGGTTTTGTTCAAAGTTTGTCCATTGATAGTTGTTACAATACATAAAATAAACATTTTTAATAAATATTAATTAAACTCAAGTTTAATCAATCAATATGATGTAAGATAAATTTTAAAAAACTATCTTAACAATTTATAAAATTAAAACTTACCGCTGCAGCGGCTTCTTTTTGCTTGGCGATACGTTCGGCTCGCCTGGTCGCTACTTCAACTGGTGACAGAGGCGTGTCATAATCGATATTACAATTAACAAGCATAGCCGCATGTTTTGGATTTTTCATATCCGGATTCACTTGTACAGCCTTCACGGTTGATCGTCTTCTACTGGCCACACCACGAATAACATCAAATCGTGAATTCATCATCCGTGTATAACTTAAATTATTATCTTGCGAATACAGATGTGATGTCCGTAATACTCTGCTACATTTATTCTGTTTAAAAACAAAAATAAAAACTTTATTTGCCATTTCTGCAATACAAATAAATTTTGTTAATATTGCTTCAATAAATTAATTTGTACTTCACTTTATTCACGTTAATGCTACTTTTATTAAATCTCTTTAATAATTTATAATCTCACTTGCACATTTCAACTTCATTAAAATAAGAACATTATTAAAAATTTTTAATTAATTACTTCATTAAATTTCTTTCAAATTCTAATGATGGTGGATTCACTGAAACATGTGGCATTAAAAAAAATATGAGAACTAAATTAAAGCATAATCATGGAGAACTTTTAAAAAAAATAATTACTGAAAGGTAATAATATGTTATTTACACTGATTAGAAACTGAACAATGCAATTAAAAGTTTATTTGTTTAAAAAGAGAATATTTATCACAAAATAATAATGGAAAAAACTAGGTTAAAACTTTCACTACTGAGCCCACCAGCTGACGTCCTCACAAAACTTTTCTGTTTTGCGGATCCTGTCATTTGACGTCTTCGACTTCCCCGTGTTGCATTAAGTGATTGAATGTCTACGGACAGCATTTCTTGTGTTACAAACATTATTTTAAATTTTTAGTTACAAAATACACTACTTAAGTGCTTATTGTAAGTTTTATTTCTTGTCTGTGGTTATTTTAATATATGTTTACTAAGCGTGTATATAACCTACAATTTGTCTTGTACATTGTTTGTCGTTGAATGATGAAATTATTCAAGTTGTAAATAGGTTTTATAATAATATATTTTTAGTGTAATTCAATATAATTAATAAAGAGGTCCCGGGTTCAATTCCTGGCAAGGGTCTGGGAATTTCCCAAGTCAAATCCAATTGTAATTGCTAATAACCGAGCTGTTGATGCGACTTTAAAAAAATAAACTTAACAAACCAATACAGGCCTTATTAAATCAAGTATTAATATATCTAGAACGGTTCAATTCTCTCTTTTTTCTCTAAAAGTGGTTCTATTAGCATATTTTTAACACTTTCAGGACTGCACCCGTATACGATACGGGCGCGTTATTTTAATTGGCTGGACGGCACCCGTATGCGATACGGGCGCCTATTTCACTAGGTTTTTTTATCCATTAGCTCGTATCGTATACGATTGCCGTCTATGCAGTCACTTAATTAGTTCATTCTGAATCTAATAGAGTACACTCATAGTCCTAATGTTGTCAGATTATCGAATATATAGACTTTTACAGCATCGATGTTATGAACGTGAGCAAGCGATCTGCCGATACTTCTGCGCGTTGTTAGTTATTAGTTCGTTATTATAATACTTAGTTTTTTTTTAAATTTTACGTAAGAAATAAAAAGTAAATTGGTTATTAGAAATAGGTAATTAGTTCGTAAGAATTTAACTCATACAATTAATTTTATTATTGTTATATATTATCATTATATGGTGAAAAATATTTTAAATTCAGGAAAACATACCTCTCTTCAGTCAAACATCTTTATCATTAAAATGCAAGTAATCCTAATCTTATTAAATGAAAAATAATTTACTAATTATGATCTTTAATTTAATCTTTACTTTTTGAATTTATGATCAAAGATTGATTTGTTACAATTTTTTAAAAATCCCCGAAAAATAGCAGTCCAAGAGCAAAACTACAAAAAATTATGTCAGTCTTCAAAGTGTTAAGCACAAAAGTTATTGTGGTTAATAACAAATAATGCATTTGGCAGGGAAAAATTTAATTTGAGGTAACAATGAAATTGACTGAAAAATAAATCCTGAAATGTCATAAATGGTCAGCTCGATACATAAATATTGAAATTAACTCCCAGCAGTGAAAATATTAATAAACTTCCACAAAAAAGGACGACTTTAGAAAAGTGCAAAATTTTTACTTATATTGCAACATATATCACAATCCTTACGTAAATTTTTTTTATATCCGCTCTAATTTTAAAAACAATCCAATTCTGTAGTATGTACATAGCTACAAACACATGGAAAAATTAATTTGAAATTTTGAAAGAAAAAAATAACTTTTACAAATAATTTTTCAATCAAAAAACATGAAATAAGAAGTAGTTTGATTCCAACATAAAAATCTGAATTTCAAAAACTACGGTTACTAATCACCATTCAAAAAAATTATTTCAAACTTTAATAAACTGTATCGTTAATGCGACTGGGATATACAATAGTTTACATAAAACATAATCACATAAATCTTCCAAAAATAAATTAAAACTCATTAATTCGAAGAATTTTAACTAAAAAACCAATAATTACTTAGCTGGGAGATAGAACTAACCTGAGTCATTTTATAGACACCCTTCGTTTTCTTCTGTTTCTTTGAATTCTGATCTAACAACATTTTTCCTTCTTCTCTTGGAACAATAACAGACTCGTACCTAAAAAAAATTAAATAATTTTTTAAAAAGTTTGGTAAACAATGTTTTAAAGGCACCTTTTTAAATAATAAAGTGGTTTTATTAACTCAATATACCATAAAATTTTTTTACAGAAAGTAACAGTAAATTACAGATTTCACTTACCTCATACGGCACTGTTTAGGAGAGCGATATGTGCGGGAAGATGAATTCACAATATCAGCAACAAGATCCCAGTTGGGTATGTGACCAGGTACGATAATAGCCAAACTTAATGGCAATTCTTGAATTTGTTGTATAGCCTAGACAAAACAAAATATGATGAAATAACTGCCCACAGAAAATTATTACTTTAACAAAACCTGGTGTGAAACACTCACACAACTTTCTCTTTCCAATGAAAATAATGAACAATATAACCTAACATTAGTAATGAAACATTAGAAATTAACAAAAAAAACTAACCTCAAAAAACATAACCTTATTTTAATCATGAGTGTATGATGCAAAATTAAAACCAACTTTAGTTTGGCTTAATAATATGGAAAATCACTCTTTCATGCTAATCTAGGCTCTGTGAGAAAAATGCTTAAAAGTTGTAGATCTTTAAATTTTAAATAAATTTAATTATGCTTATATTTAATTATACTTTAGTCGTTAAATGCTAAGGCTGAAATTGTAAAAAATGTTTTTGTACCCAAAATCACTAATTACCACTAAACTAAGTGGTTTGCAGAAAAAGTTTTATATTTTTAAATTGTCTACAACTTTGATTACATACACTTTTGCGCTAAAATGCATATTAAGGCCACAATTTTAAAAACAATTTTTTTCTACGAGAGCACAGTCTCCCCAAGAATTTCAGCAGACATTGTGCCTACCCTCCCTTGAGGAGCATAAAAATGTAGTAAATGAAGCGATTTTAAAAAAAATCGTAATTTTATTTCATTGTTGTAATTGTGTTGTCTGTAAATACTGTATATGTGTTGGACTTATATTTCGTTAACTGGTTTTCTTTTAGTGATTCCCAACATTCGCAATGGAGTTTCAGTGTTCATTTCCTATTATTAACTCATGCAGAACATTTACTTTAAACAGGTAGGCTTAATAAATTATTATACATAATGTATCATACAATACTACGATAAAATATCTCCAGTTATTACTGATGACAGCTGAACCATGGTTTTCGGTTATCCGTGGCCTTCCTTCTCGCCATTACCCCGGATAATACTCGACGTCCTACTGTATTAGTAATTCTGAATCTAAGTGAAGCTGGGAGAGTAAGAAAATAGAGCTGATGCAGTCTGTTTCCTCCCACCAGCCACAATAAAAATAGGATGCCATTTTAAATAAAACTGAAAAAATTGTAATATTACTATGAATTTAATAATGACAATTGGTTCTTGAAAACTAAGTTTTGACATGCAGTATATGTAATTACCTGTAAAATAGTCCAATCTTCATGAACCAACCATTCAGGAACATCAGGTTCAGGAGCAGCTTTCTGAACAAGCATGGGCGGTTTTGTTGAAGGAATAGATGGTCGAACGCCACCACGATATTTGTACAATCGCAATTCATGTCTTATCTTCATTAATGTTGGTGAAGGTCTATCGAACAGCGATCGTGGAGCATTCATCATATTTGCTAAAGATGCTTCGTCACGGTAATGTAATCTCATTTTTACAGGACGGCCTAAAAGAAAAAAATATAATGTTTAAGAACAATAATAGATTCAACAAAATGGATCAAAATATAAAGAAAAATTAAAAGTAATATTAAACATTTTAACACAAATAATTCTGACTACGTATGATAGGATAAATTACAATACAAGTAACAAGTTGTCAAGCTTTGTTCTAGATTTGATCTACTTGCATGTTAATAATTCTGATGTATAAAAAATAACACATTTAAACAAAATATAACTGGAAGATTAAAATGGAAACACCTTTTTGGTGCTTTCTACAAGCCCTGACATTCTTTCTAACTAAAACAAAAAATTATATAAACATTCAAAAATAAATCTTTATAATGCATCCTGCAGTTTGAAATTATTTCTATTTCATATAATGAATTTATATAATAATTTCACCAACCTTCTTTTTAAACTGTGTCACGTTTATTTTTATTCTTACTTACACGTGTTTTGGTAGATCCACCATCATCAGAGTAAATAAAAAAATTGAAACTAAAAAATTTTTTATCTCACTTATTTAAAATTTACAGAAGATGATACATCTTCAGTCTTTTGTATAAAACTCTGAATACTCTTTTTATACAAATGACTGAAGATGTATAATCTGTAAATTTTAAATAAGTGAGATAAAAATTTTTTTAGTTTCAATTTTTTATTTACTCTGATGATTGTGGATCCACCGAAACGCGTGTAAGTAAGAATAAAAATAAAGGTGACGCAGTTTAAAAAGAAGGTTGGTGAAATTATTATATAAATAATAATATAATAATTATTATATTCATTATATGAAATAGAAATTATATAACATTATAAATTGCACCAACTTTATCACGTGCCTTGATCCTTTTGATCAACTTAAAATGGTTTGGTGGATCGACATCATCAGAATGCATAAAATATCATATGAAACTTTCAAAAACATTTAAAACCTATAGAAGATATCGCATCTTCAATCAGCTACAGAAAACTCAACTATCTATAATAATAAACTGTGCGGAACATTCTGCATACTGTTAGCATAACATACTGAAAGTACTTCTAATTTTCTTAAATTGTAACCTCTATTAAAAATTTTAATTTGTGTTTGAGCTGGTTAAACAAATAAAGCAAAAACTTCAATAACCTCTCGACAAACCTATAATTTTTCACATGTGGTTTACTTATACAACCACAATTTTTTATAAAAATATATATTTGCTAAAACTAAAATAAATAAATCTATATTCAATTTTCAACTAACAGTACCCACGCAAATATTATTCGTACACAAATTCTCTCAATAACACTTTCACAACTGAAACAAAGTAAAAACCCTGTGCTAAGGTTTTTCATTGGTAAGTAGAAGCCTTCCATCAACATCAGGTGTGTTATCAGTATAGTATGAGGCGTACTCCTTAAGTAGGACTGTTGGCTTATATTTAAATACTGGTAAGTCTGAACAGTTTCACGCAAACAACGCCATTTATTGACTATTTACAAACCCACTGCAATTGTTGTTTTGATTTAATATTAATTCACCAGCTGGTGAAAGCAGATCGCAATATCCATGACAATCGTTTCTCCCGCCCGATGTTAAATATGGGCTGTGATTTGATTTTTGCACACAAAAGGATCTTCAGCTCCTGAAATTTATAGGGCATTGTGCCTATAATGCTTTTCATCGTTAATGAGCTCTGCTGTTCCACGCGTTTAGACCAAACACAACATTTACCAGCGTTATCAGATTGTACAAATGTTATCAGCTGGACAAATATTATGTCTGCATGCGTATAAGAGCCCCAGTAGTTCACTCGTTTCCGACATCTCATACTGAACACATCGATTATTGAGTGCATTAACATGTAATACTTAATAATGTAATCAGCTAATTGTATGTTTATAGGTTATAATTGTAATTGAAAGAACAAAAATCTGGTGTGAAACACTCACACAATTTTCTCTTGCCAATGCAAATAATTAACAATATAACCTAACATTAGTAATAAAACATTAGAAATAAACAAAAAAAATAACCTCAATAAACATAACCTAATTTTAACCATGAGTGAAAGACACAAAATGAAAATCAACCTCAGTTTGGTTTAAAAATATGGAAAATCACTCTTTCATGCTAAACTAGGCTCTGTAGAGAAAAATTCTTTAAATAAAAGTTGTAGATCTTTTAATTTCCTATAAATTTGATAGATACACTTTTGTTGTAAAATGCATACTAAGGCTGAAATCTTAAAAAAATTGATTTTTTACACATTTTCAAGTGAAAAAAACAGAAAAACCTTTTGTAGGTTAACTGTACGAATATAACTGCTTGTTATCGTAAGCAGAAATGTCGGTTTCTCATAAACGCGGTCGCACTGTTCACAGCGGAATGAAATCTAATAGAAATGTACGAAAATGCTGTGAAGTTGAAGCAAAACAAAAATACCTTTCCATGCCTCTTAACAAAAGCTGCGAGCGAGTGGCTAACTACTGTGATGTTTCTCTTTCCACAATTTTAAATGTAAAGAAGGAAGTTAAAGACAGTAAAGAAGATAATTCTTCATCAAGTTTTTTTTTTTGGTAAAAAAGAACACTGTTATATCAATGAGAAAGTGTTGCCGACATGTGAAACATTATTACTGGTTTTGAAACAAAAGCCAAAATTTTAGTTGGAAATTTTGTACGTAAGAACAATTTTAAAGGAAATAAGAGTTTAAGTGGAAAAAGTGTAGTCACAACGAAGTACATTAATTGAAAGGCAATATATCGTTAACTAATGGTGAAATTGCACAATAGTAATATATCGTGCCTCACTGTTGAGGTTGGCAGTACTGTGAAATTGTTTTCCCTTCCTCACCCTCACATGCAAAAGGCATTCTTATGACACTATCTATAGCAAAAAAATTACCATCAATCATATCAGAGCGTGCTCGTTTTCGGTCTTTCTTAAAGTAAACAGGAGGTAATTCTGATTCAGGCATGATGGAATGTTCATAAAGATATCCAAGAGCATGATCAATATACACATCTCCTTCTTCCTGTGGCGGTGTAGGTGGACACCACATCTGAAATAAATAAATAAAATTATGGTATAAACCCTCACACGACTTTTTCTTCCTAATTTAAAGATAACATAATAACCTATGTTTAATTAAGAATGAACAATGTAAAATACAACCTAATTTTTATAAGTGAATGATGCGAGATGAAAACCAACTTCTGTAGGAATTAAAAATACAGAAAATCACTAATTTACACTAAACTATGTATTCTGAAGAAAAAAACTTTGAAATAAAAGTTTTAGATATTAAAATTTTCTACAACTTTGATTATACACACTTTTGCCTGAAATATATATGAAGGCCCAAGTCTTGAAAAAAAAATTTTATCACAAGAGCACAGCCCCAAGAATTTCAGCAGGCATAGTGCTTACTCTATTATATAAAGAAACTTTTTCTTAATTGTAATTTTTAAAATAATTGTAAAAGCCACTTTTGAAAAATAGTAAAAATGTGAAAAATTACAAGAATAAACTACCATTTCTGGTTGACCTATTTTGATGAAAATGATCCATTAGGTCTCCTTGTGGTACCCAATTTAAATTCTAAGTTTGAACTACGTATGCTATTCTGCGCTAAGATATTTTGTTCACACAAACCAATGCTAAAAAGATGTTTTTTATGGGGTCCATGAGGCTTGAAAACTGGATTTTGCTCAGCTGCTGAGCAAAATGTAATTTGTCAGTTTTCTTAAGGTCTTTTGGCAGGGTGTTCCACATTTTGGCTCCCACATAAAAGGTCTTTTTATGTTGCATTGAGATTATGTTCAGGAAGGGAGTAGTTGGTCACATGCCGTATGATCATGAACCTGCACACCTGTCCTCATCCTTCTCTGCAAGATTCTCTGAGCTGGAGGTTTCTCTTTTGGAGGATCTAAATTCTTCGTAAGTTTCTATCTGAAATGCTTCCCCACACTACAATTTGATAATGGAGGTACGACTAAATCTTGCATAGTACGCAATCTTAACCATTGTAACCATTAACATTTCACTTAGGTTCTTCATTCTCTTGTTTTTTAAAGATGGAAACATGCAGTTTCCAGGGAAAATGAAGACTAAACTAATTACAAAGCATTTTCACTGCCCAATGGCACAGATCTGATTATATCAGTCACAACATAAACGTGACTGAAAGCAAAAAAAAGTGATATCATTCTGAGACCAAGTTGATATAACTTGAAATTAAAAAATCTACAACAGAAATAAATTTACTTACTGGCATTTGTTCAGATCCATCAAGTGACACCCAAATCTGAAAATGGAAAATGTACAGAAATATAATCATGCAATAATAAAAAAAAAAAATCAGGACAAACAAAATACACAATTCATATTAACATTAAAGATTTTTCGCTTTATATAATGTTTTTGTAACTGACATTTAATTTCCAGTTCAGATTTTACAATGGGTAACATGAAATTCTTTGCATTTGAATAAACAGAAAGAAATCATACAAGTAAAGATGTAATATTGACAATAATTGGGAAATAATGAATTCCATCTACTTTTAGAGAAAAGATTAGATAGAACTTCAGTTAATGATTTTTATTGGCCATGAAAACTGTTACGTTTCAACAGTAATTAAGTAACAGTAAGTAATCAACAGTTTAAAAGGGCTGAGTCACAATTATTCTTGGTTTGCTCGAGGAAAAAGACTGAAAATATTTTTATGAAAAATTACAGAAAAAATATTAATCCTATTAGGTGACAGCATGAAGTAAAGAGCGAACATTTTTGTTAAAGAAAAACTGTTCGTAATTTGCAGCAAATTGATAATAAAAAAATTAGTAACTTTAAAATTGACAATAAAACAAACAGCTTCCCTTTTCTTTTAACTAGCAGAAAATTGCCTTGATTTTGATTTCATTTTTTTCTTTTGTATATTAAATACCTCATTTTAAACAATTTGTGTAAACTACATCAATTATTTCTTATTCACCTACAATTTCTAACACTTTTATAAAAAAAACCTCTCACCATATAATGAGAGTATACATAAAATTTTTACACACCCATGATCATAATTACGAAGAGAATAAGTTATTTGTTTATTCACAAAAATTAAAGCAGAACTTGGAGCTTATTAAATTAATTATTCATTACTTTTAGTAAATCATCAGGTCCCAAGTGCTACAGTGACTGACTAACAACATAGTGCTAATAAATACACATAACATAAATAATAACTTAGTGCTAACAAAGCTGCAAGTCAGGTTTAATTCCTGGTTAATTTCATATAATACATTCATTTCTTCAAACTTGAAACCTAAAACTGCATTTGACAGCCTAATACATAATTTCTCTAAAAAAAAACTTCTCTTACTAAACAATAACTTAGACAAATCTTTCAATCTCAGGTAAAATTTTTAACAGACTGGTGCCAGATGACACATTAAGGTGTCAAAGTACCTACGTTTCTATAGCTTTAATTCAAACTACAACACACTGGCAATGTTACAAGGTTCTTGATGCATTCAAACCAACCCTGTAAGTGACACAGTAACGACAATCTTCAGGTAGCTATTGCTGACAATTTTTAAATTGTGTTTTACACATCATACTGTGAGCACAGATCCTAATTATTAATAGAATGTTTAAGTAAAAATTTGTAGATATAGTTCCTTGAGTCACGAGTTTGCCTTTGTTTGCTACAAAGAGTAAAGGAGGAAAAGCATCAGTACCCATGCGGGACTGTTTTAATTTCAGTACAACAAACAACATACTACACCCCCGAGCATTTACAGTATTGTAGGTTAAATGTATGAATATAACTGTCTGTTACTGTAAACAGAAATGTTAGTTTCTTGAAAATGTGGTCAATTATTAACAGTGCTGAACGAAATCTATAATGCAGTAGTGTAATAAAATGCTGTGAAGTTGAAGCTAAACAAAAATGCTTTTCCCTGCCTCTTAACAAAAGCCATGAGCGAATGGCTAACTACCGTGACATTTCTTTTACCGCAATTTGAATCAATTGCAATGCAATTTGAAAAAAAAGAAGGAAGTTAAAAATGTGAAGAAGCTATTCTAAAAAGTTTTGTTTACACCTGGTAAAAAAAGGAAACTGTTAGGTAGATACTAGTGAGACAAATAGTGAAGACGCCGGTGAAAGCGATAGTAAAGAAGGTAATACGTAGAAAATTTTGTTCCAATGGAATAAAGCAGCTGGTAATTACAGTAAATCAAACATTAGTCACGTAATTAAGCTACAGGCAATAATATATTACAAGGCACATTTTTTTAAAAGGTTTATGAAGAAAAATTTTCTCGGAATAAACCACAGCTTACAAAATGTATATAGAAATTGCACAATAGTGAAATGTGATAATGTCTCACTGTTGAGGTTGGCAGCACTGTCAAATTTTCACTTCCCTTCCTCACAGCCAATCCATACACAAAAGGCAATCTCGTGACTTCAGTATCTATAAATACATAATTAGCTAATGAACTGCTGAACAAATACGACAGATCTTTTAAGTATACAGATTATGTAGATTTGCGGCATCCAATTCCATCACAACTATGTTTCTCTGGGATAGAGGTGAAACTGTCATTTTTGTGTACATGCTCAATGTGTTACCAACTTTTTAATACAAATTAATTCTGCCCGTCCATTTATCTATCGTATGAAAGAAATTATGACATATTATGGAAGTAAAATATTTTCTATTCAATTATACGTATAGAACCTAACAAATTTATTTTCTTAACAAATTTTAGACCTAAACAATTCCAGGTAATTCAAAAAATGTTTAAATTAATTTTAAAAAAATCTGAGTTAACTTAAATTTTCAGCATACAATGAAAATCTTCATTTGCAGGATAGTCCGTGCTAAGTATTTCCTGTAACTACAATTTAATTACGCACGCATTCAACTAATAGCAGAGCAAAGCAATAATTTGCATCAGTTCCAAAGAAAAATGGAATGAACTATTGTAAATATTTTGTTCTTTGAATAATACGTAGTAAGCGAATTTACTTGCTGCCTGCCAACTGGAAAATAGGCATAACATCTGAATAGAACGCATTAATGAGTCCACAGGCCAGAAGGGATGTTTGTGTTGGGATTTCTACACGAGGGGGGTACCCAAAAGAAACCAGAATAGCGCTGCCAAAGGCGGGGCTTGCATAATATGTGTTTCTCTCGCTAGGCATGTATAGTGTTACTCATTACCAGTTCAGTGATGCTAGTGTTGTCGAACTGGGTTGTTGTTAGCCTGTAGTAAATTTTTCTGCTGAACCCTGTTTTTTACTCTCTACAATTATTTATAATGGAAAGTTTAAGTGAACGCGTAGCTTTGAAATTTTGTTTCCTGCTTGGTAAAAACACCACTGAAACAGTTTTGATGTTGAAAACAGCCCACAAAGATGACGCTATGGATAAAAGTCAAAAGCAAGAGAGGATTTCTCAGTTAAAAAATAGTGACATATCGATTGATGACAAACCTCATTCTGGATGTCCCAAACAGGCAAAAATTTGTGAACTTGAGCTTGAAGACCTACAACAGACCATTGAGCAACTGTCGAAGATAAGTGAAATTTAATGGAGCTCAGTTCAACGAATTTTAACTGATGATTTGGGAATGAAAAAGGTCCAAACATAACACACCTGCACACACAGCCATCTCTGTAAGCCAATTTTTGGCAAAGCATGGCAAGGTTCTGCTCCCTCATGCCATCATCTCACCTGTCCTAGCTCAATGTGAGTTTTTTGTTATTTCCAAGCATGAAGAGGGGTATGCAAGGACTCTGAGAGGACAATATTGATGAGGTCAAGGGAAAAACGAGGGATGAGCTGTCAGCGATTACTGATGAGTATAAAAAAATGTTCAGAACAATAGAATCACGGACTCGATAAATGTATCAAGTGTAACAGAGAGGACTTGAAGGGAATAATAGGGTTCTTTTGTAAATGAATTGAAATACATAGCTTTTAAATTCTGGTTTCTTTTGGGTACCCCCCTCGTATGTGTGTTCGTAACTTGCTAATGTTCATCTTCATTTGACAAATTTTTGTGTTAACTTAGCAGTAGTTGAACCTATAACTAACAACCTGGACTTGATCCCTGTCAAGCCTAGGATTTTTTCATCTGTTATCCTTAATCATTAGTATTATCAAAAATGTGCAGTGGTTAAATGCAATAAAAAAAACCTGACAATGAAGTACAGAATCAAAAATTTAGGATTTCTGCCAAAAACCTTCTCTTGTCAAAGAACTAAAGGCAATCATCAGAAGATGAAGGCAATTAACAGTTTTGGGTTAATTTTATGTAATATTCCATGGTTTGTATGAGTTAATGCTAACAATCTCCATGCTTATTGGTTGCATTTGTAGATCTAGTCAGCGACTTCAATGAAGGTGAATTGTCATGATTCCCATTTCCCACTAGGATGAAATGTTTTTTCACAATACATTGAAATTGTTGTTGTGAATCCTAACAAATCCACACTTTATGAGACTTAAATATCTCAACTTCTAATTGAATTTGGACTAAAACTATGTTCTATATATTTCGATATTCATCAGCTAGAAAATTATATAAGGAAAGGTTTCAGCTGTCAAAATTAGTAATATTTGTGGTCATTGGCATTACACCCTTTTAAATTTGCAAAATATTTCATTACAAACACAGTAGTACCTCAATTATCTGGGGGTGGATTAACCGGGGTGATAAAAAAAAAAATTCAAAAATATTTGCCAGACAAAATTAATAAAATGACTTAGGACATTCGCTTTAACAGAAATTTATTCAATTTTGAATTAGTAATAAAAAAATAACAGACAATGCATTTATCAAGCCTCTTGATCTAATCAGTAATATTTTGCCTAACGAAAAAATTTAAAAAATTGATGATCACTTGTCAGATATGCAATGCTCTTGTGTGAAGGTGAAAAAAATAGAGTGTAGGTCTGAAGCAGCAATTAGGGTCACAACTGTAGGCCATAGTCTATTGCACAAAGTCGTCAACCCCTAACGCATAAGTTTCATATTACTTTCTAAAATTATGTGCGATGTTACTAAACTGCAACCCCTTTTTAATTTAGTAGTACAGTACTGACATTGCCTCTCAAGTCATGTGGTGTACGTATTGACAGCCTGTTGTGTAACAAATTAGTGCTACGTAAACTCTGATTATAACTAAGAAGAAAGACGGAGAAGCAAAGAAACAGAAAACAATGGACGATTATTTCAGTCATCTGTAAATTAATGCTTTTTAGGTTATTTTAAGTCGCATTAACGGCTCGGTTATTAGCAACTATGGTGTGTTATAACATGTAAAAATTTCCAGACCCTGGCCGGAAATCGAACCAAAGACCTCCGCATTGTAGGCTAGCCGCACTACCTCTACGCTACAGAGGCGGCCTTTAAAACAATTTTATTTCTTTGTATTACTTGTATTTCGTTAATCACTTGCAAAAGTTTGTGATTACTAATATTTATCATGAATTTTAAGTGTTCATTTCCCAACTAACAAGTGGAGAATATTCTCTTTAAACAGGTCCTCCGCATTGTACGCTACCGCACTACCTCTGCGCTACAGAGGCGGCCTATAAAACAATTTTATTTCTTTGTATTACTTGTATTTCGTTAATCACATGCAAAAGTTTGTGATTACTAACATTCATAATTAATTTTAAGTGTTCATTTCCTGACTAACAAGTGGAGAACATTCTCTTTGAACAGGTAGGTGCCTATTAAATTATTATACGAAATGTATCATACAGTTCTATTATTAAATAGCTTTAATCATTACTGCTGGTGACTTCAACGTGGTTTTCGGTTATCATTGAAACCCCCCCACAATTACCCCGGATAATCAAGGTACTACTGTACTCACAACTTGTCCCAAATTCTAAAAACTTCATAAACAAAAAATTAAACAATTTTTTATCAATACAACATTAATCATGGAAACATACTTCTTCCTAAAACAAATCAGTTCTTTTTTAAAATATGGAACAAATGCTTTGCTGCCTTCCCTTGCTCTCTGTGCGTAGTTCAAGTCTTGGCATGCCCAAAGAGTCAGTTTGGAATGGCAAGGCAGGGGCTGTGTTTTGGTGCCTGTTTGGTCATTAAAATTTAACAATAACAACAAAGTAGAAAAAGCCTATGCCATACCAAACTTAAAACAAAAAGAAAAACCGCGTAACCCGAAAACGCACAAAGAGCAAAGATTTCGGACACCAAAACAGAGCCCATCCTTGGGATTCAAAACTGGATTACACATAAAACTATAAAATGTAATGGGATCATAAACATTTTATAATTATATATGTAAAAGATATACCAAGAAATAAACAACAACACATTAAGGCAAGGGAAAAACAACTTTATTTCCTCAGCTTGTTATTTTTACATAATCAATTTGTTTTAATAAAAAATAAAAATAATAATATGGTGATAATAAGATAAATTATGACAACATGTCACATTAATTAATACATAATACATACACACGTTTAAAACCATATGATTACAAACCACACGGTTAATTAATTACTTATTTTTTAGTGTCCCTCATTCAATCGCTCAAAAAAATTTAACATAGATTACGTAGGTATCTTCATGAACAATTACATCGTTATATACAGAATTATATAAATAAATACAAAATGGTACATTACATAATTAATTACAATTTACAATATTATTATAATACAGAATAAAACGATAACAAATAACTGTATATTATGTATATATATGTATAACTTATCACTACACTTAATACAGTAATGGTAAAGAATTATGCATATAAATTCAATAAATGCTATATACAAATTTAATTTTACGCAGAATACTATTTACAACAGAGAAAAGATATTTGGAAACGACGAAATCATACTAAGAATTTATTATGTTTTTTTAATACTAATTTTTTTTCTTTTAGTTCCATGTTGAAAAATATTGATACAAAGAAAAAAACCACACCAACAATGAACAAAAGAGATCAACAAAAGTTTAACACTTTCCAATAATTTATGAATATACACTTAAAAAATATCTTGTGCATTAAAATTTAAAATTGATATTTTCTGTTATTCTCTCACAGCTGCTATATTATTTGTTTTTACCTACAATTTTATCTTTTATTTAACATGCTTCAGTGGACCACCATCAATTTAAAAAATTAATAAAAATGTTAAAAAAATTCCAACAAAAATTGCATCTTCAAAGTTATTTGTACAAAACGTTAAAATTTTAAACAATTGACTGAAGATACACAGTTTAGACATTTTTTAATCATATTTATTTCTTTTTTTTTAATCTTATAATGATTGATCCACTGAATCATGTTAGTAAAAACTAATTACACAGCAACTATAAGAGGTTGGTAAAAAAAGTATTTATAAATAAACTTAAATAGTAATTTTAAATATTTAGTGCCATCTTTATTCATACTTTTGTAGCAAAAACTTCTTCAAAAAAAAAAAATAAATAAAAAACCTAACAAAAATTTTAAACCTTATAATAGGTAAAAACTAAAATAATAGTATTTTAGCCATTTATATCAGTATTACATCTTGGTGATAAACAATGAGTTGTTTTTATTCTTATTTAAGAAAACTACTATGAAAAGGTACAAAAATGTGCCCGTTGAACTGGATATCAAGTAACAACTATTTCAGGTCGACAAAACTCAAAAAAATAAATACGGATTTTTAATTATTTAAATTTCTATTTTCATTTTAATTAAAAATTAGCAGTGTTATATTTTATTGAATTTCAAGACAGTGGTGACCAAAAAACCATTCAAAAAACTTATTTTAAAAAACAAAAATGGTTTCGACTCTACTCTATGGCAGTGAAACTTGGGTCCTATCAAAACGAGAGGAGAGTAGATTGCAAGCATCTGAAATGAAATTTCTTCGACATATGTATGGGTGTAGTAGAGAAGATTGTTACAGGAATACCGAGATAAGGAAAGAACTCAATATCTTCTCTATAAACAACAAGGTATCCCAGAACAGAATGCAGTGATTAGAGCATGTAAACAGAATATGGGAGGATAGGATACCTAAGCAGACACTGGGCTATACGCCGGAGCGCAGGAGAGAGCGAGGACGACCGAGAAAAAGATGGGCAGATTTGAGAGGTTCGGAACAAGCAGAGATGCCTAATCCTTGAAAGGCAGAAGAAGAAAAATGGTTTCATATTATAAACTATTCACAAATTTATCTCCACAAAAAAAGAACTCTTGCAGTGACAAAATACCTATCATAAACTTGTAAATGTAATAAAGCAGATAATATAGGACTGTGACAAACATAATTTCTGTATGATAAGATGAGAATTTCTTAAAATCACTGCCTGCTTGGGAGACATTACAACTATTATTTCTACAGAGGATGTTTGCTTAACTAACCCTGGATCAGTTTACAACCCTAATCAGTTTAACCGCCCACAAGATCACTGCTATGAATTATCTCCTAATACACACAAGCGAAAATACAATATTATACCAATATATCCAATAAGAATACGACTGCAACCAATACCCACACATGCAAAACATATACTGCACCTAATTTAAAATATATTATATTATGTATAATGAGACCAATTAATTTTGAAGTGTAATTAATTGATTTTAATCATGCTTTCTGACTAAACAATTGTATAATTTCGTAACTTATATAATATGTTAACCCTTAAGGATACGTTTATAGCTCGACGTACTAACATAGTTGATCACAGAGTGGATCTTTGCAATGATAAAACACACCGTACACACAAACCAGTTTGAATAGTTAGGCGAGGATGACAACGCATAATGCAGCACAAACGGAAAAGTATATTACCTATCGCTTAAAACTCCCAAAAACTAAATAGCTAATATTATGTACACAGTACATAAAAATTTGACAGCTGTTTTTTTAATTGTGAGTTTAAGTTTACTGTACATAATATAAATATGAAATACACTAGACCTGACCAAGAATTGAACCCTGGACTTTTAACAATGGTTGTTTTTAAGGACATCTAGCCCCGTTCTATAATGCTTTTTACTGTTGATAAGCTCTGCGCTGTTCCACGCGTTTAGACCAATCAGAACGTTTGCCAGTGCTGTCAGATCGTACGAATGTATCAGACTGACAAACATTACGTACACATGCGTATAAGAGCCAAAGTAGTTCACTTGTCTTGCATCTCGTACTGAATACATTAATTTTAGAGCGCATTCACATGCAATATGTGAATGTTCATATGTTACAATTAATATTGAAAGACCAAAAACAAAATGGCTGATGAAATATATAACAGAGCTATGTTGCTGGCAACTCATTGGCTGGCTATGAAGTGGGTAGGGGGCAATGCATACGTTCAGAGCTCATCAACTTTGAAAAATAGTATAATCTTGTTTGCATCTAAACAACCACCACCACAAATGCGTTTAATTGGCGTTACGATTCTTTTGTTACATTATTAGTAATTTGAAATTGAAATATATATATATTTCTAACCACCAGACTACAGTAACAGTAAACACTTAAGTTTATAGTGTATATCTTGTACACATCTTCAGTGAATTCAATTTTTTTTAAATATTTTTACACCAAAATTTAAAACTTCTTACTCCTACCATGGTAGAAAATATATTAGTAATTTATGTACTGAATATATTATTTATTTTGATACTTGTTAAATCAAATTAATTATGAATAATATGAAATAAAAGCTATTAGTGGAAATACAAAATTATGGGATTAACAACAAAAAAACATCGTAAGTATTCAAAAAAAATTTACAGTATATATATTTAAACATTTCATACAGCATTCATTCGTAAATGTTTAAGAAACTAAGAATTCTTTTTGACTTCCAAAAATAAATAGTAAAACTCTTCGAATTCTTGCCTCATACTTAGAAGCCACAAAAATTACATATAATTTGGTGACAAATATATTGTCGCGTCACAGATAATTTTCCATCCAGTACTGTAAACGATTTTTAATAAATTTTTACTTAAATTGTAAATTATTTTATAAATAAAGTTTATTTCGAGATCTGACCACAGCACGTAACAAACTTATCAACATGTTATCTCTACTAATAAATCCATGATCTATGCTAGTGTGCCAAGCTATAAACATACCTTAATTTTTTAACTAATAAAATTCCTCGGGTAATCCTATTTGACTTATTTAACACTGGCTCCGGTGGTCCTACTTATCTATAGGCTAAACTCGTACTATACACCAAAAAGTATTTTATGGCAGTAAACCATAAAAGTTCCTTTCACCTCACTAATGTGTCATGCATTTAAAGACCTATGTTACTAAAACATAAAATCTGAGTTACCTTTCGCAAATAAACTAAGCCAAACACCGGTTTTACTACAGTAATTTTATACATATAATGAATTAATATAATAATTTCACTAACCTTCTTTTTAAACTGCGTCACCTTTATTTTATTCCTACTTACACGTGTTTCGGTGGATCCACCATCATCAGAGTAAATGAAAAATTGAAACTACCAATTTTTTTCATTTATTTAAAATTTACAGAAGATGATACATCTTCAGTCACTTGTATAAAAGTTTTATACAAGTGACTGAAGATGTATCATCTTCTGTAAATTTTAAATAAATGAAAAAAATTTTTAGTTTCAATTTTTCATTTACTCTGATGATGGTGGATCCACCGAAACACGTGTAAGTAGGAATAAAATAAAGGTGACGCAGTTTAAAAAGAAGGTTAGTGAAATTATTATATTAATTCATTATATGAAATAGAAATATTTCAAACTGCAGGATGCATTATAAAGATTTAATTTTATACAGTTCTTTCATTTAATCTTTAAAAATATTAAGTTATGTCTACAAAAAGGTTCAAAAGAAAATTTCAGCATAATCATTTACCTAATTCATTTATTTATAATTGAACCGAACCAAGCTGTGAATTACTAAATTAAAAATGACTACAATAATTTATATTGATGTACCAAGTCACTACAATTTATACATATTAAGTCAAATCTGTTTTAAAATCTCGCAAAATTGAAAACATGAAATAAATTAATAACCTATACACTGATACTTCTTGTAAAAATGTTTTTAAAACAAAACATTGCTGGGATGGTCAATCAGATAGTCTACAAGTTTTTGATTAACCAAAAAAATAATACAAGAACTTTAGAAATTTTAACCCAATAGTTTATATCAAACAAAATGGATATCTAAGAAAAATAAGTACTTAAAATCAAAATTGTTGAGCAACATCATTAAAGTACAATTCCCCAAGCTAAAACTTTTTTCTCTAAAAAAAAACTAATAAATTTTCACACATCCAAACATAAATCATCCAACACAAATTTACTTAAGATATAAAAACATTGCAAACGAAAATTTTATTTAATTCTTGCACAGTGATGCAAAAAAATTTTTAAATCTTTGGTAGTAATGACTTGGTAATAATATCTACAACCTAAAATAATCGTCAATTGGTCTAAAAAAAATTTGTACTAATTTGAAACTAACGTACCATTACTTTAACACATTTAATTACAACCAATTTTTTAAGTAAAAAAATCGAACAAAAATTTTATTTTCCACATCCATGGCAAATTATTTACCTTTTAGCCTGTAAATTTTTTAAAAATTACACTATAAAGGTTTTCAGAAATGATTTAATAAAAATAAAAGCGTGTTTATTTAGAAGCAAGAGGGTTAACTAATTAAAGAAAATTCCTTACATTTTATTAATTGATGCGATTAAAAATTACGACCTTTCCAGTTAAAAAAAATTAATATTTTTTTTCAACAGAAAACTGCTCGTAGATATTTATATTGAATACATTATTATATTGTTACAGCCCTAAATGAATAAAAACTTCAAAATGAATAAATTAAAACCGGAAAATACAAAATATTTAAATTTTGTATCCTGATTTATAATTAACAATTATTATATTACAACAGCACAGCCCAAATATTACCTATCATTTACTGTGTTTGAAAAGAAATAATTAAAAATTAAAATTACAAACTAATTATAATAATTACTAACCATCCACATTCATAGAAAATAGACATGTACTAATGTTTAAACAATATGAAAAGATCTTTCTTTCAAGTTAAAAAAGTAACTTTTTAAGGTAAAATATATCGTTCCATAGATTATCACGACAAATAAGTTATTCATAAAGCTTTTACAATCTGTATCATACTAACTTTTAAAAATTCATGGAATTTTTTCGAATAGATTCTTAACTACTTTTTTCCAAGTACTATTCTGAACAGAAATCAATACAGTAAAACCTCACTAATTCGGACTACTCCAAGAAGAGCAGCTTTTTTAATTTTTTTAGAAGTTTTTTAGTTAAAAATTAATAAGTGCTACTTCAAAAAATAATAGCTTTTAACTATCTAATAAAAATTGTTTCATCCTGTAATACATTATTGGTTACTCAGTGAAGAAAACGTTCCACAATTTAAGCTAGTGAAGTGAGAAACCACACAGACTAACTTATTGAATTTGCAGACTTCAATCTGGAATTCAATGACTATGATCTTGTCCTAAGAGATGTGCCAACAAGTTATAAGAAAACAATGTAGCAAAGAATCACAGAAAAAAAAAAGTTTTTTTTCTAAGCAACCTCAAATGATCCCTGAGGATATTTTTGTCAACCCTCTACTTCAACAAGTGCCAAATAATTGGTACGTAAGTAGTGTTTTAATTAAATATCATTTTACACTGGACATTTATTATTTAACAATATTTTTACTGCCGTAAATATTTTTATTTCTATACTTTTAACTTTCTTGTTTTTCAATATACTGTACTGTAAATTCATTAAACATCGATATTTCAGACAAGTAGCGTTTATTTTTTAATTGCCGAAATTATTTAATTTTTAGATGTAAACAAATATTCGCGATAATTCGGACCTCACTCCCCCCTCCCCCAATTAGTCCGAATTAGTGAGGTTTTACTGTATTTGAACCAACCATATTTTACAGACCATAATGCATACTCTTAATACAGAAGATTAAATAAATAATTTTCCACGACATTAAATTTCAATATCAGTTTTACTTACGACTGCCCATTAATAAAATTGACACACCTCAATAATTCCATACTTTTTGTTATCTCACAATATTAACACTTCATAAAATAAATAATACTTATCAAAAACCAAGTTGTACCTTTTTGCCCATTACTTTATATTTACACGTAAGCCTTTTAATTAAAATATGACAGCCAAAAAAATTTAAATGTGGATAATTTGTAATTTAAAGGAACTATATATCCTGGTATGTTAATTGTATAAATGCCTATATTTAATTTTTTCATTTTCGACTTCTAAGGGGCCGACCCGAGGCTTTTCGTCATCATAATGCTGGGCCATTAGTATCAGATTCTGCCTTTCGTTTCGTTCTGTTAATTTTAACACATTTTTTCGCAAATAAAGTCGGCGTATGATTATTTACACTTTCTTGTGATATGTTACCGCTAGAAGCAGTCGCCGTGGCCGAAGCGCGTCTAGTACGTATAACTAAGTTAGGATTGGAATAAGGAATAGGTGATTGGGAAGGTGATGTATTGTTATCTACATTATTAGATAATCTATTTCTTTTATCTAATGTCCATAGATCAAGGGAAACAGTCCCTTTCGATCGAGTATGAGTTTGCACCCGGTCACGCGGGGTGCTTGTATTCACCTGTCGTGCTTCATCTCCCGAGTACGTTAATAGTTCGTCTCCAGTCTCCTCGGCTATAACTCTTCGATGTTCTTCTTCCTCCTCTCGCAATGCTGCTAGTCTTCCTTCCTCCCACTCTCGTTTTTGTTGTTCTATCTCTGCTTCGGCAGCAGCTAATTGTTCAGCTGACCACGCACTATCAGTTTCCTCAATAAACCGCATGGCATATTTCTCTACACCACTCAACTGCAACAAGAAAAATATATAATCATTAATTTTTTTTAGCTGACATCTTGCACACTACTAACTACACAACCTACATGATTTGTTATTACTCCATTCTTTCTTCCTAAATACAAAGTCATTTCTGAAATTCCAAATAATAATTAAATTGCAGAATATTTAGTTATGTTTCACCTTACAACAATTGAAGCATTTAGTCATTGTCACCAAGGCCTTCCACAAAGAAGAAACTTGTATTTATTTCTACATCAAAAATCATGACATTTGTTGTAAAACAGAAGTGACTGGATAACCAGCTGATAGCAACATACTTGCCCATAACGGGCAGGTGAAGTGTTAAATTAATGGCACTCGATCTGTTGGTACCTGGGCTACAAAAAATAGTTCAGTTTCTCATCATATAGTCAGCCAACTATGACTGAACTATTTAAGAACAGAAGCGGTATAAGTAGAAAGAAAAGACACCAGTCAGAGTTATCTCCTCTGAGAGTAATGAATTTCACAATGCAGCCAGACCCTGTGGTGAATGAAGTGAAGGTGTCATTTGCAGGGTGGAAAGTTGAAGCTTTTCAGAATGCCTGGCATGCCGATAAGCATAATCTTTCAACTCAGTGAGGAAGGCAATAGCAAACCACCTCACTCTTTGGTTTTACTAAGTAAAACCTCTATTGGTTCAAACCAGCCTATCGGCTGTTGATCTAAACAACAGCACTTTACTTCCTACATATTCATATAGGCAAAAGAAAGTAAAAAATGACTGACGAAATATATAACAGAGCTATGAGAGCAAGTATTGACAATGTTGCTGGCAAGTCATTGGCTAGCTATGAAGAGGGTATGGGACAGTGCAATGTTCAGAGCTCATAAACTGTGAAAAATAATATACATTTATATTCTTTGACCTGATAAATCTAAATCATAAACAAACATCTTTTCATTTAGGAGACAAAACATATCAATGTCAAATCATCTTCACAAGCATTAATCTTACAAAAAAAAGGAGACAAGCCAAATTTCTCTTCTGTTCCAAATTTTTTAAGAAATATGTTTGTGGTTTTTTAATTTACATTATTTTTCTCCCATCATAGGTTTTATAACTCATAAGTCAACGTCTGTTGCAAAACAAGGGAATATAAATCCTTATGAAGCTATTAACAGCTCATTTTTGATACAGGAAAATAACCCCCCCCCCCACACACACAAGGTGGTTCAAATCAGTCCATGGTTATTGGTAAGGTAGGGCAGGCTATTCCTGTAACTGAATTAGCGTGAATTATGTGCGCATGATTTGAATAAAAATGGGTTTGTTATTTAAAACAGCAGTTTCATTAAAGGTAGAAATAATACTACTACATAGAAGTTATTTCACAGATAATTGAATAGATATATTCACCTGTTGGACAAGAGCATTGACTTCTTGTTCTGCTTTACTAAGTTCTTCAGATGCTTCACCCTCTAATGGTATGCTTTCATCAAACTCAGCCAACTCGGCAGCCGCTTCTGCCTTAGCCGTTTTCGCTGCCGCTACATCAGTTTCATCTTCTGCAGCAGCTAAGGCACTTTCCAATGCACCAAGAGCAGATTTATCTTCATTAGCTGATGTACTAGCACTCACCTGTACAGATAATAACATTAACTTATTAATACAGATAAGCATTGTAATAACACGATTTAATAGCAAAAACAAACAAAGCTAACTATATAAACAGCTTGAATTATGCACTAATGACACAACAAATACATAAACAATTATAGTAAATTCAGTATTAGTTATAATGCTGGGTCATTAGTATCAGATTCTGCCTTTCGTTTCGTTCTGTTAATTTTAACACATTTTTTCGCAAATAAAGTCGGCGTATGATTATTTACACTTTCTTGTGATATGTTGACGCTAGAAGCAGTTGCCGTGGCCGAAGCGCGTCTAGTACGTATAGCTAAGTTAGGATTGGTCGGTTACTTTACGAAACGGTAGTGATCATCAACAATATGTGCAGTGATAAGCCCCGCCCTCTGATGTCACTAGTCACCAGCGACTGTTGACGCACGATATGAATGGTGTCCATCTACGATGTTTAATAGTCTTAATACAGACTGTAATACTTTACTAGTCTTTAATAATGGTGTGTTGTGCATTACCAAGTGTTCTAATCATGATAAGACACCAAAAGAACTTGGGCATAATAAGTTTTACAGTTTTCCATAGGCCATTGAAACTAGATTGAAGTGGAAAAACTGTTTGCAAGCGGCCCGATTCTTTTTCTGCATAGTGGATGCATGTGTTAAGTAAATTTTGACGAAACGGATTACGTAAGTTATATAAAGTTCCAGTTGCTACATCTTCCATTAAAATGAGACTTAAAGATGAAATTAGTCCCACATTTAAATTTGCCGATTTGTATTGCCGTTCTACGTCCGGTAAACCTGACTTGTACTGAACGATAAAATCAAGCAGAGAAATGACACGCTTGTAAGGAAGTTAATTATATTTTAAACTCATTATCTAATTACAACACAGGCATTTCACAAAATTAAGGGATAGCTGTAGAGAAAGGTAAGCCCCATTTTAATGAAGAACCGCCAAATTATAATATCGCGCAGTCAAAGAAAACTAATCTCTTAAAACATGAAAACGTCGAATTAAAAGTAAACAAGTTACTTTGAGAAAAACTTCAGACCGCAAACGAAGAATTATTCAAATTAAAATCGATTTCCTTTGTAAACGTACCTAAACCGCTACGTTTGTAAAAACAATGCAAAAATTCTACCGTCACTAAGCACCGGCCGAGTTATATCTCACAGCAGCTGCGTGTGACTGCTACCATCAAGTACAGTAACCGTGGTTATATCAGAGTAGAAATACAATTAAAGAAAACATTACAGTTGGGAAATTTCTGTGTAACAAAGCCTTCTTGATTTATTAATTAGTCGGAATATCTTTCAAGTTATGAACAATATTGATAAACAAAGTTAATCTACAACTACAACATAAAGTACAGGACTATACATTTTTTAAAAGGCTTTACCTCCCCAAATGTAACTGCTACGCAATGTCTCGGACCTTTTCAATACATGAAGAATTCGATCAATAAAACAATAAAGCTTAAAATATTTTATTTTCACCTAACTAATGTTGTAAACAGCAACATTCCTCAATGACAACCCAGTATTTCAGTATAGACATTTATATTGATAGATTATTAGACCTCAACAAATCACTCAAAATTAAAATAATTCATTACAAAAAAATTTTGTTCAAGAAATAAACTTTTATTTTTTTAAGAATAAACATGATTATTTCTATCAACAATAAATCTGATTATTCAATAGAATGTCAGCAATATTCTAGACCATGAAACAAAACTATATATATTCATGAGCTGGTAATTTCTATTTAATTTAGCACTCGTGCAAAAGCGATGTCCACATAAAGATTTAGACACAACTGATCGTTAGTGCAAAACAAAACAAAAAAATTAATATCTATATAATATAAAATCCTTAAATAGTTATTAATGATTGAATTTACTTTCTAAAACTGAAACATTAGACTAGAAACACCATTCAAAATTACAATAATGCTTTGGATAAAAATGTAAAGAAAATTTTATTCAAGAAATAAACCTGATTGTACAATAATAGAATGTCAGCAATATTCTAGACCATGAAACAAAACTATACATGTTCATGGGCTGGTAATTTCTATTTAATTTAGCACTCGTGCAAAAGCGATGTCCACATAAAGTTTTAGACACAACTGATCGATAGTGCAAACAATTAAAATCACCAAATTTATATCTTTACAAAATATGACTCTAAAACAGTTATTAATAATTGGATTTATTTTCTAATCCAAAAATACAAAAAAAATTACAAAATATATACAAGTCACGAACATTCTACACCATTTCTGTAAACTCCATAATTCCTCAATCAAAACCTTTATTTCATGATACACCAAAACTGAATCATTAGACTTCAAAAAGCTTTCAAAACTATACAATTCATTACAACAAAACGCATAAAAACTTTAAGAACAATAAACATCCATTTTTCTTAAGATTGAAACCTGATATTACAGTAGAATGTCAGCAATATTCTAGACCATGAAACAAAACTATACATGTTCATGGGCTGGTAATTTCTATTTAATTTAGCACTCGTGCAAAAGCGATGTCCACATGAAGTTTTAGACACAACTGATCGTTAGTGCAAACAATTTAAAAAAAATCAAATTTATATCTTTACAAAATGTAACTCCTAATCAGTTATTTGTAATTGGATTTATTTTCTAAGTCAGGAGCATTCTACACCATTGCTGTACACTTCACAATTCCTCAATCAAAACCTTTATTTCATGATACACCAAAACTGAATCATAAAACTTCAACAACCTTTCCAAACTATACAATTCATTACAACAAAACGCACAGAAACTTTAAGAACGATTAACATTCTTTTTTCTTAAGATTGAAACCTGATAATACAGTAGAATGTCAGCAATATTCTAGACCATGAAACAAAACTATATATGTTCATGGGCTGGTAATTTCTATTTAATTTAGCACTCGTGCAAAAGCGATGTCCACATAAAGTTTTAGACACAACTGATCGTTAGTGCAAACAATTTAAAAAAAATCAAATTTATATCTTTACAAAATATACCTCCTAAACAGTTATTTATAATTGGATTTATTTTCTAAGTCAGGAACATTCTACACCTTTGCTGTAAAATCCACAATTCCTCAATCAAAACCTTTATTTCAAGATACACCAAAACTGAATCATAAAACTTCAACAACCTTTCAAAACTATACAATTCATTACAACAAAACGCATAGAAACTTTAAGAACGATTAACATTCATTTTTCTTAAGATTGAAACCTGATAATACAGTAGAATGTCAGCAATATTCTAGACCATGAAACAAAACTATATATGTTCATGGGCTGGTAATTTCTATTTAATTTAGCACTCGTGCAAAAGCGATGTCCACATAAAAGTTTTAGACACAACTGATCGTTAGTGCAAACAATTAAAATCACCAAATTTATATCTTTACAAAATATGACTCCTAAACAGTTTTTAATAATTGGATTTATTTTCTAATCCAAAAATACAAAAAAAAAATTACAAAATATATACAAGTCAGGAACATTCTACACCATTGCTGTACACTCCACAATTCCTCAATCAAAACCTTTATTTCATGATACACCAAAACTGAATCATAAAACTTCAACAACCTTTCAAAACTATACAATTCATTACAACAAAACGCATAGAAACTTTAAGAACAATTAACATTCATTTTTCTTAAGATTGAAATCTGATAATACAGTAGAATGTCAGCAATATTCTAGACCATGTAACAAAACTATATATGTTCATGGGCTGGTAATTTCTATTTAATTTAGCACTCGTGCAAAAGCGATGTCCACATAAAGTTTTAGACACAACTGATCGTTAGTGCAAAACAAAAAAAAGTCTTATATCTATATAATATAAAATCCTTATACAGGTATTAATGATTGAATTTATTTCCTGAAAGTGAATCATTAGACTTTAACAACCTTTCAAAACTACATAATTCATTACAACAAAACGCATAGAAACTTTAAGAACAATTAACATTCATTTTTCTTAAGATTAAAACCCGATAATACAGTAGAATGTCAGCAATATTCTAGACCATGAAACAAAACTATACATGTTCATGGGCTGGTAATTTCTTTTTAATTTAGCACTCGTGCAAAAGCGATGTCCACATAAAGTTTTAGACACAACTGATCGTTAGTGCAAACATATTTAAAAAAATAAAATTTATATCTTTACAAAATATAACTCCTAAACAGTTATTTATAATTGGATTTATTTTCTAAGTCAGGAACATTCTACACCATTACTGTAAACTCCACAGTTCCTCAATCAAAACCTTTATTTTATGATACATCAAAACTGAATCATAAAACTTCAACAATTTTTCAAAACTATAAAATTCATTACAACAAAACGCATAGAAACTTTAAGAACGATTAACATCCATTTTTCTTAAGATTGAAACCTGATAATACAGTAGAATGTCAGCAATATTCTAGACCAAGAAACAAAACTATATATGTTCATGGGCTGGTAATTTCTATTTAATTTAGCACTCGTGCAAAAGCGATGTCCACATAAAAGTTTTAGACACAACTGATCGTTAGTGCAAACAATTAAAATCACCAAATTTATATCTTTACAAAATATGACTCCTAAACAGTTTTTAATAATTGGATTTATTTTCTAATCCAAAAATACAAAAAAAAAATTACAAAATATATACAAGTCAGGAACATTCTACACCATTGCTGTACACTCCACAATTCCTCAATCAAAACCTTTATTTCATGATACACCAAAACTGAATCATAAAACTTCAACAACCTTTCAAAACTATACAATTCATTACAACAAAACGCATAGAAACTTTAAGAACAATTAACATTCATTTTTCTTAAGATTGAAATCTGATAATACAGTAGAATGTCAGCAATATTCTAGACCATGTAACAAAACTATATATGTTCATGGGCTGGTAATTTCTATTTAATTTAGCACTCGTGCAAAAGCGATGTCCACATAAAGTTTTAGACACAACTGATCGTTAGTGCAAAACAAAAAAAAGTCTTATATCTATATAATATAAAATCCTTATACAGGTATTAATGATTGAATTTATTTCCTGAAAGTGAATCATTAGACTTTAACAACCTTTCAAAACTACATAATTCATTACAACAAAACGCATAGAAACTTTAAGAACAATTAACATTCATTTTTCTTAAGATTAAAACCCGATAATACAGTAGAATGTCAGCAATATTCTAGACCATGAAACAAAACTATACATGTTCATGGGCTGGTAATTTCTTTTTAATTTAGCACTCGTGCAAAAGCGATGTCCACATAAAGTTTTAGACACAACTGATCGTTAGTGCAAACATATTTAAAAAAATAAAATTTATATCTTTACAAAATATACCTCCTAAACAGTTATTTATAATTGGATTTATTTTCTAAGTCAGGAACATTCTACACCATTACTGTAAACTCCACAGTTCCTCAATCAAAACCTTTATTTTATGATACATCAAAACTGAATCATAAAACTTCAACAATTTTTCAAAACTATAAAATTCATTACAACAAAACGCATAGAAACTTTAAGAACGATTAACATCCATTTTTCTTAAGATTGAAACCTGATAATACAGTAGAATGTCAGCAATATTCTAGACCAAGAAACAAAACTATATATGTTCATGGGCTGGTAATTTCTATTTAATTTAGCACTCGTGCAAAAGCGATGTCCACATAAAAGTTTTAGACACAACTGATCGTTAGTGCAAACAATTAAAATCACCAAATTTATATCTTTACAAAATATGACTCCTAAACAGTTTTTAATAATTGGATTTATTTTCTAATCCAAAAATACAAAAAAAAAAATTACAAAATATATACAAGTCAGGAACATTCTACACCATTGCTGTACACTCCACAATTCCTCAATCAAAACCTTTATTTCATGATACACCAAAACTGAATCATAAAACTTCAACAACCTTTCAAAACTATACAATTCATTACAACAAAACGCATAGAAACTTTAAGAACAATTAACATTCATTTTTCTTAAGATTGAAATCTGATAATACAGTAGAATGTCAGCAATATTCTAGACCATGTAACAAAACTATATATGTTCATGGGCTGGTAATTTCTATTTAATTTAGCACTCGTGCAAAAGCGATGTCCACATAAAGTTTTAGACACAACTGATCGTTAGTGCAAAACAAAAAAAAGTCTTATATCTATATAATATAAAATCCTTATACAGGTATTAATGATTGAATTTATTTCCTGAAAGTGAATCATTAGACTTTAACAACCTTTCAAAACTACATAATTCATTACAACAAAACGCATAGAAACTTTAAGAACAATTAACATTCATTTTTCTTAAGATTAAAACCCGATAATACAGTAGAATGTCAGCAATATTCTAGACCATGAAACAAAACTATACATGTTCATGGGCTGGTAATTTCTTTTTAATTTAGCACTCGTGCAAAAGCGATGTCCACATAAAGTTTTAGACACAACTGATCGTTAGTGCAAACATATTTAAAAAAATAAAATTTATATCTTTACAAAATATAACTCCTAAACAGTTATTTATAATTGGATTTATTTTCTAAGTCAGGAACATTCTACACCATTACTGTAAACTCCACAGTTCCTCAATCAAAACCTTTATTTTATGATACATCAAAACTGAATCATAAAACTTCAACAATTTTTCAAAACTATAAAATTCATTACAACAAAACGCATAGAAACTTTAAGAACAATTAACATCCATTTTTCTTAAGATTGAAACCTGATAATACAGTAGAATGTCAGCAATATTCTAGACCAAGAAACAAAACTATATATGTTCATGGGCTGGTAATTTCTATTTAATTTAGCACTCGTGCAAAAGCGATGTCCACATAAAGTTTTAGACACAACTGATCGTTAGTCCAAACAATTTAAGGAGGGAGTCTACCACTAAAAAAAAATTTTTTCGCTTTTTTTTTATTTCGATTTTTGAAAATTTGAAATTTTCTGAATAAAATGATGTATTTTTGTTTTATCATATGTTGCTTAGAAACATTTTTAAATTATTTTTGAATATATTGTTGCACATACGATTTGCGACAGTTTTTTACAAAAAATTATTAATTTTCAATGTTTTGTAACTTTTGAATAAAATGTCCGAAAAGGTTGGTCTTTTTTTTATTTGAAAGTTCATTTCGTGTCCAATGTAGTTCATTAAATACCCTCAGAAGAGAACAAGAACATATGGAAAGAGAAGGTGTGACATATGGAGCAGGACAATTTTAACTAACAACTCAAATGTTAGTTCAAAACTTAATACTAATCTTTTTTGTTCGTTTTCCGCAAATTTTATTTTTCGTGTTTTAAAATATTAGGAAAACCATAACTTTGTTAAAAATAGAGCTAGAAGTATAATTTTTTTTTTAAAATGAACAGATTTTTTTGTTCTACATACTAAAGTATTGATTCCTCAAAGTTAGTAAATTAAAATTTTTTACAAACATTTAAATCTTGCAAGATGAAAAGAATATCGTAATTTCAATTTTCTTTTTTTTTAATTTTTAAAATTTATGTACAGACAATTCAATTCTACAGTATGGAGAACCAATTTTTTTTTCATTTCTGTAAAAAAATGAAGGTAATACCTCAAAAGAGTAAAGAGATACGATTTTCCTAAGAAATATTTATTTCTTACCCCGAACGATTTTTAGGGGTTGAAAGGGAAAAATTTCATCACTAATACTTATTTTAAACATAATTAAAACAAACACAAACATTTACTGAAAGAAACAAAGTGTTTAACTTGAAAAAAAGAAAAATAATATCATGTGTAGACTCCCCCCTTAAAAAACATTAATATAAAATCCTTAAACAGTTATTAATGATTGAATTAATATTCTGAAAGTGAAATCATTAGAATTCAACAACCTTTCAAAACTACATAATTCATTACAACAAAACGCATAGAAACTTTCAGAACAATTAACATCCATTTTTCTTAAGATTGAAACCTGATAATAAAGTAGAATGTCAGCAATATTCTAGACCATGAAACAAAACTATACATGTTCATGGGCTGGTAATTTCTATTTAATTTAGCACTCGTGCAAAAGCGATGTCCACATAAAGTCTTAGACACAACTGATCGTTAGTGCAAAACAAAAAAAATCTTATATCTATATAATATAAAATCCTTATACAGGTATTAATGATTGAATTTATTTCCTGAAAGTGAATCATTAGACTTCAACAACCTTTTAAAACTAAATAATTCATTACAACAAAACGCAAAGAAACTTTAAGAACAATTAACATCTATTTTTCTTAAGATTGAAACCTGATATATAAGTAGAATGTCAGCAATATTCTAGACCATGAAACAAAACTATATATGTTCATGGGCTGGTAATTTCTATTTAATTTAGCACTCGTGCAAAAGCGATGTCCACATAAAGTTTTAGACACAACTGATCGTTAGTGCAAAACAAAAAAAAATTAATATCTATATAATATAAAATCCTTAAAACAGTTATTAATGATTGAATTTTTTTCTGAAACTGAATCATTAGACTTCAACAACCTTTCAAAATTACAATAATGCATTACATAAAAAAAATGCAAAGAAAATTTTATTTAAGAAATAAACCTGATTATACAATAGAATGTCAGCAATATTCTAGACCATGGAACAAAACTATATATGCTCATGGGCTGGTAATTTCTATTTAATTTAGCACTCGTGCAAAAGCGTTGTCCACATAAAGTTTTAGACACAACTGATCGTTAGTGCAAAACAAAAAAAAATTAATATCTATATAATATAAAATCCTTAAAACAGTTATTAATGATTGAATTTTTTTCTGAAACTGAATCATTAGACTTCAACAACCTTTCAAAATTACAATAATGCATTACATAAAAAAAATGCAAAGAAAATTTTATTTAAGAAATAAACCTGATTATACAATAGAATGTCAGCAATATTCTAGACCATGGAACAAAACTATATATGCTCATGGGCTGGTAATTTCTATTTAATTTAGCACTCGTGCAAAAGCGTTGTCCACATAAAGTTTTAGACACAACTGATCGTTAGTGCAAAACTATTTTTAAAAAACTAGTGTGAAATACTACTTTATCTTGTCAATGGAAATAATGAAAAGTATAACTTGTTTTACAATGTTATAAAAAAAATTCAAATTAAAATTATACAGTCAATCAGTTTTAGAAACTTAATAATAAACACTTATAAAAGATATGTACAAAAATGTCAGCAAAACTCGAGATCATACACAGTGTTAAACCGTGCATAACTGTACCATTGCTAATTTTGATTTAGCACAATGCAACGGCAAAAACCAAAACAATCTTTGACAATGCTGATTGTGCAAAAAAGACAATATTTCTCTATTAACCAAATGCATTAAAACAAATTCAGAACCTTCGCACAAAACTTTAGAGTTAAAATATGCATAATAGTAGATTGCTTAATTTAAGCACCAACATAAGAACAGAATGGAAATGAACTGATGCAAATTATATATTGCAAATATTATCATCAATAATATTTATTCAATCTAAAATTCATGTAATTTTTTTGTCATAATATGAAAGGCACTACAGAAAAAAATTATTACAAGTTGATTATTTTATAAAAATCTTTTTTTACAGCATTTCTAAAATTTTTTAGTTACTTAACACGGAACAAGCATTTTTAAGCAACCAAACATCAAAGCATATTATCCGTGATCAACAGAGCAATGGATAAATGTATTACAAAATCTATAGAAACTCAAAGGACAGATTTTTTACACTGTTCCAATAAAATACAAGCACGTTCTTACATCATGCAAAAGACATGTCATTTAAACAAAATACAACAATTAAACAACTAATTAAGCAAAATACAGAAGTGTAGATGCTAAATGTAAGGAAAATGATAAATGCACAAAGAGCCAAAAGAAACAAATGAAGAAATATGCAAACTTATACAATAAAACTGAAATAAAAAAACAGTAGAAAGATAGGTTAAAATCTCTCTTCCATAAATTATTATCTGATTAAAACATACAATTAAGGTGGAACACATTTACCCAAACAGTAAGAAAGTTAATATTTAAAGGACACTGTTAGCAAAAACTGTAAAACCATGCAAATTAATGCAATTGGCACACAATAAGTAACTGCTGGTTTTAATATAGCAACACTGCATGGGCACAAACCATATGCAAAAATGGAGAATGCTGATCGTTAGTGCAATTATCTAAATTACAGAGTATAAAAAATTACGTCTTTTTTTAAAAAAAAAGAGACTATGAAACGTACAAAGCAAGAGCAGAAACATTATTTTAAAATAACAATCTTAGCAAAAACTAGTCAAAACACAACCAAATTATTTGCATCGGAATGGAGCTTGACATTGCTGACTAAAAGCATCTATGGGTTCTGATACTGGGTATTTCTGTGAATGTATGGTATTATACATTTTTACTTTCTCTTGCCTATATGAATATATAGGAAGGAAAGTATTGTTTTCATGTCGATTTTTCGAAATCGAGTTTTCACCGGATCTATACGTTTTCAGACCCCCTGAACCCAAAAAACATGTTTTTAGCGATTGGTCTGTGTGTGTGTGTGTGTGAACAGAATATCTCAAGAACGGAACATCGTACGAACTTGAAACTTAAGTTACATACCACTACCGGACGCGACACGAACATTTTCATCAAAATCAGTCAACCGGAAGTAGTAGTTTATTCGTATAATTTTTCACTTTTTTGCGATTTTCTCAAAAACTAGTCCTACGATTTTTTTTAAAATCGCCTGGTTTACTATATTTTTTATGCTCTACAATATAGGGTAGGCGCCATGTTTGCTGAAATTCTGCGTGAGGCTGTTTTTACGCAAAAACATTTTCTTTTTAAGATTGCGGCTTTAATATGCATTTTAGCGGAAAACGTTATATAATAAAAGTTTTAGAGAATGTAAAATTCTACAACTTTTATTTCAAAAATTGTTTTGTATAACGCTTAGTTTAGCGGTAATTTGCGATTTTCTGTTTTTTTTCTCATGAAAACGTGAGAAAAATCGATTTTTTTAACATTTCGGTCTTACTATGCATTTTACGACAAAAGTGTATATAATTAAATTTATAGAAAATGAAAAGATCTACAACTTTTGTTTAGAGCATTTTTCTCTACAGAGCCTAGTTTAGCGTGAAAGCGTGATTTTCCGTATTTTTAAGCCAAACTGAGTTCGATTGTCATTTTGCGTCATTCACTCATGATTAAAATAAGGTTATGTTTTTGAGGTTAGTTTTTGTTCATTTCTAATGTTTTAATACTAATGTTAGGTTTATTGTTAATTATTTGCATTGGCAAGAGAAAGTTGTGTGAGTGTTTCACACCAGATTTTTTTTAAACATATTTCTTAAAATTTTGATTTCTCTTTACAACTATAAAATGCCTAGTTCCTTGGATTTTGTTATAGAGTGGACTGTATATATACACACAACACAAGCAGAAAAGTTAATAGTAAAACAACAATGTTAGCAAAAACTATAAAACCATGCAAATTAATGCTATTTGCACACAAATAAGTAACTGCCGTTTTCAATATAGCACCACTGCATGGGCACAAACCATATCCAAAAATGGAGAATTGCTGATCGTTAGTGCAATTATCTAAAGTATAAAATTATGTCTTTTCAAAAAAAAAACCATGTATACATACAAACAAGAGCAGACACGTTATATTAAAATAACACTGTTAACAAAAACCATGCAAATTAATGCTACTTGCACATTAAAAAGTAACTATTTTTTACTTTCTCTTGCTCTGTACGTATATACATATATACACACACACAACACAAGCAGAAAAGTTAATATTAACCCTGTTCAAACTGTTGATCTAATTTTAGGCCACGCACAATTGATGTTGGAGGAGGCGACGAAACATGCTCCAGCTAGTTATGTGTAAGTCGGAAACCGATAAATATTGTTCTTTTCTACTAGGGAATTCTTGAATCCATCTATTAGTGTTTACAGAAATGAAATATCATGAAAGGGAAAATTTTTATTCCCTCTATAGTGTGTAGGTAGCACTGATGGTTAGGGAGTTGTTTGTTCTGAATGGAAATCCATCCAGTTCATGTGTAAGTCAACGTATATGCATGTTCTTTAGTTTGCGTTGAAGCTATGACATTTCTATAATGAAATTTACCCTTGAAAAGGGAAGATGAGTCCATTTTACTGTTCAGGAGGGAGTTTACCATCACAGAGGCTAAAAATTCGACACTTTACAGGGTTGCAGAGGACGTGTAACAGCTTCCTTCTAGCCACACCTACAGAATTTTTCAAAACACATGGTTGTAGGGAAATAAATTTCCTACATTGCTTTGCTTACAGCTGTAACCTAAATATAATAGTGGCTCTGTGACATCACCGTAAAGAATGTAATATACCATCCCTTCATGCTTCTCTGTGATGTGAAAATGGACTCATGTTGAACATTTTGTAACTTCGTCAAATATTTATGGAAATATAAATAAAAAATAAAATTTATTCCAGTACTCTTGTCTACAAAATTTGTTTTATGAATTTTTTTGCTAAACTGAAATTTAAGCTCGTTGTCGTAAAAAATCTAAAGTAAACACAAAAATTTTCACTCGCCTAAACGCAAAGTATTATGAAGCGATTTTCTTGTAATTATACTCAAAAGGTGCGTACGTATTATATGAATAAACTGTATTTTTTTCAGAATTTTCCATCAGTAATGACGTTAGATGAAACAGTTGTTTTGAGAGTGTGTTTTGATATTTGCAATTCTTCTGTTATACGAGAAACAGTCAGTTTCTAAAGGGTTAAAACAACAATGTTAGCAAAAACTACAAAACCATGCAAATTAATGCTATTTGCACACAAAAAAGTAACTGCTGTTTCAATATAGCACTACTGCATGGGCACAAAACTGTATGCAAAAATGGAGAATGCTAATCGTTATTACAATTAAACTTCACTTTATAGAGTAAAAAAATAAATAAATTTACACACCTCTTCACCCAACTGCCTTTTACGTTCAGCATCCCTATTCAAAACTTCTGCCATTCGCATGTTAGCATCATTTTCGCTGACGTCAACATCAAACAGATCTTGTATAGTAGACTGTAACAAAACACAGACATTCAATTAACAATCATTCACCACTAACACTTAAAATTAATACATACAGTAGGTCCTTGCTATAACAGACTCTGATACAACAGACTCTGATACAACAGACTGTCACTACTACGGACTTAAAAGTAAAAAACAACTCAACAATAAACAATTAGTAGTTTAGGTCATCAGGCTGGTTTGAACCTGCAGAGGTTTTACTAAGTAAAACGAGGAGTGAGGTGGTTTACCATTGCCTTTATCACTGAGTGGAAAAGTATGCTTATCAGCATGCCGGGCCCTCTGAAAAACACATATTTTCCACTCTGCAAATGACACCTTCACTTCATTCACCACAGGGTCAGGCTGTATAATGAAATTCATTACTTTCAGAGGAGTGTCTTTTACACCTCCATCTCTTCTGTTCTTAAATGATTCAGTCATTGAATTGGCTGACCATGTGATGAGAAACATAACTATTTGTTTTAGCCTTGCAACAAACAGATTGAGTGTAAATAATTTGACACTTCACCTGTCTGTTATGGGCAGATTTAATAAGCAATATTAAATAATAAAACAATAATTGTTTCACACCTACACTTTCTAGCATACTTTACACGCCATTGATACAATGATTTCGTACACAGATTTATCAAAACTAGAAGTCTAACACTTTTATGAACATTTTAGGCAACCTAAAGAACTTATCATTAGAAAGCAACATCAGCCTGGCACACAATTAAAAAATCAACAATTTTTTCTTCTTCACTTATGTTAACTGTATTTCAATTTCAACGGTAAAAAAAACTGGTGAAAAAGTAACGTTAAGTGAATAAAAATGTATACGTAGCTTAATGTGCAAGTATAAAATAAGAACTCCATTATTAGTGTCAAAAATAAGATTGTATTTACCTTTTCTACATCTACTTGTGTTTTGATTATTTCACCCATTTTTTTGACATCTAATTACCGTTGGTAAGATGAATTTGTCTGTAATTGCCGCTGATTATAGTCGTGATGAGTAAAATTTTAACGTATTTACTTTAATGATTATTTTATATTGGTTACAAAACATTTAAACCAGCTATGACTTTGACAAAAGTAAATATTAACAGCTACAAAAAAAATTTCCACTTTGCCTGGTTGTATTTCGATGTAACGAACTTCTGCAACAACTGACTAAAGCCTCCCCCATTTAGTCCATTATAACACGGACCTATTGTATATTTCTAAATTATTGTGGACCAGTCCATCTCAAACCCATCATTTCTGACATGAACCTAATTGCAATATGATGTTAACTAGTAATCTTTACTCATTTTTGTTAACATGAATAGTTTACATATCCTCGAGTTGTAATTTTTGTAAGCCTTGATTACAATTCTTTATTTTCTTGTTGAAAGATTCCCCCCCCCCCCCAAGGGTGAACTAGTAAGAGAGGACAAACTGATTGACCTCTATGACCACCTCAGTGTTTCGTAGAAAAATTTTGTAATAACTTTCTGTTCAATTAAGTAATGCAAAGAGATGTTGGAAAATGTTTGGAGAATAGTTTCATCATAAAAATAAGATTTTAAATGGCCTATCATTATCACCCTTGCTACTGCAATCATCAATGCAGAACTTAGGGTTAGCATGGAGACGGACATTTTACTCTGATCTGGAGAGTCAATGGCTTACATCTAAAAGATTAACTAAAGTATCGTTACAGTTTACACAACAAATTAGTTATTATCAAAATTTACGTCGTGTATCAAACGGCAAAAATACCACTTAAATTCAACATGGTAAGTCAAAGATGGGCACTAAAAATTTTAAAAGCAACCTACAGTAATTTTTAAAGTATTTATCATACTCAGTTTTTCTAAAATTCAATTATTTCCTCAAGATCCTTGAAGATCATATCACAAATTGAATAATTCAGATGTTTCCTTAAAATGTAACAAATTTAATTTTCTTGAAAAAAAATGTGAATATAGAACAAACCTAGATGTTTCCTTAAAATGTAACAAATTTAATTTTCTTGAAAAAAATGTGAATATAGAACAAACCTAGTGAATATAGAAATTTTTAAGCCCAATACTACAATACCGTCTGCATTAGCAGTAATTGCAAAACAGTCAAGACGTAAAACAAAAAATACTTTATTGGTGTGCATAAATTCAAAGAACTCTCTTAACATTTTACAAATCCTATTATTTTTATCACTATCATTTTATCTTTATCATTAGGGTTCCAGAAAAGCATCAACAGCAGTAACAAAATTTATTATAAATATTCGATTAGAATAAAAGTATATAACTTTTGAACTAACAAACTTACAGTTTTGAAGTAAGCAGTAGTGAAGTTACCCCCTTCGATAGCTAAATCTCCTAACATACGTTTTTGATTCGCTTTCTTTAGAATATTTTCTTCAACAGTCTTTTCACTTATTAACCTGAAAAAAGAAAAAATGAAAACAATTAAAATTGATGATTGCACAAAAAAAATTGATAATAGAATGTGAACACATAAAATTCATAAAACTGACATGGATGTGGTAGAATACTGGCAAGAATAAATAAATTGAGCACTGAGAATGGGGATACAAAAGTGCAGCTGTACAGCTGCTTCTAAAGTCCAGCCTTTCTTAGTTTGCTTCTAATGTAAACAAATAATGACGTCATTGTGCATGCACATTATATAAAAATGAGTACACGCTGATTAAAAAGTAACAACAAAATACTTTCAAAAGTATTTAAATACAAAATACTTTTAAAAGTATTTTTATAAATGAAATTGTTAGGCCTACATCAAATCATGACTGTTGTTTTAAATACTTATAATTTAAAACATAGTTAACTTAATAGGAATACGACATCCATTAAGTCACGGACTCTAGCGTGCATCCTGTAGTAGCTGGCTTTGGTTTGTTGACAGTAGAAGCAAACTTTGAACGGCTGAACTGTAGTTATAAGCGTGGCCCCTCGCTACCATTCAATTAGGACTATATATTTGTTGGCCTAATGTACGTATTGTTGTACTTTAATACATAACCTCACTATTTTATAAAATCTTTTTGTTTTGCTAATTTATTGTTTCTAAACTATTTATTTATTTAATCAATCATGCATTTACTTTCTATATAAACGTTACATTTAAACAAGACAAACTAGACACGTACAGCGACTGTATGATGCAAACATACAACAGAGGTTTGGGGAATATGTTAACTGCGCATGCATGCACCAGCGCTCAATTTATCACCAGAATTCTAGTTCTTTATGAATTAATCCTTATCAGTATATTTTATAAATGGAAGCTTTGTATATTAAACCATTATATTACTGTAATTTATTAACTTAGCAAAGTTAATTTTATATAAATTCTAAACAAATTCAGTAACAAAAATTAAAATAGTTAATGTAAAATTATTAAATAAAAACAGTAGAAAGAATTTTAGAAAACGAGTAAATGGGACCGGTCTATTATGTTTAATTAGCTCTTCTTTCTACCTTCAGGCAGGGTGAATAGTATTTCTATTATAAAGCAGACCTAGAAAAAGGTTCATTCTATACCAGTACGCAGTCAGTTCTTGAACAGCTGTCACAGGTTTCTTTAGACGGAATTTTGAAAATCTATACAGTAAGACCTCGACTTAGGCGAATTCATACTAGCGCGATTTTGTAGAACACTATAATATATTGTGTACAGTAGTTATTCTTATCTTTTGGATGTTTACATTTATGACCATTTTTTAGCTAAATCCTCTCGAAACCGAAATCGTAGTTGCCCTACCCATTTTTACACTGGAATTTTGTCTTGATTTGCTTGTATTCTAAACATCAGTAGGATACTGTTTAGTGCTTTAAAAATATTGGTTGTGTTAGGTTGCGTAGATTTAATTGCGATTTTCAATTTGCAGGTCTTATTTTATTGATTTTGGTGTTACTTTGTGTACAACATGAGTTCTAATAAAGGTTAAAAAAACAGAAAGCAATTACTTTGGAGGAAAGGTTAGATCTCGTTAAAAGATAAGAAAGGGGTGAAAAAACAAAGAGCATAAAAGGAACGCCTGGGTTTAGTGAATCAACACAACGGACAATTAGCGGATCTGAATGATACAGACAATTAGCAAATGTTTTAAGGTTAAACCAAACAATCCAAGGACACGATGACTTTACGAAACGCATCCTTCGCGTAAGTCAAGGTCTTATTGTTAAAATTCAGTTAGAAGTTTCCCATGCAATTTTGTTACTTATAAATTTTTAGTTTCAAATTAAATATTTACATATATTATTGATTATTAGGCTACATTATTGATTGCATTATTTCATCTACATTCTTACAATCACGTAAGAAAATTTAACCATTTACACAATTTTTCTATGTTTTCTAGTCATAGTAATATTATAAAAATTAAGATATTATAAGTAATGGCTATAAAATAGACACAAACCTGTATATGTGAACATCTCTAGTCTGACCAATACGGTGGCATCTGTCTTGAGCTTGGGCGTCCATAGTTGGATTCCAGTCACTATCATAAAATATAACAGTATCGGCACCAGTTAAATTTACACCTATACCACCAGATCTTGTTGTCAGTATAAATGCAAATATCCTTTTGTCAGCATTGAACCTTTCCATTAATGCCTGTAACAGAATAAACAACAGTTTCCATGTTAAATTACAACTTAACAAAAAAAAAAAATACTAAAAATATTATAATTCTTACTTAAATATATATTTTTACTTTAATGAATGTAATTTGCAATTGTAAATTGGTAGACTATAGAAACCAGTAATACATAAAAGACTTAAAAAAGAGGAGTACTCAGCAGACAAAATCTTCAGCTGAGTCAAGGTTGGATAATGTAATATGCCCAAGTTTCGTTAGAGGTGTTTTGTTTACAAGAAGGTTGTTTGAAGTGCCAGTAAAACCCTGATAAATGATGTATGTAAAGCAAGTTGTCATATAATGTTTCGGTAGATACTATGTACCACAAGTGCATCTGCGTTAACGCTTCACAGACTTAATTATTTGTTTTTAATTGTACAATACACAGTCTTCGCTATTTTCATGTATTTCTATTTTTCTTCCACATATATGCATCTTTATTTTTTAAACAACACACTACCCAATAAACTAAAAAGTTAGGTTAAATCATCATAAATAAGAATTGTGTTCAATGTAAAAGGAACGAATTACATATAAAATTTAAAAAAAAACCATCCAAGCAACTTGAACCCCTTCGAACCTGGTGGTCATATTATGACCATGACTTTTTAGCATAAATAAGTGTAAAAGGAACGAATTACATAAAAATTAAAAAAAACCATTCAAGCAACTTCATAAGGAAAGTGGGCAAACAGTAAATAAATATGTTAAGAAAAGATAATGCTTCACATTTTGTAAATGTGCAAGTTACAAAAACTACTAGGGACCAATGTGTCTAATGAGTCCAGGAACAATAATTACCTGTCTTTGATCAACTCTAGTTGTTCCATCAAGGCGAAGGTATATGTGCCCATGGTAATTAAGAAATGATTCCAAGACGTCCAGCATCTTGGTCATTTGTGTAAATATCAGGACACGATGGTGGTCGGTTTTCAGCTGCCGCAACAAACGATCCAGCGTCTGCAGCTTACCACAATCATATTGGATAAGTCTAGGGTCAGGAAATTGTGTCATCATGTTTGAAGCAATCCTATGTAGACACGCCGATCTTGATAATACTTCTCTACAGACTTGCTCGTCACGAACTCTCTGTTTCCACAACTTCCACGGTGGAGGATGTGAACAATGCAGCCTTGGCTCTCTAGCAACGACAGCAGGCACATACACTACAAACCTGTAAAAAATTAAGGAAGAGATTATAACTTTTCGTTCGTTTACACATGATTTTGGGAAAAGTAAACTTCATAAGGATGGATTTTTAAATGTGTAAATTGCTATCTTTAACAATTGCAACCTTGATGAATGTCTACCATGATTATAAATGAACATAATTAACATGTTTATTTAGACTCGGAATTCTAGGTGACAGAAGTGAAGTTCAAGAGTATGTCAGGAAAGGTAAGAAAAGATAGAATGAGAAATTATCAAATTAGGGAAACATAGGTGATAGACAGCTGATAAGGAGAGTTGGTTAAATATAGCTACAATAGTTTAGCCATGTCAGTACGGTGATGGACAGTAGACTGCTTAAAAGGATGCTGTACTTTGTGATGGAGGAAAAAATCCGAGGGTTAACTGGATAGTCCCGTTGTCCATGTCGTAGAGGTATCTGGATGTTAAATATAATATTAAGCATGCCAAATTCACAGAACTTTAGAAATCATCACATTAGTGAAATGACACAAACTTCTTCAGCTTCCATAAACACATGAGCACGCAGACTACAATAATTTTATCATACAAACCAAATAATTTTCAGCATCTATTGTTCTCTTTCGACTGTCTCCCTCTATTAATTTACCCTGTCATTCCTTTATTTCCCATAACCCAAGTTGTAGATCATCGTTTGTCAGTTTCTCATACCACTGACTGATACTCTTCATTAAAACTACTTAAAAATTGGCATAAAACTAACATTTCCCTAACACATTCGATTCTACCAAGAAAGCAATAAAAGACAGACGGTTCAGCGATAGAGAGGAGTTGATTTTGACCCATTCTGAGTAAGATCGGTGAATAAGATGCATTTATTATTTACTCAATAATAAACAAATGTTAAATACATTTCATGCTATTAGCAAAAAAAATTAGACAAACTCATTTCAATCAAATATAAACACAAAAACGCCCATGCGATATATTACAATTTTTATCTGAAACTTCTCGTCATCTAAATTGTAAAAATTATTTAATTAGACGACGCCTCATGACTGTTGGAAATTTTTAAAAAGGCTTACCTTAACCCTATGGTAAAAATCATAAGTGATTTCTGTATCTGCTCTTTAAAAGATATTAAATGACACTTTTTTTGTTTCCAAATTCAGACTTTGATTTCTTGACTCCGGACGAAACCGCAACTTCAAACCTAATCCACACCCACTAACTTTTTGTGTAGATTACGATCCAAAAACTATTTGTTGCTATCTTGTAGTTTCTGATATCTCAGTGGTGTGCCGGACGAACAAAGGAAAATCATAGACCACACTTTTAAAAATTGCCACTAATAAGAGAAAAATTATAAGTTTCACTACATGTTGACACGCTTGAGAGTACTTCAAGGCTAATTAGTCTAATATTATGCATACATACATAAATATAGTTTACATCAGTTACAAAAAAATTAACTGTTCCTTATTTCTACAGTATATTTAAACAACAAATTAAAGACTACAATATTACCTTACCTATTAATTATGTCTTTTAGTTGTTCTAGCTGGTCTTCAACAGACAAAATTGCGTCTGAAAGGGCTTTTGTTTGAATCCAATAATTTTCACCGTCCGGTTTTCGACACACTGTATGTAAACAATGAAGATAGCCAGCGCACCGCCAATGTATTCCTGGTGGTGGATCTAAATCGACAAGTCTTAACGCTGTTTTTAAATCTTCACCGTAAATAGGATAGGCAAGACACCTTCTTCTATTAACAGCTGCTAATCTTTTTAATTTCTCCGTTCGACAAACTTTCCGCCTTTCTTCTAATATTGGCTGTATTAAAAAAATACAAGAAGTCCATAAAGAGATTTTTAATAAAAAAAATTTCGGCTTATAATCAAGAAAACAATATTAAAAATTGATCGCATGACAATATGAGCAACATTCTGCGGAACATTCAATAATTTATAAGCATAATATTATTTCACCACATATCCAATAAGCACTACTACAATGAATATCATCTTCTGTTAGCTAATACCAGAATTTTTTGTTTTAATTTTGGAAGTGCTCAATCTGTCATGGTTGTGTAAAAATAAAATTATCGTTACGAATAGAATTTGAAGATCTAAAATTTGCTGATAACTTAATTTTCGTTTCTGTATACAGATTACTCCAATCGGCATTACCAGAGATATTTTATTGCAGAACCAATTTGCCAATCATTTTACTTCCGTGCTTAATGTTTTGAACAATTATTTACATAATTGTTTAATTTACAATCACATCTCAGCCCGTAGGTTTTTTTTATTATTTTAAGTCATTAGCTAGTGGATTGCAGAACAGTATTTGTGAGTTATGATATATTATCCAGATCCTACTCATGGCACTTCCAACACCACAGTAGCTCCTGATTCTGTACAAAAGTACATTTTTTAAATAACTCCATTTTCAATCTGTTTCCCTTACAAAGTACCACCATTTTAAATTGTTATTAAAAAGCTTGTAGAATGATATTCAATGGTTCATTAAAAACGATTAAATTAACTGTACAAGGTGTGGCAATTAAGTTCAGCGAATTTAGTCATAACTCGGGAATTGGTACCACTGCGTCATTTGTAAACATATGACCCGAAATAAGGGGCCGTCCTTTTAATGCAGCCGAAGTTTGAAGACAATAGCACATTTGGTTTTTGTTTTATGCATTGTGTTTTGAAAGTAACTTTTTTAGTGGTATCATGCAAATGAGCGATTACAAACGAGGTTGGCAAGGATTTGTTATCACACATTTAGAGTGACGGCAGGGATTGAATGAGTCTGGTAGTCACTGGAGATGAGACCTGGATATTTGAATATAACCTCGAGACCTATAAACAAAGTCAGAAGTGGGTGGAAAAGGGTGAGGAGCGGCCAATAAAAGCGAGGATGTCCAAGTTGCAACTGAAGGCAACATTGATCGGTTTTTCTGATATTCACAGCATCATTCATCGTGAATATGTTCCTGCCGGCCAGACAGTGACTGGACAATTTTATGTTGGGGCCCTGGAGCAGCTAGGAGCACGCATTTTACGTGTGCAGCCGGAACTCACCGAAGACAGTCAGATCTTACACCACTAAAATGCACCAGCCCATTCATCGTTCACTATGCAAGAGTTATTGGTGAAAAAAGGCATTCCAATGTTGCCACACCCACTCAATATAGCCCCAATATCGCCCCTGTGACTTTTTCTTATTCCCTAAGATAAAGTCGCACCTCAAGGAAACTCATCATGGCGATGTACAGGTCAGGGAAGACGTAACCATGGTGCTGAATTAAGTAACTTCCTAGGATTACTAAGTGCTTCCAAACATGGGAGCAACATTGGAATCGTTGTATAGTTAAAATGGAGACTATTGTGAATGTTAACAATAAAGTTTTGCTCGTAACTTAATTTTCTTGTGTTTTATTGATGAATTCTTGGAGCTTAATTGCCTCAACTTGTATCTTATATTATCAGTATTTTGTCTACTGCATGCATCAGCAATGTTTTCAGTAAATTTACAGACAACATAATAGGTTCATAATAATAATAAAATTAGAAAAACTTACAATGTTAAAAATGGCATTAGCACTATCTTCCATTTGTTTCTTACGAATTTGTGAACTGGTTTGTCTGGTGACAACGCCCGCATTACTACTGCTGCTACTAGGGCTACCACTAGTACTAACACTAGCAGCAGAAGTAGTTGAAGTAAGACTAGTGGTGACAGTAGCTGTGCTGGAACCAGCGACGGTAGTAGTTTTTGTAGTAGTGAACGTAGTGCTGCTAGTAGCCATTGTCGCTGAACTACTGCCTGCACTAGCGCTACTGCTCCCGCTGCTACTCGCTACCGATGTTACACTAGCGAGAGCAGCAGCAACTGCTGCGGCAGTGCCTGGGTTAGGTGTTGTTATGGGCATAGAAACAGTTGGACTAGTTTTCGTTAATAACGTAGTAATCGTATTGGTCACTGTTGTCGTAACAGTCGTAGTATTACCCGTTGAAACTCCAGCCGTACTAAGTATCACGTTCTGTAAACAATAAACAAATGACATTACAATAAAACATTGATTAGTATCAAATAGAAATGTTCGTTTATTTTAATACTGTTTGCTAAGTCTGGTAGTATAACTCATTAGCAGTATATTAAAAAGAAGCCTTCAATAAAATTAACTACTTTATTCAAGTTCATAAATAATTCTGAATTTATAATTTTAAATCTAAGTTATTGCAATTTGTAAATACTGTAATTAACAAAATGTCAAAATAATATACTGCCAAATCTGCTGTTACACGATGTATCTAGAAGATAACCATCATTCTGAATTGCGCAAATGAGGCACTTAACTGTTAATACATTAAAATAACCACGATTTATTAAGGCGGGTAGAAGTTTGCTGTGTACTTCGCCACTTCCTCACCTCCCATTCCCACCAGTCGAGCGATTTCTCCTCTCTTACAGCTCCTGTGGACTTGAAACTTATACCTATTTTAAAGTTTACTTTATCCTTTACGCTCAAAAAATGTACTCCGCCTATATCTGATACACATCAAGTAATAGTTTATTATATTTGCGACGAAGGCGTTAAAAAAATTCAAATTAAAAAAAAAAAAATCAAACTGTTCTATTTTCGTGTTTAAAAATTAGCTTAATAGTATCTGTTTGTAAAGAACTACTGCACGTATGTTTTGTTACCTGTAAAGTTTATATTTCATACGAAAAATAAAACAAGATGGAAATTTAATTTTGTTTCACGTCCTACAACTAATGTAGATTAAGCTTTTCAAATAAATAATTCAATTGCGTGGATTAAAAACTACAAAAAAAAGAAATTTGGAATTTGGTTAGGCCTATAGTATAAATGATGTAATGTCGTAAGTTTGTATATAAAAATGAAAATAAAATACGGAAGGCAGTTTATTATTTTGGAGTCGCCCAGACATAAAAGTTTTGTCTACATCAATAATTAATTGGCTTCAGTGCTGCTGTAATGCTACAATTTCTTTATGTACATTTATAACCCAACATAATAATGAATTTATAAATCTACAGTATTATAAACAATCAAAAATATTATAATAGAGAAGAAAACTATACGATTACAGCCTACCAGTTGACCTGTTGTTTGGTCAGTTGGCATTTAGTCTTGAAAAGATATTAGTCGTGAAGTTCAATTTGGTTATTATAACATTAAGTAGTTGTTCAGTTCTGTTGTGATTATTTTCCCAGTGTTTCATTAATTTTGATATTTTATTGTGATTATTTTAATAGAATGTTTCAGGTTAATATGGTATGAATTTAGCGTATTACAAAATGATGTTTCTTTCTTGTGCATATTATATGATTTATAACTTTATATTATTAAATAGTTTAGACTACTAAAAGGAAAAATTTTGTACTTAATAATAATAATAATAATAATAATAATAATAATAATATCCAACTGCAGTTAATAAATACAATAAATAATAAATACAGTAAATGAAAAAATACAGTGAATAAATTACTTTTATTTAATCTAACACGTAAAAACAGTGTACTTTTTGTAATGCTGCAAAATGCGTAAGGAAAGTCAAAGAGTACATACGAGGTTGTAGGAGGGAGGGGATAAACAAGCGAGAACTCGACCCGCCTAAATATTTAAAGGCCAAAATTGTAACTAAGAAAATACAACAACTATTATGAAAGTACATTAGTATTGCTGTAACATGGGACGGTTTATTCTATTCCAAATGCCATTTCATATCTTACCGACCTATATTTTTATACTTTTAATCATACTATGAGCAATGAAACAAAGAATTCAATTCAATATATGAACAATCCATTAAATTAAATATATTTTAAACAAATTGTACGTTAAAAATGACCACCGGGTTGGTCTAGAGGTAAAGTCGTCACCAAAATCAGCTGTTTAACAGCTGATTTTCGGAGACGAAGATTCCTGGTTCAAATCCTAGTAAAGGTAGTTACTTTTATACGGATTTGAATACTAGACAGTGGCTGCCGATGTACTTTGATGGTTGGGGTTCAATTAACCATACTCTCTCAGGAGTGGTCGACCAGGGTCAGTACAAGACTACATACACCTCATTTACACGTCATACACATCATTCTCATCTCATTGGGTCATGGGGTTGCTTATTGTTCTGAATGTAACAGATTGCAATGTACACGTATTAGGAATCAAAAAAAAATGACATACCTGTAGAGATGTAGGTATACTCAGATTAGGAACCTTTAAAAATGGCCGTTGTCCAGCTGCCAATATATTCGGTGGTGCAAGCCTTGTAACAGAGCCTGGTTTTGACAACACTGTCAATCTCTGACCACTGGACATTACTGCAAAAAAATAAATACAATAAAATACATAAAGTAACGGTTAAAAGACCTGATATATTGCACAAAAATTTTATTTCAACACATGTTAGATACTATTAGCAAATTAAAACAAATTTCTACGATTATCTCATTTTAATTGTGGAGTTCGTAAACTCTATACAGACAAACCAAGTAAACAACAGTTAGAAGAACAGATTAAAAATGAGGAAAATCAAAAATTAAATTTCGGAAAATATGAGCAAATAAACAAATAACAGCTTAGTCATAAATCATAGCTTATACAATATGTAAGCTGAATCATATGAAAGCACTGCTTATATTATTTGATGTAAAAGGATGAGTGATTTAATTTTTAATGAATTTAAATACTATAATATTATATGCCCCAGACATTAGAACAATCCAGGAACTTGGTTTTATTTGATTCAGAAAATACACCCTGGATCTCAGGGCAGTTTTTTGTAAAACACTTAAGCGGTTCAACTTGGTTGCTCAATGTGGTTGAATTAACGAAATTGAATAATAGTTTAGATTGCATTTCAACCGAATTGTTTAATGAAATTAAACGTTGAAGGAAGTAGACTGGCTTTCTACTTTTGTTCAACGCCGTTGATCAGTATGGTAGAATCAACGAAATTGAATTTTGTAGATTAGTATTCAACGCCATTGAAAAGGTGGTGGGCTGCATTTTAATTTTTAGTATGATAGCACTGAGGTTTGTCATACAGTTGTTCAAATTGTTTAATAGGTATACATAAATGACTTTTAAATGTCTTGAGGTCTTCTTTTTCAAGTACTTTAATTAATTTTCAGAAACGCCGAATTCGATATTCTACTCAGTATCACCATTGTTCAATAACACCACTGCTGCTTTTTGTGAATCTTTGAGATTTTATAACAGATCACAATTAAGTTTTCCAAAATTATTTGAACTCCTAAATCTAAAAACTTCATTTGACTCCATGTTTTAAACATTAGACCTAACTGTTCAATTGCATTGAACCACATAGACAAATTCCATTTAATGCAGTTGAATTGATTGTAAGCAGTATCGTTTGTGCTTAATAACGACGCTGCCGCTTTTTGTGAAATTTTGCAATTTTATTACAAATCTTGTGATTTAAGTTTTTCAAAATTATTTGCACTCCTAATCTAAAAACTTCATTTGACTCCATGCTTTAAACATTACACGCCGAACTGTTCAATTGCATTGAACCATGGTAGACAAATTCCATCCAATGCTGTTGTATTGATTCTACCATATTGAACAACCAAATTAAACCTTGTAAAATCGGCTTTAGTTTGAAATTTATTGTTCACTCATGTATTTTGTATTTATTTATGGAATACTTCTAATTTACAAGTGATATAGACAGGCTATTTACATTTTACCCTACTTACATTTTAGTGTATTACAGTAAAATCTCTCTATAGCGGAATTGAAGGGACCATGAGGTACCGCCGCTATAAAGAGAGTTCCGTTATAGAGAGAGCGAGTAATTAACGGTGGGAGGGAAGTTGGAGTACTAATTTTGCTGTACAAAATAACTTATATGCGTATGTAAATGGTGCATGGAATAAGTTTTTGAAAAACTACTGAATAGATAACTTTATGATGAATGTTTAATACAGTAGATTACTTCAATACAGTGAGATATTTAAATTAATTACATAAAGTGTAGGTTTTTAACTTAACAAGAAATTTGAATACAAACTGGTTTTATTAGATGTTGTGTTACTAATATTTAACAATAGAATTTCACTTTTCGTATTGAACTATTTTCAATAATCATTTATACAGTACATACCGTAATAGATAGCCTAAAATTAATTAGCACTGAAACTCGTTTTTCACTGAACAGTAATAAACATAGGATAAATACAATTAAAATATCCTAAAACATAGGCTACGCAAACACAAAAAAATACACGGTACAGTATATATTTTTTCGTTATTAAGGAAACAATGATTGTGAAGTACATTTAATTTCGTAAAATACGTTGTAAATTTTGTTTCGTTTTCAATTCATAAAACATCTCTTCAATTTCATTTTCAATGTTTAAAACTTGTAAATTTTCATTTACATATTGGCAATGACAGTACGTGGAAACAACAATAATAGCGTCTAGTGCCTTTTTACTTGAAGGGGCACCATTTCTGTTTCCATTTCATCGTCATCTTCACTTTCTTCCTCGTTGTTTTGGCTTTAGACATTTTCGATTACTGCAAAGTGAAGTAGCTAAGTGATGAAGTGACTAATTCATTGTCTGCTCCTACATAGGCGTCTAAATCCATATCCTGAAGATATTGTTTAGCCGCTATAGAGATTTTTGTGCCGCTATAACGAGAGCTAAATACATTACCGTAGTATACGAAATGGTCGGGGTCGGCAAAAAATGCCGCTAAAGAGAGATTTCTGCTATAGAGAGTTCCGCAATAGAGAGATTTTACTGTATTAGCCAATACTTACTTTTTTGTTTATGTCCAACTGTTCTGTAATTTACTGCTAATGTATACGATAAGAAGGGTGACATGAAAAAATAACAAACCTGACTGGGAATTGAACATGGCAGTGGCCAATGCTCATGCAATACAATAAATAACAGGTACACAAACTCATGCCTATATCGGTAAAACTGAAAGTGGACTTCACAATATTATCCTTACAACAATCTAGTTACAATTAACCCTTTCCACTCGACTGTCGGATCTGATCCGACACGATAGTATTACCGTTCCACTCGTATGTCGGACCCCATCCGACTCAGTTTTTCACAGCTGATTTTGTATGAAAATAGCATTATACAAAGTTGCTGTAGAGTGCTGGCCTCTACGGGATATTTTAAAAATTAATTCTTGAAATTTTCGATAGTTGACTACTACCGATTTTCGATATGAACGGAATTAATTGAATCGATGTCGCCATACCAAACTAGTAAACAAATTAACCTAATCGTCAACGTGCATCATTTAGTTTGCGGTATTTCGTGTTGCTTTAAGATTGGTTAATGGTTAATGTTTTTAGGTAGTTTTAGGTAACTAATTCACACAAAACTAATATTCAGATTATTTTGCAAGTTTTTATTAGGTTTTGGGTATCAATTTCTAGTTACATAGTTTATTTTGTTTTAGGTTTTACAACAGCCGTGTGTAGTATGTTTTGTAAGTTATATTTTTAAAGTGTTTAGGTAAGAAAAAGCATTTTTTTATGTATCATTATTAACATTAAAGTAACAAAAACATAAAAAGTACTGCATGCTCTTAAAATTAATAACAACACATTATGCGTATGATTAATGTAATAAGTTATCAACAATCATAAAACAAATATACTGTTCGCCAACTACGGCGGCATGTAGGGAGGGTAACGGGACAGAGAGCAAATGTGTTGCATCGGCCGTTCCCCTTAAACTCATTTCAATCAGTGCACGGTGTTCAAGCGCAATAGTGACAATACGTGGTACGGTAGGGCACTCTGCCGGCCAGTTTCGTTCACTACACTCTAACAAACTCATTTTTCATCAAAAAATTCTGAAAATATTACTTTCACTTCCTAATGGATCTTATTTTATTACACTATATAAGTTATTATTATACTCTGGTATTTATATAAGATACGCTCGTACAAAGTTAGACGTTTAAATCTCATGGCATTTTTGCGTACCAGGTAGGCTAATATAACTTCTTTTCCAGGATTACATAATATGCGTTTTATTATTTTGTTATAAAATATAAAATTTTATCTGTAATTTGATGTATGTGGGGCAGAAAGAGAAATAATAAACGAGCTTAAAAAAATTACTTTTTGAAGGGAAGTCATAGATAATCATCTTGTCTGGTGTCCCCTTCCTGTTAGTATTCCAAGAAGCTGAATCAATTTTTATAGTTGTAAATTTTATACAAAACATACGTCAAATTTTAGAAATCAACTACACACGGACAATATCAGTTGTTTGACATTTTAACAAAAAGAACCGTATAGTAAATATAACAGAATGAGGTTATGACGTACCTTTCTTTTGGGCCTGTCAAAACTTATGGTAGGTACATCATTTAGGAAAAAACTTATTGCCTATTACCCTAAAATGAATCGCAGACATTCTCCCCGTATTTTGTGCGCGCGCAACTAATTTTGACGGGGTGCGGCTTTCGAAAGCGACACTAATGTCAAAACGATTACCCCATGAGCAGAACACAATGAGTAGCGAGTACTACTTTAGAGGCAGCCTGTATCAGGCTATGACGCTGTGGTGGGGGAGCTACTTACTGCGTATGTGCGGCCCGCATGCCACCGTAGTTAGTTATATTTAAACAAGTGAAGGGGAATCACAGTGCAAACATAATACGAGTGGAAAGGGTTAATATATATTACACAAAATAACAAAATTTTAAAATACCAGTAGATGTTCCAGGTAAGACCTGGGGTGATGATGTGAACAATAGATGCCTCCCCGTAGAAGTTTGAACTAACTGTGCAAAACCAGCAGCTGGAACTGAAATCCTAGAAACGGTGGTCGTTGCTACACCAGACGTCACTGCAGTTTCACTCTGTGAAGAAACTAATATAGGTGTTGTTGAAGTACTACTAGCAGACGGCAATTGGGCCTGACTTAAAGCAGCCATTGGTATTGCTAAACAAGAAAAATTAAGATATTCTGTTAAAACCGTTCCAAAATAATTTTTCAACATGTTAAAAATAAATAGTAAAACTTCATTAACCTAGACTAAATGGAGCTAGAGATTGTCTGGATAAGCTAAATTCCAGATTAACATAAATATTTTAGAAACATAAGTTTAAAAACACAAAATTAAGAAAAAATTAATAGTCAAACTTCTACTAACAAACACTTCTGAATTGCAGACAATTCCTAATAGCGGACAATTTTACAAGTCCCAGCATTTTCCCGTAAGACACAATACTACAATATTTCCTAATAACGGACCCTCCACATAACGGACGCGGAAACTTAATTTGTATGGTTTTGAAAATTCACTTTCTGGAAAGCGGACAAAACTTGTCCACAAAAAAATGTTAGTACAATGTATGTTAATACATTGTAGACATAATCTTTGTTCGTAATCAAGAAACAGCAATCGTAAACATCATCCAACTTTTACTACTGCATAATATGCATCCACACAAAATCTTTAGATCAGAAAAAATATGCGTTTAAAAATATTGAGTGTATAAGTGTGGTTAAATTTATATATAGCATGCGTTCTTAAAAACAAAAAATGATTTTATTACTACTATAGGTATTGCATAAATTGTGTAATCAACTTATGTATAATCCTGGAATACAAACATAAGGTATATTGGATTACTTGTAAGTACTGTATAAGCATCCATATTTTTTATATTACATATTAGATAATACGTTTAATTTTTTTTAAATTTTATATACATGTACTATATACTACAAACTTATGTATAAAATAATTTTTTTTCATTGCATAAACGTATATACAGTAATGTGTATTTTATATATTCTTGTTAAATACATTACATTACACAACACATAATGTAAATACAGAAAATTGTATAAAACACATATTTCTCATTTGCGGACACGTCTTAATAGCAGACAAATATTTCGGTCCCACGAGTGTCCGTTTTTCAGAAGTTTGACTGTACACATTATAGGGACTGGGTAAACATTATTATTTTCAATATATAAATTGAAATCTACTTTTCTTTTCATTAGAAAAAACCATTGCTCATACCATACTTTCAACAAACACAGGTTAATTTACATACGTTGCAATCGTCTCATCTGGCCCTTTGTTAGAACCCTATTTAAGCAGCTGGTATTAAAACTACAGAACACACTGTATGAACTATACCTTATTATTTAACTCGAAATTACTTTTTTACTGCACCTGTGCTAACACATTTTACTAAAACTACACAGTTTACTACAATTATAGCGTTTATAACATTTAAAAAATTTTTACACATGGGCGAAATTTACAGCATATTAGCTGTTTGGATTAAGTGAAATTTAGATTAACAAGGTATAACCGTACAATTAAAACCTGGAAGAACAGAGATATTACTGCACAAATATTTTTAAAAAATCTATAAGATACGAAGGCTTTATTTCTAGGTTACTTGTCTTGTACCATATCAGAAAATTCTTAAACAGATAGTTGTGCCTTGGTTTAAGGCAAATACAATTATATTTTACAAAAATTTTGTTAATTACATTATTAAAAAATTTTGTTTAAATAACGTTAGCAATTGTCAGTGTAAATATTAATATAATAAATCTAAAGCTAAACTGCATGCATTATTAACCTTCTCCTTGAATAAAACAATAAATATTATACTTAAATTTAAGTAAATAATAATAGCAATGAAAAAAAAGAAGATAAATTTACCTTTAACTGTACCCTGATGTTGAACCAACTGTACGGAATAACCATGCAACATCGTTGCACCACCAGGCACTCTAAGCGTTAAACCTAAAAAAATAACAAAAAAATTAAAATATTACTTTTATAATAAATTGTAAATACTTTGATACATCTTGCGAAGTGAAAAATGTACTACTTTCTAAATGCAGTGGTTCTACTTCAAATCTAAGAATTGGGGGCTACAGTAACCAGTGTGATATCAGAATCCAGTTAGTAAACATTGTGCACCATAGTTAATAAAAATCTGGTGAGAAACACTCGCACAACTTTCTCTTGCCAATGCAAATAATTAACAATAAACCTAATATTAGTAATAAAACATTAGAAATAAATATAAAACTAACCTCAATAAACATAACCTAATTTTAATCATGAGTGAAAGACGCAAAATGAAAATCAACCTCAGTTTGGCTTAAAAATACAGAAAATCACTCTTTTCACGCTAAACTAGGCTCTGTAGAGAAAAATGTTCTAAATAAAAGTTGCAGATCTTTTAATTTTCTATAAATTTGATTATATACACTTTTATTATAAAATGCATACTAAGGCCGAAATCTTAAAAAAAAATCGATTTCTCACGTTTTCGTGAGAAAAAAACAGAAAATCGCTAATTACCGCTAAACTAAGCGTTATACAAAAAAATGTTTGAAATAAAAGTTGTAGAATTTTAAATTCTCTACATTTTTTATTAATACATTTTAGTGCTATAATACATATTAAAGCCGTAATCTTAAAAAAACACTTTTTTTACATAAAAACAGCCTCACCGAGAATTATATATAATTATTATATCACTGAAACATTTAAGAACAGAAGAGGTAGAGGTGTGAAAGACACTAGAAAATTATTTCCTCTGAGAGTAATGAATTTTATTAAACGGCCAGACCGTGTGGTGAATGTCATAAGTGTCGTAAGTGAAAATGTCATTTATAAGGAAAGTACATCCTTTCGAGAGGGCCAGACATGCTGATAAGCATACTCTTCCACTCAGTGAAGAAGACGCTGGTAAACCACCTCGCTCCTCATTTTACTAACCTCTAGAGGTTAAAACCAGCCTTTCAACTGATGATGACCTAAACTACAAAGTAGTTTTTAACTACAAATTCCATTCAAAAATAATCAACCAATGCTTTTTAACTCAGATAGAACTTGTGAATTGAGTTGTTGTTGTTTAGGTCATCAGCCGAAAGGCTGGTTTGAACCTGTAGAGGTTTTACTAAGTAAATAGAGGAGTGAGGTGGTTTACACTTGCCTTCCTCACTGAGTGGAAAAGAACACTTATCAGCATACCGGGCCCTCTGAAAAGCACATGTTTTCCACTCTGCAAATGACACTTTCACTTCATTTACCACAGGGTCTGGCTGTATAATGAAATTCATTACTTTCAGAGGAGATAACTCCAATTAGTGTCTTTTACACCTCTACCTCTTCTGTTCTTAAATGATTGTCATTGAATTGGCTGACCATGTGATAAGAAACAGAACTATTTATTTTAGCCCTGCAATGAACAGATTGAGTGTAAATAATTTAATACCCAACCTGGCTGTTAGGGGCAAGTGAATTGAGTATAACAGCAAATAACAAACAGCTGCCTTTGCTCTCTCGTTTCAGCTTACTTTTCCTATTCCCAGTGTTTGTACATTCTATAGCACAAGTGCCACATTATATGATATACCACCTATATATTTCTTTTAAATAATTTGACAACATTTATAAAACAACTTTTAAAGTTTTTAAAAGAGAGAAAGATTTGGTAAAATGCTCAATTTCGGAATTTATCACCTTTTACCAAAACAAAGGTTCTCAATTACTCACCAATCATGGACCTCCGCTTGAGGCTCTTTGAGATACATCTAAAATTAAAACACTGGATATCTCACAGTTGCACACTAACACAGTGAAACACCCATGTGCAAATTGTGATAATAATTTTTTTTAAATGCGTTTACATAAGCCATATAAGCCAGAGAATTCTTTTTAAAAAATTGACACAAAATCAAATTTAATAACATGATTATGCTATTTTTACTGAATCCATTACTGTTTTACTATTAACTGAAATTTGATACTCTTTTTTAATAAAATAAAAAACACTGAATAGTAATAAAAAGAATTACCTTGCCCACCTCCTTGACCGATTATTGTTCTGACTAGAGGAGCAGAGGCAAGTCTTACGTTTCCTGGTTCAGCGGTTCTAACTAGCTGAGGTCTAGGAATATTATTTGTTGGTGCCGCAGGCGGTCTTACTAGAGTGGGAACCTGAAGAAACAAACCATACAATAATTAACATTTAATTTTTACCAAATAATTTTTAATACCATTTTAACCTATTCAGTACGGAAAGGATGTCCGGAAAACAGGACAGTGATATTTTTTACGTAGTTATAACATCCAGTTAACCGAATGTCCGTAAGTTATGCATAAAGTGCTTAAAGTCCGGATAACCAAAAATGTTCAAAAAAACTTTTACACAGAAATTAACAAAATAATATATTTTGAAACCGCCACCATGGCGTAGTGACTAGCATGCTAGCCTACAAAGTGTAAGGTCCCAGGTTTGGTTCCCGGCTAAGGTCTGGAAATTTTAACGCGGTAAAACCAACATTAAAGTACCAAAACCCACAGTAGTTGCTACTAACCAAACTGTCGATGTGACTTTAAATAAACTAAAAAAAAACTATTTTGATTATTTTTAGTGTTGGAACAATTTATTTTTTTTATGAACACAATAAAAATTAATTTTTAACAGAACACTTTATTTTTCTGTAACGTTAAAATTTTGGTTGGCAATGGTTGACTTATACCTGCAAGTTTTCGAAATAAGGGCAAGCACTTTTTGTACACTTTAATTCAAATTAACTGCCACTTTAGATCCAACTTTCAAAGATTGTTTTGGCACTTAAAGGATTAAAACCCAAGAAGTAATTCTTAAAAAAATATAAACTACATCTCAGATACACAAGGTACTGAAACTACAAAAAAATTATGGAAAAACATTAAATTTCAGAAATATTTTAAAATTTCTTATACAGTAGAACCTCATTAATCCAGTTTTAGGAGTTTAATCCAGTTTTAAACTAAATTAAACTAATTAAACTAAATTAATCCAGTTTTAGGAGAAAAAAATTATTTAGCTTAGTGAATAAATGAAAACTTCTTTTACTGATGATAAATCGCTATTCTCAGTAAGTACTTAACTCGACTTCATTTACCAGCAGATGAGCTCATTGCAATCACCCCGCCTGCTGTTGCTACACAGCAAACTGGTGACTCAATGCTATACTTCTCCTCCCTTTAAAAAGAAACTTAGATAAAAGTCACAGAAAAAGTTGTGACCTGGTGTGCGCGACTTTCCAAAAACAACAAAATTGAAGAAGAAAAACAGCTGTGGAAGATTTTATAGACATTTTAAAAAAAGTTTTGATAGCTGTTCTAAAGTTGACAATTAAGAAATTGGCAATGATTGAGTTTGTAAAGCGATTACAGAAGAAGAAATCATTGCATTATGCAGTGCTACAGAAAATGAAAAGGATTCTGACAGTGTTGATGAACCAGATGTGGTTAAGACCCAAGCATAACCGTTAGTAAACAAAACATAGATAAACTGATTATTTATTTCAAGAGTACAGCCAAAACACTGCCAAACGGGCTTCTAATACTAAAGCGGATGCGAGATTGAGCTGCTCGTAAGCGATATACAAAACTGAGGAAGCAAAGCTAACTGCCTTTTTTATTAGAAACCAGTTTGTAACTATATTGTATACACAGTATTACGTGTTTTCAGGTGAAAATGAACACATAATAATTTTTAATTACATAAAAAATATTTTTTTAAGTAAATGTTCTTTAATACTGTTTTTTCCTAGTTCTCTAGACAACCCGGATTTTCATTAACTCGGATCGACCCAGACCTAAGCTGATCCATGGTTAAAGAGGTTCTTCTGTACTGGAAAAATTCACTAAAAAAAAAAATGCTGAGTGGTCAAAATATTTTTTAAAAATACAATAAATAATTGAATTACCTGAGGTGGATTGTTGGCCACTTTTACGTGTATCTTAATCCTTCCAGCAGGGCAACGAGGAGGTGGAGGAGGAGCATCATCAATTTCTTCAATTAACTTTGTTGGTACACAGAATTTTTTCGTTCTATGAGCAACAAATGCAGTAGTACATAACTCGAGGTCTACTAGATGAAGATTCAATACGGAAAGATCTACAGTCTGAAAATTAATAAAATAATTTTTTATTATTATTAGAATCAACAAACCATTGTCACCAATCCTGAGGGCTAATAAACACCCCTACCACATTACTCTCAGTTACTGTATAAGAACACTGCATTGAGCTGATCCGTCATTGCGCTCTACAAATCTAAGGTCGAAGACTGGATCCACGGGAGAAAAACAATGTTCTGTTTTGTGACTTGATGCAACAGCAAGCATCTCAGCAACCATCGCCACAGCCACGCGCACTGCATTTGTCTGCCTCTTCCAAGACCAACTCACTAAGATTTTAACCAGCTCTAATAGCCCCAACATGTTTCATGACTCTCACAACAGTCATGGCTGCACCCACATACACTGTCTCCGTGAAGACCAACACAGCCTATATTCTCAGGACAAACAAACATATATTGAAGTGGTTTTCAAACCCCTTTTCAGGGCCACCAAAAATTTAAGGTTTTTCCACACCACTTAACATTCTTGTCACCATCCGGTGACAAGACGTACACAAATTTCTATTATCTTACTATTTTTAATGACACCCCAACACCTCAAAAAATATTTTTAATATTTTTGAGTTAAATCATAAAAAAATTAAAATTTTCTTACAAAACATTCAAGTGACACATCACAAAGGCCATAAAACTCTATTTAAAATGAGGCATCAAACACTTTTCTAGATGCATTAGAACTGGAAATATAAAATATTTTGTAAAACAAAAATTATATATTTCAAAAATGATATTTGTGTTTAGATCCTTAGAAAGAATAACCCCAAAAAATTTAATACAATGCTGAAGTCATGTTGAGCAACTCGTTTTTCTATGAAATGACCTTTCATTACATTGTTTTAGTTTAGTATATGTAAATAATAATAATAATATTTATTTTTATTCCACTTTATACAAATACAAAATTATATCTTATCTACTAGGAATAAAAACCACCAACTCAAGTAAACGGTGGTTATATATTTAAAAAAAAAAAACACATAAGAACAAGTTTACAATTGAATTACAAATCAAATGTTATCCACTACAAATGACGATTCAAATCTAAGTGAGTATCTAAGATAAATGTTAACTATATTATTTTCAACAACAATATTAACCAAGCCGTCAGTCTTCAGAGCAGATATTCACCTGTACATGACTAACACTAAAATCAGTTATTATTGTTATATTATTTACCAAGATCAGTAAATTCCTACAAGGACTGAATAGCAAGCACTGCAAGTCAGCAACGGTAAAACACCAACGCTAACCGACAATTCTTACAAGTTAATCAACATCAGTTATGTCATTGAGCCAATCTTTAACCTTTCTTGAAAATATTAACATGTTTAAGCTATTTTTAATTTCAAAAGGCAACAGATTAAAACACTTCGAACCTAATAACAATTGGGCAAAATAACAATATTTCAGATGAAAACATGGAATCGCTAAGAGGTTAAATTTATTGACCGATCTTGATGCTCCATCTACACCAAAAATAATATCGGTGCAACTGTAAAGTTTTAACACAGATCTCACAACACTGCTCTATAGGAGAAGCATGTTTGACTACGGTTGTACAAGTTTAGTGTACTTATCTCACTCTACGCTATAAAGAAAAACATGAATCACTAACAAATTTAATGAAAGTATTAAAACAAACCTTGAAAGGATCACAGTCTAATATACTCCATACTAATGAAGCAGTTATATATTCTATACTAGGCATCTGAAATGGTGACACAGTCGGTCGAACTTCAAATAAATTGGGATGATTGCACACTTTACGAAGTTGCATTAGAACATTGATCACACTCAACAAATTTCCAGTAGCTAATGTTTCTCTTGTTCTGTAACACAAAAACAATTTGGGATATAACGAATAGGTAATACAAACTGAATTTTTCATAAGAAACTATTTTATAAATTTCAGATTTACGAGTGTCATTTTTAAAGTAAGAACCGATTGCGCATCGCGTCCACGCAGGCTGTCACGTGATACTCGTTCAAAGTTTTGGTCAGTCAGTTTTAACCCTAGAAGCGGTAATAGGTTTAACTTAAAGTGTCAAGCATTTTTAACAAAAAAAAAAAAAAACAGCTTACGAAAACAATTTTTTATTGTTTTTGTATTTCAGATATCAGGTATGTATTATATACCAAATTAAACAGAAAAGATAGCTCTACCTGACTGTTATTTTTGTTTTCTGATAATATTATTTCCCAAATAACCAGGACTAATGAAATAATTATAACAAATTTGAGAAATATGTTTTATGTTATAAGCAACTTGACAGATTTACCTAAACAAATGCGTAAAAATGGAAATATACATTTTTTAGTGCAATCTTTCTAGAATAATTACTTTTTTGAATTATCAGTTTATCTGTTTTCGCTATTATAATATGTGAAAAAATGGTAAGGTCTGTAGAGAAAAGATCTAGGTTATGTTTACGCAATGTCAACATTTACAGAGTACACATTTATTTTCGTAGGTTTTATTTATAACCTGAACACATACTAAAACAATATCACTGATAATTCACGATATTTAATTAACTTACAGTAAAACGAATTAAAACACACTAATAACATGAAACAACAACACATCTATCATAACAAACAGATCGCCATTACAGTGAAACACGACATTACGAAACAACAACTTTCAAAGACTCGAACGAATGAACGAGAGAACGAAACTACCAGCAACAAACTGTGAAACTAAATAGATCAAATGAAATACTTTAATATGATTAGTTATATAACCTAGGTTGGAGAACCTGCTGGTTGAAAATAAGAGTGGGTGCATCTGTCGACCAAAACGACATCAACATGTATTCAACAGCACAACTGTCGCTCAGATCGACAGTTACCGCTTCTAGGGTTAAAATGTAAAAAAAGCTGCTGAACCTGTTGAAAGTCACCAGTAGCTTGTTGAAGGCTAAAATAAACAGTTCTGTTTCTTATCACATGGTCAGTCAATTAAATGACTGAATCATTTAAGAACAGAAGAGGTAGAGGTGTAAAACACACTAATCAGAGTTATCTCCTCTGAAAGTAATGGATTTCATTGTACAGCCAGACTCTGTGGTGAATGAAGTGAAGTTGTCATTTACAGAGTGGAGAATATGTGCTTTTCAGAGGGCCCGACATGCTGATAAGCGTACTTTTCCACTCAGTGAGGAAGGTAAGGTAAACCACCTCACTCCTTGTTTTACATGGTAAAACCTCTAGAGGTTCAAACCAGCCTTTCTTTCGGCTGTTGACCTAAACAACAATAGCTTGTTGAAGTTTACGGTGAAGGTGTAATGAATGATGAAAATTTGCATAAATGATGCAGGCAATTTAATGACGAAAGGACAAATGTTCACGATCAAGAATAACGCTCATCAGCGAAAAAATTCCAAGACAAATTCCTTCCTGGATTTGTTTTGCCGTTGTGGCAAGGACAAACACGCAACTGGAAAACTTTCATTGGGATTACTGGACCATCCACCACACGACCCTGATTTAGAATCATCAGACTTTCAACTTTTTCCAAAACTTTTAAGAATTACTTTGTGGAAAGCGATGACAAGTTGAAAGAAACTGTTACTAACTGGTTTTTAACAATCAGGTGGCAGAGTTCTTTTAATGAGGGGATTCAAAAGCTGGTGCCACCAACTTAACAAATTCTATTTAAATAATGGTGACAATCCAGAGAAGTAAAAAAATGTTTATATTTTAGTTTCTGATACAATTTACATTCATTAATATAAAGTTCCTCATACTCCATTAAAAAACTGTTCTTACTTAAAAAATAACCCTTGTATTTTATTTTTTATTCTTTATTAACACTAATCTGCAAAATTACATTTACTAAATTTCGGTCTAGGGCAACTAAAAATGCTAAGAAAAATTTACCATATAAAAGTAATATCAAATAGAATCACCTTCAAATTCAGGTAATTTCAATTTCCAAAGCAAGTATATCAGTGTTGTAGATGTAATCATGAAAAAATGGTATCCAAAGAATTTATACATAAAAAATAATAGAGATAATACTGTAATGACAGTTATTTATATCATAACACATCTACTCAAAACAAAACAAATAGGTCCCTTACAAAACTCAAAAAGCACAAACTCTGCTACATCAAATGATTGAAAATACTGTTTATCTTTACTAGAAAAAAATTAGCTGACCCCTGACAAAAAATTATTAAAAAAACTATGTATAGTCTGATTTTCGTAAGAAGAGTGCTGGGCAAAACGTGCGTCTCCATTAGTATAATAGTCTTGTATGTACTGCAATAGTGCAGTATACGTAATCAACAATGAAACAGCATGCCTAAAAAATACAATGGGTGTTGTCAATTTTTAACAACACTCTCCTTTACATTTAACTGTAGTTCAGAGGGGTATGCAGGGTTGAAGTCAAGTATGCGCATGCGTAGCCAAGCGCTCACAGCAATTGGCTAGGCCTTTATTTGACTTTATTTTAAAACAATGATTTGACATAATCAAATTACACAATGCCTTTCAATTATCTTATCAGTTCTCTTATAGGAAGTTAAGTTGCATCAATTGAGCAAGCCTGGTAACAAGATGGAACAAACCACAAACACAAATCAACATGTTAAAACACTTTACGTAATTAACTAATAACACCAAAATTGACATTGTAAATTAATATACAAATCATAAAGAAAGAAAACTTACTTTGCTCTGGACATGAAATCATCGTACAAATAACGCTGCCTGTTTGATAATCGGCACATCACAACATGTTCATACTTCTTCGGCAGTTGTTTCTCAACTTCAGACTTTAATCTCCTCAAAAGAAATGGCCTCAGAACCTACAAAAGTCAGTTCAAACCTGTATCCCTGTAGCAAGACATCATACAAATACTGTAATGCAAATATAACCCACTTAAATACCCAAAATTCCTGTCACTCAGCACTTCATTTTTTTTTTGCCAATTTAATCAATTAATTTTTGAAAATGTGAGTGTATAAATGGTGTATGTAGATTGTTATTTAATAATGCCTTCAAGAATTTCTTCAACGGAAAAATATCTTATTTGATTGGACTGAAATTCGGTGTTAAAAACCAACAGTGATTAATGTAGTAAATATATAACCTATTGAACAATAATTTTTTAACTCCTACACAAGATCATAATTTTTTAATTCTTTTACAACAGAAATTTACTCAAACATTGTATAAACCTTTCCAAAACCAACTAATTTTTCATATGTTTCTGCTGTGCTGGGATATAAGATTAAATCTCACAAAACAATTTCCAATACCAGGCACATTTTTTACAAAATTATTCGAAATGCATCTTATAAGCATACAACCTCGTACAGAATAACCATAAAAAGAAACTTGTAAATTTTCAGTACAATGATTTAAGCTACTTTTGATAAAAACCTTGGCTACTTTATGTAACATATTATACAAAAATCTACATTAATTAAACCTGTTACATAAAAGTTAACGCATTTAAAAACAATTTAAACTTTATCAAATTAATAATTTAAATAAAAAATCTTTATATAGTTACCTTTTACTGCATCTTATACTTAGTTTTTTTAACAAGTACTTTCAGTGTGCATCGCTTCTTCAGGTAATAACATATAATTTCTAGAAACTGTTTATGAAGATTGCGTCTTCCTTCGCCAAAGGTTTGAGCTGAACTGGAAGTCAGTTTGATTCAAACTTTAAGACAAAGGAAGATGCAATCTTCATAAAGTTTCTAGAAGCTATCTGTTACTACCTGAAGAAGCGGTGCACACAGCGAAAGTACTTGTAAAAAACTAAGTAGTATAAGAAGCAGTAAATGGTAAATATAAGTTTTTATAAATATACCTAAAAACAATACATTAATATGGATTCTGCTGCTATTATGCTAACTAGTTACTTAAAAAAAATAAAAAAAAGTTACTTAAAAATAAAAAAATTAGAACTAAATTTTGATAAATTATTATTTCTGTATTACGGTAATTTCAAAACTATGTAACTAACTTACAGGTGAAAATTACACCATAAAAATAAATCTGATATTTATTTATATTAAAATTATCTGATTCGCCAACAAAACGATTTATAAAAATCAAATGTATATAATAATGTTTAAATGAACACTATTGTTTGTGTGTAGTAAATAAATTTAAACGTGTAATTTTACTTTAGACAGATTTATCCGATAAAGAGTCCTTTTCATAATTTATTAACAAAAAGTGTATACCTTATGTAATCTCTTGATAATAGTCTCGTTGTACTCCGAGTTGCCTTCGATCATTCCAGTCACTGGGTTTGAAAACCACTCCTTGAATTCACGATGCGATTGAAAAACATTTGGCATTAAAAAATGCATCAGCGACCAAAGTTCCATTAAGTTGTTTTGTAAGGGTGTTCCAGTCAATAGCAACCTCCTGTAATAATATCAATTACAATTATTATTAAACAAAATAAAATACAAAACAAAAAACATACATTACAATTTTAAACTACAACAGTAATACAAACTAACACATAGAGTTGTTGCACCGGTTTTGGTCAATTCATTATTGTTAGTATACTGTTCGCCAATTACGGTGGCATGTAGGGAGGGTACCGAGACAGAGAGAGAATGTGTTGCGTCCGCCGTTCCCCTCAATTCATTTCAATCAATGCACGGTGTTCAAGCTTAATAGTGACAATACACGATAAGGTAGAGCATTCTGCCGGCCTGTTTCGTTCACTACACTCTAACAAACTCATTTTTGATCAAAAAATTCTGAAAAATTACTTTAGCTTCCTTATGAATCTTATTTTATTACACTATAAATGTTATTATTATACTCTGATATTTAGATAGAATACGCTGGTAGAAAGTTAGACGTTTAAATTTCATCACATTTCTTTGCATCATGTAGGCTAATATAACTTCTTTTCAAGGACGACTTAATGTGCATTTTTTATTTTGTTACAAATATCAGATTTCATCTGTAATTTGATATTTGTTGAGAAAAAACAAAAATAATAAACAAGCTTGAAAAAATCACTTTTTGAAGGGAAGTCAAAGATAGATCATCGTGTCTGGTGTCTTCTTCCTGTTAGTATTCCAAGAAGCTGAAACATTTTTTTACAGTTGTGAACTGTATACCCAACATACTTTAATTTTTAGAAATCAACTATACACGCAAAATATCAGTTGTATGAAATTTTAACAAAAATAACCGCATAGTAAATATAACAGAAAGAGGGTATGACGTCCCTCTCTTTCGGGCCTGTCAAAACGATATTAGGTATGTCATTTAGAAAAAAATTTATTGCCTAATACTCCAAATTGAATCAAAGACATTTTCCCCATATTTTGTGCGTGCGCAACTAATTTCGACAGCGACACAAATGTCAAAACGATAACCGCATGAACAGAACACAATGAGTAGTGAGTACAACTTTAGAGGCAGCCAGTATCAGGCTACGACACTGTGGAGGGGGAGCTACTTACTGCGCATGTGCGGCCCGCACGTCACCGTAGTTTGTTATAGTTATACGTTTATTAACTTCAGGTTCTATTGAGCTTATCAGGAACAGCTTTTATGAAAAAGCTAATTATTTTGTGATAAGTAATATATCTACATGTGACTCCACATTTTTGTGTTATACTAACTTTGTAAAGTTAATGTTTCACAAGCAGTAGCTAGCATCAGAGAGATTGCACTAAGTTAGGAGTTAAAAATATCGGATGGTTGGTTAGAACATTGTAGTAACACAAATAATATGAATATGACTACAGAAGGGATAATTCATAATAAAATAATCAGGACTTGCATATAATCAAAAGAACACAAGTCAGTAACTCGATTGGTAGGTATGAACAATTGGAAAATAATTATAAATAATGGGCCATTCCATCAAATCAACACACTAAAATTAAAAATTTTACCTCGCCATCTCAGAATTTGAAGAAATTATGAAGATTAATGAAAATACAAATTTTTTTTCAAACATCTCTAAACAGTTAGAAATTACACAGTTATGTAAGTTTCAAAATATTTGAATTCTAATTATTTTGTAGGTCTTAACAGCTTAACAAGCTTTGTTATTTTTGTGTTTTATTTGCTCAATTAGCTTTTATTGTTGATGACATGAATCGTAATGTTCATTACCACTCAAATTTTATAACTACTATGTATTAGAAAAAATATATATATTAATGCTTTTAATACACATTACCTTAACTAGGCTTGGCAATAGAGTAGCAAGAATTAATTTTACAATTTTATGATAGTTTTTTTCAGTGAAGGGTAGATGAATGGAGGTGACAATATTTTAAAATTATGTAAGGAATATATTTTAGTTAATTTCCTCACAGAAATTACAATACACACATGTTATAGCTTCATTTTTCATAAAAAAAATGACAACGTTCAGTTTAGTTGAAATGAAAATTTATATGAAATGTTTAATAGAAACAATATACTAACCGTTGTGTTTGAAAATTCAGCAAAAGTTGCCATCTTTGAGATTTAAAGTTTTTTATATTCTGTGCTTCATCCAAAATTAAATACTTCCATTTTTTCCGCCTAAAGCTTTGATGATCTTGTATAACTAATTTATATGATGTTATGCAAACATGAAATGCATTCGATTTCGTCCAACCTGGAACAAAATTAAAACAAAATGATGAAAAATCTTGTTTCAGTTTTTTTACAAGAATACTCTTACATTTACTAACATAAAAATTATTAAAAAAATCTGTTATCAGTTATCTTTAAAGACAGAAAAGTTTCTCGCATGCTGACTTTTTTATGTCGAGTTTCGCGATTTCACAAAATGTATTTATGAAAATACCTTGTAACTTAAAAAGTATTGATTTTCTGTTAAATTTTATTGCATCATCGTTTTTCATAATTATTACAGAACTAACCTGCCAAATTTTATGTTAATCCATGAAATAGTTGTTGAACAATGCTGATGTATTTGAAAAAATACGGGGTTTTCTTCAAAAACAAGACTTTTACTAAATTATACATTATCTCATTAAGCGTGTGTTTTTCGAAATAACTTTATAGAACAAAAAACATGCAAAATACTTTGTTTTATAAAAATACGTCATTTCCGACAAGTTTCAGTTAATTAAAAAAGAAATAGGTATGTTTTCTGAAATGGTTTTACATTCCGCACATTGCTCCCCCTCTGCGGAAGGCTATCAAGTTACAGACAGACAGTATCTTTGTCCAAATAGGTGCCTTACCCTTATCTATATTTACCCTTTATCCCTATTTAAATTTATTAATTTATCTGATATAATAAAAATAAATCTTACCAGTCCGTTTTAATCGCCTTTCCTTCTGAGAACCGTAGTAAGTTAATATTTTAAAACCTGGACACCATTTCTTTAATTCCATCTCCCAATTTAACATAACAGATGTCGGCACAACAATTAAATGAGGTCCCCAATTGCCTGTTCAAAAACAGAAAACAAAAAAAATTAATAAGTCATCAACATAATGCATTTGTCATTAAAAAGGAAATAATTTTGTTTTCATATTTTTTTATGGTAATAATTTATATTATCAATTTTAAATAGTTTTTACAGTATAAATAAAATTTATCACCTTACCTTTGGTTGCCTTTTAAATTTAAAAAACTTACACGAATTTCGGTGGTACCACTTTCTTCAGCGCAATATTACTTAATTAAAAATTCAAATTTATAACGGTGTTTCAAATAATCAGTTATTTAAATTAAAACTGAGTTTTAGTAATATTGAAAAAGGTGTTACCACCGAAACACGCCAAAAATTTTTAAACTTCAAAGGCAACCAAAGCTGTGATAAATTTAATTTATATTTATGGTTGGCAGGATGTATTTCAAAGAAAAATATTTTAAATATTTCTTTTATTATTTTTTCTATAATGTAAAATTTTTTAAACAATACACAAGACAATGTATTTTAAAAATTAAAATAATTTTATCAAACATTATGTGTAGGCATTTTCAAACCATCGTATTACAATTTATTATTAAAAACTATGTTTAAAAAAATATATAATTAACCCTTTTAGTGATGCTACATGGTTCAATTTTTCCATGCTAAAAGTGCTACCACAAAAATGACTAAATTAAATAGTGTTACAAATTTATTCATTAAAAATTTATTTTTCAATGTTTTTAGCATATTTTATTTTATTTTGTTGACAAAAGTCTATAGTTTCTATTAGTTTCATCTCAAATATTGTTCTGCAGAAGCAAAAATTTTTATAGATGTTAAGTTACCAACAAAAACAATATAGAGGAGAAAAAATGACTTTGGATTAGCAAATAGGGGTTTACAATTTTTTCTTTGAATTGAAAATAATACCATTCAATAGAAAAGAAAAACTGAATAACTTTTATCCATACATATAATAATATTGATTTTGGAATAAGTAAAAAAAAACCCGCAGTAAAATTCTGTTGCCAAACTAAGTACTTGTGCTTGTAAATTAATCAGGGCTAATCACAAAACACTACAGAAATAAACCACCACGTTACAACAATATAATATTTATAAACAAAAAAGACTAGTTAAAATTATCGATTAAAATAAAAACACAGCGATACCCAAACAAACGTTAACACGATTAAGAAGGTGAACAAGTGGTGAAATCACAAACTTCAGTCACCTGTGCAAAAAGTGAAATATTTTATTTATATTTTGACGCATCAAGGAAAATGAATAACAGTTAGATTCAATAAACGATTCCTTCATGGGTAGATAACTAAAGCTGATTAGATCGACGCTTAACACTTTTGGCTTAAAATGCTAGAGTCGATTAGATCGACACGCAGAACCAAAAGGACTAAACCTTCACTCTATAAGGATGAATAAGCTAATTTTAAGCTAACTAAACCTTCACTCTATAAGGATGAATAAGCTAATTTTAAGACTGAATTACAAATAAATTAAATTTCAGACAAAAATTTCTGTTATAAAAGCAGAGCCTGCCTTGAAAGTTTTCCTGGATATAGTGATTTTCAATCTTGTTGAACATATACGTATGTAAAAGAAAATTTCAACTGAAAAAGTTTTTTTTTTTAATATATAAGTAATACCAAGTTTTTCAAATAAGTTACTAAACATTCAGTTAAATTAATTAAATGAAAACTACTTTGTTTATTCAACAAAAGTTAAATAAAAACAAAAAATCTTTGCTACAACAGAACAACTTAGTAATAAATTTCATATTCATATACACACACTGTGCCCATAACAGACAGGTGGAGTGTCAAATTATTTACACTTAATCTGTTTGTTGCAGGGCTAAAATAAATAGTTTTGTTTCTTATCACATGGTCAGCCAATTAAATGACTGAATCATTTAAGAGCAGAAGAGGTAGAAGTGTGAAAGACACTAATCAGAGTTATCTCCTCTGAAAGTAATGAATTTCATGATACAGCCAGACCGTGTGGTGAATGAAGTGAAGGTGTCATTTGCAGAGTGGAAAATATGTGCTTTTCAGAGGGCCCGGCATGCTGATAAGCGTACTTTTCCACTCAGTGAGGAAGGCAATGGTAAACGACCTCACTCCTCGTTTTACTTAGTCAAACCTCTACTGGTTCAAACCAGCTTTTTGGCTGATGACCTAAACAACATACACACACTGATGACTGGGGAAGAGTTCCCTCTTTTCACTGCCTCTTTGTGATAATTAAAGCAGCGTAAGCGATCATTAACAGTTAGATGCACGGTAGAGGAATAAAGTATGTGAATAGTGAGAGAAGCAAAAAGTACAAGCAGAGCAAATCATGTCTTCAAAATTTTATTAAAATTTTAAAATAATAATATAGGGTGATTCAAAAAGAGCGCCGGTTTTTAAACGGCTGGTAAATTTTTGTTTATCGGTTGGCAACATTGTTTGACCTCATTTCTATTTTGGAGAACATTCCGATTGACGATTTAGTTGTAGTTTCTCTTGTTCGCAGTGTACTACTCTCGCAGTCTGTGTCTAACCATGGAGAAGTTTACTATTGCGCAACGAGTGTTAATCGTCAAAACATTTTACCAGAGTGGAGAGAGTTATGCGGCTACTGTCAGGCGACTTCCCGGTACTCTAGGACGTAATGAAGCACCGAATGAATCAACAGTTCGCAGGCTCATGAAAAAGTTTTTTGAGACGGGTTCAACAGTCGACCTTAAAAGTTCTGGACGTCGTCGTTCTGGCCGAACTGAGCAGAACGTTGCGTTGGTTCGTGACAGTGTGGCTGTTAGCCCAGCAAAATCAATACGTCACCGTTCTCAACAATTGGGTTTAAGATGTTCTTCTGTACGGAGAATTCTTCGGTACGATCTCCAATATCACCCGTATAAAATTCAGTTGACGCAACATTTGAAAGTGGCAGACCACCAGAAGAGACGACAGTTTTTTGACTGGGTATTGAGAAAACGGCAGGATGATGACACCTTCGCAAACAAAATCATTTTCAGTGATGAGGCGCACTTCCACTTAAACGGTTTTGTTAATAAACAGAACTGCCGTATGTGGGGTTTAGAAAACCCTCGCGTGGTTAATGAAAGGGAAATGTATGCACAGCGAGTGACAGTTTGGTGCGGCTTTTGGTCGGGCGGTGTCATCGGCCCTTACTTTTTTGAAAATCAAGAAGGACAAGCCGTGACAGTAAATGGAGACCGATACCGTACGATGATTAGGGAGTTTTTGTGGCGTCATTTGGATGGAATGGACATTGACGAGTTGTGGTTTCAGCAGGATGGTGCCACCTGTCACGCTGCACGAGAAACAATGTTGTTGCTCCGTGAACGGTTCCAGGATCGCATCATTTCTCGTAATTCCGACCAACAATGGCTACCAAGGTCGTGTGACTTGACGCCTTGTGACTTTCCTCTTTGGGGTCATCTGAAGTCATTGGTGTATGCCAATAAACCCCGAAACATCAATGACTTAAAGGAGGAAATTCGACGGGTTATCGGGCAAATGGAAGTCGAAACTTGTCGTGCAGTAATATCCAATTTCATGGACAGAGTTGATGCGTGCCAGCGCAGTAGAGGAGGATACATGCATGACATCATTTTTCATACATAAAATCGGAAGGAAAGATGAACTTGTTAATGTATTTATTTTCAGTTTTTCAATAAAATAAATCTCTTAATTTGATATATCAAAACCGGCGCTCTTTTTGAATCACCCTATACTTCCTCTTCCCACAACACAAGTGAAATCAGGAAAATACTCCCATCATATACACAATTAAGCTAAAAATGAAAGAATAATTTTTATTAAAACAAAAACTATGAAAATAAGAATTCAATTAACGAAACTATTACCTTTTTCACAAGCAAGATGAGCTAAAAGCGATATCGTCTGAATTGTTTTCCCTAAACCCATTTCATCAGCCAAAATACCATTTAATTTTCTATCGTGCATCGTGACTAACCAATCTAAACCAATATGTTGATATTCACGTAATGTATGTTTTAAAAGGAACGGAATTTTCGTAACAACCTGAAACAATTAATGTAAATTAAAAAAATATATACTGTAAACAATTTTTTTTTACAACAAGAGAGCAAAGGAATAAAATAACATTTTATAAATTTTATTTCATTATTTTAATAAATACAAAATATAAAATACTGTACGTCAGTATTTCATAAAGTAATTGCACAAGTAATTTAATTTATTCAAGTACATGTTTCACAATCAGACACACAAAACAGTTCATTAACATTAGATTGACTGCAAGCTGCATTTAAAACAAATTTTAAATTCACTAACTAAGGGAATTTATATTTTAAAATCCAATTTTTCTAATGTCATCAGATAACCAAAATTTAGAAGTGACTTTTACGTGTATCTCTATTATTCAGACATACACGCACCACCCACATAACATTTTTCTGACACAAAATAATTTAATGTCATAACAAGGTAATTAATTAATCAAATTTGATGAAACATGTAAAGTTGAATATTACTCGCAATAAAACTATAGTAGATGTTAAGGCATTCTGTACTGGGGTTTGCACTGTTTCATTTGTTCCCGCCGTATCTCGGCTGATGTTACGCGTTGGTTCTAACTATCCTGTAATCCTCTTTGCTTTCTCCCCCTCTACCTAAGTCACTTCCTTTCCTTCTTTCTTCTTCTTTTTTGTTGGCCACTTGTACAATGAAACGTGTCATGGGCGGACGTGCTTCCCGCATCGTTTTAAGGCTTGTCTAGCAATGTGTGTTTATATGCTTATTAAACCTAGAAGCGGTAATAGGTTTAACTTAAAGTGTCAAACATTTTTAACAAAAAAACATGCTTACGAAAACAATTTTGTATTGTTTTTGTATTTCAGATATCAGGTACGTATTATATACCAAACTAAACAGAAAAGATCGCTCTACCTGACTGTTATTTTTGTTTTCTGATAATATTATTTCCCAAATAACCAGGACTAATGAAATAATTATAACAAATTTGAGAAATATGTTTTGTGTTTTTAGCTACGTGACAGATTTACCTAAACAAATGTGTAAAAATGGAAATATACATTTTTTAGAGCAATCTTTCTAGAATAATTACTTTTTTGAATTATCAGTTTATCTGTTTTCGTTATTATAATATGTGAAAAAATGGTAAGGTCTGTAGAGAAAAGATCTAGGTTATGTTTACGCAATGTCAACATTTACAGAGTACACATTTATTTTCGTAGGTTTTATTTATAACCTGAACACACACTAAAATAATATCACAGATAATTCACGATATTTAATTAACTTACAGTAAAACGAATTAAAACACACTAATAACGTGAAACAACAACACATCTATCATAACAAACAGATCGCCATTACAGTGAAACACAACATTACGAAACAACAACTTTCAAAGACTCGCACGAATGAACGAGAGAACGAAACTACCGGCACACTGTGAAACTAAATAGATCAAATGAAATACTTTCATATGATTAGTTATATAACCTAGGTTGGACAACCTGCTGGTTAAAAATAAGGGTGGGTGCATCTGTCGACCAAATCGACATCGACATGTATTCAACAGCACAACTGTCGCTCAGATCGACAGTTACCGCTTCTAGGGTTAACTTGTATTTTGTTGTTAGCGATTATAATTGTTTGTGTATTTAAAGTGCATTTAAAGTTCATTAAGTCGGCAGTGCGACGTGTTCTAATTATAAGTCTTTCTTCATCAAATTTCAAAGTAAGTATGTTTTGCACATGATAATAGTTTTCTGTACATTTGGTCAATTTTCCAATGTTTTCCTATCCTCATTTGTGCGTGCACTATCGCAAATTTTATCGGTTTTGTACACTGACTGCGATAAATGTGTATTGGTCCTCCTAAAGGTCAATTTCAAGTCAAATTCTTATGTTAAATCAGCAAAACCATTTTTACAAGGTGCTAAACTAAACAGTAGAACTTCGATAGTTCGACACTTTGTGGACTTCGAGGTTGTCAAAGTATCGAAATGTCAAACTATCCAGAGTATATGAGATATTATATACAGAAAGCATTAAAAACACGATTATAGTATGAAAATTGTACAATTTTAATGAATACAAACAAACTTACGTGCCCGTCAGTATGATACTGTACTCAATAACAACGGAAGGGTACAGGGATGCGGAGAAAGTAGAAGGGGCTGACCTGCCTGCTAGATCACTACTTACACCACATGATGTCGCCTCGCCACAAGTTGAGTCCACGGATAGTGTCAAAGAAGGTTTACTGTATTTAAATAAAATTAATTGTTTGATGAAAACATGAATAATATTAAACTTACACTAGTTGATGATAATGTATTTCCAGTCGGTTGTATGCTCTCTGCCAATGCAGCAACATCATTAATTTCTTTATCTGTTGTTTCTTTATCGCCCATCTAAAAAAAAATTTTAATCATTACACGAACATATTACAATATTAAATAATGTTGAAATAAGATAATTTAGTTTTGATTAATCATCGAAAGTAAATGCCCTATGAAACACATGAAAATAAAAACAATATTGCCAAGAGCAGTTACACTTAAAACTTTAAACTTAATTTGGTTTTAATTCAAAATTGTTTTTCTAAATCGTTCATGCCAAATGATACCAAAGCGATTGTCATCTGTATACCGGATGATACATTAACGTTTCATTGTACCGACTAGTTTTCTATAGGTTTTATTTGAATGTTACATAGGTATTATTATTAACCCGGTTATACCCAAACACCAAAATTCTAGCATAGCGTCATGACATTGTTTAAACTCATTTTGCTACGAACATTCATGAACTATTCATTATTGTTTCAGGTTAACTTGTACTAGACAGAATTTTCTCATCTTTAATTTTCTGTATGTTGCATATTTATATGATGAAAATTGGCTATGTAGTATTAGGAAAGAAAAGAGACATTTTTTAAAGCCAATTTTTATAGATTTTCTTATATAATAATATTTAGAGAACGGCAATCGTAATGGCATTGACTATATTTATTTATTTGTATTCTCTTCATTTTTCATACATCACATTGCTCGGAGACTAATTTATGGCCCTCAAAACAGACAAACAAAGTTGTCTTTACCCCTCCAGTCTACTCTAGGTTAAAACTTTACTAACATCAACAATAGATAAGAAATTTTTGTACGTGCAATCCTACTCAATATTGAATAACAAAGAGAACAACATCGAAAGAAAGATGAAATATTTCATAGTAACCAAATAGAATATACCGGAAAGGGACCTAAGTGAGACTGAGCGCTTGGAAACTGCAATATCTTTTAAACAAATCTATCAAATATCAATATCTAAATGTTGTAAATATTCACAATAATTTGATTTTTACTATATAGCCTAATAACATATTTTTTACACATTTAGAAAAATTTTTTTGTTACCTATATCAATAAATCTACAAAAAAAATATAATTTAAGTATCTGGTCGTTAATGAAAACAAAAAATTTGACTCAAATGTAGTTCTATTCACAAATTCCGTTTAAATAAATGGTAATGTTCTGAAATTTTTAAGAATGAAATTGAATGCAAGAGGGGTTTTTAGAATGGCATTCGGGTGATCATTAAAATCATGGTAGTAACTGGTCAAATATGTTCCACAAATATTCAGACTGACCCTGTAAGTGCTACAATGATGGTTATTGTTAGTTAGCTGATGCTAGGGATTTCTAAACACATTTTGTTAAGTGTCATTTCAGTTGTCAGTCCCGATACGTAATGTATATTATCGACTAAATTTTTAAATATAATATTTGTAGAAAACTAATTAAGACTATCTATTAAAACTGTCTGCATGTACAGATTATGCTGAACAATGTCATCATGGATTTTCCACTGCAAAGGCATGCCGACAGCGAAGCAGCCTTGTTATGAATAAAACACGGTTTATTAATAAATTCCTCAATTTTATTCCCGTTAACCCAAATAATTGCAGTAAATACTAAAATATTATTGGTTGAATTTAAGACTACAAACAATTTACCTACCTCTTTTTGTGACATCGAAGAATCTTCATTTAACAGAGTACTAAGATCAGGTTCTGCCTCGCTCTCACTACCAACACTTTCACTGTCTATAACTTCTTCATCTTCATCATTGTCCTCACCATCATGGTCATGGTCATGGTCATCGTCTTCATCTTCCTCCTCATCTTCTTCATCACCATCATCACTGTCCACTTCCATATCTTCTTCCTGTTTATGCTCAGTCTCTCCGTCATCACCAATATCACTTAAAACTGAACAAAAATAATCAATTATTTTAACATTTACTCAATTTTTTTGTACAGTACATCTAAAAAGATAATTTGAAAAATTCACAAACAAGTTTTTCCCACATCTTTTTCTCTACTCATCTATAACTGAAATCAACTTTACTCTTGCCCTACCCCTCTGTCCTATTCCTACTCTGCCTAAACTACAGCATCCTTATATAGACTGCCTACTTTCCTACATCCTAATGCCATATCCAAACAATCTTTATCAGTACAACTCTCCCTGTCAGGCTGCATATTCTCATTGTTTCGTAATAACATTCTTGAACTTAATTTCTTCATTAAAAAATAAAACTTTGAATTACAATTAACACCTTGTTGTAATCAATTATAATGTATAGATTTTTTTTTTATTAACTTTTTATAGCTGTTTATAATAACAATTTCATTAAAATAAACTTACACGTTTCAGAGAATTTACAAAAAACAATTTAAAACTATTTGAAAAGAAAATCAAACCAGACATAAAAATTTCAAGTATTCTTACATTAGAACTTCATTCTGCCTTCCTTCTACCTGGCCTAGTTCACTCTGTGTAATTCAGTACTTTGTAGCCGTACAATAATAACCAGCTCAATGTTTATTAAAAATTTTTATACTAAAGAAGCTGTGTTTAATGGTACAACTAATCACCATGAAGAAATATAGCACACCTGCGCTCTGTTACATGAGCAAAATTTGAAATTTTTCTCTCTAAAAAAAAATTGATGATATAAAACCAGTATCACTTTATTAACTGTTCTTGAAATTCTTATAATAAAAATTAGTAGAAAGCATATAAACACGATACTCTAAAAAATTTAATCTGGTTTAGGTAGTTAGAGGTAAGAGGCAAGACAATAAGAAAATTTAAACTTTCTTTAAGTAAACTTACCTTCCATATTATCATCATGGTGGTTTGAATTTACAGTTGGTGGACCAGATCCTCCGGCATATTTAGCCATTAATTCATCAATGCTCATTTCATTCTCCGCCTAAAAAAAAGAAAAAATTTGATTGTTAATTTTAAATATTATGCTGGATTGCCCATTAAGACAACAATATCAGATACGTGAAAACTAAATTATTATAGAATAATATTTACAAATACTAAACCAGCACATAACAGGCAGGTGGAGAGTTAAATTATTTGGACTCAATCTGCTAGTTCTTCCAAGGCTAAAAAAAAATAGTTCCGTTTCTTATCACATGGTCAGCCAATTATATGACTGACACATTTAAGAACAGAAGAGGTAGAGGTGTATAAGACACTAGTCATAGTCATCTCCTCCGAGAGAAATGAATTTAATTATACAGCCAGGACCCTGTGGTAAATGAAGTGAAGGTGTCATTTGCAGAGTGAAAAGTAGAAAGATGCTTCTTAGAGGGCTTGATTAGAGGCATGTTGATAAGCATACTTTTTTCCACTGGGTGAGGAAGCCATGGTAAACCACCTCACTCCTTGTTTTACTTGGTAAAGCCTCTAGCAGTTCAAACCAGCCTTTCAGCTGACGACCTGAACAACAGAAGATACTAAACACTAAATGTTATTTGTTTATAACTAAGTACAAAAGTTACAGCAAAATTCACGAAAATTAACAAATTTTATACTAGAGTACATTAATGAGAAAATTTTACCTTTAAATCATCCAGTTCTTGTTGATGATCAACCTTCCCTTCAGCTTTCTCTTGTTCTTGAATAGTTTCTTCATCATCCGTACTATCTTTGTCAGATACTCTGAACTCTTCATCCTTGAATAAAAGAAAATACTCTATTTTAATCAACACCATATTTTAATGGAATCTTAAATTACTTTTAATAATACATTTAACCTTTTTACTTTTAGACTTGAATTAACTGAATAAATTATTTGTAGAATATTTTCATAATAAAATAAAACAAAACAACATTGAAAAAGAGTAAAATATAATTATCTAACAATTACAAGAATGGTATACATTGACACTTTTACTGCACGTCAAAAACGTAGCACAATTTAATTTCTCACACAACAATCTTCGATCATGTAGGCCCACCATTACACGTTTACCATAGCAACATGTTTTACGGATAATGATATCATTCATGAGTTACATTGAATTTATTTACAAGGGCCAACTACAAATTTTGAATTTTATATAAAAGTAGTTGGCAAATCTTGATGAATTATAGATTTATGCATTACTTAAAATTAACATTCACAATAAACACAAAATTTACTAACACTCGTTAACACATCCTGTTCAGACGCATTAACAAGTCCATAAGCGGGTGGGAAGGTTCGCGTAGGGACTAGTATGTTTTTTCACAGTGCGAAACGAGTAAATACAAATTATAATTAATTATAAAAAACGAACTTACTTCTGCTACTGGTGATGGTGATCTTGAATGTGATGCTGATGGTGAATCAACTTGTATTTCTTCTCTATGATCAAGATAATCTTTAAGAAGTTCTTCAAGAGGTAACTGCGATTCTTGTTCTAACATTTTAACTTCCTCTTTATGATCTATTTTCTTTTCACCATTAGCTTCAGCCATTTCTTCTGCCTCAGCTCTCTCTATCGTTTCTTCATCATCACTTGAAGAACCTTCTGGTTCAAACTCGGCTGTTACAAAAATTAAAATAATTGCTTCAAAATGTTTAGGAAACCTGTGATATTTAATACACAATTGTTAAATACAAATCTGTACTTAAGAGGTAAAGGAAACTAACTCCATTTTTGTAATTTTTCAGAAGAACCAAAAACATGAAATTTTTTTATTTAGAAAAAAAATTTGTAAAGGTGTGAAATTTTTTAAAAATTTGTACCAAATAAAATAGTTTCTGATACACAGATGTAGGCCTATATGACTAAACAACTTTCTTAACTTTTACTACCCCTTGACCACCCACAGAACTTCATACTCTTTACAACTTTCTGCGTTTTAATTACATTAGTTTTAACCATCAATGTAACTTGAGTTAATCTAACGAAAACAAAACTTAGATAAAATATAAGCTATTGTGCCAACTCTATTTTGATAAAGAAACAGCATTTTATTCACAACAATGTTTGAAAAAATTACTGAATTCAAGCAAATTCTGAAGCCTATCAGAAAGACAATAAAAAAAAAAAATTAAACTTATTGTCAATGAGTGTACATTCAATTAGAGTTAAAAATAGTAATAATTTTAAAAATCTTCCGCATTATTAAACATAAGTGGGGATAATGTGGTTACTGCAACTTTTGTAGAGCTTTCTTGCTGATTTTCAAACTTAATTTTGCCAAAATTGGAGTTAACACCCTTTACTTATATGGCACAGAAATAGGAATTATATTTAAAAGAATTTTTTTACACTTTTAACAATAAAGATCAATATATCTTTCACAGAGAAATAAATCCACAGTATTAAAATTAAAGATTACTTATTAACCATTTAAAAATGGGTTAGCAGTCCTTTAATTGTAATTAACAACTAGTGTACAGTTCAATTCATTGTTCATCAAAACCTCTACCAGGTTCAATTTATTTATATATACAGCAAGGTAAATCTAGTATTTATGTCTCCCTAATATTTAAATATTCTATAACTCTCAACAATTATGTTATTCCATTATCACACAAGTTCTTTATTATAAGTTAAAAAAGCAAGCACAATAAAAAACTTATTTGGCAATATTTTTTAACAGTAATATTTCTCAATACATTCACTGAGATATTGAACTCTACAAGCCTTAACGGTTGGATCACAATCAGTATCCCAAAACAGAATTTCTTAATTTGATTATAAAGCGGGGCCGCCTTTCCACTATCTTTTGCATAAACTTGTTTATTTACAACTTGCACGAAATGTAAGACACACACAGTCTTCTAGAAATGTGTCATTTACGTTATTCATATAATAACAAATTCATATTTGTTACAGCTGATACAACCTAGTAATTAAATACCGAATTAGATAAAATTTGAAATAAATTGAGTACAGCTACTTTTTCCAGGCAATTCTCACGGAAGGATTTACTGATATTTAAACTTAAAGAGTCAAGCAATTAATGACATTGGACCTTTAGATGAATTTTATAATATTGAGTGATATAGAACAAAGGACCACAATGGGTTAAATCTTAAAAAAAATCTGGTGTGAAACACTCACACAACTTTCTCTTGCCAATGCAAATAATTAACAATATACTAAACATTAAACAAAAAACCTAACCTCAACAAACATAACCTAATTTTAATCATGAGTGAAAGACGCAAAATGAAAATCTACCTCTGTGTGGCTTAAAAATAGGGATAATCACTCTTTTACGCTAAACTAGGCTCTGTAGAGAACAATGTTTTAAATAAAAGTTGTACATCTTTTAATTTTCTATAAATTTGATTATATAAACTTTTGTCGTAAAATGTTTACTAAGGCCGAAATCTAAAAAAAAAATTTCACAAGTTTTCATGAGAAAAAACAGAAAATCGCTAATTACCGCTAAACTAAGCGTTATACAAAAAATGTTTCAAATAAAAGTTGTAGAATTTTAAATTCTCTACAACTTTTATTATATAAATTTTTCGCTAAAATGCATATTAAAGCCGCAAACTTAAAAAACCAAATTTTTTACGTGAAAACAGCCTGACCAAGAATTTCAGCAAACATGCCGCCTACCCTATCTTGTAGAGCATAAAAAATTACGTACATAAGACGATTTAAAAAAAAATCGTAGGACTAGTTTTTGAGAAAATCGCAAAAAAGTGAAAAATTATACGAATAAACTATGTACTACTACTTCCAGTAGACCGATTTTGATAAAAATGTTCGTGTCGAGTCCGGTAAGGGTATGTAACTTAAGTTTCAAGTTCGTATGATGTTCCGTTTTTGAGATTTTTGTACACACACACACACACACACACACACACACATACACACACACACACACACCCACACACACAGACCAATCGTTAAAAACATGTTTTTTGGGTTCAGGGGGTCTGAAAACGTGTAGATCCGGTGAAAACTCGATTTTGAAAAATCGACATGAAAACAATACTTTCCTTCCTTATATATTCATATAGGCAAAAGAAAGTAAAAATACAAAGATATTTATTTTTCATATAAAAACTGAAATTTATAGAAAATACAAACACTTGAAGTAAATAAAAACTATAACTACAATGTTTTTAATAACTATTCCCATTAATTAACTCACCATCTGATCCAGTAAGTTGTCTAGTAGGAGAAGGTACCCGGGAAGACCCTAAACTAATTTGACCAGTCTCAGTCTTATTCATACTTTCAGCAACTAATGTTGAATATTTTTCAGTTTGGTCGACTATAAAACTAAGGTGTTGATCTAAAGCTTTCTTTCTTTTTTCTTCTAATCTCGTTTGTTGTTTATACTCCACTAACTGTTGGTAAAACAAATGAAAAAACAATAATTAAACTCTGACAGCAGAGAGAGCAAATAATTATCATGCTATACAGTATTTTAAACATTTTACTTAATCTCTTTTTATTTCTTTCTCAATTTTCAATCGGAAATCCACTGTAATGGTAATCAGCTACGGAGGCGTGCGGGCCGTACACGCGCAATAAGTAGATCCCCCATTACAGCATCATAGCCTGTCTCAACTAATGATACAGGCTGCCTCTAAAGTAATACTCACTACTTGTTAAGGCAACTTATACTGGCATTAACCTATTAGGCTCCCGCCACCTAACATTTCAAATCTACCAAATAATGCAGTTCCTGTGACATCATAACATACGTCATTCTCCCTACCACGGTTCCTTATTTCCTTTCTTCTCAAACTCTCTCGTAAGTTAACAGGCAAGGCAACAGGTCAAGGCACTCTCGTCGTGACCATAATGTGCGAATTATGGTCCTGCTTTGTGATGTAAACCAGGCATGGCATTTCATTCGTTTCGATCTCTATCAGAGAACTCTAATTGTGCGTATTTCGTTGTGTATTGTGCATTTCTAACTGTTATAATTTGCAAACTATGTTTAGCGTCTCTACAATCTAGTAATCACGTGTTATCTACCAGTGCTAAAAACTTCAAGGCTTAATCAAGGTAAGTGCTAAATATTTGTTGTATTGTTTGTTGTTTGCGAGCATTCCGATATTTCCTTTGATGTCATTTAATTCATTTTGTTGTTTAATCTGTCAGTCGTTCTTAATTGCCTTAAATTGCCAGTTAAAATCATTAAATCGTTTAGTTGTGATTGCCAACTATCTTTAAAAAGCAATCTGGTTCTCCGAAAACAATCGTTTATTTGCCGTTTTATTAAATTCAATAGTTATCCGTCGCGGGTAATTTCATTGTGTTTAAAAATTCAAGATATCCCCCGCGGGAAATCGAACACTACTCATTGTGTTGTGTTTGTGCAATTATCATTTTGATATTTGTGTAACTATTGAAAGCCAATTAGTTGTGCACGCACAAAATTAAAGGAAAAATATCTGCGATTCAATTTGGGGTAACAGGCAATAAGTTTTTCCTCAATGATGTACCATACGTTTTGACAGGCCCGAAAGAGAGGTATGTCATACCCTCTTTCTCTAATACAAACTCTGCAATTCTTTTCGTTAAAATTTCATACAACTGATACTGTGAGTGTCCATGTGTAGTTGATTTGTAAAAATTTACATGTTTGGTATAAAGTTCACAACTGTAAAAAATGATTCAGCTTCTTGGAATACAAACAGGAAAGAGACACGACACAATGATTATCTTTGGACTTCCCTTTAACAGGTTGGCCGCCGCCCATGTTAAAGGAAACCTCTTCCCGACAGGCCGCGCAATAAAAACACAGTTTCTTTTTAATTATGCGTTAATTATTCTATTAATATAAAAAAAACCATTAATACAATTAAAAATAATGAAAAAAAATGAGTTCACCGGTTTAAATTAATTAGATAAAAAACTAATCTGATAAAACAACAAACTAAACTAAAAAATGGACTAAATTCACAATAAAACGATGTTTATTCAATGAAACAACGGAAGCGAATAGCGTCAGTTCTCTCGCGTGTCATTAGAGTTCTTATGGCTTCTTAAAGAAGTTGCTACCGTACATATACGCAAAAGTATGCCATAGAGGCCGCATTAAAATTACAACACTCTCCAAGCAGGCCGTGAAAAGATATTAACAAAATTGTAGAATAGGAATTGAGTAGCAACCGTATTACTCACGGCCTGTGGGTAACAAAAGCCTGAGTAGCGCCGGCGCATCTCACGGCAGCCAACCTGTTAAAGAGTGATTTTTACAAGCTTGTTTATTATTTCTGTTACGGCCCAACATACGACTCAACATATATCAATTAAAATTAAATTATATATTAAATTAAAATATATCAATTTAAATTTTTGTTTCTTTTCTTTTATGTAAATTTAGTGTAGATATAAAAAGCTATTATTATAATAGAATTAATAATATAAACCAACTCATACCCGTGCACAGGCTAGACCTATGCGGGTATTAGGAAATAAGATAGGATAAGATTCATTGTATTTGTTTTTAGCAATAATAAATAATAAATTACAGATAAAATATTATATTATTATAACAAAATAATAAAACGCATATTATTTCGTCCCAGAAACAAGTTATATTACGTGATACACTAAAAATACGATGAGATTTAAACTTTGTACGAGCGAATCTTACGTAAATATCAAGAGTATAATAATAACATTCATAGCATAATTTAAAATAAGATTCATTAGGAAGTGAAAGTAATTTTTCAGAATTTTTTGATGAAAAATGAGCTTGTAGGAGTGTAGTGAGAAACTGGTTAGCAGAGTGCTATACCGATCGTGTATTGTCACAATTTCACTTGAACACCATACACTGATTGAAATGAGTTAAGGGGAATGGCGGATGCAAGACATTCTCTCTCACTCTCTGTCTCACTACCCTCCCTACACACCACTGTAATGTGAACATTATACCAATTTAAATTCCTTTTATCTTGTATAAAAATAACTCAATAAATATTACACAATTAATACAAATTGGTCAACAATAAAATTTATCATTACAAAAACAATTTAATTATTGTGCTACAACATCAGGAACTGATTAAATTGTTTTTAAAAGTTTCAGCCACAGAAAAATATTTCAACACATCAAAACAATAATTCAGCTATAATTTTTCTTTAATTCTTTCTCTGAATTGTTTAGAAATTATTATAGAAAAATCAGAAGTCATCTAATGTGTATTCATTGGGTTTTTTTTAACATATCGTACAGCTACACACAAAGACAGTTTGGTAAATAACCTTTATTTAGCTGTAAATAAAAAAACTTGCATAGAAAAATAATTGATTATATAAATCTTTAAACTACAGCTTTTAATTATTTTTCAATTTAGTCACCATTAAACTTTAAACATTTGTCATAGTGTTTCACTAATTTACAAATTCCTTTTTCATAAAATTTAGCCACCTGGTCACATAGCCAATCTTTCATGACATTATGAAATTTGTTGTCATCGAAATGCTGCGACATAAGCCACATCATGTAACTGAAGAGATGATGATAATCACTTGGGGCCAAGTCGAAGCTGTAAGGAGCATGATCAAACACGTCCTATCTGAATTGCTTCAAAATCTCTTGAGTTTTTATTTTACAACACACAGTTTATTTATTTTAGAGGTGCCCTAAACATTATTCCTGGTTTAGCTGTGAAAAGGGTTAAACCTGATCCAAAATTAAACAATTCATAAATCAAGCCTTCACAAACTAGTTCACAAATAAAAAAAAAATACATCAAAAATACAATACCTTTTCTACATTTGTCCAAAATGTTTTAATTTCTTTCGCCATACATCCCGCTATCCTTTTCAGTTGTATTTCTCTTGTTTTAACAGCTTTCTGTGCCATAAGTTCTTTTTCCTGGAAATATTTCTGGACCATTCTGGCACACTGAAAAAGCAAAAAAATACACTTAACATACTGTTTTTAATGAAACTATCGGACACTGGTACATAAAAAACTTGGTAACACAAACTTTTTTAGCAATATTTGAAACAATCCGCAAATTAGTAATTCACCAATTCTCCATTATAATAATATAAAGGAAAAGTGTTTTAAGAATTATCACAAAGAAATGCTTCACTTATCAGATATATTTGGCAATCCGACATTTAAGTCAAAGCTAAGAAACATGTAATATAATTCAATTGTTTTTAATTAAGTACAACACAAGCAACTAATATTTTAACAGTGATGACATACGAAACCATCAACTCAAATATTAATTATTTCGCCCAAACTTAACCCTTTAACTTTTTTTTTTTTTGGTTTAGCGTCAGACTGTTCTGCAATTACTGCTAATGCAGACGGTGAAGGATGAAATGATTTTATAACCCATGAAAAGATGCCGTGCCTGAATGGGATTCGAACCCAAGACCGTATGATGAGAGACTAGCACGTTACCAACTGCGCCAATGCGGCGGCATTGGCCAGTTTAACCCTTTAACTGCTACCTTAGGAATCGTCATGTGCAACCTCCTGTGCTGAATTAGGAATGACTTTTTTGGTGTCATCTTAAATCATTACTTATTTCTTTTAAGTTTAAAATAAAATCAAAATTTTACACAATTCTGCAGAAGATAAATGTTTTCGAAAAAGCTTACGCATACACACTTCATAAAAGAAGAAACACCAAACTCATATGCAACAGCTGTTACGAAAAAATACTTATTTATTTACTATTTTCATTGTAAAATGCAATATTTTATTTATTTTTATAATATAAAAAAGAAGAAAATGATATAACCAAAATATAACTTGAAAATAATCGAATAAATTAGACACCAAAATACCACGGCAACACATCTGACAATATGCGATGTAGCTAATAAATACCAGGACACTGTCAAAAAGTTTCACGTAATAACCAGTAGATGGTGTAACATGTCCATTATGTAGTGTTATGATTTCCCAATGATTTAACATTAGAACGTACAAATGCAGAAGTAGCACGTGCGTTTGATTTTCAATAACGTAAAAGTACGTTAGTAGCACAGTAAGTGCCGCGAGCTCTGAACGTATATATACGTCAATAGCAGTTAAAGAATTAATCCAGATGAATCATCAATTTTTCGAACTTCCATCATAAATCTGAGACTAGCCTCCGAAATCAGGCTAATGATACAAATGACACAGCGTATACAAAAATTACTACAACTAACCTTTTTAGCGGCAGACTTTTTCCATTTTCTTTCTTGAGCAAAATCGGCAGCCATCCAGACCATTTCTTCTAACAAGTAATCCCAATGGGCTTTCGCTCGAGATGGTTCATGTTGTTTCGGTAATCTCTTCTCACCCCATAAACCTTCACGCTGTAACTCACCTATCCTTTGCATAACATACGCCTCCTAAAAAATAAAAAATTTCACATAACTAATATTGTAAAACGGAATAATTAAACAGATTGAGATTGAACATGGATTTTAAAGAAAACGAAAAATATTAGTAGAGACAGCAAGCTTCTCAAATATAAATATTAAAAATACTGGAAGAATACAGAAATCTGATGGTAATTGTTGATTGAGGGAATCTAAATGACTAAAGCATAAGAGAACATTTTTAATTAAAACCCGTAGAAGAAAAAAGAACATTTAAGAATAAATGTCATAGATAAGACAAAGGTGAAAAACAGAACAAGTTAAAAACAAATGCAGTGAAAAGGATCTAAGTGCAGAAAACCTCATAATGAAGTTTTTTTTATTTAATTAAACAATCTTAATGTTATTTAAATCTGAAGAACAAGAAAACTAAAATTAAATGAGAGAGCAAAATCGACTTAACACTTATTCAAAACATGCTCTTTGTAATTTACTTCCTTTTAAAGATAAATTATAACACAAAATAAATTCCAACATTCACCTATGAATTAATTTCCTATTCAAATCTCAAAAATGCACAGAACTAATCCAGTTCCCTGGATTAATAATAATTATGCATATTCCTTTTGCTGTTAGAAATTTTAACAAATTAAAATTGATATAATTGAATTTAAACTTATAACAGGGTTAATTTAATACCGTATCTCACCCGTTATTAAATCTTAAACTATAAATTAACAATATATTTAAAAATTATCACAAACAAACCTGCTTAGCTTTTTCAACAATCTGTTCTTGGCTGCCTATCGAATTCTCATATGAACTTGATGGCGGTCGACCAGGCTGTCTATTACCTACTAATTTTAATTTGTTAGGGGAAATGTGTTTCTCAGCATTGCTAGAACCTCCACTCGCCGCATCTGGATCTAAGGGTGTACCACCTACAAAAGACAACAAAAATTTAAAATTCGCTAGAAATCATTTCAAGTAGAAAACAATTTTAACAATCATAATTTATCAATGTTGTAAAGAAATTCAGTAAGTATTTATAAACTACTGCAACTAAATATTACAAAAGAAGTTTTTAAAATTAATTATTAATTTAAATAAGTAAATAACATATACACAAAGAACTATTGCATAAATATTTTACTGACCTGTTCTTCAGCTGCCTTGATCCTTACTTTTTCATGATCTACTAACACGTTTCGGTGGATCCACCATCATTAGAGTACAAAAATATCATACAAAACTATTGAAAACTTATAGTAAAATTTTACATACACGATTAAAAATACTACTTTTTCTATACCTTTTAGACAGTTTAATACAATATTTTTATACTTTATGACGGTGGATCAACCGAAACACATTCAGGTAGATCATAAAAGACTAAGGATCATGGCAGCTAAAAACGTTAGTAAAATATTTTTAGTATTAATACAATAGAACTGATTGAACTGCAGGATGCATTATAAAAATTTATTTTTAAATGAACACAAAGATCGTATTGAAAACAATTATCATGCAACAATAATTAAAATAAATTTACAAAGAATAAATTAAAAATACCGTTACTGTTAAAAAATTGTCTGCAGATTTGTGAAAGATACTAACATTGCACTTCATCCCCACCCAGGTTTTACAGGGTGATTTTTTAGTCCTGTTACCTAATTGTTAATGTCTGGTAATTTTTTTCTAAGAAAGGGATATTTTGTTTTGTGACACAAAGTTGGTAGCCCTACTCAACCGGTACAGATACGACAGTTTGAGTTGATTCTCCTTGAGTTGCGAAAAAATTTTGTGCTGTTTCCAGTTGTGTTACGAACAAAATGTCTTTTACCCCAGACCAACGGGTTTTCATTCTTGAACAATATTTTGCTACAAAATCGTATACGAGTGTAAAAGAATCATTTCAAATTAAATTTTTTGGTGTTCCTCCACTTTATTCTAGTCTTTCTAGGCTAACTAACCGATTTTTAGAGGCAGGTATTGTTTGCAGCAGAAAACGTAGTGGTCAACCAACTCTCTTGACAGATGACGTTAAGAGAATGTGAAAACAAGATTGCTCAATTCTCCATGGAAAAGTTTACAAAAACTTTCCTCGCATGTTGATTTGTCATGTTCGAGTGCTCAGAAAGCTGCTAAAAAATTGAAATTGTATCCCTATCACATACGATTAGTTCTAGGCTTCAGCCTCCAGATTTAAACAAGAGATTGTTTTAGGATAAAAGACATTCTGTTCGTAGCACGACCGGAAATGCACAAAATTTTACACAGCTCAAGGAGAATCAACTCACACTGCCATATCCATACTGGTTGAGTACGGCTACCAACTTAGTGTCACAAAACAAAATTTATTTTTTTTAGAAAAATATTACTAGACATTAACAATTGAGTAACAGGACTAAAAAATCACCCTGTATTATGATAAGTTTATTCACAATACTGACCAAGTATTTACAATTCACCTGTAAGCATCTACTCAATTTACAACCAGAGTTATTCTATATTTTATAGATTTATTCAGATTGATTTGTAGTTATTTATAACATGTGTATACTTTTAAAGTATAACAAGAGGATGTATAAAATTCATTATAATGTCATCTAATTACTTGACTGCAGACACACGACAGGAAATTCTTAACTAAAACCAGGAAAATTCTAGAATTTTAAATTGTTGCTTATTCCATTGAATTTTAATTTTTGCATAATTCTTTCGTTTCCTTAGTTTATTTATCAGCAGCTTGGTCATTAGTGACTATTGTGGGTTTTAATACTGTAATTGTGGGTTTCAATGTGTTAAAATTTCCCGAACCTGACTGGAAATAGAACCCAGGACCTTCCGCTTTGCAGGCCAGTACACTAGTCACTAAGCAACAGAGGCCGCCAATTTAAAATTTATTTGTTATAAATTTACATACAAAATCTGAATAATTTAAAATTATTTTAGTGTCGTAGTAACCACTTTAGAGCTGTGTTACACAAGTTTTACTTTCTCCATAATACAGTATCCTTTTTCTAAAACTCTAATAAACAGACCATCCTTCATTTCATGCAATGGGACCACAAGCCAACAGCCAAGCTTTACCAGAAATTCATGGTTTTCAACTAAGACTTACATTTACAATTTCTCAAAATAAAAATTTTGAGAAAATTACACAAGGATGTTAAATATTTAAAATTAAGTAATACAGGATATATAACAGCATTCGATCTGCCCACCACCAGGTAAACAACAAGAGAGAATGCAAAAATTTTAATTTTTTTATCTAACCCAGATAAAAAAATTACAACCTTTTCAACATATAAAACCAACAATATATTTAAAAAAAGATAAGTTTTCTTAACAGGAAATAAAACTCATGATGAAAGCATCAATTTGCCATGCATTAATAAGCAAAAAGAAAAAATACATGAACTTTGTTTAAGAATTGATACAGAGGTATATACGGCTGGTTAATGAAAGTGTACCTGGGACGAGGTTAGTGCTAGAGGATGGACTAGTACCAGTAGGGCGCATGGCAAACACCATGCCATGGCGACCACCTTGAGTGCGCCCTGGCAACTGACCTGCATAATAAATAACTACATGCATTACTAACTACACAAAAATTTCTTTTTAACATTATCATCACCTGTCATTTAACAAACTATAATTATTGATTATTATCATCAGTTCTTTTTTAAAATTCTACGAGGCGTGTTCAGAAAGTAAGTACAGTTTTCGATGTTCAAACACTTGTCGTAGCGGATGATCAATTTGTCTATACCCTCTTTGTAGAAGGCTCCCGCCAACGAATGTAGCCACGACTCCTTGGCAGTTTTCACTTCATCGTCGGTTTCAAAGCGTTGGCCGCGTAGCTCGCGCTTCATGTGCAGGAACAAGTGGTAGTCAGATAGTGCCAAGTCCGGATTGTAGAGTGGGTGATCGAACTGCTCCCAACGAAATTGTCCAACTAATGTTTGAGTGCCACCAGCGGTATGGGGCCGAGTATTGTCATGGAGCAACACAATTCTGTTACTGAGCATTCCTCACCGTTTGTTTTGAATTGCCCGCCTTAGTTTTATTAACGTTTCGCAATACCTTGCCGCATTAATGGTTTCACCTCTTGGGAGAAAATCAATCAGCAAAACACCTTTCCGATCCCAAAAGACAATGCACATGATTTTTTGTGCAGACATTGTCGTCTTGAATTTTAGTTTCTTCGGGGATTGCGTGTGTCGCCACTCCATTGACTGCTGTTTAGATTCTGGTGTGACATTATGGACCCAAGTTTCATCACCTGTCACAATTTTGTTTAAAAAATCCTCACCATCATCACTGTACCGTGTGAGAAAAGTCAAAGCACTTCCGAGCCTCTTGGTTTTGTGCACGTCAGTGGCGGGAACCTTCTACGAAGAGGGTATAGACAAATTGATCACCCGCTACGACAAGTGTTTGAACATCGGTGGAAACTATGTCGAAAAATAGTTTAAGGTTTGGGCTTTCATGTAGAAATAAATTTGTGTTGAAAAAAATTGTTTTACTTGTTTTTTTTTATAAAAGGTACTTACTTTCTGAACACGCCTCGTATATTATACAAACAGTACTATCAACTTTTTATTTCAGACACACAAAACAACCGCCACATGTGCAAGTTTAAATATAACAAACGTCAGTTAATTTATAAATAACAAAACAATATCTATCAAAATTTGGACCTATTTTGTTATTTCACATCACATCATCTATAACCTTAAAGTAGTCTTGTGTAAACGCATCTTTACTGTCATTACTGATGACTCCCGCCCACTATAATAATTAATTCTAGATATTTTTTGCATGTTTATTTAATACACATTAGTTGGTTGTTTGCTTCGCACGTGTTCTGTTCATACATAATGAATCTTTTGGAATTGGCTCCTATTATTTCTACAAAGGAAAGAGCTGTAAGTTTCCTTCAAGAGAAAGGAATACTGCATAATCCGCACCTTTGTTTAAATGGACACGATATGATACCGATCAACACTGGCCAGGATGTTGGGTGCGTAATAAAGCAATCTGCAGAATTAGTAAACCTCTAAAAGGCGACATAATTTCTCGCTAATACAAAAAAGGATTATCGAACAACGATTCTCTTCATTTACAATTTGTGCAAAGAGTATGCATCAATTAAATGGTGTGAAGGTGTAATTTTTATAATTTGTGTTATTTTTCGGTATTTTTAAATTTTAATGTTTTGTAATTGAAGGGGTCGGGAGAAGACAGTGCTAACCCACATCAACATAATTTTACGCAATGTCATTTTAAAATTTTTCTGAAATCTACTAATCATGATGTTTTTGAATTTTTTGTTAAACAATTATTTTTTCTGTTAATCTGGGTTTGTAAGATCGTAAATATGGCATCCTGTTTAAAACGTGCAGAACATTTAATTTTTACAGAATATTTTAGAAAAATCATGCAAGAAATTTTATGAGTTAGCACTTTCTTTTCCTGACCCCTTCAATTGTTTGATCTTAATTGTTTTATAATTTATAAGATAAATCTTGTAAATAATTTGTGAAACTCGTCAAAGAATTAAGGAAAAAACAACCAGAAATATAAATTAAAACAACCGAAAATAACAGAAACAGGCGATTGCTGGTCGAACGGTAATGAGCACCTGCTGCCGATTGCTGGGTCGAACAGTAAAGATGCATTTACACGATCTTTTGATGATGTGAAATAAACGGAATAGGTCCTAAAATGTCATATGCCTAATGCTTAAAACATAAATACAATTACTCCAGAGTTTATTACTGATACACGAGTATGATTACAAACTTATTTTGAAATACTATTAATATTTCAAAACCTAGCAGAATAATTTAATTAACACCATAATATTCTAGCGCATTTTAATATCCATCTTAAAATTGTCCACAAATTACAAAAGCAACAGTATTAAGTATTTGAAGCTCTAATTAGCTAAAACCAAAACCTTTCAGAACAAGTTGGAAATATTGTCCCTTAATACATGTTATATTTTTACAAACTTATATCAATTAAAAATCCCACAATTATTAGTATCACATTTTTTTACGAATTCAACCAGTCATTACAAAGTAACAAAACAGAAATACACAAAAACCATCTAAATTCATACTCTCATAAACACAAGTTCTGATAAATACCCAGACAAGATTCAGTTTAAAAGTTAGGACTGAAATCAAAATAAGAATGAATGAGTTATTCTTATTATAAATAAAATAGTCATATTGGAATAAAATAGTCATAAAATAGTCATATAGTCATATTGGAATATGTTCAGGATTGCTAACACCTGTGGGACAATCACCACAAGCAAAAACTGCAGTCTACATAAACAGAATAATTTAATCTTAAATTACAATTAGTATGATAGTTTTTACAACTTTTTGTGCTTTTAATACATAATTAAAATTAAAAAGTAATGACTAATGATTACTAACCTTGTTGGTTACAAAGTCGTGCGCTCGCAACAGCAGGAGGCAAAGTTGTTGAAACTGCAACAGGTGTCACACCAGAACCACCAAGCAATTTCATTTCCGGTTGCGAAGTCGCAGTAAGATCTTCATTTTCATCAGATGGATCCAGTTTATGATTGCGTAAAAAGTTTATTAACTGAGGCGTAGCTGGTCGTTTTCTCCACATATGAAAGTCCATTACGTTACAGTTGGATTGAAGAAAGAACAGTTCCATCGCATAATCTGCGTAACGATCTTTTAATCTTTTAAGTCTCAAAGCTTTATGTTCCGACACCCTCTGTCGTCTAGTAACAATATCTTCACTATCAGACATTTTTCTTTTACGAACATTACCACTAATATTACCGATTAAAGTACTACTATTAACATTTGTCGTCCTTTGCGTTAACGGAGATGTTAACGAATTCACTAGATTCGGATGTGTAACAACACTACTGGTACCATCCACTAATATCACCGACGTACTATCAACAGTATCGTCAACACCATTGTTGTTTGTACGCATCGTCGTCATGGTCCTAGGTGTCTGACCGATATTAAGCAGTCTTGTCATTGCAGACGATGATGAAGGTGATGACTGTAATGATGATTGTGAAGTATTTACATTTGGCAATATCACCTGTAAACCAAAGGAAATACAGATTACTATAAGAAATTTTCTTGAATTACTCAAATCAAATTTGACCCTACACGGCAGTATATCTGTACAAAAAGTAACACTAACCATTAAAAGATTACTGTATAATTTTTTTGAAATTTCTTATCAAGGCAGATCCTACATTGTGTCACCCCAGCTTAAGGGGATCAGTCCCTCTTCACCCATAATGGTAACGTAGGTATAGCTACGCCCAAGTAACAACCGGGCTGAATGACTGTTACAAACAAGGAGAAAGAAAGGCGTAGAGGTATTTTATAACTGCAGTTTCGTGCGTTCCTGAAAACATTGTCTCTGCCCCACTATTAACACATTCCACCTTCCATTGTTGTTGTCACTGTTTTGTCAGGGCTATCATAATATGCTTTTCACGGTTGATGAGCTCTGCTGTTCCATACGTTTAGACCAATCAGAACATTTGCCAGATCGTACCTGACAAACATTACGCGTGCATGTGTATAAGAGCCGCAATAGTTCACTCTCGTCTTTCATCTCGCACTAAACACATCGATTACAGAGCACGTTAACATGCAATATTTTATAATATAATCAGCTGATTGTATGTTAATAGGTTATAATTGTTATTGAAAGACCAAAAAAATAGCCAACAAAATACATAACAGAGCTCAGAGAGCAAGTATTGGCAACGTTGTTGGCAAGTGATTGGCTAGCTGTAAAGTGGGTAGGGGCAATGCATACGTTTAGAGCTCATCAGCCTTGAAAAATAGTGAAAAATAAGGTACACTGAGTTGCGATACATGTTTTTGTTCATGGTAGTACACTACAGCTATGGCGTTGCACATCCCAGTTGTTACATGGGCCTACTTATACATTTCTTTAAAAAAACTGAAGCAAAGATGAAGAGGCTGGAGTTTTGTTATACATATAAATTATTTGTACATACCAACCATTGTAACGTGTCACAGTAACCCTCTGCATTTATCTTGGTTGCAGAGCCACTAAAAACAAAAGAGGAATGCTTAATTCTTGAGTTGTGCTCATCCATGATAAAGCCCATCCTCATAGTGCTGCAGTAACAAAACAGCTTCCTGACCAAGTTTCAATGGGACATTTTTGATCATCTGGTGTATAGCCCTGACTTAGCTAGGACAGAGCTTCTGAACAGACGATGAAACTCCAAGACAACATGAAGACCACTGCTCAAGTCGCTGGCAGCAACATTTCATGAAGAAGGTATTAGAAGCTTGTACTTTCGTGTGATAAATGTCTCCATTTATAGTCAATGATTATATTGAAAAATAACCTAAAATGTATATAACTTATGATAATAAATTTATTTTACCATTCTCTTAAGTTTATTTTTATAACCAATCAGAGGTTGAAAAAAGTAACTCTCGTTCATACCAAAAAAGCCTCACAAGTGATACATGACAAAAGCCCTCCTCTTAACTTGGAGTTTACAAGCAATGATCAAAACTAAATCAAAATCAAATTACGCAAGTAACATTAATTAAGTTTAAATTTAAATTAACTTGAAAAAATATAAATTAATTTGAAGTTAAAAGTGTTTGTCATGATTACAAGTTATTATTTCCAAGGTACATTGGTACACAGTACTAATAGTTCTCCATTTATCATATATTTGTAGCTAATTACCTCACAAGGCTTAAAATTACTCAACGACAATTCTACAGTCCAGCCTCTCTTTTTGGAGTTTGCTCCTAATGTAAACAAATAATGACGTCACTGAGCAAAAAGTAACAACAAAATACTTTCAAAAGTATTTAAATGCAAAATACTTTTAAAAGTATTATTATGAATGAAATTGTTAGGCCTACATCATATCATGACTGATGTTTTTAGTACTTATTTATAGTACTTAGTAGTATTTATAAATTAAAAAATAGTTAACTAAGAGGAGCAGACTGATTTTAATAAAAAATATTGATTTTTCAATTTTATCATTTATTGAACGATCGTTTTCCCCTCTTTAAATTGCTATACAACACGACATTTGTTGCTTTTTCTATTGAGAAAAATTATGTTTTTACGTTGATGGGGTACGTAGTGTTTATTTCGATATTTTTTCACGTTTTTCATTTATGTAAATTGAGATTAATATAATCATGTTACTGCTCTAACATTACGGAGATCACGTTTACATAAAAACGATAATTTCTAGAACGCGCAGGAATCAGCCGTAGAGGAAATATTGGTGTGTTTTTGTTTGGAAGTTAATTCCAATTGGCAATAGGTGTTTCTGTTACGGTATTGTGCTTTTACTATATCCGCATTTTCCGCATATTGTATTTTTTGACTTTAGGTACACTTATTTTAGGAACCATCCCACCTAGGAGTGTGAAATTTCACACACTACATTTTAGTACTAAGGTGTGTACTTACTCCAGAGGTATTTCAAAAATTTTGGAGTTTTTATATTTTGGGTATGTTTTTCATAAAAAAATTTGGGCACAATTGAACATTTCTTGAGAATAAAAATCATTTTTAGATTGGATGAAGATAAATGAAAAAGCTCTGGTACAAATTTGTAAAACGGTACTGTAGAAAAGTGTGCCAAAGCTCAACTTTGTAGCTTACACGGTTTCTACAAAAAATCTACCTAAGTTAGTATTGCAGGTATAGGGATAATAAAAATGGTCTGCTCCCCTTAATAGGAATACGACATCCATAACGCAGACTCTAGCGTGCACCCTGTAGTAGGTGGCTTTTGTTTGTTGACAGTACGAGCAAACTAAGAACGGCTGAACTGTAATAACATTTATTTTAACGACTAGTTTTCTAACCTGTTGTGTGTGTTGTGAAGATGAGGCAATACTATAGCCATGAGACCTATTAGTATTCGATAACTGAATGTTGGATGAACTGATATTACCAGCACTGGCACTGCTGCTGGTTGATGCATTGATTCTGGTACTAGTTAAGGTTGTAGGTGGAGTCTGGAGCCTGGGTCTCCCCAACCCCAAATCACCTTCATTCATCTTGAATTCTGTAACAATAAAGCCAATCATAAATTAATATAAACACAAAAAACTGCGGCAAAAATTACAATAGCTCCAGATATGTTTTGATCTCAACCCTGTTCCCACGACACTAGTTTACTAGCTGCTAGTACAGGTGATTCATTTAAAAGTAGCCCGCTGCATTTAACAGCGGCCTTCGGCACTCAATTGTATTCAATAGTAAATGAATAAATGGAATTATTTAATACATAATTTTACATATTTATTTAAAATTTATATACAAATTTCAACTTCACCTTTACAGTAGATGCTAAAAGTGGCGTCCTTGAACGCTTACATATTTTTGCGCTCGTTCAATGTTATTAATGCACACATGATGCAATACGGAAACGTCTATAGCTTGAATTGCTGCCACGATGTTATTCTTTAGCTCATGTATACTGCGGGGGTTTGTTTGGTAAACAGTTCCTTTTTAATAACCCCATAGAAAAAAATTGCACATACTCAAATTGGGTGAACGAGGAGGCCACAGATCTTTACTAACAACTCGCATGGGAAAAGCATGATTGATATGAGATAGGGACTGGCTTTTTAATATGGAAAGGTGAAGTTGAAATTTGTATATAAATTTTAAATAACTATGTAAAATTATGTATTAAGTAATTCTATTTATTCATTTACTATTTGAATCCAATTGAGTGCCGAAGGCCGTTGTTAAATGCAGTGGGCTACTTTTAAATGTATCACCCGGTAGTAGCAGGACCGTCTAGCAAGCCAGTGACTGTTCCCACGGAGCTATCTAATTATTGCCAGTGCTCTGAAAACACATGTACGGAGTTGTGCATTCCTGTACTAAGTACACCTAACTAATATGCTTTTCACGGTAGATGAACTCTGCTGTTCCACACATTTAGACCAATCAGAATGTTTGCCAGCGTTGGTTGCCAGATTGTACCTGACAAACATAACGCAGGCATGTGTGTAATAGCCGCAATAGTTCACTCTCGTCTTGCAACTTGCACTGAACACATCGATTATAGAGCGTGTAAACATGCAATACTTGAGAACATAATCAGCTGATTGGATGTTTGTATGTTATAAATTATTATTGAAAGACCAAGAAAATTGCCGACAAAATATTTAACAGAACTACAAGAGCAAGTCATTAGCTAGCTATAAAGTGGGTAGGGGGCAATGCAAATGTTTAGGGCTCATCAACCTTGAAAAATAGTATAGCAACATTTCCTAATGTTCACACAGAGCTAGTTTACTAGTGCTAGTCAATCACATGAACTTTTCTCCTCTACTAGCGATAGTAAAATCAAACGTGTTCAAAGTCACTAGCACTTAAACTAAACTAGCTACTAGTTGTATGTTCTCATGACGCTAGTACTAGGCCGGGCCGTTGGCGTAGTGGTTAGCGCAACTGGCTTCCACGCCGGGGTCCCAGGTTAAATTTCCGGTCAGGTCTGGCATTTTTACATCACTCATTTTTACTTTCTCTCGTCTATATCTATACTTATAAAAGAAGAAGTCCTGACTGACTGATTCATAATTAATGCACAGTCGAAACTATAATAGTTACAGACTTGAAATTTGGAAGTTAGCTTTCTTATGTTGTGTAAGCGCGCACTAAGAAAGGATTTTGCAAAATTTTGATTTTAAAGGGCAGAAATAGCAAAAATTTCCCCCCACTGATGCGAGGATAAGGAATCAACGCGAAGCGCTACGCTTACGGCTGGTTCTCCAACACACATTTACCCCTTCCATAGGCATATTCCATAGCTCACCAGTACTTGTCGTTGCACACTTTCAGACGGTAGGCCTATTTGACAGTCACTGTGATAGCGTCAAAAAAACCGTTTTATTTAAAACCGTTCTTCTCAGAATAAACTATCGTACTACTGTGCTTTAGTCGTTACTCACCGTTCTTCTAAGAACGAATTTTGTTAACTTAAATCTATTATTTAATGATAGTGATTTGAAATCAAAGAACACATTTTCAGTAACTAAATATTACTGTTATTATATTGAATGTGGATCTAGGGCGCAGGCCCGAAAAAAAGCAGATGGTATTTGACAGCCACCAAAACAAAAAATTACAAATTTAGGCTACATATTCAGAATTAAATGATTTGAACGGTCTATTTATAAAAATTTTCAATTATTTCAGTTTTATTGATTAAATAAATTTGATTGCAAATCTATTATGTAAAATCCTAATAAAGGATTTTGCAAAATTTTGATTTTAAAGTGTAGAAATCGCAAACATTTCGTCCCATAAGAAATACACATAGGTAGCCTATACTTATATATATGATTCGTTTAAAACAGTAACAGTCGGCCTACAGCGGATGTTAAAACTCGCATTTTATTCTTAATCGCATTTATAATCTATAGCTATTATCCCAGAAGTTGAATTGACGTTAACAACGATTTTAATCTATGTTTTACTTTTGTCACTCCGGATGTTGTACTGTACGTAGTGTTTAATTTTTTGACCTAAACTGGATTAATATTTTAATCAGAAATAATTCCAGAATTGTTGTAATTAGCATAATACTTATAAAAGAAGAAGTCCTGACTGACTGATTCATAATCAACGCACAGCCGAAACTATAATAGGTACAGACTTGAAATTTGCAGGGAACCTTTGTTATGTTATGTAGGGGAGCACTAAGAAAGGGTTTCCCAAAATTTTGATTTTAATGGGAGAAATCGCAAAAAAACGACATCTCCCATAAGAAATACACAGAGATTATATCGGATCTATAGATAAGTTGAATATAATAGAAAAAAAGCCAGAAAATAAAAACAGATGTTTGACAGGTATTCAACAGGTTTGAACATGTTTGACAGGTTTTGTTCAACGCACTGCGGCAGGTTGGACTGTCTAAATCGTGCATGCTATTGATGAAGATATGGGATTATAATATTTTTTCTATTGTATACAAGTCATGAGATAACAGACAATAACTCGAGTTTTATACTATTGTTAAACATGAAATTTTTCTTGAAATAACAGTCAAAATTGAAAACCTAAATTAAAAGCCTCTTATACTATTTTTAACATAAGATATTTTGTAACCAATAACCTTTGCGCGGGCGAAGCCGCGACGGGGGACGCTAGTGTATATATAGGAAGGAAAGAATTGTTTTCATGTCAATTTTTTGAAATAGAGTTTTCACCGGATCTATACGTTTTCAGACCCCCTGAACCCAAAAAACATGTTTTTAGCGATTGGTCTGTGTGTGTGTATACAAAATATCTCAAGAACGGAAACTCGTACGAACTTGAAACTTAAAACTTAAGTTACATACCACTACCGGACCCGAACACGAACATTTTCATCAAAATCGGTCAACCGGAAGTTGTAGTTTATTCGTGTAATTTTTCACTTTTTTGTGATTTTCTCAAAAACTGGTCCTACGATTTTTTTAAAAATTGCCTGGTTTATTCAGTTTTTTATTCTTTACAAGATAGGGTAGGCGCCATTTTTGCTGAAATTCTTGGTGAGGCTGTTTTTACGTAAAAACGTTGTTTTTTTAAGATTGCGGCTTTAATATGCATTTTAGCGCAAAAATTTATATAACAAAAGTTGTAGAGAATGTAAAATCCTACAACTTTTATTTCAAACATTTTTTTTGTATAACGCTTACTTTAGCAGTAATTAGCGATTTTTTTAAGATTTCGGCCTTAGTATGCACTTTACGACAAAAGTGTATATAGTAAAATTTATAGAAAATTAAGAGATCTACAACTTTTATTAAGAGAATTTTTCTCTACAGAGCCTAGAGTTTAGCGTGAAAGTGTGATTTTCCGTTTTTTTAAGCCAAATTGAGTTCGATTTTCATTTTGCGTCTTTCATTCATGATTAAAATTAGGTTATGTTTATTGAGGTTAGTTTTTTGTTTATTTCTAATGTTTTATTACTAATGTTAGGTTTATTGTTAATTATTTCCACTGGCAAGAGAAAGTCGTGTGAGTGTTTCACACCAGATTTTCATATATATTATCATTCTCCACAGTCGGTATTAGCAGAAATTGCAAAACAATTAACTAGCGTCGTAGGAATAGGCCTTTTATTTAATTTTTACTGGACAATTTATTTTATTCGCTTTAATGCCTTAGATAATAATATAAAATCAGAGCGGCTATTTCAAAAATCTAGTGTGAAACACTCTCATGACTTTCTCTTGCCAATGTTATCAATAAAGAATATAACCAATGTTAAAATCATTAGTAAACAATTATATGAGCTGTTTTTGAGAAAATCTCACTAATAAACTACCACTTCTATTTCACAGATTTTGATGAAAATTGTTCAGGTTCCCTAGTGGTATTTAAGTAAAAATAAGTTTCAGCTTTGTACGCTATTCAGTTTTTGACATATTTTAGTAACACACATACTAATCACAAAATCATGTTATTTACGGGTTCCTGGGTCCCGAAAACATGTATTTTAGGTGAAAACTCAATTTCAAAAATTGAAACATTACTTTCCTTTGCTATATATTCATACAGGGCATAATCAAGTAAAAAAGTAAAAAAAAACAGACTGGATCATTTACATACAACCCCTCAATTTGAAAGAATATAAAGCACTTACTATTTGCAATTATCATAAAACATAATTTGCACAGCCCTGAAATCTTCGTTAATCAAATTTAATTCTTTAAATACCAGAAGACTTGTTCAAGCACTCTTCCTCCTAATTCTATTTTAGTTCTTACGGTGTATTTTACGAAATGAAGAAATTAGAAAAACACTGAATGCTTTACCGTTGCTAGACAAAATCAAGCAGAACAGGAGCAGATGGTGCAGCCATTTGAGTCGCATGCCAGGCGAGAGAATACCAAAAGCCGCCAGAAACTACAAACCTACAGGAAGAAGAGACATAGGACGACCGAGGAACAGATGGGTACCGAAACAGGTTCAAGAAACCTAATCCTTGGAAGTGAAGAAGAAGAAGAAATACCAGAAGACATAAATCACATTCCAAATGAATCAATAAACTAGCGTTCAATATTTTACTTAATTATGAAAAAATTATTACTTACATTCATATATGAATTTGATAATTTCTTCATTTTTGTGGGCTGATTACGTCTTATTGTGCTTATAAACTGTCAATTACTTATGACCGTTTTCAGGACCAAACACTGGGTTTAAAACACTGAAAAGAAAACAAGAACATTGCATTCATGAATTCTGAACTTCAAATAAAATTAAGTATATTAGTGTTTAGTAACTGCAAAAGTATGAAAAACAGATAATTTTATTACAGGGCACAAATTGTTAGATACCCTTTGTAGACTCTCATAACAACTCTGAGATTTGCAATGGGACAGGTGAACGAACCTAAGAATGAATTGTTATGGGGAATACATGTAGTTGTGCACATGTTATTTTTCTTCAAATTTCATTAAAATTTTGCAATTATGTAATTTTAAATAATTGTTTTTAGTGAAATACAACATTTTGTGCCTCAAATTTTTTTAAAAATGTTTTGTCAACTGTCAAATACAAAAATATGTTTAACAAAAATTTATTTGGCGAGTACTTCTTGATTTATTAATTTATTTTTACTTCAATTAGGTGAAAATAAATTACCTATTATTTAGACATTATTTTTAAAAGACATTAAATTCTATCATCACATAATAGTTTTACAAGAAAAATTTAAAACACAATGCAGTTACCTAAAATGGACCCAGTATTTCTAAGTAGTACTAATATAAAAATCATAGGTTTTTTCATGGATGGATGTTTTATTTTCACTATGTACCATAAGAGTTAACATGAAATTTTATAATACAGTTTTTTTACATGAATAAAAATACTGCAACCTCATTTCTGAGTTTTCACATAAAATTTATAATTGATAATTTTAGGAATGAATAAAATACAAAATAGTATTCTATAAAATCACCAGTTTTCAAAAATAAATCAATAAAACAGGTTTTTAAAGATCTGTATGTTCCTAAAATAGCCATATGAAATTTTAAAGAATATTCCTGAAATATTAACCCTTTGAGGACCAACTTTCGTAACAATTTTTTTTGGGTCAGTTCAAAAATTTTATATCCCATTATCAATTAGAAGTGCGAAAAAGACCACACTGAAAAAGGTCGTTTTGCAAAGCATTAGTTAAAATCTTCATAACTTTAGTTATATAAAAGGTATTATTGTGATTTTTTTACCGAAATGACAAGAAATACTTGCAGTTTTAGTCCGCTATGCTAGATGTTCAAAAAAATTTAAAGTTTTTTTTGTCAGTAGCCTTTTTTATAAAAAAAATAAAAAGTAAAAAATAAAAGTGAAGTTTTTGATTTTTTTTAATGAAAACTATTAACAATTTTAATATGGAAAACCTATTAACTTTGTAGAGAATTTTATTCTGTACATGCTTATAAATTTTGTTGAAGTTAAATTAAAAAATTAAAAAGTTACACGCAAAAACGTTTTTACATGACAAAATTACAAATCACGTCCAAACACGCTTAGAAAAATTAATTTTCGCACAAATATCAATCCCTTGATGATTCACTAGTTTTCTGAATACAAATTATAAAAATAAATTACATTAATTAAAAAAGTAATAATAAACACTGAAATTAATATCTAACTGCACTAAATTGTTTACAAACAAACACGAGAAACAAAACACGCATGATTGACGAACGATAACCTCAAACTAAACACAAGACAACAACACAATTGCACGCAATACATTCAGTTCTGCTCTCGGCAAACAGCTGATAGAATAAAAAATTATTTTTGAATATGTAGACATAATATAGCAGAACAAACAATGTAATATGAAATTCATCATCAACATCTGGGTATCCTTCCAGCAGGCCGGGTAGGATTTGAGTGGACGATATGCCTCCAATTTTAATTTAATATGAATTAATTAATTAATAATTTAATTTAATATGAAATTAAATATACATAATATATTATTTACTGAAATAATAACGAAAATGAATTTAGGACACGTTTCATGTCGTTATATAAACAACACGATGGGCCGACGGATCGGCCTGCCGTCTTTTTCGCACTAACAGTTAAGGCCGACCGACCGGCCTGGCGGTCTTCAAGCAAAAACACACAAAGGCCGACGAATCGGCCTGTGGTCCTCAAAGGGTTAAACAATAATTTGGAAACAAGATTATCAAATTTATAAATTTACTTAAAATTCTTTCAGTGATAAAAACAATTAAAAAAAAAATACCTGGAAATTCTTCCAGCTTTTTCTACAATATTTCCTTAAGCTAGTTTGTAATATTTGCACACAATCTAGATAAAAGTATATTCCTGAAAAAAAATTAAAAAAATTTTAACATAAGATCACAAGAGATGTCAGTAATAACATTATATGAATTGTTTACAAATTCTTACCAACTACAAACAAAATCTTACTATTACAATAAAATATTTTAAAGATTTATATAATTGTGATAAAAACAAAATATATTCAATGTACGAGTTTTACAATTAACTAGAACTTTCTTTGTTTATTTAATTTTGCATCCGGTCAATAATTTCTACTGTCGGTTATAAAACTGGAATGTTAGATAACTTTTAATAATTTCCAAGGCCCTAGCTAAAAATTGAACCTGGGTCCTTCTTATTTGTAGGCTAACACTATACTATTTTTTTAGGGCTGATGAGCTCTGACATGGCGTTCTCAAGTTACAGGCGGGAGTACTGGAGTGGGGGTAATGACGTCAGCAGTCTTAATTACTGACCTGGCGCTGTCTACACACTGTCTTATTTGCATATTTTAGTAGGGGAGACCGGGGGAATCGCGCCATCCTGGGTTATTCCGCCACCCCATGTATAACTCAAGCCTTGAGTCGGATATTCCCGGAATAGGTGCTGGAACTTAGCAGACAACGCCATAATCACTATCTGTTGCGTTCACAGTTGAGTGAAAACTAAGTTAGTGTGTCGAACAATTTTAGTTTTTATTGAAAATTTCATCTAATTGTTTGCTTTCAAACTATTGAGGTATGTAAAAATTATGTTGATAATAGACTTGTAAGAGCATTATATATGTATAGTGTATTTATTTAGCCACATGTTAACGTCACTAGCTCTGCTTGTTCTATTTCCTATTCCGTGTGGGTTACCTATGTTTGTCATGTTGTCAAGTTGTGGTAATGACGCCACCCTAAGACGGGGTTATGCCGCCATCCTGGAAAGGTGGCGGCTTAAAGAAATAAATCATGTGCAAGAAAATTAACAACTTTAAAATGGATTAACAAATTTAAAATAAGGTAAGAGAAGAAACATTTTATTCTATAAACTGTAATTACGTATTTAGATCTAATAAATTTTTATAAATAAATTTATAGTAATCTTATTTATAATCTGTATTCAAAACAAACACACAAAACACAGATAGTAAGTGAGGATTCATAATAATATTATGTACATATAGCCTATTACAATGTAATGTTTGCCCATAACAGACAGGTGGAGAGTCAAATCATTTACTCTCAATCTGTCATTCCTGGGCTAAAATAAATAGTTCTGTTTCTTATCACATGGTCAGCCAATTAAATGGCTGAATCATTTAAGAACAGAAGAGGTAGAGGTGTAAAAGACACTAATCAGAGTTATCTCCTCTGAAAGTAATGATATTCATTATACAGCCAGACCCTGTGGTGAATGAAGTGAAGGTGTCATTTGCAGAGTGGAAAATATGTGCTTTTCAGAGGGCCCGGCATGCTGATAAGCGTACTTTTCCATTCAGTGAGGAAGGCAATGGTAAACCACCTCACTCCTCGTTTTACTTAGTAAAGCCTCTACAGGTTCAAACCAGCTTTTCAGCTGATGACCTAAACAACACACAATGTAATGTAATGAATTAGAAACTGGACCCCTGACGTCACCAGTCAGACTTCTCCCCATCACTGCTATCCCGCCTGCAACTAGAGAACGCCATGGCTCTGAACATATGCATTTATGTTTACATATGCAATAACAATTTATAACTAATGAACATACATACAATCAGCTGATTATATTATAAAGTATTGCACGTTAACGTGCTCTATAATCGATGAACTTAGTACGAGATGCAAGACACGAGTGAACTACTGCAGCTATTATACGCATGCGCGCGTAATGTTTGTCAGACTGAAACATTCGTACAATCTGACAACACTGGTAAACGTTCTGATTAATCTAAACACGTGGAACAGCAGAGCTCATCAACCATGTAAAGCATTACAACTACTATGCCACAAAGGTGAAATTATTTAAAAAATGTAAATACATTGTTGTTGTTGTTTAGGTCAACAGCCGAAAGGCTGGTTTGAACCTCTAGAGGTTTTACTAAGTAAAACGAGGAATGAGGTGGTTTACCATTGCCTTCCTCACGGAGTAAAAAAGTAAGCTTATCAGCATGCCAGGCCCTCTGAAAAGCACACATTTTCCACTCTGTAAATGACAACTTCACTTCATTCACCACAGGGTCTGGCTGTACAATGAAATTCATTACTTTCAGAGAAGATAACTCTGATTAGTGTCTTTTACACCTCTACCTCTTCTGCTCTTAAATGATTCAGTCATTTAATTGACTGACCATGTGATAAGAAACAGAACTATTTATTTTAGCCCTGCAACGAACAGATTGAGTGTAAATAATTCGACACTCCACCTGTCTGTTATGGGCAGGTAAATACATTATAGGAATAATATTACAATAAAATCACTCAATGTAAAATCACAATGTTTTTTAGACACTTTTACATAAAAACAATATAAGGAACATGGATTTGATTCCTTGAACCACAAAAACACTACTCCAAAGAAATTTTTTACCCGAACCCCTAACTATACAATCTGTTCCCTAAATTATATAAAAAATACATAAAACAACATAAAAACCCTTTAACCTATTTACATTCTGTTAGGCATTACTCCCAAACTGCGTGATATTTATTTTAGAAACCGACAGACTAATGTTCATGTAAAATTAAACGGCGAGCACTTGTTTCTTTTCACAACAACTGCACAAAACTTTCAAAATAATTACATAACATATAAAAAAATATACTTATAAAAGTAAATAATATTAGTTCGTTTATAACTGAAAACAAGAAAACAACACTGTGAACAAAAGAAACCGAAACTGCATTTTATCGTAAAAGTGGATAATATAAACTAACTATTTACACATAAATACTAGAAAAGTATAAAAACTCACTAAAAAAATAAATATAAAATCACTAACAACATGGACTAACTAAATAAACAATAAGACGAATGAAGATACAGCTGATGGGCAAAAACACTGGAATGCAAAAGGAACTTTCAAAACAATCTGTTACAAATTAAATGCGATCATACGATCTTGTGAAATACTACATTTATTGTAAAAATAAGGTTATAAATGATACTGCATTTAGTCAATTTACTTAAGGACAAACTGATACTGTTAGAAGGAAGCATACGACTGCGTTAGAGAATGTGTAAAGTTACAACAACACGCATTGGACTCCAATCTTTGGTTGCGTAATAATATTACAGCGAAACGCTTTAAAAACTGGATTACAGAAACAGTTTATTAGCATTGATATCGAAACTAATGATGGTATATTGAAATAAAAATCTATTACTCGACTATTTTGAAAAAAAATTTGAATAACAAAATTGAAACAAATAAACAATTCATCACAAAACACAGTTTATGGCCTCTGAATAATTCAGTAGCCAAATAAAATAATTTCACTGTCACCATTCATCATCAAACGAATAAAAATAAACAATATGATCCGAGACCTGTGAAGCAAGATAAATATAATGTTTATTGTACCTAAAAACCGCCATTTCAAAGTTTAAGTCTATTTCTGCAGATGGCACTGGACGCAAATCACGGTGTCTGGGTTAAAAAGAACAAGAGAAACATATCGCAAAGGGTGGAATACATCGCACCGGTAAAAGGGAAACAGAAGACTGAACAATATAGACAGTCATAAATGACGTGTTTATAACAAGAACGAATAAAATGCATTTATTCGAATAACTTTCTATGTTCGGAGTCCTGAATAGAATTACACTGTACTGAGAACATTCAAGCAGTATATTATTTTATTAAACATCCTATGTAGGATTTTTAAACAGCCGTATTATTTAAAATTGAAATATATATTTTCTAACCACCAGAATACGGTAACATAAAACACTTACCAATGTTTATAGCGCTTTCGTGTATCTTGTACACATCTTCAGTAAATTAACATTTATTACAAGTCAAAATTTAAAACTTATTCCTTATCTACCATGGTAGGAGCAGGAAGTTTTAAATTTTGACTTGTAGTAAATGTTAATTTACTGAAGATGTGTACAAGATAAACGAAAGCGCTATAAACATTGGTAAGTGTTTTATGTTACCGTATTCTGGTGGTTAGAAAATATATATTTCAAGCAGTACATATATAGCTGCTAGCAATTTTAATCGAATAAAATGATTTTCAATAAAAATTAACCAATTACGAAAACTAAAGATAGACTAATCAGTACGTACTAGTAGTGATGGGAAATAAAGCTATTTTTTGTGAACATGTTACTGAAAAAAATAGTTTGCTCGATAACAGGATTCTATAACCTGTTATTGAAATAACACTGTTATCGTCCAGTCTACAATACAATGTAATAAACGGTAATAGGAAACAACACAAGCGGAAAAAATGAACTAAATTATTCACTAAAAGGTCAATTTTTTGTACAAACGTTTATTGGTAGTCAAAACAAACCATCCGGCTGCGACATCATGACTCGCTGGACGGTTCATTTTGAGTATTGACTTGATTTAAACCTGCCAACCCCAATTTGGATGCATGGCTGCCAACTTCTAGACTCAGTGTACAACATTTAGTAACTATGGCACCTTGCTGTGTATCCGTGAAAGATTCAGCGCAACTTGCCACCTATGTGTTCGCGAAAAATAAGTTTGGTTAACTGTGGTTGTATTTGGTAACAAATGCAGTTTGTCGTAACTTTGTGTCAGTGAGAGATTCAGTGAGATTTGTCACCCTTGTGTTTGTATTAATAACAGTATTATCAAGTGGTTTAACTTAAAAGTGGTGTATTAGATGAAAAGGTTATTGATAACTTCATTTAGTTTTAACAGTCAAGACAAACTTCATTTGTACATCAGTTTATTAACCCGGTTCAAACGGTTGATCTTATTTAGAACATGCACAATTGATGGTGGGAGAGGCGACAATCGTGCTACAGCTAGATCAGTATAAGTCGGAAAACAGTAAATATTGTACTTTTCGAATAAAGAATTCTTTGATGCATCTAACAGTGTTTACAGAAATAAAATAAAAATTTGAACTGAAGTCCGTCCAGCTCATGTGTAAGTCAACATACATGCATGTTCTTTAGTTTGTGTTGAAGCTATGACGATTCTGTTAGATAATTTGCCTTAAACAGTTTATTTTACTGTTTAGAAAGGGTTTATCATCACCCAGTCAAAAATTAAACACTTTGCAAGGTTGCAAGGAAATAGTAATGGCTTCCGGCTTACCGCACGTACAGAATTGTTCAAAAACCATCGTAGAGAAAAGAATTTCCTACATTACAGTTGCTTACTGCTGTAACTGAGATGTTATAATGGCTCTGTGACGTCACCGTAAAGAATGTAAAATACCATCCCTTCACCTTACAAAATAAACTCATTTTAAACATTTTGTAACTTTGTCAAATATTCATGGAAATTTAAATGAAAAATATACATTTATTCAGTTAACTCTTATCTACAAAACATGTTTCATAAATTTTTTTGCTAAACTGAAATTTAAGCCCGTTAAAGTAAAAAAATAAAATTTCAGATTAAAATTTCGCGCCCCTAACGCAAAGAATCATGACGCGATTTTCATGTTATTATACTCAAAAGGCACGTACATATTTTACGGAATCAGCAGTATTTTTTCCAGAAATTTTTATCAGTAATGACGTTAGATAAAACAGTTGTTTAGAGGGCGCGTTTTGATTTTTGCACTACTTTTGTTTTGCGAGAAGCAGTCCGCTCCGTAAGGGTTAAACAGCTTTGAATCACAGTGTTATAAAGTAACAGCTAACAGGGTTTTTTTTTTGTTCAACGTCCGACTGTTTTGCAAATTGCTGCTGATGCAGACGGTGAAGGATGAAATGAATTTTTTGTAACGTATGAAAAAATGCCATGCCCGAGTGGGATTCGAACCCTAGACCGCGAAACAGGGTGTTTTTAGTAATCTGTAATCACTATAACTGGCTCAATACAGTAACCATGTTATTAATCCTGGCATGTTAAATGAGGCCCATCACTAGTACATACAACTAGAAAAATTAATACACCCTAACATCTGTACAACCCATTTTTTGATTCTGGACAACTTGGGACTAAAAATTAATGTACTGAATTAACCTATCCTAGGACAAGGGAAACCTTATTTAGATTGGGTAGATTTTCGACCATGTGCGTAAATGAAATAGTTGAGAAAATGTACATATAAATAATATTGTTCATAAATAACAGTTTTATTTTTTTATTAGAAAAATAAATTTATATTATCGCATACTTACATTTGAATCTGGGTAATATGGTTTTACAAAGATAATAATAACTAAAATTAATTACTGGATAGAGGATAAATCGTTTAAAATTTTCCTTATCAACACAATTTTTAACTATTTAAATTTTACACAAAAATTTACACTATCGTAATAACCTACTATTTTTCTTTTGGCCAAACTTTAGTTAACAGTAAGTAAATCAATGCTTAAGAGCAACAATCAGGACCTAGAATTGAGAATAACAAGATTTAAAACATTATACTTTTAAAGAAGGTAAAATGAGCACTTTGATAAAAATATTAATTGTAATAAATTCTAATGGAATCTACTAAAAGTAAGCTTCTGAAATCCAATATTATTATCAATATCGAGCTTACAATACACTGTACACAGAATTCCAGGAATAAAAATCATGTGTGAAACACTCACACGACTTTCTCTTGCCAATTTAAATAATAAAACGTAAGACCTATGTTTAATCGTGAGTAAACAATGTAAAATAAAAAATCTGGTGTGAAACACTCACACAACTTTCTCTTGCTAATGTAAATAATTAATAATAAACCTAATATTATTAATAAAATATTAGAAATAAACAAAAACTAACCTCAAAAACATAACCTTATTTTAATCATGAGTGAATGACGCAAAATGACAATCGAACTCAATTTGGCTTTAAAAAAAACGGAAAATCACACTTTCACGCTAAACTAGGCTCTGTAGAGAAAAATGCTCAAAACAAAAGTTGTAGATCTTTTAATTTTCTATAAATTTAATTATATACACTTTTGTCGTAAAATGCATACTAAGACCGAAATGTTAAAAAAATCGATTTTTCTCACGTTTTCGTGAGAAAAAAAAACAGAAAATCGCAAATTACCGCTAAACTAAGCGTTCTACAAAAAAATGTTTGAAATAAAAGTTGTAGAATTTTACATTCTCTAAAACTTTTATTATATAACGTTTTGCGCTAAAATGCATATTAAAGCCACAATCTTAAAAAGAAAATGTTTTTGCGTAAAAACAGCCTCACGCAGAATTTCAGCAAACATGGCGCCTACCCTACATTGTAGAGCATAAAAAATATAGTAAACCAGGCGATTTTAAAAAAAATCGTAGGACTAGTTTTTGAGAAAATCGCAAAAAAGTGAAAAATTATACGAATAAACTACTACTTCCGGTTGACCGATTTTGATGAAAATGTTCGTGTCGGGTCCGGTAGTGATATGTAACTTAAGTTTCAAGTTTCAAGTTCGTACGATGTTCCGTTCTTGAGATATTCTGTTTACACACACACACACACACACACACACACACACACAGACCAATCGCTAAAAACATGTTTTTTGGGTTCAGGGGGTCTGAAAACTTATAGATCCGGTGAAAACTCGATTTCGAAAAATCAACATGAAAACAATACTTTCCTTCCTATATATTCATATAGGCAAGAGAAAGTAAAAAAACAACCAAGTGAATGTGTCTACATGAAAATCAACCATGTTGGATTATTTTGATGAGAAATGTACAGAAAACCACGAATTGACACCAAACCAAGTAAAAAAAATTGTGAATTTTTTAATTTTCAATAACTTCAGTTATAAATACTTTTATTGCAAAATTCTTACTAAGGCCGCAATAACAAACATTTTTATCTATTTCAATGAGCCAAATAGAAATCACTAATTTGTGCTAAACTAAGCTGCTCTGTAAAAAAATAAGCTTGAAATAAAAGTTGTCGGATTTTTAATTTTTCAATATTTTATTATGAACATTTTTGACCTAATATGAATATTAAAGCTATCCTATTGATGTCAATTTTTACCAGGAGAGTAGTCTCCCATGAATTTTAGCTGACAAAGTTCTTTTTAAAGCATAAATATATAGAAAATACAGACATTAAAAAATTGTAGATTCCATTTTTGAGAAAATCACAAACATGTGAAAAATTGCATGAATAAACTACTGCATTTGGTTGAATAACTTTGAACTCCTTATGATATTCCGTTCTTGAGATATTTTGCTCACACGTACACATAACACAGACCAATAAAAAAAAAGTTTTTTTTAAGTTCAGGAGATTTAAAAATTTGTATTTCCAGTCAAAACTAATGAAAATTATATGGTATTTCCGCAGTGCAAGCGCAAGAAATATATAATGGTAAAATAAGTATTTCAACAATACTTTCAAATCTACATAAATTTCTATGTAGCCTACTTTGGAAAAATGAATGAGAATGAATTTTGTCAGTTAACATTACAGATTTTGTTAAAATCTCATTAAGAACTTCCTTTTTACAACCTATTTTAGATAACAGCTACCATATTTTTGATTAAGTTTCCTGGCTGTTACATATAGGCTAAATACATTAAAATATAAACAAAAAAGTATATATTCCCAAACGTTTGGTTATACTACTGAATTATCATTTTCTTTTATTTTATAATCAACTAAATTTTACTTTTTTAAAACAATTGACTGAAAATATTAAAAAGACAACAAAAACAGTACAAATTAGGCGTAATTAATTAATAATACAAACATTAATTCTAAAAGTCGTGCTTAAAAGAATTAAATTTTATGATTTTTAAACAGCAATGTAAAATTTTTACAACTATAAGTTTTTTTAGAATGAAGCTAAAATATTTAAATATTAAAATATAATTCAGAGTTACATATTAACTAATTTTATTTTACATTCTCGTAGCTGCAAACTATTATTGTTTTAACAGATCAATTGGTAAATAAATAATTTTGTTTACTGGTCACCTATTCAGTTTTATCAAGATTCAATTATAATTTTAATTGAAGTCTTACATAATATAATTGACATAAGAAATAAATTTAGATAGTTTGATTAACGGAGTAAACGTAAAAAAAATTCAGGAGTTTATTGATTTTAATCCACTTCTTTAATTTAATTTTCATTTTAATTAAACGTAATGTTTAGCAATGATAATAAATATTTTTAATATTTAATTGATAAATCAATCAAGTTAACTAAAAGTGTTGCTTGAAAAAAAAATATATAATCATTGAAATGGCTCCTGAAATTTTTATTTTTCACTTACGGTAAACTACTTTTACAAACAATATTAATATTAACATTACATGTTCATAAAACTATAAAATAAACAATTTATTAACCCTACAAGCATTGCATCATTACCTACAGCTTTACAACAATTTACAACAAAAATAATAAATAAAATGAATCTTTATAAAACACAGCTTAGATATTAATTTCAAAAATTAATTATTTGGTTTTCCTGTGGATGAATTAATCAGATAAATAATGGTAAAACTTGTGGCCTACACTATAATGGTAAAAACAATAAGAACAAATCTGAAAAAAAAATTAAATACACTATAATTATCCAAATTTACACAGGGAAAATATGTTACTTTAGGCGTTTTAAAGGCAACAAAGTAAACTGAATTCCTAAACAACTGAAAATCTAAAATTTCAACTAGAAACTGTAAATTGAAGACAAAATAAAACTATATAAAAATTTATCAACAAACTTGAATAAAAAATTAAAACTTAATTTACAATGTTTTAACTTTACAATAGCACTACACATAAAATAAATTACGTTTTGATTTAACTTGTTTTTTTTTCTAGATCAACACAGTTTACTTCATAAAATAACCTTCATCAGTTAATGATTAAATTTAAATTAAACCAACATGAAACATTGTAGAGCAGTTAAATGATAAACAATATTAACTGGAGAAATGTTTAGATCAAAATATATTTTAATCATTAGCATATGCTAGAGATAACAATTTTTAATACAAAAACAATTAGATATAATGCACTACTCCCTTATTTTTCAACAGATTTTCAAGACAATTCCCTCCCAACCATACATGCTTTAACTATTCGGTTTAATATTTATTCTACCTGCTAAATACAGCTGTAACAATAAGCTATTAAAAAATTATTTGATTTTAAATAAAATAATACACGTTACAAAACAAAATTAAATTAACAAAAAGTAAACAATGGATCTCCCATAATACCTCTCTTGCACAAGATATTGAAAATCCAGTAACAATAGGATAACCGTACTATTAACGTAACATCATCCATAAAAGAAGAAACCTAAGGTTTTAATTATGTTTAAAGACACAGATCAATGTATTTTACAAGTAAATACAGAAACTAACTAATAAAATTAGCCGCTAAAAAATCGTTAACATAACCTCAATGGCCCGCGAATAGTTACCGAGAAAATTATTTAATTTTACCAACAAAAGAATTAACTTTAAACAACCTAAACGTATGAAAGAATGACATTTATTAAATTAAACAGTTCATTCCGTCACTAAATATGCCAATTCATTATCCTCGTTGCCTACTCGGTACAGCCCGTAATGCTGCATACGACAAGGTGGTACAGCAAAACCGCATTAATTAAACAATAAATAAAATAAATATTTTTGCAACAAAACAATGTATTAGATTCAAATGTTAATACCTAATAATCCGTTTTAAATAATTTTCAACGAATTTCAACCAACAATAAAATTAATTTAATTTCGTAATAAGGACCGAAACATATCAATCTCTAACTACAGCCGCCATATTGATACGGCCATACACTATTAGCAGAAACAACAAGCTTACCATTTTGTAATCACTAATTCTCCAGTAAATATCAATCATTTCATAGAAAAAATGTTTCTAAACTCATCAGCAAGTTGCACCCGTTCTTTACAGCAATAATAAACTACTATACGAACGAAATAACGCGGACATTTGAAAACGTTTTCCAATCATTAGTTACTCAAGGACGCTAACTAAAGGAACAGTAAATGGCGTCACCTTTTTCACCATCATCCTTTCTACTGGCAGCTTCTTCTCCGAATAGTTGAGGCAACTTCCACCAGAGTATCGTGCGTAGCCAACTGAACCAATTGCTTAGGTACTAATCAAAATAAATTAATACGTTTGGGTTTCATGTTTTATATTAAATACAATTAAATTTAATTTATAAATATTTTTAAATACCGTTATAAACCGACATAATGAATCCTAGGTTTCGCAGAATGTTGTACGCAAACAATCTCTTTCTCATTTCCTACGTAACGTAATTAGTAGAATTATAATAATGTTGTTAGTACTGTGTTATAGTTCCATAGTTGATCGGCAGGGGGAATTTCTAACGTAAAGTGGAGAAATATTTCCATATCCGTTCTTTGTTGCTGCTCTTGTATTACTGCGAAGTTGTTCTTTTGTTGTCAAAATATTCAACGTTTAGAAGTATTATATTGGAAATACTGAAATTCTTTTTAATAACAAACGGAAATTTATAACCCGAATTTCTGCATTTCCCTCCTATTTAATTAAATCCTAATTTCGATAACTGCTTCTGAATACATTAGTACATGTAATGATGGCCCGCGTATCTCAACACGTTTCTAATCTAAATGAATCGGTTTTGAAATGTTTAGAACAGAACAAAATTGTCACAGTATTAGATTTTTTAGAGGAAGACCCAGACAAAATGTGTAATCTGTCTGGACTTTCGTTTAAGGTTTGAAAATTATTTTTTAATTTTTTTTTAATTCCGTAAATAAGATTATCGGCTTATTAAGAGACGTAAATAATAATTAAAAAATAGTTAAAGCTGTTTTCCCGCATTAAAAAAAAACCTGTTACATTTTGCGGAATTTTACTAACGGGATATTTATGCAAAATAATTACGGACCTACTGTACTATTATTACTGCTTAATTAAAACATCACATTTTTATAAAAAAATTTAACGGCATAAAACAGCTAATTAAAATCCTTAAATTAACATAGGATTTCATTAGCAGAATGTGCAAACATTCCAATAAAAGTACGTTTCTAAAATTTTAAAGTTTGTAAGTGATAAGAAAACCAGCTCTTATTACTAGTTATAAAACTTAATTTTTAAAGATACAGGTGTAGGTAGTAAAAATAATGGGCTGAGTTAGCAAAACTATAATTTAACTTAGTCTAATTAGGTGTAATATTTATTTTCATATCAATCAAGAGGGACTTCAATTGGCATTTATGTAATGCTGTGCGAAGAAATTAAAATTTTTTAGTTTTTATGTGGGGGTATACATAACAGATTGCAACAAATAATGCAAAAGTAAAGTTGACAAGAACTTTGGATCAATAAAAGTTTATATTTCATAACATTTTTAGACTTGTATAAAACTTTATTTATTACTCTGTTCACTTATATTATAAAAATACATCTTATTCTACTTGTATAAAATTTAAGTTGGAAAATTATGTTCTCAGGATGTTGTTGATATAAGAAGAAATATTCTTTCAAAATATGCTGTCAAGCCAACCAATGGTTTAGAAGTTTATAATAATATGCTTTTGAAAGCAGCAAAAATATCTACAGGGATTGAATGGTAAGTCAAAAGCAATTAATAAGATTTCTATGGACATGGGGGCAACATTTGAACTTCAACTAACATTTATACAATTTTTTTATTACTTGGGTGGTACTAAAAGCTGCAGTGGCAAATTAATGAAAATTGTAATTAATGTTTCTATTGAGAAACATATTTACAAAATAATTTTATTTTAGTATAAAATATATATAATTCCTTCCTGATGTAAACAACCATTCACTTTTATACTATTTTTTTGGCTTTATTGGTGTAGCTTAGTAATACAAAGAACTATTTACTAATAATGGGATGCGAGAATAATTTTTTTTTAAATTTAAGAATTTATTCATAATTATTTTTCTATTCTGTTGAAAATATCATTTTTTACAAATCAGTTTGTGTACAAGAATTTTTTTAATCCCTAATATGATAGGATTTTTTTAATCCAATAAGATGAGGATGTTGTGTGCGACATGTAAATGAGGTGCATTCTTGTACAGACTCAGGCCGACCATTCCTGAGAGAGGATGGTTAATTGAATCTGAACCAATCAAAGTATGCCGGTAATCATTTTCTAGTATTCAAAACCATATAAAAGTAACCACCTTTACTTGGATTTAAGCCACTGAATCTTCGTACCTGAAAATCAGCTGGTAAACATGTACAAGAAATAATGTAAAATTTGTTTAAAAATTTCTATCATTATCTGTTCATAATTAACTTATTTTTCTATTCTGTTAAAAATATTTTTTACAAAACAGTTTGCGTACAAGAAATTTTTTAATCTCAATGTGTGTACATTACAATCTGCTCAATTTTTGAAAACAATTAGCAACCCTATAACCCAATAAGATGAGGATGATGTGTGCGGCATGTAAATGAGGTGTAGTCTTGTACAGACTCAGGGTGACCGTTCCTGTAAGAGGATGGTTAATTGAACCCTAACCTAGAGCTAATTTGTCTTATTTTTTCATTTAATTACCATAAATCAAATTTACATCTTTAATTTTTGTTAAAAAATATTAAATATTGTTTAAAATTATCATTCAAAGAATAACAGTAATAGAAATGAACCTGGAACATTGGAGAAAATTATTTTTTTTGCACGTAGCCCAAAATCTTACATGATGCGTTAATTTTGTCCAGGCTTTAATAAAGATTTCAAGCAGCATTTTGTTCCATTTGGTGTTACTTTAATTTATATTTTTTTATAAAATTTGTGAATAATTGAAATTTCATTTGTTTAATATTTTTAAAAAATATTTTCAGAATATTTAAAGAAATCAAGAAGAGGCAATCCAGATCATAATTACAAAACATTCTTTCAAAAAATAAAATATTGAATATAAGATACTGTTTGTAAAATTTGAAAAGCACAAGTTATAAATGATTGATTTATATAATTTCAGAAATTTTATAATTTTTTTAAAAATATTAAAAAACTAAACGTCTTTTGTATTATATTTTTTAGCTTGGATTTAATATTAGAAGGAGGTATATTGACTGGTAATATATGCGAATTGTGCGGATTGTCTGGGGAAGGTAAAACACAAACTTGTTTTACAATTGCGTGTCATATTACAACAAATTTAAAACAAACTGTTTATTTTGTTGATACAAAAGGTGATTTCTCAGCACCTCGTTTACAATCAATATTAAAAGCTCAACATTATGATGCAGAGGTATGTATTTTTTTTTTTTTTGTAATCCTAATTTGTGTACGTTGCAATCTGTTCAATTCAGAACAATAAGCAACCCCATGACCTAATGAGATGAGGATGATGTGTATGACATGTAAATGAGGTGTAGTCTTGTACAGACTCAGGTCGACCATTCCTGAGAGATTATGGTTAATTGAACCCCAACCATCAAAGTACACCGGTAACCACTGTCTAGCATTCAAATCCGTATAAAAGTAACTACCTTTACTAGGATTTGAACCAGGAACCTCCGTCTCCAAAAATCAGCTGTTAAACAGCTGATTTTGGTGACAACTTTACCTCTAGACCAACCCGGTGGGTTAGGTATGTATTTAATTCAGTTAAATAATAAAAGTAGTATTGTAGGTATTAAAATGGTAATGGACAAGTTGCTACAGAATTTTAATTTGTCGCTTAATTATTTAAAGGTAGATTTTAGAAGATAATTTTTGTATCAGGAAAAGATTCAGTAACATAGTTTCTTTCTGCCAATTGGTTATAAGATATTTTTAGAAAAAGCAAATAAAGATAAAATGTAAAATCATATTTAATAAAAATCCGTTTCATGAGATCATGTGCGTCATGGCTGGTCTCAATTTTTTCTAAAGAAAATACCACCTTGTGTAGAAAAAAAGCAATCAAGGCCCACTAACTTTTTGTGTTGGTTATGCATCCGAAAACCATTTGGATGTGACGGACGGACAACAGAAAATGGTAAATGACAATTTTAAAAACTGGGGTTTACTTGGATAAAAATAAAAAAAGAATGAACCACTAAAAGGAAAGTTTTCAGTTGGAATTTCCAAGTTAAATAAAGAGGTAGCTAAAGTAATTTGGCTTACTATACTCATAAGTTTTAATATCAAATTCAAGTTGATTAATTAGTTTTTTCTATTAAAAATATCATTAAAAAAAATAATAAATAAATAATATACACATGTGTATGTTATTATACAATGTTTATACCATATTGAACTACAAATTTGAAATCTTAAGTTATTTTACGGTTAAAAAATACCGTCATTAGCCCCTGTCTGGGATTTTTATTAGTGTCAGCGACAACAATAATAGAATTTTAGGTCCAAGTGGGGAATCAAACCAAGGACCTTCTGTTTAATACTTTAACATGATAATGATTATACCATGGAGGCACCTAGCAGTTCATTGTTTTAAAACTTATTAATAACCTTTGATTGATGTACTTAATTTATTCTTAACAACCAATTTCACAGTTAATTTAAAAACATTATCACGTAATATTTGATAGTGTAAAATAAGACTGTATTATAATCTTAATTTGTGATATTTTGCATCAGGGTTATTTATGAAATAAACAATTCCTGTCATTAAATGACCCTTTAAAACAAACACCATTACCATATCGCCACCAGAATAGTAGAACCATCAAAACTTTAATTCAGTTATTTTGTTATTCATGTAACAATTTGGTAGAACTCTTAATTTAAGGACAAACTGAATCTCTAAAATACATTAGACCTCATATTTGTGTTTTAAATATAAGTAAAATAGATCAAATAACTGGATTTCTCTCTGTAGTGTAATTAGTAAATACTAAAGTTGTTAAGTTGTCAAATTATTACTTTTTCTTGCTCTATACGTGTATAGGGAAGGAAAATATTGTTTTTTCGAAATTGAGTTTTCATCGATGATAGGTACTTGTTTTCAGGCTCCTCAACCCAAAAAACATGTTTTAGTGATTGGTCTGTGTGTGTATGTGAACAGAATATCTCAAGAACGGACCTACGTATGAAAAGTTGAAACTTGAAACTTAAGTAAGGTACCAACACGAGCTACAGGACCCGACTTGAACATTTTCATCTAAAACAGCTCCTACAAATTTTTTTTAAAATCGCCTATTTACTATATTTTTTATGCTCTACAAGTTAGAATAAATGCCATGTGTACCGAAATTCTTGGGGAGGCTTGTTCTCTTGTAGAAAAAAAATATTTTTTTAAGATTGAGGCCTTAATATGCATTTTAGAGCAAAAGTGTTTAAAATTGAAGTTGTAGAACATTTTAAAATGTTTTACTCCTATTTCAAACATTTTTTTTGTACAATTCTTAGTTTAGTGGCAATTAGTGATTTTCTGTTTTTTTTTCATCAAAATTGGTAAAAAATTGGGATTTTTTAATATTGCAATTTTTTTTTTTTTTTTAAGCTTTTATTTGTTATTGGGAACTGTACATTGTTGACAACTACCCAATTTGACCGCTGCTTTTGGCTGTATTTTTTTTTTTTTTTGATGTGAATTAGACGTGAGTTTGAACAGGGACCCCCAGTAGAGTTTGTTCATGGATGGCTGTCAACTGGTCACCATACAAAGTCGCTTGCCCAACCGGTGTTACAAAACAAATAATGACTGACTGGGCTGGCCCGAAGGCCTATATTGCAACTTAAGTATGCATTTTACGACAGAAGTATATCTAATGAAAGTTATAGAAAATTAAAAAACGTACAGTTTTTATTTTAAGCATTTTTCTCTGCAAAGCCTAGTTTAGAGACAATTACTGATTTTCCGTGTTTTTAATTTCTACGTAGGTTGATTTTCATTTTGTCATTCACGCATGATTAAAATTAGGAGATGTTTTTCATTTAATATCATTTACTAATGATTAAACATAGGTTATAAATATGGTTTTTATTTAGATTGGCAAGAGGAAGTAGTGTGTGTTTCACCAGATTTTTTTTTGTTAAAATAAGTATGCGAGAACACAATAGAGTAAACTGTAGTTTACTAGAATGATTGATGATTGGTTCATAACATGTTGACATCTTCAACAGTGTGTTCACATTATTTCTTCTGTTTTAGTTAAACATCAGGAAATGGTAAACTACTAAATAAATAATAAATGTTTGTCTTCATTATTGTTGTTACAAATTTGCTAACATATAATTTCTGGTTTTCACAAGATAGTTTGCAATGGAATCTACTTGAAATTTTTAGTGAGATTTCATGAACATCCAAATGACTGCATGATATTATAGTCGCTGATAAAATCCTGTGCTAGTCTAGTTCCATTCAAGTGATTGATCGCAATTCAAAAACTCCAAGCTAGATTGGAGATGTGCATAAAAGTTTATACATTCCATAAATTTTTCTTGCAATTTTCAGTGTTAACCCACCGCATTGGTATAGAGGTTTAGTCGTTGCAGCGAGTCAGATGTTTAACAGCTGATTTTTGGAGACAAAGGTTCCTGGATCAAATCCTAGTAAAAAAATTTAATATGGATTTGAATACTAGACAGTGGTTACCGTTGTTCTTTGATGGTTGGGGTTCAATTAACCATACTCTCTCAGGAATGATTAACCTGAGTCTGTACAAGATTACAGCTCATTAACATGTCATACATATGATCCTCATCTCATTGGGTCATAGGGTTCCTTATTTTTCTTAAATGAAACATATTGCAATGTACATACATTAGGAATTTAAAAAAATCAATATTAGGAATTAAAATATGTATGTTTTTTCTTTTTAAACTGTATAAAAATTAATAAACATCACTCTTGATTTTATTTAATGATGTGCAAATTTATGTTAACAGGAAATTCAGTCAGCAATGGAGAAACTCAACGTAATTAAAATAAATGATATTTATCAGTTTATCAATTTTCTACATGAAATGGAGAAGATATTAGTTGATAATCCATGTCGTATGGTTTTAATAGATTCATTACCGGTTTTATTTACGCTATTTATTGGTACTAATAACAATGATGGTAAATATTTTAATGTTATAGTATTGTATATAAAAAAAACATTAAAAGTTTTATTTTAAAATATTAGCTACCATATTTATTTATTTAAATTGGCAGCTGATATGGGGTACTGATACTTTTTGTACCTAGAACCGGTGTAAAAATATCAACTGAACATAGAAAAGTTATTATTCTTCCTGTTCTTGATTCAATCAGAATTAGTGATATGGTGAGTCGTAAAAGACCAGTATTTTGGATCTGGTACAAGTAAATAATATGAACACTAATACTGCCACAACAGTTCCTACTGCATCTTTAACTTCTGTGCTTCACGAAGCCACTTCAGTGGTTCCAGAAATTAGTAGTGCGGTACGCAATAAAACTTGTTGCAGTGAGGTCAATATACATTAGAAACAGGTCATTATTTTATTTATTTTGTGGAAAATTCTTCAACGCAATGAATAGGGTTTACAAAAATAGAATTTATTCAAAGGGAAATATTGTATTATTGTTTTAGTGTGATGGGTAGGCTAGAATGTTGAAAATTTTTTATGTAAACAGATATCGCATGCAGGCCAACTGTAAGTCAACACACAAACATGTTTCTTTATTAATTAGTTGTATAGTCACTTGAGTCACGAGTTTGCCCTTGTTTGCAACGAGGGGTAAAGGGGGAAAAGCATCAGTGCGCATGTGTGACTACTTTAATTTCCATACTATAAACATAACAACATGTACTATACCCAGAGCATATACAGTATATCGTGGAACCTTTTGTAGGTTAACTGTACGAATATAACTGTTTCTTACTATAAACACAAGTGTCAGTTTTTCGAAAACGTGGTCAAACTATACACAGTGCTGAATGCAATATAATAAAATGTTGTAAAGTTGAAGCTAAACAAAAATGCCTTTCTCTGCCTCTAAACAAAAGCCATGAGCGAGTGGCTAACTACTGTGATGTTTCTCTTTCCACAATTCAAAAAATAAAGAAGGAAATTAAGGATGTGAAGAAGCTATTCTTTAACAGTTTTGTTGACATCTGGTAAAAAAAGAAAATGGTTAGGTAGATATTAGAGAGACTGATAATGAAAACGCCGATGACAGCAATAGTAAAGAATGCGATTCATTCGTAATTACAGTAAATCAAACATTTCTAGTCATGTAATTAAGCTATAGGCAATATTACAAGTCATATTTATTTCTTATAAGGTTTATGAAGAAAACACTTTCTTCGAATAAACCACAGCTTACAAAATGTATCTAGAAACTGCATGGTAGTGAAATGTACGAGTAGTGTCTCACTGTTGAGATTGGCAGCACTGGAAATATTTCACTTCCCTTCCTCACAGCCCATACAAATGCAAAAGGCAATCTCATGACTTCAGTATCTATATCTGGCCATTTTTTTAGCCCATACTTTATTTCTACTGCTGCTATATCTATACTAAAAATCAACAAACATTGCTCTCTGAAAAATATAATATTGTTTTTTCACCCAAATATTATGTGTACGTTTAAATACAGATTGTATGTGTATGTTTTATACAAATTTGAATCTGCTAGATAGTGGTTACCGATGTACTTTGATGGTTGGTGTTCAATTAACTATACTCTCTCAGGAATCGTCGGCGTAAGTCTGTACAAGACTACATCTCATTCACGTATCATACACATCTTCCTCATCTCATTAGGTAATGGGGTTGCTTTTATTTGTCATCAGTCTCTCGACTGGTTTGATGCACTTCTCCAAGCTGTTCTATCTTGCGCAAGTCATTTCATATCTACATACCTGTAACTCCCTACATCATTTGTGATTTGCTTTATAAACTCTAACCTTTGCCTCCCCCTACAATTCATTCCCTCAATATTACCCTCCATTATTGATAGACCAATATTTGGATGTCTTAAGATATGCCCCGTTAGCCTATCCCTTCTTCTGGCAAGATGCTTCCATATACTTCTTTTTTCATCCACTCACCAAAGAACCTCTAAATTACTTATCTTGTCCACCCACCTAATCTTTATTATTTTCCTACACCTGATTTCAAAAGCTTCTATCCTCTTCCTTTCTACAGCCCCTATCACGCATGTTTCACTCCCATATAATGTTATTGTTCTTCGTTTGGGGTTGCTTATTGTTCTTAAATTGAACAGTTTTTAATGTATACTAATTAGGGATTAAAAATAGAATGTGTTTGTCGTAATCTGTTCAATTTAAAACAATAAGCTACCCCATGACCCAATGAGATGAGGATGATGCATATGGTGTGTAAATGAGGTGTAGTACAGACTCAGGTCAACCATTCCTGAGAGAGTATGGTAAATTAAACCCCAACCATCAAAGTACACCGGTAACCACGGTCTGGCTTTCAAATTCTCCCAAAAACAACTGCCTTTACTAGGATTTACTTTTATATGAATGCCAAAGTTTTTGTTAAATTTTAATATACACATTTTATTCTTTTTCAGGTTTTGGATTACTGAATCATGTAGCTTCTACAATGAAATATATATCAAAAAAATTTCAAATAGTATTTTTAGTTGTAAATATAGCCATGATGTTATTTGATGCAGATGATATTGAAGCTCAACAAAGAAATACTGGTGGTAATGAAATTAACTTGATGAGAGATTTACGACCAGGGTTAGGCAAAGCTTGGCATCATGTACCAAGTTATAGATTACTTATACAAAAAGATTCTTCATTATCTAATTCCCAACGAATAATTACTGTCGTTAAAAGTATTGATTTACCATCAGGAAAAAAGTGTGTTGTAGATGTAAATAATTCTGGTGTAGTGTCTGTTTTGGTGTAATTTTTTAATAAATTAATTTCATCTTTGTAAATAATATGAAAATATAGTTTAATTTAATTTAAAACAAAAATTGACTGTTAATAAAATATAGATAAAAATTACATTTTCATTTTACAAGGTGTGTTGGAAAGTAAGTACAGTAGATCTTTGTTATAACAGACAATGGGGAGACCATAGTCCGTTGTCAAAAAAGTCTGTTATATCGAAATAAAACCAGGCAAAGGAACAATTTTCATTGTAGCTGTTAATTTTTATTGTAATAGAACTGGTAGCCGGTGTAAATGTTTTGTAACCAATATAAAATAATCAATAAAGTAAATACATTAAAATTTTACTTACCATGGTTATAAGTCAGCAGCAGTAACGGACAAATTAATCTTAATGACTGTAATGATAAGTCAAAATAATCAAACGTGTGTAGATTAAGAAAAGATAATACATCTTATTTTTTATATCCATATTAGAGTTCTTATTTTACACTGACACCTTAACCCTGTTCAAACTGTTGATCTAATTTTAGGCCATGCACAATTGATGGTGGAGGAGGGGAAGGAACATGCTCCAGCTAGTTATGTATAAGTCGGAAACTGATAAATATTGTTCTTTTCTTTAATGCATCTATTAGTGTTTACAGAAATGAAATATCATAAAAGGGGAAATTTTTATTTCCTCTGTAGTGTGTAGGTATCACTGATGGTTTGGAAATTGTTTGTTTTGAATGGAAATTCATTCAGCTCGTGTGTAAGTCAACGTACATGCATGTTCTTTAGTTTGTGTTAAAACTATGACGTTTCTATAACGGAATTTTCTCTTGAAAAGGTAAGACGAGTCCATTTTACTGTTCAGGAGGGGGTTTACCATCACAAAGGCAAAAAATTTGTCACTTTGAAGAGTTGCAGAGGAGGTGTAACAGCTTCCTTCTAACCACACCTACAGAATTTTTCAAAACATGTGGTTGTAGGGGAAAAATTTCCTTCATTGCTTTGCTTATAGCTGTAACCTAAATATAATAGTGGCTCTGTGACATCACCGTAAAGAATGTAAAATACCATATCTTCATGCTTCCCTGTGATGTGAAAATGGACTCATGTTGAACATTTTGTAACTTCGTCAAATATTTACGGAAATATAAATAAAAAATAACATTTATTCCAGTAAACTCTTTTCTACAAAACATATTTTATAAATTTTTTTGCTAAACTGAAATTTAAGCTCGCTATAGTAAAAAATCTAAAGTAAACACAAAAATTTTCGCTCGCCTAAACACAAAGAATTACAAAGCGATTTTCTTGTAATTATACTCAAAAGGCGCGTACGTATTACATGAATCAACTGTAATTTTTACTTTCTCTTGCCTCTACGAATATATAAGAAGGAAAGTATTGTTTTCATGTCGATTTTTCGAAATAAGAGTTTTCACCGGATCTACACGTTTTCAGACCCCCTGAATCCAAAAAACATGTTTCTAGCGATTGATCTGTATGTGTGTGTGTATACACATTTCACGTTCACGTTCTTGAGATATTTAAGTAGTAGATACTACTACTGGACCCAACACGAACATTTTCATCAAAATCGGTCAACCATAAATAGCAGTTTATTTGTAATTTTTCACTTTTTTGCGATTTTCTCAAAAACTGCTCCTACGATTTTTTTTTAAATCTCCTCATTTACTAAATTTTTTATGCTCTACAAGATAGGGTAGGCACCATGTCTGCTGAAATTCTTGGGGAGGCTCGTTTCTTCGTAAAAAATTGTTTTTTTTAGATTTTGGCTTTAACATGCATTTTAGCGCAAAATGTATATGATAAAAGTTATAGAGAATTTAAAATCCTACAACTTTTATTTCAAAAATATTTTTGTGTAATGCTTAGTTTAGCGGTAATTAGCGATTTTCTGTTTTTTTTCCTCACGAAAACGTGTAAAAAAAATTGATTGTTTTAAAGATTTCAGCCTTAGTATGCATTTTACAACAAAAGTGTATATAATCAAATTTATAGGAAATTAAAAGATCAACAACGTTTAATGTAAGCATTTTTCTCTCCTGAGCGTCAAAAATTGATTTTCCGTATTATTAAGCCAAACTAAGGTTGGTTTTAATTTTGCATCATTCACTCATGATTAAAATTTGGTTATGTTTTTCTGTTTATTTCTAATGTTAGGTTATATTGTTCTTTATTTGCATTGGCAAGAGAAAGTCGTGTGAGTGTTTCACACCAGTTTTTATAATTGTCTCCAGAAGATTCTCAAGGGAGTACAGGACATGTCAAGAAGCTATAACACCTAAAATACTACATATTACAATCACCCGAGGTTTACGCAGCTGTTTTTTTCTACAGTGAACAAAATTTTATCGCCACATGTTGCTCTTGGGCATTTGCCATTTCTTTTTTTTACTAAAAAATTCACTGCAGACTAACAAGTGGGCTCACAGTGACGAGGCTTCACATACTGACTCAGGAAGAGTTTCTCTACAAGAGCCCACCAATTAGAACTTGTTCCCCCACCATCACTCCCCTCCACAGCCAGAGTGTCGTTACTTTTGGGCCCCCCCTCATACAATAAAGTTAAATATACTTCCAATAGCATAGAAATATGTCAGGAAATCAGGAAAAATTATATAATAAAATATATTAGGTATTATGGACAAAAAAGTAATAACCAAAACTTTTTAAAAAAAGATTTATTTCAAAAAATTATTTGGCATTTTAATAAAAAAGAAATAGATTTGTACTTCATCATTAGAGGAAATTCCTAATATAACATTAAAAATAAACTTACAAATTACAAACAAAATAATATTTTATAAACGCAAAATTACTTACATTACCCTACTAACTAAAAAAATTTTTAAAATAAAGCAACATTATGAATTTACAAAAATGTATATTGTAATCAAAAAAATTTAAGTACACAAAAATTTATGAAAAATATTCACCAAAATATAGAAACAAATACTTTTACAAAATATGATTCTATAATTTCCTATTTATTATAAAAAAAAGATATATATATCAATAAAATTAAATTTAGTTACACATATCATAAATATTTGATCCATGAAAAATACTGGATTGAGTAATAAGATAGTTACCAAAAAATTTAAACTAAAATCTAAAAAAAAGATCTGATTTCAATACACGGACTCTTACTGTAACTTTAAAGTCAGACTTATGAGTCAGTATTACAGAGCTTGGTTAGAATGTTGAAGTTAATTAAAAAATCCTGCTGCATATAAGATTAGATCTATCATTCGTTTTTTATCGCAAACAACACTAAACCAGCTGACATTTACTGACAAATTCGCAAGGTGTATGGAGAAAATGCAATACGTGATTCACAAGTCACCAGAAAAGACTAAAGCCAAGCAAATCTTAAGACATCAAAAAATCATGTGTACAGTCTTTTAGGATCAACATGACATTCTACCAGTGGATTTTTTTACTGTGGAATGAAACAAACAATCAATGCAAATGTTTACTGTGAGATGCTTACAAAATTACATCACGCAATACAGAATAAGTGCCAAGGAAAGCTCACAAACACTATTGTTTTGTTTCATTCATGACAATGCAAGACCTCTTGCTGTGAAAATAACACAACTCTTACAGGACATTGGCTGGAGTCAATTTGGCTACCCACTATACAGCCCTGACCTCACTCCTAGTGACTTTCATGTCTTTTTCCATCTGAAAACATTCCTTGATAGACAAAAATTCAACAAAAAGAACAAACTTAAAGAGGAAAAAAATCACAAACTTTCACCTAGAAGTAGACGCAAGTTCAGTTAACTCTTTCAATATTAAATCTGATATAGATTTTTCAAACAACGACTCTAGTTTTAGAAAATACCACGAATTATACCAATTATTAATTTTAGTTATGACTGCACCACACAAAATTGAAATAGAATTTTTAAATTGGATTCAAGTATCCTAAACTTTACGATTAACTAAACTTAAAAAATTATCGTTCATAGAAACTCCTAGTAATGAAAAGATAATGAAATTCTTTTATTCTAAAAACAATTATAAATATAAATAGTAGCCTTCTCTTTACAAAAATAATAAACAGACATTACCAATACAAATGATAATAGTAAATACAATAATTGTTTTTGTATTAAATTAAACATTAATTATTTAACAGACTTAATGATTACATAATTATCTTCTGATAACAATTACAGTACTAAATATCTAATTAGCTTATTAACTTCTAATATAATATAGAATCTATGTAGACAAACTGCTTTATACCATTAAATTTATTAAATCATTAAAATTTTCCGAGTATATAATTTATGATGAATACCTACTGTTGTTTTATCTATTCATACAAAATTTTCAAATATTATTTCAGTAATAATTTTATTATGCAGAATTAAAAACAAAAAATTTATGTTTCAATGATGCATAAAATGGTTACTTTTAATACAGTCAAATGTCGATTCTATAAAACATTTTACTGCATCATGATATTTTATAACAGCCTGTAAATTTACCTCCATTTAACTAATCAATATTTCAATATAATGAAATAGTGGCATACTGTGCAAATTTTAAAATACAGTAATTTTTACTATAAAAAAAAATTAGACTTGGAATTCTTGTTTTTCAATATAATTTATGAATACCTCTAACAATTTATTTTCTGGGATCTTGATTTTGTTATATTAAGGTTTGATTGTATGAAAAATCCAAACAGCTCTTTTAAATTTATGAGAAATAATAGTTATTAAAATACAACATTTATGATCTCATGCAATTCAAAATTAACGTACACAAAAAAATTCATTTTATAATTTTTTAAAAAAATTTGAGTCAAAATATTGTACTTTACAAAAATTATCTGATGTGATTATGAAAGAACTTGTTGTCTATAGATATATTATATGATAAGATAAGAATAAACTAACCTGAAAAGTTTTTGATCACAAAATTAACAAATTCCAAGTGGTTAACAGAAGTCAAAGAATAATGTAATCAATTATTTGAACTGCCACTGCATGCAAAAAAATGTGAAAATATATTGAGCAAATTTATAAATACCTATAATAAATAGTGGGAAAGAAGTCTTCAATATTCGTATACATTTCCGAGACGTCAGCCTGACCCTTTGTTCGCTTAATCTTTTGTGTAGTTACATTCTTCTCTCTATACTATAATTCAAACAGTAATTCAAACATGATCTGTTACCACCAACATCAACCGTTAGTTTTTTAGTTAAGTATAAAACACTTATTGGAATGGCGTATGAATTGTCAATTACTTAAGTAGAAATCAATTTGATTCTAGATGGAGAAGGAGGTGGAAAGAGCACTGCAATTATGAAATTAAGATATAGTAAAATTTGGTTTGGGATTCAGTAAGGAAAAATTAAAGTGCTTGTGCAGAAGAGATGTGAAGAGGGAGAACAAGGGCATGGAATAAGGGTAAATGTAGGTAGGATGCTAAAGTAAAAGGGTGAAGAAAGCAAAAGATTTTTTAAATGTTAGAAGCTTGGTCTGATAAAAAACTTAGGGATCAAGAAGTTCCTATATATTGTTTATGTATTATGAACCTCATGTGCCAATACTGACTTACTCAGTAGAAAGATGGACAGATGGAAGGAAAGCAGAGAGTAGAATGCAGGCAGCAGAAATAAAGTTCAAGACGAGAATCTAGGAAATACAAGAATAGATAAAAGAAGAAATATTATTTAGTTATGAAACGATTGGGGATAGACAGCCTGATAAGGAGATTTGGACAGTTTTTGTCTGTTCTAAGCTATAATGGTTTGGTCATGTCAGTAGGATGGAGGAGGGTAGAATACCTAAAAGAACCCTGTACTTGGTGATGAAGGGAAAAAGATTAAAGAGTAGATCAGGAGTGAAATGGATGGTTTCAGTTACAGAAGAATTATGAAAAAACTGTGATGCCAAGAGAATAATGGAGGAGAGACGATTCAGCGATAGAAAGAAATGGAGAGGAGTTGGGTGGGGGCCAACCCTGGGAACCTAAGAAAAGAGATAAAAAGTAGGGTGAAATTTACAAAAGATAGAACCAAACCACATCATCTTTGCAGACAACATGGCAGCATGGAGTGATGGTAATAGAACAGGGCACAGATTGGAAAGGGATATCCAGTTGAATAACACAACACTAAAGGTAACAGAAGATTTTACTTACTTGGGAGCAAAAACAGATAATAAACAGAAAATTACAAAGAGATTGGAGAAAGGAGGAAAGATGTTCCAGAAAATGGGACTCTGGGATTATAAAATACCAAGGAGATGATGTATAAAATGTACTATGTGCCAATATAGTGACTTATGCATTGGGCACATGGGTGCTGAATGAGAGTTAGGAGCAGACTGCAGCCAGGAGATGAAATTTCTTAAAAGTAAAGCAGGAATGACTAGGATGGATAAAGTAAAGAATGAGGATATTAGGATGGTGAGTCTGAGGATTGTGGAGGAAAGCAGATTATCATGGCTGGGATATGTAAAAAGAATGGATCCTGGCAGGATTTCAAGAATGTGGAAAAAAGGTGATGTGAGAAAAGACAGAGAGGAGACCCACGCAAATGGTGGCTGGATGAAGTGAAGGCACTGTTGCAGAGGAGACTTGGGAGAAATTGAGTAGCTTAGTGTAATAATAGAAGGACGGTGTGTTGACGTGCCATTACAGCACTGCCAAAGTTGAGTGGTAGTGCACATGAACGATGGTGTGGAGTACCAACCGTTGAAAAACCAATGTCACCTCACCAGCATGTTACCGTTCTATCATCTGTCCTTCACCATCTGACTCATGTCTGTTAACTCACCGCCCAAAAGTCCGTTAATACCCGGCTATAGTCAACACCTAGAACGACATATCGGGGAACAAGAGTGGATATGTATGTATATAAAATGTTTAAGAAATAGTTTTAACATTCTAATGACAACTTAATGTAAACATACCTCAATTGCAACAACCACTTTAATACACTTTTGATAAAATTATAAACAAAACAAGAACAATGTAATTCATATACTATACACTAAAGTCCAGCCTCTCTTAGTTTGCTCCTAATGTAATGTAAACAAATAATGACATCACTGAGCATGCGCATTATATAAAAATGTGTACACGCTGATTAAAAAGTAACAACAAAATACTTTCAAAAGTATTTAAATACAAAATACTTTTTAATTTTTTTTCTAAATGAAATTGTTAGGCCTACATCATATCATGACTGATGTTTTTAGTACTTTAAGTACCTATAATTTAAAAATTAGTTAACTTAATAGGAATACGACATCCGTAAAGTCGCAGACTCTAGTGTGCACCCTGTAGTAGCTGGCTTTGGTTTGTTGACAGTAGGAGCAAACTAAGAACGGCTGAACTGTACATAAAAGCACTCAAAAATTTTGTTCTATCTTTTTAATAAATCAGTCTTCTTTACTTAGATTCTTTTACCACATGACTTAAGACACACTTTATCACATAATCATAAAGGCACAATTTAGGTATACTTAAGTTACATAACTAAAAAGTAATAAAACAAATTTGTAATAAAACCGAAGAACTACAGTAAAAGAAGTGTTTTAAGTTTTATGTACATATATATTTTGGGTTTTACTATTTACAAACGGCAGTGGTTTTAGATAGGATTAAAACAATAAAGGGGTAGTCTACCCAAAAACACAGAGTATTTGTCATTTCTTTCAAATTAACTTTTTACGCTGTTTTCTACCAGAAAACTTGCATTTTATAAAAATGTATAGAACTTATGATATATTCATAATACAGGGTGATTCACGAAGATATGCAGAAACTTTAGGAGCTCATTGTACATGTAAAAATAATGAAAAAAGTTTATATAAACATGGGTCCGGAAATGCTTCGTTTTCGAGTTACAGCTAGCGAAAGTTTCGCCCGGATTTCAGCTCACCAGGTGAAATGAGGTCTTCCTGAAATTCTGGTAAGATGATTAAGAGAATTTAATCATTTCTCATGGTTTTTGATCTGATAAATTGAATAAAACAGGTCCCAGAACTGTAAGTTAAATAGTTTTTAAGAAAACCAGTGACAAATGCAAAAAATGGAGTGAAAACACATTTTTTCATCATTGGGCAAGAATAACTTTGTTATTTCACGAAAAAACAGTTAAAATTTTTGAATAAAACATGTAGAAAATTTTATTCTGAACAAACCGGTGTAAATAAAGTACACAGAAAGCGAATAGATACTCGTATTTGATAAAATGAATTTTTATTCATAACAGTACAAAGTAAAATTAACGGGAAAAACAAAGATGAAAAAATGTGTTTTTTTCACTCAATTTTTTTGCATTTGACAATGTTTTTCTCAAAAACTATTTAACTTACAGTTCTGGGACCTGTTTTATTCAATTTATCAGATCAAAAACCATAAGAAATGATTGAATTCGCCCCTTACTCTACCTTACCAGAATTTCAGGAAGACCTCATTTCACCTGGTGAGCTGAAATCTTTCACTAGCCGTAACTCGGTAACAAAGCATTTCCAAACCCATGTTTATATAAACTTTTTTAATTATTTTTACATGTACAATGGGCTCCCAAAGTTTCTGTGTATCTTCGTGAATCACCCTGTATACTAAATGTGTTTAAAAATGCCATTTTTGTTACACTAAAAACTTAACTTAGAAAGAGATAAATGTTAGATTCTTTTTTTGTTTGAAATTACTGCTTTCCAGTTGTATAACCGTGAATAAATGGTTCCAAAAAAAAGTAAAATGACATGTACAATCATAAAACACTAATATAAAAACCATTCTATTAACAAACAAAGGAACAATCTTTCTACCAAGTTTACCAAAAAATTTAGTTTTTAGTAATGGTTTCTATTGTATAAATATTAATACAATAGAATTGATTGTAGGATGCATTACATTTATTTTAGTAATTGTTAATAAAATAATATTATAAATTGACTTATAAGATATGTATTTAATAATTCTGGTGACGAAATGTATCAAATTTTTCCCTTCACTGATGTGAGACGTAATATTATTGACATATAAAAATAATAACAATATTTAAAATAAATCAAAATATTGAATAAACAATCCACTAAATTATATATTTTTTAAAGAATATACAATATGTTTATTCTTGGGCAAGGAATATTTCCAAAATTACCCTGTCAAATCAGAGCTAAATTTTATGTACACATAGATATCAAAATAAAGTTATGACAAATAGTTTGTACAATATTTATGATGTTTCATGCGGATTGCTGAATTGCATTCGTACCTCAAATTTTGGGATTATAATTATTAAAAAAAAATACTTTATTAGACGATTTTAAAATGATCAAGAAATAGTTTTCTATGGTAATGTTTTTTGAGTAGACTACCCTCCTCAAAACAGGACAAAGACTTAACAGAACTATCAAAAACACATTTCACAAAAATATTTTAAAAATACATTTGCTAAAATATAACTAAATTATTTTGTTAAACATTTTTCATTGTATTATTTATAATTATATATAGAATAATATAGAAAAAACCACCTAATACTTGATAGGTGATTCTTACCTGATTAAAAAAGTCAATAGGTCCTTTCGGATAACATGTATGCATTATCGATGACAGGGTGCATGAATTGTTGTATTTATATTTCAACTGATGATCGATACATGAACCTGAAAAGACCTATTCATTTTTAATCACGTGAGAGTCATCTATTATGTATTTTGTGGTTTTTTTTCTATAAAACAAAATTATTATTTGACCTAATAACAAACTTAACAAGTAAACAAATTATTAAAAAAAAAAAAATGTTACGCTATCATGACAGATCTAGAATAGGAAGTGTTACACACTGAGAAAGATAGTATTGTTAGTGGGAATTATATAATACAGTAGTTAAACTTTTCTAAAACATTGCTACACTGATATTACGCAAACAACTAGTTTCAAAATAAAATAATGTAAGTCAAACCAACCAACACAGGAAAGAACAGGCTTTTATTTAGTGTAGTGTTCAAAAATATTCATTGTTTATTTTTAAACAGAGCTCTTCAAACAAGCGTGAACAGGTGAATCGCATGCCTTTAAGCACATGCGACAACGCACGAGTGTGGACATAGCTATTGAATTAGCGTAAGAACAAGTAGACTGAATTTTTTATAAAAGAGTATGAATTAACAAGAATTAAGATGCTAGTAGAAAACAAAACAAATTGGAGACAAAGGTAGTGCAAGGGCAGGAAACCTAATAATGATGTATCCAGAATGTGTAAAATTCCTTGTAATTTGTTTTCTTTCCCCTGATTGTAATAAACTTATTAAATAACACATAATTTAATACCATAAAATAATTATCAAGTCGATTAAAAATTTTTTAAATAGCCCTCTTCGTGGCCCAGAGTTTAGCATGCTACACTGCAAAGCGGAGATCCCAGGTTCGATTCCCAACTAGGATCTGAAAAATTATTACTTTTCAAATTCAAAATAGTCACTAATAAACAAGATGTTGATGCCATTTAAAATAAACTAAAAAATTAAATTAAAAATAATATGCCAAAAACATTAATAATATTATTATAATCATACAACAAAGAAAACAGTTAAAAAACTGTAAAAAAATATAATAAATTAGAAGCCATAAATTTTTTTAACACTTAACTAACTTGTTAAAATGAAAAACGAATACTTAATTATACATTTTGACACTTCAATTGTAAATTCTTTAATGATAAATGTAAGTTTGTTTGAAATATCTAACCAAGTTATGAATTAAAACGCTTTTGTCAATTATGACTTTTTTTTTAGTGATGATGCTTTTCTATCTAGGTGATATAGATGAAAACATGCCACACCTGACAAAGAATCGAACCTGGGACCCCAGCATAGAAGGATCCTACAGCTAGTAATTAACCCAAAAATAAAATACTATCAGTTTTTTCTAATCTTTTATAACAGCTTCAATTTTCCATTATTTTACAGAGTGATTTTTTAGTCCCCCAATTGTTAATGGCTGGTAATTTTTTTCTAAATAAATTTTGTTTTGCGACACGAAGTTGGTAGCCCTACTCAACTGGTATGGATACAAAAGTGTGAGTTGATTCTCCTGAGCTGTATAAAATTTTATACAATTTTAGGTCATGTTACGAACAGAATGTCTTTTACCCTAGAACAACAGATGTTCATTCTTGAACAATATTTTGCTACAAAGTCGTACACGAGTGTAAAAAATTCATTCCAACTTAAATTTGTTGGTGTTCATCCACCAGAAAACGTAGTGGTCGACCAACTCTCTTGACAGATGATGTTTTACAGAATGTGAAAACAAGATTGCTCAATTCTCCACAGAAAACTTTACTCACAAGTTGGTTTATCATATTCGAGTGTTCAGAAAACTGCTAAAAAATTGAAATTGTATCTGTATTGCGTACGGTTAGTCCAAGAGCTTTAGCCTCCAGATTTAAACAAGCGATTGTTCTAGGGTAAAAGACATTCTGTTCGTAAAACAACCGGAAACGGCACAAAATTTAACACAGCTCAAGGAGAATCAGCTCACACTGCCATATCTATACCGGTTGCTTTGTATCACAAAACAAAATTTCTATTTCTTAGAAAAAAATTACTAGATACTAACAATTGGGTAACAGGACTAAAAAATCACTCTGTACTTTCCTACACTTAAAACGGTTTGGTGGATCCACCATCAGAACATAAAATATAAAAATTGAAGCAAATTTTACTACAATATTTTCACAAGATGCTGTGCTCGTATTTTATATTCTCTGATGGTGGATTCACCGAAACGAATTTTGTCATTTAAATAATTATAAAAAAAACGTTTTTAGTCATTGATAAGAATACTTAAAAACATCTTCAAGAAACTTACACTAAGATTGTCTTTATTTTTTGAACTCTTTTATCATTATTAACAATTTAAAATTAAAATGTGAGTTTTATAAATTCCAAATAAAGTTTAAGCTTATTCATAAGATTAGAACACATGTATATCTTTTGTAAAATTAGTTCTTTAATTTGTTGTACATTGTCAAAACAAGTTATGGATTATTATTCTATAAAAGGAGCATAAACCATTTTTTAATTGGTAGAAAATCCAGATGTATCATGTAGTTATCTGATAGCCAATTACATTTAGATTTATTAAGTATATAAAATAGTATAAGTTTATACATTACATAACATATTAACAGGAAATAAGGTTAGCATATAGTACAATTAAATGTTTCTTTTTTTTTGAGAAAAACTAAAAATTTTATAATTTACAGCAAAAAAAAATTATTTAATACACAAGAATAAAACTTTGGAATAATTAACTTGACAATTTCATCCTGACACAGGAATTCCACCAGAGTAGCATGGCACAGTAATTCAAAAATTTTGCGACCGGTAGCATACGATTCCTTATAACTACACTGACAAAAATACAACTATATTCCACCAGAGTGACGCACTTGGATGCACGCAACTTCCTTACTGTTGTTGTTCAGGTCATCAGTCAAAAGGCTGGTTTGGACCTCTAGAAGTTTTACTAAATAAAACGAGGAATGAGGTGGTTTACCATTGCCTTCCTCACTGAGTGGAAAAATACGCTCATCAGCATGCCGGGCCCTCTGAAAAGCACATATTTTCCACTCTGTAAATGAAACTTTCACTTCATTCACCACAGGGTCTGGCTGTATAATGAAATTCATTACTTTCAGAGGAGATAACTCTGATTAGTGTCTTTTACATCTCTGCCTCTTCTGTTCTTAAATAACTGAGTCATTTAATTAGCTGACCATGTGATAAGAAACAAAATTATTTATTTTAGCCCTGCAACTAACAGATTGAGTGTAAATAATTTGACACTCCACCTGTCTGTTATGGGCAAAACTTCCTTACTGCTAGTCACAAAAGTCACTCGTTCAAGAATAGCGCATGTTCTATTTTTGCCACTCGTGTTGCTCGTCCGATTCGTATGTCTGTCTGTAGTTTGGGCATTTTAGAAGTGTTTTTTTTAAATATTTATTTTCTACTATATTCAACATGAGTGATATGAATTGTAAATTGGTTAGAATGGTTGAAAAATAATAAATGCATTTATGATTACTCCTCAAGGGAGTACTAAAACAGAGATTAAGTGGATGCACCATCAGAGAATATAGCAAAAGAAATGGAAACTGGTTTCAAGCTATATCTACCGTTTTTATAACTTTGGAACATGTATTTCTGTAAATAAAAACATAAATACTATTTCACAAGCACGATTAGCCTGCATTACTTGATTAAAATAATTGGTAAATAAAAAACTAAAAATAATTAATATTAACAGCTAAAACTGAAAACAATTATTAATCGCTCAGTTTGGTGATGTGCTACTAGTAACACTTGTGAAAATGTTTGCCACGCTACTCTGGTGGAAAGCCTGCCTTATAAAAAAAAATTAATAATAAAAATTAATAATAGCTTGCATGCATAAATTTGACGTAAATAAACATTTCAGATTTATATTTACAATACTTCTTTTTGTTTATTTTTCCAATAATTATTCCACGAAAATGTCCTAGATTTGATACAGATTTTTCATTTCATATAAATCTTTATTAGAAGAACTACATGAATAATATGTACTTAACTGAAATAATTACATATTTGATAAAAAATTAACAAAATAAAAATGACTTTATTTGAAATATAAGTCCTAAATCAATTCGTTTTCAAATTAAAAATGAATATTACAATTATTTTACATAATTGAGTATTGTAAAAATAATTTTAAACCATTCTGAATAAGAAAAGCACCAGTAACCATACAAATACAATCTTTTTCTAATGTCACAACGAAACGTAGATAATGCACTCTCTCGTTGAATTATCGTATAACTTACACAAAAGACATCCATTTATTTTTTTAATCGAGACGTTTAGTGACGGCAAATTCTGTAATTCGTTTCTTTTTCAGATTTTCAAATTCTGGTGATAAATTTTCCAAATTTTCTTTTCCTGCATTAGCTATTAAATTTTCTACTTTCGACTTCGTTTGCCCATCCTGAAACAAATATCCAAGTACAATTTAAGAATTGCATAAATAAATGTATAAATAATGATGCTGGCGGATAAGATTACACTTGTATAAATGCAACTCACAGAACGTGTGTATAAATATAACCAACTACGGTGGCATGCGGGCCGCACATGCGCAGTAAGTAGCTCCTCCACCACAGCGTCGTAGCCTGATACCGGCTGCCACTAAAGTAGTACTCACTACTCATTGTGTTGTGTTCATGCGGTAATCGTTTTGACATTGGTGTCGCTGTCGAAAGCCACACCCCGTCAAAATTAGGTGCGCGCGCACAAACAACGGGGAAAATGTCTGCGATTCATTTTAGGGTAAAAGGCAATAAGTTTTTTTCTAAACCTACCATAAGTTTTGACAGGCCCAAAAGAAAGGTACGTCATAACCTCATTCTGTAATATTTACTATACGGTTCATTTTGTTAAAATGTCAACCAAGTATCGTATAAAATTCACAACTATTAAAATTGATTCAGCTTCTTGGAATATTAACAGGAAGGAGACACCAGACACGATGATCTATCTTTGACTTCGTTTCAAAACGCGATTTTTTTAAGCTCGTTTATTATTTCTCTTTCTGCCCTACATACATCTAATTACAGATAAAATTTTATATTTTATAACAAAATAAAAAAACGCATATTATGTAATCCTGGAAAAGAAGTTATATTAGCCTATGTGATAGGGCTACGCAAAAAATGCGATGAGATTTAAACGTCTAACTTTGTACGAGCGTATCTTATATAAATATCAGAGTATAATAATAACATTTTTAGTGTAATAAAATAAGATCCATTAGGAAGTGAAAGTAATATTTTCAGAATTTTTTGATGAAAAATGAGCTTGTTAGAGTGTAGTGAACGAAACTGGCCGGCAGAGTGCCCTACCATACCGCGTATTGTCACTATTGTGCTTGAACACCGTGCACTGATTGAATGAGTTGAGGGGAACGGCGGACGCAACACATTCTCTCTCTCTGTCCCGCTACCCTCCCTAAATGCCGCCGTAGTTGGCGAACAGTATACTACTGTACTTAAAAACAATTAAAGGAAACAGCTGATATAAATTTAGATAATATGTCGTAGTTGTTATTGACAGTGTGATGACGTGTAAAAAACCAGCTTTTAGCATTACTATACTAATACTATGTCATTAGAAAGGCAAGACTATTGCACCCCGTACCTCAACCGACCATCACTATCTCTCTCTCTAGCAGAAATGCAATCTTATACGCCGGCAATACTATAAATGTATAATAAGTAAGGTATTTTGAATTAAAATTGTATAATTTATCTTTATTTAAAAAAACAAGCATTTTATGATGAGGTGTGCATGGAAAGAATAGTTTTGTTCAGAAGCGACTGCAATGCTACTGCCATTTTTCCGCACTATTTTCATTGGTTCACTGCCTTTTCACTGATGCCATAATGATCGTCTCCTGTTTTCTGTTATCATTTACAATGTTTAAAACAACTTATGAACCCACCAAGTGTGAGATGCATTCTGTTATCTAGTTTTAAAACAAAAGAAACGTTAAGCTAGTCGAAATTCATCATCAGATAACAGAGACTGTGAAAATGCTATGAGTGATACTCAAAACAAAAAAAGAGGAATGCTCAATCAAAGAATTGAGTGGCTCTATGACATTGCTTGGCCCCATGCAGGTGGTGACGCCCAAAGACTAAATAAACAATTCAGTTGGGAGCAGTTTAAACACTCGCTGTATAGCTCAGACCTGGCACCGTCTGACATACTGTGCAGTTATGGAAAACTAATTTTATCCCTTTAGCATTAATTGGGAAAAACACTCATAAGATCAAAAAATAAGTTAACATTCTACACTCGAAAAATATAGTGAAAAATATTTACACACCCATTTTTGAAATGAAATATACATCTTTTGTTTAACTCAATATTTATATCTGTATGTACAGTAATCCCTCGTTGTCCGCAGGGGTTACATCCCGGAGGGTTACCGCGGTTCATAAAACCGTGGATAATGATACTTTATATGAACGAAAAGATGGGGGTTAGGTTCTGAAGGAAAAGTCCTGTAGTCGTTTTAAGTGTTTAATAGTTTTAGGAACATTTTACCATTATTATAATCTATGAATATTTAATAAATACAGTACTGTACGTATTAAAAATTTAAGTTGCTTTAAAATAGTTAGTTATGGCTGTTTGCTTCTTCTTCTTTTCAAACTTCTTGTGGAGATTACTTCTTCGTATGTGGGCTTCTTCTTCTCCTTTTGAATTTTTTCGTACGGTATCACCAGCTCCTGGAGTCCTCTTTTGAATTGAAGGGCCCTTTCCATGACAGCATCCATCTCCAACATGTAATCAGCGAACTGCGTTGCCATGCTAAGGATCTCGCTGATGGTTTGTGAAGAAATGCTCGGCTTTGTTTCAGGATCGTCAAACAAACAAAGAACTGTACGTACGTACGAAGAAGTTAAACTGACACACGGAGGAAAACCTATGGAGAAATTTCAGTATCGTATTGGCGGCCGTCGCCATACTAGTGCGTGACTCAACATGATACGAGCGGAGCGCCAAAACATTTATTCAAAAATATGTTTTCGGAATTGTATGACTTCGCCACCTCCCACCAAGTACGGTGTACACAAGGTGAGATTATGTAAGTATTTTAAGGGTTTAGGCCTACGGACAAAGAACTTCTCTGGCCTACGGCCAGAGAAGTCCAGAGAGCTAAATGTAAAAAAACTGCTGAAGTTCTTCATAATTCACCAAATCTAAACTCAGCAATATGGGAAATAATTAATAAGAATCGAGGTGTAGTTAGCAACAAAAGTTTTACTGACATACCTAATATTGTTAACAAAAACAATGAACTTATAGAGAATGGTATAGAAATTTGTAATTATTTTAACAAATATTACCAGGAAGTAGCTTTAAAACTTAAACAACAGATTAGGGAAACAGTGGGATGTTATGATCCAAAAGGTAACAAGGTAGTTAATCAATTCTTATTTAGCCTAGTTTCAAGGGAGGAATTAGAATCAGTTATTGATAGTTTGAAAAGTAAGAAAACATGTGGGTTAGATGGGATTTCTAGTATAATTGTTAAAGAATGTAAACATCTTTTAATTACTCCTCTCCTTCATTTGATTAACTTCTCACTTGAAGCAGGTGTATTTCCAAACAAACTGAAGGAGGCTAAAATATTGCCTATATTTAAGAATGGAGATAGCCAGTTAGTTGAAAATTATAGACCCATAAGTATTTTAAACACAATCAGTAAAATTTTTGAAAAGGTAGTATTTATTAGATTAATCAGTTTCTTGACTGAAAACCTAATCATCTCAGAGGATCAGCATGGTTTCCAAAAAGGTAGATCAACTAAAACTGCAATTGTTTCACTTGTGGAGCAAGTAGTTGATATATTGGACGCCGGGGAGAAAGTATTGGCTGTGTTTCTGGATCTGAGTAAAGCTTTCGATTGTGTTGATCATGAAATTTTATTGAAAACACTAGAGTCATTAGGCGTTAGGGATGTAGAGTTGAAATGGTTTCAATCTTACCTTATTAATAGATTACAGTGTGTGGAGTTAACTAGGGTTGTTAGAGGGAAACTTACAAAAGTTGTATCTGGAAAGCTTGAAGTCAAAGCAGGCGTTCCACAGGGGTCAGTTTTAGGTCCAATTCTGTTTCTATTGTACATTAATAGGTTACCAGAAGTCATACCTAATGGCAGAGCTTTGTTGTTTGCTGATGATACTTCAGTAATCAGTAACAGTTCACTGGTAGATGCTCTTGAAGTAAATACACATGTTAACATAGAGTCCGTAGTGCAGTTCTTGAATCAAATGTTATTAACAGTTAATGGGAAAAAGTGTCAGTACTTGCAGTTCAAAAATAAACATAACGTTAAAGAAAGTAGAGAAGTGGATATATTTATTCATAATAATAGTTTAGAGCATGTAGAAACAGTGAAGTTCCTGGGCGTATCTCTAGATAGATCTTTGTCTTGGGATTTCTATACCAATCAAGTTTGTAGTAAAATATCATCTGGGGTATTTGGACTAAAACAAGTTGCCAGATTAAATGATAAAAAATTACTAATGGCAGCTTATCATGGCCTCATTCTGTCTCATATCCGTTATGGTATTTTAGTATGGGGTAATTCTAGCATGGGTAATATGAATAGGGTTTTTAAAATTCAAAAGAAAGCTATTAGGTGTATGGTGGGAGCTAACCAGCTAACCTCATGCAGGCCACTATTTAAGGAGCTTAAATTGCTTACAGTTCCCTGTCTCTACATTTTTGAGGTGATTATGTATGTTAGGCAAAATAATTTTATGCAGAATTTCAATGTTCACAATCACAACACGAGAAACAGGAATGATTATTATGTGGCTAATCACTCCACAAAATTGTTTGAACAAAAACCTACTTATGCAGGGAGAAAATTCATAAATAAATTACCCCAATCTTTAAAGTGTTGTGAGGATTTGAATTCCTTTAAAAAAAATTTAAAAAATTACTTGATCGGTGAAACTTTTTATAGCGTACAAGAATTTCTTTCTTGATAGTAGTGATACTTAGTGTGTTTCTTATATGTATTTCAGGTGCTATATCTGACGACATGTCCTATACTCCTCCTGGAGTCTCCAGGGCGCAAAAAAAAAAAAAAAAAAAAAAAAAAAAAAAAAAAAAAAAAAAAAAAGTCCGCGGATAACCGAAACCTGGGGATGCTAAAACCGCGGATACCAAGGGATTACTGTACTTCAGTGCAGTAGATATAACAAAATATTATTATTACCTGAAGCCATGAATGCTTAAGTGTATCAGCCACGGTTATTCTGTGCAATGGATTTACAACTAGCATTCTATCGATTAAATCGTTAGCTGAATCCGATATTGTCAGTTCTGGAAAACTTTTTAAACTCTGATAATAACCTCTTACAATTTGTTCTTGAATTGGCATTGAACCTTTAGAACTGAATGCAGGAAAACCACTTAAACTGAACAAGAAAAAAACAAAAAAAAATATAAAATTACTTTTTAAAATAATATAAGGGATGTTCAATAATTAAGAACACATTAAAGTAGAGAAAAATGTTCATTGAATGATAATGAAACTTTTTGACAGTAAGTTGGCAACCTTGGGAATACTTGACTTGTTGTTTGATAATATTTAAAAGTAGATATGACTTCTTTGTTCATTTTAAAATGTCAGATCCACCTGAAATGTATATGCCGGAAAAGCAATATTCAATGATAAGTTTTTTTTTCTATCCGAGGGTGTAAAACTGGCAGCAATTCACTCAAGTCTTGAAACAGTATGATAAAAAGCATAAACCACAATAATGTGTACAAGTGGGTGGAACAATTTAATTAAAGGCAGAACAAATGTCACTGATCTCCATAAGTCTAGATCAGAGGTTCCCAAACTGTGTGCCGCGAGGCCGGCCAAGTGAGCCGCGGAACTCAAGGAAAATAAATTAAATTAAATTTAAACGGTCCAACAAAATAATGCCTAGCCGATGACTATATGTAAGTATGTATAAGTATGATATAAGTACGTTTATATCAAGTACTTAAGTTTAATCAATGGCATAAAGTAATAGGTGTGCCGCGGCTATTGGCCATTTTTTTTTGTAGTGTGCTGCGAGAAAAGAAAGTTTGGGAAACACTGGTCTAGATGATTAAATGAAGTTTTGATTACAGCTTTACAGAATTGCGTAAATGATCTTATTCTTGAAGACAGGTGAGTAAACATTGTTCAAATTGATAGAGTAATATTACTGTTAGAACCATGCATTAAATCACTTATGACGTGCTAAATTTTTGCAAAACGAGTTCAAGATGGGTTTCTAAACAAGTGACTCAAGCCAACAAAGATGCCCACTCAGAGAACTAGATTATTTTTTTGTTTGTTTTAAGGTGAAAAACCAGAGGGGGAGGGGTTATCAACAACTGTTATTCCACACAAGGGTGTAAAGGGCTTATGTTGAACGCACTTTTTTATAACATTAAAATCTTACTAACTAGTATCACAGGCAAGAACATAAAAATTACAAAAAAAAGTAATATCGCAGACCAAACGGATCAAAAGAAGGCTGTAAAGGGGCCTTAAACAAAAAAAAAAAACTTAAACTTAATATCACAGTTAGAATCAATAACACTTACAACATTAAAATCTTTTAAAAACTAGTAAAACAGCCACAAAGATAAAGTTTACATAAAATAAATAACACCACAGACACAAAGGATCAAAAAATGGCTATAAAGGGGCCAAAACAATTAAAAAACATACAAAAATATAAATTTAAAGCTAATATCACTGTTAGAACACATTCCATTCCACTCAAGACTGTCACACACTGGTAAATATACTGATAGAAATAAATCTTTATAATGCATCCTGCAGTTTGAAATTATTTCTATTTCATATAATGAATTAATATAATAATTTCACCAACCTTCTTTTTAAACTGCGTCACCTTTATTTTTATTCTTACTTACATGTGTTTTGGTGGATCCACCATCATCAGAGTAAATAAAAAATTGAAACTAAAAAATTTTTATCTCACTTATTTAAAATTTACAGAAGATGATACATTTTCAGTCACTTGTATAAAACTGATATAAAATTAATTTATTTTAATTTATCCCTTCTCGTATTTACTGTAGATAGCAGCAGCAGTCAATATCACTTCATCATTCCTAAATTTGACCTTTTCATTCAAAATATCCTGTTTTTGCTCTTTTAAATATTTATAGCAAAAGCAGGACATTTTGAATGAACAGGTCAAATTTAGGAATGATGAAGTGATATTGACTGCTGCTGCTATCTACAGTAAATATGAGAAGGGATAAATTAAAATAAATTTTAAATCAGTTTTATACAAGTGACTGAAGATGTATCATCTTCTGTAAATTTTAAATAAGTGAGATAAAAAATTTTTTAGTTTCAATTTTTTATTTACTCCGATGATGGTGGATCCACTAAAACACGTGTAAGTAAGAATAAAAATAAAAAGGTGACGCAGTTTAAAAAGAAGGTTGGTGAAATTATTATATTAATTCATTATATGAAATAGAAATATACTGATAGATCAAAGGAATATAGGAGTCGCATCCAAAATATGGCTTTCGTTGCCAAGTATACCCCATAATTCAAAGGCTATTTTGAATTGCCAATGCAGAGCTGCATAGCAGACACAATCCACCAATACATGTTTGATTGTCAAAGGACAATCGCACCTGCCACACATTGGAGCATCATCAGAGGTCATGAGATACCCCTGGGTTAATCTTATGTGCCCAATTCTAAGTAGCTCAAGAAGTTGGACTGGGAAGTATTGTCACATCCTCCTTACACTCCAGACCTCACCCTATTCAATTTTTAATTGTTCTCGATTTGAAAACTCTACATAAAATCAATATTGTCCTTCCCTATATATTCATATAGGGCATGAGAAAGTAAAAAAAAAATCTGGTGTGAAACACACACAACTTTCTCTTGCCAATGCAAATAATTAACAATTAACCTAACATTAGTAATAAAACATTAATTTTTTAATTTCCTATAAATTTGATTATATACACTTTTGATGTAAAATGCATACGAAGGCCGAAATCTTTAAAATGTCAATTTTTCACACGTTTTCATGAGAAAAAAACAGAAAATCGCTAATTACCGCTAAACTAAGCGTTATACAAAAAAATGTTACAAATAAAAGCTGTAGGATTTTAAATTCTTTACAACTTTTATTACATAAATTTTTGCGCTAAAATGCATATTAAAGCCGCAATCTTAAAAAACAATGTTTTTACGTGAAAACAGCCTCACCAAGAATTTCAGCAAACATGGCACCTACCCTATCTTGTACAGCATAACAAATTTAGTAAACCAGGCGAGTTTTAAAAAAATAGTAGAACCTGTTTTTGAAAAAATTCGCAAAAAAGTGAAAAATACACGAATAAACTACTACTTCCAGTCAACCGATTTTGATGAAAATATTTGTGTCGGGTCCGGTAGTGGTGTCTTAAGTTTCAAGTTCATACGATATTCCGTTCTTGAGATATTCTGTCCACACATACATAGACCAATCGCTAAAAACATGTTTTTTTTTTGGATTCAGAAGGTCTGAAAATGAGTAGATCTGGTAAAAACTCGATTACAAAAAATCAACATGAAAACAATACTTTCCTTCCTATATATTTATATAGGCAAGAGAAAGTAAACTTGTTAACATGGGCAACAAGAGCAAACTGAAATGCAATGATACAAAAAGTTTTCCAATAAAAAAATTATGTACACAGTTAAACTGCTATAAAGGTACAACCAAAATACGAACTCTCAAACAGAAGTAAATATTTTGATAGTTAAAATATCGAAAAGAATTAGTTAATATTATACAGTAATAATAAAATGAAAACTAACCATAAATAAAGAATGCAACCAAGACTCCATACGTCAACTTGAGGTGTGTATGAACTGCAACCTTTCGATAATAATATTTCTGGAGCAGTATACGAAAGTGTACCACAAAAAGTTTTTAAAGTTGATGCTGACTGCATTAATTTTGATAAACCGAAATCTGACAACTTTAATAACGGTTCGCAGGTATCTGATGCCAATAAAATATTTTCTGGCTGAAACAGGATAACACAAATATTTAAACAATCTGCCAAAAAACACTCACATGACTTTCTCTTGCCAATGTAATAAATGAAAACTATGACCTATGGTAAATCATTAGCAAACAATGTAAAAGAAAAAACAAACTAATTTTTAATCATGAGTGAATGACAAAAAACTAAAATCAACCTCTGTAGAACTTAAAATTACAGAAAATCACTAAAAATAATCTTATAATTATAAACCTATGAAGAGTTTTATGAAAAGCAAATAAATAATCTTTAAAAATTATCTGGTGCAAACACTCACATGACTTTCTATTGTCAATGCAAATAATGAACAATATAACCTAACATTAGTATTAATACATTAGAAATAAATGAAAAAAACTAACCTCAAAATATATACCCTTATTTTAATCATGAGTGAAAAATGAAAATCAACCTTAATTTGATTAAATAATATGGAAAATCACTCGTTTACGCTAAACTAGGCTCTGCAGAGAAACATTTTTGAAACAAAAGTTGTAGATCTTTTAATTTTCTATCAATTTTCTTATATACACTTTTGTTGCAAAATGCATACTAAGGCCAAATCTTAAAAAATTTATTTTTTTACAGATTCGTGAAAAAAAAACAAAAAAATATCACAAATTACCGCTAAACTAAGCATTAAACAAAGAAATGTTTGAAATAAAAGTTGTAGGTTTTTAAATTGTTTACAACTTTTGTTATATACGTACTCTTTTGGGCAATAAAATGCCAATTAAGGCCGCAATCTAAAAAAACATTTTTTTCTAGAGAGAACAACCTCCCCACGAATTGCAGCAGGCGTGCCACCCACTCTTATATTCTAGAGCAGTGGTTCCCAACCCGCAGTGGTCTGCGGACCACTCAGCCTGAAAGTGAACTACCACGGACCACCCATTACATTATTGCATATATCTTATCAGTTGTAACCAAATTAAAAAGTGATTAAATAAAACAAATTTTCAGAAATAAACTATTATTATTAATGAAAAAACTATTATTACAAACATAATTGTTATTTTCAACAAGTAGGGTACATTGTACATCACAAAAAGTAAAAATATTTTAATTGTAAATTGTCTTTTAATAAAATAAGGAGTACAGAATTTACTTAGTCGAAAATAACAATGAAAATTAAAAAATGAATTAAAAGTAAAATGAAAATCAATGCGACTTTTGTGCACGAATCTTTCTGACTATCTGAGGAATTCTAGGTTTTAGGCTCTTGCTAAGAGCTACTCTCAAATCACTGCTTACACTTATCCGATTTTGTTGTTTGTTTTTAATTAACAATAAACTAGAGAACCCCTGCTCACATAAATAAGTTGTTGAAAATATCATAAGATACCGCAAAGCTACTTGCCGAATCTTGGGGAAGCCCAGGGCTTTCTTACACCACAACTCTTCTACCTTTACTTAATCTGAATCTTGAATGTATTTACTTAATCTTGTTCAATAAAAATTGTAACTTTGATTTAATCACGGGTAAATATTACTTTTTTATAAGTAGACACCGGACTCTCACTGACCACCCCGAAGGCTCTCACAGACCACCTTTGGGAAACACTGTTCTAGAGCATAAAGAATTTAGTAAATGAGGCGATTTTTTAAAAAAAACATAGGAACCATTTTTGAGAAAATTGCAAAAAAGTGAAAAATGACACAAATAAACTACTACTTCCAGTAGACCGATTTTTACGAAAATGTTTTTGTCGGGTCCTCTAGTGGTACCTAATTAAAGTTTCAAGTTTCAACTTCATATGATGTTCTGTTCTTGAGATATTTTGATCACTCACGCACAGACCAATCAAATTTTTGTTTTTTTGTTTTACGTCTGACTATTCTGCAATTTCTGCTAATGCAGACAGCGGATAATGATGATAATGAAAATGAGTGATGAAAAAATCCCAGAACTGACCAGGAATCGAACCCGGGACCTCGGCGTAGATGCCAGGCACAAGAAAGTAATACATAATATCAAAAACATTTTTATTGAAATTACCTTCAAATCCCTATGAGTAATTCCTTCTTGATGTAAATACTGTACGGCAAGCATTAATTGATAAAACAAAAATTTAGCGTCGGATTCATCAAGGACTTTGCGTTGCCTTATTCTTTGTTGTAAATCACCTCCAGGCATATACTCTAAAACTATAAAAACAGCTTCCTCGTTTTCAAACACATCTTCCATTTTGATTGTACATTGATGATTTAGCTGCTTCAATATTCTAATTTCGTTTGCTATTTGAACTTTAACTACATCGCTTTGATAGATAGTTTTCAATATTCTTTTGATAGCGTAACGTTTACCTGTTCGTTTCTCGATAGCTAATTTTACTTCACCAAATGCACCTTGTCCTAATTGTGTAATTATACTATAATTGTGTCTTTCTGATAATGGTAACCAACTATTACAAATCAAAGCATCTATAAACAAATATGCTGAAACAAAAAAATCACATACTGTAAATCATTCCACTAATATAAATTCTTATTATTTACTTAATTATAATTGAAAAAAATCTGGTGTGAAACGCTCACACAACTTTCTCTTGCCAATACAAATAATTTAAACAATATAACCTAACATTAGTAATACAACATTAAAAATAAATGGAAAACTAACTTCAAAAAACATAACCTTATTTTAATCATGAGTGAAAGAATCAAAATGAAAATCGATCTCAGTTTGCCTTACAAATACGGAAAATCTATCTTTCACGCTAAACTAGGCTCTGTAGAGAAAAATGCTCTGAATAAAAGTTGTAGATCTTTTAATTTTCTATAAATTCGATTATATACACTTTTATCATAAAGTGCATACTAAGGCCGAAATCTTAAAAAAATCGATTTTTCACATGTTTTCGTGAGAAAAAACAGAAAATCGCGAATTACCGCTAAACTAAGCGTTATACAAAAAAATGTTTGAAATAAAAGTTGTAGGATTTTAAATTCTCTACATTTTTTATTATATAAATTTTTGCGCTATAATACATTTTAAAACCGTAATCTTAAAAAACAACGTTTTTACGTGAAAACATCCTCACCAAGAATTTCAGCAAACATGGTGCCTATCCTATCTTGTAGAGTATAAAAAATTTAGTAAACCAGGTGATTTTAAAAAAAATTGTTGGACCAGTTTTTGAGAAAATCGCAAAAAAGTGAAAAATTATACGAATAAACTACTACTTCCGATTGATTGAATTTGATGAAAATGTTCGTGTCGGGTCCGGTAGTGGTATGTAACTTAAGTTTCAAGTTTCAAGTTCGTACGATGTTCCGTTCTTGAGATATTCTGTTTGCACACACACACACGCACACACACACACACACAGACCAATCGCTAAAAACATGTTTTTTGGTTTCAGGGGGTCTGAAAACATGTAAATCCGGTGAAAACTCGATTTCGAAAAATCGACATGAAAACAATACTTTCCCAAACAATATTGAAGGTCGATTTCCCCAATTTAAATTGATATTTAACATGACATTGGTAGCTTTTTCTGTTGAGAAAAAATTGTTTTTACGTTGGTGGGGTACGTAGTGTTTATTTCAATATTTTTTCACGTTTTTCATTCTTGGAAACTGGGATTAATATAATTACGTTACTCCTCTAACATTAGAAAGATTGCGTTCACATAAAACAATAATTTCTAGAACACATAGGAATCAGCTGTAATGCAAGATATATATTGGTGTGTTTTTGTTTGGAAGTTAATGCCACTTGTGAAAAGGTGTTTCTGTTGCGGTATTATGCTTTTACTATATCCGCATTTTCCACATATTGTATTTTTTTGACTTAAGGTACACTTATTTCAGGAACCATCCCACTTAAGAGTGTGAAATTTTTGCACACTACATTTTAATACTAAGGTGTTTATTTACTCCAGAGTTATTTCAAAAATTTTGGAGATTTTATTTTTTGGGTGTATTTTTCATGAAAAAATGTAGACTACATTTAAACATTTTTGAGAACAGAAATCATTTTTAGATTGGATAAACATAATTGAAAAAGCTCTGGTACAAATTTGTAAAACAGTACTGTAGATAGGTATGCTAAAGCTGAGCTTTGTAACTTTAACGGTTCCTATAAAAAAATCTACCCAAGTTAGTATTGCAGGTATAGGGATAATGTAAAAATGGTCTGCCGCCTTATACTAATGAGAATAATAAAATAAATTTATTATCAAAAAATCTGGTGTGAAACACTCACACAACTTTCTCTTGCCAATGCAAATAATTAACAATATAATGTAAGATTAGTAATAAAACATTAGAAATAAACAAAAAAACTATCCTTGATAAACATAACCTAATTTTAATCATGAGTGAAAGACGCAAAATGAAAATCAACCTGTTGGGCTTAAAAATACAGAAAATCACTCTTTTGCGCTAAACTAGGCTCTGTAGAGAAAAATGCTCTGAATAAAAGTTGTAGATCTTTTAATTTCCTATAAATTTAATTATATTCACTTTTGTCGTAAAATGCATACTATGGCCGAAATCTTAAAAAAAAATCGATATTTCACACATTTTCGTGAGAAAAAAACAGAAAATTGCGAATTACCGCTAAACTAAGCATTATACAAAAAATGTTTGAAATAAAAACTGTAGGATTTTAAATTCTCTATAACTTTTATAATATAAATTTTTGCGCTAAAATGCATGTTTAATCCGCAATCTTAAAAAAACAATTTTTTTACGTGAAAATAGCTTTACCAAGAATTTCAGCAAACATGGCACCTACCGTATCTTGTGGAGCATAACAAATATAGTAAATGAGGCGATTTTAAAAAAATCGTAGGACCAGTTTTTGAGAAAATCGCAAAAAAGTGAATAATGACACAAATAAACTGCTACTTCCGGTTGACCGAATTTGATGAAAATGTTCGTGTTGGGTCCGGTAGTGGTATGCAGCTTAAGTTTCAAGTTTGTACGTTGTTTTGTTCTTGAGATATTCTGTTCACACTCACACAGACCAATTGCTAAAAACATGTTTTTTGGATTCAGGGTGTCTGAAAACGTGTAGATCCGGTGAAAACTCGATTTTGAAAAATCGATATGAAAACAATACTTTCCTTCCTATATATTCATATAGGCAAGAGAAAGTAAAAGTACATACATCCTTGGTTACTTTTCAACATAATCATTTAATTGAGGTATTTATCACACTGGTGTAAAATCTTTTTAAAGCCCCTTCACTTTTTTTAATGATGAATACATAGACATTAACTAAATTTAATTAAAGCTTTCACGGAAATATTGAGCAATTTATAATTAATAAATGATAACCAGTTACCATGCACTTTCTTATACTTTTAACAAAACATGGGGTATTAAAGATAAAACATTACATTTATCACTTCCTTTTTATTTATTTTCTATATACAATTTTATCAAAATATAACTCACGGCATGAATTTTAATTTTTTTTTTAATGAAATCTCATCAATTAACATCTACAGATTACAGGAGGCAATGAACAATGTTTTTTTTTAAATATAAAACAAAGAGGAAATGTGTGGGTTAGCAACCTATTCCCACTACCGACTTATTTAGGAACATTTTTTACAATCTTTAATTTACACAATCTACTTTATTAAAAAATACAAAACAAATTAAATATCTATCCCTAAAAATTATCAATAACAACGTTACATATTTACAGGTGGTTCTAGAATCAGTGTTACAAAACTAATAGGTTACAGATAGAGGTACCAGATTTTTTAATACAAACATTTATAACATTGAAGATATTTTTTCAAATCTTACACTTGATCAAGTTTTTTTACAAATGGCAGATAAACTATAGAAAAATATATTTCCATTTCATATAATGAATTTATATAATAATTTCACCAACCTTCTTTTAAACTGCGTCACCTTTATTTTTATTTTTACTTACACGTGTTTCGGTGGATCCACCATCATCAGAGTAAATGAAAAAATTAAAACCAAAATTTTTTTTACCTCACTTACTTAAAATTTACAGAAGATGATACATCTTCAGTCACTTGTATAAAACTGAAACACGTGTAAGTAAGAATAAAAATAAAGGTGACGCAGTTTAAAAAGAAGGTTGGTGAAATTATTATATAAATTCATTATATGAAATAGAAATAATTTCAAACTGCAGGATGCATTATAAAGATTTATTTTTGAATGAAGAAAAATATATCTTCACAAAATTACTTTACTAAATACACTAACACGAGTATTTATAAGTACAATAACCCCTTTCCATTTGCAGTTGCTTTTTCCAACTTTTAAAAATATTAATCCATTGACTAACCAATTTTTTGATGATTTTTTTAAAAATTTATTTATTTAACATTGCATCAACTACAACGGTCATTAGCGACAACGTTGGGGTGTAACTATTGTACTATTTGATGATTTATTTTTTTCTAAATGACTATTTTTTACTTTCTCTTTCCTAAATGAATATATAGGAAGGAAAGTGTTGTTTTCGTCGATTTTTCGGAATCGAGTTTTCACCGGATATACACGTTTGCAGACTCCCTAAATCCAAAAATAAAACATGTTTTGAGCGATTGGTCTCTGTGTATGTGTGAACAGAATATCTCAAGAATGAAACATTGTACAAACTTGAAACTTAAGTTAGGTACTACTGCTGGACCTGACACGAACATTTTCATCAAAATCAGTCAACCGGAAGCAGTAGTTTATTTGTCATTTTTCACTTTTTTTAGATTTTCTGAAAATCTGCTCCTATGATTGTTTTTAAAAATCTCATTTCCTAAATTTTTAATTCTCATTAAGATAGGGTAGGTGCCAAGTCTGCTGAAATTCTTGGAGAGGGTGTGCTCTTGTAGAAAAAAATCGTTTTTTTTTAAGATTGCGGCTTTAATTTGCATTTTAGCGCAAAAATCTATATATTAAGAGTTGTAGAGAATTTAAAAACTAAAAACTTTTATTTCAAAATTTCTTTGATTAACACTTAGTTTAGCAGTAATTGTGATTTTCTGTTTTTTTACACAAAAATGTGTAAAAAATCTATTTTTTTAAGATTTCAGCCTTAGTATGCATTTTACGACAAAAGGGTATATAATCAAATTTATAGGAAATTAATAGATCAACAGAGCCTAGTTTAGCGTGAAAGAGTGATTTTCCGTATATTTAAGCCAAACTGAGGTAGATTTTAATTTTGCATCATTCACTCATGATTAAAAATAAGGTTTTAAAACATTATTTTTCACTACGGGCAGCACTCTAAAGGAAGCTACTTGTTTAATCAATAACATTCTTGAAAATTTTTGCTCTTTTCTGCAGGTTCATTAAGCAGCTAGAATTACTGCAACAATACCTGATATCTGTTTTTTTCGGGATTTTTTGCAATTTATGTCAGTTTTGTAGACTAAAATCCCGCCACTTATCAAAAATGAGATTGAATCGGTAAAACGATAAGATTCTATATGCATGATGGAAATATTCAATGATTAATTTGGAGGATATGAATGAAGTAAACTGTTAATAGAGATATAGGGGTTGTTGCGTTATCGAATGACTTACTGGAGCTTTTGTTTTAAAGCAGGATCTAAATTCTAAATTACAGAATCCTACTGTTATAAGGTTATGTTATGTTTATTTCTAATATTAAGTTGTATTGTAAACGAATATTAAGTTATATTAACGAGATGTGCACTACACTGTAACAATCAACAACAACAAAAGTGTATTAAATAAACGGGTTCATTTACATTAGATACCCATCAGATTGGTTTAATGGTAAAGTCCTTGATGTGAGTCAGCTGTTTATCAGGATTGTTTTTCAGAAAAAAAGATTCTGTGGTTCAAATCCTAGTAAAAGTAGTTACTTTTGTATGAATTTGAAAATAGATAATGATTACCCATGTACTTTTGATAGTTGGAGTTCAATTAACCATGTACTCTTTAAAGCAGGAGTCGGCAATCATAAATTTTGAGACGATATTACCGCTTCTTGACCAGGTGGTATCGCAAAATCGAGTTTGCTTCGAAGCATTGCAATGTTGTCGTTTTAGTTTTAAATCCATCTACAGATAGTGTTATTGAATTGTACAATAGTTTAGTAATGGTAAGGTAAATTTTTACAATTTACCTTAAAATTAATACATTAGTCTTGCAATGCTTTTCTGTTGAAACCACCCTACACCAGAGCTGATTTTGGTTATGTTTCTTTTTTTACGTTATGTGTTTTGGTAAATATTTTATTTTTTTAATATAAAATCGTTTTCTAGGTTTTATTTTGAAGTAAACATTATGAGAACAGATTTGTATATATAATGAATTTTAAAAGTAGAGTGTAAGAGTTTTAAACAATAGTGTCATCTGAAATTTTAGAAAAACATTTGTCTAAAAATTGTCTTCAAATAGAGTCAGTATCCGTCAGTCTCAGATAAGATTTTAATAATATAGCATATAGCCTAGATATATTATTCTCTTAAGTTTTTTTGTTATTTTTATAAAAAATATACGTAATAAAAAGTTTGTGATTAAAGCAAATTCTTAATTAGGAAAATGTTACTGCTAGCTATAGGGTTCAAGAATGGTTGGCCTGAGTCTGTACAAGACTACACCTCGTTTATACATCATCCTCATATCATGGGTCCTCTTGGGTTAAGTACATACATTAGGGACTTTTAAAAACATAATTATGTTAAGAGTTTACTTAATTTTCAAGGACTTAAGTAAAAAACACTTTATAAAGAACTAAAAAAACTCAAGATCTTGTAAATTTAGCACAGCTTCTTTAAACTTACCTCTATTGTGAGGTTGTGATAGAGATATCTCATCATTATTACTTAAATAAACCTTTCCGTTCTTTCCAACTTTTTTCTTATTCACAAAAGTTCCATTTGAACTTAAATCAACTAACGAAAATACATGTGACCCTGTATTATCAGCTTCTAATTCAAGTCTAAATTGTACTTTACTTATTACAGCAAGTATTATTGGTTCCACATGTTGACTAGTTAATTGAATTTCACATTCTGGTCCTCGACCAATTCTGTAGGCAGGTTTAATCAAGTCTAAAAACAAAAAACAAATCGGCTATTAAAAATTTAGGCCTTTAATCAGTAATAAGAAGTCAATTTAGGCCTACACATATCTGAACTGGAAAAACATCTTTTTCTTTTAAGATACATGGTACTTTCATTTGATAGATAACAGATACTTTCATTTGAATAATAATGAAGGCCAAACCAACATTCATGAGCTGTGGCTTTTAAGCAATAGTGACTTCAGAAAGTCAGGATGTTCATAAGTCAACAAATTGCTAAGCTTATTCATAGTTAAAAATCAACTTATAACATTTTAATCTACTATAACAATTCTAATAATTCATTGCTTGGTTGTAAACAGCATTTATATTTATAATTCTGTGCCATAAGGATGTGTATTTGGTACCAAATTATACAGGTTAAAAGGTATTTTTCAAATTGCGTACATATTTGCAGGTTAACACATTTAGGCCGTTTTCACACCTGTACGACAAAATATAGTACACTAAACTTTGTCGTTTATACGACAGTCCGTATCTTTGGGTGTTCAATTCATATCTGTGCTACAAGTGTTCGTTCAACTGTAGCATAAACAATAAGATCTGTTTTTTTTTTTTAAAAAGTTAACCACTAACTTTCGGGTGAGTTTACACACGTCTCTACATTCAAGATTTTTGTTCCTTAAAATGAGTCGATCATCTTGCAACAATTATTAAAAAGATACAATCAACTTCCGTCATAACTACGAATTGTATTCAATAACAAACATAAAATAATAATAATAATAATTAATAACAATCACAAAAGATACACTGGAGCACTCGGAGAGATCAAAGGCGCTTCCTCGAATACGTGAAACGAATACCAAATTGGTGTATCTAAAACGAATGAAGCACTTAAGCTCTATCCTGCGTTACCTTATGAAGCCGAATTTTTAGATAACAAATTCTACATCAGATAACGCAGGTTTTAAACACAGAATTAAATGTTCAGCGTATTCTTACCTCGAGGTTGCAAATTAAATCCTATTGGATAAAGTCTCCCCCAAATCTGATGGGAGTTGTTTTCTTCTACAACTTCTCCAATATCGCCGGAATTATAGTCGGAATCATATTTTTGTGTGTCAGGTAACTGTGATTTATCGTACTGTTCGTCAACATCCATGTTAAATAGAAAGTTGACACTAACAAACACATAAATAATGGTATACGTTATTAAATTAGTTTGAAACTTTTTATCAGTTACATTTACTGTTCTTAAAAATAACCTGAATTGTACACCATAAGGTTTCCGATGCAATTAACGGTTGATCATTACCACCATACAAACTTTTCTAACCATAACCTTTCACATCACAGTAGACATGCCAATAAATCAGCATTCAGCATAGCAGTTTTTTCACTACACAAAACGAATGCAAAACATACAAAAATTAAACAGATGGCAGGTCAGTCTGATAGATACAACTTTTGAAACTCGACGCTTGTGCTATCTACTGAGAAATAATAAAATTATGTTTGTTTTCATTAAGTACAAAAATATAAACCTCCGCATTCTGTAGGTAATATAGTGAACTACTTTGAAAGGAATATTTTGTTGCACTTTCAAAAAATAAATGCGCGCACTCGTACAATAATATATTACAAAATATTTTGTTCCTGCGGATGAATAACTTCTGGGAGATTTTACTTACTCGGTAGTATTAATGTTGGTGTTTATCGGTTAACTCGGTTTTCGGAAATGTACAGCTGTACATGACAAGCAGTTATACATTGTATACATAACATATAACATAAAATATTGTATATAACATATAATTATTGTATACATCAAATTTAGTCCTTCCCACCCAGCCAGATTTTTTGTGATATTAATTTATATTAATATTATGGAAATCTGGTAATTCTTCTGTAATATATATTTTAATATTATTATTGATGTATATATTGGCATTTAGTCACGCTTGTTTTTGTGAATCTGAAACTAAATTTAACTTCCAACAATCCTTCCGTAATGTTTCATTGAAGAAACCTAGCCCCGTCATTTATCTTCGAACGATCAGGTGGTATTTCCCACAACATCGTCTAAATTATCTTCTATCAGTTTCAGTTTCAGCATTTAACACTATTCTTGTGATATTAACTGTGAATATTAAAGTCAGTTCTCATGGCAATGGTGACCATAGATGTACAAACACACTGGATTGATATGTGCATGGTCAGAATTCGGTCCAGTCAGGTCGGGCGCTTTCCCCACCACTGGTTGGCAAGACGCACGGGCAACTGCATTATTTTAAATGGCGCAACCGCCATGTTGTGGTTGCTTTAGAAGCTCACTCAAATATTGTATATGTATGGCATTATTTAAGTAGTATGAAGGTGAAAAAGGACAGATTACACCTAGATGTAACATCATTTATTTATACACAAAAGAAAAAACATTACACATTACTGAACAAAATCAACTTTGTACATTTAACCCTAACTTGGTTGAATTAGCAGTATTTGTTTTCTCTAAAGCTAAATGATGGCACACAATTTTAAGGAATACATTACCAATGAGATTAATTAGAATAAGTTGATGATTGATTTCACCAAAGTCATCATTACCTACATGGCATTTAAATACTGAATCCTTAAAATACATTCATGTTTTTGCAACTATGAACTTGGTGTTAGGCTTACAAAACTGGCCAGACTGGTGAAATACAAAGCTGTACATAAATTTCACAATTTTTATTACATCTTCAGATGCCCTTAACAATTTTCTCCTGGATACAAAATCAGTTAAGTGTGTGTATCTACTAGAGTTTTCATTTCTTGCCAATAGTAATTCACAACATTCCTCACATTTTAGTTTTTTCTGAATAACCTTAACTACAAAATTTCATATATAATACAAAATGTCATCTTTGTAATAAGATTCCTCATAGTTATTCAAAATGTTTGCTATTTCTATTAAGTCATAGTCAGTATTATCTTCTACTATTTTATCTACCACTGCACATTCTGAGAAACTTAAAACTGAACTCTGATGGTTTGGGTCAAATTGTAAACAATTATTGCTATTAGTTGATTGATGGCCTTACACTATTTCTAAACATTAGTTTTCTAACAGCCCATTGAAACTGCCTAACGTTGGGATTATTATGACCACTTGCACTTCTAACACAAGAAAAAAATAGTTCTACATGGTCTTGTGACAACTTATAACTAAGTACTTAAAATCGTTAATAGCTAACAATCTGTCTCTTAACTTTTGAATAGAGCATGTATCACTTGAAAAACCAATGGCAATGTTTTCCTTGGATGATGTAAAATAGAAATACCATCAATTTTTAATTTTGATAAGTAATTTGAAGCATCAGACAGCATTTTATCATCATAATTTTTTGATGCTTACTGGTCTACGTTCAACATACTTACCGGTAAAATGAAATTCCGCTTCCTTTCTTGTGTTTGTTCGTACAGTTGTACGCAACGCATGATACTACCATAGTGAGTGGGTGGATTATCAGAACAACAGTAAAATATTAACAAGCTAGGTTGTAATAAACAAAACGCGTCGTGATAATCACGGCGGCATGGAGAAGCGTCTCAAATTCTCTCGTAGCAGCTGTTGGTGCCAACCGGTGGTGGGGGTAGACGCGTGGTGGCTAGACCGTTTTCGAGCGCCCTGAGCCACTACTGTTATTATTATTATTATTATTATTACCATCAGGGCGTTCAGGCCAAAACAGCCTCTCCTCACCGCGACCTAAAAGATCTTTTGTGATTGCCCCCATCCCTTATTTAGGCCAGACCCACACTTTCAATAAAGCGCAGGATCTGCCTGGGATCTAGTGCACTTACCTGGGAGGGTGTCAACACATCCTCACCCATCAGCGCTCTTCTTTTGCAGCCAACCACTTCGCAGCTGCATAAAATATGCTCAGCCTTCTCTTCTGCCTCATGACAGAATCTACATAGGCTGTCTCCAGCAATTCCTATCTTGGATAGATGATACCCAAGATTACAGTGACCAGTCATCAGGCCCACTACCCTCCTCAAGTCCTGCCTTCCTAGTCTATTATATATTCCAGCCTTCTTGCTGGAATAGGCAATAAATTTCTTTGCCTGTACACAGCCTGGCACCTTCTTCCAATAGGAGGTTTTAGCCTCCTCCACCCAGGCCCTAACTATACTTCTATAGTAGCCCTCCCCAATTCCACAGAATGGCTCTGGGCCTATGAAGTGAGAGGCTGCACCCTTCTTAGCTAAGGCATCCGCTCTCTCATTTCCAGACACTCCCTGGTGCCCCGGCACCCAACGCAGCGTCACAACGTTACGCCTGGCCACGGCATTCAAAACTTCCCGACAGTCATAGGCCAACCTCGACTCAAAAGTACAAGAACTCAGAGCCTTGATGGCCGCCTGACTATCGGAAAGAATAAAAATGTGCGACCCCTTGAGGCGCTTCTCAATGCACCTCTCCGCACAGACCTTAATGGCCAATATTTCTGCTTGGAAGATGGTTATGGTACATCCAAGGGCCATGGAAATCTTCCCACCAGCCCCCCAGACCCCCAATCCCGCTCTTCCGCTCATCACTGAGCCGTCAGTATACCAAACGGTACCTCCTTCCGGTATACCTGGTTGTTCCTCCGCCCACTCCTGCCGATCGAAAATTTCCACCTTCAGAGTGTCGGAGAAGTCGTATGTTTTGTTCATACGGTCCCGAGGACCACCCACCACACCCATCCCCTCAATCACTTTGAAGATCCTGGTGTGGCCCATCTCCTTTGATGGGACCCCTATCTTGCCCTCAAGCCTCAAGGCAGTTCTTATCGCCTCTTTCTTCACTTGAATGTGAAGAGGAGGCAAATCAAGCATCGCCTCCATCGCAGCCGTCGGGCAGGTGCCCATAGCACCACATATCCCCAGGCAGGCCAGTCTCTGTAGCTTCTTCAGCCGATCCTGCGCCATCCTCAGATTAGTTCTTGGCCACCATACAAACGCTGCGTATGTGACCATTGGCAAAATGATGCTCACATAAGCCCATTTTACCATATGAGGCCTAAGCCCCCAAGTCCTCCCAAACAGACTCTTGCATATCCATAAGGCCTTTGTAGCCTTCTCTATAGTTCTGGACATATGGCCCTTCCAAGACAGGCCTTTGTCCAGGACAACCCCCAGGTACTTCACCTCTGGGGAGTAGTTTAGCTCCGCTCCTTCCAGAGTCAAAGCACCCAGAGTCATTGTCCTCTTTCTGGTAAACGGAACAACAACCACTTTTCCCGGGTTAATACGCAGTCCCTCCCGTCCACACCATGTGTGGACAAGGTTAAGGGCAACCTGCATACGCTCCCGGATGGTCGTCGCATGCTTACCTCTGACCAGGATCACCAGGTCATCAGCATAACTGACCACCTCAAATCCTTCCTCCGTCAGCTGAATGAGCAGCTCATCAATGACCAGTGACCACAGGAGGGGTGATAGCACCCCACCCTGCGGACAGCCCTTTCTAGCCCTACCAGTCACCGACTTGCCCCCCAGGCGAGTCCTTATTTCTCTATCCCTAAGAACAGACCCGACCCATCTAATCACACTAGATTGGATACCCTTCCTTCTTGCAGCCCTCTCAATCGACATGAACAGGGTGTTATTAAACGCCCCTTCCACATCTAAGAAGGCACACAGGGCAATTTCTTGATCCCTCAAGCTCCCCTCAATCCGTGTTACCACATCATGAAGGGCCGTAATGGTAGACTTCCCAGTCTGGTAGGCATGCTGACACCCATGCAGGGGCCTTTCCTGTAGGGCCCCACCCCTGATGTGTCTGTCTACCACCTTCTCCATCACTTTGAGCACAAAGGAGGTCAGGCTGATAGGTCTATATGACTTAGGCTCTATTGGGGGTTTCCCAGCCTTCGGTATAAAGACCACCTCAGTCTCCCTCCAGCTCCTCGGTACATATCCAAGTGCACAACTGGCCCTAAAGATATGTAGCAAATTTTTAGTTAGCTTGTTGCCCCCATTTTGCAACATACGAGGGTAGGCTGATAAGTAATGCACACATGCTTGTAGAAGACAACTAAATAAACTTCAGTAGCGCGCCTGGTGGCATGTGGAAGTACTATTTCTCCTCTACAAGCCTGCGCAGTTTGAAGGCGTTGCTTTCATTCAGTTTGTTTTGAGTAGTGGAAGTATGGCGTCGTGTTCTGGTGCTATGTCAACGAGAATTAAACAACGCGCTGTTATCGAATTTTTAACTGCTGAGAAAGTGAATCCTAGTGAGATTTATCGTCGTTTAAAGGCTGTTTATTGTGACGATACTGTTGATAGGTCTACTGTGAATCGTTGGGTAATAAAATTTCGTGATTGCCAACCTGGAAAAGCCTTAATTGTTGACAAAACACGCAGTGGACGACCAATCACTGCCTCAGACGATAATCGTCGCAAACTCATCGATGATTTGATTCAAAATGACCGGCGAATCACTCAACAGCGTATCGCAAACCAAATTGGAATATCTAAGGAACGTGTTGGCTTCATTATTGAACAATTGGGATACCGTAAAATCTGTGCACGATGGGTACCACGCCGTCTGACAGACGAGAATAAACAGCGTCGATTGGAATGCTGTGAACAACTTTTGAAGCGCTACCGTGACGAAGGAGACGACTTTCTTTTGAATATTGTGACGGGGGACGAGTCATGGGTTCATCATTACGATCCCGAAGAAAAAAGGCAGAGCGCTGAATATCGTCATCCACATTCTCCTGTTGTGAAAAAGTTCAAAACACAACCGTCCGCAAAAAAATTCTTTTGACTGTGTTTTGGGATGCTCGCCGAGTTTATGTGACTGATTATCTGGAACGAGGGGCAACGGTAAATTCTGCTCAGTATATACAGACTCTGAAACACCTCCGACGTCGAGTTTGTCGTGTTAGAGGCAACCTGGCGCCAATAATTTTGCAACACGACAATGCTCGTCCACACACTTCGCGTGCAACTGGAGAGGCTCTGAGAAACCTGAAGTTTCAACCAATTTTACACCCTCCGTATTCTCCCGACCTTGCGCCTTGCGATTTTTATTTTTTTCCTCTACTGAAGAGAGACCTTAAGGGTAATCATTACAGCTCGGACAATGAGGTGAAGGCAGCTATTGCGTCCTGGGTTCGAGGAAAGTCGGAAGAATTTTTCAGTGACGGAATGAAAAAACTTGTTAAACGTTGGGAGAAATGTGTAATGCTTAACGGTGACTATATTGAAAAATAAATAGATAATTTGGTAGGTTAAGATTTGTACTTTAATTTGTTATTTACCCCATCTTGCTATTTCTTTTTGTTCGTCTTCTACAAGCATGTGTGCATTACTTATCAGCCTACCCTCGTAGCAGGGAAAATCCCATCAGGGGCAGCCGATTTGTATGGTCTAAACATACTTACAGCCCACTTGACCTTGGCAAACGTAAAGACCTCACAGGCCTCCCTTCTCGCCAAGGCCAGCTCCCTTCCACGACCGCCCCAATTCTCCCTCTCCTCCTCATCAGGGCGGTCCACTAGCGAGCCGGGAAAGTGTGTCTCCAACAACACCTCCACCGTTTGCTCCATACTTTCAGTCAGGGTTCCATCTTCCCTCCTTAACTGTCCGATTGGATTTGAGTGGTCTTTGCTCAGAACCTTCCGAAGTCGCGCAACAGCAGGGGTTTCATTTACCCCCTCGCAGAACGACCTCCAGGCTCTTCTCTTGGACCTCCTCAACTCTTTATTATAGTCAGTTAGAGCCACTTTGTATTCTCCCCACTCCCCATTATACTTGGCTCTATTAAACAGTTTCCTAGTCCTGGATTTCAACTTCTCCAGCCGACTATTCCACCATGGCACCCTTCTTACCATATTTCGTCTTTTCTCAGGGCAGTTATCACAGAAGGCCCTGTTAAGACGCTCTCTTACATTGTCTGCCACCCTTTCTAGTTCTATTACCGACCTAGGGGTGCCACAGACGTCCTCCATTTCAGACTGCACCTGTTCTTTAAAGCCCTCCCAGTCTGTCAACTTCGGTACCCTTCTACTCTCACTCCTCCCGACCCCCAGGCACATAGCAAAATCCACATACCTGTGGTCAGAAAGAGATGCCTTCTCAGAGACTCTCCAGTCTCTGATTACATACCTCGTGAGCTCGCTAGTTATAGTGAGGTCCAAGACCTCCCTCCTCCTAGCAGTCACAAAGGTAGGCTCATTACCTATATTACTCAAATATAAATCATTACTAATTAAATATTCAAGTAGGTACTCACCTCTCCTGTTGGTGTTGGTAGATCCCCAAACGGTATGGTGTGCGTTTGAGTCACATCCAACCACCAACTCCTGGCCTCGTCTCCGGCAGCCTTCCACCAGCCGACGAAACTCCGCAGGGGGCATCTCGTCGCAATCCCCCGGGAAGTAGGCGGAGGCCACAACAGCCTCTTCCCTCCTACTCCCCCTCTGCAACTCCACAGAGATTGCTACAAGCCACTACTGTTAGCAATCCAGTGTGTTTGTAAATCTTTGGTGGTGACATTGTACCAACTCAAAGTAGAATCAATTACCATCTTTACACAATACAATGCTAACCAATACTTCACACAAGCAAGCCAAAAGCTTCGCAAAATTTATAGTACATAAACGGTTTACAAATTTATATATTTTAAGCTAAAATATAGCTTAAAATGTATCAAATTTGATAGTTTTTAAAGCTCTTAACATTTTCTAATGATTATAACACGTCTTCATTTATTCGTGGGAAGAAAAATTTATCAAACTAATGAAAATTAATGTTATTTCTTTACGGTTCAAATTCCATGGGGCAAACGGTATACTTTTGTTATAAAACTTATATAAAAGCAGTAATTCTAAAAAACCCAATCTTTACCAAGTTTTCAATGAGAAAAATTCAGAAAATTACTAATTGACACTAAGTGCTAGAGAAGAAATTTATATATTTATTAATTTTCTACAACTTGGTTATATAACTATGCTTTATCCCAAAAATGCACATTAAGACTGCAATGAATTTCAGCAGCCATGTCACTTACCCCATTTTGTAGAGCAAAAAAAATAATAGTAAACAAGGCAATCAAATCAGCCACTTTTTTAAAAATTGCAACAATAAATCACTACTTTTCTGTTTACAGTAACAAACAGTTATATTCCTACAAAAGGCTCCACAATATATTGTGTATGCTCTGGGTATAGAACAAGGTGTTGTGTTTGTTGAACTGAAATTAAAGCAGTCGCGCATGCGCACTGATGCTTTTCCCCATTTACCCCTCGTTGCAAACAAGGGCAAACTTGTGACTCAAGTAACTATAGTACAATTATCAAAAATTCCTTTTATGAGAATGCCTTTTGCATATGGATGGGTTGTGAGGAAGGAGTGAAAATCTGACAGCGCTGCCAACCTCAACAGTGAGACACTGTATTTCACTACCGTGCAGTTACTACATACATTTTCTAAGCTGTGGTTTATTGCCAAGAAAATGTTTTCTTCAAAAACCTTATAAGAAAAAATTTGACCTGTAATATTGCCTATAGCTTAATTTACATGACTAGAAATGTTAGATTTACTGTAATTACCAGCTAACTTATTCTATTGAAACAAAATCTTCTAGAAATGAATCGCCTTCTTTGCTATCACTATCATCGTCGTCTTCACTATCAGTTTCACTAGTATCTACAGAATTGTTTCCTTTTTTACCAAAAGTTAACAAAACTGTTGAAGAAGAATAGCTTCTTTTGTCTTTAATTTCCTTCTTTATATTTCAAATTGCAGAATGAGAAACATCACAGTAGTCAGCCGCTCACTCATGTATTTTGTTAAGAGACACCGAAAGCCAGTTTTGTTTAGCTTCAACTGGACATTTTATTACACTGTATGTTAGATTTCGTTCAGCACAAGTGAATCAACCAGACCAAGTGTGTTAGTCCAACCACGTTTTTGAGAAACCGACATTTTTTTACAGTAGCAAACAGTAATATTCGTACAGTTAACCTACTGTCTGTCTATCACTTGATGACCTCTCAGAGAGGGGCAGAATCGGCCCGCTACTAGCCTTCTCAATAACACTTCATTATGTACCAATTCCAGTGTACTAGTTAGTAGTAGTACATAATGAAATGTTATTGAGAAGCCTAGTAGAGGGCCGATTTTGCTCCTCTCTGCGGGAGGCCATAACGTTATAGACAGACAGTACAAAAGATTCCGCGGCATACTGTAAGTGTGCTAGGTGTTGTTTTGCCTGAACTGACACCAAAGCAGTCGTGCATGCGCATTGATGCTTTACCCCCTTTACTTCTCATTAAAACCAAAGGCAAACTTGTGGCTCAAGTAATTACAGCAATTTTTAAAAAGGCTTACCTTTGACCTATGGCAAAAACCATTAGTAATTTCTGTACCTACTCTTTAAAATGAATCGAATGACAATAATTTTGTTTCCAAATTCTGACTTTCTAGACTTGCTGTTTTGGGCCACTTCCGGTCGAAACTGGAACTTCAAACCCAATCCAGGCCCAATAATTTTTTGTGTTGATTATGAACTCGAAAACCGTTTGTTGCTATCTCTTGTAGTTTCTGACATCTGGCGGTGACAGATGAACAAATACAGGAAAATGATAGATGACAATTTTAAAAATTGTCACCAAGACAAAGATCTGAATCTGGCTGAAAAAATTTCCTGACCCAGATACAGACAAAAATATCTGGTGTGAAACACGCACATGACTTTCTCTTGCCAATGCAAATATTGAACCATATAACACTAACCTCAAAAATCATAACCTTATTTTAATTATAAGTGAATGATGCAAAATGAAAACCAACGTTAGTTTGGCTTAATAATACGGACAATCACTCTGACGCAAAACCAGGCTCTGTAGAGAAAAATGCTAAAAGTAAATGTTGTTGATCTTTTAATTTCCTATAAATTTGATTATATACACACTTTTGTGGTTAAATGTATTTTAAGACCAAAATCTTAAAAAATCCATTTTTTTACAGATTTTTATGAAAAAAAAAAAAACAGATCACTAATAATTGCTAAACTAAGCGTTATACAAAGAAATGTTAGAAATAAAATTTGTAGGTTTTCAAATTTTCTACACTTTTTATTATATATACTTTTGCACTAAAATCATATTAAGGTCGCAATCGTAAAAAAATCATTTTTTTTCTACGAGAGCACAGCCTTCTCAAGAATTTCAGCAGACATGGTGCCTGCCCTACCATACAGAGCATAAAAAATGTAGTAAATGAGACGATTTAAAAGAAAATATCATAGGAGCAGTTTTTGAGAAAATCACAAAAAGTGAAAAATTACATAAAATAACTACTACTTCCGGTTGACCGATTTTAATGAAAATGTTCGTGTAGCGTTCTCTAGTGGTATCTTACTTATGTTTAAGTTTCAACTTCGTATGATGTTCTGTTCTTGAGATATTTTATTCACATACAAATACCAATTCCTAAAAACGTATTTTTTGGGTTCAAGGGGTCTGTAAACGTGTATATCCAGTGAAAACTCAATTTTGAAAAATTGACATAAAACAATACTTTCCTTCCTATATATATATTCATAGAGGCAAGAGAAAAAAAATTCAAATTGACAAATTAACAGCTTTGTAAAGTCTATTTCAAACGAAACAACAAGTTTATTTATTTATTTATTTATTTATTTATTTATTCAGTTTTAAAATTTATAAATAACATTATAAACATGTAACACCAATATTTTAATACAATAACATTGTAACAATGATTTTTTTTAATTTCCACTAACAAATTTTATTGTATAATTAATCAATAAAAAGAAACTACATTTTTAATTGTAATAGTTTTACATAATACTGTATTACACATACCATTAAAATATAAGCTAACATAATAATACTTATGGCAGTTATGAAGCTCAATTTATCATAATAATATTATTAAACATAAATATTATATTTTATATATTAATAATTTTACTATATCTACTATATATTATTCATATATTTCACATTTAACTAACTAATCCAAAATATGTAACTACAAATATAAATTTTATATTCTACAACCGTATTATAAAACTTATTAAAGCTATTAACAATGAACAAAAATAACAACAACAGCAACAATAACAATCAACAATTTTATTTTTATACATATATATTCGTAATTTTAAGAAAATTTAAATTAATTTGTATCAATCAGAAATATCTATCTAAATTTGCAGGATCTAAATGCAGTACTTCTTTTTTACTTTCTGAATATTTATTATTACCTAATAATGCTTACCTAGTGGTTAGCGCAACTGGCTTCTATACTGGGGTCCAGGGTTCGATTCCCGGTCAGGTCTGGCATTTTTTCATCATTTATTTTCATAATCATCATTTTCCACTGTCTGCATTAGCAGAAATTGCAAAACAGTTAGTAGTAAGACAAAAAAAAGAAATAATTTGCTCAGACCCGGCCGCATTGGCATAGCTGGTAACATGCTCGCCTCTCATCATGCGGTCCTGGGTTCGAATACCACTCAGGTACGACATATTTTCATACATTACAAAAAATAATTTCATCCTCCATTAAACAAAGTTACAACCCAACATTGTCGCTAATGACCATTACAGTTGATGCAACGTTAAATAAATAAATAAACAAACACAAAAATATTCTCAGAGTTCCTCAAGCCAGTGTGTGATCGTTCAGTACACTTGCTGCGCAACCTTGGAGATTTATTTTGCTGATAGTAAGATGTACAAGGATTCCCAAAGAGTATGAAAGAAAGATTGATTATTAGGAAATACATCCTGGCAGTATATTTAAAAATAAATTATTGTAAACAATGTACATCCTGGTAGTAAATTGAAAATAAATTATTGTAAACAATATTGAGTTGACAGCGATGTTAGGGACAATCAACTTCTGCAAGAAGAAGATACATTTTAAATTCATAACCCAGTGTACCCTGAATTGTTAAGTTTTTTATTTCTTAATTTAGACTATTATTTCTCAACTAGCTTGTAGCTTGTGCCATGGAATGTCAGAACACTTACTGCCATGGTAGTACCTTATTTACATGTGGCGAGTCAAGATTCACTACTTCAGTGACATTACTCTGGACAGAATGAATGCATCATCAATTTGATAGGTTGCTAATCACATAATTAAACGGCTGTAGTTTTGTTTTATGTCTTTAGAGCAAGTTGCCTTTGATTTTTTAATTTTTCAGATTTCATTGTAATAAGGGTCTTGAATAGACCGGCATTTGCTCTTAAATCTTATATTCCAGATACTTCCATCAACACTTGTTCAGTCTCCTCACTCATACCTCTATTTTCAAAATGAAAAATTTAATTAAAATTTTATCTGTTTTCACAATTATCTGTTTAATAGAAAAATTAAAAAAATCTTTTCTAAAACAATACAAAATTTCAAATATATATGTATAAAAATTCAGAACTCAGGAAGCCTTATTATTAACATTAAATCTTACATAATTAATTATAAAATCACATTTATTAATAATTAATGTAATTAAAAAATTATAATGTTTAATAACAATATAATAAACAAATACAAAATGTTCCTGATTAACATTGACTAAAAAAAAACTTGTGAAATAACTGGTATAAACATGGTGATACAGAATATTGTTTGTCTTAAAGAGTGTTGTTTCAATTTAAAGAGAAATTTTACATCATAAAAAATATACAAGATTTATGACAAAAATACCCATAATTTTTTTGGCCAAATCAGTAGTGCATACGACGACAATTAAAAAAATCTCAAAGTGTTGGCAAGTGAAATGTTAGTTTTCATATTGTCAAAATTTTTTGATTAGATTAACTATCTTTGAGATTCCAGAAAGGTGAGAAATTGTATCAGGCAGTGAAACATATGGTATGAAATAAAAAGGTACCAGAGAAGGCTAAAATCTTAATGTATGAAATGTACTACACGCTGGTTGTACAATATGGTGCAGAATGTTGGAAAATGGCAAAAAGATTAGTCTAGACTTTAATCTGGAGAGATAAAATTCCTTCAAGAAATAAAAGGTTAAACAAGAAGAGACAGGGTGAGAAATATAGCCGTTAAGTTATGTCACCATTCACTGTCAAACTGGTTGGCGAGCCGGCTTAGAATATGATCCCCAGGTCAGACCCAACCAGCTCTTCTGTTAACAATACACTGCCCGACTGGTTTAGTCTTGAGTATCATTCAACTAAACCATGTGGAGAAAGATATAATTTCTCAAAAAATAAAATTATTTTTAATTTTTGAAATAGCAACAAGTAAAAAGAAAGCGAAAATTTGTGTAGCGGTCGCAGTATTATTATGCATTCGCGATGAGAAAAAAATAAGTGCATCAAAATGAAGGAATGACTGAAAAATAAATCATAAATTTCCCCACGTCGATTACTTACAATCTCTTTAAGTTTAAGAGATAGGGGATTGCAAGAAATTTTTACACATGGATGATAACAGTTCGCCGAATTAAAGGAGATGGTACACTGACTTTATTCGATTGAGTCAACAGACCCACTGGGCTCAAAGGTTTCTCTTTCAAACTATCAACATTGACCCAACCTCGAGCTCCTACCATTTACTATCGAGCCAGTTCAAGCGAACCTAGGTCACAGCTACAGCTGGAGCTTTACGGGTTACCATTGAAAATTTTCACATGGTAACATAAGATTACAATTGACAATCCACTACAGTCACTACTGACTAAATGAACTATGAACAATTTTTTTTAATCATGGACAATGTTAAAAAGGAACAATTTATAATTGCATCACTACTAGAAAACTACTTGACACATTTTTCTCATGACCTATTTCTGATATTTTATTATTTCAGTAACAACAATAACACCATTATTTTAATTATTATAATTATAGTTATTAATGTACATTATAACAATGAATTAAAATACTAGATATCACAAATAACTTACTATATTATTATAATAAATATCAAATTACGATTAAAAACACATAACATTTAATTAATTTACATCAATATCTTAATATTAACATGTTAACGACATCTTTAATTATTTATTTTAGTTGATGCAAAACCTAACTATTTTCAGGTAACATTCAAAACTAACTTTTAATCAAATCTATATAAATAAAATTGTGATTTTGTCTACAATTTTTCAAAATGCCCCAAATTTTGTTTCTATGCCAGATGTACCAAGTAAACACCGAAAATAAGTTCAGCTGAATTTCTGTCTGTTTGTATGTTACTGCATCATGCAAGAACCGCTGAACCAAATTCAATGAATTTTGGTTAATTTTGGTGAATTTTGGTTGAATTTTGGTTTGAAGGGGGAGTTCAGAGGGAGGGGTAAGCAAAAAACTACGAATATCTCCGTTTAAAGTCAATGTATCAAAAAATGTTATGTACTCGAAATTACGAAACGTTTAAAGACGAATAAGTTTGATTACGTAAAGTTTTTCATTGTCATGCATAATAACGGAGATATTACAAATTTTTAAAAAATACACCAATATTTTTAGAATATTAACATACAAAATAAACAGAACAATAAACATAGGCCTATGTGCCAGTAAAATCTGTATTCCACCAGTACTCTATACACCTTTTCTCTGTCAGAATGTCAAAAATGAATCGGTCATCTTCATATTGGTCACCATCATGGTGTTCCTACTGGGATTTACCTTTCATTTATTATGAAAATAATAAAGTGCAGCATATCTTAATTAAAAAAATCTGGTGTGAAACACTCACACAACTTTCTCTTGCCAATACAAATGATTAATAATAAACCTAACATTATTAATAAAATATTAGAAATAAACAAAAACTAACCTCAAAAACATAACCTTATTTTAATCACGAGTGAATGACGCAAAATGACAATCGAACTCAATTTGGCTTAAAAATACGGAAAATCACGCTTTCACGCTAAACTAGGCTCTGTAGAGAAAAATGCTCTAAACAAAAGTTGTAGATCTTTTAATTTTCTATAACTTTTATTATATACACTTTTGTCGTAAAATGCATACTAAGACCGAAATGTTAAAAAAATCGATTTTTCTCACGTTTTCGTGAGAAAAAAAACAGAAAATCGCAAATTACCGCTAAACTAAGCGTTATACAAAAAAATGTTTAAAACAAAAGTTGTAGGTTTTTAAATTCTCTACAACTTTTATTATATAAGTTTTTGCGCTGAAATTTATATTAAAGCCGTAATCTTAAAAAAACAACGTTTTTACGTGAAAACAGCCTCACCGAGAATTTCAGCAAACATGGCGCCTACTCTATCTTGTAGAGAATAAAAAATTGAGTAAAATAGGCGATTTTAAAAAAAATCGTAGGACCAGTTTTTGAGAAAATCGCAAAAAACTGAAAAATTATACGAATAAACTACTACTTCCGGTTGACCGATTTTGATGAAAATGTTCGTGTCGCGTCCGGTAGTGGTATGTAACTTAAGTTTCAAGTTTCAAGTTCGTACGATGTTCCGTTCTTGAGATATTCTGTTCACACACACACACACAGACCAATCGCTAAAAACATGTTTTTTGGGTTCAGGGGGTCTGAAAACGTATAGATCCGGTGAAAACTCGATTTCGAAAAATCGACATGAAAACAATACTTTCCTTCCTATATATTCATATAGGCAAGAGAAAGTAAAAAAGCACCAAGATCTCGCTTTTATTTAACGTTTAACTATTTTTTTCATAAATAATAATAGTGATGTTGGAAGGAGGTAGATAACAATGAGTAGTTAAAGAATATCAGACCTGAAAGGGATTGAAATTGGTACCGCAACAGACTGTCCACGGCACCAAGGAAACTGTTCGAAGAACGGGTACTTTAGCTGGTATCATATATGTAAAATTGAATTTTTATATCAAAATATGAGAACAGGAACGTGGAATGTGAACAGCATGCATACCGCGGGAAAGGACACAACACTTTATCAGAACATACAATATTAATGAAAAGGCAAAGGGTGGAGATTCTGGGTATTAATGATACACGATAGCCTGGATCTAGAACTGCGTAGTGGACGATTAAATCTATTACTCAGGTACTGATGATTCCCATCATAGGTATGGAGCTGGAATACTACTAAATTGTCATACGGAACTGTACCATACAGCATAATATGAATAAGGTCTGCATAATAATGATGAATTCCGACCTCCAATAGGAGAGGGACTTAAAGAAGAAGAAGACGATGAATGGTGGCAAATGAAAAAGAAAAATCTGGTGTGAAACACTCACACAACTTTCTCTTGCCAATGCAAATAATTAACAATAAACCTAACATTAGTAATAAAACATTAGAAATAAACAAAAAAATAACCTCAATAAACATAACCTAATTTTAATCATATATGAAAGACGCAAAATGAAAATCAATCTGTTAGCCTTAAAAATACGGAAAATCACTCTTTCACGCTAAGGCTCTGTAGAGAAAAATGTTCTAAAAAAAAGTTGTAGATCTTTTAATTTTCTATAAATTCAATTATATACACTTTTGTTATAAAATGCATACTAAGGCCGAAATCTTAAAAAAATTGATTTTCACACGTTTTCGTGAGAAAAAACAGAAAATCACTAATTACTGCTAAACTAAGCTTTATACAAAAAAATGTTTGAAATAAAAGTTGTAGGATTTTAAATTCTCTACAACTTTTATTATAAAAATTTTTGCGCTATAATACATATTAAAGCCGTAATCTTAAAAAAACAATGTTTTTATGTGAAAACACCCTCACCGAGAATTTCAGCAAACATGGCGCCTACCCTATCTTGTAGAGCATAAAAAATTTAGTAAACCAGGTGATTTTTAAAAAAATCGTAGGACCAGTTTTTGAGAAAATCGCAAAAAAGTGAAAAATTACACAAATAAACTACTATTTCCGGTTGACCAATTTTGATGAAAATGTTTGTGTCAGTCCGGTAGTGGTATGCAACTTAAGTTTTAAGTTTCAAGTTTGTACGATGTTCCGTTCTTGAAATATTCTGTTCACACACACACACACAGACCAATCGCTAAAAACATGTTTTTTTGGGTTCAGGGGGTCTGAAAACAAGTAGATCCGGAGAAAACTCAATTTCGAAAAATCGACATGAAAACAATACTTCCTTCCTATATATTCATATAGGCAAGAGAAAGTAAAAAATTCCAGATATTACCAGGAATTGAACTGGGAACTCTGGTGTAGAAAGCACAATTGCTGACCACCCTACCAACAGCCCATCAATCATATGGGCCAATACATTATAGTTTCAGGATGTCTGGACCAAGTTTTTGATACTTTTAATTACTGTATTTGGTCAGTATAAACTTAAAAACAGATTTTTGGTTCGCACCAACTAATTATTAATAAATGAAACAATATTTACTATCGATTTAAACTTGTTAATAATGATATGATCAATTTTAATAATATGACATTAATATCACATAAAGATTACAATACAAATGTAGCCTGCACTCATTTAAAACATCGGGTTAAAAAAGTACCTTACTTTTCCAGCATTACTAAGTAATACCAATTTTTTATTGTATTAAAGCTAATCAATTTTTAATCCTGAAATTATCAATAACTGCAACAATATCTTAAAAACTATCAAAAAATTAAGACTGTCCTCTTTTTTTTCGGAATTATGAAATATCTTCTTAATTTTTTTTTGTAGTAATTAGGCCTCATAAAAATTTGTTGCATAAAAAATTCATTAAAATTTTTATATTGAGTGCAAGATACATATTAAAACGGTTACATTGGTAACCTGTACAATTAAAAAAAAAATTAATATAAAATTCTTAGATCTAAACATAATATACATTATATATTAATACTGTTATTATTATAATCTGTAACATGTTTTTTAAATAGATTTATTTCATAATTTAATTTAAAACAAAACTGCACCTTAGAAACTGTACAATTCTTGTTAATACCACCAATAAAATTTCTGAGCAATCATTGAATCAAACGGGATTGTCCAGAAAGTTACTCTAAAATTAAAAAAAAACTTGCTTCAAAATATGAGCACCTTATGAAATATATATTTTAGGTATTAAAACAGATATCCATTAAAATTTAAAAAAGCGAAATACATATCTAAAAAATCTCAACAAAAATAATGAGAAATTATCTATTAATAATAAATAATTTTATGATGAATCAAATAAGAAAATAGAACAATTGAAATACAGAAATTATAAATTAATGAGAAAGGTACTTGGACAAAATTAACAAAGAAATTATAAAAAGCTCAACATATAAAAAAGGCCTTTCAATTGATACATTACAAACAGTTGTCCAACTGGAAGTAAAATACTTTTTAAACTAGATCAGGCAGACAAAATACACAAAATAGAAAGAAGAATAATTAGAACTTCCAACTAGATAAAACAATATCAAAAAGAATGGCAAGTAGCAAATTCTACCAAATGAGTTATTTTATAAAGCTAATAGACTGAACAAAAAATATTTCATTTTATGGACATTTGATAAAACACTAAAAGATAGACTGACTAGAAAGAAAGCCTATGAAAACTGAACCCATCGGGATTAACAACGTCAAAGAAGACATGAAAGAATTAGATCTGATGCAAGAGGATTTATAAGAAAAACTGAAGGATAATAAGATTTCAATCAAAGACAAATTATAAGGATTGGTCAACAGGGTCTTTTCAGATGCAAAAAGAAACGAAAGTATGAAAAGTAATGGGAATTGATAAAATCTAAAAATCATAAATATTTAAGAAACAAATCAAAAACCTAATAAATGGTTAAAGTGGTCCAACAAGGCCATAAAAGCAAAAAAAGGTTAAAAAATTACCACAGATCAACAACTCAAATCAGTTTGAAAAGAAATTAAATTTAATAAAATATGTGGTGAAATATTGTAATAAAAAAAACATCAGTTTAACTAAGATACAAAAATTGGTGAACTTGTACAAAAATTTTTTTTTATTAAAAGTAAATGTTGAACAATATAATTTTAAATATTTGTTAGCCAAGATATTTGATTCTCAACAGAAAATATCACAAATTCAAAATAATAAACCAAAAAAAAATCTTTTGACATATTATTTTACATTACTTAAACAACTATAAAATATCTAACACATATTTCCTTTAAAATATCTACATATTATGACACCTTACCAATTACCACATCATAAATAAATATAATTGAGTAATTATCTAAATAACAATACATAATTACATACTGGAACATAAATGCTTAATCATGGACGGTATATATTTCATTGTTTAATAACTGTAAACAGAATTTAAAAAAAATTACAGTAAAACCTCCTTAATCCGGCATTCTATAGTCTGGAAACGTTTATAATCCGGCATCAACGGCAATAGACAAAAATTATAGAATTGCCTTCACAATGAACATTGTAAAGTGAGCAACCCGACAGCTACCGTCGACACTCAAGAGCCACAAAGCGTCACGCTCTGAGTTTGTAAACTCAGTACGCTTTTTTACACATTTGTAAAATTTGCTGAGTCAAATAAACAATACAGTATGGCCGAAGTTCTGAACTTGCATATAATAAAAAATGATTTTTTAAATAAAAAAAATACTAGTCGTAAGAAGCAAGTAGATATTAGATCTTTTTTCCAGCCATCTACCAACGCTGTTGCTAAAAACCACGAATAGTACAGTACTGTACTGTATTCAAATTTATTTCATCATGTACTGTACTTAAAAAATGCATTTTAATATTTCTCCTGTACTTATATATATATTGATTTATATTGTTTAAATAACCCATGTTTAAATAATAAATACATACAGTAAAAGTTTCTTGTGCAAATTGTGTTATTTTTTATACGACTCCTGTATTTTTATAAATAACCTCCATAGTCCGGAATTTCCTTTAATCCGGCAAGCTTCAAGTCCCAAACGTGCCGGATTAAAGAGGTTCTACTGTACACACTTTAAAAATACATTTATTATTTATCCGATAATTTTACAGAACGCAACAACTTCTAAATCTAAATTTATTAAATTTTTATAATAATATTTCTAACACAAAATTTTATAACAATTACTAAAATTTATTACTACAAAACTTTTTGACACATATATTTGACACATTAACCAGTGCTTAATATCCTAATTCAAAATTTTTATTAGTAAATTTATGAATTGGCATAAATTATTGAAAAATCTGGTGTGAAACACTCACACAACTTTCTCTTGCCAATGCAAATAATGAACAATATAACCTTATATTAGTAATAACACATTAGAAATAAACAAAAAACATAACCTTATTTTAATCATAAGTGAATGATGCAAAATGAAAATCAACCTCAGTTTGGCTTAAAAATACAGAAAATCACTCTTTCATAATCTGTCGAGAAAAATGCTATAAATAAAAGTTATAGATCTTTTAATGAAATCTTACAAAATCGATTATTTTTATACAAATTTTCATGAAAATATCGAAAATTGCTAATTACTGCTAAACTAAGCGATATACAAAAAAATTTCAAATAAAAGTTGTAGTTTTTAAATTCTCTACTACTTTTATTATATAGATTTTTGTGCTAAAATGCATATTAAAGCCGCAATCTTAACACCAATTTTTTTTCTACGAGAGCACAGCCTCCCCAACAATTTCAGCAGATATGGCACCTAAACTATCTTATAGAGCATAAAAAAAGTAGTACATGAGGCGTTAAAAAAAAAAATTGTAAGAGCAGTTTTTGAGAAAATTGTAAAAAAGTGAAAAATTACACAAATAACTACTACTTCCGGTTGACAGATTTTGATGAAAATGTTCGTGTTGGGTCCTCTAGTAGTACCTAACTCAAGTTTCAAGTTGGTACAATCTTCTGTTCTTGAGATATTTAGTTTACACACTCAGACCAAATGCTAAAAACATGTATTTTGGGTTCGGGGGTCTGAAAATGTGTAGATCCGGTGAAAACTCGATTTCGAAAAATTGACATGAAAACAATACTTTCCTTCCCATATATTCATGTAGAAAAGAGAAAGTAAAAATTAACCAAACATCTATAATTTCTGATTTTTAGCATGAAAATAAGTTTTAAATTTTAGAGTAAAATGGAGTATAAAATGGAGTCTACACGAAGAACCAGCTAAAACCATTAAAGTAAATTTTCTTTAAGACTATTTTTACAATGATGTATGTAAGTATGTAATTTATTATACAACCGCACTCACACTCTAATGTTTATATTGTTATTTGTATTATGTTAACTGTTTATAATGTCCTGGAACATCCTAGCTTAGTCCTGTTCGAGAAATTGGGCTAGAAAGTTTGGTAAAGTCTTTAATCGTATTAAAAATTAAAAAAAAAAACAGTAGACTGAAAACATCTAAGAATCTGCCTAGGAGTGGAGAATGCTGCCAAGCTGGAAGGACATAGGGTGGAAAAATTGCCAGTGTCTACAAAAATGAATCGACTGAAATCGCAACTATGTACATAAATGCTAGTGCTTTAAAATGTAAACATTATAATTTGACAAAAAACACAACCAATAAAAACATAACAATATAAAACAGATATCACATTATTTATCTTTGATTCTTGTTGACAGTAATAAATAAAATTAATACATTTTAAAGGAATTAAGCACTGCTACGAACACAACATTTATATCAAATACGATAAAGATTTTAAACAATACAGCTAATACAATTATCCTAAATTTTTTTAAAATCTCATACAATAACTTCTAAGCAACATTATTTTATAAATTGTTTCTATTTTTTAATTAACACAATATAAATACTTGATTTAAAAGTTCAAAAATAAATAAAAATAATAAACTAATAAAATTGTATATATATCACAAGTAATAAAATTTGACACAGACATAAAAATTATGTAGCATTTAAAAACATACAATTTAATTATTTCTTAAGATATGTATAATTTTCAAACATTTACAAATAATCAAATAAATAAAAAAATTATATGTAGTTAAAAATTTATTAATTCCTAATGATAAGAAATTCATATTTCAATTATTAAGATAAAACAACAGAATTTATCCAAATAAATAAATTAAAAATATACAGAAAAATGTATAAAAACCTCTAATGTTGATAAACTAAACAGATACATACATAATTCAGAGTAATGTATAGAATATTTCATTATGCCTGCCTTCTTATCCCAGAAGTAACTGCATTAGACTGCACTATACAGCCAGTTAATATATCCCAAGTTTGATTTACAGCTGGAACTTTAAAACCAAGCTTAAAAATATCCCATTATTTTGTGAACAAAATATCAAACCTTGAATACAGACAAACTCCAGTTCCTTTAAGCCATAGCTCCATCGCCTTGTGTATAATCTCGTATAGCATTAGACCTTTATTAATTTGAACTGATAAATAAATGTTTGTGTACGTTTAATATACAAGGAAATGCAGGTAAACTTAAGGTATAGTTTTATGTATCTGATACCAATATCAACAACAAAAATACACAATAAAAAAAATTTTTATGATTTTCCCTCAACTCCATTCATTTTGATATGGTATAAATTCCAAAACTGTAAATTTCGTGATTTTGACAAACCCCGGGGTTTGGAAAGGAAGATTCAGTTTTCTAAAGAAATTGAGTTTCAAAATGTACGACTAAAGATGTACGGGGGGGGGGGTACTCAAAAGTAACCGGAATAGCATTGCTGTGGGTGGTGCTTGTGTAGTACGCATTTTTTGCCGCACAGACTAGTATAGCGCAACTCATTGTGAGTTCAGTGCAGTGACTGCAACTCATTGCGAGTGCGATATTCATGTGTAGTGATTGTTTTTGCTAGCGCTGTTTCGTTCTTGTTTTGTTTTTTATGATGGCAAGTTTAAGTGAACAATGTGTAGCTGTGAAATTTTGTTTTCAACTCGGTAAAAGTGCTGCTGAAACTGTTTTAATGTTGAAAACAGCTTACAAAGATGATGCTATGGGAAAATTTCAAGTATACAAGTGGTTTTCTCGGTTTAAAAATGGCAACATGTCGATTGAAGATAAACCTCATTCTGGATGTCCACCAACTGCCCAATCAACAAAAATGTTTAAAAAATTCGAGAGCGTGTGCTCTCAGACCATTGACTGACAATTTGGAAGTTTTAAGAAGATTGCGCAACAACGTTCGTCAAAAAAGATTCGATTTGTGGCAGACAAGAGACTGGTTCTTCCACCAAGACAATGCACCTGCACACATAGCCATGTCGGTGAAAGATTTTTTGACTAAAAATAGCATGGTTCCGCTGCCCCACGCACCTTACTTGCCTGACTCTGTGCGACTTTTTCTTATTGCCATGCATGAAAAGGGACATTAAAGGACACAGATTTGACAACATTGAAACGGTCAAGAAAAAAACGAGGGAGGAGCTGTCAGCCATTTCTAAAAATGACAACAAAAAATGTTTCAAACAGTGGAAGCACCGGCGGGATAAATGTATTAGTGGTAATAGAGAGTATTTTGAAGGGGATAAGGTTGTTTTGTAAAAAAATTGAAAATAAATATCTTTTGAAAAATAATTCCGGTTTCTTTTGGGTACCCCTCGTAGATTATTTTATGCAGTTTCTTGGTAAAAATTACATAAAGTTAAGAAATGGTTTTCTAATTTTATGATGCGACAATATTATTAACAAAATCTGCAGTGGTGCAGAACAAGGTTAAGAAATTAAATTCTAACAACACTGGAAAATAATAACAGATGACAAAATTGAAATAATACACTCACTTAGAGATGAACAAATTTCTTAAACGGTTACCAAATTCGAAGCTGTTGCAAAATCTGATGAAGAACAAAAACAGTACATTAAAGACGGCATACAACATTTGCTTGAGCCGATGATGCAAATAGTATATATAATTAAATTATTATTTTATCAAACATCCTATGTAAGATTATCAACAGCCGTATTATTAAAAATAAAAATATGTATTTCAATGTAATCTATACTAATATTATAAGGACAAAGCATGTCTTTTTGTGCAGCTAATTTCCAAAACTACTGAATGGATTTTAATGAAATTTTGACGGTATATTCGTATTTATATTCACAATATTCACTTTTTAAATTAAAAAAAATAATGACCCTAAGGGCCCTAATGAAGATTTTCATAAATATATATGTGCGTGTGTACATGTGAGAACGTATTGCTGTTGAAGTAGATAAAGGGTTTGATGAGGACTTTTTATTTCATTAACTAAATTATACAACAAAATTGTTTTCTTTTCAAAATTTAATTAATATTTCATTTTATTTTATATTTTCTTCCAAAGTCATTATGTAGTTTCCGGAGTTGTAATTGCAATAATTAAAAATAAATTTGCCGTGGACCAACCATCATACAGAAAATAAAGATGGAATTTTGAGTTTTATTTAATGTAGCAGTTGAATATATTAATTAATTAGAACTATGTTAGCGGAATGATTTCAATTCATACAATTAACCGCTACAAAGTGAATAACAAAAAATTTATTGATATAATATCAACTTTAATAAAAATATGAAACTGGCATGGAGTTAAAGACCACAAAATCAAAGCAGCATCAAAATTGTTGGAGTATTCTGTAAATATATACAAAAATAAAACAACATAAATAACATGGTACTTGTAGATGATTGACTTTAGTTGATATAGCCGGCCGCATTGGCGTAGTTTGTAACATGCTCGCCTCTCATCATGCAGTCTTGGGTTCGAATCCCATTCAGACATGGCATATTTTCATATGTTATAAAAAATCATTTCATTCTTAACAGTCTGCATTAGCAGTAATTGCAGAACAGTCGGACGTTAAACCAAAAAAAAAAAAAAAATTTAGTTGGTATCTCAAATACTTTTTCAATAATACCACCTAAGAAATTCCTAGAATTTTTTGGTATTAGAATAATACACACTACTGTAATTTTTCATAAGGTTTTAGTAAACCACTGGAGTAAGGATAAGGATCACTAATAAAATTGACTAATATTATACTAAATACAAAATACATTTAAAAAATATCAAAACAAAATTAAATACTAAAAATAAAAATACTTTTCAAAAGATGAAAAATAAATGCAAGTTTCTGAATTAACGTCAATCGATAAATCCAATTTATAATTTCCAGCAATTTCCCTGCAAGCTGAAACACAAAATATAATGTCAAACAAATATAAAAATTTATTTGTACAGGAAAAATAAATTTTGATATCACAAAGTGATAAAGAAACTACAATGCAAAATTTGGTATAATTTTTTTTGTTTTATGTATCTGAATGTTTATGAAATTTTTTTGAAAATAATTACTACGAACTGTCACATCTATTTACAAGAAAAAATTTATACATTATATTTATTGCAGAGATAAACTCATACAAAAAGGTACATATCAAAAGTCTTAAAATGACTACTAGATAATTCAGACCTTCAAGTAAAGGTGTACCAGATAACCAGACAAGACATTCAGTTGGGCATCGTTTCTCTAGTAACATAAATTTTGTACTCTTCCGTTTTAGGAATCTCAGAAAAAATTCAAACTCGTACAAACTAATCTTATTTTTCCTCTGGATCATCTCATTAAAATAATCAACTACACAAATTACAATACAGGTGTAATTTATTAATTCATTACTACGCAACAATAATATTAAATAAACTTGTACATTATTAACTCCTCTAAACTAGATTGGAAATGTGGCTTATAATGGACTGAAATAGTTCAGCCTTTTACAAGTACTTGTTTAGACAGATAATTTCCTGAAACAACAAATTTTTATAACCCTCAGGTTCAGAAGTGCTCATTAGAATAGTCAGTATAGTAATAGTACTTTTCTTTTAAAACATTTTCTTTTAAAAACATTACTTTTCAATATATTCAGCTTACGAAAAAAAGTAAAACTAACTTCAATAAAAACTTAAGTGTTTCTAAGAAAGCACTCTCAAGACAAGCCAAGATTAGATATTATAATAATGTCTAATATTAGACTATAATAATGGTCAGCGCAACTGGCTACTATGCCGGGGTCCCGGGTTCGATTCCCGGTCAGGTCTGGCATTTTTTCATCTGTAAATCACCACCATCTGAAAATGATGTATATCATTACCTACGCACAAGCCCAAAGCTTATGTAGGCATCATTACTCAATAAAAAAACTTATAAAACCTATGTGTCTGTATGCGAGTGAATTCCTTAGAATGACTGGGAAGGCTGGTCTAAGGGAAGCAGAGAAATTTGAGAGAAAGATCCTCTGCAAGATAATGGGCCCAAATATAATAGATGAACAATATAGGTTATGAGGTCGAGAAGAACCGTTTAAGGAAAATGAACAATTAATTGAAACGATTAGAAAACGAAGACTAAAATTCTATGAACACCTGTTTATAATGGATGACAACCAGTTGATAAAACCAACTTTTAAGATACTAAACAGTAGACCTAAGATGTTGGATAAATAGTTTAAAAAAGTCAGATAGGATATTAAGACAACCGGAATAAACCGAGAAAACGTACCTGAACCAAATTCAGACAAATAATTATGGACTTTAAGGACTTACATGAAGAGTAAAAACAGAGACCAGGTAAACAGAAAAAAAGGAGTAAAGCCTACAGTGAGCGAATGCTGAGAATGTGGGCAGTAAAACAAGCTTCCAGAAATGCCTGAAGTCACCTCTCATGGTCTTAAATTGGCTCAATACGAAGGAAAAAACTTAAGTGTTAATGACCATGGTAGTCAATGCCAACTAAATAAAAAATAAAATGAAAACTCACTTAATAGGTTTCAGTTTAACTAAGGCATCAAGAGTTGGTATAATTTTACTGTTTTTCTTTACTCGTGGAAAATAAATAAGTAGATAATTTTTAATATTACCTGATATTTTAATCTGAATCTACAGCAAATATCCAGCAAGCATTGGGAAAAGGCTCGGGCTAATCCTCTGAGTTTTCACTGCCTGGTGTTGAAGACGCTAAGAGCGCAGAAAGTGTTGCATGAGAATCAGCTATATCGACTGTCAGGGAAGAATGTGAATCTGCCATTGTACTGGAATGAGTAACTTCTGAGACTTCGACCTTAATAAATGGTGGAGGCGATTGTTGAGCTTGTAATGATGGACAATCTAAGAGGTCTAATGTTTCTGATGGAGTAGATGGTGCTATAAAAAAAACAAATCAATGCCCCATTATTTAAAGATTTACACAATGTTTTAATCTAATGCCAGCCTCATTGGCGTAGTTGGTAACATGCTCGCCTCTCATCATGCCATCTAGGGTTCGAATCCTATTCAGGCACGGCATATTTTCATACCTACATTACAAAAAATCATTTCATCCTTCATCATCTGCATTAGCAGTAATTACAGAACAGTCGGACATTAAACAAAAAAAAAAAAATTTAATCATGGTCCATACACATTGTACAATAATACTAATGTATCAAAGAATAAACTTTTTTTTTTGAAAATACAATACTACAGTTCCTATTAAATATTATAGCACAGTAAAACTTACTGTACCAAATATTGCATCAGTGTAAAATAAATTTAAGTTTGCTAGAGCTACATTGACACTATATAATAGCAGAACTACTCCCTTCACAAATCCCTTATTTCACCCACGCTACGTGATTGGTTAATAATAATAACACTCTTCATAAATTTAGTTTAAACTACTTTGTTAATACTATCTTCTTTTCTTCACATGGATAAACCGGAAAACAGATAATCCTTCTGTGGATTACTATTTACATAACTTTAATATAAAACCCTTTACCCTTTTGATCCCAGGGAAATTTTTACTTGTGTATATGAAAAACCTAGTCAAGATATGTACATGTTGTTTAGGTCAACAGCCGAAAAGCTGGTTTGAACCTCTAGAGGTTTACCTAAGTAAAAACGAGGAGTGAGGTGGTTTACAATTGCCTTCCTCACTGAGTTGAAAGAGTATGTTTATCAGCATGCTGGGCCCTCCAAAAAGCACCCACTTTCCACCCTGCAAATGACACCTTCACTTCATTCACCACAGGGTCTGGCTGTATAATGAAATTCATTACTATCATAGGAGATAACTCTGACTAGTATCTTTTACAACTCAACCTCTTCTGTTCTTAAATAGTTCAGTCATATAATTGGCTGACTATGTGATAAGAAACAGAATTATTTTTTGTAGCCCTGGAACCAACAGATCGAGTGCAATTAATTTAACACTCCATCTGCCCGTTATGGGCATGATATGTACATACGTTCTTTAATACACTGTATCTTTCTACTAATTAAAAATATTTTAACTATACTATTTTTCAAAGTTGATGAGCTTTGAACGTCTGCATTGCCCCCTACCCACATCATAGCTAGCCAACGACTTGCCAGCAACGTTCCCAATATTTGCTCTCATAGCTCTGTTATATATTTTGTCAGATTTTTTGGTCTTTCAATTACAATTATAACATATGAACATACAACCAGCTGATTATATTATAAAATATTGCATGTTAACAAGCTCTATAATCGATGTGTTCAGTATGAGACACAAGACACGAGTGAACTACTGTGGCTCTTGTATGCATGCCCACGTAATGTTTGTCAGGCTGATACATTTGTACAATTTGACAATGCTGGCAAATGTTCTGATTGGTCTAAACATGTGGAACAGTGGAGCTCATCAACAGTGAAAAGCATTAAAATGGCTTTTTTACTGTTTACTAGCCTATACATTTTCCATGAACTTTATGTTCATTTTTCTGATAATACAGGGTGATTCACAAAGATATGCAGAAACTTTGGGAGCCCATTGTACATGTAAAAATAATGAAAAAAGTTTACATAAACATGGGTCCGGAAATGCTTCGTTACAGAGTTACAGCTAGCGAAAGATTTCATCCGGATTTCAGCTCACCAGGTGATATGAGATCTTTCTGAAATTCTGGTAAGGTAGATTAAGGGGCGAATTCAGTCGTTTCTAATGGTTTTTGACCTGATAAATTGAATAAAACAGGTCCCAGAACTGTAAGTTAAATAGTTTTTGAGAAAACCAGTGTCAAATGCAAAAAATGGAGTGAAAAAACACAATTTTTCATCTTTGTTTTTCCGGTTAATTTTACTTTGTATGAATAAAAATTCATTTAATCAAACATCTATTCGCTTTCTGTGTACTTTATTTACACCGGTTTGTTCAGAATAGAATTTTCAACATATTTATTCAAAAATTTTAACTGTTTCTTGGTGAAATAACAAAGTTATTCTTGCCCAAAGATGAGAAAATGTGTTTTTTACTCCATTTTTGCATTTGACACTGGTTTTCTTAAAAAAATATTTAACTTAAAGTTCTGGGACCTGTTTTGTTCAATTTATCAGATCAAAAACCATAAGAAATGATTGAATTCGCCCCTTAATCTACCTTACCAGAATTTCAGGAAGACCTCATTTCACCTGGTGAGCTGAAACCCGGGCGAAACTTTCGCTAGCCGTAACTCGGAAACGAAGCATTTCCGGACCCATGTTTATATAAACTTTTTTCATTATTTTTACATGTACAATGAGCTCCTGAAGTTTCTGCATATCTTCGTGAATCACCCTGTAAGGAATAACAAAATGTAGGCAGTTCTAAATTGACCTGGTTCTGTAGCGAAGCCCATTATTGGCAAGTGACTATTACAGAACATTTCACTTTAATATACAACAAACAAGACAACAACAATAATTTTATTGTTGAACTTACCGGACTCTAGAGCATTACTGGGAGGCGTCATTGTTGAAGAAACACACTCGACCCCTAGACTTAAGTTTCCTGGTACCTGAAATTTTAACAGAATGGAATTTCTCTAAAAGTTCAGCAAAAGAATTATAACTGTATAATTAAAAATGATAGATGATGGGTGAAACAGTTGAACACCCTTAAAAATATTTGTAGTAGATAAATCGATTCTACTCAGAAATAGGAATTCAAAACATTGCATAGACCTCTTGAATAAATACTCTCTTAATTCAATTATAAGCCCATGACAAGCAGGTGGTGTTAAATTATTTGCTCTTGATCTGCTTAGTTTCAGGGCTACGAAAAATAGTTCTGTTTCTTGTCACATAGTCAACCAATTATATGTTGTTTAGGTCAACAGCCGAATTGCTGGTTTGAACCTCTAGAGGTTTTCTTAAGTAAAAACGAGGAGTGAGGTGGTTTACTATTGCCTTCCTCACTGAATGGAAAAGTATGCTTATTAGCTTGTCAGGCCCTCCAAAAAGCACCCAGTTTCCACCCTGCAAATGACACCTTCACTTCATTCACCCCAGGGTCTGGCTGTATAGTGAAAATCATTACTCTCAGAGGAGATAACTCTGACTAGTGCCTTTTACACCTCAACCTCTTCTGTTTTTAAATAGTTCAGTCATATAATTGGCTGACTATGTGATAAGAAACAGAACTATTTTTTTGTAGCCCTGGAACCAACAGATCGAGTGCAATTAATTTAACACTCCACCTGCCCGTTACGGGCAACAATTATATGACTGAAGCATTTAAGAACAGAAGAGGCAGAGCTGTAAAAGACACTAATCAGAGTTATCTCCTCTGAGAGTAATGAATTTCATTGTACAGCCAGGCCCTGTGGTGAATCAAGTGAAGGTGTAATTTGTACAGTGGAAAGTAGATGCTTTTCAGAGGGCCTGGCAAGCTGATAAGCATACTTTTCCACTCAGTGAAGAAGGCAGTGGTAAACCACCTCACTCCAGACTTAATAAAGCCTCTACATGTTCAAACCAGGCTTTCAGCTGATGATCTAAACAGCAACATTTATTCAACTATAAATCAATACCGGTAGATGATGATAGATATATCACACTTTCATTTTGCCACTTTTTAAAGTGTTTATCAAGAGGTTTTAAGTAAAAAACTAGGCCTAAAAATTTAACAGTAGATCTAGGCTGCACAGATTAGAATAAGAAACTAATTCATAATTACTTACATCAGACGATTCAGAAACTTCAGTTAGATTAGCACCAGATTTTGAACGGACTAGTTCCATGTATGAACGTATCTTTTTCAGTATAAATTCAGGAACTTCAAAACCCTTCAATTCAGCAAGAACTAAATTAGGACTACTCCTGAAAATTAACAGTAACAATTAACAGGTGAAAAGGACAATTAATTGAAAATTAAAAAATTAAACTATTGTTTAAAGCACCTTATTACAGCATAAAAGATATGCTGTAATATTGTTTTTATGAGGTCAAATATTTTGTTATCCTGATTTCTTTCAAAGACCTGTTACTCTTAAAATAAACCTACGTCAAAAAATGAGAGGAACTTGGGATAAGGTATTGGAAATTGTTTAGGATGCGGGAGAAAAGATCTTTATTTCAGTCTCTAACAAACTCCTGTTATACAAGCAGACGCTAAATCCTGTCTTCATACATGGTAAGCAACACAAAGTAAAAAAATCTGGTGTGAAACACTCACACAACTTTCTCTTGCCAATGCAAATAATTAACAATAAACATAACATTAGTAATAAAACACTAGAAATTAACAATAAAACTAACTTCAATAACATAACCTAATTTTAATCATGAGTGAAAGACGCAAAATGAAAATCATCCCCAGTTTGGCTTAAAAATACGGAAAATCACTCTTTCACGCTAAACTAGGCTCTGTAGAGAAAAATGCTCTAAATAAAAGTTGTAGATCTTTTAATTTGCTATAAATTTTATTACATACACTTTTGTCGTAAAATGCATACTAAGGACGAAATCTTAAAAAAATTGACTTTTCACACGTTTTCGTGAGAAAAAACAGATAATCACTAATTACCGCTAAACTACGCGTTATACAAAAAAATGTTTGAAATAAAAGTTTTAGGATTTTAAATTCTCTACAACTTTTGTTAAATAAATTTTTGTCCTAAAATGCATATTAAAGCCGTAATCTTAAAAAAACAATTTTTTTACGTGAAAATGGCCTTACCAAGAATTTCAGCAAACATGGCGCCTACCCTATCTTGTAGAGAATAAAAAATTTAGTAAATAAGGCGATTTTTACAAAAAAAAACCTTTGGACCAGTTTTTGAGAAAATCGCAAAAAAGTGAAAAATTATACGAATAAACTACTACTTCCGGTTGACCAATTTTGATGAAAATGTTCGTGTCGTGTCCGGTAGTGGTATGTAACTTAAGTTTCAAGTTTGAAGTTTGTACGATGTTCCGTTCTTGAGATATTCTGTTCACACGCACACACACACACACACTCACAGACCAATTGCTAAAAACAAGTTTTTTGGGTTTAGGAGGTTTGAAAACGTGTAGATCCGGTGAAAACTCTATTTCAAAAAATTGACATGAAAACAGTAGCTTCCTTTCTTACATACTCAAAAAGGGCAAGAGAAAGTAAAAAATGTATGTCACAAATAAAAACAACTCAAAGAAGGAGGAAATAAAAATGTCAGACAAAATTTAAAATACTTTTATAAAATAACTCACCTGTATTCTTCACTCTGTGCTAATTCCTTAATATCATCAAAAAGCATAATGTAAGGACTGCCTTGTGAAATCGGTAACACATTCACTTTTTGATTTACTAACCAATCCCTATCTTCTTGATCACCAGAATATTTAAATAAATCTGGATGTTTAACAAATAATCTCCCTCGCATATGGCCAAGTCCTAACACCTGTAAAAATTATTCGTTATTGATAAATGAAATTGAAAAATTTAAATCCCCAAAAAGTCAGTATATTAGTCCTGAAAGTGACTTCTTTTATCATTTTCGCCTAATTAGGACCATGTTAAATAATTTTTCTTATGCCTGATACTTTTAACATTTTTAACACAACTCTTTCTTTCTTTCTTCTAACCATTACTTCATGTCTCTTTCTCTTGGAACCTCTCAAATTCTTCAATATGTTTACTAAATTCACTCATGTCCTCTATTCTAAAATTTCTTTCAATTTTTATAAACCATTTATTATATAGTTTGAAAATTTTTGCACCTACCACACAACCATTTCATAAACACATACTGGTTCATTCTATAGAAATGCCCATAAAACTGAATTTTTCTTTTTATCATACAGTCAGTTATCTTTTCTATTTTTTCCATTTCCATCTATTTTTTTTTCAATCGGGTCTTCTGATTCCCGAAGCATGTAAATTGTTTTAATCTTGCCTCTTAACTTTTCGCCCACATCATTCCTAAGCGTTCAGACCTTTTGTGCCTATCCTCGTCTGAATGCACCCAGTTGGATTCCTTTCTAGTTTTAGGCTCAAATATTATCATATTAGAAATATTATAATTTCCTATCTATTTATTACTTAACATATTATATTTTCTATTTCCAATTTTCTTAGCACCATATATAATTTCCTTGGGACTTTTCTCTCTTTCATTTCTATTTTCTTATAGATATAGACAAAAAATGATTTAAGATATTTATATATTTTTTGATTAATCTACTATCAGTAGTTTAATTGCAAAACAAGTGCACTAGTGGCTACGATACACAATAAAACTTGACTAATTTTTATCTAGCATGATTAGAAATATAAATGGAATGCAAAAAATGTTGCATTTTCAGAGGAACTTTAATTGACAATGTAACCTACAATACTACTGCCAGGCGACTAACTTTAAAACTAAATTACAAAAAGTTTTAGAGGTAAAAAGACATATTATTTAATATAAAAATCAATCAATGTAAGATGTGCGCAAGTTAAAACAAAGATTATAAGTCACAATACAGTAGTTCTCTTAACACGATAAGATGTTTGAGCGTAAAAATGTGAATATTTTCAAAATTGTTACAAATATCAAAGCATAGTTTTCACCTTTAGAAATTTTGCATTAAAACTATGTTTCGCACCACCTTCCTACCCAAAAAAACAACAAAAAAAATAAGAAATTTAAAATCAGAACTGCAGACCAATATTTTTAATGCATTATAAAACTGAATTTTATAGTGGAATTGGTACCACTTTTGCACCTCAACTTCCCAAATATGAAGTCATTTTCACACTTTTCGCCCATACTATGCAGAGTTGGAACCTTAATACTAACTAAACAAAAGAATCAACATAATTGAAAAAAAAAACAAACCTTAGTAGCTCTGTGTCCTAATATGAAAAGTGTATCTTTCGTTATTCGTGAAGGATCCCATTTATCTTTGTACATTTTCTTTCTGCGGACTGAGTGACTGGCTTCAGAATCCGTATCAGATTCTTTACGCTTTCTAAACAATGGACTCTGCAAATAAACAAGATTACTAAGACAAGAATACATAATAAAAAAATAATTTATGCATTTACTTCTCAATCTTTGTATTAAATTTCTAAGTGACTTTAACGTGTGTGTATTTTTGGGTGACAAAATCCTTATACCATGTGTTTGGCTCAAGAGTGATAAAGTACTATAAATCTGACGGTCTTATTTAATTTTTGAAAAACAAGTTAGATTTTTGAAGATGCAACTACCATGGTGGTAACAATTGATCTCACTCACAACCTCATGCTTACTCCTGCAAAGTACCTCGTATTAATTATAATTACAGTCAAATTTTTCTTAAAGACCACCTCTATCTAGCGATCGCCCATATTTTATGACCAATGTTCTTGAAGAATTAATTTTAATTTGTTTGGGACCAACACAGATCATGCTGTCATTATTTCATTTTAATTGCAACCATGGGTTATTTAAAGTTTTGAATCTATTGTTTTTAAGAGCAAAAACAGAACATAACTAGACAGAAGAAAGGAGAAATGCTTTCAGTAAAAGAATGTTGAAAATGTGATCAGTGAAAATAGATTTCAGAAATGTTTAAATAAGACAAATACATAATTTTGTCATCAAAAAGTTTCCAAGCCAGAATACATCTACTGCTGATCTTACAATCCAGATTTATTTATCTCCTGTTATAAAACTACATTTGATTGTTGAACTATAACATCTGATCAATTTTATAATTAATAATAGGTCAAATAATTTTTAAATCATGTTTACTAACATTAGGGTTGTTTCTACCAAATCTGCAGTCAATAAGACTTCCTGTCTCAGAATCACTAAATGGTGAGCTTCCACGAGACAAAGATGTCGCTGAATATATAAGTTTTGCTTCATCTAACATAGTTCTGCAAACTTCCCGAATATGTTCTTCAGTTACACTTCCAACTCCAAGATTACCACGGATATTTTCCACGGCTGGTTTGAAAAATTTCTGTAAACATAATTAATTAAAATTAAACAGATTGACACAATGTTTTAAAAATCTTTATATTCTTTACACTTAATAATTCACACTTAATAACATAAAAATATACTACTCGATCAATTGCCATTGGGTCAACCACAGTATGTTTTCATCAATTTAAAACAGCATAATTCAAAACTTTTTCTAACTGAAGGAATTCTTAGATCAGTAGCATTTTCAAATATCCTATAATACGAAAAACATCTTTATAATTCCAAATTCATAAGTAAAAATATTGGTTAATTTATATGCCATTTTGTTCAAAATTTTATAACAATTAAATAAATAAATTCTTTATTGCAGAAACAGATGAGAACATCAAATGCATTACAATCGTCAAGAAACTAATCTAGATTATATTACAAAATTTTAAGTCATATATTTAAGCTAATATCAATTAAAATAAGGTTATAACAAATATTACAACACTGAACTTATTATTAGATAGAACATTCAAACATAACTTATCACAGCTCAGAAATCCAACCATACAATTGCCTACTACAAACCACCAAAGTTAATATCAAAGAATTCCTCAATGTTCTATAAACAGTTATTAATCAATATTGCTTGTAATTCTTTTTTAAATTTGAGGATTGGCAACACCTGTAAAGACTTAGGAACGGCATTGTAAAATTTTATTGACATATAGTAACAGGTTACTTGTGTCTTCCTATAATTACACCTAATGAGACCCAGACAATCTCTATTTCTAGTTTCATAGCCACGAGTAGAACCTAGCTCACTATACAAATAAGAGTTTTCCTTCAAATGTAGGGTCTGAAAAATAAAAATCAAGTAAAGTTCACTGAGAAGCCTACTACCAACTAGAAAAATAGCATAATGGGAATAAAGAACTCTATAGTGTATTTGTTTTTGGAAGAAGCTTGTAAGGGGAGGGCGAGTAGGTAGAGTAGGGATAGTTTCAAAGGGGCAAGTATTGTCTCTTTCTCACTTAATGATCATTCCCTCTCTTTTTAACTGTAGTATACTACTCTGTTACAACTACTACGCTAGACTAAAAACTAGTTAAAAACTTAAAATTTTCTGTTGTCTTTTGCCTTTCTCCATCTGAATCCCATATCTTTAATAATTTTCCACAGCGACCATTTACTTCCTTTGAAATTAATTTTCTCCCGCAAAACGGGGAGTAACAAATTCAAAGTTGGCCTTCAGCGTTTGTTTTATGAAAATCATATATTGTTCTTCTCACAACACACTAATCAAAATCGTCCACTTCACTCTTCACTTTCCTTCTCATTCTTTTCTTATTTGGTGTTATGATTAGCACATCAGGGTTTTTTCTTTTTTCTTTCAAAATTCTTTGAACTGTACTACGCAAAATCCCCATAGCTCTGGCTACACGATTTTGCACATCAGTCAGTAAAATTGGTCAGTTTTGTTCAGCTTCTTTTTTCATAAAATTGTATACACTGACTATATACTCCCTAGCCTGACCGGGTATTACCTGCCTTTTCCGTATTACTCTAGCACTCGTCCTCGAATTTTCACTACTACAACTATGTTCCATTTTAATAACTAAATAAATAAAAAATAGAAACGAAACAAAGAATACATACAAAAAATTAATATAAAAAAAACCAAACAGCAAAAGAGTAAAAACAATAGGTACATAAAACAGTAGGCCTACTACCGAATGCACGAGTTGAAGACTTGTGAAGGGAATAGAACAACAAAAATACAAAATTACAACATACAGTCAATGTTTTCAGGATTTATAGTACATTTAGGGTTAACGCTGCTAGCACTAAGGAGAGACTGATCACTTCCCTTCGAGGTGCTTCCCCCACCACTAAACAGAACAGCTCAGCGGAACAGAGCGCTGGTGGGAGAGCTTCTAGCTAGAACAAATGACCTGTACTATTTTTCAAGGCTGATGAGCTTTGATCGTACGCATTGCCCCCTACCGACTTTATAGCTAGCCAATGACTTGCCATCATGCGGTCTTGGGTTCGAATCCCATTTAGGCATGGCATATTTTCATACGTTACAAAAAAATCATTTCATCCTTCATCCTTCATCTTTCATCGTTCTGCATTAGCAGTAATTGCAGAACAGTCGGACGTTAAACAAAAAAAAAAAAAAAAAAAATGACTTGCCAGGAACATTGCCAATACTTGCTCTTGTAGCTCTGTTATATATATTTCATCAGCCATTTTTTTGGCCTTTCAATAACAATTATAACCAATAAACATACAATTAGCTGATTTTATTATAAATTATTGCATGTTAACGCGCTCTATAATCGATGTGTAAAGTACGAGATTCAAGACACGAGTGAACTATTGCAGCTCTTATACACACGCACATGTAATGTTTGTCAGGTACAATCTGACAACGCTGGCAAACGTTCTGATTGGTCTAAATGCATGGAACACTAGAGCTCACCAAGCGTGAAAGCATATTAGCAGCTAGTTTTATTAAAGCACTAGCATTCACTAGCACACTAATTACTTTGAAAATGTTTGATTTTACTAGCACTAGAAGGGAAGAAAAGTTCACAAGATTGACTGGCGCTAGCTCAGTGTGAATATTTGGAAACGTTGCTTTGTATAGCAATACACAGCAAAAATTTCCCATAACGGGCAGGTGGAGTGTTTAATTAATTGCACTTGATCTGTTGGTTCCAGAGCTATACAAAAATAGTTCTGTTTCTTATCACATAATCAGCCAATTGACAGAGTTATCTCCTCTGATAGTAATGAATTTTACTATACAGCCAGACGCTGTGGTGAATGAAGTAAAGGTACCACTTGCAGGGTGGAAAGTTTGTGCATTTCAGAGGGTCTGGCATGCTGATAAGCATACTTTTTCACTCAATGAGGAAGGCAATAGTAAACCACCTCACTCCTCGTTTTTACTCAGTAAAACCTCTAGAGATTCAAACCAGCCATTCGGCTGTTGACCTAAATAACAACACAGCATAACTCACGTATGTCTTCAGGGCACTGGCATTAATTAACTAGCTCCGTAGGAACTATCACCTACACGCTAATAGGTACTGCTAGTAAACTAGCATAGTGGGAATAGACAATAAGAGTAAAATACATTTTTGAGAAATGTATTATGTACTCTGTCCCAACAACTACAACTCTATCACTTGCTGTTTACTTCGATAAGTCATAGTGTTTGGTATGACAGGGTTTACGTCTTATTTGCCTTATGAGCTGTGTAGTGTTTTGACATACGTATATGTATTTATTTATGGTTTACTGTTTTTCATATTCCCAAAAAATTCTTACTTATTTGAAACAAACAAATTGTTTTGAAGATAGACTGCTGTTCTTAAAAGCGAATACTAGTTTTTTTTTATTCAATAGAATAAACTTATTAAAAATAATCCCAGTAATGATTAAATAATTTCCTATTTATAACAAAACGTTATTCTTATTTGAATGTAAGATTATCAGGCACTTTACATAAAATATTTTAATTAAATATCAAAATATTTACCTCTAAGTATTTCTTTAATACACCATCAATTTCCTTATTTACAGCTGCCTGAAGATTCTGTCGAAGAATATCAAGCGATTTTGTAGCATTTGTGACACAGCGTCCACGAATACGGGAATGAGCAGGTTGCAAATGACGTGGAGTAACTCTAAGTCCAGCTTGGCCACTTGGTAAATTATTTAAGATTACTTGGCGCATATTAAAAGTATTCTTCTGTAAATTTAAGAAGAGGAAATAAATATATTTATCTACAGCATTATGAAATCAGCTAGCTTTTAAGAAATTACAAAATGTTGACAGTTATGATGAATGTTGCAACCAGTAAAATACTAAAGCAACACAAGCCTTCTTATCAATGTGGTCAGTTGATTAAGACAGTTTGAATTCCTTTTCTGAATACAGAAGTAGGCCTACATCAAGTATTCTTGTATTCAGACAGTGAAAAAATAAGCCTATACATCTCAAACATACGCTGCTGTAAACAGCAAACTTAGACTCCAGAATAATGTTATCATCATATCCAGAGTAACAGCAAACCGTAAATTCAATTTAGAAACGCATCCTTCAAAACAAAACAATTAAAAAAATCAAGTGAATTAAATTTAGAACTTACCCAATCAACCAAGTTATCTCCTTGTTCTCCTTCAGAAAACGTTTGAACACCATTGTGTTTGAATGCTGGAGAGCTTTGTTCAAAAGATACCAAATTACTGTCACTGACAGCAACTAATCCTGATCTGTCAGGAATAGATTCCCAAGAAGGAGAACTCCGATGAACTACCATAATGTCTCGTTATATATTTTTCACACTAAACAAAACACAATCAAACGTATACATTAGTATTATTTACAAAGATATTTTGCAAAACATCTTCGTTAAACTAAGCAACACTATTAGTAAACAAGTCCTAACCTACAAATCAATAATTCACTGCACAAAGGTACTATCAGCTAACACAAAAATCAAACAAATCAATGTGTAATACCTTGACTGGGACGTTATACCGCTAATAAAGTAAATATAAACGAATATCTGATATATTTTCAAAGCGAATATCGCTCATTTCAATAATTTCAATAAATTGTCTAAACGTCACTTCTTTTTCTTCTTTCAAAATGCAGCGCACAGCTGGGATCTTTAAAATTTCGTTAAAAGAACGCGAATTTAAAAAAGCTGATTTCAAAATTAATAATTTATAAACTAAATAGTAATTTCCTGAAAATTCATACTTAAACTACAAAATTACTTGCATTTATACGCTTTAATCTTCATAACACTTTAAAAAATAAGAAGAATTTATGTTTTCAAGCGTAGGTGTGCAATAGCGGTAAAATATAGAAGGCCCAGACTGGTCTATAAAAGTTGTCCCTGTTGGCGGTTTATTTAATATTAGCTACGAAAGGTACATTGAAGAGTAGCTTATCAACGGTAATTGGGGCGGAGGGTGTCTCGGGTAACACAAGACCAAATAACAAATTAGAAAATTGTATTTTATGTCATTAAGCTATAAATGCTATGTTAATAATTAGTATTAGGTATGGTCGTTAGATTATCACAGGCACTTTTGGTGATTAAATTATTTAACAAATACAGGTACAATCAAACCTCTATAAGTCAAATTTGAAGGGAATGATATTTTTTCAATTTAAGGAGGTTTCAAATTTACAGAGATAAAATACTGAAACTCAAAAATGTACTTCAAAACTGCACGTTTTAATAAACATGCATAAATTATTCCATACATATGATACTATGAAGGTCAAAATAATAATAGACTACTAATTTGATTAAAAAATTATTTCTACAAAAAACCTATTGTTTACTCAATACTGTGATTAAGAATTTCGTAGATAGTGTTTGTAATACATGCTATATTAGAACACAAAAGTAGTTATTTCTTGTACACATATAAAAAAGGGAAGCAAAGTATTTGATGCAGGAATGAAAATTCAAGGGAAACAATAAAAATGCTGAGATTCACCAATGATATCATAGTATTAGCCGAGACAAAGAAAGAACCAGAGGATATCTTAAATGGAATGGATGAGATCATGAGAAAGGATTACTTCATGAAAATTAATAAGAACAAAACGAAAGTGTTGTGCAGTAGCAAGAGTGGTTTAGAGGACATGGGAAATTTAAAAGTAGGCAATGAAAACATACAGGAAGTTGGGAAATTCTGCTATCATGGGAGTAAAATAACAAAGGATGGTAGAAGCACAATTGATACCAAAAGTAGAATTGCTCACGCTAGAAGGGCCTTTGAAATGTAAAACAACTTACTGACTAAAAATATTGATTTACAGATTAGGAAAAATTTCTTAAAACTCTATGTTTGGAGTGTAGCATTATACGGGAATGAAACGTGGGTGATAGAGGCTGTAGAAAGGAAGACTATAGAAGCTTTTCAAATGTGGTGTTATAGGAAAATGTTAAAGATTAGGTGGGTGGACAAAATAAGTAATTTAGAGGTTCTTAGGTGAGTGAATGAAAAATGAAGTATATGGAAGCATCTTACCAGAAGAAGGGATAGGCTAGTGGGGCATATCTTAAGACATCCAGGTATTGTTCAATCAAAAATGGAGGGTAATATTGAGGAGGTGAATTGTAGGGGGAGGCAAAGGTTAGAATATTTAAAGCAAATTACAAAGGATGTAGGGTGTTGCAGGTAGTAGATCAGAAACGACTGTGCAAGATAGAATAGCTTGGAGAACTGCTTCAAACCAGTTGAAAGACTGATGACGAAAAATATGAAAAAGAAATGACAAAGTAAAAAAAGACGCTATAAAAAGACTGTAAAATAAAATCATAAACTGGTACATACATACTAAAGTAACTGGTACAAAAATTAAAAATAAATCAGAAACTTTAGAAATGTAAACGAATTAGAAAATTACATAAATTATATGAATATTCAGTATTTTTTATACTTTCTCTTGCCTTACATGAAAATATTAGGAAGGAAAGTATTGTTTTCATGTCAATTTTTTGAAATCGAGTCTTCACTAAGCCCCCTAAACTCAAAAAACACGCTTTTTAGGACGTGTGTGAAGCAAATATCTCAAAAACAGAATAGCGTACAAAGTTAAATCTTGAAACCTAAAGAACGCTCTACTAGCAGACCCAACAGGAACATTTTCATTAAAATCAGTCAACCAAAACGGGTAGTTTATTCGTGCGATTTTTCACTTTTTTGTGATTTCTTAATGCACTACAAGATAAAGTAAGTGGTATGTCTGCTGAAATTTTTGGTGCAGTGCTGTCATGTTAAAAAATTGTTTTTTTTAAGATTGCGAGCTTAGTATTCATTTTACAACAAAAGTGTATGAGTATATAACTACAGTCATAGAAGATTAAAAACCCACAACTTTTTTTTTTTAATTTTTCTTGAGCCTAGTGTCAATTTAGTGAATTTTCATATTTTTAAGTCCTACAGAAGTTTATTTTCATTTTGTGTTATTCACTAATGATTAAAATTAAGTTATGATTTTTTTAACTTTTTAACTTTACACTGTTTATTAATGATTCAAAATAAGTTATAATGTTGATTATTTGCATTGGCAGAATAAAGACGTGTGAGTGTTTTACACTATATTTTTAAATTAAATTCTATTTGAGGAGTGTTCAGATTCTTTCTCTTTAAAGTCATAAGTTTAAACCCACCATTCCTTAACTGAAAGTAGTCACTAATAACCAAGATGTTGATGCGACTTAAAATAAACTAAATAAAAAAATTACAGTTTGATATTTTGACTGATATTAAATAAAATTAACAAAAAATGATATTATGAAGAAACTATTATTAAATTTTTAGGAATATTTAACATATTTAAGAAGGCTGTGGCCATATGGATGAAAGAATATTGTTGTAATAATATTAAAGGAAAAGGTTATTGCAGTTTCTTGAAGTAATAATCTGAGTCATTCTACTTTATTATATAAAAAAGTTGGTGCTGTAAATAAACTTGCTGGATTGTTTTGTTTAAAGTAAGAATATAAAAAATGAGTACTAACAGTAAGTCATCTTCAGACATGACTTTTGATATTAATTTTGATCCGGAAATAGCTAATGAAATTTTTGACATAGGACCGTTAAAAGAGGATGAAATCAAAGAAGAAAAACAAGAAGAAGAAGAAGAAGAAGAAGTAGATGAAGATGAGGTATAAAAATTATCAAATATTTTTGTTTGGTTAAAGCATGGCGTTCTCTAATTACTAGTAACTAGAGAACGCCATGGTTAAAGTCAGGTGATCAAAATAAATTTCTATCGGTGTTATGCCCTATTTCCACGATGCTAGTTTACTAGCTAATAGTAACAGCTCCTACTGTTAGTAGGGCCTACTAGAGCATAGGTGACTGTTAACACGGAGTTAGTTAATTTTAATACCAGACCTCTGAAGACATATGTGAAATGTATGTGTATTGCTGTACAAAGTAGTAAATGTTACTCTAGTAAATCATATATTTACAGAGTTGTAGGCCAATAAGTTTACGTAATTCGTAAAATGTCTTCAAAAACAGGCATTTTTTTGTTCTAATGTCAATATCACTTTTAAAAAAATTGATTTCGAAAAATTGACATAAAAACAATACTTTCCTTTCTATATATTCATATAGGGCAAGAGAAAGTAAACATACGAGGTGTGGTTATTAAATAATGAGACTGACGTAAAAAATTTAATTTTAATTTTATATATAATCACTTATTGTCATCTTCAATATACACTCGTCCTCTATCCCTACAACACTCCATGCGAATTTTCCTTTGCTGGAAACAGTGCTAGAAGTCATCTTCTGTCAGCTCCTTCAGGACACGTGCTGCTTTCTCTTTTACAGCTTCCACAGACTCAAATCTTGTCCCTTTTAATGCAGATTTCACCTTAGGGAACAGATAGAAGATTAGTGCTGAAACATGGTTTTTTACTTATGATCCGGAAACGAAGTGCCAATCCATGCACTGGAAGAGCCGAACTTCACAGAGAGCCAAAAAAGCTCGAATGAGCCAGTCAAAATTTAAAGCAATGATGATTGTTTTTTTTTTTATATCCATGGGATTGTGTACCTTCACTGGGTTAATAAAGGTCAAACAATTAATCAATATTACTACCTTGAGGTACTTCCTAAAATACATCAAAGAGTAAGGAAAAATCGCCCCGAAATGTGGAAGGACAAATCATGGGTTTTCCACCAAGACAATGCGCCAGCTCATTCCGCGTTATCTGTCAAGAGGTTTCTAGCCAAGTACAGCATCTCAGTGTTAGAACATCCACTTTATTCACCAGATCTTGCACCATGTAACTTCTACCTGTTCCCTAAAGTGAGATCTGCATTAAAAGGGACAAGATTTGAGTCTGTGGAAGCTGTAAAAGTGAAGCGGCACGTGTCCTGAAGGAGCTGACAGAAGATGACTTCCACCACTGTTTCCAACAACGGAAAATTAGCATGGAGCGTTGTAGGTATAGAGGAGTGTATATTGAAGGTGACAATAAGTGATTATGTATAAAATAAAAATATAATTTTTTACCTCAGTCTTGTTATTTAATAGCCACACCTCGTATGTGAAATGTATGTGTATTTCTGTACAAAGTAGTAAATTTTACTCTAGTAAACAAATATTTATGGCGTTGTAGGCCAATAAGTTTAAGTAATGCATAAAATGTCTTCAAAACAGGCACTTTTTTGTTCTAATGTGAATATCACTTTTAAAAAAAACTTAATTTCAAAAAATTGACATGAAAACAATACTTTCCTTTCTATATATTCATATAGGGCAAGAGAAAGTAAACATAGCTAAACATTTTAAGTTTTCACTGTTTAAGGCAGAATTAAACAGGCATAAATTTGACATAAAGTATGTTAAAATCGATGTCATATTTTTTTAACAATTGAGCTTCAAAATCAAGTTTCTATTATTTTTGACGTGGATATTAGCAACTAGCAATGTTTCCAAATGTTCACACTGAGGTAGTTTACTAGCACTAGTCAATCACGTGTTCTTTTCTCCCCTGTTAGCCACTAGTAAAATCAAACAAGTTCAAAGTCACTAGCGGGTTAGTGAATACTAGTGCCTCAACTAGCATTTAGTTGTTGGTTCCCATTATGCTATTTTGCTAGCTCCTAGTCTACTAGCATCATAGGATTACACCTTCAGACATCTGTCTACAGCATGTTTTTAGTGTAAGTCCTAGGAAAAAACCATGTTCATTGAAAATATATATTGATTTTTTCTTTTACCTATATAAATAAAAACATTAGAAAACCACCAGAACTATCAAAGAATGGGTGACATCATTTACCAAAAGAGAAGAGCTTTCATAGTGTTACCCCATCACCTCTTTAAAATATTTAAAATTATACCTTATTTATTTTACTTGAACCAAGACCCAAAGGGTAACATTTCCACATCATCAAAAAAGATATTTTTATATCTTAAAAATTAGTTTGGGGGTATACATAAAAAACAAAATAAACCCTCTAAAACATTTTAATAAAAGATGGTAATATTTTTAGTGCATAAAAATAAATTCATAAATGTATTATATATTTATATTATTATAAATTATTTAGAATCCATTATTTTGAGTTTTTGTAAGCTTTTGTCTTATTTATGAAATAGACAATTTTAAAAATTGACCGAGACTTAATTTTTATATAGTTACCTCACATATGGGGTTGCATTGGTCTTGGATTACAAATTTATTGATTAAAAAGGTAATAAGTGTGCCAAAGTAGCTCTGAAATTAAAGTTTTATTTTTTGATTAAAATTGGTACATAAACACGCTTATAAAATAAAATATGCAGTTTGTTGAAACCATGACTGCCATAAAAGTAACAAAAACATATTGTAAAACTTTATCAAAGTTTTTTAATTTTTAGTTAAAGAAAAGACAAAATAAACACTAGAATAGTGAGTCAAAGTAACCCCTTTGCTTACTGTTCTGATTTTTAAAATGGAAACAATTTCATAAACATTACCAGAATGTTTATCAAATAAATTCTTTTGGTTCTTTATAATGCAATAAGTCTATATAGACAAAAATAAAAGCAGAAGTGCTTCAAAATATTTTAGGTTTTGAATTTTTCATTCATAAATTTTTAGATTAATTTAAACCTCTTCAACATTTATTTGCCACTTGGACATACAGTTGGCATTTTGAAACTGACTGAAATATTGAATTACTCTCTCAAAATGTTACACGGTCTTACTTTGAAAATGTCTTTTAATATGTTATCTTCATTCCAGCAAGGCAATCATTAAAATATTTATTAGCACTAATAACTTCAAGACTGTTAACAAACTTATATGATTCTAATAGAAAATGATAAATCGTTCATTTGCTCATGAATACATACATAAATATCAAATTCATGAATACCTTACACCTAAACTTGCACTTGTTTGTCTTAGGAGAGTAAGTGCAATTTAGTTAAAATTTAGTTAGATTAGGTTGTATGATCCTAGGTGATTTAGCTATAAGAAAAAAATATTGATTTTATAATATTCAAAATATTTTTCAAATGTTGATGCAAGGTTGTGACCCAATTTTATTTCTGTAGTTGAACTTCATACATGATTTGTTAATTGGCTGATTTTACCTGTTTTACACTTATAACAGGAATGTAAAGAGATAAGTGAAAGAGTGGAAAGTTTATCGATGGAAAAGTGGTTAAGTTTAACTAAAACTTTAGACAAAAGCAATTCCGAAAGTTTAGAAGAAGAAGCTTCAGTTACATTACCAAGTATAGAAAATTTTATAAATGCACTTGAATCATATGCAAAGATGACTGGAAGAAACAAACCTTATAGTACGTAAGCCTATTTATTTTATTAAAAGATATTATGAATTATGATTAAGAATTTCCTAAAGATATTCTTTTTAAATTGCAATCATCACCGTGGACAATCTATCAAGTTTTCTCCTGAAAATATTAAGAAAACCCACCCCAAAGGTTAGGTTAATAACTTTTCTTTATCTCTCTATGCTTGTGAACCACGTCTGTTACATCATTTTCTGGAAACACATAATTTTCTTCAATTTATTTAACAATTACACTGCCTATCTTGGTATTTCCTCCTCCTCCTCCTTCTCCTCCTCCTCCTCCTCCTCCTCCTCCTCCTCCTCCTCCTCCTCCTCCTCCTCTTCCTGGGTTTGAAGTTCCGGTTTTGGCTGGAAGTGGCCTGAAACCGGAAGTCAAGAAATCAAAGCTGGAATTTCGGAATAAAAATAGTGTCATTTAATTCCTCTTAAAGAGTAGATGCAGAAATCACTGGATAAATCAAAAATCAAAAAATTTGTCATAAATCAAAAGTAGGTCCTAAGCCTTTTTAAAATTGCCACTAGCCATGAGGCACATCGTCCCATGAAAGGAATTTTAACAGAAAGGGATGTAAAACTGGAAAGAAGAATTTTTTAAAGACGTGCATAGGTAAAAAGCATCAGAAAACACAAATTTTAAGACAAATAATGTTGTTTAAGTTGGATAAAAGAAATAAAAGAAGATATGCAGGAATTAAAAATAACAGACGAAGATCTCAGAAATAAAACAGGAAAAATCAAAATACATAACGATAAAAATACAAGATTTAAATTTAAAGGGGAAACAAGAGGAAAGATGGTTTATTCAGATGAGGAGAGAAAAGCAAGGTTTGAAAATATGAAAAGATACTGGGCCTTTGCCCAGTATCTCATTTTTTTCTCTTTAGAAAAACAGCTCAAAAAATAACTTCAAAGATGGATTTTAAGTGGTCCCATGTGGCCGTAAAAGTTCAAAAAAATCCCATCAACATCTTGGACATTAGGGAATGTCATCTTGGGTTAGGGAATGGTTAATTTGAACGAGTAATAATTTTTTAGACCTAGCCGGGGAATCAAACACAGGATCTTCACCTAACAGCATAGCATGCTAACCACTGGTCCACGAAGGTGGCCAGATCATTTTAATTCTTACTAACGAGAAGTTTTTTAATAGTTACCTACTTTTTCATCAGATTCACTATTATCATTTTTTGTGTTGTCTAGGAAGAAGATATAACCCAGAAAGTAATGTATCGGTGGCAGTCGAAAAAGCATTTCAAGAAAGAATTTCACTTGGGATGTTTATAATGAGCAGAATAACTGAACTGATGCGTTTAGAAAAATTAGATTGTAACATTTTTCCATTTGGATCTTCTAATGATCTCAGTTTGTATTATTGTTGTTATTATTATTATTAGTATTATTATTTATTTATTTATTTAGATTGTTATTATTTTAGGATTAACTAAATTCAATATTGCAAAATGAAATTAATAAAAACTAAGTAATTTTAAAATAAATACCTTGCTTTCCCTCATTAATTCAATCTGTGAATAATGTAAACTGAATTAGTTCTACATTTGTACAAAAATACTACTTAGTAGTAATTTAATTTTTTAAACAAAATTAAAAATGTATGATAATACATTAGTGTTAACATATTATTTTAACAGTTTAACCTTTATTTAATAAAAATAATAGGTTACAGCTACAATAAAATGACCATTAAATAAAAATGTAATATCTTAAATGGAGTCCTTTTGCTTTGGTATCTACGAGAGGATTTGTAGTAGAGTGTGGATCCACATAATGGGTAATCTATCATAAAATACATTCCTTTTACAAACATCAAGAGGCAAAATCCTTGTTTGTTACTTATATGTTAAATATTTAATGGGCCTAATTATTGTAATTTACAAATAAATCTTTATATTACATCCTGAAGCGAATAATTTATCCTGATGCTATAATTTTTACTAATCTTTCATAATTTTTCATTTTTGCTATGATTTTATTTTCCTTAACTTACATGTTTCAGTAGATCTACCATCATCAGAGTATACAAAATATAAAAATTAAAACCAATTTTGCTAAAACAAAAAATTTACTTCTTTAAAACTGCAATTAACTGAATTCACCCTTGTTCACATTCTGTGTGGATGGAGCAGAAGTCAATGTTATGTCATCATTCTTTAACATGATTTGTTTAAAAAGTCCAACCACTGCTCATTCAAATACTTGCACACATATAATGTGAAACATCTCGTATTTTTCAACTTTATTTTTATGATATATTTTCTGTATTGTATTAATTTTATTGTAATTAAATTAAGTACAACGTAAAAGTTAATGTTATCAACAATCGACAAAATTTACATGTGTTAGCCCCCTTTTACATTGTCTGTTCAGTTCTCATTTCAGTAATGGACAACAATCTACTTATTGCAATTGGGCTGTCATTGGCATTAAAAAACCAAAGGAGAAAGAGATCAGATTGGACTAAAATATGGTTACAAAAAAGACAATCCTTGTCTCATTTTTGCTAGCACCATTTTTTTCGTAGTTGATAGAGCATAATTATTCTTTTGACCTAATTAATAATTTATCATATGCATCTTCTCGTTTGAATGTATTATGGTGACTTGAGTCCTTCTTATTCCACAGAAACAGAAAACTGCGATATAAGTTAATGAAATCAGTCACAAATTCGTTATTTCATGACATCAGGTACGACAAGGTTACGACAGAAATGAGAAATGATCTTCCGTACACACGACTGTTTGAACTGATAACGGGCAATTGACAAGAGGCTTGATGGTTTTCTCATTGAGCCAGCTTTCAGTTTCAGTTCAAACCTTCAGTTTGATGTTTACCTATCAGTTTAAACTGACATTTCATCTGGAACAGAAACTGACATGAGAAATGATCATGTTAAAGGGAGCTTGAAACACTTACTCTCTTAGATTCTGACTTGGTCTTGGATCTATTATCTCAGAGACGGTCTTCGGCCATTTGCAAAGTCTATGCTTTTCTAACTTAACGGCTGAGTGCAACATGGCTCTATATCCAACAAAATTGTCTTTTATACTGGGAAGAATCACGTTCTCCTATTTAAAATTGATTTTACTTTGCAAGAGGCCTATTTGTATTTTAACCCTCTTAAGTGATCATCTCTCTTCACTACCAACAAAGGCAATGCTGTTGGGATCTCATTTTTGTTTGACAAAGATTTTCTGAACAGTTAGGTATAAATCAGGATACAAGCTCATCATTAGAAGTTTATCACAGCCAAGGGTATGTCCTAGGGATAATAATATGATTCAGGATTAATTGTGTAAATTTATACATGTCGGCCAGTTAGTATGTTTAAAATATCAATATAGTTTTGTGTACTTAAAATAATTTATTTCATGTTACATACCTAACAAACTATTGTTTTTCTTTTTAAGGACGAGTTGGAAGCATTGGTAAATTTGAACCCCAACTTAAAATGCTTGTTGCCAGATTTGCTCGAATTTTAGAACTTGGAGGAATTAAACATAACATTCAAGTATGTCCAATAGCTAGAAGTGCATTATTGCTTGGTAAAGTGTTTTTGTTATACTCAAGTTTTATTTTTAATACCTGACTATACTAATGACTCTATAACAAAAAGTTAATAAAATTTCTTTGGTTTTGTATTCTTCTCACAGAATTTTTTTTTACATATCCAATGAGAGTTATTAATGACAGTATTGTAATATGAGCAACGAGATACTTTTGTATTGTTGTTGTTTAGGTCATCAGCCGAAAGGCTGGTTTGAACCTCTAGAGGCTTTACTAAGTAAAACGAAGAGTGAGGTGGTTTACCATTGCCTTCCTCACTGAGTGGAAAAGTACGCTTATCAGCATGCCGGGCCCTCTGAAAAGCACACATTTTCCACTCTGCAAATGACACCTTCACTTCATTCATCACAGGGTCTGGCTGTATAATGAAATTCATCACTTTCAGAGAAGATAACTCTAATTGGTGTCTTTTGCACCTCTACCTCCTCTTCTGTTCTTAAATGATTCAGTCATTTAATTGGCTGACCATTTTATAAGAAACAGAACTATTTATTTTAGCCCTGCAATGAACAGATTGAGTGTAAATAATTTGACACCCCACCTGTCTGTTATGGGCAGACTTTTGTATATAAAAACAAATAATTGACTACTATCAATTATCTCCATTCAACAACAGAACATAAAAAATTTCTTTTTTTGTTTTACATCTGAATCTTTTGTACTTAAGTGCTTATGCAGATGATGAAGGGTGAGATTCAAAAATGCCAAACTTGATAAGGAATCGAACCCAGGATTCCTGGCAAAAAAACCAGTTGCGCTGACCACTACACCATATGCCTGCCATCAAAAAATGTGAAATAATATTTAACTACTAAGGGCAGATCACAGTGTATTACGTACAGTATACTGATTTCATGCTACAGTATTAAAAATGCTCATTTACAGAAATCCACACAGCTATTTCTAAAAAACTAATTATTCTAATTAATCAATTTAATGATAGAATCTAAATGTAATACTCTGTATGTTTTGAAGTTAGCACTTGCATGAATTTTCTATGATCAAGTTTCAACCAGTTTCACAATTTGGTGAAATGTGTGTTGCTTACTGTTTAAAAAAAAACTATTTAAAACAGCAGGAGGTTGGACTGAAAAACACAACAAATTTATTTTTTGTCTGAAATATGTACTACAAATATTGTTCTGAATGAAATGGTATAACTTACTTTATTTCAATACTATCTTGAAATATTTAAAAAAAATTAGTCTACAATTAGTAATTACAGTGACTTCCACGATTATTTTTTCGTAAACAAAATTTTCAAACTTTAATAAGCAGTACCTTCTTTTGGAGTTGAGATATTTCGATTTGGTTTCATTTATTTAAATCCGATTGGACCTTTTATTGTTGTTTAGTTCATCAGCTGAAAGGCTGGTTTGAACCTCTAGGGGATTTACTAAGTAAAACGAGGATTGAGGTGGTTTACAATTGCCTTCCTCACTGAATGGAAAGGTAGCCTATGATTATCAAAGGACGTCTACAAATGACACCATCGCTTCATTCACTCTCAGAGGAGATAACTGTGACTAGTATCTTTTACAACTCTACCTCTTTTGTTCGTAAATACTGTTCGTAAAAGGTATTGAAATGAGGTGTGTGTTCCTAATTTCCACTTTGCAGAGCCTTTGGCTGACTCTTCTTTAATTGGTTATTTCTGAAAATTATAATTTCCTTGTTTTATAAATACTAAAGTATTGATAACTTGTATAGTAATTGAGATAAACAAATAATTTTTTTATCTACTGATTTAGCATACTGTGCTCTAGTGATAATTGTATCACGATAGAATAAATTTTTGCTGAACAATTTTCATGGTGTAAAAAAGTTGAAAAACCAAAAACATTTTGTGAAATAATAAAAATATGAAAATTGTTCTTAGAAAGCATAGTGTTCTGCTTCTGTTTTTTAAATCAAGTTGATTAGGGAATATAAACTGATATTTTAAATTATGGAAGTTTAGGAAAATATTCTCCTTTGTGTACTTGATGAATCGATAAGATTCTACTTCTTAAAATAAAATTTTGTTTTTTTATTTGTTAAATTCCCCTTTAAGGTAGATGAAAGAAAATGCAAACCAATAGTAAAAATACACTGATGACTACACAAAATCAAACCTTTTTTCTTAGTGGTTAAATTTGATCAAACTACAAGCAGAATACATGTATTAAATTATTAATGTATTGAACTTCTTCTTTTTAGGGTGCCTCTCCGTTCCAAAAGTTGGCGACCATCATGTCAATGCTTATCTTACTGGTAGCTATCCGACAGTTCTTCTGAGCTCCTGTTAAACTGTACGCTCAAGTTGGCCAACCATGAAATTCTTCTACGTCTTGGTCCCCTTCTACTGTCAATTTTTCCTTGCAGAATTCATTGGAGCAATTCATACCTGCGCTCATCTTGCATGATATGACTGAGATATTGCAGCTTTCGTGCCTTCACTGTGTTGAGCAATTCCGCTGCCTAGTTAATTCGACATAGCATTTCCGCATTAGTAATTTTCTGCATCCAGGATATTCGTAGCATTCTCCTATACAGCCAAAATTCGAATGCTCTAAATTTGTTATAAGTTGCTTCTGTCAGAGTCCAGGCCTCAACTCCGTACAATTGGACTGAGAACACAACACTTCATGAGTCTCATTTTAGTGTCAAGGGTTAAATTGTGGCTTTTAAAGACAGAATTCATGGTGTTGAAGACATTTCTGGCCTTGGCAATACAACATGTTATTTCTTGTGAATTATCCTACCTCTCATTAATACAATACCCATATATTGAAATTGTGTGACTTGTTCTATTCGGGCTTTGTTGATCAATATGTGGACATCAGAACCGTTCTGCTTTTACCTGATGATCATAATTTTTGTTTTATTGGCATTGAAGTCAAGTCCATATAATACACTAACAACTGTTATATTGTCCATTAGTCTTTGCATGGTGTTGGCAAATACCATACTGTCATCAGCATATCTTATAATGTTATCTTGTATTGTATTGAACTGATTTGAATAAAATTGTGATTTTGTTTTATTTTAAACATTTTCAGAAGAACAACCAAAAAGAAAACCATTACAAGAAGAAATGAGCGTAATAGATATCATGAAACCAATGGTTTTTCCTGAAGAAATAAAAGAGGAGGTTTGTATGAACTGTGTATTATAATAAATGTTACAACTTAAGTTAGTCACTCCAAAGCAGAACAAAATATTTCTGAGAATGAAAGAAAGATATAATATTTTTCAATTAACATTAATTGCAATCATTTATAATCAGAAGGCTTTACTGCAAGGATGAGTTCCTTCATGTAATTATTTGTTTCCTTATTTAAGTAGTAACTGAATTCCCATACCTTCTGTTTACCATTTTAAGTTCTTTGAGCCTGTAATGAGATCTCGTTAGAATCCAATTACCAGGAGTACTTTACTGTATTAATAATAATTTCTACCATGAAACAATAGATTTAAATCAATTCATTTTCTAGAATGTAGCATCGAATCTAAGACCACTTTGATTTTGAAAAGGCAGTCTTAAAATAACTTACTTTGAATACTCTATTTTATATAATAAATTTCACCAACCTTTTTTAAGCTGCCTTAATTCAGGAACAAACAGTATTGTAACAAATTTTATATTTGTATGAATGACTAGTCGTAATTTTCAAGTGAGGATAATTACATGTACAATGAACATGAAAAAGCACTGAAATGTGACTACATTATAATATCTAACTATACCAATCACATAAAAGAGTAAACACATAAATTTGGTAAAATAGACAAACATTTTAATATAATAGAACAGTCTAATAAAGAAAATAAAAATAAGATTGATAAATATGAGATGTTTCATCTTTATAAACACTTAAGAGCAAAAGGAGAACATTTTAAATGAACAAATCAAATTTAAGAATGATGAAGTGATATTGACTGCTGCTGCTATCTGTAGTAAATATGAGAAGGGATAAATGAAAGGAACTTAATTTTAAATCAGTTTTATAGAAATGACTGAAGATGTAACATCTTCTATAGATTTAAAAAAATTTAGTTTCAAAGATATTATATACACACGGACGGTGGATCCACCGAAACACATGTAAGTGAATAATAAAAATTAAGGCAGCTTAAAAAAGGTTAATGAAATTTATTGTATAAATTTATTATATAAAATAGAATAAATTTCAAGCTGCAGGCTGCATTATAAGGATTTATTTTTACTTTGAATAGTAAAGCAGTTTTTGAGCAAGTAGACATGAATACACAGTGGCCTACCTACCTACATTTAAATTACAACAACGATTTAAAACAAAATGAAAACAATAAATTTTCTTAATAATGCTACCTGTGTACAGGGGGTCTTTCAAAGGTAATTTTAAACTACGAAGTGATTGTACTGGAAGACTGTGATTGTCTGAGCCACGGTTAACCAAGTTTTAGGGTATCCGAGCTACAGTTCATAAAATTTTACTTTGGAGTAAGGGGATCTGAAAATGTGTATTTTCAATAAAAAATTAACCTCACTAATTGTCATTAAAACATTAATTTCCTAACCTTTACCTCATGTGGGGCAAGAGAAAGTCAAAAAAGGGTCAATACACAGACCTTGATCTACGAGTTAATACTGAAATGATAAGGATAGTATTAAATCTATAATTACTTAGAAAAATTTAGATTTTTAATAACATATTATTTTACATTTTTATTCATTTTATCTGTTTTAGATAATACCAGAAAAAGAAAAAGAAACGTCTAATCCTGTAGAATTCCTGAAACGTATCGTTTCAAAGTATTACTTGTCACTGTCATTTAATGAAAATCCATCTAAACTGAAAACTAAAGGACATGAATTTTATAGTATATGTGAACTGGAAAACCATTCTGGTATCATATTTTTGTTTATAATTCTTTGTTAAAACTTTCCAGTGTAGTTTATTATTAATACTTGCAATTGCAACCGTGCTACACAAGTTTTTTCATCAGTGGGGTTATGTCTGGCCACAGATATTCATAGTGGTAGAAAACTCATAGCATAATATTGAACATCTGTTTCATGAAGAATTCACTGCCTTATTTCCCTCCTTTTTTCTGAAATATGTGTGTTGTATATGGTATGTGTATATTTGAGTGGTGAGCATCAGGTCTAGTGTAGCTATTATGCAGTAGAATTGTTCTCATACCCTTTAACAGTGGATTTTCAGAATAAATTTTTATCCGAAGTTAGTAAGCATAAAATTAATTATATCCAAATTTAAATGTCTATTGGATTAAATAAAGAAAAAGGAACATGACTTTAATTCAGCAGTATACAGTCTCAGGTCAGGTATCATATAAATAACCACTGATTTATCCATTATTGACAGTTTTGAGTCATCTGTTGAAAAATTCTTTAAAATGTTTATTTGTTTTCCAATTTTTCTCTTTAAATACAATCTATTGTAAACATATGAGTTAGTGTAGTGAATATAAAAGTTCCTTAGTTTAATATCTCTTAATTGTAAAAATTGTATTATGTTTTTGCATACCTAAATTTAATACTATCTGGTGGCATTTGTTTATGCTCATTAATTCAGAAGTGGAGTAACATTTGTAAAAAAATGTACAATACAAGTTAATCAAACTGTAGCAATGCTCTGTTTTCAATTCTCAACGTTTGTACTGAATTTTTTCCGAACGAAATCTTTTATTTTTTCTCATACTACAAAGTGTGGTAATTGAACTGACCATACTGCGGTTCCCCATCTCACAATCCATTCATGAAATGTATGACTTATTTTTAAATCTCTCATGTGAAGTCTATAATGTGGAGGCCTACTTTTTTTATCTTGTTCCCTTATTAATTTTCTACAAATTGGCTGTAGGTATTCTATTGGTGGATTGTAATTTTGATAGGTTATAGTGCTGTAATGTTGTTGCTTAGGTCATCAGCCGAAAGGTTGGTTTAAACCTGTTGTTGTTTAGGTCATCAGCTGATAGGCTGGTTTGAAGCTGTAGAGTCTCTATTAAGTAAAACGAGGAGTGCCTTCCTCACTGAGTAGAAAAGTATGCTTATCTTCATACAAAGCCCTCTGAAAAGCATCTACTTACAAATGACACCTTCACTTTATTCATCACAGGGTCTGGCTGTATAATGAAATTCATTACTTTCAGAGAAGATAACGCTGATTAGTATCTTTTACACCTCTACCTCTTCTGTTCTTAAATGCTTCAGTCGTATAATTGACTAACCATGTAATAAGAGATAGAACTATTTTTTGTAGCCCTGGAATTAGTTGATCGAGTATAATTAATTTAACACTCCACCTGCCTGTTATGGGAACTACCTGTTATGGGCAAGGTTTGAACCTCTAAGAGGCTTCATTGAGTAAAACGAGGATTGAGGTGGTTTACTGTTGCCTTCCTCACTGAGTGGAAGAGTATGTTTATCATCATGCCAGGCTGTCTGAAAAGCATTTACTGGTAACGGGTTATAAGTTGACGATTACTCCTATTGTGCAGAGGACAGTATACTGTCCGTCCTACTTACATCAGCCAACATGAAAACAAAAGTACTAGTAGCATCAGACGTATCAAGCATGTAACTCACAGACTAACTAGTCTGTCACTACAAATGTCAGTGTGCAATAATTCAGTTTCTGCTGATAACTAATAAAGAATACTAAATATTTCAAATTAACTATTTACATTATAAACTTTTTAACATAATAACATAAATACAAAATTTACAACAAAATATTTAAAACTTAACCAATATAGCTTAGGCCTAGTAGTTATAGTTAGTAGTAGTAGTAGTAGTTAGTAGTAGTTAGTAGTTATAGTTATAGTATGGCTTATTTGGAATGAATGTTAATCCATAAATAATACAATGAGATGTTTATAAAACTACATAGTTGTAAACATACACAATCAATGAAAGAGTAAATAACTACAGCATGATCTTATGGTAAGAGCTATTGCTATGATGTATTTAGAAAAGCACACATAGTAGCATTTCCAGCCCCCGCATAGTCCACTTACAATCGCTGCCGATCGTCAACTTATAGCGTGTTAGCAGTACTTTGCACCCTGCAAATGACACCTTCACTTCATTCACCTTAGGGTCTGGCTGTATAATTCATTGTTCTCAGAGGAGATAATTATAACTAGTGTATTTTATACCTCTACCTCTTCTTTCTTAAATGGTTCAGCCATACAGTTGGCTGACCATGTGATAAGTAACAGAACTATTTTTTGTAGCTGTGGAATTAGCAGATCAAGTGCAAATAATTTAACACTCCATCTGCCTGTTATGGACGCAGTGCTATAATAATAAATTCAGATAACAGTCTAATATGTACAGTCCCAAAGCTTACCGGTAGCAAAAGATGGCATACTAGCGCTCCAAGGGGCCAACAAGCTCAGTTATAAGAATTTGTGCACCTCTCAGTTTAAATACTACTAAAACAACTGATGATTTTATATCAAAAACATAAGTAAACCTACAAAGAACATCTTAATCTTTTAGATTATGAAGAAATGGTCATGAAATAATAAGTGAGCTTGCTGGCTGATGCGAGCATTGCAGTTGCATTGTCAGTGAAAAACTGACCAAAGCTTCGGGACTGTATACAGAGTGTCTTTAAAAGGTAAGACCAAACTCTAGGAAGTGATTGTACAGCTAAAAAATGAAAAAAAAAATTCAAAAACATTTCTGGAAATGCTTTTCACGAGTTACGACTGAAAAAAAATTTCATCTGAAATTCAGTTACCTCAGTGAAATGAAATCATACTAGAAGCTCTTATTACTAGGTAAATAGGATGGCATCTTATGAGTTTAACCTGAAAATTCAATAAAACAGTCGTCAGAACTGTATCTCCCATAGTTTTAAAAGTATCTGATATAAAACAAAAATTACAGTTCAAAAAAATGTTTTTTATGTTTAATGCAAAAAACTTTGTTAAATGTTGTATAAAGTCACCATTTTTTTTTTATTAAACACATAGAAAATTAAATTCTGATAAAATTTATGTAAATTAAGTAAACAAAAAATAAATACAAGAAATTGAAATTTGATTTTTATAAGTAGTAAAACCAGACTAAATTGTTTTAAAACATTACCCTACTGGTTTTCAACAATATGAGATATTTTTTCATGGGTAATAGTAGCTTGTGCTCATAACAGGCACGTAGAGTGTTAAATTATTCGCACTTGTCTGCTAGTTCCAGGGCTACAAAAATAGTTATATTTCTTATCACATGGTCAGCCAACTGCAAGGGTTTATGGCCTCCAAGTTCACCAGACCTCACATCCCCTGATTACTTTTTGTGGGGCTACATTAAGTCCGAGGTCTTCAAAAACAATCCTTACAATATTGATGAACTTAAAGCCAATATTACAGACTTAATCACAAATGTTTCCAGTGCAACTCTCAAAAAGGTTTCTGCTAATATGATGAAAAGAGTCAAAGCGTGTATAACCTCAATGGGTGGACATTTTGAGCATATTCTTTAAAAATCTTTAGTAACTAAGAAATGTGAGTAATAAAATATTAAATTTCTTTGGTATATAAAAACTATACATTTTTATTACAACTAAATTTCCGTTTTATAAATTACATTACAAATTGGGTAAGGACTAAAAAATCACTCTGTAGTAACAGTAACGTCTGTGAAGTTGACCTCCCCCACACAAAAATTTAAAAAAACTAGTGGAATCAGTTGTTCTACATTTGTTCCAGATTATTCCGCAAAATTTTTGTTTGTTCCGCTAAAATAAGCAAGAAAATTGAGAGAAACGGAAGGGGCTAACTTATAGCTCGCCCCCCACCCTAATCAACTTTCTAGACTACTTTTGGCCTAAATGATGTTAACATTCCATCTTATCCGGATTGGAGTCCGCCCACATTAGTCCGGTTAACCGGGGTTGTAACTGCAAGTGTCAAGTGATTTTAAACATAATCTTTCTGTGTAAAATTAGAAAAAGAATTGTATAAATAACTCAGTTAAAAATATTTTGTATTCATTTTAATAATAATATTCATGAGCTGATTATTGGGTCATCCATATTAATGAAAAACGTTTATCTAATTTTCCAGCATCTGCATTGGGATCTGACAGAATTGAAGCAAGAAATAACAGTGCATCGAAAATGATTGCAACTTTAATTGTAGAACACAAAAAAGGCAAAAGTATTTCTGAAAATAAATACACAACTTTAACAGAAGAAGAGTAATTATTTTTTTATTATATAAAAATATTGACCCTAATTAATACTGATAATGAATCTTTTCTTGTCAGAATAAATTGAAATATCCTAAATAAATATTTTTTAAACTGAAATTTTATTGTTTAAAATTTCAAGGTATTCACATATCAGCAGAATGTGAAAGAAATGAGTTTTTTTAAAATTTCCTGCTGTTTTCGGCAAACTGAATAGAGTTAACAATTCTATGAGAATAAGCGTTGTATGTACCAGGGCCACGTGATATATAGGTCATTTGTTCTAGCTTGAAGCTCTCCCTCCAACGCTCTGTGCCGCTGAGCTGTTCTGTTTAGTGGTGGGGGAAGCACCTCGTAGTTGTAACAGTAGTATACAGTTAGAAAGAGAGGGAATGATCATTAAGTGAGGAGACAACACTTGCCTCTTGAAACTATCCCTACACTACCTACTCGCCATCCCCTTACAAGCTTCTTCCTAAAACAAATGTACTATACTAAATTTTCATCAATCTTGTGAATCTTTGTAACTTGTCCTTTGTACCTTGTATTGTAAATGTGAAATATGATGATATTGAGAGCTAACTTTTTTTATGTATATATTTTAAAGTTGCAGTAACTGCTTGGTTATTAGCGACTATGGTGGATTATGTGACAAACTTTGGGATTTGGCTTGTGAAAATTTCCTGACCCTGGCCGGGAATCGAACCCCAAAACCTCCCCGTGGTATGCTAACCACTACGCTACAGCAGCGGCCAGTGCACACTTTTATTTCCAACTTTCAGCTGTTTTGGTATTTTGAATAGTCTAATGGTTAGAAACTGTGCCTTTTCCAGACAAGTACTTTCCTCATTGCTAGTAGAGTTGCCAGAAGGTATTCTAAAGAAGAACATGCCCTCCAATTCTATATATAAATAATTCTTTTCTTGTCTTCCCTTACCAGCTATATGTTCTCTTTTGGCTTATTTGAAAAGGAATGATACTAATGAGCAGAGAAAGTAGGATCCAAGCAGCTGAAATGAGGTTGAGGTTTTTAAGAAGGGTGAAGGGCTGCTCGAGGCTGGATCTATTACATAACGAGGAAATTAGATCCGAGTTGGGTGTATTTAGCCTGAATGAAAAAGTGGAGGAGTACCAGAATCAATGGAGGCAACATTTGGAACGGATGCCAGAGCAGAGAATACCTTTAAAAGTGATGGAATATGTTCCAGTTGGAAGAAGGGAGGTGGGAAGACCACGAAGAAGATGGCAGTAGTCGAGATGTAGGCCTACGGGTTGGAATGTCTTATGTTTGTGTAGACGTACAGGATGGTTTGTGAGTTCGAAACAGGCTTATGCCTAATCCTTGATATTAAGAAGAAGAAGAAGAAGAAGAAGAGGCTAATGAGCAGTGCATGCAGGCATTGTATAGTTCTTAAATCTAAATCAGATGGTCATGCTGATGACAAATATTATGATTTGAAGTTACATTAATAGTGGGCAATGTACTTCAAATCTGCTAAAAACATTGAATGCTTTTCAAAACTGCTCAAGATCTGCAAATAATACTTATAAGATCACATAACGGGAATATTGAAAGATTTTTCCTAATAATTGCGCAATGGATTAAAAAAAAGAACAGCTTAGTGTAGAGTCAGTAAAAGCGTTAATTCTTGCACAATATAATATTAAAAACATTATTGAAATATATATTTTTCTAACCACCAGAATACGGTAACATAAAACACTTACCAATGTTTATAGCGCTTTCGTGTATCTTGTACACATCTTCAGTAAATTAAAATTTATATCAAGTCAAAATTTAAAACTTCCTGCTCCTACCATGGTAGATAAGGAATCTTGATTTGATTCCTTATCTACCATTGTAGGAGCAGGAAGTTTTAAATTTTGACTTGATATAAGGAATCTTGATTTGATTCCTTATCTACCATTGTAGGAGCAGGAAGTTTTAAATTTTGACTTGATATAAATTTTAATTTACTGAAGATGTGTATAAGATACACGAAAGCGCTATAAACATTGGTAAGTGTTTTAAGTTACCGTATTCTGGTGGTTAGAAAAATATATAGGTATTTCAATTTTAAATAATATGGCTGTTTAAAAATCCTACATAGGATGTTTAATAAAATAAAAATAAAAACATTATATGAAGATTTTCATTATTATTTGTTAAAAAACCAAAACCTTGATACAAAAATTGGTAGTTCGGATAAATGTGATTGTTCAGTATTCAACTTATTTTCAATTCAGGTGTTGCCATGTTGTTGCCTTTTTATTTTGTTTTTGGTGTGCATCATCAGGCCCACGACTCTTCATTTATTTTACTGTCATGGCAACCGAGGTTTTGTTACCGTAGGTTTATGAACCGTTGAAGGTTAAATGAATGAACGTTATGGTGTTATCTCCGTTATACCAATTTAATAGCTTCCACTAAGCTTGTGACTTCAGTGGTGCTTCTCTGACCTTATTTTTCATGGGATTCAAAAGTCACTCATTTAACAATGATGAATACAACAAAGTAAATTTAAAAAAAAACCTAATTTAATAAAATTAATTGTGTAAATCCTCTTTTTAAGACCCATCAGTTTCCTTTTTCAAATTGGAAACCCTAGTCAGACCTTCAACATGTTCAGCATGAAGGCAAGACTCAAAGAATTTTATTACCATGCTGATCCAGGGTGATGCTGATCTCAAATCGGTCTAGTTCACATTCATGAATGATCTTTCTTATTTATTTACCTATCCATCAGGTAAATACAAACATGTTTTTGCGTGGTTTTGCTTGTTATTTACTTTTATAAGAACACAAGTACAGTATTCAGACGAACTAATGTCCCCTAGCCATGGGAGTGAGAGAATGCTCTCACTAGCACGAGCCATACCCACCAATAACGCCGTTCCAATAACATGTCTTTAATTTTACTCGTTTTTTTTTTTTGCGCCCTGGAGACTGCAGGAGGAGTATAGGACATGTCATCAGATATAACACCTAAAATACATATAAGAATCGCACAATGTATCACTACTATCAAGAAAGAAATTCTTGTACGCTATAAAAAGTTTCACCGATTAAGTAATTTTTTAGATTTTTTTTAAAGGAATTCAAATCCTCACAACACTTAAGGATTGGGGTAATTTATTTATGAATTTTCTCCCTGCTTAAGTAGGTTTTTGTTCAAACAATTTTGTGGAGTGATTAGCCACATAATAATCATTCCTGTTTCTCGTGTTATGATTGTTGTGAGCAAGCGTTTATGCATGCAGTAAACTAACAAGCAAGATAACGGAAGATAAGTATGTTTTCAGATTTGGATTATAACTGTAAAGACCTTTGAGCGCATGCGTAGTTATGCCACATATCTCCCTCTCACTCACTCGGCTATGGGACATTAGTTCGTCTGATACCTATAATATAAATTTTGAAAACAGCTGTACTCAGAAGTCAGGGAAACCAGTGATTGAAATAGCTGATTATGGTTATAACAAATGCTATTTGACATAATAGTAGGAAACTAGTACATATTATTTTTACTAATAAAATATATATTTACAGAATGATCAAAGCTCTTAAAATATTGTGCCAAACTGAAGATTATGACAGGCAGTTAAAGGAAATTTGCGATGAACATACTGCTCATCCTCCAATTTATAAAGCTATTCGAGAAACACCGATGTATGTAATAGAGTGTCAGGCTCTTGGTTATAAAGGAAAAGGTATTTAAAAATATTTTTTAGATTATTTATTATTATTGCGAATAGGCTACGATGACTACACATTAGTCAAAATACAGTGCAACTATTTTTAAAATTTATTTAAAGTTGCATCAACTGCTTGGTTATCAGCGACTATGGCGAATTAAGTGACTGTGACTGTGGATTTTGACTTAAGAAAATTGCCAGAGCCTGGCTGGGAATTGAATCCGGGACCTCCGCTTGGTAGGCTAACGAGCTAACCATTATGCTATGGAGGTGACCAAAATAGAGCATTTACTTTTTCTTTATATTATTTAATGGAGATCTACCTTCTTCTTTGGTTTTTTTCCCCAAAGATTTCTTATTGTTTCAGAACTTTTTTTCTTACTTCAACAGAAATTTCTGCAGGAGCTGATGCTTGGAATTTTAGATTATATTTTTGGTCATTGGTAATGGTTTGGCCATTTGCAGAGGATGGAAGATGGTAGGTGGCCAAAGAGGTTATGGGAGTGGACGCCAGCCGGTGGAAGAAGGAGGGGTAGGCCGAAAGTGGCATGGTTGGATGGGGAATGTCTTAGGAGGCAATGTCTTAGCGGCAGCTCTCCGATGGGGACTGGTGAGACGGACAGAGGTGGTGCTTAGGAAGCGAGATACACCTCAATTACTACATTTTTTATGCTTTACAAGATAGGGTAGGTGCCATGTCTGCTGAAATTCTTGGGGAGGCTGTTCTTTCATAGAAGAAAATGTTTTTTTTTTAAGATTTCAGCCTTAGTATGCATTTTACGACAAAAGTGTATAATCAAACTTATAGGATATTTAAAGATCTAGAACTTTTATTTGATTTTTTTTTTAAAGATTTTAGCCTTAATATGCATTTTACGACAAAAGCGTATAACCAAACTTATAAAATATTAAAAAATCTGCAACTTTTATTTTAAGCATTCTTCTATACAGAGCCTAGTTTAGCATGAAAGAGTGATTTTCTGTATTATTAAGCTAAACTAAGGTTGGTTTTCATTTTACACCATTCACTCATGATTAAAATAAGGTTATGTTTTTGAGGTTAGTTTTTTTATATCTGTTTAATTACTATTGTAAGTTATATCGTTCATTATTTTTATTGGCAAGAGAAAGTCGTGTGATTGTTTTACACCAGATTTTTTTTTTTTTTTTTTTTTTTTTTTTTTTTTTTTTTTTTTTTTTGATAAACACCCTCAAGGCAAAGCCCGAATACTTGTATTAATAAATTATTTGTTTTAGGTTCGCACACTGATCTAACAATAGCAAAAAGGATTGCTGCCCGAAAAGTTTTAGACGTTATGCCCAAAGAAGGAATTCTTGCCAAACATCATTCTTCGCATGTTCCTGAACATAAACAAAGAAATAAAACATTCATTATTAAACCGTCATCGTCATATAGACGAAGATTCATGGCTAAAATTAAATAGTTTCATCAATAACACTGCAAGTAATAATTTACAATTATTTTATTTGTTTAATCACAACACAATTTTGTTGAAAACTCAAAAAAATGTATTAACTTTCTCTACTTCACAATTTTACAAGAAAATTTTCCATAAAGTTATAAAATGATGTCTAAAAAAGAATAATATCTGTGTAAATTAATTTTTATTTTTTTATTTTAATAAATAGAAAGTGTACATATGAATTTAATTTCGAGAATTATACTAATCACATTAAAATTCTTTATACTATATATTTTCTTTTTATTAAAATTCTGTTCTGCTTCGCTGAATACAGTGAATACTACAAAGAGTTCAAAGTCCTTAAGATACCTTAACCTAGACATGGTACTGTATAATTTCAGCAATTAATGATAAAGCTGATGTATTGGACAATACAATTCTGAAAATATTCAAAACATTTACTCACTACAGGGTGATTTTTTAGTCCTGTTACCCAATTTGTAATTTAAGTTATGAAAGGGAAATGTAGGTGTAATAAAAAAATGTATTTGTTACTTACAAAAGAGATTTAATAAAAAGCTATAATTACTTACATAATTGTTAAAGAATGTGCACAAAATGCCCACCCCTTATACGCTTGGACTCTTTTCAACATATTAGCAGAAACCTATTTAAGAGTTGAATTTGATACATTTGTGATTTAGTCTGTAAGTTCATCAATAAAGTGAGAATTATTTTTGAATGCCTCGGACTTAATGTAGCCCCATAAAAAGTATTCAGGAGACGTGAGGTCTGGGGGCCTTGGAGGCCATAATCCCTTGCTTATTATTTGACTACCAAAGAAACTCTTGTAGAAAATCTATGGTTTCTCAAGACGTGTGGTATGTAGCACCATCTTGCTGAAACCAGCTATACCATTCTTGAGGTCCACGAGGTGACTTCATGGGCAAACTATATTTAAAGCTTCTCTCATAATCTTATTTTGTTGAAAGACAAATCACGACTTTATAGAAATGAAACCAATCAGTACTGGAAACAGGAATTTTGTAAACATCGGTATGAATCACCAGAGGAAGAAAGAAATACTTCCTGAGTACAGGGCGGTACTGTACCATACTTAACACTTGACTGCACAATACACTTTGTACCTTTACAATAGATGGTAAAATAAAATAGATGGAAGAACTACTTTCCCAGATGACAAAGAACAATTTATTTTACTAACAATTTTTTTTTCAAAATTGAAAATTATTAATGTCATAAAGCATTAAGTTACTCAGCAAGCACTAAAGTTTCTGAGAGTGAAAGAATTTTTGAAATCGGCTGCGTAGTTTCTGGGATTACCTCATACAAACAAACAATAAACAAACTTAACTTCTATGTAATATTACAAGAAAGTATAGAGTAACGCACATATTTAGAAGTTATGTCATTTAGGTCTATACACTGGAATCTGCATTAAAAAGTTTAAATACAATCCATGAGTTCTGGAAAGTAGATGTTATTCCCATTGAAAGTTTTTTTTTATCAATCAGCACTCTTTGCATACCCCATTTGTACTCCTTAGGACCTATATCACTGTACCTAATCTCCATACCTTTTTTTTCTTTATCATCAGTCTCTTGACTGGTTTGATGCAGTTTTCCAAGCTGTTCTATTTTGCGCAAGTCGTTTCTTATCTACATACCTGTAACACCCTACATCGTTCTTAATTTGCCAAATTTATTCTAACCTTTGCCTCCCCATATAAATCACTCCTCAATATTACCCTCCATTTTTGATAGACCAATACCTGGTGTCTTAAGATATGCCCCACTAGCCTATTCCTTCTTCTGGTTGTAGCATAGCAATCTATGTACATTATGGTTACATAAAAATGTTGATGCTAGATACATAATCACGATAAGTATATAAAAATTTATGTATATATGTTTGGTTGTGTTCTGTTATTAATGTTTTGTTTGTGTAGTTGATAAAATATTGTAAGGTTGCTTAGCAGCATAAATTTAAAACATTTCGGCCACATTTTATGACATTTAAATTTATAAAACAAATTCAAAATTTAAATTATAATTTTGGTTAAGGGAAATAAAATAACTAATTTGTAACGATACAAAAAATGACTGACAACTGGCTGTGTTTATGTTTTGGTCTATTGAAGTGAAAATATAAATAAAGCCAGCTGGTTGATATTAAATATTCAAAATTATTTAACATTAATAAATTTAATACAAACAAAATCTCGTTGCTAGGCAACTAAGAAGAAGAAAGGAGAAGAAATTATTGTAAAAAAATAGTTAGTGGGCTTTAAGATCTAAAGGGGAACAGTACGTATGATCTTACACTAAACTATTCAGAATATATATATATATATATATATATATATAAGAAAGATATTAATGTTTAAAGATATTAAAGAGATTATACGAGTAATTATATGAGTAATATTATATTAAGAGATTATATGAGTAATATTTAGGAGATTGTACAAAAGACTTATGTGATGATAATGTATACTAGAATTGAACAGGATACTGTTTAATAATAATTAATCATTAATGTGTAGTGATAAAATAAAATAATAATCAGTTTTTTTTTTACTGAAGATATAAATGTATTTTATTACATGGTAAGATGCTTCCATATATTTCTTTTTTCATCCACTTGCCTAAGAACCTCTAAATTACTTATTTTGTCCACACACCTAATCTTTAACATTTTCCTATAACACCACATTTCAAAAGCTTCTATCCTCTTCCTTTCTACAACCCCTATCACCCACGTTTCACTCCCGTATAATGCTACACTCCAATCACAGTGTTGTGGAAATTCTTCCTAGTCTGTAAGTCAATGTTTGTAGTCAGTAAGCTCTTTTTCATTTCAAAGGCTTTTCTAGCGTGACCAATTCTGCTTTTGATATCACTTGTGCTACTACCATCCTTTGTTATTCTACTTCCTAGATAGGAGAATTCCCTAACTTCCTGAATGTTTTCGTTCACCGTACCAAATCACTATAAAATCACCAGAATTTTAGTGATGTATAGCTGAGTAAAAAATTTACATTGTTAACAATATTTGCTAAATACATGATTGCCTAAATCATTTGTGAGGCTCTACCTAATTGGTGGTAAATGATATTTCCACTTATTTCAGCTCATTATATAATAAAATAAAATAAAGAAATGCTTGTTATATTTTGGTTTGTTAATGAAAATCAAATACTTTATCATTTACGCAAAGTCTTAAGGCATATTAGCTACAATCCATGGTACTTTGCCAGTCCTTCTGAAGTACCAACAGTCATAAGAAAGTTTACCAAGTATTAATAAAGTTAGAGAGGCAAACACTATGCTAAGATAATCTAATGGATGGAGAGGAAGACTGTGATCAATGCAGAATGCTTTAATTGGTAACTCAGCAATCTGTAAAAAAAAAACAATAAAATATATAATATATATCTTATATTATTACCAAAGGTGATCTACAGAGGGCGAATATTGAAACTGAGGAAATTTTTGACAGATAGCTTTAGAAGCAAAATCAACAAATGGGAAGTTACACTAGAGCCAAAGGAACCGAAGCCATACAGGCCAAAATGGGATGAGGAGCGAAAAAAGCAACACAGCATAAGAATGAAACTGTATTGGCAAGATAAGAAAAACAAAAAATGAAAAACAAAATGAAGCATTTGCTTAGTGTCTTCCATTTCAAGGGAGTATTCGCAAATAATAATAATAATAATAATAATAATAATAATAATAATAATAATAATAATATATATATATATATATATATATATATATATATATCTTATTTTTATTTTCTGATAGAAATTAATAATAATCTTTTGGTAGCCTAATTTCCTCTAATAGCCATCCTATTTCACCGTAAAGAATAACCTATTCTACGCAGGGAAGCTAGTTTTCTGATGTCAGAGCAGCAGGGCAGTATTATTACCACGGTGCAGATGTACGATAAATATCAAATAAATATTTAAAACGCAAAATCTGGTCAATGAATCTTAAAATGGAGATTATGTTTGAGTTCTACCAAATGGATTTAAAATGTTTTTACATAATTCTACAAAAAATCCAAAAATTAAAATTTGTAAAAGCCGTAATGAGATTTGGTGAAGAAGTGACAAAATAATTGAAGTCATTTTCAATGGTGCAGCAATTCTGGTGGCGACGTTGCGAAGTTTGAATCAACAGTGCAGTTGGTTTTGAAGTGTCTTTATTTTGACTTTATTTACATCAATTTTCTTAGAATTAAATTCTCTACAATTGTTGTTCATGGATTTTATGCATTTGTTAGCCATTTAATGGAATTATAGCGCCTCAAACGTAAAAACCGTGTTTTTTGACAGTATATTTTTGTGTTTTAAGCAAGTTATTTTACAAACTAAGGGACTTACAGTTCTGGGACCTAGTTTAATCAATTTTTCAAGTCAAAATTCATATGAAACGATCAAATGTTTGTCTTAATTACCGTTCTAATTGGTTCAGTCCGGTTTCATTTAATCCTCGGAGTGGAAATCTGGGTGAAATCTTTCGCTAGACTTATCTCGCTAACGAAGCATTTCCAGACATATGTTAATATGAACTTTTTGTCTTGTTTTTAGGTCTACAATTACCTGTTAAAATGTTTTCTTTCCTCCTGGTCCACCCTGTATTGGAATATTTTAATAAAACCCAAATAGTGTCAATGTAATATTGTGAAATTAATTGTTAAGAATAAATTAAATAGCCTACATCTTTCAAAATGATTGTTAGAATTCATTCACGGGCCAGCTAGAATTTTTTTTTTTTTTTTAATGGATAGGCCTACTAAGGGCCTCAACAGTTCACCAATTAGGCAGTTATCTATTATTGACCTCCCTCTCTCTCTTTCTCCTCCATCTCTCCCTCATTATCTCGCTTTGGGCCAACCTTCTTTCTCTCGACCATGTCTCCCTCTTTTGTTCTTCTGGGACAGCACCATCCTTCAACTTATTTCTCAATTCTGTTCTAGTAGTATTTATACTATATAATTTCATAGTTGTATCATGTATAGTACCACTGGACGTACATGAAAATGTACGATAATTTTGACAAAGCACTCAACAGAACGGTGTGAAATATTAAAAATAACCTAATAATAGTGATAGTAATAATAATAATAATAAGGAAACCATATTGTAAGAGGATTATTATTCCTAATTGCTTGAGCAGATATTATAAGCAGGATATTAATTTTATTTGACTCGATCAAAATTTTACTTACTGGAAGCATTGAATTTTCATAACCATCTTGAAATGCGCAACGAATATCACTTATATCTTTTAGGTATTGCTGATATTTTAGAAGCAATTCCTAAAAAATGAACAAAATTTTAGTAAATTAATCAACCCCAAATAAATTATTGTATTAGATAAAATTAAAATACTCATTTTTGTCAATTTTTTTTAATATATGCTATTTTGCAATAACTGCTAATGCAGATGGTGGGAAGGATGATAGATGAAGATGAGTTTAAAAAAAATGCTGACCAGGAATTGAACTTGGGACCCCGGCATAGAATCCAGTTGCATTAACTAATACGACAACAGGCTGGCCATTTTTATTTGCGTTGAAAAATAAGAATTTACCACAATCATTAATTTAGAGGTGCAAGTAAACTATAAAAAATAATATTAAAAATCACTTATTGTTGAGAAAAACTCTTTTTAAAAATATTCTGTGAAGATTATGTACAGAAATGTTAAGGCTATGTACAAGGTTTTATAACTTGTAAAAAAATATATATATACATAGTAAGATTACAAACAAATAATAAATAATTAAAATGAATAAACAATTTTACCTAGTAAAAATCATTGGGGACCACGGATGTAAAAAGTAAGTTTAAAAAACTTTCAATCATATCAAGCAAAATTGTTTGAGAATTATTGTAAACATTGCTACTAATACAGTAAAATATTATATAACAGATTGTAAACCACCTCACTCCTCGTTTTACTTCCTATACGTTTTAAAACCTCTACAGGTTCAAACCAGCCTTTCGGCTGACGACCTAAACAACATATAATACTAAAGTTAATCATATGTACTATTAATTTTTTTGAGGGGAGAAGGATGTAAAAAAAATTGCAACCAGACTTTCAGAAAACCCATACTCTAGGAGAGTATGGGTTAGCAGAAAATCAGAAACCCCACTATAACAACACATCTGAGACCCGTGGTTCGATCATCAAAGACAAGAAGGGATAGGGAACAGAATTATAGAGGCACAATAGAACTAGAAATTTTGTTATATTTAGTGAAAACTATAGAAATCCTTTAAAAAACAACAACAACAAAGAGATCGCGATGTCTCCACTTCTGACAGAAAAACAATAAACTTTTAGCAATAGTTTTCAATTTTCTAGAATATTTGATTTCCTCATTTTTTAAGAAATGTCAAAATGGTTTGCTAGTCTGCTACATCTACCTACTGGTGACAACTTTTGACTGTCTACTCGTAGGGACCACAATAGACCCTTCTGATCCGTGAACTGCATGTGTCTGAAGGTGGCAGGAACACGAAGCCTGATAGTGACCTTAAGTTGTAACTCTCTGTGAGCATATTTATGGTATTAATAATAACAGACCAATAATAACATTAATGGTATTTGGTGGAAATTCTTTAAATTGTCATCATTTTCCGGTGCCCGTCTATCCATCACACTTACGTGTCGGAAACTATAAGAGATAGCAACAAACTGTTTTCGGATTTGCAATCTACACAAAACATCAGGACCTGGATTGGGTTTAAAGTTCCAGTTTCAATTGGAAGTGGCCTAAAACCGGAATTCAAGAAATAAAATTTGGAATTTGGATACAAAATAGTGTCATTCAATTCCTCTTAAAGAGTAGATACAGAAATCACTAATGGTTTTTGCCATAAGTCAAAGGTAAGCCTTTTTTTTGTAAGCTTTTTGAAAATTGCCATCAGCCATTAGATGCATTGCCTCATGAAAGGGATTTTTGAATTTAATATAATTTTTGAATTTTGCTATTATCTATCGATTTAAAAATTTTTATCTGTTCTTTAGAATTAGCATAAACAGGTCAATACAGAATAGAACATATTCCGGTTTAACCATGGGTAGGACACCACATTGTTCTAATCTTCACAGATTTAAAAGAGTAATACATGAAAAAACTAAAACAAAAGTAGGACTAGTTCCTTGCTGACAATCACTACTGCAAAAGAGAATGAAATACGTAAAATTTGTAAAATATAATATAATAAAATTACATTTAAGACGCTAAACATGAATATAATACAAAAATATGCATTTATGAAATTTTTGTGTTGCAATAATATAAATGTATAATTATTATGGGTTTTGTAATAATCAAATAATTGCAATTGTAAAATTTACATAATCATTTTTAATGTTTCAGAAGAATTCAATTTTTGAAAAGGTACAAGACCATAAAAAAATATATTATTATTTTATTAAACATCCTATGTAGGATTTTTAAACAGCCGTATTATTTAAAATTGAAATATATATTTTCTAACCACCAGAATACGGTAACATAAAACACTTACCAATGTTTATAGCGCTTTCGTGTATCTTGTACACATCTTCAGTAAATTAACATTTATTAGAAGTCAAAATTTAAAACTTCCTGCTCCTACCATGGTAGATAAGGAATAGTCGATTCTTATATTTAAAACAGTCTTGCCAACTTAATCAGTTGATTGTCGTATTCAATTTGTGTGTTCATTAATTTTTCCCTGCTATTGTATTTATAAATATAATATTTTTCCAAAATTTCAATTTCATTTTGTTTGTTATTTATTTCTAATATTTCTAGATTATTTTTTATATTCGACATATTATGTTTATTTTTTATCATGTGTTCAGTTACATTGGAGAATCTTCGATTTCCTTTTTTATAGTTAGAATAGTGTTCTGTAAACCGTTTTTTAAAAGATCTGGTGGTTTTACCTATATATATTTCATTACATTCATTACATTTAATTTTATAAATTCCACATGAATTAAATTGATTATTTTCTTTTTCTTTATCATTTACATTTGCCTTAATATTATGTTTTTGTAAAATAAATTTTATAGGAAACTGGGGTTTATATGCTATTTTGTATTTATTTTTATTGTATATATTGGTAATTTTATGTATACTATGATTTATGTAATTATATGTAATGTATTTATTACCATTTTTGTTTATTTCTTCTTTATTGTTTAATGGTAATAGATGTGTTTTTTTCTGATTGATTTTATGTAAATATTTGTTTATTAATCTGTTTATGAAAATATTATTGTAATCATTATTTCTTGCTATTTCTTTAATATAATTTATTTCTTTATTAAATCTTTCTTTATTGTTATATATGTGTATATGTATGCTCTGTGTATCATGTTATTGTACGTGTTTATTTTATGTATCCATGGGTGATTTGAAAATCTGTTTATTGTGTTATTTGTAACATGTGGTTTCCTATATATGTCAGTCTCTAATATATTATTTATTATTTGTATTTTTATATCCAGGAAATTTATGTTTTTATCTTTTTCAACTTCACATGTAAATTTAAGTTTTTCATAGTAATTATTCAATTTTGTATTTATAATATTATGTTCACCCTTTATTTTTTCATTATAAATTATCAATATGTCATCTACATATCTTACCCAAAGTAAAATGTTGTGTGTGTGTGTGATATATTATTTACAATTATGTTTTCAAATTCTTGTATATAAATTTCTGATAGTATGGCAGATAATGGAGAACCCATAGCTAGTCCTTCTGTTTGATTATAAAATTTATTATTAAATGTAAAATAATTTTGGTTACAAATATTTCTTATTATTGTACATATTTTATTTATTATATTATTGTTTTCCCCATTACTTTTTAATTTTTTATTTATTATATTTAGTGTTTCTTTTATGGGTATATTTATACTATACATGTTAGCTATGTCAAATGATACCATCTTTGTGTCTTTACTTACTTTTATTGTTTTTATTTTTTCTATTAAATTGTAACCATTTTTAATATTGTATTTGTAATTTAATTTAATTTTCTGCCGTAAAATTTTATCTATTGTTTTAGCTAGTAAGTAATTAGGTGCAGTTTTAAAATTTATTAAAGGTCTAATTGGTATTTCTTTTTTATGTAATTTTGGTAATCCTGTAAATATTGGGGCTTTAGGTATGTATGGATATAATCTTGTATGATATTTAATATTATTATTGTAGTTTAACAAGTCCCTATTGTCATTAATTAAAGTTTTTACTATTCTTAAATATTTTTGCGTTGGGTCTTTTATTTCGACGTAATTATTTTTATTAATAAATTGATTTATTTTGTTATTGTAATCATTTATGTACATGATTGTAGGTGTATTCGTTTTATCGGAATGCAATAAGATTGCCTTATTCATTTCTAATTTTTCTTGAACATTAAGAACATCTTTTTTATTTATAAATTTATTGACACCATTTTTATTTTTGTTTTCAATTAATTTTATGGTATAATGTATAATATTATTACGTGTGTATTCTTTATCTTTATCATCTAATTTATAAATATTTAATTCCGTATCAACTATTATATTCTTAGATATTTTTTTTTACAAGATACACGAAAGCGCTATAAACATTGGTAAGTGTTTTATGTTACCGTATTCTGGTGGTTAGAAAATATATATTTCAATTTCAATTCAAAAAAAAAAATATATATATTACAGAACAAGAAAATTTTTTCTTAAATTTACCCTAAAGCCTGGAGTGAAGGCACAGTCACATCTCCAAGGGTTAAAACCAAAGTATACTCTTACAAGATAATGATTACGTTCAAATGCGTTATCCAAGCTGTATGTCTGCACCTAGTAAAAAAAAATAATTGCTATTTTAACAGAAATATAAATATGAGATTTAGGGTCTTATTTGTTAGACGCCTGAACTCTTCTGCCTATAACTGACAGGTGGATTGTCAAATTATTTACACTCAATCTGTTCGTAACAGGGCTAAAATAAATAGTTCTGTATCTTATCACATGGTCAGCCAATTAAATGACTGAATCATTTTGAACAGAAGAGGTACAGGTATAAAAGACACTAATCAGAGTTGTCTCCTCTGAAATAATGAATTTCATTGTACAGCCAGACCCTGTGATGAATGAGCTGAATGTGTCATTTGCAAAGTGGAAAATATGTGCTTTTCAGAGGGCCTGGCATACTGATAAGTGTACTTTTCCACTCAGTGAGGAAAGCAATGGTAAATCACCTCACTCTACGTTTTACTTAGTAAAACCTCTACATGTTCATACCAGTCTTTCGGCTGCTGACCTAAAACAACAACAAACCCGCACCCTTTTAGCGCGCCTACAAAATTTGTAAATGCAACATGCAATATAAAACAGCATTGCGGATTGCAGAGTGTACAGGGGTTATTTATATACTTCATGTACATTGATGATACGTGATACATACCTTGTTTGTAACTGATAAAGTTCTACTTAAGCAGGAGGCCAGAATGCTGATGAAGAAATGCTAATCAAAGGTTATGTTATTTATTGAAGCCAATAATCCTGATGTTTTGTCTAGTGTTATTGTATAGTTTTCTGACATGATGTGTGTTATTTATTATTGTTTATCTGAAGTGGAATTCATTGGTTTTGTAATTGTATGAATGTATGTGTGTTTATATGTCTGTATTGTATGTGTTACAATACACTCTTCTCAACTGAGTCCTTTATCTGATAATTTTTCAAACATGTTGAATTTGCAGTTATTGTAGGTGCGCTAACAGAGTGCAGATGTTTAACAGATAAGTCCCGTTATTTGTTTTATATAGGTAATAGTTGCCCATAACAGGCAGGTGGAGTGTCAAATTTTTTACTCTCAATCTGTTCGTTGCAGGGCTAAAATAAATAGTTCTGTTTCTTAACACATGGTCAGCCAATTAAATGACTGAATCATTTAAGAACAGAAGAGGTAGAGGTGTTAAAGACACTAGTCAGAGTTACCTCCTCTGAAAGTAATGAATTTCACTATACAGCCAGACCCTGTGGTGAATGAAGTCAAGGTGTCATTTGCAGAGTGGAGAATATGTGCTTTTCAGAGGGCCTGGCATGCTGATAAGCATACTTTTCCACTTAGTGAGGAAGGCAATGGTAAACCACTTCACTCCTCGTTTTACTTAGTAAAACCTCTACGGGTTCAAACCAGCCTTTTGCCTGATGACCTAAACAACAACATAGGTAATAGGTACCTAATATAGAATAATTCTGGCAAGAAGTGACAAAGTTAAATAAAAGTAAATGTTAAAAAATATGTCCAAAATTATATTATCTTGCCCATTTGGGGGTTGGTGGAAGTAATTCTGACTTAGTTCACAATGGCAAGAGCCTTAATTATGAGGACCTTCTACCCCTTCAGGAACTTCATGGACGCTTTAAAAGAAGCTAGACACCTTGATGATGATGATGATGATGATGAAGACCTAGTACTGCTCAAAGAGTTAACAACTGAATTCCTTAACAATATTACCAGTAATACATAGATCATGAAACAGTTTATATACAAAAACCCAAACTACAAAAGGAGTAGGTTAAAGCCAGATGTGGAATTCTGAAAATGTTGCCCTGTTACTAGGAGGTGCTGAAGGAATGAAAATAAAAGAATTGTCAAGTCACTTTAAACGATTAGGTTAACAGAAATGAAAAAAAAACAATTGAAGAAACACAAACTTTGCTGTAATCGTAACAGAACGTTTTAATTATTTTTAATTGCGTTTAATTTTTGTATAATGCTGTAGATAATTATGTATGAATGTTAACAGTATTAGTTATGATTTAGTATACCATTAATTTCTTGCACAGTACTTAAAGATTTTTATTGTGATTAAACTACATTTATTAAAACCTGTATTAACCGATATGTTCTTAATATCATTTGTTATTTATTGTTAAATAAATAATGAACAAACAAGGTGGGAAGAGTCGTTTGGTGGGCGGGTATAGTCATCGTAATGGTTGAGGAGGTGGATGATACGGGGTATCGTTGTCCTGCGGAGAAATCATCTTCTTCCCTTGCTGTGGTGCGTCAATGGGTGCTTTGACAAGACTCAGTGGGCGCAACAATCGGTTGAGGGACCACTGTGGGCTACGCTTGCAGCAGAGGGCGATGATGGTCCCAGTCAACGGTGGTTACGGTGTCAGGTCAGCAAGCAGAAGCATCATCTTCCGTCTTGCAGGGTCGTCGATGGGTCTTCGTTGGAGTCCAGTAGCCATGTACCAATGGTTGGTGCTGATCAGAGCTGCAAAATGGAATGACGAACGGGCTCAGAGAAGTCTTTCGTTTGACATAGGAGTTGGGGCGGTTACTAGCTTTTAGAATTTCTGACAAAGGCCTCATCGCCCTGTTGAAATCGTTGCCACTCGGCAGCACAGTACCTAATCAAAGGGGGCACGGTGAAAAATCTTTAAAAAATTTAATAGTATAGTAAAAAGTCAACCCCAAATAATGCTTATTTTGATTAGCTCTCTATATTCCTAGATCAAGCGCTAACAGGGGTACTACTGTACAACTACATTTGAAACAATTTATAAGATTGAACAATTTATCTTTAAAATAGCGAGAAAGGAAGGAGTGAAGGAAAAGAGGAGAAGGAGGAGGATAAGATAATCCAGTTCTGAAAACTGGATACCTTTAGAACAGCACTTTCTTTCTGCAGTCGATAGTAATGGTCATGGTAGGTACAGAATTATAAATAGAGTAAATACCTGACTAATGTAATTTCCTTGTAAACTTAGAAGACGAAAATTTGACAGCCAGTAAGATCCTTCTAACTCATCAATAGTATTAATTAAATTATAATCAAGAAAAAGATCCTTTACTTTCCAATATTGTTTATTACTGACTAGAGGTAATACACTCGTTATCTGAAAAATATAAAGTAGTTATCTATAAAATTTATTTCCCATTTTCATTTCCTTTCAATTTTAACATTTTTTTCTAAAGCACTATACCAGCTTTTTGTTTCAGAATTTTACTGAAGTTTAATTAAAAGTAATCTATAAATACAAAATATCTCTGACTTGCTTATCACGAAATTTAACCCCGGGTACTTTAAATTTATTACAGTATGTAAGTTCCATTTGGTTCATATGTAACGACTTTAGATGCCTACTGAACATAATAACAGTTTATTAGTATATTAAGCTAGTTCGAAAATATTTAAGAATAACAAACAAAATTAAAACATTTATGGTCCTAAATAGGGTAAAAAAAATCAACTATCTACGAGTGAAGTTCAAAAAAGTAATATCCGTTTCCTATCTGTTACCATTAGCTCAGATGTTATTTGTCAAGGAATGGGTAAATAACTGTCTTTTTCTTTATTGAAAGAGCTGTCAAAGGCCTTAGTCAAGAGACACCAATCTCAAATAACTGCTCCTATATAAATTTGCGTCCAAGAAAAAGTTTCTGTGATCATGAGGGTGTTACTCTCATCAATTTTTTTTGGAATAGTACTATCAATGGGAAGTTGAAAATTATGAGTTTCATACACCAAGAGAATTCTTTAAAAAGTTTGCCTTAAGAAAATTTGGATAGTTTTAATAAGTAAACTAATAATGAACTGAATATTAGTACAAAACTATAATACATCAGTAACGTATCATTAGAAGAGACATGTCATCTATTTTATTTTATATTTTATTATAAATAAAATTATTGAAAACCACCAAAAAACGGCCAAAGAATGAGTATGAACACTCAGCTACCAACTGAGAAGTACTTTTGTAGCTTACCACATTGTTCATCACAATTCTTAAAATTATACAATTATTTATAACATCTATTTTGTCAGAGATATAATGCTCTTTACTTCATGACAATATTATTATTTAAAATTTACCAAGTTAGTTCTTTTTACTTTCTCTTGCCTATATGAATATATAGGAAGGAAAGTATTGTTTTCATGTCGATTTTAAGAAATCGAGTTTTCACCGGATCTATATGTTTTCAGACCCCCTGAACCCAAAAAACATGTTTTTAGCGATTGGTCTGTGTGTGTGTGTGTGTGTGTCTGTGTGTGAACAGAATATCTCGAGAACGGAACATCGTACGAACTTGAAACTTGAAACTTAAGTTACATACCATTACCGGACCCGATACGAACATTTTCATCAAAATCGGTCAACCGGAAGTAGTAGTTTATTCGTATAATTTTTCACTTTTTGCGATTTTCTCAAAAACTGGTCCTACGATTTTTTTTTAAATCGCCTGGTTTACTCAATTTTTTATTCTCTACAATATAGGGTAGGCGCCATGTTTGCTGAAATTCTCGATAAGGCTGTTTTCACGTAAAAACATTGTTTTTTCAAGATCGCGGCTTTATTATGCATTTTACCGCAAAAATATAATAAAAGTTGTAGAGAATTTAAAACCCTACAACTTTTATTTCAAACATTTTTTTGTATAACGCTTAGTTTAGCGGTAATTACCAATTTTCTGTGTTTTTCCCACGAAAACGTGTGAAAAATCGATTTTTTTAAGATTTCGGCCTTAGAATGCATTTTACGACAAAAAAGTATATAATTAAATTTATAGAAAATTAAAAGATCTATAACTTTTATTCAAAGCATTTTTCTCTACAGAGCCTAGTTTAGCGTGAAAGAGTGATTTTCCGTATTTTTAAGGCAAACTGAGATCGATTTTCATTTTGCGTCATTCATTTATGATTAAATATATACCTAATCATAATTAGGTTATATTTTTTGAGGTTAGTTTTTTGTTTATTTCTAATGTTTTATTACTAAAATGTTAGGTTTATTGTTAATTATTTGCACTGGCAAGAGAAAGTCGTGTGAGTGTTTCACACCAGATTTTTTTATATTATGTTTGCATATTATAATTTAAACTTCTCTTTAATTTTGTATAGGCCTATGTAAAACTTTACCAATAAATCAACTTCTCTATTTTTATTGTTATTTAATTGTTATTTCCAAATTATTTTCTACATTGCTTATAGTGTGCTTTGAATTAAGCGTTCAGTAACATTGGAAAGATTTATATTTCCCTTTTTGTAATTTTTTATAATGTTCAGAAAACCTCTTCCTGAACAATCTGGTGGTTTTACCAACATTAATTCTTTTGCAATAATTACAATTTATTTTAACACACAGAGCAGGAGTAGGTTGTATTTATTGTATTGTTGTGTTTTCTTGTAAATTATATTTTATGAATATAAAATATATGTACATTACTATCATCTTAATAAGGCTTTTTTCACGCGCAACTTGCAGGAGCAAAAAGAAAATGTGAACCAGAAATACAATGGCTAACTCCATCAACCTTTAAGATCGTGATAATATGATGCGTAAAATAGTGTAAATTGAGTTGATTGTCTGTTATTTACTTTAAATGGTTACAAAGTACAATTAATGTTAAACAAGAATGTCTTCAGTTTTATTCTGTAAAATAATTGTTCAATAACCTAAGTATAACTTCTAGTAAAATAACTAAGCAATTAAATATACGAATAAATGTAAGCAATTCTGACCTTATTACGTTTCAGTGTAACTACAGTTGTATTAAATGGAATATTTGATGGAAATTGTGTTAAACCAAGATCGTTGCAGTTAACCATTATTATTGGTACTAAATCTCCAACGACTTTATCCAAGCTGCATTTACACATTTTTGGACAGTCTTCTTCCATTTGCTGTAAGAAATATATGATTCAATTTATTTTTGTTTTACTTTCGACTGTTGTGCACATTGAGGTTAATGCAGACAATGAATGAACTTTCATAGAAAAAAATTGATGACAAAAAACCAGGCCTGAAAGGAAATCAAACATGGGCGCTCTGGAATAGAAGCCAGTTGCGCTTACCTACATAATAAAACTACTCTATTAGCATAGATCAAAACAAAGCTACATCAAATCTTCCTGGGTAGGTTTGGACTGATGCACGAAAAAACAGACGAAATATAAATTTTTAGACTATCGCTCTCATACTGGGTGGAAATCATCCGTAAAATGCGAATTACAATTGCGAAACTCCACCATCCTCTCTTCTTTTCTTTTTATCCCTAATTTGTGTATGTTGCAATCTGTTTAATTTGAGAAGAATGAACAACTCAATGAGATGAAGATGATGTGTAAATGAGGATTAGTCTTGTACAGACTCAGGCTGACCATTCCTTTGAAAGTAAGGTTAATTGAAACCCAACCGTCAAAGTGTACCGGTAACCACTGTCTAGTATTCTGTATAAAAGCAAGTATTCATATAAAAGTAACCTTTACTGGGGTTTGAACCAGGAGCTTTGTCTCTGAAAATTAGCTTTTATACAGGTGACTCTACCTGCAGTGCTGGAAACACCAGCTCCAGCATCCATTCTCCTTAGTACAAGAAATCAAATGTTCCTAGTGTGTAATGTGGTTCACATAATGCCATTTTGTATCTCTTGTATATTTCAGCACTATTTGGAAAGTATTTTGTTACCTACTATATCAGAAGTATTTCTATTTCTCTTATGTACGCGTTAGTCAACCCGTTCCCAATCTAATTTTGATGAAGAAACAACAGTGGATATTTTATTGTTTAGTGGTGTGTTTTTCATTTGTTTCAACAAAATCTTTGATCAATTTGTTCCATCTAAACTTTTTAATTCTCATCTTTCAAAAACCTGTATTTTTCAACTTCAGGTACACACATCTTTACTACTAATTGAGATTGTTTTTTAAAACATCAGGACATAATTCATGGTCATCTTTCAATATACCATTTTTAAATATGCATTGTAGGTGTGAGAAAATAAAATTTTATACTTTTTTTCAGATTGGCAGGCAGGCTGTTTTAAAAGTTTTATATAATCTATTCTTGCCCATAACAGACAGGTGAAGTGACAAATTATTTACACTAAATCTGTTAGTTGCAGGGCTAAAATAAATAGTTCTGTTTCTCATCACATGGTCAGCCAATTAAATGACTGAATCATTTAAGAACAGAAGAGGTAGAGGTGTAAAAGACACTAATCAGAGTTATCTCCTCTGAAAGTAATGAATTTCATTATACAGCCAGATCCTGTGGTGAATGAAGTAAAGGTGTCAATTGCAGAGTGGAAAATATGTGCTTTTCAGAGGGCCTGGCATGCTGATAAGCGTACTTTTCCACTCAGTGAGGAAGGCAATGGTAAACCACCTCACTCCTTGTTTTACTTAGTAAAACCTCTAGAGGTTCAAACCAGCTTTTCGGCTGATGACCTAAAAATAAATATAATCTATTCAATATATACGTTAAAAGCTGTAGATGTCGGGTTGTCATCCAAATTATATGTTTCAGTTCTCATCAATTTTGATGTTTCATCCACTAAAAACTTGCCAATCGTATTAAAAATCTCCATTACAAACATCCGACTGTATATGTTGATGCAGTATTAAGCTATGTTTAAAAAAGTTGTGTAATTTACCTTAAATAAGTTCATAATTCCAAGAATTGGTTTATTACGATACTCGTCGTTGCTACACAATGTATCTTTCTCATCTACTACGTTTACTTTATTTGAATCAAGTAGCCATTGCATATTCGAACTGCAATTTATTGGATTGCCTGAAATGATACATATAAAAATATGATAAAATGTTTTTAAAATGATTACACATTTTGTGATATTCATGTAGGTAAATACGAATCACAAAAAATCTGGGTGAGTGGTTCACACCAGACTTTGAACAACATAGCATGTCGCGTATTGAAGCAGTTTCTCCGTGATGGGCAGTTAGGCGCGGTGCACACTGGAGAAACTTGTTTCATGAAACTGGTTTCGTGAAACATGAAACTGTAGTTGCTTGCAACAGATAGATAAGATTAACACAGGTTGGTGCAAACAGCGTTTCATGAAACTTTCGTTTCACTGATTTCAAGAAACCGGGTTTCGAGAAATTCGTAAAAACGGTTTCCTGTTGCTTCAGTTTCACGTTTCATCAGTCTGCGATAGCCGATATATTTCAAGTTAAATTGGTTGAAGCAGTGGAAAAACAGCAATGTCTGTACAATTTTCATATGAAAGAGTACATCAATAGGGACACAAAAGGATGAACTGAAATACTACTTTGTGCCTAGGTATCTACATGGTACCTATAAACTATTTTTTTTACATCCAAAACTATCGATTAATTGATGGAAAGCGGTAAAAATATGAATTTGTGAAAAAAATTAAAAAATGTGAAATTTTAGTTTGTTTTATATTATCCCATAAATTGAGGTGGGAACCTAATTGATAATGTTATCATGAATCAAGTGCCATTGTGAAGGAATCCATCACGAAACTGATGGAAAACCGTTGCTTCTGTGTGCACTATCCAATGAAACGGTTTTCTCGAAACCCATTACATGAAATCAGTTTCATGAAACAAGTTTCTCCAGTGTGCACCGCGCCTTAGCCTCCAACTGTTATAAGGTTGTCAGTAGGAACTAATCAATTTTCTTTGAATGTAAATGACCATATTTCTCTTTAGTTAAGCTTTGTTTAAGTCTTGGTTAAGTTGTAGAAAATTTTGAGTTAAATTTAGTCTGTTATTACGTTAAGTACTTTAGTGGATTTTCTAGTCGTTAGAGTAAATTTAAGTAATTAATTTGTAGTTAAATAATTGTTGTAAATTTAAAAGCAGGTTTTGTTGTTTATAAATAACCAGATCCAGAAAGAACCCGGGATAAACGTCACAATATAAGCCTAATATAATTTTCTTACGATCTCATGTAACCCAATTTTTGCTATCAGCAGTATCCTTGGTCCCAGTTACCTGGGATAAGCGAGTTGACACTGTACTAAAACCAAGGTGATTATTTTGATGGTGCAGATAATTGTTGTGTTGAAAACTGCAATTAAACAAGGTCTGGAAAATCTGGTCATACATTGCATTAAATTTCTATAAACTACTGTCTAGACATTTTTATGGTTTCAAATACAAACTAAATAAAAATCCTGTTTCATGAGACAACATGTCTCATGACTGGTGGCAATTTTTTTTAAAGAAGAGGAGTCTGCTTGAGAAGACTCACTGATTTCTTGACTTCCGGTTTTGGGCCACTTCCTGTTGAAATCGGAACTTCAAACCCAATCCAGGCCCACTAACTTTTTGTTTAGATTACAAATCTGAAAACCGTTTGTTGCTATCTCTTGTAGTTTCTGACATCTTGATGTGACAGACAGTAATGGGAAAACGACAGATAGCAATCTCGTCTTCAGTATGCTATTGAATTTGGGGGGGGGGGGTACTCATTATAAACTAATGAATAAATTGTTTGTAACTCAAAAATATTTCATTAGAATATTATTATTTAAACGTCAGAGAGACAGTACTGTTAATGATTTTAAAATTTTATGTATCTTAAAACTTATTTATTTTTAAAGTTTTAAAGCTATTTTATAAAAAAAGTGGCAACAGAGGTACTGAAAACTTATATCACAGAGGTTCAAGCCAATGACTTTTTGTAAGACTGAAAGTTAATAAATCCTTTTTTACTAAAACTTTTGTTTATTTTGGTCCTAGGTGTTTTAATCTGATGCCTATTGAAATTAAAAATAGCTTAAACATGTTAATATTTTCAAGAAAGGTTGAAGATTGGCTCAACAATATAACTGATGTCGATTCACTTGTAAGAATTGTTGGTTAGTGTTGGTGTTTTACCGTTGCTGACTTGCAGTGCTTGCTATTCAGTCCTTGTAGGAATTTACTGATCATGGTAAATAATATAACAATAATAACTGATTTTAGTGTTAGTCATGTACAGGTGAATATCTGCTCTGAAGACTGACGGCTTGGTTAATATTATTGTTAAAAATAATATAGTTAACATGTGCTGTAGCTGCCGCTACAATTTGAATTGTCATTTGTAGTGGATGACGACATTGATTTGTAATTAATTTGTAAACTTGTTCTTATGTATTTCGTTTTTTTTATATAACCAACATTTACTTGAGTTGTGGTTATTTATTCCTAGTAGATAAGATATAATTTTGTATTTGTATGAAGTGGAATAAATAAATATTATTATTATTATTATTATTATTATTATTATTATTTATTTATTAATTAAAATTGGCACCAATAAAATTACATAAAAAACAAATAGTACACAATTCTTGAGCACCATATTTAAATTACTTCTATTTTAGGGTAACTTACTTGATATCTTACCTGAAATGTACAAGTTTTTCACAGCAGAATCTTCTAAAAATTTTATTTTTGTAATATCAGTAATTAAATTATTACTGATATCTAAAGTGACAATAGATGGTATATTTTCCAATGAAAAATTCTTCAAATGTATATCAGATATATTTAAATCCTAAAAGAAGAACAAATCTATATTACATTCGTAAAAATAATGAAGTAGGTAATGATTTAACTGAGGCTATTTCCATGGCATAATGTACTTTTAACGGTATAAACTAAAAATTGAACAATCCTGGGTTTGATTTACAACTAGGGTCTGTAAATTTTAACACTTTAACTTGCTGTTTCATAGCTTACGGTACTGGCTATTGACCATATACCTTTGATATGACTTCTGCACATAACAGGCAGGTGGCGTATTAAATTATTTGCACTCGATCTGCTAATTCCAGAGCTACAAAAACTAGTTCTGTTTCTTATCACATAGTCATATAGTCACATAGTCATATGACTGAATCATTTAAGAACAGAAGAGGTAGAAGGTGTAAAAGACATTAATCAGGGTTTTCTCCTCTGAAAGTAAAGAATTTCATTGTACAGCCAGACACTGTGGTGAATGAAGTGAAGGTGTAATTTGCAGGGTGGAAAGCAGATACTTTTCAGAGAGTCTGGCATGCTGATAAGCATACTTTTCCACTCAGTGAGAAAGGCAGGGTAAACTACCTCACTCATCATTTTACTTAGTAAATCCTATACAGGTTTAAACCAGACTTTTAAATGATGACCTAACATGATTAAAAACCTCAATGACCTCAACATGAATTTAAATAAACTAGACAAAATGCTCTGTTAGTTATGGAAGTTTAAGTTCAACTTAGATGGGTAAGTATATTAACTTAACTACAAACCTTAATGCGGCTACGTCTATTGCTATATCTGCTATAGATATACGACACAAAACTTCTTTCAATTTTAATTTTTTCAACTTCAGTGAATAATTCCAAAATGTACGACAAGTCAAGACTCTCATAATTCCAGTTACATAGAATTATATTATTTATATCAGATCTGAAACATAAGAAAACATTTTTTTCCAACATCTGAGATTATTTACAATCAGTTTAAAAATAAAAACTATAAGTAAATAACATAACATTTCATTTTCAGGGACAGTTCACATGACGAATACAATAGCCAATGGTATTGCTTCGAAAAGAAAAACAAAATTATTTATAATTTTTGAAAACATTAACTAGATAAAACCATGAATAACAGTAATAGAAAAGGTAACAAAATTAATAGCGGTGATAGTAAAATGCGTAGAGGAAGAAGATGATGTAGATGTTTATATGGAATACAATTATTTGGAATGTAGGATAGTTGGTAAATCTAAATGGAAGGTCAAGCAATTTTATTCATTTTAGTCGTGTTATATCAAGTAAATTAAGCGCCAAAGAATTTGGGTAATCTGATAATTTTACTTGATTTTAGGACTTAGCTGCGTAATTTTTTCTTTCACGGTGTTGACATGTAAGTCCCTATGCAACAAATCATTTGTCACATACCATGGAGCATTCGTTATTATCCATAAAACTTTCAAGTGGAATATATAAAAGAAAACATAAATTAACTTTTTTTACCCTAATGTGTGTATGTTGCAATTTTGTTCAATTTAGAATAATAAGCAACCCCTATTAGATGAAGATGATATGTATGATGTGTAAATATGGTGCGGTCTTGTACAGACTGGAGCTGACCATTTCTGAGAGGGTATGGTCAATTGAATCCACAACCATTAAAGTACACAGGTAACCAAAGTCTAGTATTCAAGTATCGAAGTACGTATAAAAGTAACTAACTACCATTGCTAGGATTTGAACCACAAAATCTTCGTCTCCAAAAATCAGCTGTTAAACGGCTTACTCGTGGCAAAGACTTTACCACTAGTGTAACTCATGGGTTCAAAAAAAAAAAGATTAAACAATTCATTTGCACTATTTTATATAACTAATTTCACTAACCTTTTTTCAAACTGCCTTTATTTTTGTTAATAACTTACACGTGTTTCAGTGGATCTACCATCATCAGAATATATTATACCGCTTGAAACTAAAAAAATTTTTATGAAACTGATTTAAATTAAGTTCCTGTAATTTTTTCCATTCTCATATTTACTACAGATAGCAGCAGCAGTCAATATCACTTCATCATTCTTAAATTTGATTTGCTCATTTAAAATGTCCTGCTTTTGCCTCAGTTATATGAGCCCCAGTTAACTGTAAGTCCCAAAAAGTACCGCGCAAAGTGAAATCCGCATTTAGCAACAAATCGATCATAATACTGTACAGCATAATACAATCCTGTACTGTATAATTGTACTAGTATACAGTATTTAGGTTACTAGTGGACCCGTGCGAATAAATTCGCACAATAAGATGCAGATAGAGGAGACGGCAATAGTAAACCAACTCACTCCTCGTTTTTACTTAGTTAAACCTCTATAGGTTCCAACCAGCCTTTCGGCTGTTGACCTAAACAACAACACAAATTTTCATAAATATTTTATTATCAAAGGCCTTATATGAAACACTTACCATTGAATTTCAATAAAATTAACCATGACTTTCCTTATGATATTGTATTGTGTTCATATATTCATTAGTGTTCATTACGTGGGAGACCCGCTATACGGTATTACAGAGCTATACGTTGTAAACAATATATTTTGTCTTTTTCATTTAGTAAAATGAAGCTTGAATTTAGCATGAATTTCAAGTTTAGAACTTTATACCGAATCAGGAAAGAATACTCTTTAAAACCATGTAAAAATTATAAAAATCCGTTCGGTAGAACGCTGTATTTAAGAGTTTAAAGAATTCCCATTTAAAATATATTGGAAGTGATTTTGCATTTTAAATATATAGATTAGCCGAAAATGGCTGATATGAACTTCTAGAGGTTTTACTATGTAAAAACGAGGAGTGAGGTGGTTTACTAGTGCCTTCCTCACTTTCCACCCTGCAAATGACACCTTCACTTCATTCACTACAGGGTCTGGCTGTATAGTGAAATTCATTACTCTCAGAAGAGGTAACTCTGAGTAGTGTCTTTTACACCTCTACCTCATCTGTCCTTAAATAGTTCAGTCATCTAATTGGCTGACCTAGTTTTTGTAGCCCTGGAATCAACAGATCGAGTGCAATTAATTTAACATTACAACTGCCCGTTACAGGCAGTTGGAGTTTTTAGGGCTGTTAATATTTTTATAAGTTTTTAAATAATGGGATAAGTATTAATAATTAATACTAGATTGATAATAGATTGTTTATAATAATAGATCTTAATAATAGATTGTTTATTACAAATTAAAATGAACAATCAAATACATTAGTACAGAAGGTTATACTGTATAAATAAACCAAACACACTAATTGTGTACGACATAGTTATTGTTAAATGAAAAAAATCAAAATGTAATGGTACATATCAACATATCATATAAAATGTGTTTTAGTAAATTGCACATATTATTAATAAAAACATGATATCGTATTCAATATTTACTGTAAATTACATAAAAACTGACTTGTTGTTTAGGTCAACAGCCGAAAGGCTGGTTTGAACCTCTAGAGGTTTTACTAAGTAAAAACGAGGAGTAAGGTGGTTTACAATTGCCTTCCTCACTGAGTTGAAAGAGTATGCTTATCAGCATGCCAGGCCCTCCGAAAAGCACTCACTTTCCACCCTGCAAATGACACCTTCACTTCATTCACCACAGGGTCTGGCTGTTTAGTGAAATTCATTACTCTCAGAGGAGATAACTCTGACTAGTGTCTTTTACACCTCTACCTCTTCTGTTCTTAAATAGATCAGTCATATAAGTGGCTGACTATGTGATAAGAAACAGAACTATTTTTTTTTAGCCCTGGACCAAACAGATAGAGAGCAATTAAAATAACACTCCACCTGCCCGTTTTGGGCAAAAAAAAAAATAGTTACAAAAAAAACTGACTTATAGAATAGTAAGTATCATAATACATTTTTGAACAAAAAAAATAAAAAATTCATATCGTCTATTTTATATTGACCCTAAATAAAGACTAATAGTCTAAAATATAAACTTTGGTGCCATAATATGTAAAAAAAAACTCAGTATTTTACATATTAGAGGCGCTAAAGTTTATATTTAGGTTAAGTTTTGCCGTATCAAAATTATGATTTTAGAACTAAAAAAAAAAGAAAAAACACCGGCTCCGCTGGCGTAGCGCCCCAAGCCAGGCCGGCGCCCCATGCGACCTTATGTTTCGCATGGGCCTTGCGCCAGCCCTGTGCACAGAATCCTGGGGTCGTGACGAAGCGAGCTAATACAGTCTGTTCCCTCCACCAGCCACAACTCAAATGAGATTCCCATGACATTATTACTTAATATTAATAATATTAAGTTAAAATATTTAATGCTGTAATACTTTTTATATTATAACTTAAAAAAAGTTTCTTATAAATTGATTAACATTCTTATATACAAATTAAATTATGATAAAAATTGTTAATACCTTCCAAGATTATACGGATCATGTAAACCGTTTGAGCATATCAGTGTGTTGTTATCTAAAATGCATTCAGACTCTTTTTGTTCACAAAATCCATTTTCATTAAAGATAATTGCACCAGTTCCAGAACAGCTAAGACATATCAAAATCTTAATATTACAATGAAATTGTAACAATTATGAAAAAATTAGAGATCAACAATTTTTTGCATACATTTAATTTATTTAAGCAATTCGTTGGTATTCATTTGTTTGTACTTAATTGCTATCAATTATTAAAAAATTCGAGCTAGAAATTTACAGAGACAAATGAAAACAAGAATTTATTAAGAATTTAATTGAATAAAGCAAAATTTGTACAAATTTGAAGACAATAAATGGTTGCAGGATTCAGTACGGAAAGCATTTTGGAGATTACCGGCATAGGGTACGGAAGCGGGGCCGGGTCTGTTATTGGGGTGCTTTTAGGGAGAGATGAAATAACCCTTCCTTTATCACCGTTATATCTCATCAAGGGTCCAGGGTAACCGCACCGGTCACCCGCCCCTAAGGCCGGAACTGTCAAAAATTCATTTCTTCCGAAAACTCCGATTTTTTTTAAAGTCGAATAGAGGTTGACTTAATAAAAATTAAAGGTAAAATTAATAAATCCTGTTATATATACGGTATATTTTTTTAAATCCTTTCCGAATTAACTAGCTGTCCAACAAGCGGAATCTGGATTAATGAGTTTCTACTGTCATCGAAGTTTTCTCGTTATTTTAACTGGCTGTCCAACAAGCGGAATCTGGATTAATGAGTTTCTACTGTCATCGAAGTTTTCTCGTTATTTTAACTGGCTGTCCAACAAGCGGAATCTGGATTAATGAGTTTCTACTGTCATTGAAGTTTTCTCGTTATTTTTCGCCGATTTTTTTTATGTGTAAGCTTGCATTTCAAATGGGACATACAGTTAAAAATGTGTGTTTATGGTAGTTTGGTCAGGTGGTTATATTAACAAGACATTAGCCCAAAACGTGTTGCTAACTTGTTAAAGTTAAAGCATTTTGTATTTGTAGTCTAATCTTTAAATATTTGCGACCATGGGGCCGGGGCGGTTGCCCCGCTGGCTCTGCTTTTAATGTAATATTATTCCTTTTTGCAGAATGTTTACAAGCATATTAAAAAAATCATAGTAGTATTTAATTCAAAAGCAATTATGTTGTTTTTTTACTTCTATCCCCTTACAATTTTTTCTGTGTACTATAGAGCGCGAAAAATGTTAAAAATAAACTAAGAAATATTTGGCCTAAAACTCCGACGATTAAAACAGTTTGTTTACTTTAAAATGTAAAGTATATTAAAGGCTAGCAAAGGAAGATACCTGCAGAACATTACTGTTCTGTTTAACTTCACGTTAATTGTTTATCTTTATAATTAACAGCCACACAATAAATGCGTCAGATAATATCTTTTACCCCATCCAGGTAGCCTAAAAGCTAATACAAAATGTTTTTTATATTGCTGTGATCTACTGGGTATCAATAAAACATGGAAACATATTTAAATAAAATTTTCACTTTCTATAGAGTGAAAAAATATTTAGAAAACGTCTTATGTAGGGACCTATATAATAATGTATCATGAAATTAATTTCAAAACTACTAAATGAAAAAAAAAATTTCGATGAAAAAACATTAATTAAAATTTTTTTTCATTTTTTGTGTGCATTTTTCAGTTTATTTCAAGTCGCATCAACTGCTTTGGTTATTAACGAGTACTATGTTTTACGGTAGACTAAATCGGTGGGTTTTAACATGTTATAATTTCAAACTCTAGCCAGGAATCGAACCTAATGTATTCCGATTTATAGTGGACAGCACAGTCTAACATTTTACCCACTTGGGCACGGAGGCGGCTTTGTGCATTTTGATCGAAAATACATTTTAACCTACATAAAAGTATTATTACTACAATTACCAATATAGAATTACAAATAAATTACTTTACATGTTCGCCAACGGTAATGAATAATGTGTTAGCCTACAAAGCGGAAGATCAGAGATTCGATTCCCGGTTAGATTCGGAAATTTTATAGATAAAACTCATATTTACAGTATCAAAACCCACGTGATTTCAAATGACCAAGCTGTTGATGCGATTTCAAGTAAACTAATGTAAGAAATACTTTATGAACAGATCGCATTGTTTAGAATCAATTTACAAACAAGAATTTTAGTTAATAAATGTTTCATTTGGGTTGTGATACCTACATAAGCCTTAGATTGTGCGTAGGTAAAGATTTAAGGTAAAAAAACCGAAGAAAAAAAGGACGTGACGGGTAATTGAACCCGGTACCCCAAATCCACTTGTGCTGACCACTACCACCAACAGGCCGGCCGATCTTTATTTTTTAATGTAAAAATTTAGCTTTTTACTAAGAAAAAATGTAGTAGACTCACTTTAATTGCAAAAAATTTCTGTTTTAAGATGATGTGAAAAGACTTTTACCTCTTATTTTTGGATTTTAAAGTTTTATCAACTAAGATGAGCGACCATGTACCTGATTAAAAATTAAGTTATTTTTCAGTATTTCATTACAATAGCTTAAAGTTAAACATTATATGCATTTATGGGTTTGAAACATTTATGGGTCGTGATAACATAGGGTTGTATACAGCCCAAGCCGAGATGTCGAACCCGGGACTTCTAGCTCAGAATTCTGCAACATTACTGACTAATCAAATCAAAGATCATGTTTTCAGATCTTATCAAATGTCAGTAGGTAAAGGGTAGAAAAAAATTGCTAGTGTAGTTCACCTGATAGCGTATTTCAAGAGTTAAATGACCTAGCCCTGGATTCGATTCCCAGTAATTGTACAAAAACATCGTTAATTTTAATTATACAGAGATACATATTTAATCTATGAATTAAATACCACAATATTAATGATGTCAATAAAACTTCAATAAATAAGTGTAAACTAGGTAGGCCCTAATAATTTTGTTAATGAAATTCTATACGAAATACTAATTTTATTAATTAGTTGTAGAAGAAAACAACATCTAGCGTTAAGTACTTACCTGACGATCACTGCTAAATACAAGTAAATTAATTTTACTGCCATACATACAAATTGATGTATTCACACACTGTAGTTGAATAAACAAAGTTTAATTCAGCTGACCAGATCGCAATGAAGTGTAATATTTACCTTGGTACACTATACTAAAAGACGCTACAAGTTGTAACAATAGCTAACGATTTATCAACACGTAAAAGCTTATCAGGACTGAGACATATAACATCAAAATATTAAAATAAAAAGTAAAAGTGAAAAATAAACGGCAAATCGCACTAGCATTCTCATTTATCTTCAAACAGCGCAACATTGAATTCATATTTTGATGCTTTATACGCATACAATAAAATTTAACCCCCAAAATGCGTTATTACACCAGTTTAATTAATTTTATCAATTCACTAATATGGAACAACGAGACTGACTGTAATGTAGGTTTTTTTCTTCTTCTTCTGCCTTTCAAGGATTAGGCATCTCTGCCTGTTCTGACCTCTCAAATCAGCCTATCTCTTTCTCGGGCGTCCTCGTTCTCTCCTGCCCTCCGGCTTATAGCCCAATGTCTGCTTAGGTATACTATCCTCCCGCATTCGGTTTACATGCTCTAACCACTGCATTCTGTTCTGGGATACCTTGTTGTTTATAGAGAAAATGTTGAGTTCTTTCCTTATCTCGGTATTCCTGCAACGATCTTCTCTACTACACCCATACGTATGTCGAAGAAATTTCATTTCAGATGCTTGCAATCTACTCTCCTATATGACTTTCTCTCCTATATGTATGGCTTTTTTTTAAAGTGAATTTTTAATTACCGCTAAATTTTACACAGAAATAATACATTAATAATTATACCACAAAAGTTGTAGGACTTTTACAACCTATTTTTCACTGGCAAATTTAAGGAAGATGTATATGAACGTAGCGACCACAGATCAGCAGTGGTGGCTCGTGCCTTTAAAAATAGGTGAAGTTGAAAAAACCGAGAAAAACTAGTATAGGCCTACTAATTTTAGTATCTGCGATACTCCCGATAGTAACAAAATGTAAAAGACGCATATTGTTTCAATCCCAGCTCCGTATAGTTGGAAGGAATGCAGTGCGTAGTTATAATAGTGGGAGAATGAATGAGTTAGTATTGTGCGGTTCCAAGCTCCGTGTATAGGGTGATTCAAAAAGAGCGCCGGTTTTGATATATCAAAATAAGTGATTTATTTTATTGAAAAACTGAAAATAAATACATCAACAAGTTCATCTTACCTTCCGATTTCATGTATGAAAAATGATGTCATGCATGTGTCCTCCTCTACTGCGCTGGCACGCATCAACTCTGTCCATGAAATTGGATATTACTGCACGACAAGTTTCGACTTCCATTTGCCCGATAACCCGTCGAATTTCCTCCTTCAAGTCATTGATGTTTCGGGGTTTATTGGCATACACCAATGACTTCAGATGGCCCCAAAGATTAAAGTCACAAGGCGTCAAGTCACACGACCTTGGTGGCCATTGATGGTCGGAATTACGAGAAATGATGCGATCCTGGAACCGTTCACGGAGCAACAACATTGTTTCTCGTGCAGCAACTGAATTTTTTACAGGTGATATTGGAGATCGTACCGAAGAATTCTCCGTACAGAAGAACATCGTAAACCCAATTGTTGAGAACGGAGACGTATTGATTTTGCTGGGCTAACAGCCACACTGTCACGAACCAACGCAACGTTCTGCTCAGTTCGGCCAGAACGACGACGTCCAGAACTTTTAAGGTCGACTGTTGAACCCGTCTCAAAAAACTTTTTCATGAGCCTGCGAACTATTGATTCATTCGGTGCTTCATTACGTCCTAGAGTACCGCGAAGTCGCCTGACAGTAGCCGCATAACTCTCTCCACTCTGATAAAATGTTTTGACGATTAACACTCGTTGTGCAATAGTAAACTTCTCCATGGTTAGACACAGACTGCGAGAGTACTACACTGCGAACAAGAGAAACTACAACTGAATCGTCAATCGGAATGTTCTCCGAAATAGAAATGAGGTCTAACAATGTTGCCAACCGATAAACAAAAATTTACCAGCCGTTTAAAAACCGGCGCTCTTTTTGAATCACCCGTTACTTGCGGGTGAAGGGTATGGGTGAGGTATAATGAATGAGTGACGTTGCTTGGAGAACGATTGTTGTGTTACTCTGATACAAAACATTCGTTTTCAAACTTTCCGTATTTAATATATTTGTTTATTTATTACATTTATTTATTTACATATTTTGATATAAATTAGCAAGTTAAATATTATGAATCCGACCAAGTTAATAAACCGGTAGGTATTTGTTAAATTAATGCGCCGGATGATAAGAATATTATGTCTAGTCTAGTTAGTACAAGCTACCACTACAAATGCATCAGCTGTGACGCACTACTAACTCATTCATTCTCTCACCACAATAAAAACGCACTGCATTCCTTCCAACTACACGGAGTGGGACTCGAGCTGTAGTGTTTCACAGCCGATACATTTGTAGTGGTAGCGTAAACACAAAAAATATTCTTATCATCCGGCGCATTAATTTAACAAATACCTACCGGTTTATTAACTTGGTCGGATTCATAATATTTAACTTACCAATTTATATCAAAATATGTAAATCAATGAATGCAATAAATACAAACAAATATGTTAAATACGGAAAGTTTGAAAACAAATGTTTTGTATCAGAGTAATACAACAATCGTTCTCCCAGCATGCGTCACTCATTCATTATACCTCACCCGTACCCTTCACCCCGCAACTACACGGAGCTTGGAACCGCACATACACACACATACAAAACAACACTGCCGGCCGCATTGGCGCAGTTGGTAACGTGCTCGCCTCTCATCATGCGGTCCTGGGTTCGAATCCCACTCAGGCACGGCATATTTTCATACGTTACAAAAAACTATTTCATCCTACATTGCATAAAGTTCCACCCCAACGTCGCCGCTAATGACCGACGTTAAATAAATATATATATATATATGTATAAAAAAACAACACAGCAAAACAAAGTAACTAACGTACAACTTGTACTCGTATGTAGAACATGCAGTGCAGTAGACTGGTCGACCTGCCGCAATCTCTTCACTATTGGTGGATGGGTAAGGAGAGCTAGATATACCTTGGACAATTCGAATTGGCACAAGCAGGTTCGGTGTTTATCTATTCCACTCTTCCCCCTCCCACGCAACGACGGTACAGTCACAGAAGTATACAATCGCTACTATAATGTGCGACTCACGCACGGTCACTACGCTTTGTTTTCACTGTTGTTATTAATAATTTGTCAGACATAATGATGTGACTAATTTGTTTTCATATATGATTTTCTGTTCATTATACATACAGACCAATTTGTTTAGTTAGTTACGTGTGTCTGTAGAGTATAGTTTAGTGAGGTTTTACAGTTTAGTTCTTGTAATTTTGTAATTTAAATTTTTACTGGGACAAATTAAATACTACATGTTTTAAAATGAAATAATTATTTGTAAGTTAGTACATTGAAATAAGGTTGTAGGCATTTGCGTGCATTAAAATTTGTAGAGCTTGTTTTGAAAGAATAGGTTATAGATATACTTTAAGCGGAACTGTGTGTACACGTAGAGCAAGAGTTGTGCCAGTTCGAATTGTCCACAGCTTTTTTTATCGCGTGATTTTCGTAGGGAGAGTGCTGGGCAAACGTGCGTCTGCATTAGTATAGTCTTGTATGTACTGCAATAGTGAATTTGTATGTAATCAACAACGGAACAGCATGCTTACAAAATACAATGGATGTTGTCAATTTACAACAACACTGATAGTACATCTAACTGTAGGTCGGAGGATGCAGAGTCAAAGTCAAGTATGCGCATGCGTAGCCCAGCGCTTACAGCAATTGGTTTGGCCTTTACGCACATTTGCCATTGAAATCACCGTTGTCATGGTAACCCGCTCGTGCTGGAAGAGAAGCGGCAGCCACCCGTCTAACTCTTGACTTGGGCATTTATTACTTCTATATTAAGGTAATTTACAAGGCCTACTTCAAACATTAAAAAGTGCTGCAGACAAAATAATTTTATGCACTTTTTTACACGACACTTCATTTTTTTCTAGGTTAGGATCTACAATGCATCACTTCATTTTATTGTAAAACAAAAAATAATTACAGCCTACTTATTTTGTAAGAGAAATAAATCTCGATACTATCCAGAAAATAGGTGAAGAGGCTCTTCACCTACTTTACTTGAATAACCTTATTATAAAGTAAAAATTCCCACAACAGGCAGGTGGAGTGTTAAATAATTTGCATTTTATCTCCTACTTCCAGAGCTACAAAAAAATAGTTCAGTTTCTTATCGCATGGTCAGTGTGCAGCACTGATCCATTTAAGAATAGAAGAGGTGGGGGTATAAAAGACACTAGTCAGAGTTATCTCCTCTGAGAGTAACGAGTGTCATTATACAGCCAGCCTCTGTGGTGAAAAAAGTGAAGGTGTCATTTGCAGGATGGAAAGTAGATGCTTTTCAGAGGGCCCGATATGCTGATAAGCATACTTTTACACTCAGTGAGGAAGGCAATGGTAAACCACCTCACTCCTAGTTTTACTTAGTAAAACTCTAGAGGTTCTAACCAGCCTTTCGACTGATAACCTAAACAACACATATAGTTAAAAAGTATAAAAATAAGAGAAAACAAAGAACATATGCACTGAAACAAATAAGAAATTCGAAGATAAGCTGAAAATGGAATTAGAAATAACATAAATAAAGGAAGAAGCCAAAAAAATCAATGTAAAAAATAAAGTGATAAACCTGTCACAACTGTTGTTTACGTCCAATTGTTTAACAATTACTGGTAATGCAGATGATGGGAAGGGTGATAGATAAAAATAATCAATGAAAAATTACAGACCTGATTTGAAATAAAACCCTGGCGTAGAAGCCAGTTGTAAAAAATCACTTCATCACAGGCCAGGGATCAGATGAAAAGTTTTTACTTTCTCTTGCCTATATGATAAATAGGAAGGAAAGTATTATTTTCATGTCAATTTTTTGAAATCGAGTTTTCACCGGATCTTTCATTTATAAAGGTATAATTAAGACATTTAGACCTGATGCTTGCTCCTCCACATAGAATTTTTCAAGATAATCGATTTGTAAAGGTGGGGATGCTGTTGTGGCATTTTTACTAATAACACTGTCAAAGTAACAGCTGCAATAAATGAAAACTAAAAACATTATGCACTTTTATACAATTGCTTTAAACAGAATAAGATTTTTTACTTTCTCTTGCCTATATGAATGTATAGGAAGGAAAGTATTGTTTTCATGTCGATTTTTGAAATTGAGTTTTCACCGGATCTACATGTTTTCAGACCCCCTGAACCCAAAACACATGTTTTTAGCGATTGGTCTCTGTGTGAACAGAAATTCTCAAGAACGGAAAATTGTACGAACTTGAAACTTAAGTTACATACCACTACCGGACCCGACATGAACATTTTCATCAAAATCTGTCAACCAGAAGTAGCAGTTTATTCGTCTAATTTTTCACTTTTTTGCGATTTTCTCAAAAGCTGGTCCTACGATTTTTTTAAAAATCGCCTGGTTTACTCAATTTTTTATTCTCTACAAGATAGCAGGTGCCATGTGTGCTGAAATTCTTGGTGAGGCTGTTTTTACATAAAAAAAGTGTTTTTTTAAGATTACGGCTTTAATATGCAATTTAACGCAAATATTTACATAATAAAAGTTGTAGAGAACTTAAAATCCTACAACTTTTAATTCAAACACTTTTTGGTATAACGCTTAGTTTAGCGGTAATTAGCGATTTTCTGTTTTTTTTTCTCACGAAAACGTGTGAAAATCAATTTTTTTTTAAAGATTTCGGCCTTAGTATGCATTTCACGACAAAAGTGTATATAATCAAATTTATAGGAAATTAAAAGATCTACAACTTTTATTGAGAGCGTTTTTCTCTACAGAGCCTACTTTAGCGCGAAGAGTGATTTTCCGTATTTTTAAGCCAAACTGAGGTAGATTATCATTTTGCGTCTTTCATATATGATTAAAATTAGGTTATGTTTATTGAAGTTAGTTTTTTGTTTATTTCTAATGTTTTATTACTAATTTTAGGGTTATTGTTTATTATTTGTACTGGCAAGAGAAAGTTGTGTGAGTGTTTCACACCAGATTTTTTTTATTAACTTCGTTTATGAAATTCACAACTATTACAAAATAAACAACCAGTGAATATGATGGTGGGTGAAAGAATGAATCAAATGACATGAGTGACGTGATGGAGAGAACCATTTACTGACAGGTTTCAAACACGTTATTTAGTTACTTCTTATTAACTCATCGACTAAATTACTTATGTATTAATAGCATATAACCATTTCTAAAACAAGAGATCTCTGCTCCACTTCCTCTGTCTTTGAATGTTGGTTGATAGATGACAGAATAAGTAAACAATGAATACAGTAGAATCTCGGTAGTTCGGCCGTGCAGTAGTCCGGCACCTCCAGTAATCCAGCCTTTAAAATATTAGGCCTAAGAGTATGAAACCTCACCCAGGACAGATTTTGGTAAAAGATTTAAATTGAATTAGGGAAATCACCTCGACCTAATTACGGCGGATTTAATATTATAACATGTATGTTTAGGATTTGATTAAATAAATGAATAAGCAGACCTTAATTATTGTTAAATGGAATAATTTTTGGCCTTTTATCCAAAATTCAGAACTGGGCCATACTCTATAATTCAAGCTGAATTGACAACGAAACGTAATTCTTAGAACACGAGCACCCCCACACCGCACTACGCGATGTCAATAGCCAATTATTATGTTGAGTACAATGACTACAGAAGTATTCAGCAAACCTTTTTTAATAAGTTTATTTAATTTAAAATCACATAGAAATTAATGCATATTCATTTTTTGTTTAAATTTCTAATTCCAAAATTCCAACACATCCAGTAATCTGGCATTTTCAGTAATCCGGCATCCTCTCGGTCCCGAACAGACCAGACTACTGAGATTCTACTGTAATAAGATATGAGTACGATTCTGTACTTCGTTGTTAGTGGTGTACGACTTGTTGACATTAAAATAATAAACAAACCAAGCCCACACTTTATCGCTTATACAAGTTGAATACAATCATACACTGTCACAATTTTTTTTAAATTTACTTTATTTAATGTCGCATCAACTGCAACGGTCATTAGCGATGATGTTTGGGTGTAACTTTGTATAATGGAGGATGAAATTATTTTTGTAACGTATGAAAATATGCCATGCCTGAGTGGGATTCGAACCCAGAACCGCATGATGAGAACCGAGCATGTTACAAACTACCCCAGTGCGACCTGCAGTTACAATTTTCTTTTTCCTTAAATCTTTATCTAGCTAGTTAGTAATAAATACAGTTGGATTAGTTCATAAAACTTTTATTTTGTGCAGTTTGTTAAAATTGTGAGTGGGTTCGGAAGTGTTATTTCAATTCAATTCAATCGAAGAGTTATAGACTTGTGGTAAATAAAAATGCTTTCAGATTTGCTAACAGCGTGTTGTATTTGTAGGCGATTGGAAAGAGATAGCCAACTTCCCCTCACTCACTAAGTTCCCACTACTGTGAAGCATACCCCTTTGCAACTTCAGGTCCCAGTAAACTTACATAGTACTACGAATTTTTGTGTACGACGCATAGGAAGAGTTTTTTAATTTTCTATAAATTGAGTAATCAATTAATTTTCTAGTCCTCACGAGCCCTGTTTCTTACGTTAAATCATTGACGCACATCCCAACTTTTCATACATGGATACATGCCCTCTTGGACAACATATATCCATTTTTCCCAAAAAAATACTCAAACGCATTTGTAAGTGAAAAATGCGCTAAAAAACAGGCACATATTTTGTTTTTAAATCGCTAGAAAATGCCTAATACACTTCCGTGTTCGTAATTTATACAAATAAAACAAACAAAAAACCAAGCTTTAAAACGAGCTGTACCAGAAATTTTTATGTTTCTTACTTGGGAACGCGATACATTCCCAATTTTTATGTTTCTTACTTGGGTTTGAGGGGAACGCGATTCCAAACACAGGGTTCATCTTTCATTTAGCGTACTTTAGTCGAGAGTTACCTCCTCTGAGAGTAATTAATTTCATTATACAGTCAGATGTGTTTTTCGAGAGCCTGACATGGTGATACAAGCATACGCTACTTTTCCATTTAGTGAGGAAGGCAATTGTAAACCACCTACTCCTCGTTTTACTTAGTAAAACCTCTTTTTTTGAGTTTTAAACCAGTCTTTTGGCTGATGACCTACAAGCTCAATAAGCTGTTTTGAACAACAAGCTCAATATGTGAATATGGGAAATATCACAGAGATTTTTTCCAACTTTCCTTGGCAACATCAACAATGGAAATTGTTTTTGACCAATATTTGTCTGAGTATATGTGACCACTGGTTCATAGTTCCAGATACTTTTAAAAACATAGCCTTTGCTGCATTATAATGATTTATCAAATTCATGTCACAAAAAGGAAAGATACAAATAAGAACAAATTTTCAAAATTTAATAACAAAATAATTTATTACTTCAACAGAAAAAATGCATATTTAGTACTACAAGCTGTCTTTTAGAAACAAAACTATAAAAAATTCAGTATAATCATAATACAACTGATTGAAACAAAATAGAAATAATTTGAACAATTTAAGCTAAATGTATGAAAGAAAAGAACAAGGAAGAAACAATGAAAGTATAACAGCCGATGCTTAACTAGTGTATTTATTGTTTATAACATTTTGTAATACAACTTATTTATTATGTAGTTGCTTCTTTTTGTAAAGTGTATCATATTTTAATATATCCCTCCCTACGACAAATTTGTTATTTGGGGCTAATTTGGTTAAGATCTTCTATTTATACAAGACCTGAAACAAAGAAAACAAAAAATAAAACATTAAAATATCGAATAAATGTATTATTAATTGAATACAAAAAAAAACACTTAACAAGACAAATTTTATTTTTGGCACCTAAGGCTGGCTGCACACAGGATGAGACGAGTCATTTTTGTCAGATACCATCTCTAGCATTAAGTAAGACATGGATTGTTATGCATCTGCCACAGACCAGGTGAGATATTTGCTTGAAGCAAACTAATAAAGATATTTGTCTTGTTGCCATTGGCTCGCATCAATCAGCTTTACGCATGCGCCTAAACACATGTGATAAGTTAGCTAGCTACTAATAAGCACAGCATTCAAAATACATAGTTTTGCGAATTGCTTAGTTGAAATTGTGTAGTACAATTAAATTTATTGTTTAGTTAATTGTTTGAATCTAATTCAAATTATTTCCCCCTAAATTACCATGCAGGATAAAATACAAGAAAATTTGACTCAAGCTTTTTGGTTAAATAAATTGACACGTAAAATTATATATATTATATAATGACAATCAAAAGTTTCGTACAAATGAATTCTTTATCGTGTAGTGTCCATTATCTACAAATCAACTTAATATTGTCCATTAAACAGTTATAATTTTAATTATCAAAAAATAGCAGTTAAAAAATAATTATTATATAAATAGGCATAGGCAGGAAAATTAAAAATATCTGGTGTGAAACACTCAAACAACTTTCTCTTGCCAATGCAAAAAATGACCAATATAACCTAACATTAGTAATAAAACATTAAAAATAAAAAAAAACAACATTATATTAATCACGAGTGAAAGACGCAAAATGAAAATCAACCTCACTTTGGCTTAAAAATACAGGGCTCGTTAAAATATTTACATCTGGTAATAGCTACTAAAAAAGCCCTCAAAAAACAGATAATATCATCTGATACAGATACTATTACAGAAACAGATAATATTATTGAGAGTTAATCAATAAACCCCAAAAAAAAAGATAAAAATTATTTATCATTAAATTCATATAGGGAACAGATGCATAAATTCACACAAGCTTATTGAAACAAAAACATTACTAGAAAAACAAACAGAAGACTGATTTAAAGGACTTTCTCTAATAAATAAAGTCGCAGTACTGTAATATATGAAGATCCAATTAAAACGGTTCTTCATAAACGAATCTTTACTACTTACAAATAGTACAAAAATTATTCTTATCAAAAATACATTACCTTTAAATTCCTAATACATGCAAGATTCACTTTTACCTTTATTAGAAATAAAAACAAAGTAAAATAAAATTTCAGAGATATAGTAGACAGCAAAATTCAACAGAACAAATAGCTGGAATAATACAGCAAGCCAACTTTACGAACATACGTATCATGAGTGTTCTTATAACTCTGAACACCTGATAAAATATAAAGAAAATTTTTTTGATCACTCAACAAAATACTGTCACAAACATGTATTTCTGTAGGTTTTATTGTGCTGACAGCTACACAGTATTGTTTTTTGCTATACCATGAATGTTTTTTTCAAAAACGTCTACTCTGTTCTATAGTGAAGATTGCTTTATGAAATGGGCTCTCCGTAATTTTTTCCAATTTTTAAAGTGTCCGTTCGTAATTGCTACTCCAGTTTTAAACAGTTTTTGTTTTGTAATTGGAGTTTTTACTATTAATTAATCATTTTAAGTAATTTAACAAAAAAAAAGATAGGCATATTGAAATATTTATTTTTATTATAAATGAATTTGAATAAGTTACATAATGAACCTGATACTTTCACGATGACCGAGGATAAAAATAGAGGTGTGAACAAGTCCCTCGCAGCATAACTTCTCAATACCCACATCGCAATCAATGTGTTTAATTTTATCCAAAAAAAAACTATTTTGAAAAAAGGCATCTAAAACTTTTGGAGATAATTACAAAAGGAAAATGATCAGAGCCTCTATCACTCCAGGTTTGTCTGAGGTACTACTCACAAAAATGTTTAAATATAACTTGTACCATCTTCAATTATTCAATTTCTTTTATTTATAAATAAACAAGTACAATAGAGTAATCTGGAGATGTACAGTTACGAGGTTAACCTTTTTTTCAACCTCCAATTGGTTATATAAATAAAACTATGAGAATAATAAAATAAATTTATTATCAAAAGTTATGAACATCCTTGATTACTTTTCAACATAATGAACATTTAAATTGAGGCATCTATCATACCGGTGTACAAGTTTTCCAGTACACTCTTCATAAAACGTTGCCGCTAGTGACTTAAAATGAATCTTCACGGTTTCTTGGAGCTCGTCGTCTTTTGGGAAACTCCAAAACCGTCACATAGTTTCATTGTAACCTTCTGCATTTATCATGGTTGCTGAGTCATTAAAAAAAAAATAAGAGGAATGTTTACTTCTGGAGTTGGATTCATTCATGATAAACGAGCTCCAAGACACCGTGATGACTCATTTCAAGTCACTCATGGCAACATTTTATGAAGAGGGTACTGCAACCACCTGTTACACCGGCTTGGGTACAATGTTTTCAGCAACGGCACGGTATCAAAACAGGAAAGATCACTGGTGAATCTGCAAGTGCCTGCAAATGAAAGGTTTAAAATGTGTGGTTCCAGTTAATTTTTTTTTTTTTTTGTTTAACGTCCGACTGTTTTGCAATTACTGCTAATGCAGACTGTGAATGATGAAATGATTTTTGTAACGTATGAAAAAATGCCGTGCCTGAATGGGATTCGAACCCAAGACCGCATGATGAGAGGCGAGCACATTACCAACTTCGCCAATGCGGCCGGCGTTCCAGTTAAGAAAAGAATATTTGGATGAAAAGAGATCTTTAGTATAGATGACCATCACGCATCAGTTACAGTGACTGAAACTAGCCGGTCCCTTGGAGGTCACTGTATACAATAACTACTATATATAAATAAAATAAATACAACTTACGGTTGTTAGCTTTGCATTGACGAATGGCTTCATTGAAGCCTTCACATAATGTAATATCACTTTGTTCTTGAGCACATTGCAAGAATTGCTTAATTTCCCATGCGCATGCGCCACCGGCTGGTTGCTCTGCCGCATAACCTTGTGCTGGAGCTGCAGCTGGAGCAGCTGCTGCTGGGGCAACTTCGTTACCACCACCACCGCTAAACATTCCAGTCATAGCATGACCTAATGTGTGTCCCTAAACACAAAACAAAAAAAAGCGATGAAAAATGAAATTTTGTATAGATAATATACCATGCTTCTTATGGTACAAATATCCACACTAAATAGATCACCAATTTGAGTTGAGCTACAAAAATTTTATAGAAAAAGGTAGTAGTAAGATTATTAGAAAAGATAAAGCAGAGAAAATACACACCAACTTCAAACCAACGCCTGTATTCTCAAATACAATGCTTTCAGGAACCATTTTTAACACATTGGAGCCTATTGGATGAGTCCAGCTCATCCACCACAAATGGCTCTAAAATTTGAAGGAAAAATGGTATCGATAGTCACATTTTGCGTTGTTTTAAAATGAACAGCCGGATTTCATCTGTAGGTTGAAAGCTCTTTTTATAATATTTCAGTTCTAAAATTCGTCACTATACTCGGTACATCGTAAGAAAGATACGTTGAATAAACAAACAGCAGTTACCAAATCAGCTGCTACAGCGTGGCTCAGAAAAAATGCAACACTTTTAATGAAAATATCACAATGATTACTGATATGCACTTTTAACCGTACACAGAATTAAACGATAAATAGAAATGAAAAAAAAAACAAAACATACTATAACACTAAATTCCTAATTGAAAATAAATTACAATGCTCATAAGAACGATGCGAGACAATACGATGTCAAAAGCTAACTGGTAGCATATAACAATGACATTCGTTCATTTTGTTCGTTTGTCAAAAATCTGGAGATAGATTTATGGGTTTGGATTTATCATCGTCAAATTCATTTGTGAAATAATGAGTGACTAAACTAATATTAAATAGACTAATCATTAAAATAAAAATATTTAGTTTTAAAGTTCTCTTGTTTCATCATACAGATCAGAAGTAAAACATATATAACTTCTAACCACATTTATTTATGAAAAAGAATAAAAATAAATTATAGGCCTAACATTTTTATAAATTTATTGATCAGTAATTAAAACATCAGTCAAGATATGATGTAGGCCTAAAAAAATTCATTTATTTTAAAAGTATTTTGTTATTACTTTATAATTAACATATACAAATTTTTAAATAATGGGCATGCTCAGTGACATCATTATTTGTTTATTCGACATATCTTTCATACGATGAACCGAGTATAGAAGCACTAACTATTTAATGTAATAGTTTCTATGACTATAAAATCAATAAGTTATGTAACGGCATTCTTGTTTACTAAGTTTAACATTGCATGTAATTTTTGTGTTCCGTTTGTTGTATTGTATTTGGAATTTAGTTTTATTATTCTGTTTTGGATTCAAAGCTACATACTTTGAATCCGAAACAGAATATTTACAGTATGTTTCTTCTTTATAAAAAAACAGACCTTATTTAAAAAAAAACCTTTTGAATATTTAAAATGCATTAATCTGGTCCAATATATTATTTTAAATGGAGATTATGTTTGTCTTTGAATACAGTCAATTACCATATGCGTTTAAATATACTTACATGGTTGTACAGAGGAAACTTTTGGGATTCTGCAAAGAAATCTGAATATGAAAATTGGTAAAAGCCATAATGAGATTTTGGAAAGTAGAAAACAAAATAATAGAATTAAAGTTTTGATGGGTGTCATTATTCGAATAGCAATAGAGTACTATTATCTACATCAGATAATGTTAATTTAACAACCATTATTTCATAATTAACTAACTACATTTCTACAAACTTATTTAATTTTTTATGTCTTTTAAATATTTTTAAAGCGTTTAAGAGAATATTAAACAGAAATTTTTCATATTACAATAGTTGTTATCGCACACACTGACATCAGATGCATGACCTATCGGTTAGTGTGACCAATATTCTATGGGAAGGTTGGTCCGCTATTACGTGCAATATGAAATAATATTGTTTACAGTGACAACGTTTAAAATTACATATTAGTTTTAGTGACAACTATATGAATTTTCACCTATGTCATTTATCTTTCAACAGTATGAGTCAGTGAGTTATTCATTGTTTTGTATAGTTTTAGCATGTTTTGTTTTCTTAAAGCGTTGTTTTAATGTGCATTTACAGTAGTTTGTGTCGGAAGTTAAGTAGTTTAGTTAATATCTTTTATGTAAACCCATCCGTTATTTTTTTGTTTTATATTAACATAAATATGGCATCATCGTGTAGACATTTTACAGTGATGGAAAGAATGCACATTATTTTTGGTGTTTGGAAAATGGTAAAACGAACAAGCGAGGATACTGCAAGGGAGTTCAACATTGGACACTCCACAATATCCGCAATTAGGAAAAAATTCACAATAGTTTTGATGAAGGTTAAGAGAAATAGAAGAGACTTTGACTTAATCAAAAAAAAAGACGTAGAACAAGCTCTTTTAAAGTGGTTTAATTCGCAGCGGGCAAACAACATGACTGTAACTGGAACTTTGCTTCAAGAAAAGGTCATCGGTTACAGTGACTATTGCTTAAGTGGCCAGAACTAGCCAGTCCTTTGGAGGTCACTGTACTCGATAACTACTGTATACTGTGGACAATTTGAACTGGCACAACTCTTGCTCTATGTGTACACACAGATCTCCATAAATAATATCCATAACCTATTCTTTCAACAAAGTCTACAAATTTTAATATATGCAAATGCCTACAATCTTATTTCAATGTACAAACATACAATTTAATTTCAAACAATATTTCATTTTAAAATATGTATTTAATTTGTCCCAGTAATTTAAATTATAAATTACAAGAACTAAACTGCAAAAACTCACAGAACTATATTCTACAGATGCACGCAACTAACTAAACACATAGGTCTAAATATAAAAAAATAAACAGAAAATCGTATGAAAACAAATTATTCACATCATTATGTTTGACAGATTATTAACAGCAGTGAAAACAAAGCGTAGAGACCTTGCGTGAGTCGCACATTACAGTAGCAATTGTATACTTTTGTGACTGTACCGTCGTTGTATGGCGAGAGGTGAAGAGTGGAGTAGATAAACACCAAAGTTGTTTGTGCCAATTCGAATTGTCCAAGGTATACATACCATTTGTTATTTAAATGTAACCTAATACTCAAGTTGTAAAAGAACATTTACACAGAACCATTACTAGTGTTAATTACAAGCTAATTGTGAAATTGGTTGTTATAATAAATTAATTACATCAATTAATAATTATCATGTGAATAAATTTGCACAAGTCAGCTACAGTCTATTCACAGAGTCTGGAGACACCCAGTTAACAAATGGATCACGAGATAGCTATTGATTGAATGCATAACCAAGGTCATTATGCATTCGTCTAAACACCAGTCTCCGTTGCATTATCCCTAGCTTAATAAACAGTGCGAGTTATTTTAAATGAAAATAGATCATAGATTCCATAAATCATAAAAATTTGTTACATTTTTAGAAGAAAGAAAGGAATTATTTTTACGTAAGTGCGGTTCATTATCCAATAGCCAGCGTCAGTTAGGCAACCAACAGTACAAATATCACGTGAACAATCATGTATTTGTTGATGTTTGTCTCTAGACTCGGTGAATTCAGTATAGTTTCTTTAATTTTCCCATAACTCTTTTTTGCTCTCAAATCATGAACCAAAACGCTTCTGGATTTTCTTGTTTGAGGTGTTTTTGCACCAGTCAGATGTTTTTATAAATCTGTCATTTGATTTTTAACTATAAATAAAATCTGGGAAATTTATACAGTTTGAAAAAATAACCATTTTAACCATTAAACTACTCCCCATCCAGGCTAAATAATCTCAAAGTTGTGGGTGACAAAAATTGTTTGTTAAGGTTTAGTACTAATACTTTAAAATATTGATTTAAAATCTACTTACAACAGCTGAACCAACTGCAACACCTCCAGCAGTAGCAGCCATCTGCTGGAACATGCTGGGCTGTTGTGGGGCAGCCGCAGGTGGGTGTGCATGCTGAGTTGCTGGGGCTGATGGAGGTGCAGCAGCACGTGCTGGGACTGATGAACGAACTGGGGCTCTAGCCCTATATTCAACAAAAAAATCTTAGTAAGACAAGAATTCAATATAAATAATAATAATAATAAAACCATAATAATAGATCCAAAGTGAAATTCAGGGGAAAATTTTCAAAATCATTTGAGATAAGAACCGGGGTTAGACAAGGTGATGGGTTGTCACCTTTGCTATTTAACATAGTTCTAGATAGGGTCATGGAAGAATGGGAGAAGAAACTTAAAGAGGAAAATAACTGGAAACCAATCTCACTGGGGACCAAGAAAGATAATTTACACAAATCCCCTATTTAGCCTTTGCACACGATCTCGCAATAATGGCAGATTCTAGTGAAATGGCAATAAAACAGATAGAAACTTTAAGGGAATGCGCAGAAAGAGTTGGCTTACAGATATCATTCGAAAAAACAGTGTTTACTACTGAAAATTTAGAAATTTCAAAATTGCAAACCAAACATGGAGAAATTAACAGGGTACCATACTTTAAATATCTAGAAGTTATTTTTGAAAAATATTCACAACAGGAGAGAATACAAAAAGCTCGTAGAGGCCTAGGATTGGTGCAAAACCTTTATAATAAAAAATGATTATCTTTAAATGCTAAAATTAAACATTACAATACAGTAATTAAACCAACAATTTTATATGCCAGTGAGATCTTGACACTTAACAGGAAAACAGACATGGAAGGCTTAAAGAAGGAAGAAAGAAAAATAATTAGGAAAATTCTTAGACCTAGATGGACCGAAAACGGGTACAGATTACAGAGAACGTCGAAAATTGAAGAATATTCCAACATAGAGACAGACATGAGGAAAAGACACCTTCAATTTTATGGCCACATTATGAGGCTTCCTGACAATAGACTCACAAAAAGAGAATAGTAAAATATGTATCATCACTTGTTAATGGGGGGGGGGGGAATGAATACAAAGTGTTAAAAAAGATTTAGAATTGGCCAAAATCACCAAAGAAGAAATTCTCATAAGAGACAATTTTAGAACAAAAGTTAAAAAATGGGAGGTTAAACCAGAGACAAAAGCTCCAAGAACCGGAACAAAGTGGAGTGAACGGAGAAAAGCTGAATTCTCACAAAGAATGAAAAACTGGTGGGCAGATAAAAAGGACAAGAAATCCCAAAAACAAAACAGATTTACTTGGCGTCTTCCACTTCAGGAGCTTTACGACTAATAATAATATAATAATAATAATAAAACAATGGTAAAATATGTAGCTTCGCTTGTCAATGGAGGGGAATGGATTCGACACGTTAAGAAAGATCTAGTTCTAGCAAACATTACTGATAATGAAGTTACCAATCGAAATAGTTTTAGAACAAAAATTAATGAATGGGAGATTATTCCAGAGGTTAAAATTCCAAGAGTTGGAACAAGATGGAGTGAGGAAAGAAAAGCTGATTTTTCTCAGAAAATGAAAAGCTGGTGGGCAAACAAGAAAAACACCAAGTCCAATAATCAATGATCGTGAATAATGCTCAGCGTCTTCCACTTCGGGAGCTCTACAGCTAATAATAATAATAATAAAACAGGGGGGTACTGGGGAAATTAAATACCCAGGGTTGACAAAAACCAACAAGAGAAAATCCTACAGCATCTGTCTTGCATCAAGCGGCTTGTAGGTCAGCGCCTGTTCACCAGAGGTGCGGCTGTCTTTATGTTCCAGGAACTGAAAATCCCTGGTCCTCCACTATCGGGTAACCGGACACCAATCACAAGCAAATATGGGTCGTACATCGCAGATAGGAAAATATTTAGGAACAAGGTGGACAAGTGGGAGATAGAGCCAGAGCAGCCAAAGCAGAAGCAGCACAGGCCAAAGTGGTCAGAAGAAAGGAAACAGGCTTTCTCAAAACGGATGCGAGAGTACTGGGTGGACAAAAAGAACAACAAGAAGAAAAAATGATTCAGTTTGCTTATCGCCTTCCTTTAAGGGAGAATACGCTAATAATAATAATAATAATAATAAAACAATGCCCTTATTTAAAACATAATGATTTACAGCATATCATAAAAAGTAATAATACTAAGTTCAAAAAAAGGAAATGGAAATAAACAACAAACTTCACATAATCTTGACGTGACCTATAAATGGTCGTCTACCAGGATTAGTAAATTCATAATTAATCAAATTTAACTCCCTGTTGTTTTCCTTGAGTGTAGCTATAAAATAAATAAATACCTAATAACTACAAAATAGGGCCTACCCCTTCTTAATCAAACCAAAGCCAGCTACTACAGGGTGCACGACTTTACGGATATCGTATTCCGATTAAGTTAACTATGTTTTAAATTATATGTACTTAAAATATCAGTCATGATTTGATGTAGGCCTAACAATTTCATTTATAAAAGTACTTTTAGAAGTATTTTGTATTGAAATACTTTTGAAAGTATTTTGTTTTCACTTTTGAATCAGCGTGTACACATTTTTATATAATGCGCATGCTCAGTGATGTCATTATTTTGTTGACAGTAGGAGCAAACTAAGAAAGGCTGGAGTTTAAAAACTTAAAATTCTGTTATTTTAAAAAATAAATTAATTATTCTAAAATTTGATAAGAATACTACAAAGATTTCTTTCAAATTGTTAAATAGGAAAAATAGGCCTAGTTAAATTAATAATTATAAAAAAAATCAGTTATTCAACAGGAAAAAATGCAGCAGGTCTTTCCAATAAATCAGTCTCCAAAATCCAACAATAAATAATACAGTTATGAAAGGCTGGACACTGGTGATATAATATTTCCCATCCTCACACACTATCACATACTCTCTTACACCACATAAACGTACTTTAACGCACTCAAATTTTACAAATGGCTCGTCAACTAGCACATTAATAATTAAATTAATTTCCTAGCCCTCTTCTATAACAAAGTGCAGCTCGTAAATATCCCGCTAGTTTCTTCCAACTTTTGCCATTTAACCAGTCCAACACCTCCTCATCATTCAATTTAGATTTACCAAAATAATTTATACATAGGCCTATACCATGTAACATGGGACACCTTCCCGTAAAATGCAAAGTATCTTCTTTACTCCGCAAATTACACAGGGAACACAACCGCTGGAGTTCCTCTCTTATCACATCTGAAATTTAAACTCAGTAATTATCCCGTCACCTGAAAAATAACCCCGTTGTACACCTATCTAAGGCCAGATTCAAAAAATTACAAGTCGAGAATTCAGTACATCATCAAAATTAGTTACGTTATACAAGCATACAATGGCCTACTTTTTAAAAGTTTGTTTTGACAATAGAAAATTACATTAATTTGCATAAACTATGAATTTTCCTACATTTCCAGGCAATAAGTTCAGTGATCTGATGGATACAACCAAACAAGACAATGCTGCACCTTACATAAAAGCTCAAAGTTTCATTTAAATTGATTTTCTATTCAACTATTTAAAAAAATGCAATATACTGAGATAATTTGATAAGACTTAGGCCTGCTACATACCAGCACAAACTATTTTTCAGTTCTTCTGCAAGTATTGCACAACCATGATAATAGGTTATGTAACAGAACTAACTTTAACATTAACTGTTTTGTACCGTAAATAAATCTTCAACAACCCAATTTCGTTTTAGTTAAAAAACATAAAACAAAGTATACATCATGATTAAAAAGAAATATTACAAATGCCATTTTCCTAGTACAGAACTCGCTATACTTTCTACATAATCTGCATTTTGCTACTTTATAACCATACATAAGAATTACATTATCTTTTCCTCCTACAAGTTTTACTTTACGGAAATAACGTACATAAAGTCCACAGGCCAAAAAATATAGGCTTTACACAGTCTTAAGACTTTTATCTTAAGGTCTTAAGACTTAAGATAGCTATTAAAAATTGCACGTGAGCGAATTGTAATAACTCAAGCTTGTAGGCTATGTGCTAATATTCACCGGAACTCCCAGTTGCCCATAATAACCTATTATCGGAATATTCTATAAAACAGAAAATCATTCTCAGTAAAAATTCACTGAGGAAATATGGTAAAAAGTAGCTAATATAATAAAATAAAAATTATAAATCTAACCTTGGAGTCGGAGATGGTGACCTTCCTCGTCTTGGCATTTTAATTGAATAGTTTCTAAAGAAATTTAGAGTTTAAATAAAATAAGATATCTTCTTCGAAAATACAATCGCTGAAATTCAGTCGTAGATACAGATCTATAGATAAGCTGCAAGATAAAAATTTACTTCGTAAAAATGAATACGCAATGAACTGATGAAATTTTCAAGACAGAGCCTAGTACCACTCAAAGCCCTCCGAACCAGGTGATGACGTCAATTATTAAATTTACGTATGCATTTTGGCACACAGAGTTTAAACAACTAGAAAAAGAGAGAGACCAAGAGATAATGCTGATTTTATAGACACAAAGATAATGGAATGTGACTGGTTATATGTTTCCTTGATAAAATAAAATATGCTCGAGAACGTCTTATTCAGCTTTGTGAGGTATCACTATTGAATTTACCGAACTCGTGAAAGTTACTACAAGTAAAATGTAAAAAAATATAACACTTGGAGATCTCCAACGTTTAAACATTTGTTTGACGTTTATCCAACGTACAGATTAATAATTTTCAATCTCTCAATATCGGCCGCAATAGTCTTATGTTAAGTTGAATTTACAGGCTTTATATTAAAAGTTTTTAAAATCAGACGACAATACGTCACAATAAGAAGGGGAATAAATTCATGTTGCCAACTTCGCAGTTTTTATTGACATTATCATTGTTATATAGTACAACTTATGCAATAATGTGAAGTAAAATTATCTAATTAAATAATATAAACATTCCTTAAAGATTCCTTTTGGTGTCATTCAAGAAACGACTCAGTAATTTATTACCCTAGTCGGTATGCGATAAAACACAAATATCTTGCTGCGGGAATTTTTTTATTGTAGTGTTGTCAGTATATTTACTTTGCGGCTTTGGTTGTTGTTAGAAATTTAGGTTAAGTTTGTCATATTTGTGATAATAAGTAGTCCTTCATTTTATAAGAAATGCAACGGTTACATTTTTATTTAGAGTGTAGAAGCTACTAACATGAAGAAAGAAAGGACAGCTGATAATATACGCCCATACAAATTATAAGTTTTATTCATTATAAAATTTTACCACCATTTTAGTTATATAGTCTAATATTAGTTGTTAAATTTCATTTATTTACGTTGTAAATAATTGATTAAGATCCTATACTAACCGAGTTTGTTCACACAAGGAAGTAGTAAACATGTTCTAATTACATCCTTTTCATAACCTCCAATTTATTTCGTACTAATAATATTCTGAACTAATGTACATTTCAGATAACTCAGCATGAAAACAAAACTTTCCAGTTTTCAATCCATGTATTTACTATTCAGATTTGTTTCACTCAAAACCGGCGTAATAATAGATATCTTGAGTTTGAAGTTGATATTTATTCACATAAAAACATGAGAATTAATCTAAAGTTGAAATGTTATGCGAAGTACTTTTTACCTTTAGTTGTAGATTAGTTACTTTCAAACACAAGTGTACTGGCTTTATAAGGTGGTGTGTGAGAGTTTGCTTGTTATTATTAAACTACTGGAGGATTACTTGTACCATACACTTGTTGTCCATTGGCAATGAATTATGGAGATGTGGCTTGTGTTTATAATACTAGCAATACCCGGCTAGCTGCACTTCATGGTAAAACCAAATCTAAAGTGTTTAAACTTCTCACACAACCTTACATGTTGAAAGAAATCATGACTGCAAAAATAAAACAGGAATAATAACAAAAATAAACTGTATTGGAAACAGGAATTTTGTTGATGTTATGAATCACCAGGGGTAGGGGGGAAATACGACCTGAATATGTGTTGTGAGAATAAGTGTGCAAAATCTACTTCTTAATGAAAGTGTACGATTTCTTTGATTTCTGGATGGTTAACATAACTTTACGCAGATATCGGATGCAACATTATTTTTTTAATATCTGTCTCATAAAATTTCAAAAATGTTGATTTAACCCTAGAACGGTGGGGCTATTCTCTGAGCTATTACTGGTGGAGATGCGAAAAATTTACTCACTTGGTGATTTTCCTGGGAAAACTTTGTTGTGAATTTTTTTTTGAAACATTTTGGTTTTCATATGTTTTCTATCTCTTTTTTGTTGGTTTTGTTTAAATTTCGACAAATATTGGTTAATAGTTACAAAGGTTTCTCAGTAAATCACCAAGCTCTTTTATTCTATTTATGTAGCTTGAAAATATTTTATTTACTAACATCAACTGTGCAAAATACTTAATAAAACCCCAGATAGTAGACGAAATTAAGATACTAAAAGTAGGAAAAATAAAGTAGTAAAATGAAGTAGTAATAAAATTATACAAATAAGTGAACACGAAAGTCAAACAGAGTGTTTTTGTTGCTGGGGCTACTTATTCTGGCAGTTTGTTGCACAACCAAAACATATTTTCTTTTGATGTTCGCCGCATATAGGTTTGCAGCAAAAGAGACAGTATGTAGTTATATGTCTTCTTTTTGTGTATGAACACTCACTGCAGTACTTCCTTGGAGCTTTTTCTTCTTGCCACGTAACATTTATTGCCAGGTCCTTTACACCCAATACTGCTTGAATTGCAGTTCGCAAAGGTTTGAAAGGTTTGAAGGCAGTTACTGTACATATAAATAAAATGGTATTACAAACATACAAAATTATAATGCTCTATTAGTGGATATACGTAAATTTATACGCATAACATATACAGCATCGGTGGAGATGCAAAAAATTTACGTATTAAAATTATCGTGTATAAGTGGAGATGCGAAAAAATTACTCACTAGCTTTTGTTAAAGGCACCAGTACTATAAATACACGCAGTAATTAGATACGATTTCGTTACGAGGCAACGGTCAACTAACTCCTTATAGCATATCTGGAAGATAAGGGTGGTGCAGCCCACTGATATGGAGGGGCAAGCATTGTTGACGTAATATGCGTAAGATTTACTCCACTCCACCATTCTAGGGTTAAAGAAAAGGATGGGACAGAATGGTACTGTTTACCTCACCTGATAACTGACTGAATAATACCATATATTGTAAACAATGTAGTAGAAGAGAATAAAATCAATATATATATAGAAAAGATGTAAAAACTAATCTTTTCAACCAACCTTAATTTAAAAATAATTATAATTTACATAATTCTTAACCTCACTCAGTATTAAGTAAAAACTTTTTAACGTAATTGTTTCAGTCATATTGGTAGTCTATTAATATTTTTTTACCTTTGTAATGCACGGTTTTATGGATTAATATGAATGTTTATTAAAACATTAAACTTTGAAGTACATTTTTGAGTTTCAATACTTGATCTCTGTAAATTTCCGTAATTGGGGGAAAAATTGGTCCCTTCAGATTTGAATGCAGAGAGGTCCGACTTTAATGTCTTATGGCTGTAAGCTTTCAACAGTGTAAGATATTTTTAAATCGGTTGCGTGGTTTCTGAGAGTATCTTAAGTATAAGTAAACAAATGTTTCTTCTTTATGGTATATTAGTATAGATTTCCGTATTCATAAGTCTCTAGAGTTGTTATCGTGTGATTCAAATGAATTATTGTTTTTCTTAAACAATTATGACTAGGTAATTAAATTTAATTAAATTATTTCTGTTATTTCTTTACAGCCCATCAAATTGTCAGCTTAACTGGAATTAATTTTCAACGGAAAAGCATCATAGTAAGTACATTTTTACTCTTGATTGTTTACCAACCCAACCCTTAAACGTAAAGTTGGATTGTTTTTAAAATAAAATTCATTGTATGTTTGTTTTAAACAAAAGAGGTTTAAGAAGAAAGAGCGTTTTTAAAGTAAAAAAAAACTTTTACTCTCAATTTGCGTATTGTTTTACGACTAAAATAAAAAATGTTAGACTACATGCTCTTAGTGAATTTAATATTTTTAAAATAACAGGTAAAGGTTTTGTTGAACTGCGACTCAAATACTGTATATTCTGACAATGTGTTGATCTTGCATGACATAAACAAGCAGTAATGGATATATTTACAATGAAAACAATTTACAGGTAATATTGTATTAGCAAAAATTGTGTCAGGAGTAGCAGCGCTGTGACAAACTACCGCAATCATTACATGTATATTGTTACTAACCTACGTTCTTATAGCGCTGAAGGATCTGATATGTTCTCATTGTTTTTGAGGCTACACAACTATTTAAAATTGCATTAGACTTAACATTATAGAATTTCAGTTTATTCTTTTGATTTTGTTTTGAATTATTATGAGAAATTAGGACTATCAGTGTATATCATACGGCTTGTTATATTTGTTGGTTGTTGTGTAAACTTAACTGCCACCATTGATTTGTTTGTATTGGACATATCCATATCCTTTCTCATAAATGAAACTGGTTGAATGGAGAAAAATATTTAGGTTTTTATAATTTGAACAAATATGAATGTTACAGTAAGCTGTCAGTTAAAATACAATAAAGCATTAACACTTCCACTGAACACGCAACAGTTGTATTCAAGTCAATTTTCATGCCATGCTCAACACACAACTCTTTTGTGTATAAAGGTTACAACTCTTATGGCCATTTTTTCCGTCAGCACTGGGATCCTGCTCAACTGTTCACTTGTGAAATTGTTATACTTCAAAGAAAAAAAATTATTTGATATGTTAGTGGTGGCAATTTTTAAAATTGTCATCTTATCATTTTCCTTTGTTCATCCATCACACTCAGATGTCAGAAACCACAAGAGATACCAACAAATTATTTTCTAATTCATAATCTGTACAAAAAGTCAGTGTGTCTAAATTGGGTATGAAGTTCCGGTTTCAACCAGAGTGGCCCAAAACTGAAAGTCAGAAATAGTTTTCGGATTCATAATCTACACAAAAAATTAGTGGGCCTGGATTGGGTTTGAAGTTCCGATTTCAACTGGAAGTGGCTTAAAACCGGAAGTCAAGAAAACAAAGTTGCTTGTAATATCCGTTTTGTGCTCAATAACTGTTAATTTTTAAATATTTTTTTTTAATCTTTACATCCCCCCCCCCTAAAGAGGCACGCGACAGGAATTTGGAAACAAAAATAGTGCCATTCGATTTCTCTTAAAGAGTTTATACCAAAATCATTGGGTTTGAAGTTCCAGTTTCGACCGGAAGTGACTCAAAACCAGAAGTCAAGAAATCAAAATTGGAATTTGGTAACAAAATAGTGTCATTGATTTCTCTTAAAGAGCAGATACAGAAATCATTGGGTTTGAAGTTCCAGTTTCTACTCGAAGTGAAAGTCAAGAAATCTAAGTCGGAATTTGGAAACAAAAATAATGTCATTCAATTCCTCTTAAAGAGTAGATACAGAATCACTAATGGTTTTTGCCACAATTCAAAGGTAAGCCTTTTTAAAAACTGCCACCAGCCATAAGAGGTGTTGTCTCATGAAAGAGATTAGTATGTTTAAATTTTTTAATTAATTGACTTGCTAATTTGTTTTCTGATTGTTTTAGGGGTTCGTTGAATTGACATTAGTTCCTTTAAAAGATCACTTAAGGTGTATTAAATTGAATGCTAAACAGTGCAGGATTTATAGAGTATGTTTAAATGATACCTACGAAGCGCCATTCCAATATTTTGATCCTTTCTTGGATATTTGTCAAGGAGATACAAAAGAGTATGTATTAGTACATTTTAAATAATGTTATTTAATGTTTATTGTAATTAACGACCAACATATATGTAAGTAATTTAATCAATTACTGTTGATAAGTAGTTTTCAAAGCTCGATTAGCCTCTCCATCTAGGTAAAACCCATGGAGAAAATACTATAGTTATTATCACTTATAGAACAAAAGGGTATACATTACTAAAAGGCATTTGTTTAGATTTATCTGCATAATTCTGATGTAATAAAAGTTGTCATTTGTCATCAAAAAGAAATTACCAATTTCACTTAATTACTGTTTGATTGTAAGAATATTAATTTACTTTTAGATTAGCTTCATTAGTCCAGGCCATGTTTCAACTGTCTCTAACAATAATTGAATCGTTCATTTCAGAAAGCCTAAAAGTCAAAATTTTACATTGTTTCTTAAGTGCATTTTTGAACTAATTGAATGTAAACACACCATCCCTACAAAAATCACATAAGTCTGGCTTTTCTTAAGTAATATAACACTAAGAATAGGCTTATCCTTAAGGATATAAAGTGTTTCCTTTAAAAAAAAAAAATGAAAGTGGATGTTCTTTTGAAGTTTAAGCTCTACTTTCCAGTGGAAAAGGTCGTACAAAGATTCTATGCAAACATCTTTTTAAGGTGTATAACTACTGTTTATGACAACGATGAAGAACGTAAATAGCCCTGAAAATCAACATTTTTTTTTTCTTAAAGTTAAGAATTTCAATTATTATTATTAAAGAAAGCTATTTTAAATCATAGTGTAAACTACTGAAATAAATAAATGAATACTATTGTACAGCACAATTTTCTTCCGGTCTAACAACGTATTTTACAGAAAACACCGTAAGTTAACATTTTTCTCCAATTTATTTCAGAAACACCTTCAGTCTAAATTTTCATTTTTTTTAAAACAATTGGCTTGTCTTTAAAAAAACAAAAGTATATTTTATATTAAAGGGGACAGCCCTCTGTACAGTTTATATTTTTTTAATTGAAACATAATAAATTACAAGTTTTTTAATTCTTTCCAAAAGTTTTTCTGACTTATGGGCTTTCTGAAATGACTGATTCAATTATTGTATGTTCATTGCAGGAGATCACTGGAACAGTTCTCTCCAGCGCATCTTTCGGCATCTCTCCAGATTGATCCAGACCATAACAACGGAGAACTTGTCATCACCATACCTCCAGAAGCTGCTGCTGCTGGAGTTGTGGCTGAAGGACGCGGGTTAAGAGTCGGCGTTGAATTTTCTCTTGAACAACCTCAGGGTGGAGTCCATTTTGTGATACCAGATTGTGAAGGTACACTTGCAGAGGTATGTTATATTGTTTATGTTTTTACATTTTCTTTTTTGTTATTTCTTTACGTCAATAAATAGTCAAAACTGAGGTTTCATTGGATTATCATTAGTTTTTATTGTATTGTCACACCTAATCCTAGTTTCGTTTGGGATCTGGTTATAATAAATAACAAACAGACTTCCTTTAAACTTACAATAATTATTTATTTCACGATTAATAAAATTACAATTAATTATTAAGCTTAGACTGCTAACAAATTAATTGGATTAATTATAAAACTTAAAGCTTAAATTAAACTCGATTATAAATAAGATACTTCTTAGTTTCCTATAAAATTTATTTTACAAAAACATAATAATATGAATGTAAATGATAAAGAAAAAGAAAGTAATCAATTCAATTCATGTGGAATTTATAAAATTAAATGTAATGAATGTAATGAAATATATATATGTAAACCCACCAGATCTTTTAAAAAACGGTTTGCAGAACAATATTCAAACTATAAAAAAGGAAACCAAAAATTCTCCAATGTAACTGAACACATGATAAAAAATAAACATACTATGTCAAGTATGAAAAATAATCTAGAAATATTAAAAATGAATAACAGACAACATGAAATTGAAATTTTGGAAAAATATTATATTTATAAATACAGTAACAGGGAAAAATTAATGAACACACAGATTGAATATGACAATCAACTGATTAAGTTGGCAAGACTGTTTTAGTTATAAGAATCAACTATTCCTTATCTACCATGGTAGGAGTAGGAAGTTTTAAATTTTAATGTGAAAATTTTTTTTAAGAATTTAATTTACTGAAGATGTGTACAAGATACACGAAAGCGCTACAAACATTGGTAAATGTTTTCTGTTACTGTATTCTGGTGGTTAGTAATATATATTTCAATTTCAAATAAGATTCAAATCAAATAAGATCTCTTAACAATCAAAACAATGATTTACATTATCACAACCACTTGTTACACCCGTCCGCAAGTACACACTATTAATGTAATTTAGTCCCATAACTACACTATTTTGAAATGGCCCAATAAAACTAATTCCATTCACAGTCAAGTACTAACTAACTTATTACAAAAGCGCTAACTGTTATTACACCTGTCTGATGATTGTCAAAAAATTGAGACCCTTTGAATACTTTCACCGTTTTGCTGGAACTTTGTAGAAGAAATCTCAATAAAACTAAATCAAACGTTTTTACTAATTTCAATTTTTGAGAATGCTAATTTAAAACATTTCATTCCTCGCAATCCTTGTTCACTTCATTCCATACAATACATTATTCTTAACAATAAACAATTTTTCGCTGAAACATTTCTAGAATACCACTTTTTTTTGGTTTAACATTCGACTGTTCTGCAATTACTGCTAATGCAGACGGGAAGGATGAAATGGTTTTTTTGTAATGTATGAAAGTATGCCGTGCCTGAATGGGATTCAAACCCAAGGACCGCATGATGAGAGGCGAGCATGATACCAACTATGCCAATGCGGCCAGTGGTAGAATACCGCTGTATAATGTTACAGTAGTATTGTAGAAATTTCTCTAGAGCACTAGTAATTTACTGCAATGTAAAACCCCATTCATTATTATCGAATATTCCCACCGAGATAAGTTGCTTTTTTTTAAATTTATCAATTAATAAAAATTTCTTGCCTACTTTTTTCAAAATTTTGTTGTTTTAACTCAATCTAGCTCGTGGTCAGTTGATAATTTTTCAAGAAATTTATTTCCAGAGAATGATTTTGCTTTTAACTTTTGATTGGAGAATCCATACCTCAATAATGATGGAACTTTCAATAAAAACAAACAAGATTCTCTTTGTAGTGCCACATGTTATGCATTCTAGTTATCGCTCTACTTCTGCCAATATTTTCAAAAATATCTTTATCTGGTATACCATCTGATACGACAAGATATTTTTGTAATCACCCACTAGTTCAATGAACTCAATTGAATTGATTAGTCTGTGGACATTTTAACAGTTGATAAAAATCTGAAATCTCATAAATTTATCATTAAGAATATAAAAAATATCACTGGATTATTAAAAAGTTTCGATAAAATATTTAATTATTAAAATTGCTGAGATATCTTGCCTTTTATTACTTTCTCTTGCCCTATATGAATATACAGCAGAAGAGTAAAATTGTTTTCATGTCAATTTTTCGAAATTAAGTATTCACCGGATATACACTTTTTCATGTCACCTGAACCCAAAAAATATGTTTTTAGCGATTGGTCTGTATGTGCTTATGAACAAAATATCTCAAGAACATAATATAGTACAAAGTTGAAACTTGGAACTTAAGTTAGGTATCACTGTAGGACCTTACACAAAATTTTCATGCGATTTTCATTTTTTTGCAATTTTCTCAAAAAGAGCTCCTACAATTTTTTAAAAAAAATCAACTCGCTTACCGTTTACTACATTTTTTGCTCTACAAGATAGAATAAGTCGCCAAGTCTGCTCACATTCTTGAGAGGGAGTGCTCTCATAGTGAATTGTTTTTTTTTTAAGATTATGGCATAATGCATTCTAGAGGAATAGTATATATACAATCAAAGTTGTAGAACATTAAAAACCTACAACTTACTTCAAAAATTTTTTTTGTACAATGCTGAGTTTAGTGTCAATTAATGATTTTCTGAATTTTTTTCATCAAATCTATAAAAAATTATAATTTTTATTATTACACCTTCAGTATGCATTTTACAACAAAAATGTATAATTAAATCTACAACTTTTATTTCAAGCATTTTGTTCTAAAGAGCTTAGTTTAGCTTAAATTAGCGTCAATGAATGATTTTCTGTAATTTTAAGTTCTATAGAGGTTGATTTTCATTTTGCGTTCTTCACTCATGATTAAAATTAGGTTATGTTTTCCATTTTACATTGTTCACTAATGATTAAACATAAGTTTTATGGGTTTTATTTACATTGGCAAGAGAGAGTTATGTGAGTGTTTCACACTAGATTTTTTTCATTGTTGTGACCTATCTATCATGAGTAAATTTTCCTTTATTACTTTAAACTAATAACTAATATGTAATTTCTTGTTAATAATTTGTTTCTATTTATCTAATCTAGCGAGGAGCACACATGTTCACGTACTGTTATAAAAATTCGTCTCGGTTATGGTTCCCATGTGTTGACAGTTACGCTGAGCCATGTACTTGGCGTTTAGAATTTACTGTCGATGAAAGTATGACTGCAGTATCGTGTGGTGATCTTGTTGAAGTCGTTTATACACCAGATATGCGACGGAAGACGTTTCATTATGTACTAACTACACCAGCAAGTGCTCCAAACATTGCTCTGGCTGTCGGGTATGTTTTATTTTTTCTCGTCCTGTGTTTCAAAATGTATGCTCTTTTGTACAGAACATCTGTGAAATTTAATTACATTTTATTCGTGAACTGTTCATTTTAGGTTTTTTTTGAGGTCTTTCAATTATTTAATTCATATAAAGTTGTGCTTAACATTTTTAACCCACAGACTAGAATCTCGGATGCTTCGCTATACTGACTTGGCATTCCAGTGAAAAAATACTATAATGCCTCAAGGCATCAGTCGGCCTTGTGAACAATCTCATTTATTTGTTCATCTATTCACTAGCGAAATATAGTACGGTATTATTTGCATTTGTTTCTTTTGTTGCGTGATTATAAAAGTTCATACATTTGTTACTATAACATTTACATTTTGTTATAATAACATTTGTTATTGACCCACCGGGTTGGTCTAGAGGTAAAGTCGTCGCCAAAATCAGCTGTTTAACAGCTGATTTTCGGAGACAAAGGTTCCTGGTTCAAATCCTAGTAAAAGTAGTTACTTTTATACGAATTTGAATACTATACAGTGCTTACCGGTGTACTTTGATGGTTGGGGTTCAATTAACCATACTCTCTCAGGAGTGGTCGACCTGGGTCTGTATAAGACTACACCTCATTTACACATCATACACATCATCCTCATCTCATTGGGTCATGGGGTTGCTTATTGTTCTCAATTGAACAGATTGCAACGTACACAAATTAGGAATAAAAACAAAAAATTTGTTATTATATAACTACAGTATGTAAGAAATACAGTGCATAGAAATCATAAGTTCTCAAAGTAACAGAAATTACTTTCGAGTAATAATTAAACTATTTTTATTTAAAAATGTATTATTCTTACCTTTTCTTGGTAAAAAGAAGTCACTAGAAACAGAGAAATTTGTAGATTAAAAGATACTAGGAAGTCTGAATTGACTACATTTTTAAAATCCGTTCAAAAATTCCTTGGCAGTAAGTAAGAAAAGATGACCTTTACTGTAGGATCAGTCTGAATGCCTGAACAACATTTACTATCACTGCCAGTTAGCAGGCAATTGAAAAAAAGCTATAGAAACGTAGTAGGGTATGTGATGCCTTAAGGCAGATCTGGGAAGAAACTCAATTTGCCAGATTAAGACATCAGTTGGCCTCATGTGATAAAATTCCTATCTTTTACAACTAATTTAATCATGATCTATTATATATTTTTATTTATTTTATTACATGTACTATTAAATTATGATACTGAGAATTATCAGTCATTTTGCAGTTGTGCAGAAATAAAAATAAGGCATTTTCCTTTAGAACACTGTTCACGTATGTTTTTTATTAAGTTTTTTATCATTTTTTTCACAACTAATTTTGGGTGATTTGTTTTCAGACCATTTGAAATATTTGTGGATCCATACATGCATGAAGTAACACATTTTTGTTTACCTGGTTTAATGGCTTCTCTAAAAGTATCTGCTCGTTACATGCATGAAGCATTTGAATTTTATGAAGAAACATTATCCAATAGATATCCATATTCATGTTATAAACAAGTATTCGTAGATGAAACTGATGTGGATATGACTTCATATGCAACTATGAGTATTCTAAGGTATGGTTTTCTTTAATACATACTGTATTAGCAAAAAGTTCATGATCGTATGAGTTTCAGGTTATTCTAGGCAGTATCGATACTGAAGTCACAAGATTGCCTTTTGCGTGTGGATGGGCTGTGAGGAAGGGAAGTGAAGATTTGTCAGTGCTGCCAACCTCAATAGTCAGACACTACTCATACATTTCACTACCGTTCAGTTTCTACATACATTTTGTAAGCTGTGGTTTATTCCGAGAAAATGCTTTCTTCATAAACCTTATAAGAAATAAATGTGAGCTGCAATATTGGCTACAGCTTAATTTTATGACTAGATATGTTTGATTTACTGTAATTACCAGCTATTTTATTCCATTGGAACAAAATTTTCTACAAATTAATCGGCTTCTTTACGATCGCTGTCACCGGCGTCTTCACTATCAGTTTCACTAGTATCTATCTAACTGTTTCCTTTTTTTACCATGTGTCAACAAAAATGTTAACGAAAAGCTTCTTCAGGTCTTTAATTTCCTTCTTTTTTTCGAATTGTGAAAGAGAAATATCACAGTAGTTAGCCACTCACTCATGGCTTTTGTTAAGAGGCCGGGGAAAGGTATTTTGTTTAGCTTTAACTTCACAACTTTTTATTACACTGCATATTAGATTTCGTTCACCACTGTGAATAGTCTGCCCACGTTTTCGAGAGACTAACATTTATGTTTACGGTAATGAACAGTTATATTCGTACAGTTAACCTACAAAAGGTTCCACAATATACTGTATATGTTCTGGGTATAGTGTAAGTTGTTATGTTTGTTGTACTTAAATTAAAGCAGTCGCGCACGCGCCCTGATGCTTTCCCCCCTTTATCCCTCGTTGCAAAAAAGGGCAAACTTGTGACTCAAGAAACTATATCATTACAATATTTCTCATTATGGTGAGGATCAAACCAGCAAAATTTCTTTTAAGGTTCCTTTTTTAGGAAAATAAAATAGCTGGATTTGTTTCATAGTTATTGAGTTTTCACCTCCTGATATGCATGTTATCTTTTCTGAAGTTGCAAAGTGACAATTTTTAGAAATTTTTCTATGAATGTGAGCGACATAGCACAAATTAAAGGGTACAGGAAGCCCAGATTGGTGCTCTGTTTAACTAATACCTAGATGAACAACTAAAAATTTATAATAAAAGCACTGGAAATGAATTTGAATTTCTATAATTTTTTCTGGGTTTCTTGGACAACCATAAATTTAAATACACTTATCTCGCGATATAATTTTTTCTAGACTATTTGCTAATTTTCCTAGAAAATTTGTGGGGAATTCACTATGGTACAGGGTTTTAACTGTCAGAATGTTTTAGATCCAAAGGACGTGTAAAAAAATACTGAGATTCAAAGCTTATTAAATTTAATTTTATACAAACCTTTGTTTATTATATTATTGTTATTGTTAAAAGATTTTGGATTGTGTCTGGGTATTGCGTCTTCAGATGAAAAAAAGTGAAACTGTTGTGTTTAAGGATTAGTTCAGAGTTCTTTTTTGTATTTGTATTGTTTCCAGTCTGGAATGAATTCCTCAGGAAAATCAGTCAGAACTGGTCAAAAATATAACTACAATTTTTTTACATCGCTAATCAATTATTATTATTGTTTACAGAAAATTGAAGTTTATGCCAGAATAAACTGGGTTTTAATATATAAAAAACCCCTTCTTCTATGACCAAAGTAATTTACAAGTATAATGACGTATTCTTTATTTTTGTAATATTTTTTTTACTCATATGTAAATATATTTTCTTTGTTATTGTAGCACCAATCTTCTTCATTCAAATGCAATTATTGAACAGACATATATTACAAGGAAAACTATGGCTCTTGCAATAGCTGAACAGTTCTTTGGTTGCTTTATATCAATGCAGAATTGGTCAGATTTGTGGTTACCAGAAGGGATATCTATGTATCTTTGTGGACTATATGCTAAAAAGTATTTTGGTAGTAATGCATATAGAGAATGGATACATTCAGTAAGTATTGTACAAAAAATTGTATTTTTTAAAGTTCAAATATAAATCTTTATAATACATCCTGCAGCTTGAAATCCATTATATTTTGATATAAATTTCACTAACCATTTCAGTTGCCTTGATCCTTGTGATCTACTTTCATGTACATGTAATTCAATGGATCCACCATCATCAGAGTAGATCTATATAAAATACAATATGAAACTTTAAATTATTTTTTAACCTATGGAAGATGCGTTTTCTGTCATCTATATAAAACCATCAGAGTTATAAAATATAATGTGAAACTTAAAAAAATGTAAAACCTACTGATGTTGCGTTTTAAGTCATCTATATATATATCAGTTTTATATACAACTGTTATGTAGATTCTAGTTTTAAAATATGTATAACTATCTACACTAGGATTTGAACCATGGAACCTTCGTCTTCAAAATTCAGCTGTTTAACAGCTCACTTTTGGTGACAGCTTTACCACTAGATCAACCTGGTAGATTAAATATAAGTTTTATATTTATAGTGGGAATCAATGGAGGCAACATTTGGAACGGATGTCAGAGGAGAGATTACCTCTAAAAGTGATGGAATATGTTCGAATTGGAAGAAGGGAGGTGGGAAGACCTCGAAGAAGATGGCAGTAGTCGAGAATTAAGGTGTTTGTGTAGATGTACAGTATGGTTTGTGAGTTTGGAACAGGCTTATGCCTAATCCTTGATAGTAAGAAGAAGAAGAAGAAGATTTTTAATGGTTTAATTATAAGATTTATTAACTCTGATGTGTATTATTGGGTTGCAGGAATTACAAGAAGTAGTAAAATATGAAGAGAAATTTGGCGGTATTGTAATGGATCCTAGCCAACCACCAGCTCCTATCCCAACTATCGCACCAACTCCTATGCCACCTCCGAAACCTCAAGACCCTGGATTTTATTTTCCAGTGAGAAATATACACACAATGTCACCACATTATCTTGAAATTATGAAAAAGAAAGCACATTTAGTTATTCGCATGTTGGAACATAGAATCGGTCATGAACTTTTATTACAGGTTAGTTTAATTGTTAACAGAGATCTTTATTTTATGTATTAGTATTGAGATTCAGGGGAAGAAAGATGTGGGAAAGGGAAGAATTTCTTGGTTGAAGAATCTTTCTTTGCGACTGGTTTTGTTTTACCACAACGGAGTTGTTTAGAGCTGTGGCGTCCAAGATCTGAATAACTGTCATGATTGCCAGCCTCCGATCAAAGAGGGTATGATAAGAAGAAGATTAAATATTTGTGACATGTTGTACGTGGAGAGAAATAACACCTGTTGCAGTTGATTACAATGCAAAAAATAACAGGAGATAGGAGTACAAGAAGTCTTAAGAACATCCTGAGTAAAAAACCTGCGAGATTGGTATCATTGCTCTTCTGTAGAAATATTTTAGGCTTTGGTAGTAGTAAGAGTTGCTGTTATTACTGCCGACTTCCAGTAGCAGAAGGCACCTCAAAAAATATCTTTATTTTATTTTGTGATTGGTTTGTAGAATGTTCTTTTGGATTTTTTTACTTTCTCTTGCCTATATGAATATATAGGAAGGAAAGTATTGTTTTCATGTCGATTTTTCGAAATCGAGTTTCCACCGGATCTATATGTTTTCAGACCCCCTGAACCCAAAAAAACAGGTTTTTAGCGATTGGTCTGTGTGTGAACAGAATATCTCAAGAATGGAACATCGTACGAACTTGAAACTTGAAACTTAAGTTACATACCACTACCGAACCCGACACGAACATTTTCATCAAAATCTGTCAACCGGAAGTAGTAGTTTATTCGTGTAATTTTTCCCTTTTTTGCGATTTCCTCAAAAACTGGTCCTACGATTTTTTTTAAAATCGCCTGGTTTACTCAATTTTTTATTCTCTACAAGATAGGGTAGGCGCCATGTTTGCTGAAATTCTGCGTGATGCTGTTTTTACGTAAAAACATTTTCTTTTTTAAGATTGCGGCTTTAATATGCATTTTAGCGCAAAACGTTATATAATAAAAGTTGTAGAGAATGTAAAATTCTACAACTTTTAATTCAAATATTTTTTTGTATAACGCTTAGTTTAGCGGTAATTAGCAATTTTCTGTTTTTTTTCTCACGAAAACGTGTGAAAAATCGATTTTTTTAAGATTTCGGCCTTAGAATGCATTTTACGACAAAAGTGTATGAAATAAAATTTATAGGAAATTAAGAGATCTACAACTTTTATTTTAAGAATTTTTTTGTACAGTGCCTAGTTAAGCGTGAATGAGCGATTTTCCGTATTTTTAAGCTAAACTGAGGTTGATTTTCATTTTGCGTCTTTCACTCATGATTAAAATAAGGTTATATTTTTGAGGTTAGTTTTTTGTTTATTTCTAATGTTTTATTACTAATATTAGGTTTATTGTTAATTATTTGCACTGGCAAGAGAAAGTCGTGTGAGTGTTTCACACCAGATTTTTTTTATCATTGTTTACATCTTGTTTTTTTAAGTTTCTATTGCATCCAACATTGTTTCAAACAAATTTTTGGTTTTCTCTTCTTAAAAACATTATTGATTAAAAAAATATTTATAAGAATTCTATTGGTTTTCAAATTGTTTTTGAAATACATTTCTGAGGAAATCTCAAGATAGGTAGAATAAAGATTTGAAGTAGATCTTTGTCTTAATGTTTCTTAAAACTTTAGTTTCATAACAGTATTTGTGTTTTACTGAATATTTTGTATGGTCGTAAAGAAGTGAACCGTTATAAAAACCAAGTCATAAAGTTTTAATTTTGTTGGCAAATAGTGATGCTACAAGTTCAGTGTTTTATGTTATTGTTATTACCAGGATTGGGCTAGTTTAGGCCAATTTTTGACAGATACTGTTTCTTTCTGTTCGAGATTGAGTAAAATTCAGTATTTTATTTTGTTAAATACTGGAACTTAGTTTTCTGTTGAATGAAAATTATATTGTTCTCATTCAGTGTTCAAAGATTGAGTTTTTACTCAGCACATATAGACCTCTTAGAAATTTAAGGTAATATTGTCTGTTTGTAATTGAATTAGTAAATTATCTGCTTTTTGTTGACAAGTTGGTAAATAAATAAAAATGTACTTTATTTTTATTTTTAGGTACTTAATAAACAGTTAAGTCTTGCGTCAAATGCAGCAACACAAAAAGTATCGTCTGGGTTATGGTCACACATGCTTATTAGTACAAATGTATTTACACGAGCGATATTCACAGTAACTGGTAAAGATATGGCTGTTTTTGTCGACCAGTGGGTTCGAACTGGAGGACATGCAAAATTCTATCTTGGTTTTATCTTTAATAGAAAAAGGTAACGATACATTTTGGCTTTAAATTGTTATTGGAAATAAATATGTTTTTAAATAACACTGTTTGATTAAGAAAAAATTTAAAAATTCTGTTGAAGATTATTGGAAAAATTTGTGCTTGAAATACAGCTATACATTTTATTAAATCTTGAATAGAAATTATTGCTAAGATGGTATGGCCATGTGAAGAGAATGGGGGAGGAAAGGTTGCCTAGAAGGATGGAAGAAGGAAGAGTGGACAGAACTAGATCAAGAGGATGACCTAGAAGAAGTTGAAGGATGAAATTAAGAGTAGTGTGGAGGGACTGAGATACAACTGGGAACGAATAGAGAAGGAGAAATGGTGGACGGACAGAAGAAAATGGAGAAGCTGGGTGAACACCCAGACTCGGCGATATCTCGAACGGGCACTGGATATACATATACAGAAATTATTGCTAAATTTTACCCTTATCCCCTAAAATCAGTGGTGGTTGAAATGCAGGCACTAGTTTCAGAAATCATAAGTTTCAATTCACCTGAAATTGATGTCAAATTAAAGGAAAAATCCAATTTTGGAGCATCAAGTATGGTTGCGGTATTCCATTAATATTCTGTTTTTTTTTTCGTTAGAATGTACCGAACAATTGTCGAAAATATAATCTGCAAAGAAATTAAATAAATTTTTTTCAAATGTTCAAAACACAGTACTACATTTCGCACATGAGGACTCTAGGGAACAAATTCTGAGTAATTTTAAAGATGCCTGGGAAATTGTTCAAGTAGATAGAAAGTTATAATTTTAGAAAACTAAAATTTTTGAGAAACTTTTAAAGTATTATGGATTTGATTTTACTTTTCTTAGTTTGTGTAATTGTATCCTCTTTGTAGCTTCTGTCTCTACAAACTGCATTAATATATTGTAATTCTTGAATGAGATATTAAAGTTAAAAACGTTACACAAAGAGATTGTTAATTTTGATATGGCATTGGTTTTGTAAATTTTTAATTACTAAGTTTTACTCTGTGTTATTTTCAGGAATACTGTTGAATTAGAAATAAGACAGGATGCCACTCAACAAAGAGGTATTAGAAAATATGTTGGACCATTGTTAGTGACAATACAAGAACTTGATGGCACATTTAGACATACTTTACAAGTAGAAGGTACTATTGCCAAAGCAGACATTACTTGTCACTCAAAGTCACGAAGAAACAAGAAAAAGAAAATACCTTTATGTACTGGTGAAGAAGTCGATATGGATTTATCAGCTATGGAGTAAGTTTTAATTAATATTTGCTTTCTGTCAGTATGATCTTTATCTGTTTAAAACATGGTATTCTAAACTGTGTAGGATCAAAAAATCTCCTGGGTGAAAAAGAAGTTTACAAGTACGCAACACTGCGTAGTAATTAAATTGGTTTGTTTTTATGTTTTGTCTATATGAACTTATTAGTTATCAGTTTTGTTCAGTCTGCCATGATTTCACCTTTCTTTGTTGTTGTTGTTGTTTAGGTCAACAGCCGAAAGGCTGGTTTGAACCTCTAGAGGTTTTACTAAGTAAAACAAGGAGTGAGGTGGTTTACCATTGCCTTCCTCACTGAGTGGAAAAATACGCTTATCAGCATGCCGGGCCCTCTGAAAAGCTCATATTTTCCACTCTGTAAATGACAACTTCACTTCATTCACCACAGGGTCTGGCTGTACAATGAAATTCATTACTTTCAGAGAAGATAACTCTGATTAGTGTCTTTTACACCTCTACCTCTTCTGTTCTTAAATTATTCAGTCATTTAATTGACTGACCATGTGATAAGAAACAGAACTATTTATTTTAGCCGTGCAACGAACAGATTGAGTGTAAATAATTTGACACTCCACCTGTCTGTTATGGGCAGTCACCTTTCTCAGTAGGGTTTTTGAGAAAGAATGAAAAATGAGGTTATTCAGAACAAAACAAAGGTCATGGAGAGAATTATGGGTCACAATAAGAAATGGGTTGGATTTGTAATGAGGCAGAGCATTGACAGATGGGTACTCAGTGTGATTTAATGGAGACATCGTAGAAACAGCTGAGATTGTGCTAAACCATGGTTGAGGTGGGGAAGATGATGGCAGAGGGGCGATTGAAAAGAGGTGGATAAGAGCAGTAATAACAGGCAATCGTGGAGGAAATTAGAAGAGCACCTGTATTCAAATCCTATTGTGAAAACATTTAATTTTTCACTGAACTGTGTTTAAATGAACAGGTTACATTTAAGAATGATGTAATAATATTGTGACGCTTATTGCTAAGGTCCGTTTCGGCATCCAGGTTATTAAATAATTAGTACATCAAAGTTTACAATTACAAATATTTATTACACTAAAAGATTACAAAATAAATAATTAAACTAATTATAATTAAGCAATACAATAAATGATTCAATAATTCACTTAAAATTGATAATAAACAATAAATAACTTACAATCACTTTTATAGATTACACGAACATACAAAACTCAGAAACTGAATTCACAAAACTGATCTTAACTTTACATACACTCACAAAAAGACTTTACACAATACACGCACAAAGACAGTGTTACAGTCGCTGACTGACACAATGCTCGGTACGCGCCTGCCTACGTCCGATAGACACTCGTCAAAGACCAAACGATTACTGACTGACTGGACCCTGCTCGGGGCCTCTTTATATACCTTTTTACAAAGATAGTTCCAGAGAAAAGTAGAGAAATCATGCAAACAGTAAAGTATAAAAAATAAATAACCTTTTATTAATGAATGCTAGAAAAATCCGTAGTAAACAGGTCAAGAATAAATCTTTTGTAAATAGAAAACGTAAACAACCTGCCCCCCTCATAATAGCTGTACACAATACCTGAACTTTTATAGTAGTTATTATAACGTTTATGAATAGACATGCTTTTATTATTATTGTCTGTCATTTATTGTTGCTATTGTGTGTTGTTATTTTTTGTATTCATTATTCTCTCTTGTTGTTACTATTATTTCACACTCTATTGTCCTCTTTACTATTTTTATGAATGGAATTCTGGAACCTTCGCGATCGATCCAGTCGATTCTGTCACAATATCGACTGCTGATTCTATCTATACAGAATATGAATGCAGTTAAATTTGAAAATTAAATAGTTTTGTGCTTTTAACTGGCAGGTGGAGTGTTAAATTATTTGCACTTGATCTGCTATTTCCAGGGGTACAAAAACTATTTTCTTATCACATGGTCAGCTCATTATATGACTGAAGCATTTAAAAACAGAAGAGGTAGCGGTGTAAAAGACACGAGTTAGAGTTATCTCCTCTGAGAATAATAAATTTCATTACACAGCCAGACCCTGTGGTAAATGAAGTGAAGGCGTCATTTGCAGGGTGGAAAGTAGATGCTTTTCAGAGGGGCTGGCTTGCTGATAAGCATATGTTTTTACTCAGTGAGGAAGGCAAGGGTAAATCACCTCACTCATCGTTTTATTTAATGAAGCCTCTATATGTTCAAACCAGCCTTCCTGCTGTTTCAGCTGATGACCTAAACAACAACAAACAGTTTTTTATGAATGACTGATGATACGTCTGAAATTTTTATAAATTTTAACAAGTTTAGTTTTAATTTTATGTACTGGCCACCTCTGTAGGTCCTGGGTCCTGGGTCCTGGGTCCTCAGCTGGGTCTAAAAATTTTCATAAGTTAAAACCCACTGTAGTTGCTAATAACCGAACTGTTGATGCGACTTAAAAAAAATTTAAAAAATTATGTACTCTGATGATGGTGGATCCATCTAAACTCATTAATAGAAAGTAGAATTATATAAAAAATAAAATAAAAAATAAGTAAAAGCAACTGATATGACAGCTGGAATAGGTCAATGAAAAATTAAATACGAGGGCAGTCCAGAAAGTCTGTCACATTTTGCGTTTTAGCCGCTAGGGGATGAGACATCGTGGCCATTTTGGTGCCGCGCCGTTTCTCCGTTCAGTGGCTATCCAGCCGTGCTAGTGTCGCTCTTCTACTGTCGCCGTCTGTCGCTACTTCTCTACTGTCGCCGTCTGTGTCGCTCTTTGTTGTTTTTCAACAACAATTTAAAATGTGTGCCGCAATTCAAAATCCTGCCAGTTGTGAAGTACGGTCGGTTATACGATTTTTGTTGGCTAAAAACAATAAACCAATTGAGATTTATCGCCAAATCTGTGAAGTTTATGGGAACGATGTTTACACTGAAAGTGGAGTACAGCGTTTGTGCATTCAGTTCAAAAATGGCCGAACTAATGTTCACGAGGAAGACCGAAGTGGACGGCCAAGCCTCGTGACTGATGACATTGTGAATAAAGTCAATGAGAAGATTAGAGAAGACCGTCGATTCACCATAAGAGAGCTATCGCTTTTTTCCCACAAATTTTAAAAAGTTTATTGCATGAAATTGTTACAGAAAAATTACGTGGCCATCACAAATTTTGTGCAAGATTAAAAATGTAAGGTTAAAATCACAGCCGGTAGACTTTTATGACGCCGGCATTTCAAAATTAGTTCACCGCTATGATAAGTGTCTTAATTTGTTTGGTGATTATGTAGAAAAATAGCATTTTAGTTGCACTTTCAAATGTATGTAATAAAAGTTTTTTCTTGTACTTAGTTTTTTTTTATATCAAAACAAGACAGACTTTCTGGACTGCCCTCGTATATTTACAATAAGATTACATGGATATTTGTTTTTTTATATTTTTTGTCAACACTAATATTTTGTTGACAGTGCTGATTCACCTGTTCTTTGGATAAGACTGGATCCTGATATGACTCTTTTACGATCAACTGTTATTGAGCAACCAGATTACCAATGGCAATATCAGTTGAGACATGAAAGAGATGTTACCGCACAACTTGAAGCAATAGCTGCTTTGGAAAGATATCCAACTCCTGCTTCTAGGTTAGCTTTAACTGATACAATTGAAAATGAACAGATATATGTTCAAGTACGTTGTCGAGCAGCTCATTGTCTCACTAAGGTAATGTTTGTAATTTTAGTTATTTTTTTTTATTACGTATTATTGTTGTTGGATAAACTTCATGATTCTTGTTGCGTGGGAGTTATTTGGAAAGTAAGGTCCGATTTCTCATAAAACATAAACTATCGCAGATTTTTGAAATTTTTTTTTTTAATTCTTACATTTTTCTACATAGTTTCTACATTTGTTTAAACATTTGTCATAACTTTCTACAAGCTTTTTTATGCGAAAGTTATAGACGTCTGCTGCCTGTGAGGATAACCAGTCTTTAACCTTTTCTGTAGTATTTCACCTCGTCATCTGTGGTGAAGCGTTTACCGCTGAGAAACTCCTTTAGGAAGCGAAACAAGTAAAAAATTGCTCGGAAATTCCAATGCTGAAGTTGAAATTGTGAATCTCCCGTCTTCATGAATCTTTTCGTCCATAGCATTGACCAAATCTTCTGTGATCACTGATGGCTGGCCTGATCTCATTTCATCATGGACATTTTGACATCCATCCTTGAAAGCTCTCACCAACTTATGCATTTTACTGTCACTCATCACATTGGGGCCATACAATTCACTTATCTGTCGATGAATTTCCACTGCTGAAACGTTTCTTACTGTCAAAAACTGATTCACTGACCCTATTTCACAGTCTACAGGAGAAAGGTGAGTAACCGTTCCCCAGTCACTGTTGCATAGATCACTTACTCTTCTGTCACTGGAAGACAGGACGACACGGCGAATGTTCACCATACTATTCTACAATATAGCACAGCCTCTCGTTCCCCAGTCTCTGTTACAAAGATCGCTTACTTATTCTCTGGTCACTGTTTAAGGCAGGACGACACGGTGACCGTAATTCTATAGTTCCTTCTATCACTTTTACAAAAATCAGTTACTCATTCGCTGTTCACTGTCACTTTTAAGAGAGAACGATTTCTTTACCTTAGGAACTAGTAAACAAATTCACTCACTCGTTAATAGACAAAACGACATAATATGCTTATTCAAGGCCCCTATGATAGCTACGTAAGATATGTTGGTCTGTTTACTAGGCTTAGTGCTCTCCTTGTCGCCTCTCCTTTGATAACCGGCACGTCTTTTCTTTTTTTACTTCAATTTTTTACGCACTCTTCTCTCTCTCTCTCTCTCTCTCTTTCTCTCTCCCTTTCACAGTCTTTTCCCCTTGTTATGTTTTTCATCTACTAGACTAAACAAAACAAGGGTAGTTCCTTTACATCTCTGATCGCGGTAACACAATTACATTACAGTATTATTTTTATTGCACCCCGCGTTCTACCTAGCTATTTTATTTATAATGTGCGTTGTTATTTTTCAGTTGTAAATATTGTTTCTTGTACTTTCTCTTTTTTATACAAAATGTTATTTTTATTACTAATTTAGGATACATTGTGTTAATCAGTTTTAGGCTAACTTTTTATTTTAGTTATATTTTATGTAGCCCATTTTTTTAATTTATCAAAACTTCATTTATCATGAAATAACAACTGAAAACATTATTATTGTTTCATGATAACAAATGAAAAATGTACTAAGAAAATACAAAGTTATTGCTAAATCACAAGTAACTATTAAAAGTAACGGTGAACGCAAAATCACTGTCACCGTGATCACAGTGATGGGTTGAAACAGTGAATGCTCTTCACTAGTTTCAATGTTCGCACAACATTTGATTAGCTACAGCGATTTGGACGTTACTTTCCGATTAACCCTCGTAATAAGAGATAATATTTGTCTTGATGTAACGCCTAATAAACTGATATATTAGGGTAGTATTTTTCATATTTAATTATTTCAAGATGTGAATATGATTATCTATTTTTATTATGTAACAATAAATAGGTTTTGTTTTTTGATATGCCTACTACGGACCACAACAGTTCACCAATTTGGCAGCTATGTATTATTGGCTCCCCCCTCTCTCTCTCTCTCTTTCTTTCTTTCTTAATTTATTATTTATTCTAGAGGATTTACAGTGGTAGGTATTAGATATGTTGGATTTGCATCAGACTTAAAAATCTACATCATATGTGTTATAAGATTGTAGACAAAAAAATATTTAATGCTATTTATTAATTTTTACTTTCTCTTGCCTGTATGAATATATAGGAAGGAAAGTATTGTTTTCATGTCGATTTTTCAAAATCAAGTTTTCACTGGATCTATACGTTTTCAGACCTCCTGAACCCAAAAAACATGTTTTTAGCGATTGGTCTGTGTGTGTGTGTGTGTCTGTACAAAATATCTCAAGAACGGAACATCGTATGTACTTCAAACTTGAAACTTAAGTTACATACCACTACCGGACCCGACACGAACATTTTCATCAAAATCAGTCAACCGGAAGTAGTAGTTTATTCGTATAATTTTTCACTTTTTTGCGATTTTCTTAAAAACTGGTCCTACGATTTTTTTAAAAATCGCCTGGTTTACTCAATTTTTTATTCTCTACAAGATAGGGTAGGCGCCATGTTTGCTGAAATTCTCGGTGAGGCTGTTTTTACGTAAAAAAAGGGTTTTTTTTTAAGATTACGGCTTTAATATGTATTATAGCGCAAAAATGTATATAATAAAAAATGTAGAGAATTTAAAATTCTACAACTTTTATTTCAAATATTTTTTTGTATAACGCTTAGTTTAGCGGTAATTAGCGATTTTCTGTTTTTTTCTCACGAAAACTTGTGAAAAATCAATTTTTTTAAGATTTCGGCCTTAGTATGCACTTTACGACAAAAGTATATATAATCATATTTATAGGAAATTAAAGGATCTACAACTTTTATTTAGAGCATTTTTCTTTACAGAGCCTAGTTTAGTGTGAAAGAATGATTTTCCATGTTTTTAAGCCAAACTGAGGTAGATTTTAATTTTGCGTCTTTCACTCATGATTAAAGTAAGGTTATGTTTAGGTTAGTTTTTTGTTTATTTCTAATGTTTTATTACTAATGTTAGGTTATATTGTTTAAATTATTTGCACTGGCAAGAGAAAGTTGTGTGAGTGTTTCACACCAGATTTTTTTCTTGAAGTTTTATTTTTGTCCTTAATGAGGACATGATTTTTGGACAAAATTGAGTGATTTATATCCTATCATTTCTTTATTTTAAGAACAATTCTTATTTCTATAACAGGTCACTGAAAACTCTTGACCATCTCAGAAGCATTATCAACAAAATATTCACGTGTATACTCATTTAAATAATTTTTTTATTTCAATAAATTTACTTGATAGCATATTTAAAAAAATTAACCAAGTAGTGTAATTTAATTATTTTTTACAGGTTGCAAATGCGATGACCAACTGGGCAGGACCACCAGCCATGTTGGCAATATTCCGGAAATTATTTGGTTCATTTTCTTGTCCACCTATCATTCGCCAGAATAATTTTTCGAATCTTCAACATTATTTTCTTCAAAAGGTTTAAATTTTTAATTTTTCATTCAATATTGTGTTCTTTAAATTTTTTTTTTAATTTTTAATCCCTAATATGTGTATGTTGCAATCTGTTCAATTCATAACAATAAGCGACCCAATGACCCAATGAGATGAGGATGATATGTATGACGTGTAAATGAGGTGTAGTCTTGTACAGACTCAGGCCGACCATTCGTGAGAGAGTTTGGTTAATTGAACCCCAACCATTAAAGTACACTGGTAACCACTGTCTAGTATTCAAATCCATATAAAAGTAACTACCTTTACTAGGATTTGAACCAGGAACCTTTGTCTTTGAAAATCAGCTGTTAAACAGCTGATTTTGGTGACGACTTTACCTTTAGACCAACCCGGTGGGTTATGTTCTTTAAATGCTTCATAATTATTTTCAGAATGAGTGAAAAAGACTAATTTATATTTACAGAAATTTGGTTTTTCGTATTTAAATTAATTATCTATTTTATTCCACGTGTTAATTCTTTTATAATCCCTAGGTAAAGCGGGCACCAAATAAGCTTGCCAGTGTAGCTGTGTGTACAGTTTGGATTCAGTTGTTAGATTTTGTGTCTTAGTATCGAACTGCCTATCACAGGCGCTGAATGATGTAAATTATCACCTATTAGCAACGTTAAAAACATTCAATTGTAAACATTGTATAAAGCAATTTAACGCCGCATATAACACATTACAGACTATATATGTTATACAGACTATAATGTTTTCAGGTCAGCTTATAACGTCACAAGATCGATGTGACTGATCACAGCTGGTACAGCACTGACCCCCACCACTCGCTGAGGCAACCAAGCGCGTGATTTCCAAAATAAACCTTATGTGCACTTCAGAAAACCGGCAAGCTTATTTGGCTTTTGCTCTATAATGTAAATTTGCAAATTATTACCAAAAAATTCAGTAACTTATATTAACACTTTCACTGCTGCGGACGCAATTTTTGCGTCCAACTGAACACTCCCAGGTGACTGCGGACGCAATTCTGCGTCCTGACTGTATGGTTTTACTTTACTTCTTTCTCGGCTCAGCATGGGTGAGAAGTCTTTGTATTATTGTTCAGTGGTTTGAAAAAGGTTCGTTCTAAGCCAGTGCGTGATCAGTTCTTAACCAGGGACTACCTGCTTTTTTTAGTGGAATTTTAAAATCACGTACTTTTCCGATTCAGTTCGCATCTCCTTGTGGATTATTATTTAATTAATTATAAATTTAGTTATTATTATTAGTAAGATTATTAGCTCGTTTAAATATTAGTTTCCCACCTCCAAAATTTCCTGATATTTATTTAGATTATCCGTCATAAAATCACTTGTCCTTCCGTCATACTGCCCTGCAATTGTTAACAACCCTTCTACCCGTACCGTACCACGACAGACCGCACTACAACAGACGATACTAAATCACCTACCTAAAAAAAAAACCAAAAGACAGAATCAGGGAAGACTATAAATGTACGTAAACGTTGCCGTGTGTGTGTTGAAAAAAAATTTAGAAAAGACACAATGTATTATTGTGAGCAGTGTCCGAGTCAACCCGCTTTATGTTTGAATGAGGCTTCGCTGAATATCATAAGCCTAAGTGAAGTGCAGTTATAATGCACAAATGAGTTGTGTCAATAATAATTGTATTTATTGTGTGAATAATTTCAAGTACAATTTTATTTTATTGTGAATACTATTATTTTAAATTAATTATGTACTGTATTACCATTATTATTTATTAGGCTTATTGGACGTGTATTATTATTATTGTTTATTACGTAAGTTAATCATTAGGTTATTGTCATTATTCTTATTTACTATTAATATTATTATTATTTTTATTTTTCAAAAATAAAGTAGGCTACGTTTATTATTAAATTATTATTAAAAATTAAAAATCATTTATTCAATAATTATTTTAGTTTGTTTTAAAATAAGTCACTGCAAACTTGAGCTATTTCACAGTTTTTTTAAATTATTTTTAATTAATTTGTTTTGTAATTTATTTTAAATATTTTTCATATTACGGGACAAAAGCAAAGTAATAATGAATAAAATTTAAAAAGGTAGCCTATATCAAATATCAGAACGATACAGGCTATGACGTAGTCAGAGAATTTTGCTCTCTCGTATAACTGCGGACGCAGAATTGAGTCAGGCCAGTTTAGCCTTGAAATCGACCTCAGTCACAGGGAAGAACCACGCTCTTCCCGCGCCGCAGTGAACGTGTTAAAGAAGCCATCTGCATAAACAAAAAACACATAGTTGACAACCAGCACAGACTTTTACCAAGAGAAAAAATTTATAAAGAAATATAACCAATCACTGATGCAATGCGCAAAAGGAGAATTTCTTTTTTTGCACATATCCTCAGAACTCCAAAAAACCGATTATTAAGAAAAATTGTAGAAAAATTCATGTGTGCAAAAACAGAAGGAGCCACAATTCCTTGGCTTGAAGAAATAAAAAAAGACAGAACAGAACTAAATCCAACAATTGCTGATGTCAAAGATTGCACATCGGTTTACAAGGAAACAATTAAAGACAAAAACAAAATTTTATCAGTAAGAACAATTAAACGAAAAGAACAGGTTTGTTCAGACGAATTGAGAAAAGCAAGATCCGACAGAATGAAAAAGTATTGGAAAGAAAGAAATGAAAAGGAAATAAACTGCCAAAGAAAAAGAACTAACCAAAGAGACTAAAGTGATCCTTTGTGGTCATAAAAAAAAGCCATCTCATAAAATTAGTCAGCAAAAGCATTATTATCAACTAGCAAATGTATATGTACAGTGCTCAATTGGTAAGGTTTTCCTATATTGAACATTGGTATTAGATTTATAATAATCTATTCTACGTAATATAATTTTGGTATTGCCATGACAAGCTGACTAGATTGTGCATGCATTGATATATTTGTATTACAACTGATGATGAATACATTATATTTATTTATTTGAATAGAATTGTTGGCAACAGGCCAACTACGGCTCAATTACAGAAACAATATTTCATTACAGAGCAAAAGATAATACAAAAGTAAAAGGAAATGAAAGGAAGAGAAGAATACAAACAAAAATAGCCAATAATGCAAACAGAATTAAATTTACATAAAACAGTATTATACATATACATAGATTTTACAAATAATTTACTAATCAGTTAATCATGATAGAGGTCCAAACAAAAAAAAATTAACACACACATAATGTGGAATTGCTTGAGAACTTATGTCTTGAAAGACTTAAAAATGGTCGATGCTTGGTTCTGATAAAATGAATCTATTGTCACAATTATGTCCACGATATTATAATTAATTATCATGCAGTTAACTGGAAAATAAGCTGCATAATTAGTGGAGGAAGATTCGTGATAAAACATATTTTTTGAACGGTTATTAACTTGGGATGCAAATAGGGATTTTTCCAAGCGTATAAAGATCATTTATTTCACCACACAATAATTGACCACACTACAACATGATATATGGAAGGATATATTGATATTTATAATCAGGTGTGTGTTTGGTTTCATCTCATGTGTGTTTGGTTTATTTTGTATATTCTACAATATTATAAAAATATATACTTTGTTACAGACTATACCAGTTGCAATGGCTGGTTTACGTAATGCACATGGTATTTGTCCTCCAGAAGTTATAAGGTTTCTACTTGATTTATTTAAATACAATGATAATAGTAAAAATCGTTTTTCTGATAATTATTATAGAGCTGCTCTTATCGAAGCTTTGGGTGCTACAGTGACTCCGGTCATATCTGTTGTGCAACATGGGTATGTAAATTTTATTACATGTTTTGTTGTAAGTATTTTTATTATTTGTTTTTAATTGTAGAATGTTTGGTATACTGTTCGCCAATTACGGTGGCTTGTAGGGAGGGTAGCGGGACAGAGAGAGAATGTGCTGCGTCCGCCGTTCCCCTCAACTCATTTCATTCAGTGCACGGTGTTCAAGCAAAATAGTGACAATACGCGGTACGGTAGGGCACTCTGCCGGCCAGTTTCGTTCACTACACTCTAACAAGCTCATTTTTCATCACAAAATTCTGAAAATATTACTTTCGCTTCTTTAAGGGTCTTATTTTATTACACTATAAATGTTATGATTATTCTCTGATATTTAGATAAGATACGCTCATACTAAGACGTTTAAATCTCATCGCATTTTTTGCCTATCACGTAGGCTAATATAACTTCTTTTCCAGGATTACATAATATGCGTTTTATTATTTTGTTATAAAATATAAAATTTTATCTGTAATTTTATATATGTAGGGCGGAAAGAGAGATAATAAATGAGCTTGAAAAAAATCGCTTTTTGAAGGGAAGTCAAAGATAGATCATCGTGTCTGGTGTCTCCTTCCTGTTAGTATTCCAAGAAGCTGAATTAATTTTTATAGTTGTGAATTTTATACTAAACATACGTCAATTTTTAGAAATCAACTATACACGCACAATATAAGTTGTATGAAATTTTAACAAAAAGAACCGTATAGTAAATATAACAGAATGAGGTTATGACGTCCCTCTCTTTCGGGTCTGTCAAAACTTATGGTAGGTACATCATTTAGAAAAAAAACTTATTGCCTATTATGCTAAAATATCAAAAATCGCAGACATTTTCCCCGTATTTTGTGCAGGCGAAACTAATTTCGACGGCGTGCGGCTTTCGACAGTGACACAAATGTCAAAACGATAACCGCATGAACAGAACACAATGAGTAGTGAATACTACTTTAAAGGCAACCTGTATCAGGCTACGACGCTGTGGTGGGGGAGATACTTACTGCACATGTGCGGCCCGCATGCCACCGTAGTTGGTTATATTATTACTTTCTTCTAAATTTTTAATAACTTTTTTAAATTATGTATTATATATTACTTAAGAACAATAAGCAGCCCCATGACCCAATGAAATGAGCATGATGTGTATGACATGTAAATGTGATTTAGTCTTGTACAGACTCAAGTCGACCATTCTGAGACAGTATAGTTAATTGAACCTTAACCTTCAGAGTGCAATGGTAACTACTGGCTATTATTCAAATTCATATAAGAGTAGCTATGTTTACTCTTTGATTTGAACTATATATATTTGGATTTGAACTATGGAACATTCGTCTCCAAAAATCAGCTGTTAAACAGCTAACTTGTGGGTGAGAACTCTACCACTAAACCAACTTGGTGGCGTTTTTTTTTTAGTAACTAATGTATAATTTGTAACATTATTTCTGTTGTTAATTTCCATTTAGTCTGGTACTATCTGAGGTTATAATTTAATGCTTTGGAGTAACTAAAATTTATGAGTTAGGGTTACCAAACCAACCCCATAACCGGGGGAACCAGTGATACTATTATCCGGGTTACCGTACTCTAGCCGAAATGTCACCATTTACAACTGTCAAGAATTATCCTTTCACCCTCTTCCATCCTTATGCATAACTACAACTCGTGGTGCAATGCACCCTGAGTTTAAGCCAAGACATAATGGAAGTAGGATTTGCTGACAGAACTAACCAGTTAAAAAATAGAAACTGCTGTCTCATTTGATAGTAAGCATAGAGTGGCATTCAATGATAAAAATTATTTGAGATTGATCTCCCTGTCTCTTATATATGAGCAAGAGAATTAGTTATTATTGCAAAACATTTATGAAGCTTTGGGGAAGAATGATTGGAGATAGAATTTCAAAATTAGCTCTGGAATCCAGGCTTAAATGAAGAAGAGCTTGAGAAAACCTCAGTAATACTGGGAGTAGTTTATTATAATTTTTATGACACAAATTATTTTGATGCCAGAACAGGTAATTTTATCCATAAATAGCAAAACTGCCCATAACACAGGTGGAGTGTCAAATTATTTACACTCAATCTGTTCATTGCAGGGCTAAAATAAATAGTTCTCTTTCTTAATACATGGTCAGCCAATTAAATGACTGAATAATTTAAGAAAAGAAGAGGTAGAGGTGTATCTAAGAGGTGTATATAAGACACTAATCAGAGTTATCTTCTCTGAAAGTAATGAATTTCATTGTACAGCCAGACCCTGTGGTGAATGAAGTGAAGTTGTCGTTTACAGAGTGGAAAATATGTGCTTTTCAGAGGGCCCAGCATGCTGATAAGCGTATTTTTCCACTCAGTGAGGAAGGCAATGGTAAACCACCTCATTCCTCGTTTTACTTAGTAAAACCTCTTAGAGGTTCAAACCAGCCTTTCGGCTGTTGACCTAAACAACAAATAGCAAAAGATGATTTTTGTTGTAACTGCTAAATTTGTGTGTACTCTTAAAAAGAGGTTTAATACGACAAATTTTATAGCTAAAATAAATTTACTATTAGTTTATTGTACTATTAAAACAATTTTTGTGAAACCAACATTTTTGTTAATTATCTGAATTTACAGGACAGAAATTACTGCAGAAAGTTTATCTGCTGATACTAAACTAGTTCTGGAAGAAATTACTCGTAACTTAAATTTAGAAAAGTTGTTACCATGCTATAAATTAACAGTAACTGTTGCTTGTCTTCGAGCTATAAGAAAGTTACAAAAGTTTGGACACCTTCCTAGCAATCCTGCTTTATTTCGAACCTATGCTGCTTATGGGCAATTTGTAGGTAAGTGCATGTTTTGTAATTTGAAATATTTTTTTATATTACGAGGCGTATTTTTAAAGTTAGTACCGTTTGAAAATAAAAAAAAAATAAAAGGAAATTTGCAAAAACTAATTTTATTTTCGGAATCTACATACTTTTATCTATTTTTCTACATAGTTTCCAAGTTTTTGTAAACACTTATCATATCGCACAACTAAATTTTGGAAACCTTCGTCATAAAAACTTGCCGCCTGCTGTGATTTGACCTTTGGCTTTGACCTTTACGGGAGAGTGCGTGTGTCTCCAATTCATGCTTTGTTGTTTCGATTCGGGAGTGAAATGCGAAATCCACGTTTCGTCTCCAGTTACGATCCGACTCAGCATATCGTCACCGTTTTCGTCATAACGTGTCAGAAAATTCAAGGAACTGTCGAGTCTTTTGAACTCTCTCGAGCGGCCTCACACTGCCGCTCAGACCCGAGCTGCATTGGACTCTTTTGGCTGGGAAGTTTTGGACCACCCACCCTACAGCCCTGACCTTGCGCTGAGCGACTTTCATCTCTTCCGTCATCTGAAACATTACTTGGGCGGCAGCCGTTATGACGATGACGACGAATTGAAAACGGCCGTGAATTCTTGGTTATCACAGCAGGCGGCAAGTTTTTATGAAGAAGGTTTCCAAAATTTAGTTGTGCGATATGATAAGTGTTTACAAAAACTTGGAAACTATGTAGAAAAATAGATAAAAGTATGTAGATTCCGAAAATAAAATTAGTTTTTGCAAATTTCCTTTTATTTTTTTTTTTATTTTCAAACGGTACTTACTTTAAAAATACGCCTCGTATAAAAATTGTATGGTAAATGCGTTATAATTTTATCATTTTACTTTCTCTTGCCTATATAAATGTATAGGAAGGAAGGTATTGTTTATGTCGATTTGTTGAAATAGAGTTTCCACCGGATTTACACGTTTTCAGATCCCCTGAAGCCAAAAAAACATTTTTTTAGCGATTGGTCTGTGTTTGTGTGGGAACAGAATATCTCAAAAACAAAACATTTTACAGACTTGAAACTTGAAACTTAAGTTAGATACCACTAGAGGACCCAACATGAACATTTTCATTAAAATCGGTCAACCGGAAGTAGTAGTTTATTCGTGTCATTTTTTTTTATTTGCGATTTTCTCAAAAATGGCTCCTACGATTCCTTTTAAAAGCGCCTTATTTACTCAATTTTTTATGCTCTACAAGATGGGGTAGGCGCTATGTCTGCTGAAATTCTTGGAGAGGTTGTTTTCTCATAAAAAAATTGTTTATTTTAGATTTCGACTTTAATATGCATTTAGCGCAAAAATTTATATAATAAAAGTTGTAGAGAATTTAAAATCCTATAACTTTTATTTCAAACTTTTTTTGTATAACGCGTAGTTTAGCAGTAATTAGCGATTTCTGTTTTTTTCTCACGAAAATGTGTAAAAAAATCCATTTTTTTAAAAATTTCAGTCAGCATGAATTTTACGACAAAGGTGTATAATCAAATTTATAGGAAATTAAAAGATGTACCACTTTTATTTAAAAATTTTTCTCTACAGAGCCTAGTTTAGTGTGGAAAAGTGATTTTCCGTATTTTTAAGCCTAACTGAGGTTGATTTTCATTCAGCGTCTTTCTCTCATGATTAAAATTAGGTTATGTTTTATGATATTCGTTTTTTTGTTTATTACTTATGTTTTATTATTAATATTAGGTTATATTGTTCATTATTTGCATTGACAAGAGAAAGTCGTGTGAGTATTTCACACCAGATTTTTTTAAATATTATTGTCAAATTTCCTGCCAGAATAATTTTTTGTATTTGTAGGCAGGTAAGGAAGTTGACAAAAATTATTGTAAATTTCTTATAAATCGTTATTTTAAAAGTTATTTATAAAATAATTTTGTAAATATTGTTGTTTCTTATTTTTAGATGTAAGGTTATGTGCCTTGGAAGCATTAGTTGATTTTACTGGTATTGACGGAAGATGGAGCGATCTTGAATATTTATTAGATGTTGCAGAGGAGGATCCAGACCCTGGTGTTAGACACGCACTTGTTAGAATGCTATGCAATAATCCACCATTTCATCCAGGTGGTCCACCACACAGACTTGATCGTGAAGATCTTGTACACAGATTATGGAATCTTTTCAAGTATAGTATTTTTTTTTTTTAATTTTCTGTTCATGTAGTTTTACAGTTCACAATTCTCTCCTCCATATACAGGGTGTCTCACGAGTAATCCAACAAATTGCTAAGGTGGTTTCCTCTCGTCAAAATAATGAAAAAAGTTTATATAAACATGGGTCCGGAAACGCTTCGTTAGCAAGTTACGGCTAGCGAAAGATTTCGCCCTGGGTTCAGATCATACGCCTAAATAAAGTCATCCTAGTGGTCTAGGAACCCAATTTTATGAGTAGATTTGTTGGTTTCTTATGTATTTCGACTCGAAAAATTGAATAAAATTAGTTCCAGAACCATATCTCCAGTAGTTTCTGTAATATCCAATGAAAAACGGACAAATCTGTGCATAAAAATATGTATTTTTAGGTTTGAAGAACAATAACTGTGTTAAATGGCTAACAAATTTGTAAACTTTTCTAGCAAAACTTGTTGAGGTTTAATTCTAAAGAGAATGATGTAAAATAGGACAGTAATAAACAAACACAAATCTAAAAAATTTATGTTTAATTAAATCAACACATACGAAAAATAAGACAGAAAATTTATTTGCGGTTTATTTGCGAATACAATATTCAGTCAATTACATAATTACAAAAATTTACATTGTAGGTTGAGAAACGAGATTTTAAAAATACAGCGTCAATTGAATTGATTTTAGTTAATTGAAAATCGAGAGTTGGCAACACTGCTGCAAAAACAATTGAATCCTAATTATTGTACAGCCGTCCGACAATAGAGTTGTCGCAGTAACTAGTCTGTCATCTTTGGTTTGTGCAGTGTTTGTGTATTATTGTATTATTTGTACTTCATTCAAGTTTGTTAATGATAAGATGCTAAAATATCTCAAGAAAGGAATATCATAAAAAGTTGAAACTTGGAACAACCTAGTTACCAACATTTTCATCAAAATTGATCAAACCAGAAAAAATATTCGTGGAATTTTTTACGTTTTTGTGATTTTCTCAAAAATGGCTCATACATTTTTTTAAAAATCATTTTTTTTAAACAACAACAAAATTGAAACTTGAAAGAACTTAGACACAAACATTTTCATCAAAATCGAATAACCAGAAGTAATAGTTAATTTGTGCAATTTTTCACGTTTTTGTGATTTTCTCAGAAGTGGCTCATACAATTTTTTTTAAAGATCAAGTTTCTACAGTTTTTATTTTTTACACGATAGGGTAAGCACCATGTCTGCTGAAATTCTTTGGCAGGCTTTGCTCTCTTGGTAAAAAATAGTTTTTTAAAGGTATTAGCCATAATATGCATTTCAGGGCAAAATCGTATATGATTAAAGTTCTAGGAATTTAAAAAACCATGTAACCTTTATTTTAAACATTTTTTCTACAACTCTTAGTTTTGCATCAATTAGTGATTTTCTGTAAAAATTTTCTAGCGTGTTGGCGTAGTGGTTAGGGCAAATGGCTTCTAAGTTGAGTCCAGGGTTCGATTCCTGGTCAGGTTTGGCATATTTTCATTGCTTATCTTCATCTATCATCCTTCTTATATTGTCTGCATTAATAGTAATTCCAAAACAGAAAAGACATAAAACAAAAAAAAAGTATTGAAAATGAAAAGATCAATTCTATTAAATGGATTCACAGATATTGTAAAATTTCTAGAATATTTTAGAATTTCTGGAGTATATTGTAAGTAGCATGCTTGTTATAGTCATCAATGCATCATGCACTGGAAAGAGACACAACACTGGAAAGAGAAGACATGTACACTGGAAGAGGAATTTTGTCACGTTTTTTATGTTCAGTGCGTCAATGTCCTGAGGTAAATTAGGATGTTTAAGCCTAGGTTGTAGGTTATTACTACACGATTACTGAGTCAATTTATGAATTATTTTATTAATAATGATTGTTAAAACTAATCTATGAAAATTTATTTTATATCAGTTGCATGTGTTCACATGACACAAGGATGAGATGCAATTTTGTTGATTTATATTTTGCATTGTATGGGATACATCGGCCTAATCATTTACCAATACCAGAATTAGCTGCTATTCTAAAACCTCAACGAGTTGAACCTCCGCATGAAATAATTGATGTAAGTTTTATTTAGATATATGTTTATTATTTCCTAGTATAGTTATAAGGTAGTAGAAGTAGATTAAAATACTGTACTGAGCTGTTCTTTATGTGCATATTTTCAAAGGCTTAAGTCTTCATAAATTATATTATAAATAAAAATGCTGTAAATGTTTACCCATGACATTATCATTGAACTCAGTGCCTGTTTCTTTGGTACTGTTAACATCCGAAGATTAAAGAAACGATTTATTTTACCTTCAGGTGTTAACAATTTTTTTTTAAACAGTTTATTCTAAAACAGGTAAGATTAATTTATTATTAGTGTGAAATCTTCTTCAGTTCTGAAATTATCAGGATGTGATCCATCGACTAATGCAACCTACGAATGACTACGCGGAATAGTTTATCTTCAGAAATATGGTACCGTTAAAGTCAGTATTATTTTCCCATAAATATTTAATATATTTTCTGTAATCATCACTAATAGAATTTAAAAAAGTAAATAGTGACACCTTGAGTTGTCGAAAAACACTTGAAATTGTCTTTGACTAACTGTTTTAAAATATAGCACAGCAGTAATTTACTTTTGACTCTAAAGAAAATCGGCGGGACTGTTGATTGATTGTTCATCTAACTTTTATCGCTGTCGAGTTGCTGTTAGAATAATATTAGAAAGTATAAAATATACCGGGTGATTCAGAACTACATGGCGATCTCTCGGTAGCTTATTCAATAGCTAAAAATAAGAAAAAATGTTAATACAAACATAGGCTCGAAAACGCTTCGTTAGTGAGTTATACAGGGTCAAAGGTTTCGTCAAAAATTCAGTACCCTCGTTGAAATGAGATCATATAAACATTTTAAAGGCTGTAATAAAAAGACAAATTGGTAGTTTTTTATGTATTTTCACCTGATAAATTGAATAAATTTGGTCCCAGTTATGTACCTTCAGCAGTTTTAAAGATATCTCACATAAAATACCAGAATTGGGGCTAAAAACAGTTTGTCTTTAACGTGAAACTACTTTTGTAAATGGTAAATTAAGATGTATATTTTTATTAATAAGATTTGTAGAAAATTTAATTCTGAAAAGATTCATGTTAATAAAGAAAAAATTGAATACTAGATATTGAAATTCAACTTTATTTAAAAACAAAACAAATGCAATTGCGAAAAAATTTAACTGCATTAAATAATAATTTGTACTTCAGTATCTCATCAACTAATTTGTTATTAATGTACAAATAGACAATCATTGTAAAATACGTTGATGTTATATGTATTTAAATATGCTTATTTTTCCTTTGTTTCAATTTCTTATCTAATTTATAAAAAAAAAGCTAATTGTTTTTATTAGAATCTTGCTAAAAGGTAACATCATTCCCCTCCTGGAATAAAGCTACTGGATCGAATTGTCAACCCTAGTACCATATTTCCATCACTCTTCTCTCATGACCTCGCACTTTTCTCTCCAATGCCATGTCCAACTCCATATTTTAATCCTCTTCTTTCTTTTTGTTTGTAGTTTAGTTCTTCTGTCTAATTTTGTCCTCCTGGAAATGTTACAGAGTTGAATTGATGCTTGCAATTTTTGTAGTCCATCTTCTTGTTCTAAATCTTCTTGGCACTGGATGGCAGGTTGATGGTTGATGGCCGGATGAAAATCTATTGCTGGACTAGGTTTAACCAATCCAATCCCTATACATATAGATAACCCTCCAACCTACTTCTATATGTACAGTGTTGAACCCTAAAACCAGGCTAGAGAATGATATCGTCCTCATAACAAGATTATGTTTAAGAATTAAATGTCAGACAAATTTTGTTAATAAATTGTAACATATTATTGCAAAACGTTCTTCACCTATCAAGATACAAAATTTAAATGAAATATTTTTAGTTACCTTAGAAACTACTAATTATTTTTAAACCCTATTGTTATTTATTTAATTAGAAATTTACACTTTTAAAAGAACTGTGAGTATTTTTTTTCTCTAGTACTGGTCTAAATTTTAGACTACGTTAGGTGACTTTATACATTTCTGGAAGCTCTTTTTGCAGCCCATTTTCTCAGCATTCGCTCACTGTAGGGTTTTCTCCTTTCTTCTGTCCACCTGGTGTTCTGTTTTTGTTGTTCATGGAAGCCCTTAAAGTCCGTAGTGAGTTACCTTGGTAAATTAAGGTGTACTTTTTCTTTATTAGATTTGTAGAAAAATTAATTCTAAAAAAATTCATGTAAATTATTCAAGAAAAAGTTGAATGTTAGATATTTAAATTTAACTTTATTTAAAAACAAAACAAACCTAATTGTGAAAAAAACTTAACTACATGAAATGCTAACTAAGTTTGTCCATAGTTTGGAAATAACAGCTGATTTGTTCATTTAATACAGTAGATTTAAAATTAATGAACTTCAGTTTAAAAACTAGTTATTAGTTACCCACAAAAGGTGCTCAAAGTAGCCCCTGTTCTGATCAATACACAATTTAGGCTCAAAATGGCCAACACGGTCTCCCAACCTCACGCCATCAGTACTCTTTTTATGGGATTGGATGAAGTCAATTGTTTATTCAAAACAAAATAACATGCAAGAAGAGTAAAGGAATCGCATAATATAAGCGGTAGAAAGTAACGGGTGTTTTATTAAGGACGCAACCCTGATTATAAGAAGATAGAAGTAATAAATCGGTAAATTTTCTGTCCACCAATCGGTATGTTGGCAACAGTGTACTCAAGGCCAACTACCTAAGACAGTTAAAATGTTCCAGTCAACCATTAGTGTGGTGACAGCAGTCGTTTCATTATATTGTGTCAGCAATGGTTTTTTCCAAGGAAGAACACGTGTTTATTGTAGACTTACATTGTGAGCAAATCTTACAAATGTGTGCAAGATAAGTTTCACTCCATATTCTACAGTTCTGACTATTCACATAGCCATCTAAATGAAACCAAGCCTCAGCACTAAAATAAAAATTATCCTACCATTTTACCATTTTTCTATGTTAATGAATACCATTTTCTTCAACCAAAGATCGAAACCACCGACAATATTGTGATCGTTTCGGATGGTCTGTAGCTTTCAGTTCATGAGTTACGCCAACGCGATAAGGATGCAAATGTAACTTTTTCATAGCTCTTAAAACAGTTAATGTTAGCCCAACTTGCGATGATAATCTTCTAAGCGATTTTTTAGGTGCTTGAGTCAAACGATTTTTCAAATCTTTGAGAACTTCTACGGTCAACTTTGTTGGCTGGCGGGGTGGTTTCTCATCAAGTACACTCCCAGTTCTATGGAATTTATTTATCAAACGCAATATTGACGATTTATTCGTAACGGCAGAACGGGGAAATTTCAACTGAAACTTATCTTGCACACATTTGTAAGATTTACTTGCTATGTAAGGCTCTACAGTAAAAACGCGTTCTTCCTTGGAAAAAACCATTGCTGACACAATATAACAAAACGACTGCTGTCACCAAACTAATGCTTTTGACTGGAACATTTTAACTGTCTTAGGTAGTTGGCACTGTTGCCAATATACCGATTGGGGGACAGAAAATTTACCAATGTATTACTTCTATCTTCTTATAATCAGGGTTGCGTCCTTAATAAAACACCCGTTTTTAAGAATACTCCTAACTTTACGAGACGCGGTAGAAAAGAATGTTGTCGAATGAAAATTGTGTATTGAACTAAACCAGGGGCCACTGTGAGAATCTTTTTCAGGGAACTAATAACTATTTTTTACGTTGTTTTTAAACTGAAATTCATTAATTTTATGTAAATCTATAGAATGAGGTCCTGGTTTAGTGGCCATCTTTCGTCCGAGGTTCAAAAACTGGCAACTAGGGTGTAATAAATATTGAAATTTTCAGGTGAAACCACAACTAGAACAGATGGATATAGTTGAAAACAGCCCTTCTTCTCTTTTGTCACTTTCATCAACACCACAATCGACTGGATTAGGACCTTCTATTGCTACACCTACCGCAGGAATCAAGAGAAGAGCAGCATCACCTTTAAAAGATGCTGAATTTGTTACGGATGATCTAGGTGTTGCTACAGTGGAAGTTGTGGCGGGAGGAGATGAGGCGAAAGGACGAATTAAGGTAAGTTGTGTGTTTAAATTTTTATTAAAACTTAGTTACCTAGTTTAATATGTCAGGTTTTGTTTATAGAGATCTTAATAATGGTTATTTCCATTAAAAATAAATTATTTGTATAGTAACTGTAATAAAAACCTTAATATGTAATTTGTCTAATATTTACATTAGTTCTACAGATTTTTGTTTGAGAATTTTCTAAATTTTTTGATTTCTCAAATCAGTTTTATTATTAATACAGATTATCAGAGCTGATGTATGTTTTTTAAAGTATTGGTAGTGAAATGTAAAAATCCCTTTCACGAGACGAGTCTCATGGCTGGTGGCAATTTTTAAAAAGGCTTCTTCTTCTTCTTCTTAAAGTGCCATGCAGATTCCTGCGTAGGCGTCCATCCTCGCTCACATCATATTACTCTATCAATTGCAGCCTCCTGCAATGCCTGGAAGTCTCGTATCCCTGTCCACTGCCGTATGTTCCGTAGCCAGGATAACCTTCTTCTACCTCTTCCTCTTCCTCCTCCCTCCATTCTACCCTGAAGAATAAGCCGCTGGAAATGATAACGCTCCCCACGTAGTATGTGTCCAAGGTACCCAGTCTTTCTTGTTTTAATAGTCTCGAAAAGCTCACGATCCACCAAACCAGCTCTTCTCAGGATGTCCTCGTTCGTCACATGATCAACCCACGACACTCTCATCATTCGTCGCAGGGTCCACATCTCAAAGGCCTCAAGTTTGCTGATACTGTTTGTTTTCAACGTCCATGCCTCTACTCCGTACAAGAGAACGGACCAGACGTAACATTTTACCATCCTATATCTAAGACTGAGACTTAAGTTCTTGTCTCTCAAAAATTTCCCAAGTCTGAGGAATGTTGCTCGAGCTTGTTCGATTCTACATTTTATTTCATGATCTGGGTCCCATTCTTGGTTTATCATACATCCCAAGTATTTAAATTGAGCGACCTGTTCAATGTTCTCTCCATTTATGGATATTCTTGTACCCGGAGTGCCGTTTCTACTGATGGCCATACATTTCGTTTTACGGATGTTAATTTTCAGACCCAAACCCTGACTCTTTTCATTGACCTTGTCTAATAGAGCTTGGAGATCAGCCGCACTATCCGCCAATATCACGGTGTCATCCGCATACCGAATATTGTTAATGGGAATTCCGTTCACTTTAATGCCCATGCTACTGTCGGAGATTGACTCGGCGAATGCTCTCTCCACATACAAGTTAAACAACATCGGAGACAAGATGCACCCCTGTCGGACACCCTTTTTTATTTCGAATTCCTCAGTTGTTCCCGCATCCTGAATTCGAACTGCCGCCCTTTGATTCCAATATAAATTACCTATAAGCCTTATATCCTTCCCATCCAGCCCCAAATCCCCAAGATATGATATGAGGAGATCATGCTTTACATTATCAAACGCCTTTTCATAGTCGATGAAACACAAAAAGACGTCCTTTCTCTGATCCTGGCAATTTTGTACCAAAGTTTGGAGACTGAATATGGCTTCTCTCGTTCCAAAACCGCTCTTAAATCCAAATTGACTAGCACCACTTACTTCCTCACACCTCCTATAGAGTCTCGTGTGTAGAACTCGAAGAAAGAGTTTAAGAAAATGACTCATCAGGCTAATTAGACGATAGTCCTTACATGAGTTTGCGTTGTTTGATTTCGGAAGTGCGACAAACGTAGAGAGAAGCCAGTCCTCGGGAATATGTCCAGTGTCATAAATGTTGTTAAAAAGTCGGACAATGATATCAAGGTTGTGTTCGCTAACTAAATGAAACGTCTCTGAGTACATATCATCAGGGCCCGGAGCTTTGCTATTCTTCATTAACGCTATGGCATGTTTAATTTCACTCTTCAAAATACTTGGTCCCGACAGCGGCATCATTCCAGCTTCGGGGTTCTCTGGTCTGTCATCCTGGAAGAGATTAGTGGTGTATCTCCTCCACGTCAGTAACAATTCCTCGGTGTCCAATATTATTTTATTGTTTTCATCCTTAATGAAACTTATATTTCTTCTGTTATATACTCCAGCGATTTCCTTGACTTTTTTGTGGAGGTGGAAACTATCTCCTAACCTACTCAGATTCTCTGCCTCCAAACATCTGTCAGCCAACCAACATTCTTTCGCCGTTCTTATTCCATTTCGGATTCTTCGTTGAAGATTTCTATATTCTATATAATTTCCTTCGATCTTACTCCTCCTTCGCTCCTCCATCAAATCAAGAATATCATCAGTCATCCATTTGCTTTTCATATGCCTTTCGGTGTTTCTGAGGAAAAGTTCATTTGTTTTCTTGAAAACTTCTTTGATTTCGAGCCAGTGCTTGCTCATATCGCCTGTATTGCTAACACCTTCCAATCCTTTATTAAGATGGTTTTTATATAATGATCTTCTTTCCTGATCTTTAAGTAATTCTGGCTTTAATATCTTTTTAGAGGCTCTTCCTTTGGGTATGGACAGGCGCAGCAGTATGTCGGCACGTAGCGGATTGTGGTCAGATTCCATATCGGCACCTGGCATCGTGGTTACCTTAGTGATGAAATTTCTAAATCTACGATTAATGATAATGTAATCTATCTGGTTACGAACAGTTTGCTGGTCACTGTCTTGCGGAGATTTCCAGGTGTACAATCGTCTTGGTGGGAGTGTGAACCATGTATTTGTAATCACCAGATTGTTGTCTTCACAATATTGAACCAACCTTTCACCTCTTTCATTTCTTTCACCCAAGCCGTAATCACCGACCACTGATCCCGCTCTACCCTTACCGACTTTAGCATTGAAGTCTCCAAGAATTATGGTGACTTCATTCTGTTTTGTAATTCTTAGGACACTATCCAGTTGTTTGTAGAACTCTTCAATTTCTTCCTCTGACTTATCTGCCGTTGGGGCATATACCTGTATAATATTGATGTTGATGGGTCTACCACACAGCTGAATCAGGAGTACTCTTTCGGAACATGGAATGAAATTCTTTACCGACCTTTGTATGCTTTCATCCATTAAGATACCAACACCATGCTGATGGTTTCGGTCGGAATCACTGATACCTGAGTAGTACATTACTTTACCCTTCGATCTAATCATCCCATTTCCAGGCCAGCGGACTTTGCTCACACCAAGAATTCCTATCTCCATCCTATTCATCTCCTGGATCAAGTTGTCAAACTTTCCAGCTGCAAACAAAGTCTTGACATTCCAAGTAGCTATTTTCGCTTTCCTATCAAGTTGAAACCGGGGGATTCTTCGCACCTCTTGACCACTTAAGGCCTGCCCGGGACTAGAGGCCATTTGTATTTGAGCCTTCATCATGATGCTAATCGGATGAATATCCTGGGAATATCCATAAGGATCTTTAATACAGTGGGTTCCCTTTACCTTCTGTATCCTTACGCCGTTGACCAGTCCTTGGTTCCTCCGCCTTTGAAATCGATTTCTCAATCTCAGGACAAAAGGGTGCCCTTCCACTTACCAGCTCATCCGCCCTAAGCCGTTGGCCGGTAAGTAGGGGATTGCTTATCCCGGCAATCATTCGGTCGTCCGTAACCCTGGACAAGGGACCCTAAACAGGTACTAGTTTCCCGGGTCAGGAAACACCTGGAATCTGCGGAGGGCAGGGATTGATTCACTTCCCCTGGTAGGATTGTCCGAAGAGGTCCTACCCGCTACCCGTCTAAAAAGGCTTACCCTTGACTTATTACAAAAACTATAAGTGATTTCTGTGTACTATTTAAGAAGAATTGAATGACACTATTTTTGTTTCCAAATTCTGACTTAGATTTCTTGACTTCCAGTTCTAGGCCACTTCCAGTAGAAAATAAAACTTCAAACCCAATTCCGGCTAACTAACTTTTTGTGTAGATAACGAATCAAAAAACCTTTGTTATACATATCTCGTGTAGTTCCTTACTTTGATTTCTTGACTTCCGGTTTTGGGCCACTTCTGCTCAACATCGGAACTTCAAACCCAATTTAGGCCCACTAACTTTTTGTGTAGATTACTAATCCGAAAACCATTTGTTACACATATCTCTTGTAATTTCTGACTTTGATTTCTTGAGTTCTGGTTTTGGGCCACTTCCGGTTAATACCGGACTTTAAACCCAATTTTCGCCCACTAACTTGTTGTGTAGATTACTAATCCAAAAACCGTTGGTTAAACATATCTCTTGTAGTTCCTGACTTTGATTCTTGACTTCCGGTTTTGGGCCACTTCCGGTCAATACCAGAACTTCAAACCCAATTTTGGCCCACTAACTTTTTGTGTAGATTACGAATCCAAAAACCATTTGTTGCAATCTCTTGTAGTTTTGGACATCTGGGTGTGACGGACAGACTAATGGATAAAGGAAAATGGTCGATGATAATTTTAAAAATTGCCACCAAAGAATATCCAACTCAGATGGTTTTTGTTTTGATGAAGATTAATGATACCTCTGCATCCTTCCTCAATTTTTTTTAAGAAAATTTCATTCTCAAAGTATGAAAATTCTTGAAAAAAATGTATGGTGCCAACCCTGTTGTTATGTTGTAATTGTGAAAGAATTACTAACTATAGGGAAGTGTGTTTTAAGTAAGGGGCGTGCTTTTCTGTTCTTACATTGGTCATATTATTCACCTTTCATTAACTACATGAGCTTGAATGTGTAAAACAAGATAGTTATTTGGGCATGAAACAGAAAAATATGGTTTGTTCCAACCCAGATTATTCTGATCATATCAGACCCATACTTTGCATGATAGAAGCACAAGGTAAACAAGATTTTCTATTAATTGTTAATTTTATGACTTTAGATGATTTTGAAAATATTAAACGAATGAGTTGTTTATATTTTGGTTTGGAATTTATTCAAATTTTTTATCAAACTACAATTACATTGTACTTTATATCACTCTTCAAAAGCAGAATTATTTTCTTTTTCGTTACAGGTAGAATATAAAAATTTAAATTTTAATGAATTACTTCCATCAACGTCTAATGTAAAAAATAAGTTTATGTATCACAGAAAAGGTAATAAATAACATATTAAATTTAAATCAACTTTTCACTCTTAAGAGTGATGTGTGTAATTAAATACGATATTTTAAAAATATCTTCAATTTAAATAGCACTAATTTTTTGTAAAGTTGTTTCCTTAAAATGATTAGTTCCGTCTAAACAGAAATTTAGGTTAACTTAGTGTTTATTACAAAATTCACTGCTACATAATTTTTTATGTATTTAATAAAAACTGATTATTAATTGGGTAACTATTTAAAAATTAAAGTCGGTTAAGAATAATACTTTAATAAATGTTTTTACCCAACCTAATTTATTTTGAAATAAAAAATGAATCAATTACATGATGCACATAACACTGTACTGAAGAGCAGATCTATTGGCATGTAGGCTTGCTTCTATCCACCATCCCAACTCCTACTTTTTGAGCGAGTATTTACAGATGACAGTATAATTCTAGCAATGTGTGCGTGAATGATACCGAGTAGATTGTGTTAAATATGTTCATAATTTCTACGTTTGTGAAGTACAGATCATCATCATCTGGGTATCCTTCCAGCAGGCCGGGTAATACAGTTCCCATAAGAGCCAAACAGACCATGTTTAAAACATATCTTCTTCCAATAATGACATATGGCCTAGAAAGCTGTGTCTTATTGAAAGGGGACATTAGCAAATTACAGGCATGTGAGATGAAATTTTTAAGATCAGCCTTTCAAGACCAGAAGAGACAAGGGCAGAAATGAATATATAAGAAGAGATATGCAGGTGACCTTAACAATGGAAGAAAGATTACGTACCGCAAGACTCAAATGGTTTGGACATGTACAAAGGATGCCAGAGGCACGTATCCCCAGACAGTACTTGGACATGGAGGTATCTGGAAATAGACCCGTTGGGCGTCCCAGAAGAAGATGGACTGACCAAATAAGGGATGATCTCCTAACAAAAGGAATGAAGTATAGATAAACTAATAAATATTTTATTTTGGTTTTTGTATAATTTATATTGTTAAATTCGAAAACAGCAGTTGATTCTGTTCTTTACAACTCGATTAATTACAAGTTTGTATTATTTTCAATTTTTTTTTTTTAATGACACACATGTCTGGATAAGAGAGGTCAAAGCAAAAGAACCATTGTATAGTTACTTGAGTCAAGAGTTTACCTTTGTTTGCAATGAGGGGTATAAGGGGAAACGCATCAGTGCGCTTGCGCGACTGCTTTCATTTCATTACAACCAACACAACAACATAAACTATACCCACAGCACATGCAGCATATCGCGGAACCTTTTGTAAGTTAACTGTACGAATATAACGGTTTGTTATCATAAACAGAAATGTTAGTTTCTCGAAAAAGTGGGCAGACTATTCACAGTGCTGAACGAATTCTAATATGCAGTGTAATAAAATGCTGTGAAGTTGAAGCTAAATCAAAATGCCTTTCCCTGCCTCTTAACAAAACCCATGAGCAAGTGGCTAACTACTGTGATGTTTCTCTTTCCACAATTGGAAAAATAAAAAAGGAAATGAAAGATGTGAGAAAGCTATTCTTCAACAATTTTGTTGACACCTGGTAAAAAAAGGAAACTGGTAGGTAGATAATAGTAAGACTGATAGTGAAGACGCAGGTGACAGCGATAGTAAAGAAGGCGATTTGTAGAAAATTTTGTTCCAATGGAATATAGTAGCTGGTAATTACTGTCAATCAAACATTTCTAGTCAAGTAATTAAGCTATAGGCAGTATTACAGTTTACATTTATTTCTTATAAGGTTTATGAAGAAAACATTTTCTCAGAATAAACTACAGCTTACAAAATGTATTTAGAAACTGCACGGTAGTGAAATGTTCGAGTAGTGTCTCACTGTTAAGGTTGCCATCACAGTCAAATTTTCAATTCCTTTCTTCACAGCCCATTCATACGCATAAGGCAATCTCGTGACTTCAGTATCTATAACATGTAGTTTTTTTGAGAGGCTCTAAAAATGAAATTAGAGAAGGAATCCTTTGTGAACCTGAAAAAATAAAATTGTAGGATCCCGAGAAAAAATTAAAAGAATTTAGGCTATGGAATTTTTGTGGCACAAATTGTTTTATTGCTCGTAACAGGCAGGCAGAGTGTTAAATTATTTGCACTTGATTGTTAGTTCCAGGGCTACAAAAAGTAGTTCTGTTTCTTATCGCAATGTCAGCTAATTATATGACTGAAGCATTTAAGAATAGAAGAGGTAGTGGTGTTAAAGACACTAGTCAGAGTTGTCTCCTTTGAGAATAATGAATTTCATTATACAACCAGACCCTGTAGTGAATGAAGTGAAAGTGTCATTTGCAGAGTGGAAAGTAGATGCTTTTTAGAAGGCTGGACATGTTGATAAGCATACTTTTCCACTCAGTGAGGAAGGCAATGGTGAACCACCTCACTTCTCGTTTTACGTAGTTAAGTCTCTAGAGGTTCAAACCATCCTTTCGGTCGATGACAAAAACAATACAAAAATTGTTTTAAAATTTTTTCATTAAATCGACAAAAAAGATAGAATGTGATTATTTATTTTCTTGTAATGGATAAATAAATGAATCTCCGTTTCTTTGTATGAAATACTGGGTGATTTTTTAGCCCTGTTACCCAATTGTTAATGTCTGGTAATTTTTTTCTAAGAAAGGGATATTTTGTTTTGTGACACAAAGTTGGTAGCCGTACTCAACCGGTATAGATACGACAGTTTGAGTTGATTCTCCTTGAGTTGCGTAAAATTTTGTGCTGTTTCCAGTTGTGTTACGAACAGAATGTCTTTTACCCTAGAATAACGGGTTTTCATTCTTGAACAATATTTTGCTACAAAATCGTATGCGAGTGTAAAAGAATCATTTCAAATTAAATTTTTTGGTGTTCCTCCACTCTATTCTAGTCTATTTCTAGGCTAACTAACTGATTTTTAGAGGCAGGTATTGTTTGCAGCAGAAAACGTAGTGGTCGACCAACTCTCTTGACAGATGACGTTAAGAGAATGTGAAAACAAGATTGCTCAATTCTCCATGGAAAAGTTTACAAAAACTTTCCTCGCATGTTGATTTGTCATGTTCGAGTGCTCAGAAAGCTGCTAAAAAATTGAAATTGTATCCGTATCACATACGATTAGTTCTAGAGCTTCAGCCTCCAGATTTAAACAAGAGATTGTTTTAGGATAAAAGACATTCTGTTCGTAGCACGACCAGAAATTGCACAAAATTTTACACAGCTCAAGGAGAATCAACTCACACTGCCATATCCATACTGGTTGAGTAGGGCTACCAACTTAGGGTCACAAAACAAAATTAATTTTTTTTAGAAAAATATTACCAGACATTAACAATTGGGTAACAGGACTAAAAAGTCACTCTGTATAAAGGAAGGAAAAATAAACTAGATAAGTACAGTATTTCTAAATTCTGCTCTATAAATCATTAACAAATAGAAATAAACATTAACATATTCACAGAAGGGAAATGACGAACAGATAGGTACTCCCATATGACTGTAGATCTGCTCTTTATTATAGGAATGTTTGATCATGTTATGATTCACAAGCAGATTATGAAATATTTTAGTATTTTGTACTAAGTTTGGTTAAACGTCTGGTGCAATTTGAATGTGTATTGCTTCATAAAAATTCCATTAAATTAATTTCTACTTTTGTAGCTTAATGTGGTAAATTGAAAATTGTGATAGAGGTTTCAGATTTTTCATAAACTAACATTTTTAGACTTTATTCCATGTTTCTAATATACCTTGTATCAGTTTATATAGCATAGGAAGGAAAAATGTGGGTATTTTAAAAGGGATGATAATCTGCATAGGGGAATACCACTGTTGCATCATTGTTCCATATTTATATGTTTGAAAAGACAAGTTACCTTCGTGTTGTTTAACTGCGAAGCAGAAAGACTTGGGCACAATTCGTATTTCACGTAAAAAGTAAAATAATAAAAATTAAAAATGACTGAAACCCACTAATCTATCTAAAACATGTAGTAGTTTATCGTATCACTGATAGTTAAAGAAAAACACACCCACCAAAACTACCGCAGGAATCTTAAAAAAGCACTATATGAGTGGTTTTTCTAACTACAAAGATTTTTCAGTTTCTATAAAAACCCAAAAGAAACGTTAACTACAAAAAAGTCAATTAACATCTCTAACAAGCAATAACTGTTTCATATTTTTAATTTCACTCAGATTTGAAATATTAGATGATTACCAAATACCTTTTACCAAAAATTTATTCTGAGTGCATCATTTAGTGGGTTTAATTTTTGAGTTTGAGATTCCAAATGCATGGTTTCAAAATTACTCCTCCCTTTTTGTTTAATGACAGTTTTAATTATTTTAAAATATAAATTTTAACTCAGTTTTGCAGTTGTAGGTTTGTATGTCCTTTATTGGATCACTCCAAAGCATTGTTTCTTTTTAATTGTCACCTTTATTAAAAAAATAAGAACATTTTATGTTTTTGTCTCTTTAATTTAACTCTTTCAATACCAACATCCGGAAAACAGGATGTCTATATATTTTTTTCATAGTTATAACATCCGGTTTACCGGACCTTTGTAAGTTATGTGTAAAGTCCAGATAACAGAACATTTTCAAAAAACTTTTAAACAAAAATTAATGGAATAATGTATTTTAAAACCACCTCTGTGGCGTAGTGACTAGTGCACTAGCCTACAAAGCGAAAGGTTCCGGGTTCAATTCCCGACTAGGGTCTGGAAATTTTAACACGTTAAAACCACCATTAAGGTACCAAAACCCACACTAGTTGCTAATGACCAAGGTATCGATGCGACTTTAAATAAACAAAAAAAATATATTTTGAATAGTTTTAGTGTTAGAACGATTTATTTTTTTTACAAATACAATCAAAATTAAATTTTAATTTTTCTGTACCGTTGAAATTTTGGTTGGAAATGGCAGGCTTTATGCCTGCAAGTTTTTGAAACAAGGGTTGGCACATTTTGTACACCCTTATTCAAATTAAATGGCACTTTAGATTAAACTTTTAAATATTGTTTCGGCGCTAAAAGGGTTAAAGTATTTAAATTATGAGTTAAGGGAAATTCCAAAGTCAATTCATGGCTTAAAAATTACTCCTCCCCTCGTTGTTTAATAACAGTGTTTTTTTTTATCTTTTGAGACTGCAATGTATGACTTAAGTCAATTTACTGGAAGTTCTTCTCCAGTTCTTTTCTTTGATTTTTTCCCAGTATCTCTTCATTCTGACTGATCATTCTCGTTTTTCTTCATCTGAAACAATTACTCTACTCGCTCCTTTATTGTCTATCCTTGGTTAGAATCTGATGTATTTATCTTTTAATACTTTTAATTTTTCTATCCAATTCTCTAAATCTTCCAACATTATTACCAATTCTTCCATATCCTCTTTAATTTCATTGATCCAAATTGGTGCCTCTTTTTTGCCATAAAAATTTATTTTTATTCTGTTGGTTATTCTATCTTCCATTACTTAATAATTAAGTGGCCAAAGAACAATATTCTCTTCTTCTTCATTGAGTCTATTATTGACTCATTTTCTTGGTAGATTTGTTCATTGGGTAACAGTCTCCATTCGCCCTCTACGTTGTGTATTTTTGCCTAACAGTATTAATTATTATAAATAAATTTTAACTGATTTTTTCCAGTTGTAGGTTTGTATGTCCTTTAATTGGATCACTTCGTAGCATTGTTTTTTTTATTGTCACTTTTCTTGAAAAAATTTGAAAAACGTTTTATGTTTGTATCAGTTTAATTAAAAGTGCTTAAATTATAATATTAATTTTTGTTATAATTGTTAATTGATGGTGTAAATTTTGTTTATTTTTCTGGGAAATATTTTGTTTTGTTTTTTGTCGGAAAACTTTGAAAGTTTTAAAAGTGTTGTTCATAATAAACGTGTGTATTAATATTTATAACTTGGTTTGAATGTCATTAAATTAATAATTTTTAAAATTATGAAATTATTATTTTAAATTTTTTGACCCTAATGTTCCTTCCCCTCCTGATTTTACTTAATTTTTTTGTTTAGATCAAAGTAACAAAATGTAATTTTTCTTGAACTGTAAGTATGAGATTTGTATTTTAATTATTCCTATTGGCGGGTTCACAATTAAAACACACTTGAGTTTTTTTTTTTGGTAATGTGTATTTAATTGTTAATTTAATTTTATGGTGTGTATAAGTTACTGAAATCATAATGTTTTGTTATTATTAAATGTTTGTTCGTTTTAGATTCGTTCATGTTTAAGATTTTTGTTAAATTTTTTTAATAAATCAAATGCTCACTAATTTGGCAAGTTTGGGACTCCTGAGTACTCGATTATTAATTTTGCCCGAATATTGAGCATCGTTGATATCTAAGAGTGCAAATGTTCCAATTGCATATGTACAACTTTTAATTTCATAGTTTGCTCCAGAATTGCAAGTATTGACTGCCAAAATTTTTAATATTTGCAATTAATTTTAAAAAAACTTAATATCCATTCATTGAATATTTATTGCATTTAAGTAGAAAGAATACAAAAAAATTTCATTACAAATATTGAAGTAAAAATTAAGTAAGGTGCATTGCAAAACTTAAATTCAATATTTTTGCTAATTAAGAAAATCACATGAGAATAAAAACAGGCTTAAGCCAAGCCAGACTATAAAACATGATTAACTACAAAATCCCAAGTTAAATAGCAGTCATTTATTACAGAGTGTAACAGAAAAGTACCCAATCTACTTGTTATTTTTGTTTATTAAATTAGTTAAATATACGAGGGTTATCCAGAAAATAACCTCCATTTTGAAATAAAAAGTAAACAAGTGAAGATACAAAAACTTTATTATATACATATTAAAACTACAGTTTTTCTCTATTTTTCGACATAGTCACCAAACAGATTCAAGCACTTGTGGTACCTTGGAACAGTCTTTGAAATACCCTCTGCAAAAAATCTGCCGCCCATGAATGTAGCCAACCATTCATGGTGTTTTGAAGCTCTTTGTCATTGGCGAACCGCTGAGATGCAAGCCATCGCTTCATGTTCGGGAACAGGTGAAAGTCACTAGGAGCCAAGTCCGGGCTGTATGGGGGATGATCGAAAACGTCCCATTTAAACTTGGCCAAAAGTTGTATGACAACGTTCGCCCTCATACAACTCAAAGAACAAATGAACTTTTGGCCAAGTTTTAATGGGACGTTTTCGATCATCTCCCATACAGCCCGGACTTGGCTCCTAGTGACTTTCACCTGTTCCCGAACATGAAGCGATGGCTTGCATCTCAGCGGTTCGCCAATGACAAAGAGCTTCAAAACACCGTGAATGGTTGGCTACATTCATGGGCGGCAGATTTTTTGCAGATGGTATTTCAAAGACTGTTCCAAGGTACGACAAGTGCTTGAATCTGTTTGGCGACTAATTAGAAAAATAGAGAAAAACTGTAGTTTTAATATGTATATAATAAAGTTTTTGTATCTTCACTCGTTTAATTTTTATTTCAAAACGGAGGTTTTTTCTGGATAACCCTCATAAACAACTATAGCAATTTTACTAAAATTGTCTCAAATTTTTTGGAAATATAATTTTCTTTTATAAAAAAATGTTGGATTGATGGAAATTATATTCTAACATCCAAACCTAGGTTTGTTTGATACCTGGGTGTAATAAATAATAAACAAACTTTCTTTAAACTTAATAACAATTATTTATTGACACAATTAATAATATTAAACTTAGATTACTAACAAATTAGAATCAAGTTACTAAAGTTAAATTAATTAAAAAAACATGAATCTTAAACAATTGTAATCAATTTACATTTAACAATTATACATCTTACTTACAACCAGATAGAGTGTGTACACCATGCAGACCTTTTCTTAACATACAATGTGTACTACATATTCATTCTAATAGCACTCCAAATGACAATTTGAACTGACATAATTCAACAAACTGACCGACAAAAGGAGCTAACTCTTATATACCTTATTAAGTTTCTAGAATGGAACAGTACTACTTAAGCTTTCTTTCAAACTCTGGAAGGAGTAATTAACAAGTAAAGTAACAGAAGAAAAACGTTAAACGATTCTCAGAAATTTTTTAAATAAATAATAAAAGAATGTACACATTTACAAAAATTAGAAAACACTAAAAATTAAATAAAACTTAATCAAAAAATCTGGTGTGAAACACTCTCATGACTTTCTCTTGCCAATGCAAATATTTAACAATAAAATGTAACATTCGTCATAAAAATATTAGAAATGAACAGAAACGTAACCTCGAAAACATAACCTTTTTTTAATCATGACTGAAAGACGCAAAATGAAAATCTATCTCAGTTTAGCTTAAAAATACAGAAAATCGCTCTTTCACGCTAAACTAGGCACTGTACAAAAACATGCTGTAAATAAAAGTTGTAGATCTTTTAATGTCCTACAAATTTTATTATATACACTTTTGTCATAAGATGCATACTAAGGCCGAAATCTTAAAAAATTGATTTTTCACACGTTTTCGTAAGAAATAAACAAAAAATTGCTAAATTGCTAATTACCACTAAACGAAGCATTATACAAAAAAATGTTTGAAATAAAAGTTGTAGAATTTTAAATTCTCTACAACTTTTATTAAGTAAATTTTTGCACACAAATTGATATTAAAGCCGTAATCTTAAAAAAAATATGTTTTTATGTGAAAAAGCCTCACCAAGAATTTCAGCAAACATGGCTCTATCTTGTAGAGCATAAAAAATTCAGTATACCAAGTGATTTTTTAAAAAATTGTAGGACCAGTTTTTGAGAAAATCGCAAAAAAGTAAAAAATTACACGAATAAACTACTACTTCCGGTTGACTGATTTTGATGAAAATGTTCATGTCGGGTCCGGTAGTGATATGTAACTTAAGTTTTAAGTTTCAAGTTCGTACGATGTTCCATTCTTGAGATATTCTGTTCACACACAGACCAATCGCTAAAAACATGTTTTTTGGGTTCAGGGGTCTTAAAACGTGTAGATCCGGTGACAACTCGATTTCGAAAAATTGACATGAAAACAATACTTTCCTTCCTATATATTCATACAGGCAAGCGAAAGTAAAAAGAGTACAATAAATTACAATAAGATCTGTTATCACCACTGCACCCTTTCCAGGTAAAAATGCTTGTCACATAACAATACACTCTTTTCATACAATACAAAGTCACCTAATTATCTCACCTTGACTATTTCTAATCGAATGTTACAATATTGATGAATAGAATTCAAATACCTAGAGTGGGTCACTATTTTTGTTACACTCTGTATTATTTATAATTAAATTAGTTGTAATTAATTAAGTGAAATTAACACCATAAAATCATGTATTTCGTAACGCACCGAATATTATAAATTTATTATCAAAAATACTGGATGTAGTAATTAAGTAAATTAAATATTACCTAATTAAGGAGAAACAAAACAAAAATTAAAATTCTGTGATAAAATAATGAATGCTAATTTAAAATTGAAACTTATATAAAACTGCTGAACAAGTATAACAATTGTACTTAGAATAAGGTCAGCAAGTTTTATAAATACAAGAGTTGTTGAAGAGCACTTCTTTTAAAAATCAATAATCAATAATGTATTCTTGAGGTGTAGTATTGTACGTACATTGCACATAATTTGTCACTTTTTATTGTTGTTTTTTTGTGTTTTATGTTATTAATTTTATTTACAAGCAATGTTCGAAAAGTACTCTCCGTTTCTTCTTTTAATATATCTATTTTTTATTTTATACGAAATATAAAAATGAAGAAATAAAAAATAATGTAATCTACATTTTTTTACTTTCTCTTGCCTTTATGAATATATAGGAAGGAAAGTATTGTTTTCATGTTGATTTTTCGAAATCGAGTTTTCACCAGATATACACGTTTTCAGACCCCCTGAACCCAAAAAAACATGTTTTTAGCGATTGGTTTGTGTGTGTATGTGTGGGAACAAAATATCTCAAGAACGGAACATCGTACAAAGTTGAAACTTGTAACTTAAGTTAGGTACCACTAGAGGACCTGATACGAATATTTTAATCAAAATCTGTCAACTGGAAGTAGTAGTTTATTCAATTCATTTTTAACTTTTTTGCGATTTTCTCAAAAACGTCTTCAATTATTTTTAAAAATTGCCTCATTTACTAAATTTTTTATGCTTTACAAGATAGGGTAGGCACCATGTCTGCTGAAATTCTTGGGGAGGCTGTGCTCTTGTAGAAAAAAAATAGTTTTTTTAAGATTGTGGCCTGAATATGCTTTTTATGGTAAAAGTGTGTATAATCAAAGTTGTAAAAAATTTAAAAACCTACAACTTTTATTGCAAACATTTCTTTATTTGTTTAGCGGTAATTAGTGATTTTCTGTTTTCTTCAAGAAACTTGTAAAAATTGGATTTTTTAAGATTTCAGCATTAGAATGCATTTAATGACAAAAGTGAATGTAACCAAATTTATAGGAAATTAAAAAATCTACAACTTTTATTTAAAAATTTTTTTCTACAGAGCCTTTGTTTAACATCTAAGCGCGATTTACCGTATTATTAAGACAAACGGAGGTTGATTTTCATTTTGCGTCTTTCACTCATGATTAAAATTAGGTTATGTTTTTTGAGGTTACTTTTTTTGTTTATTATTAATGTTAGGTTATATTGTTCATTATTTGCTTTGGCAAGAGAAAGTAGTGTGATTGTTTCGCAGCAGATTTTTACTTTACTATTTAATTTTCAGAATTTTATAAACGTTTTTCTGTCTGTAGAATTTTTCATATAAATTATGTAAAAAATTTTTAACAGTTTTTTGCACTTCATTGGTGAAATGCCTTCTGAATTTCAAAATGGAGACTATTGGTTCTGCAGCATGCAGAGAAGAATTTCCGTGTTGGGAAATGATGCCATATGAAAGATGATCCTTTGCACTCATTTTTGAGTGCATGATGAACTTTTCTGATATTCATTTTGTATGGATCAGCATTGACAAAAGCTCCCTGCTTTAAACCATCAATAACAATAACACCCTCAGGGTCTCAGAAAATGAGCTTTGTTTTGTACATAAATTGACAGAGGAATAATCATTATGACAAGATGTCTCTCTGAATCAGATAGTCTTACTGAGACCTACAACAGCTCCTTTCAATGCAGAACAAAACAAGTTTTTCCCCATCCCTTGACGAATATCACCGTAGCAGTCTAGTGACAGCAGATAGGAAATAGATGTTATTTTTTGAACTAACCTTGTATAAACAGAGCTATTTAAATTTTTATTGCAATCATATTTTATAATTGTAGTAATATTAAATTAGACAAAATTTTATAAATTAGTTTACTCAGAACTAATTTATCAAAAACGGAATTCTTAAAATAAATATATATTACTGTGCAATGTCTGCAAAGGTTAAAAAACTACTAAGTAAATTATTTAAAGATGGAACTCTAAGTATATATTCTACAATAACATTAGCTAAATTTTTAAGATTCCTGCTGAACTTTGAATACACTAATCTTTTGTTTATACTGTGTTTGTTTACACACAAATATTTAATGTATTTTATTTCTGTATATTTAATTGTTCTACTAGAACAAGTAGAGTTCTAGAGTATATGTGTGTTTCATATTGTTTTCAACTCCTGGAATTTAAAGAGTGTATGTGTGAAAGTTTGTACTTAAATCTATCACAGTGTACTACCACTGTGCTGTTATTTATTAATAATAAATGTGTATTTTTTTGTTTAGACTGAACCTTGTGAAGTTCAAGTTAAGACTGAATACTTCTCTGAGAATTCGGCCTCGCTTCCTGGTATAGTTGAAGGTAGTGGACCAGTTGGTTTTGAACCAGGAATGTTTAATCCGTCAGGAAATAATCCAATATCTGGTCATCATAAATCTGATTCTTCATCTAAGGTAAAATTTCTCTACTTTTATTTCAATGGAAAATTGTTTTAAGTGCAATTTTATATTATTCTGATTCTTGATTAGGCTTTTTGAAGATTGTAAAAACTTGTAATTTTCACTGACCTGTTACAGATGCTTTATAACTTGATTTTTACCTTTTTACATGAATTTACTTTCTACTGACACTTTTCGGTGGATCCACCATCATCAGAATACATAAATTGAAACGAGTTTTTTCAAAAATTTATTAAAATTTACAGACGTATCTTCAGTCATTTGTATAAAATTTGTATAGTTTTATATGAATGGCATTAATTGGAATTGAAATGGACATTCGAGATGTGACTTTATCACAGGATGCTAAGGATAATTGGAGTTATAAAAGTAATGAAGAGTTATTGTTGAGAATTAACACACGTGTGCATCTAGCTGCCACAGTTAAAGTCAGGGAAACAGCATATCTCAGTCACGTGATTTTCCACCAAGAATCTACTGATTTTGGAAGCCAAAGTGAGAGATAAGCAGAAAGAAAAATCATGGTTACGGAACATGATGGACTGGACCCATACAGTTTTTTCTTGATGTTGATGCAGATGATAAAAGTTAACAGATGAAAATGAGTGATGAAAAAATGTCAGGTCTAACCGGAAATTGAACTCAGTACTCATTGTATGAAATCTAGTTGTGTTGACCTCTATACCACGGGGCGGTCCCCCACATTGATGGAAACACTGTAATTTATCAGGTCCATGATAGAGAGAAGTTTACCACAATAGTTACCATCCTCAACTAAGAAGAAAGAGAATTTTTGCGGTAGATCAATGCACCCAATAATTAATTTTCACCCACAACCCTTTACCACTTGTGCAAGCGTGAACATATTGGAACCCTACTGTTTTTCATAAAGTAATGACACCAGACCCTGGGTATTTTTAGCTATTTTCAAAAGACCATACTATATTTTTATTACAAGACTTTCCTCTTTAACATTGACATCTATTTAAAGCTCTAAATTTCCTCTTCCATTAAATTTTAATAGTAATAGTTTAAAAAATAATCAAAAAATAAAATATTGATTTGTAAATAACATAACTTTTAAAAGTAAAAAAAATTTTGTGAAATAATAATGATAAAAGTAACCCTAAGTAATCACAATAAACACTAATAATTACACATTATAAATAATATATACTTTGTAATCAAAACAGAAGATAGTATACTGTTCGCAAACTACGGCGGCATGTAGGGAGGGTAGCGGGACAGAGAGAGAATTTGTTGTGTCCGCCTTTCCCCTCAACTTATTTCAATCAGTGCACGGTGTTCAAGCGCAATAGTGACAATACGCGGTACGGTAGGGCACTCTGCCGGCCAGTTTCGTTCACTACACTCTAACAAGCTCATTTTTCATCAAAAAATTTTGAAAATATTACTTTCGCTTCCTAATGGATCTTATTTTATTACACTAAAAATGTTATTATTATACTCTGATATCTATATAAGATACGCTCGTACAAAGTTAGACGTTTAAATCTCATCGCATTTTTTGCGTATCTCGTAGGCTAATATAACTTCTTTTCCAGGATTACATAATATGCGTTTTATTATTTTGTTATAAAATATAAAATTTTATCTGTAATTTGATGTATGTAGGGCAGAAAGAGAAATAATAAACGAGCTTGAAAAAATCACTTTTTGAAGGAAAGTCAAAGATAGATCATCGTGTCTGGTGTTTCCTTCCTGTTAATATTCCAAGAAGCTGAATCAATTTTAATAGTTGTGAATTTTATACGAAACATACGTCAAATTTTAGAAATCAACTACACACGCACAATATCAGTTGTTTGACATTTTAACAAAAAGAACCGTATAGTAAATATAACAGAATGAGGTTATGACGTACCTTTCTTTTGGGCCTGTCAAAACTTATGGTAGGTACATCATTTAGAAAAAAACTTATTGCCTATTACCCTAAAATGAATCGCAGACATTTTCCCCGTATTTTGTGCGCGCGCAACTAATTTTGACGGGGTGTGGCTTTTGACAGCGACACCAATGTCAAAACGATTACCGCATGAACACAACACAATGAGTAGTGAGTACTACTTTATAGGCAGCCGGTATCAGGCTACGACGCTGTGGTGGGGGAGCTACTTACTGCGCATGTGCGGCCCGCATGCCACCGTAGTTGGTTATATTTGTAAACCTTTGCTTTTTTGACACTGGATTCTTCAACACTTTGTTTACTTCGACACAACTTGTGGTGAGGCGAAATGATGTGTCGTAAGTAGCAATATGGCAGGCAGGTCGGCCCTTCCAATTTCTCGTCATCCCCCTACCCTTCCGTTGTCCTTGAGTCCAATATTGTACTGAAGGGCATGTTAGCTCATTTGTATTCATTAAAACTGTGCAATTTTCATATTAAAATCATGTTTTTAATGCCTCCTATATATTATTATGCCATATGCTCTGGATAGTTCGATATTTTGATACTTCGACAACCTCTAAGTCCACAAAGTGTCGAACTGTCAAAGTTGTACTGTAATAAAATAAATTAGAAAACCAATACAACGAACACAAACAAAAAAAAAGATGTAAACAATAACAGTTATTGATTTTATAGTCCTAGAAATTGCCCAAAACGGGCAGGTGGAGTGTTATTTTAATTGCACTCTATCTTTTTGGTCCAGGGCTAAAAAAAATAGTTCTGTTTCTTATCACATAGTCAGCCACTTATATGACTGAACTGTTTAAGAACAGAAGAGGTAGAGGTGTAAAATACACTAGTCAGAGTTATCTCCTCTGAGAGTAATGAATTTCACTATGCAGCCAGACCCTGTGGTGAATGAAGTGAAGGTGTCATTTGCAGGGTGGAAAGTGAGTGCTTTTCGTAGGGCCTGGCATGCTGATAAGCATACTCTTTCAACTCAGTGAGGAAGGCAATGGTAAACCACCTCACTCCTCGTTTTTACTAAGTAAAACCTCTAGAGGTTCAAACCAGCCTTTCGGCTGTTGACCTAAACAACAACAGTCATAGAAACTATTACATTAAAAAGTTACTACTTCTAGTGATGAATTTGAGAATCTAAAGATTGTAAAAAGAGCTTATAATAACCTACAGACGAAACCAAGCCATTGTACTCCATTTAAAACAATGCAATACGTGTGGATGAGCACCACTCGTCTTAGGATTTTAGAGCCGTTTGCAGCGGACAAACTGGACTCATCTATAGGCTCCAATATGTTGATATACAAATCAGTGAGGCGCAAAACCAAAAATCCTATGCTTCAGGTAGCGTCATCTGAAAGAAATCTATACTATTATAAAGACAAAGCGTGTTTTTTGTACTGACTAATTTCCAAAACTACTCAACGGATTTTCTTGAAATTTTGACACCATACGAGGGGGTACCCAAAAGAAACCGGAATTATTTTTTAAAACTATTTATTTTTAATTTTTTTACAAAAGAACCTTATCCCCTTCAAAATACTCTCCATTACAACTAATACATTTGTCCCACCGGTGCTTCCACTGTTCAAAACATTTTTTGTACTCCTCTTCAGTGATGGCTGCCAGCTCATCCGTCGTTTTTTTCTTGACATCATCAACGTTGTTAAATCGGAGACCTTTCATGCCCCTTTTCATGCGTGGGAACAAGAAAAAATCACACGGAGCCAGATCGGGTGAGTACGGTGCGTGTGGTAGCAAAACCATGCCTTTTTTCGCCAAAAACTGGGTAACCGAGATTGCCGTGTGTGCAGGCGCGTTGTCGTGGTGGAAAAACCAGTCCCCTGCTGCCACAAATTAGGTCTTTTACGACGAATGCTGTTTCGTAGTCTTCTTAACACTTCAAGATAAAAAGCTTGATTTACCGTCTGGCCTGGTGGAACGAACTCTGAATGGACAATTCCCCTCACATCAAAAAAACAAATCAGCATTGTTTTGATGTTCGGTCTGACTTGACGACTTTTTTTTGGTCGGGGTGATAATGAAGTCTTCCATTGACTGGATTGTTGTTTGGTTTCTGGGTCGTACCCATAGCACCAAGACTCGTCACCCGTAATGATCTTTGACATGAAATCTGGATCAGTTTCAAGCTGTTGTTTCAAATCACTACACGTTAAAATTCGACGTTCCTTTTGAGTGTCTGTCAGAACCCGAGGCACAAACTTGGCAGCGACTCTTTTCATTGTCAAGTCTTCTGTTAAAATGCGTTGGACTGAGCTCCAAGATAACCCACTAGCCTGTGATATTTGGTAAATGGTCTGTCGTCGGTCTGTTCGTACAATTTCCTTCACTTTCACAACATTTTCGTCTGTTCGGGAAGTCGACGGTCGTCCAGAACGAGGTTTGTTCTCAATCGACATGTCGCCATTTTTAAAGCGCAAAAACCACTCGTACACTTGGGTTTTTCCAATAGCGTCGTCTTTGTAAGCTGTGTTCAACATTACAACTGTTTCCGCGGCGTTTTTACCGAGCAAGAAGCAAAATTTCACAGCCGCACGTTGTTCATTAAAACTTGCCATCATGAAAAACGACACGAGCACAAAACAGCACTAGCGAGAACAATCACTGCACGAGAACAGAACAAGCTAGATCAACGAACAAAATGGCATTGAACTGGCAATGAGTAGCGCTACAAGCAGCCTAGTGGCGGGAATTTGTAATGCACAAGCTCCGCCCACAGCAGAGCTATTCCGGATACTTTTGGGTACCCCCTCGTATTTGTATTTATATTCGCAGCAATATTTTATTTTTAAATTTTTGAAAATGATTACCCTAAGGACCCTAATGAAGATTTTTATAAATATGTATGTGTGTACATATTGCTGTTAACACTTTGAATGCTAGAGACAAAAAACGTTTATAGAATGCTGGCCATTTTTGTCTATATTTAAAATATTGTAAAACTAACATTATAAGGATTATTAAGATGGTACTAATATGGCGGCTGGAAACATCAAATCTTCCAGTTTTCAATGGTGTACTATAAGTTGTTAAATTGTTTTAATAAAATAATAAAACTATCACTTTTTCATAGCACATTTTTTAGAAAAAACAAGAATTTTTCCACTTCATTTCAAATGTTGTTTCAACAATTTTTTTGAACTATTATACAATTTTATACACAAACTATTATACACTTTTATAATACTTTATAAACAAAACTGTGTTATTGGATTTAAAAAAAAACAAACTAAACACAAAAATTTCTTCTGAGAAAAACAAAACTCAGTGTATAACCTCACTGTTTACTGTTCCAACAGCTATTTTGTTATAAGTGAATAAAAGACTAACGTACTAGCGCTTTAATGGTGTACATTTGTACTAAAATGTATATAAATTCAGAATAAGTGATCGAATTCCGTATAAGAACGTGCTATTACATAGTATACCCGTGTAAATACAAATTCCGTAAAATTACGTGCTTAGGAAGGAAAGTGTTAAAGTAGATGAAGGGGTTTGATGAAAGTGAGAGACGACGCGGGGAAAATGATCAAAACATCATTTTGTGCGTATGTGTGTTTGTGTGTACTATTGTTGAAGTACAATACGTACGTATAAAGACTACTCAAAGACGCTCACAGGGAAATTTATCAAAACATTTGTGTGTGCGCCGCACGTGCATGTGTACGTTAGAGTATACAGTTGACTAGCAGCTACAAAATTTCTGTTACATATTTATTTTTAAAAATAAAAGTGATTTTACATTTTTCGCGTATGAAGCTGGACAGGGTATGCTAATAATACAATAAAAAGGAAATTGTTTGTTATATTTGAACGTTCTAACATTTGTACAAAGTGTAAAATTTCTTTGTTTAATTTCTTATATTTGTGTTTTAGATGAAGAAGAAGAAAAGGGAAAAGAAGAAACACAGGCATAAGCATAAACATAAACATGAACATAAACACAGCAGTAAAGATAAAGAGAAAAAAGATAAGGATTCAAGTAAATTAAAAGTAAAAGAGGAAACGTTAAGTTCAGTTAGTTCTAGTCCAAGTCCCGGGCCGTCATCAAGTAATAAAGAATTTACATTTTAATTATCCATATAATTAAATAAAAATTTTGTTTCAATAAACTTGTAACATTACAAGTGATACATACAAAGAAATAAGAATATAATGTTCAGTTTTTTTGAACTGGATTTGATGTATTTAGTGTTAAGCATTTATTAATTTGACGATAATTATTATCATTGTAACACTTGTTAATATTTTCAGTTTTTGGGGGGTTGTTATTGCTGTAAAACCTCATAAGCTACCACCCACTTTTGTACCCAAGATTGTCATCTCAGCAAGTGGCCTTTATACTATTCATGAACAATAAAATAATTACAAAAAAAATTACGTAAATGTTAAACTACCACATAAAATATCAGGTGGTAAATAGTTTGCGTTTTATTCATCATCGGTATATTTTTATATTCTTATTTATATTTATTATATCATTGTGTAAATAATTAATTTAAGCTGGCCTTTGTAGTTTTTATCATCGTATGACAAAATAATTAATTTATTAGAAATTACTATTTAAGTATATATTATTTTTTTGTAATAATAAGTACACAATACATTTTGTATAATTTTTGTTGAATACATAAAATATATATATTTTCTTTTTGTACTTTATATTTTTACTAGATTTAATGTTTTCTCTAATCTGTGTTTATTGAGTATAGAGAGTAAGTAGTTCACATGAACTGTTTCAGCTTACGATTTGTATTATTTACATCAGTGGTTCTTAACCTGGGGGGTGCACCCCCCCCCCCTGGAGAGGTGTAGAAGAATTTCAAGGGAGGTGTGAGTGTATTATAAAAAAATCTGGTGTGAAACACTCACACAACTTTCTCTTGCTAGTGCAAATAATTAACAATAAACCTAACATTATTAATAAAACATTAGAAATAAACAAACAGCGAACTTTAATAACATAAAGTAATTTTAATAATGAGTGAAAGACACAAAATGAAAATTAACCTCAGTTTAGCTTAAAATTACGGAAAATCACTCTTTCACGCTAAACTAGGATCTATAGAGAAAAATGCTCTAAATGAAAGTTGTAGTTCTTCTAATTTTCTATAAATTTGATTTTATACTTTTTTGTCATAAAATGCATACTAAGGCCAAAATCTTAAAAAAATCGACTTTTCACACGTTTTCATGAGAATAAAACAGAAAATCGCTAATTACCACTAAACTAAGCGTTATAGAAAAAAATGTTTGAAATAAAAGTTGTAGGTTTTTAAATTCTCTACATTTTTTATTAAATACATTTTTGCGCTATAATACATATTAAAGGGGTAATCTTAAAAAAACACTTTTTTACGTGAAAACAGCCTTACCAAGAATTTCAGCAAACATGGCGCATACCCTATTTTGTAGAGCATAAAAAATTTAGTAAACCAGGCGATTTTTAAAAAAATCGTAGGACCAGTTTTTGAGAAAATTGCAAAAAAGTGAAAAATTACCCGAATAAACTACTACTTCTGGTTGACCGATTTTGATGAAAATGTTCGTGTCGGGTCCGGTAGTGGTATGTAACTTAAGTTTTAAGTTTCAAGTTCGTACGATGTTCGGTTCTTGAGATATTTTGTGTACACACACACACAGACCAATCGCTAAAAACATGTTTTTTGGGTTCAGGGGGTCTGCAAACGTGTAGATCCGGTGAAAACTCGATTTCGAAAAATCGAAATGAAAACAATACTTTCCTTCCTATACATTCATAGCTATAGGCAAGAGAAAGTAAAAAGTAAAACTACGAGGGCAGTCCAGAAAGTCTGTCACGTTTTGCGTTGTAGCCGCTAGGGGCGGAGCTATCGCGGCCATTTTGGTGCCGTGGCGTGTTCAGCCGTTCAGTGGCTATCCAGCCGCGCTAGCGAGAGGTCTGTGTCGCTCTTCGTTGTTTTTCAACTACAATTTAAAATGTGTGCCGCAATTCAAATTCCCGCCAGTTGTGAAGTACGTCGGTATAGGAAAGGAGTTCTTCTTATCGATTTCTTGGAACGTGGCACAACAATAACCTCTGCGAGATATTGTGAAACACTTGAAAAGTTAAGAAGAGCGATTCAAAACAAGCGCAGAGGAAAATTGACTGGAAAAATTCTCTTTTTGCATGACAACGCCCGACCACACACAGCAAATCGACCACGAGAAGTCCTGGATGCTTTCAAATGGGAGGTTTTCCCACATCCGCCATACAGCCCGGACCTTGCGCCCAGCGATTATCACTTGTTCCTGACAATGAAGACATGGCTTGCGACGCAGCGCTTTGACGACGACGAGGAGCTGCAGGAGGGTGTGACTAACTGGTTAAAATCACAGGCGGTAGACTTTTATGACGCCGGCATTTCAAAATTAGTTCACCGCTATGATAAGTGTCTTAATTTGTTTGGTGATTATGTAGAAAAATAGCATTTTAGTTGCACTTTCAAATGTATATAATAAAATTTTTTTCTTGTACTTAGTTTTTTTTTATATCAGAACGTGACAGACTTTCTGGACTGCCCTCGTATACCTAAAAAGTAAAAAGTAAAACTATAACTCAATTTTGTATTCGCATGTATATTTTGACATGATCACATATATAGGGTGATTCAAAAAGAGCGCCGGTTTTGATATATCAAATTAAGAGATTTATTTTATTGAAAAACTAAAAATAAATACATCAACAAGTTCATCTTACCTTCCGATTTCATGTATGAAAAATGATGTCATGCATGTGTCCTCCTCTACTGCGCTGGCACGCATCAACTCTGTCCATGAAATTGGATATCACTGCACGACAAGTTTCGACTTCCATTTGCCCGATAACCCGTCGAATTAAACCCCACATACGGCAGTTCTGTTTATTAACAAAACCGTTTAAGTGGAAGTGCGCCTCATCACTGAAATGATTTTGTTTGCGAAGGTGTCATCATCCTGCCGTTTTCTCAATACCCAGTCAACAAACTGTCGTCTCTTCTGGTGGTCTGCCACTTTCAAATGTTGCGTCAACTGAATTTTATACGGGTGATATTGGAGATCGTACCGAAGAATTCTCCGTACAGAAGAACATCTTAAACCCAATTGTTGAGAACGGCGACGTATTGATTTTGCTGGGCTAACAGCCACACTGTCACGAACCAACGCAACGTTCTGCTCAGTTCGGCCAGAACGACGACGTCCAGAACTTTTAAGGTCGACTGTTGAACCCGTCTCAAAAAACTTTTTCATGAGCCTGCGAACTGTTGATTCATTCGGTGCTTCATTACGTCCCAGAGTACCGCGAAGTCGCCTGACAGTAGCCGCATAACTCTCTCCACTCTGGTAAAATGTTTTGACGATTAACACTCGTTGTGCAATAGTAAACTTCTCCATGGTTAGACACAGACTGCGAGAGTACTACACTGTGAACAAGAGAAACTACAACTAAATCGTCAATCGGAATGTTCTCCGAAATAGAAATGAGGTCTAACAATGTTGCCAACCGATAAACAAAAATTTACCAGCCGTTTAAAAACTGGCGCTCTTTTTGAATCACCCGTTATATTTGAATGATCACATTGAGGAACAACCAATTGACCTAAAATGTGACTCAAGCAAATGTGACTTAAACATGAATGTTGAAGATTTTGGTTAAGTTATTTTCATGTTTACCCTCAAGTTGCTTTTCAAGCTGCAAAGTTGTTGTTAGTTTTCATTAACATATCTTTGTGAATGTGAATTTTCTATGTTAGCGTACATAAAGTCAAAATATCAAGCAAGGCTGGATGTTGAAAGTGACTTGAGATGTGCTTTGTCACAGTTACCAAATATTCAAAAACTTGTCAAGGACAAGACTTGTCAAGGACCTTCTCATTAATGTTGACCGATATGACACGCATAAATACCTCGGGTAGATTACCTAAAATAAATTTGTATTTAATTTTATAATTCTTTTATTTAAAAAATTAATCAAATTCTATAGCTATATTATTACTGATATTCTATGTTCAAAATAAAGTTATATGTTATGTATAAAATTATCTGATGTTTAATGTAATAACCAGCTGCACCCAACCTAACCAGCTTTTGTTCCATATTCCAATTGTAGGCTACTACTTTTTACTTTCTCTTGCCTATATGAATATATAGGAAGGAAAGTATTGTTTTCATGTCGATTTTTCGAAATCGAGTTTTCACCGGATCTACACGTTTTCAGACCCCCTGAACCCAAAAACCATGTTTTTAGCAATTGGTCTGTGTGTGTGTGAACAGAATATCTCAAGAACGGAACATCGTACGAACTTGAAACTTAAGTTACATACCACTACCGGACCCGACACGAACATTTTCATCAAAATCGGTCAACCGGAAGTAGTAGTTTATTCGTATAATTTTTCACTTTTTTGCGATTTTCTCAAAAACTGGTCTTACAATTTTTTTTAAAATCCCCTGGTTTACTACATTTTTTATGCTCTACAAGATAGGGTAGGCGCCATGTTTGCTGAAATTCTTGGTGAGGGTGTTTTTACGTAAAAAATGTGTTTTTTTAAGATTACGGGTTAAATATGTATTTGTTGTTTAGGTCAACAGCCAAAAGGCTGGTTTGAACCTCTAGAGGTTTTACTAAGTAAAACGAGAAGTGAGGTGGTTTACCAATGCCTTCCTCACTGAGTAGAAAAGTACGCTTATCAGCATGCCGGGCCCTCTGAAAAGCACATATTTTCCACTCTGCAAATGACACCTTCACTTCATTCACCACAGGGTCTGGCTGTACAATGAAATTCATTACTTTCAGAGAAGATAACTCTGATTAGTGTCTTTTACACCTCTACCTCTTCTGTTCTTAAATGATTCAGTCATTTAATTGACTGACCATGTGATAAGAAACAGAACTATTTATTTTAGCCCTGCAATGAACAGATTGAGTGTAAATAATTTGACACTCCACCTGTCTGTTATGGGCAGAAAAATATGTATTATTGCGCAAAAATTTATATAATAAAAAATGTAGAGAATTTAAAATTCTACAACTTTTATTTCAAACATATTTTGTATAACGCTTACTTTAGCGGTAATTAGCGATTTTCTGTTTTTTCTCACAAAAACGTGTGAAAAATCTATTTTTTTAAGATTTCGGCCTTAGTATTCATTTTATGACAAAAGTGTATATAATAAAATTTATAGAAAATTAAAAGATCTACAACTTTTATTTAAAGCATTTTTCTCTACAGAGTCTAGTTTAGTGTGAAAGAGTGATTTTCCATATTTTTAAGGCAAACTGAGATCGATTTTCATTTTGCGTCTTTCATATATGATTAAAATTAGGTTATGTTTATTGAGGTTGGTTTTTTGTTTATTTCTAATGCTTTATTACTAATGTTAGGTTTATTGTTAATTATTTGAATTGGCAAGAGAAAGTTGTGTGAGTGTTTCACACCAGATTTTTATATTAATTATTAATTTATATAACGTCGCATCAACTGCAAGGTCATTAGCGACGCCGTTGGGGTGTAACTGTGAGAAGATGAAATGATTTTTTGTAACTTATGAAAATATGCCGTGCCTGAGTGGGATTTGAATCCAGGACCGCATGATGAGAGCTGAGCACGTTATTAACTGCGGCAATGGGGCCAGCTACTACTTTGTTTTGACCACTTTTAGTGGTTAGTGGGGGGGGTGGGGTTTGTGACCTCACATCAGTGTTCAAAGAAGGCATAGTGCCTGAAAGATTAAGAACCACTGATTTACATGATCAATTGACTGCCAGCATACCAGTTCACATGCAGTTATTATAGTAATGTCATTCAACCCATAAAGTATGTCCTACAAATAGACTGATTAAATTATTAAACACAACTGCCTGTGAACTGGTTTGTACATATAAAGGCACGTCCATTACTATCATCTTAAGATGAATAAATAATATTTGAAATCTTTCAAAAAAATATTTTAAATGTTTGTAAATTATCAATTGTAAGTTAAGTGTTTTGAGGCTATAAATTAAAATTTTGTCTGGTTTTTCTTGTTAAGAGCTACGACAATATACCTGGTTAAGAAAACTTTCCTGCAACACTTTTTACTTTCACTTTTTTGCCTATATGAATATATAGGAAGGAAAGTATTGTTTTCATGTCGATTTTTCGAAATCGAGTTTTCACCGGATCTACACGTTTTCAGACCTCCTGAACCCAAAAAACATGTTTTTAGCAATTGGGCTGTGTATGTGTGTGTGTATACAAAATATCTCGAGAACGGAACATCGTATGAACTTGAAACTTGAGTTACATACCACTACCGGACCCGACACGAACATTTTCATCAAAATCGGTCAACCGGAAGTAGTAGTTTATTCGTGTAATTTTTCACTTTTTTGCGATTTTCTCAAAAACTGGTCCTACGATTTTTTTTTAAAATCGCCTGGTTTACTAAATTTTTTATGCTCTACAAGATAGGGTAGGCGCCATGTTTGCTGAAATTCTCGGTGAGGATGTTTTCACGTAAAAACATTGTTTTTTAAAGATTACGGCTTTAATATGAACTTTAGCGCAAAAATGTATTTAATAAAAGTTGTAGAGAATTTAAAATCCTACAACTTTTATTTCAAACATTTTTTTTATAATGCTTAGTTTAGCAGTAATTAGCAATTTTCTGTTTTTTTCTCACGAAAACGTGTGAAAAATCGACTTTTTTAAGATTTCGACCTTAGAATGCATTTTACGACAAAAGTTTATATAATTAAATTTATAGAAAATTAAAAGATCTACAACTTTTATTTAAAGCATTTTTCTGTACAGAGCCTATTTTAGCGTGAAAAAGTGATTTTCCGTATTTTTAAGGCAAACTGAGGTTGATTTTAATTTTGCACCTTTCACTCATGATTAAAATAAGGTTATATTATTTTTAGAGGTTAGTTTTTTGTTTTTTTTTCTAATGTTTCATTACTAATGTTAGATTTATTGTTTATTATTTACATTGGCAATAGAAAGTTGTGTGAGTGTTTCACACCAGATTTTTTATTAACAGTGTATTTCTTTTGCAAACAGTTTTTTTATATATATAATTATAAACTTTACGCAAAGTTAATAAAATCTGAGTGTTATCTTTAGAATTAAAATATAAACCACACTCAGTAGTGTGTTTCAAAAAGACTAAACTGTGAAGTAAAATATATACACAAAACTAAACTTTATGAACTGTGAATCGACATCTTGAAATACAATTTTGTTGAAGTTGGAGTTGACGATGATACAGATGATAAAGATGCCGATTATGAGATGATGAGTAATAGAAAAGAAAAAGAAAAACATTTAAATGATTAACAAAATCGTAAAGGTAAGTCTAATGTTTTAAAACGTTTCAGTCTGTGAGTATCTTCGCTGTTGTCAGAGAAGTTAATTGCTAATGGATTTTGATGGTCTTCTAGTTTTAATAAATGTTTTTCAGTATGTTGTTTAATTTCTTCTTTTATGAAGGATAGATTTAGATTGTTGAGTAATATTTCATTGGTTACATTCCATGGGTTGCAGTAATTAGTCTCAGGCATTTTTATTGAAAGTGCTGCAGTATTTCTATATTTGATACTAGCTGTACCCCATAAGTCCAAACTGTTTTGAATATTATTTTGTATGCGAGTACTTTATTTCCGAGGGAGAGTTGAGACTTCAGTTTTTTAACTTCAAAAAATGAATGCAAATATTTTTGGAAAAAGGTTTTTTCCAAAAAGTAGTGCTGATTTGGTACAGAGGAAAGAAAACATTGTGACTGCCAGGTCACAGTGTAGCCTATAAACTTCGACATGATCACGATACATAGAGAGTATGTATGTATTCATAGTTTTAGCATTTTTATGTTCTAAGTTGCTAATGGTGAAATATCAAAGCATTTTAAGTGCTTAAGAACCAGTACAATTGACGTAACTTCAGCCCAAGTTACTTTCATTTTGTCCATATATGACTTCTACACATGAGTCTTCGATCTAAATGTAAACCCAGATATTTAACACATAACAACAGTACTTCCATTGTGCTGAGTTCTTTAAAATTGTATTTTTTTTTTCCCGGGGTTCCTACGGCCGGTGCCGCTTCCCGCACTTCAATCTCCACTCTCCTCTATCCTCCCAATCACCCTCATCCATCCCTCTCTCCCTCATGGCTTCCTGTATTCCCTTTTTCCACGTTTTCCTTGGTCTACCTTTCTTCCTTCTGTTGGTTGGGACATAAGACAACATTCTTTTTGGCCACCTCTCATCACCCATTCTCTGCACATGGCCATACCATATCAGTTGTCGTCTCTCTATCCTATCCACAATGGTCAAAATTGTATTAACTATGAAAATAGTCTTCTTTGAATTTGTAGGGGACAGTATTGTCTTGAGCCAAACAGTATTTCTTTTTTATACTTGGCACACAGCGTGTGAGATACAATAAAATTTGATGACGCTACGGCATCAGTTGTGCAAGGAATAAAGCGAAGCAAAGAGAATTTTGTACCCTGATATTCAGTTAATTCTACCACTGGGTGAAATTTTTTCAGAGCATGTTCATAAAGAATTCATGTCTATATTAAAAAGGTAAGCTGGGTGTCAATGTATGTCAGCTACAAACTCAAAAACCACTGAACTTTAAAAATGGTTGTACCAAATTCTAAAAACTTCAGGAATGTTTTAGACATAAATGTATTTGAATAACGTCAGAATTTCCTGAGAAAAGTTATGAACTAAAATTATGAAGTAAATTGATCTAGCCATTACACTCTTTTTAGCTTTTCAAATTTACAATACCAATTATACTATTTACATTGATTTTTATTCATATAGAGTTCTTTATTTTTTACCTTAATTTTACATTAACCTAATCTTATTGTTACATAAAGAGGAAACATTTATTTAAGTATTCGCAAAAATGTCAAGAACCATTAAACAAATTTTCACTAGCTTTTGTTTTTTTAATTTTAATGGTTTTTTTTTTATTGTCACTGACTATGTGAACACATCGGCAAGGGCCGAGTGTTCTAGCTAATGGTGAGTCTGACCAGGTACGTAATTATTTAATATTTGAAGAAATATCAACTGATTTACTATATGACAAAATATTGTTTATGTGCCAAAAAATGACCTTCTTATTGTATTCTTTGATTATAGTTGAATTGATTACAAAATAGAACTGTGACTGGTCCAGCGCGTAGAGGGAAGCGAGACCAGAGGCCTATCAGTTACAAGAATTCCATACACTGTTGCCACAACTAGTTTCAGTCACTGCTCTGCAACCAAATCATATGTTTCACTGCTTACTGTGCTGTCTCACGACCTGCTATTATCGTGCTGTTAGAATTTATTAACAGTCCTTTCCCATTTGTGTGCATTTAAAAAAATGAATTAATTACAATAATAATGACATCAATTGAGGAAAGAAGTGTATGTTAATCAAATGTGATTGTTCTGCAGTGTACAGTCAGGCAGTCGACATGGCAATGCCGCTCCTTCTCCCTTGCTGAGTTTTAGGCCTATTTTGTAATCAATTCAACTAAAATAGACATAAGTACTCATAAAATATGCAGCAGAGGTCACCATGAAGTATTTTAATGTACTTGTCTTTCATGAAACAAGTTACAGAGGAAAGAGAAATACATGAATGGCGGGTCACAGTGTATAAACGACCGGTAACTTCTAGATGATTATGTATGCACATGCTTGAGTTGTAAATCAATTGCAGTTATTATAGTTGAAACGAGTGTGTGTGTGGTTGGGGGTTGAAAGGAGGCATGACACTTAATGCGCGGAGCCGATAACCCGTCAATTGAACCCACATCTCACCCCACCTTTCTACATAGTCCAATAAAATATAGTCCATGATCATCATAGAACTTGAAACAAATCTTTTGTTCAGAAACAATACTTCTTATTACAGCTTTTTATTTATTAGTTAATATAAACAATCTTCCCGAATTTATTAGTTTTCTACCTTGATCATTTTCAAAATGGCGCCGTGTATATATAATGATATAATTTGGATAAAGTATTTCATATCGGCATATTTAAATTTCCTTTAAAACTTGCGCAAAAAAATATTGATTGCAGATTTTTTTTAAATATATTTTTCCATGTGTGCAATTTTCTGTTAAGCATGAAATTAAATAATGACTTTGTTTTCATATAGTTTTCAGTTGGCAACAATGATTCAGGCGTTCTGCTTTTCGTCTTATTTTTTTTTAAGCGGCGTGAAGAAGGTGTGTGGTTTTTGTGTGCATTATCTAGAAGTGTAGTCTATTATGTGTTTAGGTTATGTATTGTAGCTCTGCAAGTAAAAATTATGGTTTTGACACGAGAATACAGAATATGTATGCCATTGACTGTAGAAGAGGTGAGACAAATTGTTGATTAATAATATTTTTAGTATTCGTATTCAATTCTCGCTTTTTTTATTCATACTCGTCGGTTAGATTACCTTGATTATTTTGTACTTAAATGATTCTAATCTTGATTTTTTTCTTCGTAAAATACTGAGGTAAATTAATTAATTTAGTGCGTGGTTTATCTTAGTGGATAATCCTATCAATTTATTTCCCGTTTAATTAGGTATTTCCTTAATTCGAATATAATTCAATTATGGACTTTTGTTTATTAGGACACTATTTGTTGAGTTTTGGATTTTGGATTTTTACCACCATCTAATTACGTTCCGATTTAGTTCTGGTATTGATAAAGTTGATTTTACCTACTGATTTAACTGAGTCTGAATACTTTTAAGCATGGATTATTTTTATAGAGATCCTCGTTAAGTTTACAAAACGAACTTAGTAATGGTATTACTTTCTCTTGCCTATATGAATATATTGGAAGGAAAGTATTGTTTTCTTGTCGATTTTTCGAAATCGAGTTTTCACCGGATCTACACGTTTTCAGACCCCCCTGAACCCAAAAAACATGTTTTTAGCAATTGGTCTGTGTGTTGTGTGTGTGTGTGTGTGTGAACAGAATATCTCAAGAACGGAACATCGTACGAACTTGGAACTTCAAACTTAAGTTACATACCCTTACCGGACCTGACACGAACATTTTCATCAAAATCGGTCAACCGGAAGTAGTCGTTTATTCCTGTAATTTTTCACTGTTTTGCGATTTTCTCAAAAACTGGTCCTATGTTTTTTTTTAAAAATCGCCTGATTTTCTCAATTTTTATTCTCTACAAGATAGGGTAGGCGTCATGTTTGCTAAAATTCTTGGTGAGGGTGTTTTTACGTAAAAAAATATTTTTTTTAAGATTGCGGCTTTTAATTTGCATTTAAGCGCAAAAATTTATATAATAAAAAATGTAGAGAATTTAAAATTCTACAACTTTTATTTCAAACATTTTTTGTATAAAGCTTAGTTTAGCAGTAATTAGCGATTTTCTGTTTTTTTCTCACGAAAACATGTGAAAGATTTCGGCCTTAGAATGCATTTCACGACAAAAGTGTATATAATTAATTTTTTAGGAAATTAAAAGATCTACAACTTTTATTTATAGAATTTTTCTCTACAGAGCTTAGTTTAGCGTGAAAGAGTGATTTTCCGTATTTTTAAGCCGAACTGAGTTTGATTTTTATTTTGCATCTTTCAGTCATGATTAAAATAAGGTTACAGGCCAACTCATTCCAAATGAGATATGAGTTGTGTATGCGCAGTAGCAAAGGAAGTAGTGGGGGGTTTCAGAGCCAGTGCGTTCCCAGTCACCAAACAGTGAACATCCATACAGTGGGTCAAAAAAGTAGTGTTTCGGTTTTGTAGTCCAGTCTGTTTCTTTAGAATAGTTTCTTACATACTATGAGACGTGATTTTCTTTTATGCGTTATCGAAAACCAATTTATTTAAAACAGTGTAATATCAGAGGCGGCGAGAAAAACTCATGTTCACTGTTAGTTTATTTAAAATAGTGTTTTAGTGTATTTAAAATAACAGCATAATATTTTAACAGCGCTATGAGTGTAAAAAGTAGAGTGAAGAAAAAACTATTCACTCTCAAGGACGTGAAGTAATCGGCTCATTATTAGAATTCATGCATCAGGAGGCAATTTACGGGAGCCCAGAAATTCCGTTAGTCAAAGTTCAAGAGTGTGTGGCTGCAGCAACAATTTTTTTTTTTTTAAATTTTAGAAAGTAAAGGTCATGTTGTATTACGACTTCCTCCGTACCATCCCGATTTGAACCCAATCAAAATGGTTTGGGCTTCCCTTAAAGATTACGTAAATAAAAATAATGTCAACTGTAATTTTAATGATGTCAAAAAACTATGTGATGACTTTTTTTACTACATTTTCTGCCAATAACTGGAAATCTCGATGTGAACACATCTTAGGTTAGAAACGGAACTAATGCAAAACAAATATACTTTAGAAGATGTGATTGATAGCGTGGTAATAAATCCTAATACTGACAGTGACGATTCAGATAAGAGTTTTTCAGGAAGTGAGATTTCCGGCATGGAAGACTTATAATTTGTCGTAGTAGGGCCTACATTAAGATTGAATTTTCATAAAAGACAATATCTGCATATAAGCGGTAAATTTTAATCTCATTTCGGTAATAGTACAAGAGAAAATTAAGTCTGTAACTAGAAGTATAACAATAATGTGTGTGTACGTGTGTCTGTGTATGTGATAAACAGCACACAGAACTTTGTAGGCTGTTCCACACTGACGTGTGGGAAGCAATATACCTCTCTCTTTTTAAATATTTCTTTCTCACTCAGTTCTGCGCAACTCGCAATTCATTTGGATCTTGCCGGACTGTATGTTTTTTGAGGTTAGTTTTTTTGTTTATTTCTAATGTTTTATTACTAATGTTAGGTTATATTGTTAATTATTTGCATTGGCAAGAGAAAGTTGTGTGAGTGTTTCACACCAGATTTTTTTTTCGTGTTTTAGTATCAAATTGGTCAGTTGTATATGATAGCAAGACATAGTCATGAACAAAGTGAATCCGGGGAAGGAGTTGAGGTAATTGTGAATACACCATGTGAAGATGAGAAACATGGAAAAGGACAGTACACTGAAAAAAGGATACATTTATCAAGGTATTTTGTTTTTAAATTTTATTTTATAATATGCAATGTTTTTCAGAAGTGCAGTTAATAAACTCATTACCATGACTATAATTCACATTTCTGATTAGTTAGTTGTAGGTAATTGCTGTCTCATTTTTGTAATATTAGCAACAAACAAAATTAGTTCATAATCTATTCTCTAATTTCATTGTACAAAATCACTCTATGTTCGAACCTCTGTGTCAGACTGGTTTTAAAAACATGGTGCTGAGTAATAATGAAAACGGCTGTCATTTGAAATTTATGTAAATCAATAATATTTACATAATTAATTTGTTTTTTTTAAAAATTACTGTTATACAATTATTTTGTTTATCCAGCTGTTTGGCTTATCTGGAATAATTTTCAAGGGGGATACAATTTGTTAATATTGCAATAATTTGTATTTTGCATTTATGAGGAAGTCAAATTAGTTAAATTCATTTTGAATGAAAGAGCAGGAGTTGATGAACTTCCTTACAAATTAAGTTTCCTGTAAGTTACTAATCGTTAAATTACCGAATCATTAAATTTTCTTTATCTTACAAGCTGTAAGTTTTATGTAGCCCAATCTGTATTTAAAAAATTATGTACTCATATTTTATGGAAAATTATATTTCTATATTGTATAATAAATATGAGGTGTGGCTATTAAATAACGAGACTGATATTGTAAAAAATTTAATTTTAATTTTATACATTATCACTTATTGTCACCTTCAATATACACTCCTTCTCTATCCCTACAACACTCCATGCGAATTTCCATTGTTGGAAACAGTGTTGGAAGTCATGTTCTGTCAGCTCCTTCAGGACACGCACCGCTTTCTCTTTTACAGCTTCCACAGACTCAAATCTTGTCCCTTTTAATGCAGATTTCACCTTAGGGAACAGGTAATTCTTCTTGATAATAACATGTGATGAAACCTGGTTTTTTTACTTATGATCCGGAAACGAAGCGCCAATCCATGCACTGGAAGAACTGATTTTCACTGAGAGCCAAAAATGCTTGAATGAGCAAGTCAAAATTTAAAGCAATTGTGATTGTTTTTTTTTTATATCCATGGGATTGTGTACCTTCACTGGGTTCCTGAAGGTCAAACAATTAATCAATATTACTACCTTGAGGTACTTTCCAAACTACATCAAGGAGTAAGGAAAAAACGCCCTGAAATTTGGAAGGACAAATCATGGGTTCTCCACCAAGACAATGCGCCAGCTCATTCCGCGTTAACTGTTAAGAGGTTCCTAGCCAAGTACAGCATCTCAGTGTTAGAACATCCACCTTATTCACCATATCTTGCACCATGTGTTCTACCTGTTCCCTAAGGTGAAATCTGTATTAAAAAGGACAAGATTTGATTCTGTGGAAGCTGTAAGAGAGAAAGTGGCACATGTCCTGAAAGAGCTGACAGAAGATGACTTCCAGCACTGTTTCCAAAAATGGAAAATTTGAATGGAGCGTTGTAGAGATAGAGAAGGAGTGTATATTGAAGGTGACAGTGATTATGTATATAAAATGAAAATAAAATTTGTCACGTCAGTCTCATTATTTAATAGCCTCACCTCATATTTCTATTATTATAATTTGACATAATGAGTTTAAAATATATATACATATATGTTGTTGTTGTTGTTTAGGTCATCAGCCAAAAGGCTGGTTTGAACCCGTAGAAGTTTTACTAAGTAAAACGAGGAGTGAGGTGGTTTACCATTGCCTTCCTCACTGAGTGGAAAAGTATGCTTATCAGCATGCCGGGCCCTCTGAAAAGCACATATTTTCCACTCTGCGAATGACACCTTCACTTCATTCACCACAGGGTCTGGCTGTATAGTGAAATTCATTACTTTCAGAGGAGGTAACTCTGACTAGTGTTGACTGGTGTCAACACCACTACCTCTTCTGTTCTTAAATGATTCAGTCATTTAATTGGCTGACCATGTGATAACTATTTTTTTAGCCCTGCAACAAACAGATTGAGTGCAAATAATCTGACGCTCCACCTGTTTATTATGGGCAGATATATATATATATATATATATTCACCATTTACACTGCTTCTTTTTCTTTTTTCTTAACTTACGAGTACTTTCGCGGTGCACACCGCTTCATCAGGTAATATAACAAAAGGTTCCAGAAATATTACGATGAATTCATCTTCCTTCGTCAAAGTGTGAAATTCAAACTTTGGCAAAGCAAGGTGCATTCATCATAATTTTCTGGAAGTTTTTGTGATATTACCTGATGAAGTAGGGCACACCGTGTAACTACTTGTAAGTTAAGACAAAAGAAAAAGAAGCAGTGTAAATTGTGAATATAAAAAGTTTTTTTAAAAACCTATTATATTAATATATATTCTGCTGCTACAATGCTAATCAATCTCTTAAATAATTTACATTTGTATTTCTCGATATATTTTCATAGCCTGGTGTAATAAATAGAATGAATCATTAAGGTACTGTAATACATTATTATACTATTTTTTAAGGCTGATGAGCTCTGAATGTATGCATTGCCCCCTACTCACTTTATAGCTAGCCAATAACTTGCGAGCAACGTTGCCAATACTTGCTCAATTATATCTCTGTTAAGGGGACCCGGCTTCCCTATGCTATCCATGTTAACATTTTGTTCCTTTTCTAATTTTGTGTTTGAGCTGCACATTTGAATTTTTTACCATACCTTTATTGGTGTTTGATAAACATAAGGGATTCTTAAAATATTTATTCTGAGTGGCCAAAAAAATTTTTTTCTCCGGGACCTTCAAACACTTGTAGATTTTCATGTTTCATGTTGAATAAAAAATTTTCAATACAAGATATTTCAAAATCCTTATTTGACAAGTTACAACTGTGCCTAATAAACAAATTGATAAAACGTTTAAGTCAAAATGTTGAGTAGTGGCTGAGAAAAGGAACATTTTACCTCAAAAAACAGAATTTCCGGGAAAACGCGATTAAAAATGTAGTTTGAATTTATCTTACTTACATTAATACATTCCAGCTTCATAATCTGATTGGTTATCATACCACGCGAATCACACAGTTGTACCACGCGAATCAGCGTAAAAAATCCCTTTAGAAAACCAAAAATTACCTTTCCCGCTAAATTGAAACTGAAGTAAATCTAAAATGAAAATTGTAATATCAAATTGACAAAAGTAATTTTGATGAACAGTTTACTAAAAAATTCTGTAGAACAAGTTTAAAAGCCTTAAATACCCACTTGTAATATAATTTTGTAAAGATGAAGAATTAAATATTAACAATATTTAATAAAAAAAAAATGCAAAAAACTTTTTTTTTGAGCCGGGTCCCCTTAAATATTTTGTTGGCCATTTTTTTATAACCTACAAACATTTCAGCAAATAAAACCTAACCTACAAACAATCAGCTAATTATATTATAAAGTATTGCATGTTAATGCCCTCTATAATCGATGTGTTCAGTATGAGATGCAAGATGACAGTGAACTATTGCGGCTCTTATATGCATGCGCGTGTTATGTTTGTCAAGTACAATCTGACAACGCTAGCAAACGTTCTGATTGGTCTAAACGTGTGGAACAGCAGAGCGTATTAACTACGTACATCCTGTATGTTCTTATGTTATTATGCAAATTATATGGAATGTTTTGAAAAATAAAGTTTTTGGATTAACTAGTACTTGTAATTCTGGTTTAATAAGATAGTAACTGTATGTTCTTAAAATTTCCTTATGTCATGTCTTCTGATCTTCTTACTTGATTACGTTACTGTGATTGAAATAGTTGTTTGTAAATAAAGATGATAAGAGTTGAACTTTTTATAATGGGTGTGGAGTGCAATAAAACATTGACTCTTCACTTAATTAATTATTGATTAGATAATTCATTATCTTTTAAGTTATGAAAGGTTTTGTTTAGTATTAAATCAGAATAAAATTTGTACATGAATTTCCTTTAATTAAGGAAACATTTTAAAATACGTATGACTCAAGAAAGATCTTATCGTCATAACTATATGAAAGTACTTTAATGGATTTATTAGATACATTTTTTTATTTTTTATTGAGTGATAATGCCTACATAAGCCTTGGGCTTGTGCGTAGGTAATGATATGTGGTGATTTACAGATGAAAAAATGCCAGACCTGACCGGGAATCGAACCCGGGACCCCGGCATAGCAGCCAGTTGTGCTGACTACTACACCACAGGCCAGCCATTGAAGGATTATTTAATTTTTTATCATGCTGTTCATTTATTAACAGACTTGCATAAATAGAATTCATCTGTACTTCAAAATTGTTTAAGTGACTCATTAAAAATAACAACTTAACTGCGAATGAAAACAATAAAATAATTTTTTCTATTTTATTTTATGTTATTATTAATAGTAGATTGTTATGACTATAAAAAAAATTCAAATCCCAGTCAAGAATTGTACCTGGCACCTTCTTAGTAGTCAGGTTTTCTATTAATTGAATCGCCAAGGTTACATATTATTTATTTTTATAGCCATTGTAAATTTCATGTTACTTTTATTGACTTTTATTAGGAGTTTAATTAATTAGTAAAGATAATCTTTTAACACATTAGTTATTTATGTTTTATTACGGTTGTTGTTCAACATTAAAAATTAACAAACGGATATAGCCTTGGGAATGCAAAATATTCTCTCGACTAGTATTAATGTAATTAAAATAACAAATAAGTAGTGTCATACCTGTACTAAAATAAAACATTGATTTTTTTCATTTTAAAAGAAAAATGCATGTTAGTTTAAGCATATTTGTGTCTAAAATAAATCGAATGATTCTTTTATAATTTTTCAAAAAAATATTTTGTAAAACCAGATCTAACAGTTGTTAAATTGTTTTAACTCTCTTCAAAATGTATTTACGTATAATTTTTTTATTGATTTGGTTAGGCAATTTATTGTATAAAGAATGGAAAATGTTATCAAAATTATGTGTATCTTCTGTTATTACACATTGGCGTAGTTGATAACATGCTCGCCTCTGATCATGCGGTCTTGGGTTCGAATCCCATTCAGGCATGGCATATTTTCATACATTACAAAAAATCATTTTATCCTTCACCATCTGCATTAGCAGTAATTGCAGAACAGTCGGACGTTAAACAAAAAAAAAATCCTATATTATAAAAATAAAAACTGTAGTGTCTACTTTACTTTCTGTCTCACTATACTCTGCAACATATTATGGTGAGCTCCACTTCACCCCTGGTTGCTTGGCCATTAGCAACTATTGTGAGTTTTGGTACCTTAACAGTGGTATTAACAAGTTAAAATTTCCAGATCCTAGCCGGGAATTGAACCTGGGTCTTTTCGCTTTGTAGGCTAGCACATTAGTCACTACACCACGGAGGCGGTTTCAAAATATATTATTCCATTAATTTTTGTTATATAAATACATAGTTCTGTATCTTATCACATGGTCAGCCAATTAAATGACTGAATCATTTAAGAACAGAAGAGGTAGAGGTGTAAAAGACACTAATCAGAGTTATCTCCTCTGGAAGTAATGAATTTCATTATACAGCCAGACCCTGTGGTGAATGAAGTGAAGGTGTCATTTGCAGAGTGGAAAGTATGTACTTTTCAGAGGGCCCGGCATGCTGGAAAGCGTACTTTTCCACTCAGTGAGGAAGGCATGGTAAACCACCTCACTCCTCTTTTACTTAGTAAAACCTCTAAAGGTTCAAACCAGCCTTTCGGCTGATGACCTAAACAAAAATTTTTGTTTAAAAATTTTTTTGGAAATGTTCGGTTATCCGGACGTCCGGTAAACCAGATGTTAACACTACGTAAAAGATATCGACCTCCTGTTTTCCAGACGATGGTACTGAAAGGGTTAAAATTGTGAAAACGGAGAAACAAAGCTTGATACAATAAAGAACTTCCCGGATTACAGATTTGTACAATTCTAATAAATAAATAAAGTAAACTGAATGTTAAAATAAAATTATAATACGTCAGTAATGTATTGCATTCATACATACTGTCGTTTTAATGCAAACATGCATTAATGTGCTTCAGTGGGTGAGGTATTTATATAAGTAGCATATGGAAAATATGATTTAGTAACACTATGGCCCACTCCAGTGATCTTCCCCAATGATTATGATACATGCTTTATATAATTAATTCAGTTACATTTTCCTGTGGTAATTGTGCAGATATCCATATTATTTGTTATTTAGTTGATTAGAATACAGTAAGACCTTGACTTACGCGAATTTACGTTAGCGCGATTTTGTTGAACATAATACAGAGTGATTCAATAAGATGGAAACTATTTAAATAAGCTGTATTTCCTGAACTACATGTTATATTTTAATTCTGTAAATTACATTTGAAAGAGAAAGTTTTAAATTTTAATTTACATACATGAAAGTTCATAGATGTTCAATGTGTCCTCCTCCGGCTGCACGTACATCTAGACGGTAACTGAACTCATCCCAAACTCTCTGACGCATGTCTTGGGTCACTGAGTTGACTGCAGCTGTGATACGATTCCTTAGTTCATTCAAATTGGTGGGAAGAGGTGGTATGTAAACTGCACTTTTCACGAACCCCCACAAGAAAAAGTCACAGGGTGTGAGATCTGGAGACCTCGGTGGCCAAAACTGAAGTGCAGAGTCGTCATTTGCCATGCGACCTATCCATCGTTGACGTATGGATTCATTTAGGAAACACCGAACATTGCGATGCCAATGGGGTGGATTTCCTCAAATGAATGAAGATTCAGGAGATTATATTTTCCAGCAGGACGGAGCTCCACCCCATTGGCATCGCAATGTTCGGTGTTTCCTAAATGAATCCATACGTCAACGATGGATAGGTCGCATGGCAAATGACGACTCTGCACTTCAGTTTTGGCCACCGAGGTCTCCAGATCTCACACCCTGTGACTTTTTCTTGTGGGGGTTTGTGAAAAGTGCAGTTTACATACCACCTCTTCCCACCAATTTGAATGAACTAAGGAATCGTATCACAGCTGCAGTCAACTCAGTGACCCAAGACATGCGTCAGAGAGTTTGGGATGAGTTCAGTTACCGTCTAGATGTACGTGCAGCCGGAGGAGGACACATTGAACATCTATGAACTTTCATGTATGTAAATTAAAATTTAAAACTTTCTCTTTCAAATGTAATTTACAGAATTAAAATATAACATGTAGTTCAGGAAATACAGCTTATTTAAATTGTTTCCATCTTATTGAATCACTCTGTATATTATATTGTATATACAATAGTTATTCTTATCTTACAGATGTTTACATTTATAACCACTTTTGGTAATTTCTCTCGGAACTGTCATAGTAGTTGTCCTCCCCATTTTTACACTGGAATTTTATCTTGGTTTGCTTTTGTTCTAAACATTAGTATTACGAGGGCCATCCGGAAAGTAGTACCCGTTTGTGAAATAAAGACACAGAAGTAAATATTAACAAATGTAAACATTTTTATTGAAAAGAGCATACCTTAAACTACTTCTCCACATAATCTCCAAGCAAATTTAAGCATTTGTCATAACGTGTGACGAGTTTTTGTATTCCAGCATCATATTCCTCCGCCGCCAGCCGATCGAAATACGTAGTCACACCTTCTTTAAGTTCTTCATCGCTGTCAAATCTTTTTCCCGCCAAAAACTCTTTAAGTTTTGTAAAGAGATGAAAATCTGAAGGGGCCAAGTCCGGGCTATACGGTGGATGGTCGAAAATTTCCCAATTGAATTGCTGCAGAAGTTGTTGTGTTATCCCCGCTGCATGAGGCCTGGCATTGTCATGGAGGAGAATGACGCCATCAGACAATAGACCTCTCCGTCGATTTTGTATTGCCCGCCGTAATTTCTTTAATGTTTCACAATACGCATTAGCGTTAATAGTGTCTCCACGGGCCATAAAATCAATAAGCAGTATACCACGTCGATCCCAGAAAATGGTTGCCATAAGTTTCCTGGTGGACAGAACAGTCTTGAATTTTTTTGGTTTCTTTGGTGAATGAGGATGATGCCACTCCATTGACTGTCGTTTACTCTCAGGTGAAGCATAACAAACCCACGTTTCATCACCAGTAACTATGCGATTCAAGAACGCGTCTGCTTCATCAGAATAACGTTCCAAAAATGTTAATGCAGCAGCCATACGCTTGGTTTTGTGCTCGTCTGTAAGCATGCGAGGGACCCACCTTGCGCAAATTTTTGAATAATGCAGATGGTCTTTGACAATTTCATGAAGAATTGTGCGAGAAACATTAGGGAAATGTTCACAGATGTCATCAATTGTAACGCGCCGATCGTGCCTCACGAATTCGTCTACTGACCTCAGCAGTTGATCTGTAATGACAGATGGTCTCCCTGAACGCTCATCGTCGTGTGTGTTCCCCCTCCCCAAGTTAAAATTACGACACCAGCGCCGAACAGATGACTCATCCATCACATCGTCTCCACACACTTCCTTTAATTGGCGATGAATATCACAAGGTCGAACGTTTCTTGCATTGAAAAATTTTATTACAGCCCTCACTTCACAACTGGCGGCGTTCTCAATTTTTTTAAACATTATGAACGGTCACAGAAACAAGACAGGCAATGCTAGCGTCGCGGAACTTACAACAGAGAAGGCAGACAAGCCACTGAAGCGATCTGACCTTGACCGGCGGCTGCTCGCCTCGTCAGCGCCTCATGCGGCGGAAACGGGTACTACTTTCCGGATGGCCCTCGTATTTAGTGCGTTAAAAATATCGGTTGTACATGGTTGCATAGATTTAATTGTGCAACAATTTGCAGGTCTTTTATTTTCAATTCGTGATATTATATAAATCAAACTTGGTGCTCAAGATTTATGTAAAGGCTCCAAAATGGCCAATGGCTAGGGATTTAGGGAGCAAAATTTTCTATTTACCTCAAATTAAATTTTTCATCCTCTGATATTGTATAAACCATTGCTATTCTCCTTCATGAATTCCAGAATGAAAACAAATTGGTTTTATATTGTTGTTGTTTAGGTCATCAGCCAAAAGGCTGGTTTGTAACTCTAGAGGCTCAAAGTAGAACTCTTAAGTAAAATGAGGAGTGAGATGGTTTACCATTATCTTCCTCACTGAGTAGAAGAGTATGCTTATCAGCATGCCAGGTCCTCTGAACAGTGTCTACTCTCCACCCTGCAAGTGACACCTTCACTTCATTCACCACAGCGTCTGGCTGTATAATGAAATTTATTACTCTCAAAGGAGATAACTCTGACTAGTTTTTTTTTTTTTTACTGCTTGTTTAGCCACAATGGACCACTTTAGTCAATTTGGAAGCTTTCAGTCTCTTTTTGGCATGATATTCTCTCATGTTCTGTGAACCCTTCTGTTTGGCTGCAATTCCCCCTTCTTATATTCTCTTTTCTGTGTCGTAAGCCGATGGTTGTGGTCCTTGATGACCTGTTTCTATTTGCTGATTTTTTTGTTAGCTTCGTGAGTTAGTCTAAGTTCTTGTAAATCCTTTTTGATTTCTTTGTGCCACATGTATGCGTTACCAGCGTCCGTTTTTCGTCTCATTGTATGGTCAATTATTCTGTGTAAAAGTCTGGTGTTCGGTGTTCTTAGTATATGTCCAAAGTACGACAGTCGTTTCTTGCGCATGGCCACTGTTATTGGTTCCATGTTTCTGTAGGCTTGACCGTTAGGTAAAAGCCTGTAGTGATTGTCTACCTTGTGCTTCTGAGTATTCTGCGTTCTACTTTTCTGCAGGTTTCCTTGATTCTCCTTCCCTGTCTATCCACGCTAGGGTTTCGCTGCCATATAAGATTTTGGTTCTTATCTCTGTATTTCTGTCCTTTACCCAATTGGGCATTGAAATCCCCTAACAAGATTTTGGTGTGGTTTTTGGAGATTTTTATGAGCGTTAAATCTAATTCATCCCAGTATTTTTCAACTTCGTCTATCTGCGCATGTCGCCTGTTCTTTATTTTTATAGGGGCGTATTCGTTAATTAGTGTGTATAATTTATTTCCGCATTTTATGGTAAAGCAAGTCTAGAACTCACTGGTTCAAAGCTCACAATAGAATCTTGTCACTAGTTATTTATAATATTAAATATATGAATTACATAACCTTGAAGTTGTTAAAATTTATACACCTTTATTTCAGCCGGCTCCCTTACTGGATTCAATCTATTATACCGAAGGTATTTTATGTCACTGAAAAGGCTTGGAATTATTATCCATTCACTATAACTGGTAAGTTATTAGTTTTATAAATTCTATCGTAAGATTTAAATAGTTATAAAAATAAATTTGACTCCCACTTCTGCTCATTGAAAAATTTATGATTGAATGAACCCCTTGATGACTTACATTTTGATTGTGTGATAACATAATTATCCAACATGTCATTACACATTAATTCTGTGGTAGTTTCAGGTATTATTTTTTTTTTAGAAAAACTAAATTTTGGTTGAAAAACTTCAATAATTTTAGCCCTCTTGGTAGCCACTATTGTTTACTTTATTCATTAAGTGTTAAAAGTAAGCAGTTTATGTTATGACTGTTTTAGTGAGTAACTGTGACACCATTGATGTAGTCAATTGACTGCAAGCATACCAGTTCACAGGCAGATTATTATATATCATTAAACCCATAAAGTTTTTGCTGGAAATAAATTGTTTATTAATTACAGCTGCTTGTGAACCAGTATTCCCATTCTAATGCCACATATATTACTATCATCTCTGTATGAATGAGTTATAGATATTTGTGGAAAATAGAAATTTAGCTTTTTAACTGTGGTGTTAATCATGTTGAATGGTCGGAGAAATTCGAAGTGTTCTTATATCTTAACTTATTAGTGTTAATTGTTAAAAACGTATTAATGTATTATTAGTGTCATTAGAAATGTTTTCTGCAAATAATTGAATTGTAGTAAGTGAAACAAAGGCACAAAATTATTATAATGGTTTACAAGGTGTGATTAAAAAATGTATGTTATAAAAAATATGGTGAATAATTTTATTACGAACTAATTGCTGACACTAGGTCCATTTTAAGTAATAAGTCCGACCAGTGTCATGTTTTAACAAGTTGCAACTTGTCAGTCGGCTTCCAGAGCTGAAAGAGTGAGGTTATATTTACTGTGTCTGTCACACATCATGGATTTCAAACAATGCGTTGGCATTAGGTTTTGTTGTAAGTTGCAAAAAAGTGCCAAAGAAGTTCATGAAATTTGAAGTCAGTGAATGTTGATAATGTGGTGACTCTAAAGACTGTTTACAATTGGTATGAGCAATTTAAAATCAGAAATGAGTCAGTTGAAGATGAGGAATAATCAAACCTCAAAAACAGACAAAAAGTGGCTCAATTTTGAAACAAAAATTGGTTCATTCAAAGAGGCAATTGACTATTTGAGAGTTTACTAAAGAACTGAATGTCTCATACAAGTCTGTACAAAACATTTTAACTGAAAATTTGCAAATAAGATGAGTAAGTGCAAAATTTGTTCCCTCGTTTTTGACTGACAACAACGCCCCATGCCACACCTTGCTTGCGATGCTCAAGTTTTTGGCTGAAAAAGATTCATGTCTGTCCACATGTGCCTTACTCTCCAGATTTAGCGCCATGGGACTTCTGGCTGTTCCCAAAAATAAAAACCATTCTAAAAGAAAAACATTTTGACACCATTCTCAACATTGAGAGGGCTACGACGGAGCAGCTGAAGGCCATTCTGAAAGAAACCTTCCAGAAATGCCTCTAATCATGGAATCAGCGTTGGGAAAAGTGCCAGTGAGATTAATTCAAATTTGGTGTAAACGTATTTCTTTGTTTATAATAAAATTATTCAACCGTATTTTCTGAGCACCCTTGTATATATTCATTGCTATGTGTTTGTATTTTACTGATATTACGGTTTTTTTTTTTTAGAAAGAAAACAGAAGTTAACTGATCTCCCTCTGGTTTCAGTTTGTCTAGTTTTTTTTCTTCAGAGAAATCAATATTCTACAGTAGTACTTGTCTGTACACATTTTATCTGAAATAAATGCAAAATTTTTGATAAGTTGCATTTTTGTTTCACAAATTAACAGAAGTATTGTCAGATTAATTAAAATTCTTTAAAACATGAAATTGTGTCAAAAATATTAACCATGTATTATGTAAAGACTGAAAATTTGGGTTACTGTATGAGTGATTTTCTGTACTATTTTTTTTCTTCAGAAAAAATAATTTTTAAATTGTAATGTTTTTTTCCGACTTCTTATTAGAAAATTAAACTAATATCTTTGTTTCATGGGCATTTACTTGTTGATTGCTGGATCCTTTGTCTTCATATAGAATACACAGTGAGTATATTTTTTATCCTGATATGTAAAACATCCTGCACCTCTACATTCATCAATTTCATTATCAGCTAAGCCTTTGTGAAAAAATAAAAAAATCTGGTGTGAAACACTCACACAACTTTCTCTTGCCAATGCAAATAATTAACAATATAATGTAACATTCGTCATAATACATTAGAAATAAACAAAAAACTAACCTCAAAAAACATAACCTAATTTTAATCATGAGTGAAAGACGCAGTATGAAAATCAACCTCAGTTCGGCTTAAAAATATGGAAAATCACTATTTTACGCTAAACTAGGCTCTGTAGAGAAAAATGCTTTAAATAAAAGTTGTAGATCTTTTTATTTACTATAAAATTTATTTTATACACTTTTGTCGTAAAATACATTCTAAGGCCGAAATCTTAAAAAAATTGATTTTTCACACGTTTTCATGAGAAAAAAAATCAGAAAATCGCTAATTACTGCTAAACTAAGCATTATACAAAAAAACGTTTGAAATAAAAGTTGTAGAATTTTAAATTCTCTATAACTTTTATTATATAAATTTTTGCGCTAAATTGCATATTAAAGCCATTAAAAAAACTATGTTTTTACGTGAAAACAGCCTCACCAAGAATTTCAGCAAACATGACGCCTACCCTATCTTGTAGAGAATAAAAAATTAAGTAAACCAGGTGATTTAAAAAAAAATCGTAGGACCAGTTTTTGAGGAAATCGCAAAAAACTGAAAAATTACACGAATAAATTACTACTTCCGGTTGACCAATTTTGATGAAAATGTTCGTGTCGGATCCGGTAGTGGTGTGTAACTTAAGTTTCAAGTTCGTACGATGTTCCGTTCTTGAGATATTCAGTATAGACACACAGATCAATCGCTAAAAACATGTTTTTTGGGTTCAGGAGGTCCGAAAACGTGTGATCCGGTGAAAACTCGATTTCAAAAAATCGACATGAAAACAATACTTTCCTTCCTATGTATTCATATAGGCAAGAGAAAGTAAAAAATTTCAAAGGTTTTTACGTACATCCTTTAATCCTTAAATGCAATTTTTTAAACTATGAGTATGTTTGTTTTTTCTTGGTTTTTCTGTTGAAAGTATTATTTTAAAATTTTATCTTTGCTTATATTGGCGTGTATAGTATAATAAGCTCTAGATTTGTGTAAATCTGTTCATGTAGATTCTTTTTGGCTTACCATTTCTTTAAAAATAAGATTATAATGATTTTTGTGTACTCCTTCCAAAAATCATTTTATTTCTTTTGTTTAAGATGCCTGCGTTGTGTAATAAAGTACATTTTAGTACATAAATGAACTAAAAGACATTTTGTTAGTTCATTTTCAAATTTGTATCTGTTTTAATGGTTTGCAGAGCTTTGTTTTTTTTAAAGAGGGTATTAACAGAAGTAACACAAAATATTAAGTGGTGCAGTTCTGCTTTATCCTTTTGGGTAAAGACAAGACGGTAGTTTTGTATTACCATTGATTTTATGTCATTTATTATCATAATTTTATTCTGTTTCAGTGCTCATTCTTACCGAAATTTTCCATTTCAATTCAAACTAGGTTTGAAAATAACAATGGGTCCACTGAAAATGTAAGTTCACTTTTTTTAAGTTATGTAAATAAAATTTTTATCTTAATTGATTTGCTTCCTTACTGATTTAGAGACATTTTGAAAGGACATTGACATTCAATCCTGTTTTGGTTTTTCTCATGCCAGGAGTGGGCTGGAACTGTACAGGCTTGGCAGAACTGAACAACCGGGCCCAGTGCCGATTTAGTACTATTATAGCTGTACCAAAAGGATGTTGCATCCCAGTGCACATGCGTCAGGAAGTAGAAGTAAATCCCCACTACAAAGTAGCCTCACTATGTTAGTATCAAGTATTCTGTTGCCAAGTCTACTGTGAAATATAGATACTGAAGTCACAAGATTGCCTTTTGTATATGTATGGGCTGTGTGGAAGAAAAGTGAAATATTTGCAGTGCTGCCAACTTCAACAGTGAGACACTACTCGTACATTTCACTACCGTGCAGTTTCTACATACATTTTGTAAGCTGTAATTTATTCTGAGAAAATATTTTCTTCATAAACCTTATAAAAAATAAATGTGACCTGTATTGCCTATAGCTTAATTACATGACTAGAAATGTTTAATTTACTGTAATTACGAATGAATTGTCGTCTTTACTATTGCTTTCACCGACGTTTTCATTATCAGTCTCTCTAATATCTACCTAACTGTTTTCTTTTTTTTACCAGGTGTCAACAAAACTGTTAAATAATAGCTTCTTTACGTCCTTAATTTCCTTCTTTATTTTTCCAATTGTGGAGAGAAACATCACAGTAGTTAGCCGCTCGCTCACTGCTTTTGTTAAGAGGCACTGATAGGCATTTTTGTTTAGCTTCAACTTTACAACATTTTATTATATTGCATATTAGATTTCGTTCAGCACTGTGAATAGTTCGACCATGTTTTCGAGAAACTGATATTTTTGTTTACGGTAACAAACAGTTATATTCGTACAGTTAACCTACAAAAGGTTCCGCGATATATTGTATATGCTCTGGGTATAGTATAAGTTGTTGTTTGTCGTACTGAAATTAAAGCAGTCGCGCATGCACACTGATGTGTTTCCCCCTTTACCCCTCGTTACAAATAAGGGCAAACTCGTGACTCAAGTGAGATTATACTACAATGATGGGGGCAATGCTTCCCTGCCAAGGTTGACGCTTGGAATGATTGCTCTGCAATTTTCTTATTTCCTTACAGTATGCCTATAGTAATTAGGTTACATGTGCCCATTTTTATTCCAAAATTGGCTTTCAATGTGGCTGCTGTTAAATGTTGTACAAAATTTCTCTCCATAGTACAGTTGCTATTAAGATTTGTTAGAGTAAAATATTATTATATTTTTACGTAATAAGGTATCTTAAGAAGTGGGTTCGTTTGAGACTGTAGCATCGTAAGTTGTAATCAAATATTAATTATTCAATTGAAAACTTCAAAATATTTTTTTTTTTAATTCCTAATATGTGTATATTGCAATCTGTTCAATTCAGAACAATAAGCAACCCCATGACCCAATGAGATGAGGATGATATGTATGACATGTAAATGAGGTGTAGTCTTGTGCAGACTCAGGCTGACCATTCCTGACAGAGTATGGTTAATTTAACCCCAACCATCAAAGTATACCGGTAACCACTGTCTAGCATTCAAATCCGTATTAAAGTAACTACCTTTACTAGGATTTGAACCAGGAACCTTCAAAATATTAATGTCAAATTGTTTTTCCTTCTGTTACAGTGTTTAAATTTAACTTCTGAAGAACTGAGTAACAGGGTTGTGGATTTTCTCGATATCGCTTATGATGAAGTACCTCTAAAGAGTTATAAAGATGAAGAGGTAAAATTTGTAATTTTATATTTTTGGTGTGATTTGGATGGAAGTGTTTATTCTAGATGTTGTTGTAGTTTACATGTATTCCTCGTTTTTACTGACAAGCCTCTGACATAAAAGTGCTATGCAATCCATATCTGTAGATGGAAATAAATTAAAAAGAAATTTCCTTCTTCCACTGTCCTAGAGGTGGTAGATTTTTGGAACTTATTGAAAATCAATTTACAGTCAATAAATTGTATGGTCTAGCATAAATATTTTGTAGTTTTAATTAAACCATCTCCTTTTGTTATTTGTTCTAGCCAATTAGCCTTCCTTCGTTAAGTTTTCTTCTTCTTCTTCTTCTTGGCATCCCATGTAATAGTGGTTGGATACCACTGCTCTAAAGAGATATACGGAGGAGCAACTGCTGTACCATTTTCTTAAATTCTTCATTCATGAATAAAGCTTGTCGTTTTACCGGATTTCTTTTCTCTGATATTTGACCTTGTATAATAATTTTTACTGTCCATAACAGACAGGTGGAGTGTCAAATTATTTACTCTCAATCTGTTCGTTGCTGGGCTAAAATAAATAGTTCTGTTTCTTATCACATACGAGGTAGGGTCAAAAAGTTCCCGGAATTGGTTATTAAAAATTTATTAAAAATATTTATAACATTCTTACATTATTTCCCTTCAAAATACTCTCCTCCTGCATCTACACATTTATTCCACCGTTCATATAATTGTTGGAAACACTCTTGAAAGCCGTTTTTTGAAAGTTCCTTCAGCCGCTCCGTCGCATTTTCAATCACCTCTGACGAATCAGCAAAACGATGTCCCTTCAATGCCATTTTTAACCTTGGAAACAGGTAGAAATCTGGTGGTGCGAGATCGGGAGAATATGGAGGATGTTCCAGAGTGGTAACATTATTCTTGGCAAGGTATTGTTTCACCATTAGGGATCGATGTGCTGGGGCATTGTCGTGCAACAAATACCAGTCATTCTCTGCCCATTTTTCAGGTCGTTTTCATCGAATTGCATCTCGTAGCCGTTTTAAGATCTCTGTGTACAATTCTTTATTTACTGTTCTCCCTTCAGGAATAAATTCATAATGAATCACTCCACGGTAATCAAAAAACACCTCCAACATCACCTTACCCCGGCTTCTGTCCAAGCGAAATTTTTGTTTTCTTGGTGAAGTTTTTGACTTCCATTCAGCGGACTGCCGTTTTGTCTGAGGGTCGTAAAGAAAGCACCATGTCTCATCACCTGTAACAATTTTGCGCAGGAAGCTGTCATCTGCATCAGCCATTTCAATCAAGTCCCTGGACATGGTCACTCTCATTTCCTTTTGCTCAGGGGATAACATTTTTGGAACAATGTGCAAGCAAACACGGTGCATGTTCAAGTCATTATGAAGAATGCTGTGAACACTGCCATGTGAAATACCAACTTCAGAGGCAATAGTATTGATGGTTGTTCGCCTGTCCGCACGCACAATTTGTCGAACGCGCTCAACATTGTCGTCTGTAGTGGAAGTGGAAGGCCGCCCAGTCCGAACGTCATCTTCAATTGTTGTGCGACCGTCGCGAAAACGCTTATGCCACTCGTAAACTGCTGTTTTCTTCATCGCAGAATTTCCGTATGCTTTTTTTAGCATCTCAAGAGTCTCCGAGGGTGATTTCTCCAGTAACACACAGAATTTAATATTGCCACGCTGCTCTAATGACGACATTGCACAATCCGACGAAAGACAGAAACTACGATCTACAATATTAAACACCGAACGCACGGAACCAACTACAACTGCCTGCTAACCTCAAAAGCACATTCACTACCAGTTATGCCAACCTCACAAACAAAAATTTCCCTTTCAGCTTACAAATACGTGACTGTAAGCGACCATTCCGGGAAATTTTTGACCCTACCTCGTAGTCAGCCAATTAAATGACTGAATCATTTAAGAACGGAAGAGGTAGAGGTGCAAAAGACACTAATCTCCTCTGAAAGTAATGGATTTCATTATACAGCCAGACCCTGTGGTGAATGAAGTGAAGGTGTCATTTGCAGACTGGAAAATACGTTCTTTTCAGAGGGCCTGGCATACTGATAAGCGTACTTTTCTATTCAGTGAGGAAGGCAATGGTAAACCACCTCACTCCTCGTTTTACTTAGTAAAACCTCTACAGGTTCAAACCAGCTTTTCGGCTGATGACCTAAACAACACATAATAATTTTATTTATCAGAGTAGGCTGTATAATTTTTCTCGCATAATATGACCAAGATATTGCAGTTGTATTGTGTTTATCGTCTTAAGGGGAAGCGGAAAGCAAAAAATAATTTTTTATTTTAGCGTCATTGTAAATTTGATGACTTTCTGTATCCATCCATATAAATAATACTTGAGATTCTGATTTTCCTTTATATTTAAAAACTATTCTTGAAAAATAACTTTTATTCAATTTGCACGTAAGGAACATTATCTCAAAAACTACTGAATCAATCCACTTCAAATTTTTACTCATGGTTTACCTTGCCACTCTACGCAACCATGAGTTTTTTTAGTCACTTCAGTTAACCACAAAAAATTAAAAAATTGTCTCAAATTCCAGGTTCTGAATTGTCGGTGACAAAAAATATTTCTTAGTAAAAATAAATTATTTTTCGTTGTAAAAATTCATAGTTTTTTTAAAAGGTACTGTAAAAACGGTGTTAAAGTTTGAAGTAAAATGGTACAGTGGTTTTTGAGAAAATATTTCTAATATTAACATGGTATTCTCTCTCTCTTTAGTAATTCCTATTTTTTTTACTTTCTCTTGCCTATATGAATATATAGGAAGGAAAGTATTGTTTTCATGTCAATTTTTCGAAATCGAGTTTTCACCGGATCTACATGTTTTCAGACCCCCTGAACCCAAAAAACATGTTTTTAGCGATTGGTCTGTGTGTGTGTGTGTGCGTGCGTGTGTGTGAACAGAATATCTCAAGAACGGAACATCGTATGAACTTGAAACTTAAAACTTAAGTTACATACCACTACCGGACCCGACACGACCATTTTCATCAAAATCGGTCAACCGGAAGTAGTAGTTTATTCGTGTAATTTTTCACTTTTTTGCGATTTTCTCAAAAACTGGTAGTATGTTTTTTTTTAAATCGCCTGGTTTACTCAATATTTTATTCTCTACAAGATAGGGTAGGCGCCATGTTTGCTGAAATTCTTGGCGAGGGTGTTTTTTCGTAAAAACGTTGTTTTATTTAAGATTGCGGCTTTAATATGCATTTTAGCGCAACAATTTATATAATAAAAATTGTAGAGAATTTAAAATCCTACAACTTTTATTTCAAACAATTTTTTGTATAACGCTTAGTTTAGCGGTAATTTGCGATTTTCTGTTTTTTCTCACGAAAATGTGTGAAAAATCGATTTTTTTAAGATTTCGGCCTTAGTATGCATTTTACGACAAAAGTATATAATTAAATTTATAGAAAATTAAAAGATCTACAACTTTTATTAAGAGCATTTTTCTCCATGGACCCTAGTTTAGTGAGAAAGAGTGATTTTCCGTATTTTTAAGTCCAACTGAGGTCGATTTCATTTTAGGTCTTTCACTCATGTTTAAAATTAGGTTATGTTTATTGATGTTAGTTTTTTGTTTATTTCTAATGTTTTATTACTAATGTTAGGATTATTGTTTATTATTTGCATAGGCAAGAGAAAGTTGTGTGAGTGTTTCACACCAGATTTTTTTATTCATGAGAAACAGGACTTCTTAGTTTGGATTTTTCTTCGTCCATGCTATATGCTTCACCCGTAGTCGAAGGGTTGATATGATTTGTGCATCCAATATAGTATGTATACAATATTTTAGTTGAAACAATATTTAATTTTTCTTTTGTAACAATTTCTTTTGTTATTTTTAACAGGATTTGAGGTTTTTTTGTTCTAAAGTTACTGGAAGGGGTCCTCTGGCTGAAGGATGGCGTGATTCTTCCACTCCTATAATGTGTTCTTATAAGGTAGTTCATGCATCATTTGAAGTTTGGGGCTTACAGACAAAAGCTGAAGAGCTTATACAGAAGGTAATTAACATTACTCTCTTGATCATCATTAAGGTTCATATGCAATTCAACCAAATACAATTCTGGTTTGTTTTATTGGAAAACAATCTTATTATTGAGGAAATTTATCGCAGCAGTTGTTAAATGCTGTTTTTTACTTTTTCTTGCCTATATGAATGTATAGGAAGGAAAGTATTGTTTTCATGTCGATTTTTCGAAATCGAGTTTTCACCGGGTCTACATGTTTTCAGACCCCCTGAACCCAAAAAACATGTTTTTAGTGATTGGTCTGTGTGTTTCCGTGTGTGTGTACAAAATACCTCAAGAACGGAACATCGTACGAACTTGAAACTTAAGTTACATACGACTACCGGACCCGACATGAACATTTTCATTAAAATCGGTCAACCGGAAGTAGTAATTATTTGTATGATTTTTCACTTTTTTGCGATTTTCTCAAAAACTGGTCTTACGATTTTTTTTAAAAATCGCCTGGTTTACTTAATTTTTCATGCTCTAAAAGATAGGGTAGGCGCGTTGTTTGCTGAAATTCTTGGTCAGGCTATTTTCACGTAAAAAATTTGTTTTTTAAGATTGCGACTTTAATATGCATTTTAGCGCAAAAATGTATATAATTAAAGTTGTAGAGCATTAAAAATTCTACAACTTTCATTTCAAACTTTTTTTGTATAACGCTTAGTTTAGCGGTAATTAGTGATTTTCTGTTTTTTCTCACGAAAACATGTGAAAAATCGATTTATTTAAGATTTCGGCCTTAGTATGCATTTTACGACAATAGTTTATTAATCAAATTTATAGAAAATTAAAAGATCTACAACTTTTATTCATAGCATTTTTTTCTACAGAGCCTAGTTTAGCGTGAAAGAGTGATTTTCCGTATTTTCAAGCAAAACTGAGGTCGATTTTCATTTTGTGTGTTTCACTCATGATTAAAATATGGTTTTATTTTTGTGGTTAGTTTTTTGTTTATTTCTAATGTTTTATTACTAATGTTAGGTTATATTGTTTAAATTATTTGCATTGGCAAGAGATGTGAGTGTTTCACACGAGATTTTTCAGTTCATGTTAGGCCTCAATGTATGTTTGTAGTTTCAAGAGTTGTATGTTAATTTAAAATGTAATCTGATCTACAGATACAAGCTCAGACTGGCCAATGCACCCTCTCACCAAACAGGGAAGTGCGCTATGATAGAAGGCAGATGAAAAATAATCTGGTGTGAAACACTCACACAACGCTCTCTTGCCAATGCAAATAATAAACAATAAACCTAACAATAGTAATAAAACATTAGAAATAAACAAAAAACTAACCTCAATAAACATAACCTAATTTTAATCATATATGAAAGACACAAAATGAAAATCAACCTCAGTTTGGCTTAAAAATACAGAAAATCACTCTTTCACACTAAACTACTCTCTGTAGAGAAAAATGCTCTAAATGAAAGTTGTAGATCTTTTAATTTTCTATAAATTTTATTATAAACACTTTTGTCATAAAATAAATACTAAGGCCGAAATCTTAAAAAAATTGATTTTTCACATGTTTTCGTGAGGAAAACAGAAAATCGCTAATTACCGCTAAACTAAGCGTTAATACTAAAAAAATGTTTGAAATAAAAGTTGTAGAATTTTAAATTCTCTACATTTTTTATTATATAAATTTTTGCGCTATAATACATATTAAAGCCGTAATCTTAAAAAAACACTTTTTTTACGTAAAAACACCCTCACCAAGAATTTCAGCAAACATGGCGCCTATCCTATCTTGTAGAGATTAAAAAATTGAGTAAATGAGGTGATTTTTTAAAAAATCGTAGGACCAGTATTTGAGAAAATTGCAAAAAAGTGAAAAATTATACGAATAAACTACTACTTCCGGTTGACCGATTTTGATGAAAATGTTTGTGTCGGGTCCGGTAAGGGTATGTAACTTAAGTTTCAAGTTCATACGATGTTCCGTTGTTGAGATATTTTGTATATACACACACACACACAGACCAATCGCTAAAAACATGTTTTTTGGGTTCAGGAGGTCTGAAAACGTGTAGATCCGGTGAAAACTCGATTTCTAAAAATCGACATGAAAACAATACTTTCCTTCCTATATATTCATATAGGCAAGAGAAAGTAAAATAAGTCCTGGCATAAATAAATAATAATAATGGCAGTAATTTTTCTAAGTGTAAGACATTGAAACATAATAATTATTTATGAACCGCTTTCAAAGAAACTATTGTGATGAGAGTATTGTACGTACATAAATTCCATTTTGAGGCGAACAGGGCGTCGTAAATCCTTTACCACTGCCGCGACATCAATAAATTGTACGAAAGTACCCAATTTAAATCTAATAAGATATATACCCAGTTTTCCAAGAGTAAGACATTGAAACATAATAATTATTTATGAACCGCTTTCAAAAAAACTATTGTGACGAGAGTATTGTACGTACATAAATTCTACTTTGAGGCGAACAGGGCATCGTAAATCCTTTACCACTGCCGCGACATCAATAAATTGTACGAAAGTACCCAATTTAAATCTAATATGATGTATATCCAGTTTTCTTGGATGTGGAAATAAAGATGGTTTATCATTTACACTGTCGTGTAGCACACACCAGGATCATTTTTACATGCTTTATACTTTTTCTTCGCTTCTTATTTTTCAGTGAAAATAAAATAGTGGATCAAATTTAACAATTTAAGGACAAACAGGTATTTTAAAAGTTTTTAGTAAATATTTTAACCTCATACGTCACAATTTCCTTTCTTCATTTGTTTTAACTTATCCCTCCCTTGGTGACCCAAGTTTGATGTTGAGACTGCCTAAACACTCACCGTATGGCATAAATATTTTATATTCTGAATATTTACTTTCTCTTGCCTATATGAGTATATAGGAAGGAAAGTATCATTTTCATGTTGATTTTTTTAAATCGAGTTTTCACTGGAAATACACGTTTTTAGACCACTGAACCCAAAAACATGTTTTTATAGATTGGTCTGTGTGTGTATTTGTGTGAACAAAATATCTCAAGAACGGAACATTGTACAAGGTTGAAAGTTGAAACTTAAGTTAGGTATAAATAGAGGACCCGATAAGAACATTTTCATCAAAATTTGTCAACTGGAAGTAGTAGTTTATTCGTGTCATTTTCTACTTATATGCGATTTTCTCAAAAACCACTCCTATGTTTTTTTAAATTTGCCTCATTTACCATATTTTTTATGCTCTACAAGATAGGATAGGCACCAAGTTTGCTGAAATTCTTGGGGAGGCTCTTCTCTTGTAGAAAAAAATCATTTTCTTAAGATTGCAGCCTTATGCATTGTAGCGCAAAAATGTATATAATAAAAGTTGTAGAAAATTTTAAAATCTACAACTTTTATTTCAAACATTTTTTTTATAACGCTTAGTATAGTGGTAATTAATGATTTCCTATTTTTTTTTCCATGAAAATCTGTAAAAAAATGGATTTTTTAAGATTACGGCCTTAGTATGCAATTTACGACAAAAGTGTATATAATCAAATTTATAGGAAATTAAAAAGTAACAACTTTTATTTTAACCATTTTCTCTACAGAGCCTACTTTAGCGTCCAAGAGTGATTTTTTTGTGTTATTAAGCCAAACTAAGGTCGATTTTCATTTAATCATTCATGATTAAAATTAAGTTATGTTTTTTTAGATTAGTTTTTTTTTGTTTATTTCTAATGTTTTATTACTAATATTAGGTGATATTGTTTTTTTTTGCAAGATAAAGTCGTGCGAGTGTTTGAAACCATATATTTTAACATTATGTAGCCTATTCTAAATTACTTTAAGCACTGCGTTATTAATATTGTTATTTAATTTTTTTGTTTTAGTCGATCAGAGATATTTTACTATTAGGGCATAGACAAGCGTTCGCATGGATCGATGATTGGTATGGAATGAATCAAGCCGATGTAAGAATTTACGAGACTGAAATGCAACGCCAGACTAATACCAAAGTAGTCGTTGAACAACCATTATTAACTCCGACAAATTCACCTAATTTACCGAGTTCACCTAAAACACCTACTACACCGCCACCATCATCTCTTGCATCACCTAAATCTTGGTTTTCGTGGTCTTAAGTATTTACGTAATATATTCATAATTTTTAGTCATGTATACACAAAATTAGATATCTGACTGTTATATTCGTTGTTGAGATATGTATGTTTTAAATTATATTGTTTTTAATTGTTATGTTGAAAGTTGTGAAATTGTTGGTTATAAATTTGAAACCATTTTTTTTAATGTAAGGGTATTGTTATTTGATGTTTTTTTTATATTTAATTATTTTTATAGTATTAATTTTCTAGTTTCTGGTTACATTTTGTGATGGTATAGAGCATGAATTATAATTAGATATTCTATATACGGTTATTTATTATAATAAATTTTTTCTTGGTTCATTTTTATTAAACTCGATATATACGTTAGTCGTATTTTAGATCTAGCGTAGAAACTATCGTGAACTGTGAATTATCTGACCTTAAATTCCATTAATATTTTTGTTTTACTTATTTTTAAATGAAAGTAAAGTCTTATTAATTTTCTTAAGAAAATTCATAGTGATATAAATATATACATAAATTTTGTCTGTTGAACATGAAAATGGAGTATATTTAATATACTCTTGGTTGAATAAATTTTTACACTGTTTTCTGTATCTTTATTTACAATTGTACGTTTAGCCATATCAACGTTGGCTTCAATATCAATGCCTTGCTTGTTTGCGTTATTGATGTTAACACTACAACTAAACGCAGTAATGTGTTTTGAACGTAGGTCGTCTATGTGCAATGCGGTAACCATGTTGATATATCAACTAGTATAGTTGAGATAAGTTAACGATGCATCTTTCATTGAAAAATGAATATATTATATTGCGTTCATTTGGTAGTGACTGAATTTTATGAACCGTGTACTGTTGCTAAAACATTTTAATTATTCAGCTACTTCGGTTTTCTGTCTGCTACCTATATTTGTTAGGTCAGATGATAAGAGAGAGTGCAATATTCGTATTTAAAACTATGTAATAAATAAGTATTTCCATATAACGTACACTAGTTCTTCGGAAAGATATTATTATTTTAATTTATTTTGTCGCATCAACAATTTAGTCATTTGCGACTGAGAAAGGAACATTAGGATGAAATGGGCAGTAATTTTTCAGACCTTAACAGGAAATTGGGCCCAAGACCTTCTACTTACAAGCCTAGCATACTAACCACTGTGCTACAGAAACAGTCAGTGTTAACATTGATTAATTTTCATAATATTTCTACGAGATCTACTATGCATTTAATAATGGAACATATGCTTTAGTGTGGATAAATAACTGCCTTTTTATTTATAAGATACTTATTTCCTTACAAACCTTATTTCCTTATGCTTGTATTTTGAAGTAAGTTCATTGTAAAAACGGCCACTTTGGTGTAGTTAGTAACATGCTTGCCTCTCATCATGCGTCCTGGGTTTGAATCCTGCTCAGACAGCATATTTTCATACATTACAAAAAATCATTCATCCTTCATTGTACACAGTTAGTTACAACCCAACATCATCACTAATGACCATTGTATTTAATGCGACGTTAAATAAAAATATATATATATATATACTGCATTACATTTTCCCGTGAAGAAACTTGTTTTGTAATAAATCATTCACTACGTTAATCTACATAATGCTATCACAAGAGAACAAATTTCATATTACTTTCTTATTTCATTTGTTTATTGTATTTTATTTTTAATAGAAGTTCAATTTATTTTTTTTCTTTTGTTTAGAACCCCCAGTTATTCTCATTGTACATTTTTCAGCATTTGTTTTGAAATTCAGTGTTTACCATTTATTTATTGTATTAATTCAGTAAAGTGATTATTTATTTACAGGAAATCAGTTGTAAGGTCATTAGCTTGAAAAATTTATTAGTTTTATTTAATTAGATAATGATATTCAGTTTATTTAATAGATTTTAATATTTTTGTTTGTAGGTTGTAGTAAAACTAATTTTGTTTTGTTTAACAGGTACCTATTTCGTTTTTTTTTTTAATATATAATGGAATCATCAAAAATTCTTGGAAATGAAAAGTAGTTATTTTATGTTTTTTATTTATTTATTGTTTGAAATTTCGGGATTAGATTTTTAATCTTGTCTTACCGTTTAAATTCTTAGTGATACTGTAGCATGAAAATTATTTTAATTGAATTTAATTCAGTTATGATTATGTCTGGACTGTGTATTTAGTTTACTGTCTTCCTTCAATACCTGTTGAAAAACTTCCAAATGAATGACAGATTTCCAATTAGAGAAGTGAACAGGCATGTCATTTTACAAGTTTGTCAAATAGATTGTGATTCTCACCTTTCAGAGAGCAAATTGGATACTGGTCCCTCTCTGATCAATACGAGGTAGGGTCAAAAATTTCCCGGAATGGTCGCTTACAGTCACGTATTTGTAAGCTGAAAGGGAAATTTTTGTTTGTGAGGTTGGCATAACTGGTAGTGAATGTGCTTTTGAGGTTAGCAGGCAGTTGTAGTTGGTTCCGTGCGTTCGGTGTTTAATATTGTAGATCGTAGTTTCTGTCTTTCGTCGGATTGTGCAATGTCGTCATTAGAGCAGCGTGGCAATATTAAATTCTGTGTGTTGCTGGAGAAATCACCCTCGGAGACTCTTGAGATGCTAAAAAAAGCAGACGGAAATTCTGCGATGAAGAAAACAGCAGTTTACGAGTGGCATAAGCGTTTTCGCGACGGTCGCACAACAATTGAAGATGACGTTCGGACTGGGCGGCCTTCCACTTCCACTACAGACGACAATGTTGAGCGCGTTCGACAAATTGTGCGTGCGGACAGGCGAACAACCATCAATACTATTGCCTTTGAAGTTGGTATTTCACATGGGAGTGTTCACAGCATTCTTCATAATGACTTGAACATGCACCGTGTTTGCTTGCACATTGTTCCAAAAATGTTATCCCCTGAGCAAAAGGAAATGAGAGTGACCATGTCCAGGGACTTGATTGAAATGGCTGATGCAGATGACAGCTTCCTGCGCAAAATTGTTACAGGTGATGAGACATGGTGCTTTCTTTACGACCCTCAGACAAAACGGCAGTCCGCTGAATGGAAGTCAAAAACTTCACCAAGAAAACAAAAATTTCGCTTGGACAGAAGCCGGGGTAAGGTGATGTTGGAGGTGTTTTTTGATTACCGTGGAGTGATTCATTATGAATTTATTCCTGAAGGGAGAACAGTAAATAAAGAATTGTACACAGAGATCTTAAAACGGCTACGAGATGCAATTCGACGAAAACGACCTGAAAAATGGGCAGAGAATGACTGGTATTTGTTGCACGACAATGCCCCAGCACATCGATCCCTAATGGTGAAACAATACCTTGCCAAGAATAATGTTACCACTCTGGAACATCCTCCATATTCTCCCGATCTCGCACCACCAGATTTCTACCTGTTTCCAAGGTTAAAAATGGCATTGAAGGGACATCGTTTTGCTGATTCGTCAGAGGTGATTGAAAATGCGACGGAGCGGCTGAAGGAACTTTCAAAAAACGGCTTTCAAGAGTGTTTCCAACAATTATATGAACGGTGGAATAAATGTGTAGATGCAGGAGGAGAGTATTTTGAAGGGAAATAATGTAAGAATGTTATAAATATTTTTAATAAATTTTTAATAACCAATTCCGGGAACTTTTTGACCCTACCTCGTATACCATATTTATTGCATTTACCGCACCCTGATTTTGATGTGCTTACTTTGAAGGGAAAATATTTTCATAAGAAAATTAGTGTAATTTTTGTGCACTGCTGTTGCTATCCATTCACTGTATGATCACCGTAGGGGGGGGGTCTTGAAAGGCTGGTTGATGCAGACATCTAAGGGCTGCAGCAGTGATATGTACATCCTCCAAGAATGATGACTGTGTCAGTGTTTCCTTTACGTAGATGTTCCTTGATGTTTTCTGTAGTAAGGCCTCAAAAACTATCAAGAAATAACATTACGTAAACGTAAGAGAGAGCCAGCATGCTTTTTCTATATACAATTTATCCAATCCATGACCAGGGGGTTGTCCACCCAGCCTTTCTCTTGTGCTCTCACTATGATGCCTCTAGGAAAGTTTATTCCTTTTGAAAGAGTTTTTCTTTTGAAAAACATGAAAATGGGAGTTTTTTTGCAATCAGCATAACTGTACAACACTGTCTTTCATTGCCATTTGTTAAAATCTGTTCGCATTTTTGTCCCTTACTTTCAACTATAATATCAAATGGCATATCGAAAAAGTTAGGTATCTGGTCGGTATTACCGATTTGACTTAGAGAAAAGAATTCTTCTCTAGAAGTGTGATAATGTACCGCTAAAACTGGGCCACTTTATCCACATAGGTATCTGGCAAACCTTGATAGATCAAACTTTTCCGCCTGATTGAAAATTGATGTCTGTTATAAAACTGTTGCACCCGGCCTCTGCTTCCCTTAAACTTCTCTATGTTCAGCTCTTTTGCGATTTCAATCAATTTTAATTGACACATTTCTGTTGACATTGCATAACAGAACTGTCTGTTACAATTTACATAGTCCCGCAACTGTTCTTCAACTTCCAGATACTTTGCCTGTTTACCACGAAATGCCGTACAATTTCACGAACAATTCTGTTGTTTGTCCTTGTTTTTTCTCGAGTCTCGAATACATGATTCGGATATATTGTATTTTCTACTTACTGCACGATTTCCTGAAAGTTCAGAAATTCCTAGAAATAAGGGACTGACGGAGCAGAACAAACATCTGCTGTAGATCATATTATACATCCAACTGGATGGCTTTGTCTTCTCGTACATGAACATCACTTCCTCGTACATAGCGCTCACCCGATCTGTAAATGGCCGCTATTTTTTCTAAATTAGATTAACTCGTGTAAGCTGCGCAATTTTAGGTATAAAATGTGCTCGGCATACACGAGTAAATACGGTATAAGGTGTAATCAGCCTGGCTGTCTCTGCGTACTCTGATTAAGACAGCAACCATACAACCATACACTGCCTTCTCTGGTCTCTTTTTCAAAACCAACTCATCTGCTCTTCTCAGGGCTACAAAGTCTTTAAGGTTTCTCCATGCCTAGTTATAGTCACCATTTGAAAACAGTAACAGGAATAGTATCTCTCAAAGAGTTTTAACGTCATCTGAATGTACCGTTACATCTTCCGACAGCCTGAATTGACAATAAATAATTTGAAGGTTATGTTTGTTGTTTTCTTATTTGGACAATTTACAACTATATATAATTTTATTAAAACATTCCTAGATAATTTGATGATTAGTCTTATCTTCTGTGTATGTGTCATGCCAGTTATTTTAATTGCTATTAAACCTGGTTTTTTTTCTTTTTGTATTATTAATCCATAATTTCATTACTATTATGCTTTCTAGTTTTGTATAGTTGTCGTAACGTAATTCAATACGACTTTTAAATACTCAGTATATTTATGTGTATGAAGAAAATAATTATTAAATTATTACACATTTGTTAAGTTTTACAATACAGAAAACCTAGGTTATCCGAGTGAGATTAGCCGATTTTGGATAAGTAAATTATTTGAATATTCCTAATTGGTTAATAACAGGTTCAACCATTAATCAACAAAGGTTTTGTCTCGATAATAGAACATGTCGTGACAAGTTTAAAAATAATATAATGATTAATTCTAGTTATTTTTTTGGGAAAATTTTCTTTCGAATTTTTCCTCTACCATTTATATATATATATATATATATATATATACTATAGTTTAGCCTTACTATCAGTGTTTTTTATTCTGTCACCATTACGTCTTCTACTTAAACCCGAGGCTCAACTACATCATAAAATATTACGTTGCCCATAATGGCCCTTCTCAAAACCATACTGATCTACTTGCCCCAACAGTAGAACACATCCTTTTTCAGAGCTACCAACTTACTAAGGTTTCAGAATGCCATTTGTTATTGTTGTTATCCAGTAATAATTTCGTACTGTATTGACCATATTTGGTACCTGTTGGATTTATTACATATTGTTAATTTACAGTAATGTTTTTTAATAAAAATATTTTTGAGTAATTAACTTGGGTTTTGGTTTACCCAGTTTCGATTATTACAAGATGCATTTTAAAGATTTATTGATACATTTTAAAATATAAAACTATAAATGTGTTGTTGTTAATGTTGTTACTTAAAATTATACAGATTTATAAGTGTTATATTGTTGTTAATTATATATGTTAATAAATTTGGGCAGAGTGAGAATTGTTTTACTTGCACTGCTCTATTCAGCTCTCTCTATAAAAATATTAATGTTATTTGTTAAAAGAGCATCTGTATTTTATTTTAATAAGGTTTAATGACAATAATGTCAAACATTTTTAAACCTGGTTAAATTATTAAAGATAAAAATTATTCATTTTTAACTAAAATCTGTATGTTTCTATTTTATAGTTATGCTGTTTTAAATGGTATGAAGAGAATTTTAACACATTTTTTTTTTAAGAATATATCGGGTGGCGGATAAGTCAGTTGTCATTGGCAATATTCTTAGACTTTGTTTTGTCTAGTGTAATGGTACTCAGTTGTGAACTTGACTAATGCGCAGTACCCGTAAGTCAGTTGTCGCAAGCAGTTTTAGCACTGAGCAGTAAGGAGAAGTTGATGTAGGCTAACAGCAAGATGGAGTACCCTGGCAGTATGGAGTTATTGTGAGGGACTTCATCATCATTTGTCAAGGATCAGGCTCAATGTCCTGTTCTGGCATTCATCTCTTTTTAGATCTTCCCAAGCCTCGTCTCCATCTAGGTTTATATTTCCATTGAGTCCATGGAAATGGAAATATTGCAATAAACTTTCTAAATGAAAACTTTTATGAGTGGATTGGCTGGCAAGGCACTATTGAATGGCCTCCATGATCACATGATCATCAGGTATCACACACATGGATTTTTCAGTCTGGGGTGTACTAAAAAATTAGGTATATTCCATAAAGATTCATGATGTTCAGCATTTGAAGGAACGGATCCAATCAGATTTGAAAACCAGTCCCAGAAGATTTTTAATAAAATTTGGAAATAACTTTGAGCATATTTTGTAGGTTCGTTTAACTCTATATGTTTTTCTATGTTGATAATAAACTTGTATTTTCATTTTAGCTTTGTTTATTGCACCAAATGCATTTTTGATATCTGACTTATGGGCTACTGTGTATATGTTATTTAAATTTGTATATGCTGGTGTCTGATCCAGACCTGATATCTTTTATGGCTGTATTAATTTTCTGAATGAGCAAAACTTATATAATCGAGTTCAAAAGTTGTTCAGTACTTCTAGATCTGACATCGATATGAAATCACTGGTTTACAATTTAATGTTATTTGTATTTTTTTTAAATTTAAGTACTGTCAATTCTTGATAATCTACTTTCAGTTTTTATTTAATGATTAGTTAATATTGTTTTGTTAATAAACAAAACAGGATGTAATTCTCTAATAGTCTCTAATCACTATTTTGTTGCCATGTTATTTTGTGGTATACATCATATATATTGTTGAATACAACTACGGGCAGAGGTCAATATATGCATAAACATTTTGTAAGGATTTTTCTCCTCTCCATAAAATTATTTTGTGGTATGAAGGTATGATAACTACATGTCATTACTTGGATAACAATTGATAGTAGGTAATTAAATTTTTATCTGTCAGCATATCCTGCTTGATTTACCTACTTATGACTAATTAAAATGGTTACAGATTAGTCTATCTACATTTGGTTAAAGTATCAGGAATTGATTGTACTATCATATTTCTTTATCAAATAATTAATCTTACAATAACATATCTTCAAGTGTTAAACTTTATATGATACATTATCCTATAATATAATAATAATAATAGTTTAATTACATTATGAGATAAAACAGGATTTGAATGTTGGTTTGTTAAATTTATGATATAGTTTTGATTGTCAGTAAAAGCTTATTGCTGAAATATAATTAAACCTTGAAAGTTCATCATTGAGACTGTTTAAATCACTTCTTTGCTAGTGGTATGCAGTATTATGAGTTTTTTTTTTGTTATATATAAGATATCACCAATTACATCTTGATATTGAGTATGATTTATGTGTAAGAATATATAATATGAAATGACTAATCTCTATTTTGTTGGCGTCTTAGGTTCTCTATAATTGTCAAATGTTATTTTGTGGTGTACATCATTTATATAGTTGAATACAACTATGGGCAAAGGCCAATATGTAGACGCTCAGTAAGGTTTTTTTTTCACATAGTGAAAATTGTCTAGCACTACCTGCTAGTGGGAATTTTTCACAAACTTTCAATAAAAATTCATCTAATAAAGAGCTAAATTGATTGTCGTGCAATCTTCACTAAAATTCCATTAGTGGCATTAAGCGGCTATCAAAGTCTTTAACTCATTGAAAGTTGATTACTGTATTAAAGTTAAAAATGAATGTATTGAAAAGGTAACTTATTTAAACATTTGTCACAGGGTGATGAGCAAGAGTGATGAAGGGAAACCGTAAATGTTTGGGGCTCTGAAAAGGGCCATTTAAACAGTGTAACCTACGTGGGAAGAGTCAGTCGTTGTTGTCGTGATGGTTAAGGAGGTGGGCAACTCAGGATCTCATGGTCCAGCAGAGACATCATCTTCTTCCCTCGCAGAAGTGTCTCAATGGCTGCTTTGTTGGACACAATGCTCGATTGAGGGAACACTGAGGGCATTGGTCGTGGCAGCGAGCGATGACAGTTATGTTTTTATGTCAGTGAGCGGAAGCATCATCTTCTCTCTTGTGGGGTTGTCGTCGGAGTCCAGTAGCTGTTTACCGATGGTCAAAGATGCGCAGTGGAATATAATGGCGATCAGGGTTAGTCGAGTACCCTAACATAATGACCAGAGGGGTGGTTAATAGCCCTCTGCAGTGCCAGGATCACATTATATAATCAAAGGAGACACTAGCGACAATTCCCCCTCCAACCACTAATAACTGTGCTGCCAGGTGAACTTCGGTGGCCACAGGCCAGCTGTCAAGCTGTAAGGAGTTGTGTTGTGTTGGGTGCCATCTGTTCTCTTATCTCAGGTGTTGTCATAAGTCCGGTACTTTCAAATGCCACTTGTCACCGGATGGCAACATTAAGTGGCATGGGAAAACCTTAAAGAGTTAATCCTAAGAAGGACCGCTGTCTGCTGCGTAGGTCTCAAAAGAGATGTAAGCAGCACTTGGCTGCTGCAAGAGCCATGGCACAGGTTGGGGGCCCTGAAAAGGGCCGGTTAAAACCTTGCTGAGTTGGTCCTGAGAAGGATCATTGGGTTGGTCTCAAACTGCAGCTTGATGAGGTTGAATGGCTTTGTTCATGCCTGCGGCCATTTAAGTTCACCTGGCATCATAGTTTTTAGTGGAGGGGGATTGTCACCAGCGCTCCCTTTGATACTGTGTTCACAGCAGACCTTTGTTGGCACTGCAGAGGGCTAGTAACCACCCCTCTGGTTATGACATCAGAGTCCTCCCATGAGCTTGTTCATCATTTCGTTCTACTCTACAGCTTTGACCATCGGTAAATGGCCACCGGACTGTGACGATGACCTCACAAAAGAGAAGATGATGCATTCACTATCCGACCCAACACTGTAGCCACTATCGACTAAGATTGCAAGCGATGCACTCACTGTTCCTGACGAACCAGCTATCAACTATAGCAAAAGAAGATGATTACGACTGACTCATCTAGATGATCACCACTTAAGAATGTTGACACGTAATATTATATAGTTTTACCTTAGGCAATAAAAATGAATTCACAGGATAGTTAAGTGTTCATAAAGACTTGTTGCAAACAATAAAATCAGTCTTAAGGTAAAGCGGTTTTTAGTTTTATGCTGCAAAATTTAAATGACATGAAAGCAAAGCTAGGAATAGAGCAGAATGTTAGAATGAGTAAGGCTTTATTCATTATCTAAGGAATTTTTAAAACTTCTTTGTAAAAAAGTATAATGCAATATGTGTAACAGATAATTTTGTTGAATAAATTGTTTTTGGAAATGTATAAATAGTATTATTATTGTTGATGTTTCATGCCTGACCATCATTCAGTAGTGTTATTTATTGTGTGTAAATCTGGTATAAAAACTGACCATAAATTCGATAGAAAACCTCGGTATCTAGTTAAGTTAAAGCACTAGTAAAGGAGAAAAGGTTACGTGATTTGACTAGTATTGACGATAGCATATAAGAATTAACTTTTTCAAATCAAATTATGCATTTTCTTATTTTTTTTCTGTTTTCACTATTGTAACGTAACTGGCGCTGTTTGTTCAAAACGATCCATGTTTTATCTTAATTTTCAAAAATGCATATTTGTCTGATTGTAGGTGAAATCTACAACCTTTTGTTGTATAATTTGAAAAAATGTATATATTTTATATAGAATTAAAAAATTGAAATCTATATTTTTCTAACCACCAGAATACGGTAACATAAAACACTTACCAATGTTTATAGCGCTTTCGTGTATCTTGTACACATCTTCAGTAAATTAAAATTTATTTCAAGTCAAAATTTTAATTTACTGAAGATGTGTACAAGATACACGAAAGCGCTATAAACATTGGTAAGTGTTTTATGTTACCGTATTCTGGTGGTTAGAAAAATATATATTTCAATTTTAAATAATACGGCTGTTTAAAAATCCTACATAGGATGTTTGATAAAATAAAAATTTTAAAAATGTATAATTTTATAATTAGCTGTGTATAGTTTTGTATATGGCCATACACAAACAAGTTAACATTGTCTACAAGTTAGATATGAAGAGAAGTGATGAGGGAAATTTATATAATGTGAGGTAAAATTTGAATGGTTGTAACACTGTACTAGCTCTGATATTGGCTATATAAGTAAGACAGCATATAGGGGATCCATCAGATCCGGGTGGGTGGGCCACACACAAACAAGTCAACATTGTCTACAAGTTAGATATGAAGAGAAGTAATGAGGGAAATTTATATAATGTGAGGTAAAATTTGAATGGTTGTAACACTGTACTACCTCTGATATTGGCTATATAAGTAAGACAGCATATAGGGGATCCATTAGATCCGGGTGGGTGGGCCACACACAAACAACTCAACATTGTCTTCTACTAAGATTGCTAAAATATTGCACAGTGAGCAGTATCTTTTTAAAATTTATTTTATTTTGTATTCACACAAACAACTCAACATTGTCTACTATTAAGATTGCTAAAATTGCACACTGTGAGCAGTATCTTTTTAGAATACTGAATACAAAATAAAAATTATATTCTCATACAACTTTTTTGTAACTAATTGTTCTGATATTTAAAAAAAATATATTTATAACGGGAAATAGGTTATTTATAAACAAAAGACCAAAAGTTTGGTTGGAAACTAATTATTTGTTTTCATTTATTTTTCACACATAAAAAAATTTTCAAAAATGGTAAATAGTCATTGTTGCTTATTAAAAAATTTGTGTGAAATGATATGATTATCAAAAAATAAAAATTGAAAATGACAGTTGTTAGAAAATTATATATGCAAAAAATTTAGCTTACACGATATAAAAATTAAATTTATTAGTACTGAAAACCTTATGAACACAACCTTCTTGTGACCAGACAGGCCACAAGAACCACAAAGAAATGAATTACATTTTTCGCAACAACGCCCAGTTTTTTTCTGGTTGGGTGGTGGTTTTTTTCTGGTTGGTTTTTTCTGGGTGGGTGGGCCACACACAAACAACTCAACATTGTCTTCTACTAAGATTGCTAAAATATTGCACAGTGAGCAGTATCTTTTTAAAATTTATTTTATTTTGTATTCACACAAACAACTCAACATTGTCTACTATTAAGATTGCTAAAATTGCACACTGTGAGCAGTATCTTTTTAGAATACTGAATACAAAATAAAAATTATATTCTCATACAACTTTTTTGTAACTAATTGTTCTGATATTTAAAAAAAATATATTTATAACGGGAAATAGGTTATTTATAAACAAAAGACCAAAAGTTTGGTTGGAAACTAATTATTTGTTTTCATTTATTTTTCACACATAAAAAAATTTTCAAAAATGGTAAATAGTCATTGTTGCTTATTAAAAAATTTGTGTGAAATGATATGATTATCAAAAAATAAAAATTGAAAATGACAGTTGTTAGAAAATTATATATGCAAAAAATTTAGCTTACACGATATAAAAATTAAATTTATTAGTACTGAAAACCTTATGAACACAACCTTCTTGTGACCAGACAGGCCACAAGAACCACAAAGAAATGAATTACATTTTTCGCAACAACGCCCAGTTTTTTTCTGGTTGGGTGGTGGTTTTTTTCTGGTTGGTTTTTTCTGGGTGGGTGGGCCACACACAAACAACTCAACATTGTCTTCTACTAAGATTGCTAAAATATTGCACAGTGAGCAGTATCTTTTTAAAATTTATTTTATTTTGTATTCACACAAACAACTCAACATTGTCTACTATTAAGATTGCTAAAATTGCACACTGTGAGCAGTATCTTTTTAGAATACTGAATACAAAATAAAAATTATATTCTCATACAACTTTTTTGTAACTAATTGTTCTGATATTTAAAAAAAATATATTTATAACGGGAAATAGGTTATTTATAAACAAAAGACCAAAAGTTTGGTTGGAAACTAATTATTTGTTTTCATTTATTTTTCACACATAAAAAAATTTTCAAAAATGGTAAATAGTCATTGTTGCTTATTAAAAAATTTGTGTGAAATGATATGATTATCAAAAAATAAAAATTGAAAATGACAGTTGTTAGAAAATTATATATGCAAAAAATTTAGCTTACACGATATAAAAATTAAATTTATTAGTACTGAAAACCTTATGAACACAACCTTCTTGTGACCAGACAGGCCACAAGAACCACAAAGAAATGAATTACATTTTTCGCAACAACGCCCAGTTTTTTTCTTCTTCGTAGGCCACTCAATAGATCTCTGTCATGCCCTCTTCATGTTGCGTCTTATAATACTAGAATCAAGGTCAGGATTTATTTCTAAGGTGAAAATGTTCAGCCACACAAAAACGTAACGTAACTTACACTGTTGGGTCAAATTGACCCAAATCATGAAATTTCCGGAAAACCACTAAACAAATCAAACCATCTTGCACTCACATTTGCTACACTCGAAGGCAGGAAACTAATAGAGGTGGTACATCACTGCAGCCAACTATGGAAGAAAAACTATTGTATACACCTGCTTGCGTCATTTTGTCCCAAGGATGTAAGTTATAGGGTAGCTTTATACAGATTGATTCGTAAATCATCAGTACTAAAATTACTACAAAAGCCTTCTAATGCCCGTATGGATTAAAACTTTTCGACAGCGCAAAACCACATATTTAGTATGTACATTTATAGTACATATTTAGACAACATTTTTTCTTAAGCTTTCTGCAGTTGCGTTTCCTTGTCATACTCTCCAGTCATTTTCTACAATTTTAGTCTGATTATATTTCACAATTTTAAGTTTAATTATAGTTTTATTTTATTAGCGGCACTAAAAAAAATTGATTCTGAAGTGTGGAAGCATTTTAAATTATTTCTGTTGCTTAATTTATTATGCTTTTAATTTTATGTTTACAAATGTTGATTTTATTGAATCCAAACCAAAAAATATTGGTATCAACATACCACTAATATTTGCTATTATTATTATTTATTTAATTTAGCCTTCCAAACAAATAATATAAACATTACATTTTACATATAAATTAACTACATTTCCAGGCATTAAAACAAAATTACAGGGAAATTAAAGGACAGAATTAAAAATTATTGAACAAATTAAAAAATTTATTAGAAATAGAAACGACGTATAAAAAAGTAAAAAATATCATTGTAAACATGCAAGAAAACTTACCACTAACTAAAAAAACCTTAAAATCTAAGTAAAGTATATCTGAAAATACTTTTTAAGACGTAACAAATATACATTTAAATACAAAATATGTAGCCATGTACTTTCTATTTACTACCGCTGATATTTTTTAGATTACCTGCAAAAAATAAAAACAATTATTGTATTACTCAAAATGCTTGACGGTACAATAATTACATTATGAAAATCTAAAGCAGTTGTTTTAGGTTCTCATAATAAGTTTTTGATTTCCATGCACAAAGAAGCAGAGTATAAAACGCAGGAATGTGAGCTTCCCTGTGACTGCGGGACTGTCATTTTTACTTTCTCTTGCCTGTATGAATGTACAGGAAGGAAAGTATTGTTTTCATGTTAATTTTTCAAAATTGAGTTTTCACTGGATAGACATTTTCAGAGCCCCTGAACCCAAAAAAACATATTTTTAGCGATTGGTCTGTGTGTGTGTGAGAACAGAATATCTCAAGAACAGATTTACAATTAATTTTTCCTTTAAAGTAATCATTTTTCATTTTTTAACCTTTATTAGAACTCATATTATACGCAAAGTAACTACAAAAACAATAAAATAAAAAACCTGCACTTGAAGCAAAATTAAAACTACGACACCTTATACGACTGATATTTTTAACACATTTATAGTACTAATGTTTATTAGAACAGAAACAAATCAAGATAAAATTCCAGTGTAAAAATGGGGGAGCAACTACGATAACGATTCCGAGAGGAATTAGCAAAACAGTGGTTATAAATGTAATCATCCGTTAAGATGAGAATAACTACTGTACACAATATAATATTATGTTCAACAAAATCGCGCTAACGTGAATTCGCGCAAGTCGAGATCTTACAGTACAATACTGTTGACATTGTTTAGTCATCTCCCTCCCTCTCACTCATGTGATTTATTCCATCCTCCACTGAATTTCTCTGTTCTTTGACACCCAAACCCTGCCTGTCCTACCTCTCTCCCTCCCTCCCACTCTCTCTACTTAAGACAGCAGGATTTGCGTCCAGTGCCTTCCGCAGAAACACGTAACAAACTATGACATCACTTTTTTTTTAAGCGTTATCACACGTATTACATTGATAGTTATTTCAGTGGCCAAGATCATATTGTTTTTGATATCATTCATTAGATGACGAATGGTAATAGTGTATTATTTTACTCTATTTTATTATTTTTCAAAATAGAATAAAAGAGGACCATTTGAAAATCCCATCACTACGTAATTTCTTAGAATAATGAAAGCTCAATTTAAATTTTATAAGAATATTAGTTTTCAACTTACACAGAACAGTAGTGATTACTTCATCAATGTACTCAGGTGTATTCATATCTTTACGATTAGATGGAGTGACTTGTAATTCAAAATCTGGACCAAACATGCTAAAATACTGTAACAGAATTACCAATGGATACATGTCAATATTCACTATAAGGATGGACTGAAATAAATCAATCTATGTATAGAACAAACAAAAAAGGTAATTGCAATTTTTATAAATAACTAGCAAAAGTAACTGTTTTTCGAGCAGTTTTCTTGATGCTAAGGACAGTGTATTGGTGTACCGAGTTCGATCCCTGTCAGGTCTGATACATTCTTTAATCATTCATCGTTACCTACCTTCTTTCAATGTCAACATGATTAACCCTTTGAATGCCATGGTCCGATTTTTACTTTCTCTTGCCTATTTGAATATATAGGAAGGAAAGTATTGTTTTCATGTCGATTTTTTGAAATCGAGTTTTCACCGGATCACATGTTTTCGGACCTCCTGAACCCAAAAAACATGTTTTTAGTGATTGGTCTGTGTGTGTATACAGAATATCTCAAGAACGAAACATCGTACGAACTTGAAACTTGAGTTATATACCGCTACCGGACCCGACATGAACATTTTCAACAAAATCGGTCAACCGGAAGTAGTTTATTCGTGTAATTTTTCACTTTTTTTGCGATTTTCTCAAAAACTGGTCCTACGATTTTTTTAAAAATCGGCACGTTTACTAAGTTTTTTATGCTCTACAAGATAGGGTAGGCGCCATGTTTGCTGAAATTCTTGGTGAGGCTTTTTTCACATAAAAATATTGTTTTTTTTTTAAGATTACGGCTTTAATATGCATTTTAGCGCAAAAGTTTATATAAAAAAATTTAGAAAATTTAAAGTCCTACAACTTTAATTTCAAACAATTTTTTGTATAATGCTTAGTTTAGCGGTAATTAGCGATTTTCTGTTTTTTTCTCACGAAAACGTGTGAAAAATTTATTTTTTTAAAGATTTTGGCCTTTGTATGCATTTTACAACAAAAGTGTATATAATCAAATTTATAGAAAATAAAAAAATCTACAACTTTTACTTATAGTATTTTTCTCTACAGAGCCTAGTTTAGCGTGAAAGTGATTTTCCGTATTTTTAAGCCAAATGAGGTCTATTTTAAATTTTGCGTCTTTCACTCATGTTTTTTGAGGTTAGTTTTTTGTTTATTTCTAATGTTAGGTTTATTGTTAATTATTTACATTGGCAAGAGAAAGTTGTGTGAGTGTTTCACACCAGATTTTTTGGAATGTGAGTGTCTTCTGAAAAGTGCCATACCCGGCCACATCAGCTATCAGTAAACTGTTGCGTAAATGGGTATAACTTCCGTAAACACCGGTAGATTGCACTGAATTTTTGCTTTATCATTAACGTACATATAAAGTTTTATTTTATGTCAATAGATTTCGCTATCATTTAGTTAAATCTGTTTTACCAAGAGTTTATAGTTTGTGTATGTTTTTGTAAACACACACATCAAATGGCGGCTTCGTTGTTTTTATACAATTATAGTATTTTAAATAGTAAGGAGTTATACATCAATTTAATCAGAACAGAATTGTCTATAACATGAAATAACTTGCAATGGTAAAAATATTTTTAGTTAAAAACCTACTGGATGAAGAATATTACATGAACATAAAATTCAGGCAAATGAATAAGATATATTAATATACGAGGCACACTGCCGCTCAGACCCGAGCTGCATTGGACTCTTTTGGCTGGGAAGTTTTGGACCACCCACCCTACAGCCCTGACCTTGCGCCGAGCGACTTTCATCTCTTCCGTCATCTGAAACATCACTTGGGCGGCAGCCGTTATGACAATGACGACGAATTGAAAACGGCCGTGAATTCTTGGTTATCACAGCAGGCGGCAAGTTTTTATGAAGAAGGTTTCCAAAATTTAGTTGTGCGATATGATAAGTGTTTACAAAAACTTGGAAACTATGTAGAAAAATAGATAAAAGTATGTAGATTCCGAAAATAAAATTAGTTTTTGCAAATTTCCTTTTATTTTTTTTTTATTTTCACACGGCCCTTACTTTAAAAATACGCCTCGTACTTCAAAAATAAATTTTTTAAACCATGCTATATATAGAGTAAGGTTTTCTGCTAATTTTGATAAAAGAATTGCTAATATCCATATTAGTTTTGATGAAATTAATTTTTAAAGGGAATGGTGTCATTAGCTTGCTTTTGACCTGGTATTTTTCACCAGTTCTCCACTACAAGGCGTGGCACTCATAGGGTTAATGAAAAAAAAACAGTTTGACATAAAATAAAAGCAAGATCTTGGTGTTTCTAAATTAAGATACCTAGCGCTTTATTATTGGAAGAGGTATGAAATAATTCACTGAGGTGTTCATCTTCTTCACACAAAGTAATATGGGGAGTGGCGACGTGTTAAGCGCTACACCAAGCTGGTCGGATTCAATATCAACTTAAACTTAAATTAATATATAGATATCTCGAGTTCTATAGGAGTTAATGAACGTAGGCTTAAAACACTTGGGACTCCAAAAAAAAAAAAAAAACTGCTCGGGATATTGTACACTATCAAATGAACTCTCATTTGGTTTATATATGTACCACCATAACTTTAGACCAGCTGGACCAAATAACTTAAACATTTTGTTCAATAATGTGTAACACCCCGAGAATTGTAAGCCTACATACGTTATCGTAGCTTCAATCAGTTCTCAAGATATTTCAGTTAAAGTAAATGTGAACAGAATATGCCAATTATTTTAATTTTGTTAATATTTACTAAATGTAATGAAAGAGGAAATTTAGAGCTTTAAATAGATGTAAATATTAAAAGGTAAATCTTGAATTTAATTTACTGTGATCTTTGAAAATGGATCTGGTGTCATTATGAAAAACAGTTTAAGACTTAACATTTTTTAACTCCAGACAAAATTATATAAAACTTACATCAAAATCACCAGGAATATCTGAACAAACTTCTTCGCCAACTATAATTGAAGTAAGATACGTCCAACATCGAGCGGTGTTTTGAATATTATAACCACCTAGAATAAAAATTATTTAACTTATTAACTTTACATATTATTATACAAGAAAAAATCACTGTTGTCCATAACCAATCGAACAAACAATTAAAGTAAAATGATATGGCTCAGTTGTACGTAAATGGGAAATATGGCAACACTCTGGAGCAATAGGGTTGAGGATATTTGGCAGGAAGAAAAACTACATCGAAACATCAAATGGACTTTTACAAGATAAATAAGTTAAGCAATTTATAGAAATATTAAATATATATATATATATATAAAAGCTCCAATCAATAGATGTATAGCTACAGCCAATGAAATAAATGGAGAGGTACATCTGTTTCACAGAGATGGTAAAATTAAAGAAAAACTATACAGGATACTGTAAAGGAAGGCTGTAAATACTGCGTGATCTTTATGTTATTTTATGTATTTTTATGTTATTTGTGTCTATGTGGTGTATGTTGGGCTCAGCGGCTGACTGTTTTCCAGTGAAGAAAGAATGACTCTGTTAAGTTATAATGGTGCAGTATACTGAGGCGATATTCTATTGCTGTTCTACTGTACCACCTCACATCCTTGTGACCAGCCATAGTAGTGGGTGGAGATGACGGGGTGTAGGGGAGTTTGGGAGCCCCAAAAAAAAAAAATTCAACAACAAAACAAAACCCTGAAGAACTTGAGGCTTTTCAATGCCACTTTATCTTCAGGATAGATAAAATAGTTTCTTATTTTTTTATTAAACATCCTATGTAGGATTTTTAAACAGCCGTATTATTTAAAATTGAAATATATATTTTCTAACCACCAGAATACGGTAACATAAAACACTTACCTATGTTTATAGCGCTTTCGTGTATCTTGTACACATCTTCAGTAAATTAACATTTATTACAAGTCAAAATTTAAAACTTCCTGCTCCTACCATGGTAGATAAGGAATAGTCGATTCTTATATTTAAAACAGTCTTGCCAACTTAATCAGTTGATTGTCGTATTCAATTTGTGTGTTCATTAATTTCTCCCTGCTATTGTATTTATAAATATAATATTTTTCCAGAATTTCAATTTCATTTTGTTTGTTATTGATTTCTAATATTTCTAGATTATTTTTTATATTCGACATATTATGTTTATTTTTTATCATGTGTTCAGTTACATTGGAGAATTTTCGATTTCCTTTTTTATAGTTAGAATAGTGTTCTGTAAACCGTTTTTTAAAAGATCTGGTGGTTTTACCTATATATATTTCATTACATTCATTACATTTAATTTTATAAATTCCACATGAATTAAATTGATTATTTTCTTTTTCTTTATCATTTACATTTGCTTTAATATTATGTTTTTGTAAAATAAATTTTATAGGAAACGGGTTTATATGCTATTTTGTATTTATTTTTATCGTATATATTGGTAATTTTATGTATTCTATGATTTATGTAATTATATGTAATGTATTTATTACCATTTTTGTTTATTTCTTCTTTATTGTTTAATGGTAATAGATGTGTTTTTTTCTGATTGATTTTATGTAAATATTTATTTATTAATCTGTTTATGAAAATATTATTGTAATCATTATTTCTTGTTATTTCTTTAATATAATTTATTTCTTTATTAAATCTTTCTTTATTGTTATATGTGTATATATATGCTCTGTGTATCATGTTATTGTACGTGTTTATTTTATGTATCCATGGGTGATTTGAAAATCTGTTTATTGTGTTATTTGTAACATGTGGTTTCCTATATATATCAGTTTCTATTATATTATTTATTATTTGTATTTTTATATCCAGGAAATTTATGTTTTTATCTTTTTCAACTTCACATGTAAGTTTAAGTTTTTCATAGTAATTATTCAATTTTTTATTTATAATATTATGTTCACCCTTTATTTTTTCATTATAAATTACCAATATGTCATCTACATATCTTACCCAAAGTAAAATGTTGTGTGTGTGTGTGATATATTATTTACAATTATATTTTCAATATAAATAAATAATATTAAATAATATATATTAATTATATATTAATTATTATATTAATAATATTAAATATTAAATAATATATAAATAAATATTTACTAATAAATATTTATATATAAATAATATTTATTTATTTAAGAAAGATTTAATAAAGAAATAAATTATATTAAAGAAATAACAAGAAATAATGATTACAATAATATTTTCATAAACAGATTAATAAATAAATATTTACATAAAATCAATCAGAAAAAAACACATCTATTACCATTAAACAATAAAGAAGAAATAAACAAAAATGGTAATAAATACATTACATATAATTACATAAATCATAGAATACATAAAATTACCAATATATACGATAAAAATAAATACAAAATAGCATATAAACCCATTTCCTATAAAATTTATTTTACAAAAACATAATATTAAAGCAAATGTAAATGATAAAGAAAAAGAAAATAATCAATTTAATTCATGTGGAATTTATAAAATTAAATGTAATGAATGTAATGAAATATATATAGGTAAAACCACCAGATCTTTTAAAAAACGGTTTACAGAACACTATTCTAACTATAAAAAAGGAAATCGAAAATTCTCCAATGTAACTGAACACATGATAAAAAATAAACATAATATGTCGAATATAAAAAATAATCTAGAAATATTAGAAATCAATAACAAACAAAATGAAATTGAAATTCTGGAAAAATATTATATTTATAAATACAATAGCAGGGAGAAATTAATGAACACACAAATTGAATACGACAATCAACTGATTAAGTTGGCAAGACTGTTTTAAATATAAGAATCGACTATTCCTTATCTACCATGGTAGGAGCAGGAAGTTTTAAATTTTGACTTGTAATAAATGTTAATTTACTGAAGATGTGTACAAGATACACGAAAGCGCTATAAACATAGGTAAGTGTTTTATGTTACCGTATTCTGGTGGTTAGAAAATATATATTTCAAAATAGTTTCTTTGTACATTTTTTCAGAATCCATTAAATTTCACTCCATGTGGAGTTAATAAATATTTAAAAAAAATTTTCAACAGTAAAAGAGCACAACATTTTCAGCAATCCATTTTTTTATACCTATGTTAGTTGAGTAAGTTAAAAATATAAATAGTAAAACCTTGAATGTAATACACCACTGATTATAACGCACAGCGTAGTTTTCAGTCTAAAATTTATAAATTGCGTTAATGAAAATTTTTTAGGAACTAAATAAATAAATTAAAAAAATAAAACAAAAAATTGAAGCAATTTCACACAGGTAAATAAAAATAGAAATGAGACTGTAAATAAGGACAAAAAAGAAACAAAAATAAGTTTTGTCTTTATACTTTATAATCATAAGAACTAAAACAAGAAATATTTTTTCATGCCGGTTGACCAATTCATTTTACAAATTGTGATCTGGGATTTCAAAAATATCGAATCAGCACTACTAGAATCATTACTGGTACCTGCAACCTCCATAAAGAGTTGTATTCCATCCTTCTGAAGCATATGAGAAGCCACATTTTTACTTTCGCTTGCCTATATGAATATATAGGAAGGAAAGTATTGTTTTCATATCGATTTTTCAAAATAGAGTTTTCACCGGATCTACACATTTTCAGAACCCCTGAACCCAAAAAAACATGTTTTAGCGATTGGTCTGTGTGTGTGTGTGTGTGTGTGTGTGTGTGTGTGTGAACAGAATATCTCAAGAACGGAACATCGTACGAACTTGAAACTTAAGTTACATACCCTTACTGGACCCAACACGAACATTTACATCAAAATCGGTCAACCGGAAGTAGTAGTTTATTCGTGTCATTTTTCACTTTTTTGCGATTTTCTGAAAAACTGGTCCTACAATTTTTTTAAAAATCGCCTGGTTTACTCATTTTTTATGCTCTACAAGATGGGATAGGCACCATGTTTGCTGAAATTCTCGGTGAGGCTGTTTTACGTAAAACAATTGTTTTTTTAAGATTGCGGCTTTAATATGCATTTAAGCGTAAAAATGAATATAATAAAAGTTGTAGAAAATTTAAAATTCTACAACTTTTATTTCAAACATTTTTTGTTTAAAGCTTAGTTTAGCGGTAATAAGCCATTTTCTATTTTTTTCTCACGAATCGTGTGAAAAATTGATTTTCTTAAGATTTCGGCCTTAGTATGCACTTCACGATAAAAGTGTATATAATCAAATTTATAGGAAATTAAAAAGATCTACAACTTTTATTTAGAGCATTTTTCCCTGCAGAGCCTAGTTTAGCGTGAAAGAGTGATTTTCCGTATTTTTAAGCCAAACTGAGGTCGATTTTCATTTTGCGTCTTTCATATATGATTAAAATTAGGTTGTGTTAATTGAGGTTAGTTTTTCGTTTATTTCTAATATTTTATTACTAATGTTAGGATTATTGTTAATTATTTGCATTGGCAAGAGAAAGTCGTGTGAGTGTTTCACACCAGATTTTTTTTTTTAAGGATTTAGCAATCAATGACTTGATATATTTTCCATGCAACTGAAACCCAATGTGCAACAACATTTGGAGAAGCTAACTTGATTTATCCAGTAGGTGTCAGCCGTCTGGTGGGATCAGTGACTTTGTACTGTTTTGAGCTTTAGCTTAAAATGGCTTTTTAACGCTAACATCCAGTGGTTGTAACACTGGAGTCAAACTCCGTGGAAAAACATGTTCAGAGTTTATATCATGGTTAATTTATTCTTCACCTCATCTGTCACATAATGTCTCAAAATGCATCTATAAATAAATTAGATCAACAGTATGTTTAGGATATCTTGTGGAAGCCAACCACATACCACTTTTACCAAGTCCATCATTAATCGATGTCATCTAACCCTTTTCTTAATATTCCAAGTTACATTCGCTACATATGGGGTTTATCTGTTTTATTTTTAGGTAGTGTTTTATGTTTGAAATCCAAGTACAGGGACTTCTATTGTCAATTAATAGTAACCTTGTAAGCTACTGTGTATCAGTTATAATGCACACTGGATTTTTTGCAATCAATTCCAGCAAAAAAAAACGCCGCATTAGATTTGAGGTTTTACAGTACATAACAATTAATTTACTTTAATAAATCACTGAATAAATAATCAACAATTAACTACGTAAAAGTAAAAAAAAAAATATAGCAGACCTCCTCCGAGAAATAAAGTTGGTTTTTTCCACTTCAGAATGGTACGTACACAATGCCCATAACCAAGATGAGTCAAATTGAATTGCCCAATAGGATCACGAGCTAAACCATCTGAACCGCACTGGATTACCACAACATCTGGCATGTATATTGAATTAACAGCGTTTGCCACTCTAAAAATAAACATTAATAATGTTAAGGCATGTTATTCAAATGACAAAACCACTAAAAACAATATTTTATAAAGTATTAGTAATCATGGTCATATATTTCATCAAAACCAGACATTTTTAACATCTAATTTATCAATAATCAGCAAAACTATAATCAAATAGTTTACATGACTTAATAGATTAATTCTTAATTTTAATATTTCTGAACCCACCAACGACGATAAAAGAAAAAGTCGTGAATTTGACTTCTTCATAAACAGCAGATTTCTTGGATATCGGAATTCAAAAACTTGAGTAGTATGACAAATATTTGAACAAAATGGAAATTATGTAGAAAAGTAGATGAAGTAAGTAGAATATGAAAAATATATAATATGATATTTACAGTATTTTTCTTCTTATTAAAAAAAGGACCTTATTAAAAAAACCACTCATATACTAATGATGGTGGATCCACCAAAACATGTGTAAGTTTAATGTAAAATCGTAAAATAAAATAGTTAAAAAATTTATATTATTTTACACTTATGAGTTTTTCAGAGGATTTACTATCATCAGAGTATATTTAACATAAAAATTGAAACTAATTCTTGAAAATCTTTTTTAAAGATTTTACATCTTTCAAGTCACTCGCATAAAACATAAAAGTATTACAAGGTATGGCAATTAAGTTCCGGAAATATAGTTATAACTCAGGAATTGGCAACACTGCATCGTTCATAAACAATGACCAGAAATAGGGGACCTTCCTTTTGTTGCAGTCGATAGCACGTTTAGGTTGTGTTTTCTGAAAGTAACTTTTTTTAGTGGTGTCATGAAAATCAGTGACTCCACATTACAAGCAAGGTTAGCGAAGATTTGTTGTCCAGTATTCAGAGTGACGGCAGAGATTGGATGAGTCGGATAGTCACTGGAGATGAGACCTAGATATTTGAGTATGACCCCGAGACCCGTAAACAAAGTCAACAGTGGGTCGAAAACGGCGAGGAGTGGGCAACGAAAGCAAGGATGTCTGAAGGCAATGTTAATACTTTTTTCGATATCACCAGCTTCATTCATCATAAATACAGTCCTGCAGACAGTGACTGGACAGTTCTATGTCCTGGCATTTATTCTACGTTATTCTACGTCCTGACGCGGCTGCGAGCATGCATTTTTTGTGTGTGGCCCGAACTGGCTGAGGACAGCCGGATCTTGCATTATGAACACGCGCCTGCCCATTCGTTGTTCACTGTGCAAGTTTTTTGGCGAAAAAAGGCATTTCATTGTTGTCACACCAACCCTATAGCCCGAATATGGCCCCCCAGTGACTTCTTTTCCCCAAGATGAAGTCACACCTCAAAGGAACTCATCATGGCGATGTATACGAGATCAAAGAAGCTGTAACCGCGATGCTGCATGGAATATGCATATGTAATGGCTGGATTACCAAGGGGGTGCTTCAAATTATGGGAGCAACTTTGTAATCATTGTGTGGAATTAGAGGGAAACTATTATGAAGGTTAATAATAAAATTTTGCTCGTAACTTAATTTTCTTGTGTTTTATTGACAAATTCCCAGAACTTAATTGCTACACCTCGTATGTTAAATTACACTCTGACGATAGTGGCTCCACTGAAACATATAAGTGTAGGACAATAGGTGAAAAATTAAAAGCAACACAAGAAAAGATCAGTGAAATCTAATAATATTTTTATATCAGGATTCAACACTAACTGGAGGATACATTTTGAAAATTGATTCGTGAAATTTTTAGAAATAACGGAAAAAGGGGATAAATGAGAGAGCGCATGCAATTAGCAACACGTTTCCAGTCAGCATCACCATTTCTCTCCTTAGTCCAACGTTTCTCACCTATTTCTGGTGTTATGACAATCAAGCTCCAATCAAACACTGTTGTGAACAACCATGAGTCTATCCAGTTTTCAATCAGTTGGCACTACTGTTGGCCCATTATCTTATTGCTTCCCTATCCTCATTAATTGAAGGTCTATTGCAATAACATTACAAATAGACAACTTAAATTTGTTGTTCATGTCATCAGCCGAAAGGCTGTTTTGAACCTCTAGAGGTTTAACTAAGTAAAACGATCAGTGAGGTGGTTTACGCTGCCATCCTCACCGAGTTGAAAAGTATGCTTATCAGCATGTCGGACCCTCTGAAAAGCATACATTTTCCCCACTGCAAATGACACCTTTATTTCTTTCACCACAGGATCTGGGTGTATAAAGAAATTCATTACTTTCAGAGGGGATAACACTGATTAGTGTCTTTTACACCTCTACCTCTTCTGTTTCCTATCACATGGTCAGCCAATTAAATGACTGAATCACTGAAGAACAGAAGAGATAGATATATAAAAGACACTAATCAGAGTTATCTTCTCTGAAAGTAATGAATTTCATTATACACCCAGACCCTGTGTTGTATGCATGCTGGCATGCTGATAAGCATAATTTTCAACTAAATGAGGAAGGCAACTAGAAACCACCCACTTCTTGTTTTATTTAGTAAAACCTCTAGAGGTTCAAATCAGCCTTCTTGGCTGATGACCAAACAGCTTACATTTACACAATGTTTTCTTTTATAAATCTACATAAACGATACCAATTAATTTTGTTTTGTATATGAAATAAATAAATATCTCACCTATCAAAACAAGCACAGTACGCAGAATCGGAAATGCCTTCATTTAAGGGTACATTAGCAGTAAAATATTTCCCTCTTCCTTGACCAATATCTGTTACAGAACCCGTACAAGGATAGAATCCTGCTTCATATTGATGAAATGATAATGTGAAGACTTTTCTAGTAAATGCAAAAGCATTCTCTACTCCATTACCTGAAAGTGGAAAAAATTCATTATACGGTTACTATTAAAAATAACCATTTTTAGTACGTACAAATTTTCATGAACATCACCAAATCAGCTAATACAAACTAATAACAAAATAAAAAAAAAATCTGGCGTAGAACACTCACATGACTTTCTCTTGCCACTGTAAATAATCATAGATATAACTTATGTTTTAATCATAAGTAACAATGTAAAATGAAAAACTTAACCTAATTTGAATGAGTGAATGACACAAAATGAAAATCAACCTCTTTAGAATTATTAAAATACGGAAAATCACTAAATGATGCTGCACTAGGTTCTGTAGAAAAAATGCTTGAAATAAAAGTTGTAATTTCTATATTTCCTGTAACTTTGATTATACATATTTTTGTCATAAAATGCATGACAAGGCTGCATTAAAAAAAATCTCATTCCTTACAAATTTTGATGAGCAATATACAAAAAATCACTCATTGATGCTAAATTAAGCGGTGTAAAAAAAATGCTTAAAACTTGTAGGTTTTATAATATTTCACTACATAAATTTTATACACTTTTGTCCTAAAATGGATATTAAGGTCGCAATCTAAAAAAAAAATTTTTCATGTGAGCACAGCCCCAAGAATTTCAGTAGACGTGGTGCCTTATCGTATCTTGCAGAGCATAAAAAATGTAGTACACAAGGTGATTCTAAAAAAAATCGTAGAAGCCATTTCTGAGAAAATCGTACAAATTAACTACTACTTCTAGTTGACCGATTTTAATGAAAATGTTCATGACAGTTCCCCTATTGGTGCCTAACTTACATTCCAAGTTTCAACTTCGTAAAATATTTTCACGCACACACACCAGTTGGCAGACACATGTTTTTCTTTTAAGTTCAGAGGGCCTGAAAACGTGTATTCTGGTGAAAAATCGACATGAAAACAATACTTTCATTCCGTATATATTCATAATACAAGAGAAAGTATAAACTATTCCAAATTGTCATGTACTCAGGAAATATATCTACTAAAGACATATTTTACAACAAAAGTCAAATTTGAGGCTTTTGTGTTACAAGATCATTACTCTTGTTTGGTAGTCTGGGAATTCACGTGGCTCTATTGTCTCCAGAGTAAACACAATTTCTTATAACTTCACCAGAAATTTCTCTTCTTGTTAACACTATTACTGATGGGACATTTTGACTTAGTTTTTAGCCAACAAAATGCGATATTTATGGTTGCGTTAAATTATGACGACACAATCCATTAAAGATTAATAAATTTATGAACAAAAATATTTCATACCATGATGGACATCAAGATCAATGTACAAAACATAATTAAATACACGAAGTAGATGTTGTATTCCGAGAACAATATCATTTACATAGCAAAATCCCTCAGCTTCATCCCTGAAAACACAAAAAAAAAACATTGCAATTATAATTTTTCTGAAATAAAAAATAAACCAAGCGAAAAGACAAAATTATTATACACAATTCAAAGGAATACTCTTAAACTATTTAAAATTCAAATTATTTCATTTATCGAATTTGAGACACCACAATTATGGACACACTTTTAAATTCTATCTCTATAGAAGAAATATGCTACCTGAAATTTTAACCACTGGTTCTTACTTGCAGTTCTATATCACTGTCAAAACACTGCATTACAGCCAAGCTTCCCATTACAATTTAATGCAATAAACTTCATAACATTTGAGAAAAATAAAGCTAGAGCATCAGTAATTGTAAAGCAGTGATTTTCACAAATATTTTTGTTGTCAATTTATTAATCACAAGATTAAGCCAACTACCACAATTACCAAAATGGTAAATATTTACTTATAGGACACTAAACCAATTTGAACCATTTTGTTAACAATCAATACTTTTTTGTATGCTGAATCCGAATATGAACTTATTTTTGCACGCAAACCGCTGTGAAATTAATTATAGGCCCTTTTATATCATATAACGACATAACCTCACTTTCCCGCAACGTTGTCAATTTATGCCAAGATATTTCAAAGTATGTATACATTTTAAAATACAAAATATATTTATTGATAGTAAAGTTAATAAATATTGATCAATAAACATGAATAAAAATAACGTAAATATATAAACAACGTAAATACTATGAATAATGTAAAATGAGATACTAATGTAATGACGTCATGGCGAATATTGGTTTTATTTTTATGAAGTCATTACAAGCGGTCTCAAAAATTAACATTAATCTACTCAACATTAGCTCATTTAAGGGTTATTCGTTGTTATATGCAACTATAAACGCCCGTACCAACCGATAACCTAAGAGTAGGTTATCGGTTGTTACAGGCATTTATATTTGCGCATAACAACCAATAACCTACTCTTAATGTTGAGTAGATTATTGGTTGTTACGGGCATTTATAGTTGTGCAAAAAAACCGATAACCTATTCCAATTAGCTCATTATGAGTAGGTTATAGGTTGTTACGGGCGTTTATATTTGCACATAACAACAACCGATAACCTACTCTAAATGAGCTAATGTTGAATAGGTTATCGGTTGTTATGTGCTACTATAAACGCCCATAACAACCTATAACCTAATCAACATCAAAATATCAACATCATCTTCAAAAACATCACAAAAATGTAGATAAATTTCAACTGGTTGATTAATTTATTTGGTTAAAATGTTTGAATCCCATTCAGGCACGGTATATTTTCATACGTTACAAACAATCATTTTCATCTTCACAATCTGCATTAGCAGTCATTGCAGAACAGTCGGACGTTAAACCAAAAAAAAAGAAAAATAAAACAACTGGTTAATATTTTTATCCAATTAAAACCTTATCACTGAATGCACTCCACAACCCATTGGATTTTCTATTGCAGCACACATTTTAAAAATTTATAGTGAGTTAAGTCGGTGAAGATGCGTACTGAATGTTGGGATACCTTAATAACAAGATGGCAGCTTTAGTCCCGCCCAACGACAAGCTAGGATAAAAAGTAAATTACTTTCTGGACAGCCCTTGTACATCATTAAATATACTTCAAACTAAATCTATCCTGGTCTTAAAAGATTTCATAGTATGATATAAAAATTACCATTTTCTTCAATACATCTCCTTCACAATTCTCTACATTTTCTTCCACTAGGCACACTGTTCAAATGAACTTACCATCTTCACTAGTTTTCATTTATATTATTTCATATCCTAAATGTTTATTATTATTTATGAACACTATAATTACAAAACCTATTAACGCTGTACAATCTTATTTAAAATGTGAATTCCAAAACTCAGATTTCACTCTCATTAAAAAATTAACACAACAATAAAGAAAAAAAGTGCTGTATTAAATGGCAATCATGCAACCATTCAATGTAAAAAGAAATTGTTCTTATTAAAAACCCACTAGTACCTTTGAGCGTGATGCCAACCTCCAGTCCAGTTAATAACAATATCCGCTTGGCGACTATTTAATTTTTCAGCTGCTGTTAATGTTCCTCCAGCAATGGTGCACGCAAATTTAAAAGCATCTTTTATTAACGGGCAATCATAACCTATTTTGATAATAGAATTACATGTGTTAAACCTTCTGTATTCAGAAAAATATCTAGGTTAATTTAACCCTTCGCACTTAAATACCTTCTTCAAAAAAAAAAATAACTGCAGGGTCAAAGTGGCCAAAACCAAATCTCTTCCATAATTGTTTACACAATTTTGTATTCTTTACAACTTAGATGGTCCAGTTTAAATCCCACGAATCCTTGGATTAATTTTAAGATGTTGAGCATGAAGGCAAGAAAGTTACTCCACGATGCAAGTATATTACAAAAGGAAAAAATATAAGTGATACAGATTTGCATTATCTGTATGGGCCGAACGATTTTTCTTATTTATTCCATGACTCATCAGCTGAATATGTTATCATTTATGATGTATTTATCAAACATTTTTTCACTTGCAATGATGATTCATAATATCCAAACATACAGTTTTTGGTTCAATAATCTCTAGAAACAAATTACTAAACCTGAACTTCAATGTAGCACAAATAACATGCTACATTATCAACCTGAATGCATGTAGAACATTCAGTAACACTGCTAATACTCTGTATTTTGAACAAAAGCTAAATAAAACAACAGGTACTCTTGACACTGATAAAACATCATCTGACACAATGTTCAAAAATTTTCCAACTTCATTGCTTCAATATACTCTATGATCTTACAAGAATAGACATAGCTCCTATGCCAAGGGTCTTAGGTTAGATTCCTGGTCAGGTTTGGCATTTTTTCATCAGTATATAAATCATCTCACATGTATTACCTATGCACAATCTAAAGACTCATTAAGACATCGTTCATGCATAATAAGATAGAATAAATAAATTTTAACATGGAAACTCAATTACATTTTTCTTATTTTTGTTATTACATTTACCTAAATTAAAATTTTTTTACATACCAAGTCCAAATTCTGAGTCATTGTTAACAAGATCATCACCATCTTCATCGAAATTTTCAAAATAATAACTATCATTAACACTACAAACATTTCTTTCAATTTTTAAATGTTCAATATAATCAGAAGCATGAAATAATTTAAGATCATCCTCGCTTGCTGGTACTGAGCTACATATTTCCATATATTTCATTAAATCATATGATTCAATAAGATGATTAACAACTAAATTCTGAAACAAAAAAAACAAATATTAAGTTTTAAATTAAAAATAATTCCTATTAATTCCAAAATATTAATTCCAAAATATTCCTATTAACTCCAAAATAAGAGACAGCAAATTGTCAAACAAAATTATCAATTTCATCCATGATGATATCGAGACATAGATGCCAAACCTATCACCACCAGCAATTTGTCTTCATCAATTTAACCGTCTAATAAAATACAATTATTATCTCCATCGGAACAATTATAAAAAATCTGGTGTGAAACACTCACACAACTTTCTCTTGTCAATGCAAAAATTTACAATAAACCTAACATTATTAATAAACAAAAAACTAACTTTAATAACATAAACTAATTTTTAAAATGAGTGAGACGCAAAATGAAAATCAACCTCAGTTTAGCTTAAAAATACGGAAAATCACTCTTTCACGCTCAACTAGGCTCTGTAGAGAAAAATGCTTAAAATAAAAGTTGTAGATCTTTTAATTTTCTATAAATTTAATTATGTACACTTTTGTCGTAAAGTGCATACTAAGGCCGAAATCTGAAAAAAATCAATTTTTCACACGTTTTCGTGACAAAAAAACAGAAAATTGCTAATTACCGCTAAACTAAGCGTTATACAAAAAAATGTTTGAAATAAAAGTTGTAGGGTTTTAAATTCTCTACAACTTTTATTATATACATTTTTGCGGTAAAATGCATAACAAAGCCGCGATCTTGAAAAAACAATGTTATTACGTGAAAACAGCCTAACCGAGAATTTCAGCAAACATGGCGCCTACCCTATCTTGTAGAGAATAAAAAATTGAGTAAACCAGGCAATTTTTAAAAAAATCGTAGGACCAGTTTTTGAGAAAATCGCAAAAAAGTGAAAAATTATACCAATAAACTACTACTTCCGGTTGACCGATTTTTATGAAAATGTTCGTGTCGGGTCCGGTAGTGGTATGTAACTTAAGTTTCAAGTTTGTACGATGTTCCGTTCTTGAGATATTCTGTTCACACACAGACCAATCGCTAAAAACATGTATTTTGGGTTCAGGGGGTCTGAAAACGTGTAGATTTGGTGAAAACTCGATTTCGAAACGCACTCTGATATGTGATACTTTCCTTCCTATACATTCATATAGGCAAGAGAAAGTAAAAAACAACAAAATCTCGATACCAAGTAAATTATCAGTTAATTAAAGCATGCAAGCTTACTCACCGTGATATAATTCACGGCCAAATTAACATTGATTTCTAATAAAACAAAAGTGAAATTGTTGATATTGAAATAGAACATGCTTACAATTACATATTTGTATTAGCAAACCTATCGGTCAATTTATCAACAACTATAAACTGTTTTATAGGTATCTAAATTAGATATTTGCCCATAACAGACAGGTGGAGTGTCAAATTATTTACGCTCAATCTGCTCATTGCAGGGCTAAAATAAATAGTTCTGTTTCTTATCACATGGTCAGCCAATTAAATGACTGAATAATTTAAAAACAGAAGAGTTAGAGGTGTAAAAGACACTAGTCAGAGTTATCTCCTCTGAACGTAATGAATTTCACTATACAGCCAGACCCTGTGGTGAATGAAGTGAAGGTGTCATTTGCAGAGTGGAAAATATGTGCTTTTCAGAGGGCCTGGCATGCTGATTAGCATTCTTTTCCACTCAGTGAGGAAGGCAATGGTAAAACACCTCACTCCTCATTTTACTTAGTAAAACCTCTACAGGTTCAAACCAGCCTTTCGGCTGATGACCTAAACAACAACAAATCAGATATTGTGTTAATGCCACTTTACCGGGGTCAATTAGTTTTTGTTTACATGCTTAATTAGTTTGAATTGTCCACGCCCAGTCACTGCTAATTCTGCTTATAATTGAATTTCTGCTGCATAATGCTAGGCTTACTAGAACACACTCTCCTGCTATTCTCTATGTTCCTTCCCCCTCCACCTATGCTCTATTTCCTTTCCTGTTTCTGGACCACTTGTTCGACTAGACATGTCACGAGCAGATATACTCTTCGTTTCGAGACCTAATCTTCGGCTTAGCGCCATGCTTTGGTGCTGGCATCGGCTTATGTTATACTAATGTGTGTTTATGTACTTGTCATTTGTATTTTGTTGCGTTTGTTTGCTTATAAATTGTGCGTTAATGTATTAAAGTGTATTTCAGCGATCTCCCGTCCAGACTTCACCATGTGCTCCAGTCATTGAACTTCAACGCTATCATATTCTAAACTAAGTAAGTGGGTATTTATGTTTGTGATAAAATTTAGTTGTTCAGGTGGTCAATTTTCCTATGTGTTTTTCCTTTCACTCAGTCAATTTCTACCTCGTGTTTTACTTACAATCCCTAATTGCTCTAGTCTTGTACGCAGACTACTTTAAATTGCGTGCTGGTTCTCCGAAAACGTATTAATTAACAGGTTGGCTGCCATGAGATGTGCCGGCGCTACTCAGGCGTTTGTTACCCACAGGCCATGAGTAATACAGTTGCTACTCAATTCCTATTCTACAATTTTGTTAATATCTTTTCGCGGCCTGCTGGGAGAGTGTTGTAATTTTAAAATGGCCTCTATGGCATACTTTTGCGTATATGTACGGTAGCAACATCTTTGAGAAGCCATAAGAACTCTAATGACACGCGAGAGAACTGACGTCATTCGCTTCCGTTGTTTCATTGAATAAACATCGTTTTATTGTGAATTTAGTCCATTTTTTAGTTTAGTTTGTTGTTTTATCGTATTAGTTTATCTAATTAATTTAAACCGGTGAACTCACTTTTTTTCATTATTTTTAATTGTATTAATGGTTTTTTTATATTAATAGAATAATAAATGCATAATTAAAAAGAAACTGTGTTTTTATTGCGCGGCCTGTCGGGAAGGGGTTTCCTTTAACATGGGCAGCAGCCAACCTGTTAAAGCAAGTTGTTATCTATTATATTATTCCGGCAAATCCAAGGCGAAAGCCTTAACATATTGCACGATGCAAGATAACTCGTAAAAAACATCTAAAAATGCAATTGGTTTGGCAAGATATCTCATCAAAAACACATTAGGAATTAAGTACAGAAAGTATCTGCACATACCTAACTAATCCCCTGATCTCTACTGACAATTATTAACATTTATATTGATTATTTATTATGCAGCACAATTATAAGTCTTTAATAATGCTAGATAAGGCTACAACTTTATATCACTATTAGCTTAAATTTTACACATTATGCAACAGTTTCTGAAATAATTTCCAAGAGTTCAATACACTATAGACAATTTGGTTAAAACAAATGCAATGAATTCTAGGTTATTATACTAAGTTTCATTTAACTCTGAAACTGACATAAATAGATCGTACGAGCGTACAATTAAAAGAATAAAACAGGCACTTATACAGTAGGTCATTGTTATAACAAACTAAATGGGGGAGGCCAGAGTTCAATGATGCGAAAGTCTGTCATATCGAAATACAGCCAGGCAAAGCAGCAATTTTATTTTTACTTTCTCTTGCCTATATGAATATAAAGGAAGCAAAGTATTGTTTTCTTGTTGGTTTTTCGAAATTGACTTTTCACCAGATTATGCAACAGTTTACACATTCTACACATTCTCAGATCCCCTAATCCAAAAAACATGTTTTTAGTGATTGGTCTTGTGTATGTGTTTGTGAACAGAAAATCTCAAGAACGGAACATCACATGAAGTTGAAACTTGAAACTTAAGTTATAAACCACTAGAGGACCCAACACGAAAATTTTTATCAAAATCGGTCAACCGGAAGTAGTAGTTTATTCATGTAATTTTTCACTTTTTTGTGATTTTCTCGAAAACGGCTCTTAAATTTTTTTTTTTAAATGCCTCATTCACTAAATTTTATATGCTTTAAAGAAAAGGTTAGGCGCCATGTCTCCTGAAATTTTTGGGAAGGCTGTTTTCTTTTAAGATTGCAGGTTTAATTTGCATTTTAGCGCAAAACTGTACATAACAAAAGTTGTAGAAATTTAAAATCCTACAATTTTTATTTCAAATGGTTTTTTGTATAACGACTAGTTTAGCAATAATTAGTGATTTCTGTTTTTTCTCACAAAAACATGTAAATAAATAAATTTTTTAAAGATTTCAGCCTTAGCATGCATTTTACGGCAAAAGTGTATATAATTAAATTTATAGGAAATTAAAAGATCTACAACTTTCATTTAGAGCATTTTTCTCTACAGAGCCTAGTTTAGAGTGAAAAAGTGATTTTTTGTATTTTTAAGCCAAACTGAGGTTGATTTTCATTTCGCGTCTTTCACTCATGATTAAAATAAGGTTATTTATTGAGGTTAGTTTTTTGTTTATTTCTAATGTTAGGTTATATTAATTATTTGCATTAGCAAGAGAAAGTTGAGTGAGTGTTTCACACCCGATTTTTATTTTAATGAAAATCATAGCTGGTTTAAATGCTTTGTCCCATTATCAAATAAATATAACAAAATATTTTTTATTTACTACAGTAATAGTCAGCAGCAGTAGGTAATGGGGAAAAACTTATCTTAGCGATTGTAGGTAGTACAAATTTAGATGTCACAAAATGGGTGAAATAAACAAACACATTTAGATTAAGAAATGTAATACAGTTCAATAATCTTATTTTTTACACACTTTACGTTATTCTTCCATTAGATTTTTTACAGTTGAAATTCATTTTTTTCTTTATTGTCTTATGTCTGACTGTTTTGCAATTTCTGCTAATGCAGACGGCAGAGAATGATGATATATGAAAATGATTGATGAAAAAATGCCAGACCTGATCGGGATCCCAGCATAGAAGCCAGTTGCGCTAATTAAAAGGGAAAATATAGAAACATAAAAGGAAAATAACAATTTTAACTACTCAAATCAAGAAGATTGACATGATGGGAAAAATAGTTTATTTTATTATTAGACTAAGTGCCGGACTGATGTTATTTTCTAATAATAACTTCCTTTAAATTGCCTAAAATGTTCATAAAATTTTTGAACGTCTTGCTCTTCCGATAAATCTATATATGAAAACACTATATCAATAGTGTCACATACGCTAGAAAGTTTGGGTTTCTAATGCTAATGGCTCATTCTCATCGTTTTTGGTTTTTCAAATTTTAAGTCCGTCATGGCGAGGACCTACCGTATTACACAGCCAGGCTCTAAAAGCAAATCATGTTAATAACTACCAACATATTAAATTTGTCTTTCTTATAAATCTTCCATGAAAAAATCTGGCGTGAAACAATCACACATTCTCTTGCCTATGCAAATAATGAACAATATACCCTAAAATTAGTAATAAAACAATAGAAATAAACAAAAAAGTAACCTCAAAAAACATAACCTCATTTTAATCACGAGTAAATGATGCAAAATGATCAACCTCAGTTTGGCTTAAAAATACGGAAAATCACTCTTTTATGCTAAACTTGGCTCTGTAGGAAAAAAATTCTCTAAATAAAAGTTGTAGATCTTTTAATTGCCAAAAAATTGGATTATATACACTTTTGTCATAATCACTCAGGCTGAAATCTTTAAAAAAAAATGATTGTTTAACAGATTTTCATGAAAAAAAACCAAAAAATCACTAATTACCACTAAACTTCGCTTTATATGTTTGAAATAAAAGTTGTAGTTTTTTTTTAAATTCTCTACAACTGTTATTATGTACATGTTTGCACTAAAATGCGTATTAAAGCTGCAATTTAAAAAAAAAAAACAATTTTTTTCCACAAGAGCACAGCCTCCCCAAGAATTCCAGCAAACATGGCGCCTACCCTATCTTGTAGAGCATAAAAAACATAGTAAATGAGGAGATTTTTTAAAAAATCGTGGAACCCATTTTTGAGAAAATTGCAAAACATGAAAAATTACACGAATAATCTACTACTTCTGGTTGACCGATTTTGATGAAAATGTTCGTGTCGGGTCCGGTAGTAGTATCTAACTTAAGTTTCAAGTTTCAACTTCGTACGATGTTCTATTCTTGAGATATTTTGTTCACGCATAACAGACCAACCGCTAAAAACATGTTTTTTGGGTTCAGAGGGTCTAAAAACGTGTATTTTTGGTAAAATCTCGATTTTGAAAAATTGACATGAAAACAATACTTTCCTTTCTATATATTCATATAGGCGAGAAAGTAAAAATATATAAACTTAAAAATATTTTACTTAAAAAGTTTAAACTACTTAAATACAATTTCAATTAGATGCGAACTGGGTATTGCAGCTGGGGTGGCTCAAGCTAAGCATTCAGTATAACTTAGGTTATGCATACAGCCATACCAGAACAGAGTGGTTTTTTTACATCACTTCCAAAGATAAATAGAACAGATTATACGCACTACGGAAACAATTTTAAAAATACGAAAAGAAAAACTATACTTACCAATAATTATTTGTATTTCTTCCGTTTTTCTTATAGTACTACAGTATTGATATAAAATTTCAGTACTGTTACAAAAATTGTAGTACTTTTGTCTTCAACTAACATATTATTGCTTTTGATTCAAATACATAAAAAATTCACTTAAATCAATAAACAGTACACCATTAAGATCCCGACTGCACTTAAAAATATCATGTACAATTTTTCCTGTTTGTAACGTAGATGGAATAAGAAATTTATATGAAGTTTTAAGCAAGTTCTATATTTTTTTTACCAACACAAAAACATAAACGGAAAGTCTACTAAGGATTAATCTTCAATAAGTCCAATTAAATAAACACGTAACTAAAAATACGAATAACAATAATTCTAATTTGTACTTAAAATGATCACTGATATAATAAAAATTAGGTTCAATACAGCACTACTCATAAAAATGGAAGATCAGTTTTGGTTTCGTAAAAATTAAGAAAGTTCAAACAGCTATCTTATAAATGATAATATATAAGTAATCAACAAAATTTGATGTTCAAATGACGTTAAAAAAATAATATTAATTGTAAATAAAAAAAATTAAAATTAAAGAAATTTTGTAAAATCTTATTGTAGTTTCATTTCATTTTCATCACTGTCATCATCAAGAAATGCAACATTCGGATGATGAATCTGAACCGTCTTCTTCAGAATGAAACTCGTCCTCTGATTCTGCATCAACATTATTAGCTTCATCTAATATTTCTCTAATAAGTATTTTTTTATCATTTGGAACATTTGGAAAATTAACTCTTTCCTTTAAAGCAGGTTCTACAAGAGCATAAGCAAGATTTCTACAGAATAGATACATCTTTGATGGTATATCGCTAACTTCATTACCACTTTTTGTCTTCTTTGTAGGTTTTTCTTTTTTTAATAATAAATTCAATACAAATGCATTTACCAAACTCATATCAATTATCTTGAAGAAAATTCCGACTGGCCAACGAGGAGTTGTTTGAGGTTTGCAGGAAAACTCTTTGAAATCTTCAATTAATCTAGCCACAGCATTTTTTCTTTCTTTGTAATACTGATAAATTTCTGGTTTATTATACTCTAAATTTTGTTTTTTATCATGATGTAATGTCGAAAGAATATTCCTTGTTATCTTCCTCTTTGGTACATAAGAAACAAGTACCTTATTATTCATGAAACCATATTTTATATCACCTGACTTTTTCTTCTCACTGGGTAAAAATTCAATAGGAATATCAAGTTTCGTATTTTTCAAAAGACCCACTAAAGTTAAATCGTTCTCTTTGAAAATATCAGCTATTTGTAAAGACGTGAATTTATTATCAGTAATGACATTTCGTTTCGATTTTATAACTGGTTCGACAACTTTCATAATAATCTGAGGTGGATAAGTATCTTCCCTTTCTGGATCGTCAATATCTAAACCTTCTGTATCATTTTGAGTACAAATATATGAATTATAAAAATAATTTGATGCGGTGTCAATTAAGCAATGCATTTTCACGTACTGTTTTGCTTTTGGTACTTCCATATGAAATTTCTCAATCATCTTTTCTTTATATGTTATCTTGAATTCTGAAATAATTACATTTTTACTTGGTTTATAATAATTTTGAGAATTTTTATTGAAATGTTGAAGTAATTCAGAAATGGGAGCTATAGGGTTATTTAACAGTCTGCTATTTCGATCGTTTTTGTTATCAAATCTAAGACAATACATGAGAACTGAGAATCTCTCACCAGTCATTGTACATGGAAAAATATGCATCTGAAATCGTTTCTTTTTACTCCAAAAATAATCAATTGGATGACTACTTTGAATTGATGTAAATATTAATAATCCAATGAAACTCTTTATTTCCCAAACATTAGTACTCTGAAGTTCAATGTGATTAGGATTAGAATACATAGAACGAACACGTTCTAATTTATTATTTGTCCATTTTACAATAATTTCTACCATTTCATTTGTAAAAATTAGGTTCCATGCTGTACAATCATCTATATTTTCAACAACTAAATCAGTTGAATACCTGTGGGGATCTTCAGTGCCATCATTCGAATCGGAACTGACATTCTCTGCTGTTTTAGATTTTGACCATTCACATCCATTTCTCCCAAGATAAACAGCGGCATCTGGTTCAGGTTTATGCTTTGATACCACTTCCCGAAACCGTTCAATCTCTTCATTACTATCTGTACCATAATTATTACGTGAACGAATATAAAAAGCAACGGCTTCATCATCATTGTCCGATTCATAATACCTAGAATCATAGATCTCACGAGTTTCCATAATTTTGTTCACAGTTTCCTCTAAGTTATATGTTAACTCACCATTATTTACGTTAGCTCCTGCCATTATTAACTACTACCAATATAAATAGATTTCACCAAAGAATAAAAGAACGCACAATATTTATCAACAAAAACTATATCATAAAAAACTGTCTACTGTAGACTACTAATAGTTACTTCTCATTATGAAAATCAACAGCTTAACGAAATTGCTAAAAACAAGTGTGTTAACATACACAACTTTCAGTCAACACAATAACTACAGCACATTACAGTTTATCACATTAAAAAGGTTATAAAAAATTAATAAATGAAATTATACTAGATATCAACTAAAAACATGTACACAATTAAGTCTGAAACATATATCAACGAAATCACTTAATTTCAAGCACAAAAACACTTGTAACCTTCTAACAAACAAGACGCAACATGTGCAACGCTGAAAACTATACATACACAGCGTGCCTAACTGGATATACAAAAGGGACAATACAGGCAGGTTATGTCCTAACAAAATGGAGGGAAACTGCAGGTAAACAAAATACAATACCAGTTCATACGCCAAATAAAGTAGTACGGACGAAAGAAAACAACCTTATTTTCTACCGCATCATATAATATGCACTAACGAAAAAATTTACAAACATATTTATATTTAGAAATAGTATAATATATTTTTATTTACTTACTCTGTTTTTTATGTGAGGTATTTTAGTCGTTTCTTGAAGCAGCTTTTTATCTGTTATAAATACAATATGCGGATTATAATCATAGTTTTCTCCTGTATCATCCACCGGTCTTTTTCTTTTAAAACTAGATATTCCAAGTTCGTTTGTCATATTCGGATATAAACACAAAGCTACCTATTAGTACGTGTACAATAACTACACTATAACTACTGCATTATAATAAACCCTAATCTTTCGTGTATTTTGCACTCACTTCGCATTTTAAAGAAATAATTTGTAAAAATTTATGGGTATAACACATCATCAGAGAAACATAATAATTCAGTAGACAACGTAAAATCACTTATAATATTTTTGAGGTTATGAATCCGTTTGAATTAATTAAGAAAGCCTTAAAGTTCAGTTGATGACGTTCTATATAGAACGTCAACCATTCATTGCAAGTGGGAATTCGAATGAAACGTTGGTATGAGAGAAGCTGTATTTACAAATGGGGTCCTATTCACCCGATTATATTGCCAACAAAACCTTTATTGGGAAAATTCGCTGTTTTCTTTAGTTAGCCTACTTATAGAAGAAACTTACTTTCAACATGAAATTGATAAAAATAATTTAATAGAACTGAATTTCTTCATTGCATGCCCAGAGCAAAATAATTTACCTGTCAATAATACAAATTTTATGTTTATTTTCGGCCCCAATACTGTGGCATCATATTAAGTTTTTGGTTATTGTACTTTTACAAAATGAGCTACATGATATGTGTTAATTAACTAGTATTAGTGACCTGTATTTTCCTAATAAATTATTAGTAGTAACTATGTTAATTTCAAATTATTTTAAAACCACTGTATCCTTGCAGTACATAATTAACTTTTCACTAGCCTATAATACAACTTCCATTATACACATCATATCCCACCAGACACAAAAACTATTAAATCACAGAGTTTTCTTTGGTCATAGCCAGTAAATCCCTAACTAATTTCTCTTTGATAAATCTGACCTTAAAATTCTTTCACTGGTAGGCCTATGTTACATACTTCAACATTCATATTTTTTAAATAAATTAGAATTCAATTTCAAATATTTTTCATTAACTCCATTAAGAACTATGCTTAGTAATTGTAAACATTTTTGGAAGCATTTTGTTAGTTTTGGTATTCTTTAATCATACGGCTTTTCTTTCTCCCATATAATTCTTAGTTTTCCTGGTGTAGTTCCTTCCTTCAACCTCTGTTCCAACGACAATCTTATCGAGCAATTTCTTTTTCAAGGTTATTCCTTTCTTGTTTAGATTTCTTATTCAGTTGGAGGTATTTAATGGTATACAGACTAATTTCATATCATTTGACAATAAAATTATGTTATACTAAAGCATCAAACTGAAATATTAATAATACTTGCTCATTTTAAATTAAATAACTCCACACCACTGATTATTGGGTAACTCACAAAAGGGTGGGAAGAAGGAACTACAAAAATTATTAAGTAATATCTAACTCGTGTATTCAAGAACATGTCATTTCAACAAAAATCGTTCAAAAATAAATTCAATGACATTCTGAAAGGAGCAAACATTTACTTGCACATGTTTTCTAAATATTCTTTTCAGTTTAGAGTTTCACAAAGTAATTGTATAATCAAGACGTTTAGACCTGATGCTTGCCCCTCCACGTAGAATTTTTCACAAGAGTCAGTTTGTAAAGGTGGAGATGCTCGCTGCGGCATTTCTGCCAATGATGCAGTCAAAGTAATAGCTGCGGTAAATGAAAACTGAAAACATTATGCACTTTTATAGAATTGCTTTAACCAGAATAAGATTTTCTTTGTTGTTGTTTAGGTCATCAGCCGAAAGGCTGGTTTGAACCTGTAGAGGTTTTACTAAGTAAAACGAGGAGTGAGGTGGTTTACCACTGCCTTCCTCACTGAGTGGAAAAGTACGCTTACCAGCATGCCGGGCCCTCTGAAAAGCACATTTTCCACTCTGCAAATGACACCTTCACTTCATTTACCACAGGGTCTGGCTGTATAATGAAATTCATTACTTTCAGAGGAGATATCTCTGATTAGTATCTTTTACACCTCTACCTCTTCTGTTCTTAAATGATTCAGTCATTTAATTGGCTGACCATGTTATAAGAAACAGAACTATTTATTTTAGCCCTGCAATGAACAGATTAAGTGTAAATAATTTGACACTCAACCTGTCTGTTATGGGCAGAAGATTTTCTTTATAAACTTTATTAATGAAATTCACAACTGTTACAAAATAAACAACCAGTGAATATTATGGTGGTTGTAAGAATGAATGAAATGACAGTATAAATGAAATTTATTCTATTTTATATAATGAATTTATACAATAAATTTCACTAACCTTCTTTTAAAACTGCGTCAACTTTTATTTTTATTTACACGTGTTTCGGTGGATCCACCATCATTCGAGTAAATAACATATAATTGAAACTAAAAACTTCATTAATTAAAAATCTATAGAAGATGATACATCTTTAGTCATTTGTATAAAACTGTGTTTAGTTTCAGTTTTATACAAATGACTGAAGATGTATTATCTTCTATAGATTTTTAATTAATAAAGTTTTTAGTTTCAATTATATGTTATTTACTCTGATGATGGTGGATCCACCAAAACACGTGTAATAAAAATAAAAGTTGAAGTTTAAAAAGAAGGTTAGTGAAATTTATTATATAAATTCATTATATAAAATAGAATTAATTTCAAACTGCAGGATGCGTTATAAAGATTTATTTTTGAATGAAATTATCACCTTACCTTTGGTTGTTTTTTAAGTTTAAAAAACTTACACGCGTTTCAGTGGTACCACCTTCTTCAAATTTAAAGATGACAATTTATTTAAAGAAGCTGCTGCAATCTATTGTAATAAGTATAAACGAATAAAGGAATGAAATTTAAGACAGTTTTAATCTAAATGACTGAATGGAAACACCATTAAAAATTTTAATTTTAATAATATTGCTGCTCTGAAGAAGGTGGTACCACCGAAATGTGCATAAGTTTTTTAAACTTCAAAAACAACCAACGGTAAGGTGATAAATTACATTTATATGTAATCTATATTAATGGTTGGCAGGATGCATTTTAAAAATTTATTTGAAATGACGTGCATGGAGAGCATCATACAATGACAGGTCTTCGACATGTTATTTAGTTACTTCTTACTAATTCATTGATTAATTAATTTACTTTTTAATAGCTTATAACCATTTCTAAAATAGAAGATCCCTGCTCCACTTCCTCCATCTTTGAATGTTGTGTGGTAGATGACAGAATAAGTAAACAATGAATAATATATATATTTTTTTTTTTTTTTTTTTTTTTTTAACGTCCGACTGTTTTGCAATTACTGCTAATGCAGACGGTGAAGGATGAAATGATTTTTTGTAACGTATGAAAATATGCCATGCCTGAGTAGGATTCGAACCCAAGACCGCATGATGAGAGGCGAGCACGTTACCAACTGCGCCAATGCGGCCGGCAAATAATAATAAATAATAATAACTGTGTAAGAATAATAACTAAGATACGAGTATGGTTCTGTATTTTGTTGTTAGTAGTGTACGACTTGTTGACATTAAAAGAATAAACAAACCAAGCCAACAATTTTTATCGCTTAATCCAGTTGAATACAATCATATACTTGAGTCACATAGCTACAATTTTGTTTATCCTTAAATCTTTATCTAGCTAATTAGTAGTAAATATAGTTTGCTTTGTTCATATAACTTTATTTTGTGCAGTTTGTTATAATATTGTGTGGATTCGGTTAAATGTTACTTCAATTCAATTCAACCGAAGAGTTAAACTTGTGGTAAGTAAAGATGTTTTCAGATTTGCTAGTAGCGTGTTGTATTCGTTGCCGGTTGGAAAGAGATAGCCAACTTCCCCTCACTCACTAAATTCCCGCTACTGTGAAGCATTCCTCTTCGCAAACGTTAAGATTCCAACAAACCTACTGTACATACTAACAAGTGGTAGTTGACACATAAAATTTGGTTAAGGGATTTTTATTTCAAATACAAACATACCTTATTTTATATTCTGAATATTTTATTTATTCAATAATTAACAAACAAAAATGTACTTACAAAATTCGTCTCAGTAAAATAAATTATAACATTAACAGAAGATAAAAATATTTTAAAATATACTGCCGACAAAAATATTCCAAGACAAGTATAAACAAAATATATAGAATTAACGGAAAAACTTTATTTTTTTGAAATCACTCAAGAAAACAAAATTTTGTTAGAAGGTTAGAAACATTAGCGCGCAGCTAAATTTCGAAGTAGAGCACCAAAACATAAACCACTAGATAACAGCAGACCACTCCTGTACAGAGATAAAATACAAAATATTTTAAGAAATTGGTTAAACAAAAATAATGTAGTAACTAAATTTGTTACTTTCTCGTGCCTATAAGAATATATAGGAAGGAAAGTATTGTTTTCAAGTCGATTTTTTGAAATAGAGTTTTCACCGGATCTACAAGTTTTCAGACCCCCTGAACTCAAAAAACATGTTTTTAGCGATTGGTCTGTGTGTGTGTGTGTGTGTGTGTGTGTGTGTGTGTGTGTGTGTGTGTGTTTATACATAATATCTCAAGAACGGAAGATCGTTCGAACTTGAAACTTAAGTTACATACCACTAACGGACCCGACACTAACCCTTAGTATGCATTTTATGACAAAAGTGTATATAATCAAATTTATAGAAAATTAAAAGATCTACAACTTTTATTTAGAGCATTTTTCTCTACAGAGAGTAGTTTAGTATGAAAGAGTGATTATCCGTGTTTTAAAGCCAAACTGAGGTTGATTTTCATTTTGCGTCTCTCACTCATGATTAAAATCAGGTTATGTTTATTGAGGCTAGTTTTTTGTTTATTTCTAATGTTTTATTACTAATGTTAGGTTTATTGTTAATTATTTGCACTGGCAAGAGAAAGTTGTGTGAGTGTTTAACACCAGATTTTTAAATTTGATTATACCATTTTTCGCGTGCGAATCTGCGACAGGGCATGCTAGTGCTGGAAATAAAATAAAGCTGGAAATTAGAGCATTAAAAATATAACGGAGATGCACACAATAATAAACAAGCTGTCAATGAAATATAGTTACATAAAACATTAAAAAATGTGTATTCTTTGTACTACAATTTTGCTTGTTTGCTTTTTTACTATGTTTGCCTATTTAGAAATTCCTTTACTTTAAAAAAAACTGTGAAACACTCACATGACTTTGTCTTGCCAATATAAGTAATGAAAAACAACTTAATTTTAATCATGAGTAAATGACGCAAAATGAAACCAACCTACTTAGAACTTAAAAATATGTAAAATCCTTAATTGACAGTAAATTAATCTTGGTACAAAAAATGCTTGAAACAAAAGAAGTAGATTTTAATTTTTTTTTATAACTTTCATTATAACTCTTTTGTCATTAAATGCATACTAAGGCCACAATTTTAAACCCGTTTTTTACAGATTTTGATGAGAAAAATACAGAAAATCACTAATTGACGTTAAACTAAGTGTTGTAGAAAAATATATTCAAAATATCAGTAGTGGGTTTTTTAATTTTCTACAATTTAATTACTTAAACTTTTACCCTAAAATGAAAATTAAAGCCACAATCTTTAAAAAATAATTTTTATTACAAGAACAAGAACCCCTCTCAAGAATTTCATCAGACATGGTGTTTGACTTATACAGCATAAAAAATGTAGTAAATGAGACAACTTTAAAAAAAATCGTAGGAATAAACTACTTCTTCCAGCTGATAAATTTGGATGAAAATGTTTGTGTCGGTCTCATAGTGGTATTTAACTAAAGTTCCATGTTTCAACTTCAAATGAGATTCTGTTCTCGAGATATTTGGTTCACACATATACACACACCAATCGCAAAAAAACATGTTTTTTGGGTTCAGGGAGCCTGAAAAAATTCATACATGTAGAGCAAGAAAAATTAAAAATTTGTTTTAAACTTTCCATGTTCAGAAAATGTAGTACACATTTAGATTCGATGGTGTGTTACAACATTATTTAAGGTTAGAATGATAATAGACCAAAATATATTGAGACTTACCAAAGCATAACTTCGACAGTCTTAGAATCTCTTAAAGGATGATATACAGAAACTTTGTACTTTTCATTTTTTAGAAAATCTTTTAAAATTTGTCTGGCTCTGCAACAAATTAAAGTTTACATTCATATTACTTGTTTATCATTACTTACTGTAAATGTAATTATTAAAATTAATTCATAAATTACGTAATCTTTCCAGGTGATATACACCAATGAGAATGAACAGCATTATAAATTAAAAGCTGAATAAAGTTATAGAACAAAGGAGAAGATAAAAACAACAAACAAATTAATATTACAGAATTAATTATTAATTACCATATTGCATTGAATTTAAGACGCCATCGAATTTAAGACGCACCCCAAAATATAATCATATTTTGTGGGAAAAAATAAAGGAAGGTAAAATTAATACACAAAAAGTAGGTATTAAAAAAATTTAATTGTGGGCTAAAAGTGTTTAGTTGTACATCTTAAAATAAATGAAAATAATTGCAGTTAGTTTATAAAAATAATTAATTAATATTTAAAACTTTGATGATCCTGTTGCGAGTTCCAATAAGAGTCATAATTAGGTTATTAAAAATACAAAATAGAGGAATGGGTTGAACGAGGATTCAGTACAAACATGGATGTATTGTTTTAACTTGGCCACTGAGACATTAGTAAACCCTTACCACCAAACACAAAGACACATAACTGCTTTTTTCTTACATTTCAACTGAAAGTCAAAACCTGGTCCGCGTGTCTGAGTTGTGAGTGTAGTAGTAAGGGTTCCGTAAACCTAAGCGGCCTAATTGCTTCATACATAACAGGTATAAATTCCTGTATTGAAATACAGCGAATTTAAGACGCACCCTGATTTTGCCAACAAAGATATTGCAAAAAAGGTGCAACTAAATTTGATGCAATACAGTAATTAATTACAGAATAATTACAGTAATAAATTTGTAGGAATACTATGTGCAAATATTTTTATACTTTAACAGAATCATAATTTAGCTAAAATAACCAGTTTTCAATATACAGTTGATTCTGGATAATTGGTCTACTGGTTAATTGGCACAACCAGTTTTTTGGGACAGTTCTTTAAAGAACAAAAACAAAATTGCATTTTATATAGATAAGTACTCCGTTAATTTGGTCCATAATGCCGCTTACTGGGGCCAATCCGATGTATGTACATATTTATGTTTTATTAAAACCAACACAGGCCAGCGACAAACAACACATGGTTCTAAGCAGCAAGATTCGCAAGATAAGATCGTGGGCAGAATAGAGATAGTAAACATTTCGACAGATAAACAACAGTAATCACACATCAATCATAGCAGAAATGTTATTTACAGTACAATGTGTACATAATCGTCGTAGCACAAATTTCAGTAAGTCATATCTACAGTTATGCCTGACCTTACAAGTTGTACAGTCTCCTCGCAATTTATGGTTAGTTGTCACTTGTCATATGTATCCTGTACATAAAAAATTCGTAATTCCATATGCTTCTCATAAGTTTTTGTGATTTCATGAGTGTACTGTAACACACTTTTTTTCCTGTCTGGTTGTTTTGTTATCTGCAGGCATACTCTTTTTATTTTATTTTTTTAATTCCCATTTGTTTCATACAATTTGTTGACATTTTTATGTGTAGGCTTACAGTACAGTACCTACTATTAACGTGTTTGTGAATTAAAAAGCCGGGTAACGATATGACTGTGTGAACAAATAAACCTTCTCGACAAAATAAAAACGCATCCACCTAAATTAAACCAACGTAAACTTATCAGAACTAACCGGTGTACCGAAAAGTATGATAGCTTGCATCGTGCTCTTAGTAGATAAAATATGCCAAGAATGGGCATTAAAAGATAATGGAACATCTCAGAGAAGAAAACGTGAAGAAAAGGACCCACTTGTTGAGAAGCGTTGAATGAATGGTTCGCCATTGTAACTTCGCAAGGTGTTAATGTCAATGGTACAATGCTTAAACCAAGGCAAAATATTTTGCTAAAAAGTTTATTCATTGTTCTGATACCCTTTTATTTTTATTTTTTGTAAGTATTGAGACGTTTGTTACATAGTCCCTATTTTTGTGTAACGCAAGCATTTCGTTACTTCGCATCTGTTGTTTTTTCTCATTCTTTTGCGTTTGCGGGCTTTTTGTCAGTCCTGCAATAACCCTGATGGTGAGCAGAAGTCGCTTCTGTAGCTGTGGTGGAGGACAGCAGTGAAACATGGTATGGCTAGTTTGAGTAATAATATATAAGAAATAATGCTTAAAGGACTTGCTTTCAATGTTCTTAACAAATTTCATGCTAGAATTGTCAAGTTATCATGAAGTTTCTTTTTTTATAATGTATTATTTTTATATTATTGTAATTATTTCAATATAAAGTTGGTCAGTTCATTATTTTCTTTTTATTTTGTTCATTTTATTTGTTATTTTTGTTTATTTCATGTATTATTTTATATTTTATTTTCTTATTCAATCTATAAATTTAATTTCATGCATTTTAAGTGTTTATGTCTTTTTTTTATCTAGAAACACTTGTTTCCTTAAAATTTATCACCGCTCATTGAGTCATACCCGAACTAAACAATTTATTCTAATTCATTTTTATTTCAATAATTTTGTTTTAAATGTTGTGCATATCACAAAAAATGGATAGAACTTGCATGTAAAATATATGTGTGTGATACGTTTAATAAAATTACAGTATCGTATACACTACAATTTAAAAATTCGTTAACTAGGGCGAGCCGTTTAATTGGGCCAAAATTCTTCGATCCCAATGTGTCCCGATTATCCGAAATCGACTATACTCATATTTCTCAACTTAACTACAATAAAGCAAAATATTAATGTTACAATGTTTTAAAAATTTTTATCATCATAAAAATACAGATCTAATAGCCTAATCTAATAACTAAATAATATTCTTTATCTCAAACATAACAATAACTACCTTCATAAATAAACTATTAAGTACAGTCACTTATTACAAAAGCAATTGATGGGCCATAACATTTTTTTAAATACCTGTACGGATTTGATAAACATTTTAAAAAGTACTGTTCAGCTATAAGAATCAATAATATAACAATATGTGAAACAAGTATAATAGAGAACAGAACAATGAGATTTTTATGTGGCACTATGGTTGAAAGATTTCAGTTTATATCTATTGATTTAGTATGACTTGACCCCTTTTTACATGGTCAGTTCATTTCTCATATCAGTTTCCATTTCAGTTCAATTTTTATTTCAGTAATGGACGAAAATCTACTTATTTGAATTGGGCTGTCATTAGCATTAACAAACCAAAAGAGAAAGATTGGATTTAAAGATGATTACAAAAAAGACAATCCCTGTCTCATTTTTGCTAGCACCATTTTTTTCGTAGCTGATGGATCATATTATTTTTACCTAATTAACAACTTAATAACGGGTGGCGCACATAAAAATAGCCCCGTAAATAAAGTGCAACACAATTGAAATGAAATCTGTTTACTTACAAATATACCAATAATTTTTTTTATTATTTTATTCAATAGTCTAATATTGTTACGTTATTACACGATATGTTGAAAGTGATCACCGTCAGCTTGTAAACATAAGATAGCGCGGCGTAGCATATTCTGAAATACAGACTGGAGTTCAGGAGCTGTAATGGTGTGTATGACGTTCGTGATCGAGATCTTTAGGTTTTCAATGGATTTTGGATTGCTGGCGTATACTTTATTCTTTAAATTTCCCAATACGTAGTAATCACAAGGAGACAAATCCGGTGATCGCGGCAGCCATAAGCCTAAAGAGATAGTCCTCTCATCGGTAAAAACACTACGCACATGAGCCAGTGATCTGCGAGATGTGTGACAAAGTCACCCCGTCTTGTTGGAAAAAAGAATATGTAATTTCGTGTGGTGCTAATTGATTAATAAATTAATCAAAAATCTGGTTAAACATGGAGGTTGTACACGGGAAGGGGAAAATGGGGGGAATTTTCCTTGACTCTGCATAAACATTATACAATCTCGGCTAAGTTATGGGACTACTTTTATGTGCGCCACCCGTTATATGCATCTTCTCATTTCAATATATTGTGGTAACTTGAGTCCTTCTTATTCCACAGACACGGAAAACTACAATATAAGTTAATGAAATCAGTTACAAATTCCCTATTTGACGATATCATGTACGGATAAGGTACGGTCATGTACAACAAAAATGAGAAATGAACTGAAGCTTCTGTATACAGGATTGTTTGAACTGATAACATGCAACTGAAAACTGGCTTGATGGGAAAACCATCGAGCCAGCATTCAGTTTCAGTTCAAACCTTCAGTTTTAACTGACATTTCATCTGAAACAGAAACTGATACAAGAATTGAACTGACAGTGTAAAAGGGGGCTTAAAATGTATGTGGCTGATTCCAGGGTACAGTGGTTAGCATATCATGCTCCAAAGCAGAAGGTCCTCAATTCAAATCCCGAATTAAATGTTCCTAGACCCAAAGTAGCCGCTGATGATCAAAATGGTAAAGTGACAAACTAAAAAATTTGTTTTGAATAAATCAGTCAATTATTTTCTTTTTTTGAAAAGTTTTTCTCTTAAAAGGGAAGGTGGTGAATTACATGCAAAGAATATGTTTATTTACTGTGACTAATAAGTTTAAATAAACTTTACACAAAACTGGTTACCAATAAATAACTACTTGCGACACAGCACGCGTGTGCACACACATAAATACAATTAGAAGGATGAAGAATTAGAAACAATCTACAGTACTTTTTTACTTATTGACTACATAATCATTAAATAATAATAATGGTTTAAAAATTTAGATAAATGTGGTCCTTCAAAACAAGTTTGTACTGCACAAGAAAAATACAGGGTTATTTTAAATGATGGACCCAATTTTATAAATTTGTATTTATTTAAGCATAAATTCAAAATTAACAATGAATACACAATTAGAAAGAGGAAGTTTCAAAGTTTTTTTTATTCACTTATAAATGTTCAATGTGTCCCCCTTGTGCTGCACGGCAAACATCTAAATGAAAGCCAAACTCGTCCTACACATGAGAAAGCGTATCTCCTGTTACTGAGTGCACCGCAGCAGTGATACGGTTCCGCAGATCGGCCAGAGTTATTGATAGAGGCGGGACGTAAACAGCTTCCTTGACATAACTCCATAAGAAATAGTCACATGGGGTGAGATCAGGAGATCTCGGTTGGCAGTAGTGTAGAGCCAGGTCTTGATTTCCCCTGCGTCCTATCCAGCATAGAGGAAGGGACTGATTCAAAAAGTCTCAGACATCGAGGTACCAATGGGGCGGAGCTCAATCTTGTTGGAAAATGAAGTCCTGTGAATCTTCCATAACTTGAGGGAACAGCCATTGTTCCAACATGTCCAGGTATGTCATTCCAGTCACAGTTCTTTCCACAAAAAAAAAAATGGTCCATTAACCTTTGTACGAGATAAGGCCAGAACACGTTTATCTTTGGCGAGTCTCTTTCATGCTCCAATGCAATGGGGGCTGGCAGCCCATTGGTGCGAGAACTCTTAGCAATTGTTTCTGCAACTACCGCTGCCCAAATCAGGGGGCCGATCTGTGGAACGGTATCACTGCTGCGGTGCACTCAGTAACAGGAGATATGCTTTCTCGTGTTTAGGACGAGTTTGGCTTTCGTTTAGATGTTTGCCGCGCACCACAAGGGAGGACACATTGAACATTTATAAGTGTGTAAAAAAAACTTTGATACTTCCTCTTTCTAATTGTGTATTCATTGTTCATTTTGAATTTATGCTTAAATAAATATGCATTTATAAAATTGGGTCTTCATTTAGAATAACTCTGTATAAAACTAAATAAATATAGTAAAACAATACCCAGGATATGATGAAACGGCAACTAAAGCTCGTTGTTGGTCAAATGGTTTAATATCTACTGAACAGTATTTAGCAAGCATCTCAGTTACCTGCAAAAAAATTTAATTGAAATAACTACCATACTTAATAAAAATGAAATAATCATAATAAAAATAAAACTGGTATGAAACACTTACACGACTCTTTCTTACCAAAGTAGTAAATAATAAACCATATAACCTCTGTTTAATCATTGGTAAACAATGTAAAAATTAAAAATATAAACCTATTTTTAATCATGAGTGAATGATGCAAAATGAAAACCAACCTCTATAGGACTTAAAAATACGGAAAATCACTAATTGATGCTAAACTAGGCTCTGTAAAAAATATGCTGGAAATGAAAGTGGTTGATTTTTTGATTTTTTATAACTTTGACTGATAGAATTTAGTCATAAAACGCATACTAAGCCCACAATATTAAAAAATCCAATTTTTTTACCAATTTCAATGAATAAAATACAGAAATATGAAAAATCACTAATTGACGCTAAACTAGGCTCTGTAGAAAAATATGCTGGAAATTAAATTTGTAGGTTTTTAACCCCTTACCGGTTTCTTTTTTTTTTCAGAAAACGATACTAAGTTGCTCTATTTTTTTTATTGCATAGAAAGTTGTGTATATCCTAGTTATGACTTATTAAGTAACAAACACTGGTATTTTTCAGGCAGAGTAGATGTTATTACAATAATAAGAAATGGATACCTAACCTGTCATAGCTGCTTTTGGTGGCGACAGATCAATGCCTCTTTAGGAAGCAATAATTAACGAAAAACTAAATACCAAAGTTAATTTATTCAAATTGAAGATTATAATTATAAAAAATGAAAAAAAACTAAATTTTCTCCACTATTATAAACCATAATACGGGATCGAACAGAAAATGACAGGTCGACGTAACTCTTTACAATAGTAAACAAGTCGGCTGGCTAACACTAACCTAAAACTGTCTGAGTACCCGTAGCAGAATAGCAACGTTATTTTGAAGATAGACTTCTACAAAAACATTTACTAGCACTGTAAGTGTTAGAACATAGAACTAAAATAGCTATACAAAGAGATACGCAATAGTTAAAACGGAATAGTCCGACAACGGACGTTTTAAAACTGGACAAAATTTATTGTCGGAATATTCCGTCAGTGGTCCTTTTTATGCACTTCTCGTACGCCGGAATATTCCGGCAAAAACCGGTAAGGGGTTAATGTTCTACAACTTTGATAATACACATTTTTGTCCTAGAATGCATATTAAGGCTGAAATCTTAAAAAAATAATTTTTTACCACGAGATCACAGGCTCCCCAAGAATTTCAGCAGATACGGCATTTACTGTATCTTGTGCAGCATAAAATATGTAATAGGCGATTTTTTAAAAAATCATAGGACAGCTGATTTTCAGAGAGACGAAGGTTCCTGAATCAAATCCTAGTGAAGGTAGGTTACTTTTACACGGATCTGACAATTCTGGTGTACTTTGAAAGTTGAAGTTCAATTAACCATACTATCTCAGGAATGGTCGGCCTGAATCTGTATAAGTCTACACTTAATTTATACACCATATAAATCATCCTCATCTCATTGGATCATGTAGTTGCTAATTGTTCTTTATAATTTTACTTAGTAAAACCTCTAGAGGTTCAAACCAGCCTTTCGGCGGTTGACCTAAACACATAATTTTTAAATTTATAAAATGGCCGAAAGTAAAGAATCAGTAATTGCTTTCATAGAAGATTATAAATGGTACGAATTATTGTGGAATTCCTAGCTGAAGGAGTATTCACGTAAAATAAAACGATTTGACGCTAGGTATAGAAAGCATGGCTTAGATGTTAAGGGTGTTAAAAACAAAATAAATAGCCTTAGATTTTATTTCACCAAGGAACACAAAAAGGCTTTGAAAAAGAAGAGTGAGAGTGCAGCTGGTGATAATTATGTACCAACTTGGTCAACCACGCATCACCAAATAAGCAACACAAACACCACCAAAGACTAACGGGTCAATGGACACTTTGTACAAGTTAATATACAATAAAAACAATTGCAAATCGCTGCACAGTATCCCTCGCACTGATCCACACCGCTTTTGACAATGAACAGTATGATTAGGCGTATAATTGACCCGGTTCATTTTTCAATTTCAACTTTCATCTACATTGCATGCGTCAAGTGAATGGAAAAGTTGAATTGTCTAGGACAGCCTTAATAACAATAATTCTCACACAATTGGTCAAATAAAAAATTGAAGCACTTCGGAACAGAAGAGGAAGATATATATTTGACAATAATCAGAGCTATCTTATCTAAGAATAATAACTCTTTTTACAGGCCTAGTGATGTGTCAGTTGCAGAGCGAAGATCAATAGTGGTGATAATTTTCTGATTAGTAAAAGAGCTGCGACATTATTCGATTAATTTTCGTAAGGTAAATCTAACCTTTTGTCTAAAATAACTAAATTTTCAGTGATCATTTACCTCTATTATATCAATATTGCATTTGTTTTTTGTTTTTATTAACAACCTCTGAGGTCTGTTTGATGGTGGATCATCTCCTGCAAAATCCTAGAAAAACAAACAAAAAGTGAAAAATAAAGTCCATCTCTTGTCTTATTTGTTTAGAGCAAAGTTATTTGGAAAGTTTAGTTTCTAGTACACAGTCAGGTTGGTACAGTACATTACCACTTTACAGTATGACATCATTCTTTACTTTTTCCTTTCCCAAAATTTTTGAAAATAATTTATAGTAGACATGAATAATAAGTAGATATAAATAATATTACACCTAGTTTCTGCATTGATAGTTAAGTAAATCTATACTAATATAATAAAGAAGAAACGTCTGTTTGTTTGTATGAGGTAATCTCAGAAACTACTGAACTGATTTAAAAAAAATCTTTCATTGTTGAACAGGTTAGAGTTTCCTGATCAATATAGGCTATTTTGCAACTTTAAGTAGCTTTAATTAAGTGAGTTAAGCAACTTAAACTGTGACGATGTCGCATGTTTTAGTTTATCGGGTGCAAAGCACTTTTATTTTTTTCTAAGTCCTTTGGATGGTATAATTTTTGGGCTAGAAGCATGATTCAACTTTTACATTTCATAGAAAAACGTGAAGAATAACATTCGATTCAAAAAACATTAAAAATTTGGAAATATTAAAATTTTTTATTTTTGTACTGTATTTCATATATTTGTTTTCATTCGACAGGTACCGAATGAGTCCTATATTTCCAATTACTCTGCATACCGCACCCACATATTACTGTCTTTTATCTCAGCCATATATCAACTGTCTCTTTCTTTTTCATTGGTATTCTTCTATGCATTCTATTCAATTCTGTTAAATCACAGGGACAAACATTTAAAACAGTGGGCATCGATTTGAGACAAGAGTGCTTCCTTCACTCATGGACAATTTTATATCGAACTTTCTAGAGCTAGAAGTGCAGAAAAACAATTTATTTTGCTGCCAAAGGGCAACAAAAACACAAATATTGTACACATAGAGAGGTTTTAAAATAATTTAATGAGGCCTACATTAGCTGCTGAGAAGCGAAGCGAGCAGGGGTTGCTAGTCATTCATAATTTGAAGTGATTATACCATATTTTTTTAAGAAACAGATTTTACCTTAGTTTTCTTATAATATATCCAGTTATTCTCAGACTATTCTCCCCTTCCATTCATAACACTGATTCATACAGATGTCAGTGAAATATTCCAATTTCCAGTACTAATTGGTTATATTTGTACAGCCGTGATTTTCTTTCAACATGTAAGGTTGTACAAGAAGTTAAATGCTGTTAAGTGTACTCTGATGCACAGCAAGGTAGTTTATATAAATTAATTACAGCTTTTCAATAAGAAATACATAAAAAATTTACTCACAATGTATGGAATAGATGCCCGAACAATATTAATTTTATTCATAAATTTTAATACACCATTAATGTGTTCAGTACTTGATAATGGCCTTCTGTAGCTATCTCTAAAAAGAAAATGATAAATTAGTATGATAAATTAGAATATGCAACGCAAAATTTCAGATCAGTTTCTTCCAGAACAGTACTAAAAATAATTTCAACATTAAGAGCTACACAGGTATTCTACTGCCTTTCACAAGCAGGTTTTACAAATTTCAAAACTTCCTTTTCTTTTACAGTGTGAGTCGCTTGTTGGTTGCATTTTGCAACATGCTTATTAGGAACAATTTATTTTGGGTTAAAAGGAATAATATCTTCTGGTTTTAGTACAGTACATACGAGGGGGGGACCCAAAAATAACTGGACTGAGAGTGCACTGCAATTCGTAGATGTATTAGAGTTCTCTCGCTGCACGAGGTTAGTAGAGACCTTCACCAAACATCTGCCCAGACGGCGGCAGTTTGTAGGTTAACATTTGATTGTAGTGTTGTGTTTCTCTGACTGTTGTCGTGTTTTGTCAGCGACGTCATTAGGCATCAAGCCAACCTTCCACTGGCTTGATACTTGCTTGCTTTCTGGGTCGTACCTGTAACACCAACTCTAACCATCTGTAAAGACTTGGGTCAAAAAGTTTGAATCACTTTCAATCTTGTTTTTCAAGTCCTGGCTCAGATTCAATCCCATGTTTTGTTGATCCAGTTTGAGAAGGCTAGGAACAAATTTAGCGACAACACATCTCATTTGCAAATCCTCAGTCAAAATTCACTGGCATAAGCTCAAACTCACGCCTGTCTCTTCAGAAATTTTGTCGATTGTAAAACAATGATCCTCATTGATTTTTTGGTGATTTTTTTAAGTTTCCATCGTTTTGAGAAGTTGAAGGGCGCCTTTTCTCCAGCATTGAAACAGCAAAACTATATCGTTTTGGGCAATCGTTTGATTTTATTTCATGTCGAAGTTGAATTTTATAGGCATGCAGTCTTAAATGTTTATGCACCACATTCTGGATAGTAGTCTTAGGAATACCTAGTATTAAACTTCAACATGCAATAGATTTCTTGGGACGCCAAACATAAGACATCAAAATACGCTCAAGATTTTCATCCAATGTGCTAGGCCAGCCCTAATGATTTGTTTTGTCACACTTCCTGTCATTCTAAATGCATTAAACTATCATCTGATTGCTTTAGGGTTTGGTGTGTCACGACAACTGTAAGTTTGTCTTAAACTACGTTGAACAAACACGACTGATTTTGAACTCCAAGAACCACAGTACACACCGTGTTTTTTGCTGTACGATCCACATCGCAATGGCTAGACTTTGATGCGTCGATGAACGATCAAGATTGCATGTTATCAATTCTAACAGAACATTTTTGTGTGAAACACCTTCAATCGAGAAGTTAGGCATACCAAAACTTTCTTGACACAATGGAAAAGATCCAAATTTTTTTAGCAAGTAATTTTCTCATCCACTTTATTATGTCTACATCATTGCATGAAATTATAGCTAACCCAAATTTAAAAAGAAAAGACTGACTTTTTAAACAGATAAAAATACTATTAAAATTTAATATCAAAATGCATAGCACTTTATAAACTACTCACCGCCCATACGTGGCACAAGCAAAATAGTGACCCATCTGTATAAAACAATATCCACAAATATAAGAATCCCATCCAGCCTCATGAAGAAGTATGCCAGGGTTCACTGGAAACAACAAAAATTCATAAGTTTCATTCAAAGATTAAAAATTTAATGAATGATTTTAATTTTCCAACCCAGTAAATCGTTGGTAAAATACAAAACGGTAAAGGTGAAGGGTCTGGATTTGATACTCAGCAAATTCCAGAATTTACATCATTCATATTCTAAAGGCTTTATCTAGTCGTTCCTTTTTTGGTGGCAATTTTTAAAATCGTCATCTGTCATTTTCCTTTGTCCGTTTGTCCATCCATCACACCCAGATGTCAGAAACTTCAAGAAATAGCAACAAACAGTTTTTGGATTCGTAATCTAGACAAAATGTTAGTGGGCCTAAATTGGGTTTGAGCGAAAGTGGCCCATAACCGGAAGTCAAGAAATCAAAAAGTCGTCAAAAATAGTTTTATTTAATTCCTATTAAAAATCAGATACAGAAATCACTAATATTCATGGTTGATTAGCTCTGCTGTTCCTTGCGTTTAGACCAAACAAAACATTTGCCAGCGTTGTCAGATTGTACCTGACCAACATTACACGTGCACGCATATAAGAGCCGCAATAGTTCAATTGTGTCTTGCATCTCGTACTGTTGCAATACTTTATAATATAATCAGCTGATTGTATGTTCATAAGTTAAAATTGTTATAGAAAGATCAAAAAAATAGCTGATGAAATACTTAACAGAGCTACAAGAGCAAGTATTGACAATGTTGCTGGCTAGCTATAAATTGGGTAGGGGGCAATGCGTACGTTCAGAGCTCATCAGCCATGAAAAATAGTATGATGGTCTTTACCATAAGTCGAAGGTAAGCTGTTTTAAAAATTGCCACCAGCCATAAGATGTGTTGTCTCATGAAAGGGATTTTTACCATTCTTCTTCTTACATCTATGTACATATTAAACATTTTCCAATAACGCTTCTCAGTTCTGGTTCCTTGCTTTTTTTTCCTCTTGACTGGCCGATAAGTGTCGTGGACAGTTTGACTGGTTTCTATGCAAGGGGTCAATGGTTCGATTCTTGATCAGATTTAGCATTTCTCCATCTATCACCCTTAACTGTCTGCATTACCTTTTGTGTGCAGTTTGTAGAATAGCAGTCTATTCTACATAACATCGTAGTTAATATTTAATTGTTGGATTTTTTAAAAAGAAATAATTTCAAATAATAATCAAATATAAACAATTTCTAATTAAAATTTAAATTATTCTGAATCAAAACTAAATATATCAAGATAAATTACAAGAAGAAAATATTTAATTTTAAATAATAATCCAGAAGCCAAATATCTAAACTTGAAACAAGAAAACAAAAGATAGTATAATTTTAAATTAAAAATTTTAACCAGTTAGAAAAGATTTAAAAGAAATTACAAGAATATCAAGATTTAATTTAATTATGGAACCAACTGAAACAATTTTGATTATTTTAGAATATGCAGATAAAATTTAGAAAAATTTGTAAAAAACTATAAAACCAAGTGCAACAATGCGTCGACGCCCCATTTGATTCCCGATCGATGGATGGTCAAGAAGAAACCAGAGGACTGCAAGCAATCCAGAACAATTCGTAATTATATTTATTATTTAATAACTGAGCTCATTAAATATCATTCAATAAACTTAAAGATTTTCAGAATAACATATTGCAATATATTTATCAAAGTAAATTCATTAGCAAATTTAATAAAACAATTTAAATTTAAATGTAAAGTTCAATTTATTTGTTAATATTTGTAGATATAAATAAATTTTCATTTATTCTCAATAAATTTGAGTCATGACTTGAATTGACAAGGCAATGCATTGCCAGTGAAAGAATTTTATAGTGTTTGTGAGTTGACTGATGATGGATCCAGGGATCTGAAAAGGCCTTATTAACTTAACGGTAAGATCATTCTTGCTAATTTTGTGTGTTTACTGGTGGTTTAATATTATCTAAAGTAAATTCAGCACACAGTACAACATGTTTAAAAAGTTGATAAATAAATTTATCATTTCATTTCATTCATCTCATTTATTTATTCATTAAATCACCTTTACAAGTTGGATGTAAAAAAACCTATTTCCCCTCATGCCCACCAGAAACTTACCATCAAAAATATTTATACTTAAATCATAAAATTTAATAATATGTTCAATACATTTTGCTTTCCATTTCTTCAATTTTGCAATGAGTTCTTTCTGCGTCTGGGCAGCCTGTTTGTATAGTGGTCAGGGCAACTGGCTTTTATACAAGAGGTCCTGAGTCTGATTCCTGATTAAACTTTGAATTTCCATATATCACCCTTACCACCCACCCATCTGCATTGTTCTTAATAAGCATAACAAGCAGATGTAAAATTTAAAAAAATACAAATATTTTGCGTCGAATTAACAGCAAAATACTTCATTATTCATCTTTTTGATCCAGCTGATCTTTTGCATGCACTTCCATAACCACATCTTCATTGATTCTGGTAAAATTTTTCAGACAAATGTTTTCATAAATTGTTTCCTTATCTCAATATCTATTCGAATCCAAAATGCCTATTTAACCAAAATTTTTAACACACTAATACCGTATATCCTCAAATCTAAGACACAGCTTATTTTGGCAGAAAATTTTTTGGAAAAAATGAAATTTACAAAAAATCATCAAAATCTTATTTCTGATATGAAGTGAAATTTTATTACCTGAAATGGGCGATGAAACAGAATTAGATGTAATACGATATTGATAAAAATAATAACTTTCTTGAATTTAATTTTTTTGATTGAGTATTAAACAAGGAGGAAGAAGTTTGTTTCCATCAGCTGTTATGCATAACATAACTATTATTCCCAGTTTCTTGTAACTAGTATTTTTTTATACTTCTTTGGCACCGATCACATCGACCGTGTAGTTTATAGGTATATCGAAACAGACTGGAGTTTCGTCTGTATTACCTAGCCGATAAAGAGTGTTAATATTTTCAGTTAATAACATGTCACTGGAAATTCACAAGCTACATTTCAAAATTAAAGATTGCGTTTATGTGCGTATTACTTCTACGAATTCCGATAATTCTTTATAAAGTTTTATTTTATCTCATCATGCATAGTAGTAGATGTCTCGTACATAGTTTAGAGTGCTAATATACCGGTAAAAAGATATTAAGTGAAAATGACTGCAAGACACCTTTGAATGTAAGACGCACCTTGCTTTTTGTGGTATCAAATTGTGAAAAAAGGTGTGTCTTAGAATCGAGGAAATACAGTAATTACAACTATTATTATAATTATTAATAATTAATTAATAATATTAATAATTATTATCAATAATAATAGTTATTATATAACTATTATATAATTATTATTATTAATTTTTAATACACTCTAGTTGCTAATGATTAAGCAGATTGATCCATTTTTAAATAAAAAATCTGGTGTGAAACACTCACACAACTTTCTCTTGCCAATGCAAATAATAAACAATAAACCTAAAATTAGTAATAAAACATTAGAAATAAACAAAAAACTAACCTCAAAAACATAACCTTATTTTAATCATGAGTGAATGACGCAAAATGAAAATCGAACTCAATTTGGTTTAAAAATACAGAAAATCACTCTTTCACGCTAAACTAGACTCTGTAGTAAAAAATGATTTAAATAAAAGTTGTAGGTCTTTTTATTTCCTATAAAATTTATTATATACACTTTTGTCGTAAAATGTATTATAAGGCCGAAATCTTAAAAAAAATCGATTTTTCACACGTTTTTGTGAGAAAAAACAGAAAATCGCTAATTACCGCTAAACTAAGCGTTATACAAAAAAATGTTTGAAATAAAAGTTGTAGGATTTAAAATTCTCTACAACTTTTATTATATACATTTTTGCTCTAAAATTAATATTAAAGCCGTAATCTTAAAAAAACACTTTTTTTACGTAAAAACACCCTCACCAAGAATTTCAGCAAACATGGCGCCTACCCTATCTTTTAGAGAATAAAAAATTGAGTAAATGAGGCGATTTTAAAAAAATCGTAGGACCAGTTTTTGAGAAAATCGCAAAAAAATTATACGAATAAACTACTACTTCCGGTTGACCGATTTTGATGAAAATGTTCGTGTCGGGTCCGATAGTGGTATGTAACTTAAGTTTCAAGTTTCAAGTTCGTACGGTGTTCCGTTCTTGAGATATTTTGTACACACACACACACACACACACGCACGCACGCACGCACACACCAATCGCTAAAAACATGTTTTTTGGGTTCAGGGGGTCTGAAAACGTATAGATCCGGTGAAAACTCGATTCTGAAAAATCGACATGAAAACAATACTTTCCTTCCTATATATTCATATAGGCAAGAGAAAGTAAAAAGTTATTATAAATCCATTATAATGTAATACAAAACAAGTAATCTAATGATCTAAATTAACATAAATTACGGAAGTAATGAACAAAAACAGTTGTAACTTACAATTTTCTACATTTTGAGACATTAGTTTTACATCTGGTCTGTAAAGAGTCGCTTCTCGCCCTCTACCTTCAGAAAAATATTTATAAAGATCCAAAACAGCATTCGATACCCACATATCTGAAATTGCAAAGCATACTTTATATTAATTATACTATCCTCTCTGTTATAACTCAAATAAAGAAAGATCCTCCTAAAAGATTCCCACATTACTTAAACACTTTCTTTGTTAATCTAATTAAATAATTCTCCAGTTATGTCGACCAGATGAGTTTGACAAAGATGTCTTCATTCAGCTGATAATAAAAATGTAAAATATATAGGCCTACATGAATTATCTAACTAGTATATACGTATTTACATACCTTTTTTTTAAATCCAATAAAAAATGATCAAATCCAATAAAATGATATCCATAATTGATGGAATAACTTCTGGAACTCCATTCTTGTCATGGTGGTTTAAAAATTAATTCTAAGTTAAACAACAATAGGAGATACCCATTCTTAAGAGAAAAAAAATCTGGTGTGAAACAGTAACCCAACTTTCTCGTTTAGCAATGTAAATAATGAACGGTATAACCTAACATAAGTTAACAATTGAAGTGAAAAAGGCTGCCTCCATGACATAGTGGATAGCGCACTACCCTACTAAGTGGAGGTCTGGAGTTCGACTCTTGGAAATTATTACGTGTCAAAACCTATCTTTCTGGTTTTTTAACCCACCGTAGTCGCTAATGATCAAGCTGTTGATGCTACTTTAAATAAACAAAAAACTTAAAAGCATAACCTAATATTAAACATGAGTGAATGATGCAAAATGAAAACCAACCGCAGTTTGGCTTAATAATACAGAAAATCACTCTGACGCCAAACTAGGCTCTGTAAGAGAAAAATGCTTAATATAAAAGTTGTCGGTATTTTAATTTCCTGTAAATTGTTTACATACACTTTTGTCGTCAAATGTATACTCAGGCCGAACTCTTAAAAAACCCAATTTTTTTATGAAAAAAATAGAAAATCACTATTTACCGCTAAACTAAGCATTATAAAAAAACAATACAAATAAAAGTTTTAAGATTTTAAATGTTCTACAACTTTGATCATGTACACTTTTGCCGTAAAATACATATTAAGGCCGCAATCCTAAAAAAAAACAATTTTTTTCTACAACAGCACAGCCTCCATAAGAATTTCAGCAGACATGGCGTCACCCTCTCATGTAGAGCATAAAAAATGGCAGTAAATGAGGAAATTAAAAAAATACGTAGGAGTTGTTTTTTTGAGAAAATTGCAAAAAAGTGAAAAATTACATGAATAATATACTACTTCTGGTTGACTGATTTTCATTAAAATGTTTGTGTCGCGTCCCCTATTGCTACCTAACTTAAGTTCCAAGTTTTAACTTTGTACATCATTCTGTTCTTGAGATATTTTGTTCATACACAAACACACACACACACACACAGACCAAATGCTAAACACATGTTTTTTGGGTTCAGGGGGTCTGATAACTGGTGAAAACTCAATTTTTAAAAATCAACATGAAAACAATAATTTCCTTCCTATATATTCATATAGGGCAAGAGAAAGTAAAAACTAAATTTAATAATAGTCTTTCTTAAAATATATTACCTTCTCTTCTTAAAACCTTTTTCAGTTCATAACTGATGTATTTAGTATCGAAAAGTTTTGGAAATAAACAATTTACTTTTTTCTTGAATGTGTGATAATTATCTGAAAAATTTAACAACAAAATTAGTCTGTTCAAAGCAAACAAGTGTGAAATTATAATAATGAAAATTACCAGTTAAGTATCAGAAAAATGCAAGGCATGTCCAGAAAAGTACAAATACTGAGCCTCTAATGATCAAGGGGATTTTATTTGACAAATTTGGCACCACTGTGTTCAATTACAAGATGTTGGGAGTAGACGACACAAGAGTTTTCAGTCAGCTGAAAACTCTTGTAGTGTTGTGTTGAAATGAATGTTTGGATTTTGAATCCTGCCAACTGTGAAGTGAGGAGCATAATCCAGTTCCATCTTGCAAAGGAAAATGTGCTGTCCCAGATTTTTAACAAAAACATAACTGTTTCTGAAAATGGTGCCATGAATCGTACCAACGTGTAAACTGGTATTTTGAGTTTAAAGCTGGCGTAAGGAATGTTCATGATGAACACTGGAGTGTGCACCCTCAACAGTGATGAACAATTTTTGTTTTGTTTTACGTTTGACTGTTTTGCAATTACTGCTAATGCAGACTGTGAGAAGGATGATAAATGGAGATGAGTGATGGAAAAATGCCAAACCTGACCAGGAATCAAACCTGGGACCCTGGCATGGAAGCCAGTTGTACTAGGCCTAATGCGAACAGGCCAGCCCATCAGATGGTGAACAAGATCAAAGAAGTGATTAATGGCAACACGATCAATTGACTGGTGGCGATGGAGACTTTTTCGACAAAGGTAGCTCATCTTTCGGCTCACAAAGTGCATTGACAATGAAGGTGAAAAATAGTGTTTGATGTACAACTGTGAATACGTAAATGTTTCTTAAATATATTACCTTTTAAATTTTTAAAAAATTGTGTACTCTTAATTTCTAGACATGCCTCAGTACTTAAACAGAACAGTAATAAAAATATAGATATCAGTTTAAATAGTATATTTGGAGTTAACACAAATAAAATTATTGTTGAAAATGAGAAACGAATTGCCTACATGGCGTTGAGGTTAGTATGCTAGATCACAAAGTAGATGGTCCCAGAATCCATTACTGCTAGCATCTGAAAGTTTCAACATGTTATAAACCACAGTTACCTTTCAAGATTTCACAGTAGTCGCTAATAACTAAATTATTGATGCAACTACAAAAAAGAGTCTGCTGTGAAACAGTTGAAAGTAAAAAGTTCACTGAACATTTTCTCATATCCAGGCCTTGAATAAGTGAAACAGTTCTCACTTTGTGGGGAGATTTAAATTTTAAAAAATTCTAAGTTATTAAGAATTCTACCAGGAAGGCATAATGTTGTAAGAAATTAATGTTAAGAAATTAATGTTAGTTAATGTTGAACTGGAAATTAATTAACTTGTGCAGTGTTTCTTGACCTGTAAAATATTTAAGTTATTAAGAATTATACCAGGACAGCATTATGTTGAAAGAGGCGTTGCTAAGTGACAGCTTCTCACTTTGTAGGGAGATTTTTTTAAATTTAAAAAATTCTAAGTCATTAAGAATTCTACCAGGAAGGCATAATGTGAAAAGAGGTGTTGCTAAGTAACAGCTTCTCACTTGGTGGGGAGATTTAAATTTAAAAAATTTGCAACAACTCTTTTAACATTATGCCTTCCTGGTAGAATTCTTAATGACTTAGAATTTTTTTAAATTTCTCATTTTTATTTTTTGAATTTAAAAAAATTCTTTTAAGAATTTAAAAATATTTTTTTTGAATTTAAAAAGAATTTTTAAATTTAAAAAGAATTCTACCAGGAAGGCATAATGTTAAAAGAAGTGTTGCTAAGTGACAAGATTCTCACTTTGTGAGATTTAAATTAAAAAATTTTTAAAAATTTGCAACACCTCTTTTAACATTATGCCTTCCTGGTAGAATTCTTAATGACTTATAATTTTTTTTTTTAATTTTAAAAATCTCACTTTATGGGGAGATTTTTTGACACCTGTATAGAATGAATGACAACCAGTTGAGAAAACAAATTTTTAAAACACTAAACAATATATCTACCGTGTTAGATAAATACGTAGTTTAAAGAAAATCAGATAGATATTGAGAAAACCAGAATAAAGCGAGAAAACTTAATGAATCGTATCAAATTCAGACAACTAATTACAGACATTAAAGGTTTCCATGAAGAGCAAAAACAGAACAATGAGTGGGCAGAAAAAAAGGAGAAAAGTCTACCATGAGCAAATGCTTAGAATGTGGGTCATAAAAAGAGCTTCCAGAAATGTTTAAAGTCACCCATTGGTCCCATATGAGAAAAAAATCAAAGCTGATTACTAATTACAAACATAGCTTTTCAGCATCAGAAGATAACACTCAAAAGGAAATGATCACACCTTTAAATCTGTGATGTCCTTATTTTTTTGATTCTGGATAACTAGGTGTTTTAAAAATGAGGCACTACATTAACCTATCATAGGGACAAGGGAAACCATAGCTGGATACATTAATTTTCCATCTCTTGAATAAATTTAAGTAGCAATAAATACATATGTAAATAAATTATTATTATTTATTGATAAGTTACTGCATGCATCTTTTTTCAGTTACTGATCAACAGAAGCAAAACATATTCAAATACTTATTTTCTAATGACTCACATGAATTGGCATATTTCATAATCTATTTAACCACCCTTTAATGAATAATGTTTCTTAAAAATACTTACTCGGTAAAGGTTCGTAAAATTGGTTATAAAGAATCATTAAATCGAGTAGAATATTGTGTCCGACAATTGGTTTTTTTAAAGAAATTAGTAACTTAAATAATTTTGAAAAACCTAGAAAAAAATCTACAACATTTCTCTCAAGAACACCAGAATTCTCATTTCTCAGTTTGTTTCTGTCATCTGCCTCAACTTTTATAACAGAAATCTGAAACAAAAAAGGAAAATACTTCACACAATGCATAACCATTCATTCACAAGTAGGGAGTTATTCTAATTAGGTTTCATTTGACTTACTTTACAAGCATCAAAATGTGGTGCTACTTAAGTATGCGACCTACCGCGTTATGTTTAGTGAAGTTTGTATTTGTTGATGTGGTAGCACTACCACAAGTATCTAACATAAGTTTCAAGTTTCAATTTCGTACAATGTTCTGTTCTTGAGATATTCTGTTCACACTTCCAGACAAATCGCTAAAAACATGTTTTTAGGTTCAGAGGATCTGAAAATGTGTGTGTCTGGTGAAAACTCAATTTAGAACAACACTGATATGAGGCATTGCGGACCAGAAGGGTGAACTCAACAAAGGGTAGTTTGAGAAAAACACAAATTAAACTTTTTATCCAAGGGCGAACTCAACAAAAATTCATGTTTTAATTATTCGTAATAAATTTTTATTACACTCCCTGTGTTTTCCTCATCGGTCAGTGTCTACACTACCAGTAACTTTTATCTTATCTAATACTGTACGGACTCTAATCCCATGAATCTGTTTCTCACTAATCCCATAAAACGCTGTCCGGCAAACATCGTAGATAACTGTACCTATAATAATTGTATATCTTATTCTTCGCAAAGTTCGACTAGGCCTACCTTTTACATAACTTCTCTTACAATCAGTACTATGAAGAAGTTTGTAGAGGTAGCCATTTTGCAAATCGTAATTTTCAATGGCCCAAAATCATTAAAAACAGAAGTAATATTATTAACATAAACATTTTCGAAGCAGCCGCAAGAACAACGCTCACCAATCTTCCTGAAAACCACAACCCTATTGTTACAACGAGATACATACTGTTGACCATTATTCCGTTGCTTTTTTACTAAATTCTTCTTCCAATTTTGTGGGTTGGATCGTCTTTTTCAGGAATACCCAGCTTCTTCATCTTCCCTATTGTCACCTGTATCACGTTCCATGACTAAATGTTCAGTAGCAGATTAACAGAGTATACACGCAGAACTCACTCAGCAAAAGACAGACTAATACTAGAGAAACAAGGACAGATATAACACGTGTGGAGTATATGATGCATAGCGATAGTAAGGGGAAAGGGTAAAAGTGAGGTGGGATCAGTAGCGCAGAGGTGACAAGACTGACGCCATGCTGTTGAGTTCGCCCTTCTGGTCCGCGCAAATATCGTTCTAAGTAAACTCCCTGATTTTTTCTACTTCTCTTTTCATATAATTTAAAAGGCGAACTCAACAAAATATACCTATAACATTGAAGTTTGTAACCCAATAATACCAAATAAAATAAAAACAAAAAATGACCCTATGTTGAGTTCGCCCTTCTGGTCCGGAACGCCTCATATGAAAAGAATACTTTCCTTCCTATATATTCATATAGGCAAAAGAAAGTATTACAAACTTCACTGAACCTAACGCGGTAGCACCCAAAATGTTTTCATCCAGTTTTATGATTCTGGTGATAGCCACAAGCATATATGAATATATAGGACGGAAAGTATTGTTTTCATATCAATTGTTCTAAATTGAGTTTTCACCAGATACACACGTTTTCAGATCCTCTGAACCTAAAAAAACGTGTTTTCAGCGATTCATCTGGAAGTGTGAACAGAATATCACAAGAACGGAACATCATACAAAGTTTAGATATTACTAGAGGACGCAAAACAAACATTTTCATCAAAATCGGTCAACCGGAAGTAGTAGTTTATTCATGTCATTTTTCATTTTTTTGCGATTTTCTCAAAAACGACTCCTACAATTTTTTTTTAAATCACCTTATTTACTACACTCTATGCTTAGTTTAGCAGTAACTAGTGATTTTCCATTTTTTTCTATGAAAATATGTAAAAAATGGATTTTTTAAGATTTTGGCCTTAGTATGCATTTTATAATGAAAGTATATGTTATTAAATTTATAGGAAATTAAAATATCTACAACTTTTATTTAAAGAATTATTCTCTACAGAGCCTAGTTTAGCGTCAAAGAGTGATTTTCCGTATTATTAAGCCTAAACTTAGAGAAAACATACGTATTTTGGTTGGTTTTCATTTTGCATCATACACTCATGATTAAAATAAGGTTATGTTTTTTTGAGGTTAGTTTTTTGTTTATTTCTAATGTTAGGTTATATTGTTCATTATTTGCATTGGCAAATGAAAGTCATGTTAGTGTTTCACAGCAAATCTTTTAAAAGTAAAATACAAAAAAATTACATACCTTGTAAGGAGATGATGGTGGAATTGAAGTCCATAGATAATCAAAACGTTCCCTTATTTCTTTATGAATTAGAAAAACTAATAATTGATTACCCACTAAGAGCTCATGCTCTAAAACTGTAGTATCATTAACTTTAGAACTTAATGACCAGACACTTATTTCAGAAACTAGCTTTTGTACCACCTGGAAACAAATACAACACACAATAGTTATCGCATTCAGTGACATCAGATACAAAGACCTATCGGTTAGTGTGATCAATATTCAATGGAACGGTAGGTTCGCTATTATGCGCAATAAAAAAAAATATAATTTTCAGTGACATTGGTTAAAATCACATATCGGTTTTAGCGACAATTGTATGAATTTTCAACTATGCAGGTTATCTCTCAACAGTAAGAGTCAGCATGTTACTAATTTTTTGTCTAGTTTTAACATGTTTTTTCTTAAATTGCGTTAGTCTCAACATGCATATACAGTAGTTTGTGTCGGAAGTTTGATTAATAATAGGTCCATCCCTCAAATTTAGTTCATATCATTTCTGTAAACCCGCCCGTTACCTATTCGTAGCAGCGTCCATTATTTTTGTTTTATAAAAATGTAAATGTGACGTCTTTGCAGAGACATTTTATAGTGATGGAAAAAACGCACATTATTTAGTGTTTGGACAACGTTGAAATGAACGAGGATATTGCAAGAGAGTTCAACGCTGGAAAAGTTCAAAATTTGGAAAAATGGGGAAAAAATCAGGATAGTTTTGATGAAGGTAAAGAGAAATTGAAGAGACTTCAACTTAGTCAAAAAAATATGTAAAAGAAACTCTTTTAAAGTGGTTTACTTCACAACGGGCAAAGAACATGACCATAACTGGACCTTTGCTACAAGAAAAGGCCATCAGTTAAAGTGCCCGGAGCTAGTCGGTCCATTGGAGGTAACTGTATACGATAACTACTGCATTTTATTAAAAGAAAAAAGTTATTCTAGCCAAATATATGCAAAATATTTAGATAAAATTTTTCTTGATTTTATAACTTCTTCAATCATGGATTCAATTTGAAACATTAACTATTCTGGTCCACACTGATCAGAAAACAGACTCTGATCATCTTCTCCAAGACTTACCCACAATCCTATTTTGAGAGGAATTCTTCTAGGAGCACTGAACAAGTTTCCTCCATCTCCTTTTTTCAGCACAACTGGCTTCTTTGCCAGGAATCCCTGGTTCTATTTCTGATCAGGTCTAGTTTTTTCATCAAGCATTTTCATCTATCACCCTCCATCGTCTGCATTAGCAGTAATTGCAAAACAGTCAGACATAAAAAAATCTCCTATAGTCATAATAAAAAAGATGTGTATAAAACAAACTTATAGTATGATATTAAAATATTTTGTACAGGATGAAGCCGTGAACACTCAAAAAGATCAATTTAGAGAAGATATAGGCCTTAAAAGAAGTAGTGCTACATTTCCGTGGACAGAAAGAATAACAAATAGAGATGTGCTTGATAAAATAGGCAAAGAATGTGAGTTGGTTGACACAGTAAAGTAGAGGAAACTTCAATATCTTGGACATGTAATTCTTCTTCTTCTTATGGTGCCTATCCGGTTCGGATGTTGGCTATCATGATGGCTATCTTGACTTTGGAAACAGCTGCTTTGAAAAGTTGGGTCGTCGACTGGTTGAACCACGTTCTTAGATTGTTCAACCATGAAATCCTTCTTCTACCGGGACCTCTCGCACCATACACCTTTCCTTGCAGAATCTTTTGGAGCAACACGTAATGGTTCTCATTGCGCATAATGAGTCCAAGGTATTGGAGCTTTCGCACTTTCACGATGTCAAGAACCTCTTTATCTTTATTCATCCTTCGAAGAATTTCTACATTGGTGACTTTGTCCCTCCATGATACGCGTAACATTCTTCGATAAAGCCACATTTCAAAGGCTTCAAGCCTCCTGGCTGAGGCCTTAGTGAGCGTCCAAGCTTCCATGCCGTAGAACAGTACAGAGAACACATAACATCGAAGGAGACGCATTTTGATAGCAAGTGTAAGGTCGTGAGTTTTGAAAATTTTTCGCATATTGTTGAAGGCCACTCTGGCTTTTTCTATGCGTATCTTAATTTCTTGCGAGTGATCCCAATCCTTGTTTACATTGCTGCCTAGGTAAGTATACTGCTTAACTCTTTCCAGGGGTACACCGTCTATTTTAATATTCCCTCTTATATTCGTATGCTTGCTAATAATCATAAATTTCGTTTTGCTTATGTTAATGTCTAAACCATACTTTCTGCTATGTTCTGTTACCCTATTCATTAACCTTTGCAAACTGGTTATACTATCCGAGAAAATAGCAGTGTAATTAGAGGTCCTAAATATCACATCTTAAAATTAATCACACAGTACGTTGGCAGATGTAGGGCATCCTGGTTAAAGAACCTGAGAGACTGGTTTGGCTGGAGTAATATGGAACTGTTCCATGCAGCAGCAAATAAGGTTCCCACAATGATGATAATTATTTCTGACCTTCGATAGGAGAGGGACTTTAAGAAGAAGAACATAAAATATAATGTGGTTGTAACGATTGTAACCTAATAAATTTTATACTGATGTGACTATAGAGCAAGAGAAAGTAAAAAGTGTAACGATGTAATAAGAAAACAACTAAGGATGGAGAGCCTGACAATTAGAGTTGGACAGACAAAGGTATGATGGTTTGAAAATACAGTGAAACCTCGGTAATTCAAAACCTAAGGCATCACTGAAAAAATTTGCATTAACGAAATTTTGAATTAAAAAAAGTTACTTGGACTAAAAATTATACATAGTTACAAAAGCCTATGTATGATTTGAACAGCCGTATTATTTAAAATTGAAATATATATTTCTAACCACCAGAATACAGTAACATAAAACACTTACCAATGTTTATAGCGCTTTCGTGTATCTTGTACACATCTTCAGTAAATTAAATTTTTTTTTACGTCAAAATTTAAAACTTCCTACTCCTACCATGGTAGATAAGGAATAGTCGATTCTTACATTTAAAATAGATTAATGAACACGCAGATTGAATATGACAATCAACTGATTAAGTTGGCCAGACTATTTTAAATATAAGAATCAACTATTCCTTATCTACCATGGTAGGAGTAGGAAGTTTTAAATTTTGACGTAAAAAAAAATTTTAATTTACTGAAGATGTGTACAAGATACACAAAAGCGCTATAAACATTGGTAAGTGTTTTATGTTACCGTATTCTGGTGGTTAGAAATATATATTTCAATTTCAAGTTACAAAAGCATCTACTGCACGTTTTTAACTGTGTTTTAAAACTGAAATCAAATACATAAATACATACAATACAGTATAAATGTATTAATAAATTATATATATAATTAAAGCTAACTAAAATAAATTTTAAACAAAAGATATAGAGTGGACCAACTTAAAGTTCATTGCGCAGCCTCTCACTTCATAGGCCCAGAACCATTCTGCGGAATTGGTGAGGGCTACTATAGAAGTATAGTTAGGGCCTGGGAAGAGGAGGCTAAAACCTCCTATTGGAAGAAGGTGCCAGGCTGTGTACAGGCAAAGAAATTTATTGCCTATTCCAGCAAGAAGGCTGGAATATATAATAGACTAGGAAGACAGGACTTGAGGAGGGTAGTGGGCCTGATGACTGGTCACTGTAATCTTGGGTATCATCTATCCAAGATAGGAGTTGCTGGAGACAGCCTGTGTAGATTCTGTCATGAGGCGGAAGAGAAGGCTGAGCACATTTTATGCAGCTGCGAGGTGGTTGGCTGCAAAAGAAAAGCGCTGATGGGTGAGGATGTGTTGACACCCTCTCAGCTAAGTGCACTAGATCCTAGGCAGATCCTGCGCTTTATTGAAAGTGTGGGTCTGGCTTAAATAAGGGATAGGGGCAATCACAAAAGATCTTTTAGGTCGCGGTGAGGAGGGGCTGTTTAGGCCTGAACGCCCTGTTGTTAAAACAAAAAACATAAAACTTAAAGTTCATTGAGAAAATTTGTACATTATCACACAATCGAGAAAAGAAGAACGACATAATTTTTGGCTGTGTCTCACAGTGACGTCGTATTATATGCATACTATCTTCTAACCTTCTGATGCAATGGAAAACTTCATTTTCTACACTCTCTTGTGCCTCAAAATACACCTATAAACCACACAGTATTTTCATTGCTTTCTGGCTGTCAGGCATGGGTGCTAGATGGGTATCTTCCTCATTGTTACTCTGTTCTCTTTCATCAGTTTCCATACCTTCCCACCTACTCACAACTTTATTAACAATGTCATCGTCATTTTTCTCACTGGCAACTGTTACATCGTCACCTATGGCAACAAACATGGAAAATGGTACGGTAGCAAGTTCATTCCATTGTTCGGGTGCATTTTGAATTCAACAGGTACATTTACCAACATTTCTGTGCCTTCATTCTGTTCATTAAACTTGGTGAAACCAGCTTTTTTTAAAGCAGTTAGACATAGTATTGTTTCAAAATAAAATAAAAACTCGCCGACCGCATTGGCGTAGTTGGTAACGTGCTCGCCTCTAATCATACGGTCTTGGGTTAGAATCCCACTCAGGCACGGCATATTTTCATATGTAACAAAAAATCATTTCATCCTTAACAGTTACAACACAACGTCGTTGCTAATGACCACAGTAGTTGATGCGACGTTAAATAAACAATAAAAATAAATAAATAAAAAGTTTGAATTAACGAAAATTGAACATTTTTATTTTGAATTTTCTAATTACAAAGTTAGATTTAACATTAGTATGTATACAAAATGATGGGGAACAAATAATTTCTTCAAATTAACAAAAATTTTGAATTACACCAGTTCGAATTACCAAGGTTTAACTATATCAGTAAAATGAAAGAGAGTAGATTGTTTAAAAGGATGCTGTACTTGAAGATGGAGGGAATAAGATCAAGTGTGAAGTGGATGGGTTATAGATGAATAGGAAAACAGATGTGATACGAGAGAATAATAGAGGAGAGATGGTTCAGAGATAGAGAGAGGTAAAGAGGAAAATTGTGTTCAGTACAAAAAATCATTACAATTAAAAAAATAACTTAGTACATACTCTTTCATCTTCTAACGGAATATTTCTCTCGACCTGATGAAACAGATTACCTTGAGACAATTCTTTAACTAAAATTTCTTCTTGTTTCTCATTTAAATAGGGTATACCTTCATAAACAAACTGAAAAAAATATATACACAAAATTAAATCATATCTACTCAAACAAATGATAACTTAAGTATTGTATAGTAAATGAAACCTTGATTTAAATTATACTATGCCATTTTATTTTTTAGACACTAGTCAGAGTTATCTCATCTGAGAGTAATGCATTTCATTATACAGCCAGACCCTGTGGTGAATGAAGTGAGGTGTCATTTGCAGGATGGATTACATTTACAAGGTAGATGCTTTTTAGAGGGCCAGGCATGCTGATAAGCATACTTTTTCATTCAGTGACGAAGGCATGGTAAACCACCTCACTCCTCATTTTACTTAGTAAAGCCTCTAGAGGATCAAACCAGCCTTCTTTCTGGCTGATTACCTAAACAACAACATACCATTTTATTATCAACATCTGATTAAACCATTAACAAATTATTTACGATCAGTGGAAAATTATTTTTAACATATTTTAATATGTATTCAAAAGATAATAAACAAATAAATATGGTGATCACATCTAATAGTGTACAGTAATAAAATGTTGCACTTAGCTCAGAAATTCACAAAAGTGTTCAATAAAAAAAAATTATTAAGTAACATCATAAAAATTGATGTTTTTTTTTATAACATTATGTTCTGCAACTAAAGATTAAGTATTTAAAACATTAATAGTAAAAGAGGTTTGTTTGGTATAAAATAGTTTTTTTCTACAAAGTTGATAAATAATTAAATAAACTTTTTTGTAATTTAAAATAATACATAAGTAAAATTTTCATATATGGAATGGTGAAGTTACAGCAGAAAATGGAGGCGAAGTAAGTCAGTGATCGGCTGGCTTGCATGTGCCGTAGCATCACGTCCAAGAGTGCACACCTGCTCCCTTACTTGTTGTAGCAGTTTTTCGTGCCCGTGCCTCTGGAAACTCCTCGGCCTTATTATGGCTACTCATCAGCCAAGCATTGGTCTCGCCGAGGTGAGCTGAGATGCTGGGCTTCAGTCTGTCCTTCCCTATCCTTGTCCTTGGCATCTAGCACTTTTTCTATCCGTGCTAGAGGCAACTTCTCCTACTGTAGCTTTGCCCAACCCAGTGGTGTTATGCGTTTACCGTGCCGAAGGGTGGATGGCACTGGGGCTTTAGTCAGTGTCTTTAACGGTGCCTGTAGGATACCTGGCTAACTCCTACAGTAATTGTGCCTTACCCCTGCATGCGGGGCTCTGCAGGGGCGGACCGAATATTTCCCTAGCTACTCGTGGGACCACAAATGGAACCGAATACAAAACAATCAAATTCAAAAGAACAGGGGGATGAACGTCCCCAAATGGAGGCCCAACCAGAAATGGGGGGGCCAGAAGAAGGTGATGGGAATGAAAGTCCCATGGTCATCGACGACCTAGGGGAACAGCAGGCGAGGGTGGCAACATCTGAGCGCCTGGGTTCTCCGAAGGCGACGTCAAAGGAAGAGGTGGGGCTCCCTAAGGATGAGGGAGAAACTTCGAAGTTACCCACGGAGGTGGGTAAAAATGTTACTAGGCTGAGTGGGGCTGCTAAGAAGCGCCTACGATGGCTCCTAGTAAAGGGTGTTCCATACGAGGAAGCGAGGGAGGAGGCCGTTCGGCCTTTGTCTCCGAAGGGGGGTGAAAAACCCCTTAAGAGGCAGAGGTCGGATGGGTCGACTCCTGAGCAGACTCGGGTGAGAGATCCCCCCAAGAAGAGGGCAAAAGGTCCTCCAACGGGAGAGAAAGAGGTGGCTGGTCCTGGTATGGAGTACAGCCGGGTGGTCGCGGGTTCCAGGGTTGGTATCCTGGCGGTCGGCTACCCGGAGGTGCTTCTGTCCAGGGAGCAACTGAAGGCCACAGAGAAGGCGATCCTGGAGAGGGTGAGGGGACTCGAGGTTGAGGGGGAGATTTCCCCGAAATTCGTGAGCTCCACATTCAAACCGGGATACCTGGTCCTGACCTGCAAGGACAAAGGTACTGCGGACTGGGTCAGGAAGATAGGGGGTGCTCTGCAACCATGGAAGGGGGCTAGGCTCAAGGTGGTGGGGGAGAAGGACCTTCCCCGGCCTGTGGTTGTGGTAGGGTACTTCCCTAACAGCAAGGAGGATAAATCGGAGGAGATCCTCAAGATGGTAGCTGTTCAAAACCATGATCTGCTGGTGGACCAGTGGAGAGTGATGCAGAGGTTAGAGAACAACCTCATGGTCCAGTTGACCTTGGCTGTGGACGACCGGTCGGCGGTCAGGCTTCGGAGGAATCCGGAGGTTGACTTTAAGTTCGGTCAGATACGGCTGAGGTTAAAGGGACCAAGAAGTGAGGAAGGAGCGAGTACTGATGTGGTGGGGGGGCAAGGGACGGAGGTGAGGAAGTGTCCTGATGTCCCCAAGAAAGCATCAGTAAAGGAAGGAGGGGCTAGTGAGGAGGCCCCGGCTTCGATGGAAGGAGTGGAGATGGAGGAGCCGCCAGTGGAGGAGGGGTGTCCGAATCTGGTGGTGGCAAGTCCATCTCAAGCGGAGGTGGAAGGACCTGAGAAGAAGGGGGAGTCTCCTCGGGCGGGGGGTAGTCCACCGCAGAGGAGAGACCCTAAGAAGGGAGGAAAGGGTCCTTCAAAGAAATCTGGTGGAGGAAGGAGGGATGTCAGTCCCGTTGCCGGTTCGTCGAGGACGGGGCGGCAGGTGCTCCAACCAAGAGGAAAAGCTCGTGGGCCAAAATTCCTGCAGAAGCAGGATAAGAGGGACCACGGGAAACACAGACGACACTGAAGAGCAACGTCGTCCAGGTGAACCTTCACCACTCCAAGGCAGCGTCAGCGGCGCTGGGTGAAAGGTTCTGTAGGGAGTCGCTGGATATGGTGCTTGTCCAGGAACCATGGAGTAGAGGTGGACGGATCTGCGGACTCTCCTCCATAAATGGTAAGTTGATATATGATATTAGTATATCCAACCCTAGATCATGTATAGTGATCAGAAATGATTTAAAGTGTTTCCCTTTGTGTGTCACTAGGGACCTTGTAGCAATCTCTGTGGAGTTGCAGAGGGGGAGTAGGAGGGAAGAGGCTGTTGTGGCCTCCGCCTACTTCCCGGGGGATTGCGACGAGATGCCCCCTGCGGAGTTTCGTCGGCTGGTGGAAGGCTGCCGGAGACGAGGCCAGGAGTTGGTGGTTGGATGTGACTCAAACGCACACCATACCGTTTGGGGATCTACCAACACCAACAGGAGAGGTGAGTACCTACTTGAATATTTAATTAGTAATGATTTATATTTGAGTAATATAGGTAATGAGCCTACCTTTGTGACTGCTAGGAGGAGGGAGGTCTTGGACCTCACTATAACTAGCGAGCTCACGAGGTATGTAATCAGAGACTGGAGAGTCTCTGATAAGGCATCTCTTTCTGACCACAGGTATGTGGATTTTGCTATGTGCCTGGGGGTCGGGAGGAGTGAGAGTAGAAGGGTACCGAAGTTGACAGACTGGGAGGGCTTTAAAGAACAGGTGCAGTCTGAAATGGAGGACGTCTGTGGCACCCCTAGGTCGGTAATAGAACTAGAAAGGGTGGCAGACAATGTAAGAGAGCGTCTTAACAGGGCCTTCTGTGATAACTGCCCTGAGAAAAGACGAAATATGGTAAGAAGGGTGCCATGGTGGAATAGTCGGCTGGAGAAGTTGAAATCCAGGACTAGGAAACTGTTTAATAGAGCCAAGTATAATGGGGAGTGGGGCGAATACAAAGTGGCTCTAACTGACTATAATAAAGAGTTGAGGAGGTCCAAGAGAAGAGCCTGGAGGTCGTTCTGCGAGGGGGTAAATGAAACCCCTGCTGTGGCGCGACTTCGGAAGGTTCTGAGCAAAGACCACTCAAATCCAATCGGACAGTTAAGGAGGGAAGATGGAACCCTGACTGAAAGTATGGAGCAAACGGTGGAGGTGTTGTTGGAGACACACTTTCCCGGCTCGCTAGTGGACCGCCCTGATGAGGAGGAGAGGGAGAATTGGGGCGGTCGTGGAAGGGAGCTGGCCTTGGCGAGAAGGGAGGCCTGTGAGGTCTTTACGTTTGCCAAGGTCAAGTGGGCTGTAAGTATGTTTAGACCATACAAATCGGCTGCCCCTGATGGGATTTTCCCTGCTATGTTGCAAAATGGGGGCAACAAGCTAATTAAGAATTTGCTACATATCTTTAGGGCCAGTTGTGCACTTGGATATGTACCGAGGAGCTGGAGGGAGACTGAGGTGGTCTTTATACCGAAGGCTGGGAAACCCCCAATAGAGCCTAAGTCATATAGACCTATCAGCCTGACCTCCTTTGTGCTCAAAGTGATGGAGAAGGTGGTAGACAGACACATCAGGGGTGGGGCCCTACAGGAAAGGCCCCTGCATGGGTGTCAGCATGCCTACCAGACTGGGAAGTCTACCATTACGGCCCTTCATGATGTGGTAACACGGATTGAGGGGAGCTTGAGGGATCAAGAAATTGCCCTGTGTGCCTTCTTAGATGTGGAAGGGGCGTTTAATAACACCCTGTTCATGTCGATTGAGAGGGCTGCAAGAAGGAAGGGTATCCAATCTAGTGTGATTAGATGGGTCGGGTCTGTTCTTAGGGATAGAGAGATAAGGACTCGCCTGGGGGGCAAGTCGGTGACTGGTAGGGCTAGAAAGGGCTGTCCGCAGGGTGGGGTGCTATCACCCCTCCTGTGGTCACTGGTCATTGATGAGCTGCTCATTCAGCTGACGGAGGAAGGATTTGAGGTGGTCAGTTATGCTGATGACCTGGTGATCCTGGTCAGAGGTAAGCATGCGACGACCATCCGGGAGCGTATGCAGGTTGCCCTTAACCTTGTCCACACATGGTGTGGACGGGAGGGACTGCGTATTAACCCGGGAAAAGTGGTTGTTGTTCCGTTTACCAGAAAGAGGACAATGACTCTGGGTGCTTTGACTCTGGAAGGAGCGGAGCTAAACTACTCCCCAGAGGTGAAGTACCTGGGGGTTGTCCTGGACAAAGGCCTGTCTTGGAAGGGCCATATGTCCAGAACTATAGAGAAGGCTACAAAGGCCTTATGGATATGCAAGAGTCTGTTTGGGAGGACTTGGGGGCTTAGGCCTCATATGGTAAAATGGGCTTATGTGAGCATCATTTTGCCAATGGTCACATACGCAGCGTTTGTATGGTGGCCAAGAACTAATCTGAGGACGGCGCAGGATCGGCTGAAGAAGCTACAGAGACTGGCCTGCCTGGGGATATGTGGTGCTATGGGCACCTGCCCGACGGCTGCGATGGAGGCGATGCTTGATTTGCCTCCTCTTCACATTCAAGTGAAGAAAGAGGCGATAAGAACTGCCTTGAGGCTTGAGGGCAAGATAGGGGTCCCATCAAAGGAGATGGGCCACACCAGGATCTTCAAAGTGATTGAGGGGATGGGTGTGGTGGGTGGTCCTCGGGACCGTATGAACAAAACATACGACTTCTCCGACACTCTGAAGGTGGAAATTTTCGATCGGCAGGAGTGGGCGGAGGAACAACCAGGTATACCGGAAGGAGGTACCGTTTGGTATACTGACGGCTCAGTGATGAGCGGAAGAGCGGGATTGGGGGTCTGGGGGGCTGGTGGGAAGATTTCCATGGCCCTTGGATGTACCATAACCATCTTCCAAGCAGAAATATTGGCCATTAAGGTCTGTGCGGAGAGGTGCATTGAGAAGCGCCTCAAGGGGTCGCACATTTTTATTCTTTCCGATAGTCAGGCGGCCATCAAGGCTCTGAGTTCTTGTACTTTTGAGTCGAGGTTGGCCTACGACTGTCGGGAAGTTTTGAATGCCGTGGCCAGGCGTAACGTTGTGACGCTGCGTTGGGTGCCGGGGCACCAGGGAGTGTCTGGAAATGAGAGAGCGGATGCCTTAGCTAAGAAGGGTGCAGCCTCTCACTTCATAGGCCCAGAGCCATTCTGTGGAATTGGGGAGGGCTACTATAGAAGTATAGTTAGGGCCTGGGTGGAGGAGGCTAAAACCTCCTATTGGAAGAAGGTGCCAGGCTGTGTACAGGCAAAGAAATTTATTGCCTATTCCAGCAAGAAGGCTGGAATATATAATAGACTAGGAAGGCAGGACTTGAGGAGGGTAGTGGGCCTGATGACTGGTCACTGTAATCTTGGGTATCATCTATCCAAGATAGGAATTGCTGGAGACAGCCTATGTAGATTCTGTCATGAGGCAGAAGAGAAGGCTGAGCATATTTTATGCAGCTGCGAAGTGGTTGGCTGCAAAAGAAGAGCGCTGATGGGTGAGGATGTGTTGACACCCTCCCAGGTAAGTGCACTAGATCCCAGGCAGATCCTGCGCTTTATTGAAAGTGTGGGTCTGGCCTAAATAAGGGATGGGGGCAATCACAAAAGATCTTTTAGGTCGCGGTGAGGAGAGGCTGTTTTGGCCTGAACGCCCTGATGGTAATAATAATAATAATAATACAGCAGAAAATGCTAAGGAAACTCAGGAGTTTGTTTGGAGTGCGTGAAAAGAAATGGCGCATAGTTGTTGACCAGGGCAGTCAAATAATTACAAACTAAATATTATTTCGTGGTTTTACATCACTGATTAATCTAACATTCATAAATAATGTTAACTATTTTTTATAAAACCATTCACAATATTTGAAAATTTCAACATTAAAATAAGTTAATTTAAATAAAAATTCCTTTCATGAGATGACGTGTCTCATGACTGGTGGCAATTTTTAAAAAGGCTTACTTTTGACTTACGGTAAAAACCATTAGTGATTTCTATACCTACTCTAATGATGAGTCTGACTCGAAAAAATGAAAAAAATATCGATTTTCAGGTTTTAACTATATTGTACAGTTTGAAATTAGCGCTTTTCGATGGTACCAAAATCACGTTTCTACTACAACTAGAAACATTTTTTTTGTTTTTATAAAAACACAAGTCATGCGAAAATTTTCGTAAACAAGTCATATTGCGTACATGATTTTTAGTTATTTTGTCACCAATTTTTACATATTTTTTTAGTATTTCTCTTTCAATCTAGAAGGCACTTTTGTTTGTAAGGTTTATGTTATGCAATTTATGTTGCATAAATTATTTAGTGCACTCCTGCTCGTATGGAGCAAAAATACACTAAGTACAGATATCAGATGAATTAATGTCCCATAGCCGAGCAAGTGAGAGGGAGATATGTGTAAAGACCTTTGGGCCTTTTACCGTTATAATCCAAATCTGAAAATATACGACAGTGGTTATCTTGCTTGTTAGTTTACTGCAAAACAATGAATAAAATTATACAATGTTATTGGAATGGTACATATGGCTTGGGCGAGTAAGAGCATTATGCATTCTCTCACTCCCACAGCTAGCGGACTTTAGTTCATCTTAATATTGTAAGTACGTTTTTACATAGAAATGCGTTTATAAATCTCAATCACCATTTCCCAAAAACTGCGTTTTTCATACAAAAGACCGGTTTTCTCAAGAACCAATAAAGCTTTTTCCTCTAAATTTTAATGGCTCATTGCTTACATGTATTTAAATCAACAGATGGGGGTATTTGACGTTATTTTTACTTATAAAAAAAATATAAAATTTTTTTTTTAATTTTAGTTTTTGGAGTAGGCATTCACAAAAAAATTAATAATCTATATGTTTTAAAATGACTCAGTCTGTCTGTCAGAAACATATCAATATAAACTGGTTAAAATTTAAAGATTTTCTGGCCATAGATAATGGAGAAAACGGGTCAAACATTAACATGGGCTAAGATAGCAGTTCCAACTCCCCTTAAAGAGGAATCGAATACCACTATTTTTGACGACTGATTTCTCAACTTTCGATTTTGGGCCACTTCCGGTTGAAACCGGAACTTCAAACCCAATTTAGGCCCATTAAATTTTTGTGTGGAAGTCAGTTACACTGACCACAAAGCCAGCTGAAAATTTACCAATAAAATTTTAAAAAATAAAACACAAATAAATACAAAAACCCCAATTAAATCTTATTTTATGCTACTTATGCTGAGTTCTAGGTTTAATATTCGGTCAAGTCTGGCATTTTTTTATCTATCACCCTTCACCATCTGAAAAATTTTAATGTGCGCAACAGTCCATGAAACAAAAAAAGCGATTTAAAATTTTAAAACTATTTTAATTCTTCGCAATCTATAATCGTAGTTTTAAAATACATGTATCAAATTTAAACAATCTAGTATTACTAATAATTTACCTTATTAAAATCAAATGAATTCTTAGCTAAAAACTGAAGTGATGATGATTGACAAGCAAATCTATTATCAATCGACGCAACAGCTCTTGGGAAAATAAAAAAATTATACATACGAGCAGTGTATTGATTTTCTTCCCTGTCAAAATTGAATACTGTTAAACCAATCTGTATAACTATAAAATTTTCAATATTTTTCTTCAATATATCGTAGCGTTCTTCACCACTGTCAAACAAACTGAAATTAAAATAAAATTTTTACGTTAAAGACAATAATATAATATATACAATAATTATATTATTTTATTAAACATTATTTCCTTTGTTTGCATACATTAAGTATACAATGAATACCAAACAAATAAAATTTTATGTAATACTCACCTCAGAGTATTACATGATATTAAAGATATCTTTCGTCTCTCTCGGAGACATCATCAGGAACACACTACACGAATCACATAATACATATAAAACACAGACGGTCAAAGACCACATCAATTAATTCACTTTATTACATGCAACCTGTTTTGTAACATGGTTGAATGGCAAGATGCAAACACATTCCTTTCAGATATAAATAAACCTCATTTTCTAAAAGTTATGTGCCTTATAGAGCTTCTTTTAAAGAAATCTTATGACCTTATCTAAGATACCTGTTTGTAAATTCCTTTGGTATATGCATCCTATAGTGATCAACACCAAATAACCAACTTTCACATCTCAATTCTCAGACCCAGCCATGAATCTCTAACAGACTCTTATGTACTGCAGCCAAACCACAGCAGACCAATGAAAAGCCAAAACCTGAAACTCAACTATCAAATCTGTACCTTTTATTCCTAATTTGTGTACGTTGCAATCTGTTCAATTCAGAACAATAAGCAACCCCATGACCCAATGAGAGATGAGGATGATGTGTATGACGTGTAAATGAGGTGTAGTCTTGTACAGACCCAGGCTGACCATTCCTGAGAGAGTATGGTTAATTGAACCCCAACCATTAAAGTACACCGGTAACCACAGTCTAGTATTCAAATCCGAATAAAAGTAACTACCTTTACTAAGATTTAAACCAGGAACCTTCATCTCCGAAAAACAGCTGAATTTGGCGACAACTTTACCTCCAGACCAACCCGGTGGGTGAAATCTGTACCTAACAAGTAAAAAGTGTTAACTCCATTTTGGTGATTTTTCAGAAGAGCCAAACAGTACCAATATTTTCTTTTCATAATTGTAACAAAATTTTGATTGTAACAAAGTAGGTGTTAGAAACTTGAAATTTACACCCAGTTTCTACAGAAAATGTTTCTTAACTACAGATTTATTATTTCACAACTTTGTCCTCAAACCTAAACAGGACCTAAAGTCCAGCCTCTCTTAGTTTGCTCCTAATGTAAACAAATAATGACATCACTGAACATGTGCATTATATCAAAATGTGTACACGCTGATTAAAAAGTAACAACAAAATACTTTCAAAAGTATTTAAATACAAAATAATTTTAAATTTTTTTCTAAATGAAATTGTTAGGCCTACATCATATCATGATTGATGTTTTTAGTACTTTAAGTACCTATAATTTAAAAAATAGTTAACTTAATAGGAATACGACATCCGTAAAGTCGCAAACTCTAGCGTGCACCCTGTAGTAGGTGGCTTTTGTTTGTTGACAGTAGGAGCAAACTAAGAACGGCTGATGTATAACATGTTAACAGTTTTCCATGTTTTGTCACAGTTTTATGTTCTACATTAGTGTTAACTCCAATGTAACGAGATTTTTAAAGAAAATACGTGAAATACTTAGTGTTAACACTACTTTTATAAATAAAAAGCATTTTATACACGTTTGATAATTTAAATATTACATTAAATTGTGATTTTACAAAAATTCTTGAAAATAAACTACAAAATTGAAGCATTAGAGCATTTCTTTCTGATTTTAAAGGCAGTTTTAACTCAATTTTGCCAAAATTGGAGTTAATAATCTTTACCTCTGGTACAGAAATAATACCAACAGACTAACAACAAATATTTTATGTAAAAATAAGACTAAATTAACCATCCTTCAAAATGAATAATCACTAATATTTATAATAATGATGGTAACCATGAACCAAAACATAATTCACTGGTTTTGTGGGAGGGCTTGATTAAGCTTGCATAGAAAAATCACAATAGAATTTAATTAAGGAAATCAACAAGAAATTACGGTACCGAAATTACTTGTTAAAAGTAGTGGTAATAATATTTTTAACAAGAAATAACGAACGAATTTGAAAACTAACAAATTTTACGTAATGTAGTCGGCAAGACCAAGTTACAAACCTGTTTTTGTATTTAGAACTAAATGTCAGTCCACTGAACTCTGAATCTATAGAAATAACAGCGGCTTTTTTAATACAGTCTTCAATCTCATCATATTTTTCTCTAAAATTACTGTTTAAAATGTGGTAACTCTCTTTAGAGTTCTGTATATGTTCTAAAATACCCTTCATTTTAAAAACAAAGCACGTGAAAATTCGTTACCGTACACCGGTTTAGTCTTTATAACAGATATCACAGCAGAATGGTAAAATTAGTAAAAATGGTCAGATAATTCATATAAATCAATTAAAACACTAAAACAGCACAATCCTATTGTTACAAGCTTTATAAACAGAGTATTGCTTTTATCACGTAATTAACCATAACCTTAAATTATAATATCCCGGTCAGTTTCATAATGTAACAACAATCAGCTGTTCTCATAAGATGATGTTATTGGGTGGGAGTACAAAAGTATGAAAGGCGGGAATTACTTTTAAAATTATTTTTAGCTCATTTTATTACCAGGAACAGTTTTATTTTTAAACAACCATCGAATATCATAACAATTCAATAGATTATTTATAATCTTCCCTAAACATGAGGTTTAATCAATTTCTGTGATGTCATTTGTTTTTTTTTTTTTTTTTTGTTTAATGTCCGACTGTTTTGCAATTACTGCTAGTGCAGACTGTGAAGGATGAAATGATTTTTATAACGTATGAAAATATGCCGTGCCTGAATGGGATTCGAACCCAAGACCGCATGATGAGAGGCGAGCACGTTACCAACCGTTTATGTTTTGTTAGATGGGAAAATATAAAAACAGAATAAATGGAAATTCAATATGTACACATATGTAATTTAATCATGAAATCTACAGTAAAACTAAATTATAAATTATAATTTAGTTTTACTAAATTATAATTTATAAATTAGTAAATAAATTATAATTTAGTTTTACTGTAGATTTCATGATTAAATGACATACATATTGAATTTCCATTTGATTCTGTTTTTATATTTTCCCATATTTGGTTGCAAATGTGACTGATTTTAATAGTCTTGTGTATAATGTTGCAATAAGTTCAATTTAAGAATAAACAACTGCAATGAGACAAGGATGATAATATGTATGATGTGTCAATGAGGCGTCTTGTACAGACTTAGGCCAACCATTCCTGAGAGTATTGTTAATTGAACCCCATCATCAAAACACACCAGTAATCACTGTCTAGTATTCAAATCCGTATAAAAGTAACTGTCTTTACTAGGATTCAAACCATGGAACCTTTGTCTCCGAAAATTACTTGTTAAATGGCAGACTCACAGAGATGACTTTACCACTAGACCAACCCGGTGAGTTGGTACTATTTAACTACTATTAATATTACTGTACAGTTCTTCCAATCTATCGTAAAATAAGAAAATTTTCAGCAAGAGTTGTCTTCTGCATGGTAACAAACAAGGTTCAGGAACAAACCTGGGAAACGTCAACATGTGTTTTTCACAGCAAGTATGCAATCATGGGCTAATAAATGTGATACTGCATAACGTCATTATTATTTAAACTTAACAAGTTCAAGCCCTGCTCATTTGACACTCAGTTTCATTGCACCCCGAAAGGGTCTAGTCACAAACACGTTGTTAGGAAGTTAATTCCTTTTACTTATTTTTGGTATAATCACTACACTTTACAGTACATTAAAGAGTGAATTTCCCCTCAGAAAATTAACGTGAATTTTATCAGTTTAAACCAATGTCAAATAAAAAAGATATACTCTGGGTAAGATATCAGAAATTGCACCAACTGCTGGAGAGAATACCATTATGATTCTCCAATAATCTCCTGCTTTACTAACAAATGCTAAAAATACCTGACCAGATGTACACTACAAAACTCTAGGGATATACCAAAAAATAACATCACACAACGCTTGCAAAACAAGGTGATTTGAAACATTTTCAATGCATCCTGGTTTATTAGGAACAACGACCTCCACAGCGACCTTATGAATAGAGTTTAGCTCCAGCAAAATCCAGAAGTATATGCTAAAGCATGAGTAAAGATGCCACCGCTATGACAACCTTTTAAGCAATTCAACTGCTTGACAAACAAAAATCTGTTGGGAAGGTTAATCAGGAAAAACCTATTTTTTTTTTTTTTTTTTTTTTTTTTTTTTTTTTTTGAGTGATGATGCCTACATAAGCCTTGGGCTTGTGCGTAGGTGATTTACAGATGAAAAAAATGCCAGACCTAACCGGGAATCGAACCCGGGACCCCGGCACAGTAGCCAGTTGCGCTGACCACTACACCACGAGCTGGCCGTGGTGTATTTATAGCCTATTATAGGTAGTATCAATATTAGATAAACGACAATAGTTTAGTGGATGATCAAAATAAATTTTTAGATAAACTGCCTCCATAGAATAGTGATTAGCACACTAATCTACAATAAGGAGGTGCCAGGTTCCCTGGTTAGGGTCTGGAAATGTTTCACAAGTCAAAACTCACAACTGTAAGCAGTTATTAGTCGGTAATAACCAAGCTGTTGAAAAAATAAACTAAAAAAAATATTGTAAATATTATTTTGGGTTAGAAAAAATTACTTATTAGTCTTAACACTATAGTCTGTCTACGCTAAGAGTACTCCGACGTAGGCAACCAGCAACACAAGTGGGCATGCGCATTAATTAAAAAAAATCTGGTGTGAAACACTCACACAACTTTCTCTTGCCAATGCAAATAATTAATAATAAACCTAACATTATTAATAAAATATTAGAAATAAACAAAAAACTAACCTCAAAAACATAACCTTATTTTAATCATGAGTGAATGACGCAAAATGACAATCGAACTCAGTTTGGCTTAAAAATACGGAAAATCACGCTTTCACGCTAAATTAGGCTCTGTAGAGAAAAATGCTCTAAACAAAAGTTGTAGATCTTTTAATTTTCTATAAATTTAATTATATACACTTTTGTCGTAAAATGCATACTAAGACCGAAATGTTAAAAAAATCGATTTTTCTCACGTTTTCGTGAGAAAAAAAACAGAAAATCGCAAATTACCGCTAAACTAAGCGTTATACAAAAAAATGTTTGAAATAAAAGTTGTAGAATTTTACATTTTCTACAACTTTTATTATATAACGTTTTGCGCTAAAATGCATATTAAAGCCGCAATCTTAAAAATAAAATGTTTTTACGTAAAAACAGCCTCAAGCAGAATTTCAGCAAACATGGCGCCTACCCTATATTGTAGAGCATAAAAAATGTAGTAAACCAGTTGATTTTAAAAAAAATCGTAGGACTAGTTTTTGAGAAAATCGCAAAAAAGCGAAAAATTATACGAATAAACTACTACTTCCGGTTGACCGATTTTGATGAAAATGTTCGTGTCGGGTCCGGTAGTGATATGTAACTTAAGTTTCAAGTTTCAAGTTCGTACGATGTTCCGTTCTTGAGATATTCTGATCACACACACACACACAGACCAATCGCTAAAAACATGTTTTTTGGGTTCAGGGGGTCTGAAAACGTATAGATCCGGTGAAAACTCGATTTCGAAAAATCGACATGAAAACAATACTTTCCTTCCTATATATTCATATAGGCAAGAGAAAGTAATAAGCACAGCATGATCAAAAACAAAATTCCATACAACACTAATTCGCTCTAAACTTAATATTATAATGAAAACACGTTCAATTCATATGTTAAAAAATATTTTAAAAATCGAACATTAGTTTACCAGTAATAACTAAAACTTTTACAATTGTAACTCTTACATTGTTAATTTTCGTTACAGTATTTACTATTACATCATTATTTATGGTTGGTAGGTTTTTAATAAAGAATCAGTTTTATTTTTGGTCACAAGTAATAACATAAGACTAATGCGCTTGAATTATAACAGGAGAGTAAACAATTCCAGTAATTCGTTGTTTAACATTTCAGATTGTTTACTTCATTTCATATAATTAAAATTAATGTCTATGACTAGTTTAATACAACTGTTTACACTTGCCTGTGTTTAACTAATTTTTAGTGTCATCAGTTATATTTTGGAATTGTATCGGTCGTTTCGATTTTCTTCGTAGACTGAAGTTGAAAAGTTTTGTAAGATTGTGTTTCGTTAACATACGTGGTAGTGATTGCATTGAGTTTTTGAAACATGAAATCGGTAAACATTAAAAAGTAGACAAAATTGTTTTGTTAAATAATTAATTAAAGTCTTTTTATGAAACTACAATAATTACAAGTAATTTGAATGGTATAATTGAAAACTCTTAAAAGATAATGTTTATTTTAGCTAGATGTAGATATTTTAATGATGGAACGTAGTGCAAAATAATTTTCAGGCGGAGAGGTAGACACGCGCTAACTATTGTAAAACTTTTTGTTTACAACCTGTAGGCGCTTGCCTCGCGCAGAGAACTCTTACAGTAGATGGACTATAGATCATAATACCTACTAAACAAAAAACTTTCATAACAAGAGTTGAATCAGATGTTACACACAAACCATTCTTACAAATTTACACACGGAAAAATACATTTTTTAGGATAAAATAATGTCAGTCAGGATTAAAATTTATCCACATGAATCAGATAAAACTTTATTGAATTACAGAATTAACTTTTATAAATACTAAGTGAATTAATAAAATTTGTATCCTTAAAAATAGCACCAGTTACACTTCTGTTAATCCAAAAATTTAATTTATCAGAATCTGCAGGTTGGGTAGAGCAAAAACAAGCAATCTTACCAGAAACTAAATCAAAATTGTTCTGCTTCTCTAAGTTTTGATCTGTTAAGTTCTGGAGAATAGAAACACTTTCAGGAGATGATTGTGTGTGAATTTCATTCTGATTTTGTCCTGAAAAATTAGTAGTACTGGAAGACGTTTTTAAAGGTGATTCAGAAAACCGTTTTGATAATTTTCTTATCTTTAGCGGTTGTAAATAAACAAATGATGGTTTTAATAAATCTTCTTTTGTAAGAGTTTCATTTCTGTTAAAATCACTTGAATCATCAGATGATGGGTCTGAAATTTCAGTTATACTTTGAAAACTTTTCTTTGGCAATTCTTTACTTTTTAAAGACGCAAGTTTTTTTCTTTTGTTACATGAGTTTTCATCACTTGAATCATCACTTGATGTTGTATTGTTTTCTTCTAGTTCCTTTTTTCTTTTCGCTAATAATAACTGATTTTTTTTAACTTTATTTTTAAAAGATAGTTTTATATCTAAATCTGTCGAATCACTGGTATGTTCAACAACTGATTGAGGTTTTGATGGAGAGAGTTCATTTTTAGAAATATTTAAATTGTGACTGTAATCACAACTTTTTGGTGAATCATTATTTGCCATGGTTTGAGCTTGATGTTTTTCAGAAGGTGATTGATCTTTTGTAATATCAACTTTGTCATGAGATCTCGAAATATCTGGCAGATGTTCTGTTGATGAAGGCGCATTAATGGAAGAACTGTTTTCAGACAAATTATCCTTTGTAACATTACGTTTACTTCGACGTACCGTGGAAACTGAAAGAAGCTCGATGGATGAACCACTATTTTCTGTTTCATTTAATTTTTTATCCTGAGAAAGTGGTAAACATTCAAGAGACAAATTAATTAGGTTACATTCTTTTTCAGAATCACTATCTTCATTTTCTGATGAACTTTTTGTTTTTTCTGGTTTATCTGATAATGTAATTTCAATTTCACATTCATTTGCTAAATTTCGGCACGTTAAATACACATCACTACTAGAACCACTGGAGGGTGTCGATGGAAGTATTAACCCTTCTTTTGAAGATGGCTGAGGGGTTGATTTTTGTTGCATTTCTTCTTCTAATAGTTTTAAATATTTCTTCTTCTCATCAATTATTTTCATAATTTTATTTGATATTATAATATTCTTAGAAATATCTGAAAATTCATTAGGCATATTGGAATACAAACAGCTACTAAAAATTGGTACTATTTCAGTTGGCTGCACTGCCGAAATAAAACTGACCAGTTCATCGTGACAACTGTGATCACTATAAGGTATGATAATTACTCCTTTTTTCCTGAATAAATTAAATTTGTGTTTACCAAAACTTGGAGTTACACTGTATATTGGAGATAACACAAATATTTTCACTGGTCCATATTGACTTTTTCTGAAACAATACCATGAAATATTAATCATTTATTTTAACTTAAAAATCTGGTGTGAAACACACACGACTTTCTCTTGTCAATGCAAATAATGAACAATATAACCTAACATTAGTAATAAAACATTAGAAATAAACCTCAAAATACATAAAATAATTTTAATCATAAGTGAATGATGCAAAACGAAAACCAACCTTAGTTTGTCTTAATAATAAGGAAAATCACTCTTTCACACTAAACTAACTGTAGAGAAAAATGCTGAAAATAAAAGTTGAGGATCTTTTAATTTCCTATAAATTTAATTACATATACTTTTGTCATTAAATGCATACTAAGGCCAAAATCTTAAAAAATCCATTTTTTACAGATTTTTAGGAAAAAACAAAAGAAAATCACTAATTACTGATAAAATAAGCATTATGCAAAGAAATGTTTACATAAAAGTTGTAGGTTTTTAAATTTTCTACAACTTTAATTTATACATTTTTGCCTTAAAATGCATATCTTACAAAAACCAAGAGGCTGCAATCTTACAAAAACCATTTTTTTCTATGAGAGCACAGCCTCCTCAAGATTTTCAGCAGACATGGTGCCTACCCTATCGTGTACAGCGTATATGATGTAGTAAATGAGGCAATTTTTAAAAAAATTGTAGGACCGTTTTGGAAAATTTAAAAAAGTGAATAATGACACGAATAAATTACTACTTCCGGTTGGCTGATGTTCATGTCAGGTTCTCTAGTAGTACCTAACTTCCAAGTTTCAACTTCATACGATGTCCCGTTCTTGAGATATTTTGTACACACACATACGCATATACAGACCAATCGCTAAAAACATGTTTTGGGTTCAGGGGTCTGAAAAAATATACATCCGGTGAAATCCGATTTTGAAAATCTACATGAAAACAATACTTCCTATACATTCATATAAGCAAGAGAAAGTAAAAATTTAATGTGAAACACTCACAAGGCTTTCTCTTGACATTGTAAATAATGAACACCTAATTTTAATCATGAGTTCATCATTTTAATGATGCTAAATGAAAATCAACCACTGTAAGACTTAGATTTTAATGGGAAATGTATGGAAAATTACCAATTGACGCTAAACTAAGTACTACAGAAAAAATTCTTGAAAAAAAATTTGTAGGTTTTCAATTTTCTATAACTGATTGTATACACTTTTCTATAAAATGCATATTAAGATCGCAATCTTAACCGACAAATAACGGAAACTCCACTGATGCATCAATGTGTAGAGCACAGAGTGAATGCTTATAAGTCCTTTGTCAGTAATTTGTAGTTATATCAACATGCAAAAAATTTGTTCACAATAAAATGATCTACAATCTAGTGCCAAACTAAATCTTTTTTGTCTATTTTCACGTGGTTTGGTAGCAGTGGAAAGAGAGAGGGAGAAAAGAAAAAACAAGGATCTTCTTTTTCTTCTTCTTCCACTTTACGGATTAGGCAAATTGCCTGTTCCCACATCACACCATCTTTTTCTTGGCCTTCCCAAGCTTCTTACACCATCTGGTTTGTAATTTAGGGCTTGGAAAGGGGTCCTTTCAGGAGTCATTCTGTATACATGTTGCTGCCACCTTTGTCTATATATCCACATTTTATCCAAGACTGACTCCTTTCTTTCTAGTTCTTGCAAGATGACACTATTTCTAATATGGTCTCTCCGACTGCAACCTTTCACCGCCCTCATGTATCTCATCTCAGCTGCTGCAATTCGACTTAAGTCTCTCTTTCTTGGCACCCAGGTCTCACAACCATATAATAGGATCGGCACAGCCATCACATCATACATTCTAAGCTGTGTGTCTTTCCTGGCCCGATGTTTAAATGTCCTGTTGATGTAGCCACAAACCAGTTGGAACCAGTTGAGAACATTTTGTGTTTCTATCCTTGTTTTTCCAGAATAACCGGACTGGAGAACATTTTGTGTTTCTATCCTTGTTTTTCCAGAATAACCGGACTGGAAAAACAAGGATAGAAACACAAAATGTTCTCAGTATTTTGTAAACAAAATGGTTTTTTTTTACAAATCAAGACTTAATATCGCATGTTTATTGTTTGTAAAGATTTATATTGAAAATAAAGTGATTTATTACAGTTTTGTTGACAGTTGTGAGAAAAGAATGACATTATAAATGATCTAAAATAGTTTTATCCTTTTTCTATTACTATTATTTTTACTTTCTCTTGCCTATATGAATATATAGGAAGGAAAGTATTGTTTTCATGTCAATTTTTCGAAATCGAGTTTTCACCGGATCTACACGTTTTCAGACCCCCTGAATCCAAAAAAACATGTTTTTAGCGATTGGTCTGTGTGTGTGTGTGTGTGTGTCTGTGTGTGAACAGAATATTTCAAGAACAGAACAACGTACGAACTTGAAACTTAAGTTACATACCACTACTGGACCCGACACAAACATTTTCATCAAAATCGGTCAACCGGAAGTAGTAGTTTATTCGTATAATTTTTCACTTTTTTGCGATTTTCTCAAAAACTGGTCCTACGATTTTTTTAAAAATCGCCTCATTTACTACACTTTTTATTCTCTACAAGATAGGGTAGGCGCCATGTTTGCTGAAATTCTCGGTGAACCTGTTTTTACGTAAAAACATTGTTTTATCAAGATCGCGGCTTTATTTTGCATTTTATCGCAAAAATGTATATAATAAAAGTTGTAGAGAATTTAAAGGTGTACAACTTTTATTTCAAACATTTTTTTGTATAACGCTTAGTTTAGCGATAATTAGCAATTTTCTGTGTTTTTCTCACGAAAACGTGTGAAAAATCTATTTTTTTAAGATTTCGGCCTTAGAATGAATTTTATGACAAAAAAGTATATAATAAAATTTATAGAAAATTAAAAGATCTATAACTTTTATTCAAAGCATTTTTCTCTACAGAGCCTAATTTAGCGTGAAAGAGTGATTTTCCGTATTTTTAAAGCAAACTGAGATAAATTTTCATTTTGCGTCTTTCATATGTTGTTTAGGTCATCAGCCGAAAGGCTGGTTTGAACCTTTAGAGGTTTTACTAAGTAAAACGACGAGTGAGGTGGTTTACCATTGCCTTACACACCGAGTGGAAAAGTACGCTTATCAGCATGCCGGGCCCTCTGAAAAGCACATATTTTCCACTCTGCAAATGACGCCTTCACTTCATTCACCACAGGGTCTGGCTGTATAATGAAATTCATTACTTTCAGAGGAGATAACTCTGATTAGTGTCTTTTACACCTCTACCTCTTTTGTTCTTAAATGATTAGTCATTTAATTGGATGATCATGTGACAAGAAACAGAACTATTTATTTTAGCCCTGCAACTAACAGATTGAGTGTAAATAATTTGACACTCCACCTGTCTGTTATGGGCAGGTCTTTCATATATGATTAAAATTAGGTTATGTTTTTTAAGGTTAGTTTTTTGTTTATTTCTAATGTTTTATTACTAATGTTAGGTTATATTGTTAAATATTTGCATTGGCAAGAGAAAGTTGTGTGAGTGTTTCACACCAGATTTTTTATTTTTATTTCTCTTGCCTATATGAATATATAGGAAGGAAAGTATTGTTACTATTACTTTTTACACAACACAGATGTATACCAATGTAGTTTAGCATTGAACTGAAGCGCACATAACTGTTTCATTCGTGTTGCCATTTACGTGTCGCATCATTCAGTGTTTAGCATCATTCTTATCCCTTATTTTCTACGTTTCATTACTTCTATTAATACAAAATTATTCACTGGTATGTGCTGTTCAATAATACATGGTAATTATAAATGAAATAGACACTTTCAACAGCATCTTAAACATCAAACTGGTGTATTTGAATAAAGTAAATGATATAGGTTTGTAGGGAATTTTTTAAAGTTTATGTTGGTACAACTGTTGCTAGTATTTTGTTGTTGGCTGCTGTCACAACAATCAGTCTAGCAAAATGGCTGCTACTCAAGTGGAGAAAGCTTATTGCGTTCTTGAATTAGCCAAAACAAACTCGGTTATGGTTGTGCAACGTCATTTCAGAACAAGATACGGTAAACCACCACCAACAAGGCAATCAATCTATGACTGGTATAAACATTTCGAAAACAGTGGATGTCTGTGTAAAAGGAAAAGTACTGGAAGACCTTCTGTTACAGAAGAACAAATTGATAGAGTCTGTGATGTTTATGTACCAAGTCCAGGAAAATCAACTAGATCAGCAAGTTTAGAATTGCAAATTCCTCAACCAACTGTGCGGAAAATTCTGCGGAAACGTTTGAAAATGACACTTTATAAATTGCAGTTAGTACCACGTTTAAAACCAGTGATAAAGTCGTACGTAAAAATTCTTGTCTGGAGATGCAATCGCCTAATTTTCAGTGGTGAATGTAATTTTCACATTAGTGGAAAAGTTAATAGACATAATGTTAGAATATGGGGCACAGAAAACCCAAAAATAACTTTACAGCATACACACGATTCCCTTAAAGTAAACGTCTTTATCGCATTATCTCGTGAAAGGTTTACGGGCCGTTCTTCTTTCACGAACTGTCAGTAACCGGAGTAATTTATCTGGACATGTTAAACGAATGGTTAATGCCTCAACTCCAGGAAGATAGTGATAACTTCATTTTTGTACAAGATGGAGCTGCGCCTCACTGGCACTTATAGGTGAGAAATTATCTTGATGAACTTCTTCCAAGACAATGGGTCGGCCGTGCAAGTAAGGAAAACATTGTGTTTACGCCATGGCCACCTCGCAGTCCAGACTTAACGCCCTGCGACTTTTTCTTATGGGGTTATGTAAAAGACAAAGTTTTTGTACCCCCGCTTCCTGTAGATATCGATTATCTACAACAACGTATCGCAAATGCTCTTGCCACAGTTGACTATCATGTGCTTAATTGTGTGTGGGAAGAATTTGACTACCGTGTTGATATCTGTTGTGTTACAAACGGTGCACACATTGAACATCTGTAAATATTTTCAATAAAAATTTAATGAATTCCTCTATATAATCATGTAAGTAATTACCTTAACTTTTCAAAAATAAATTTTCTATAAGCTATCGAAACTGTCTATTTCATTTATAATCAACCTGTATATAAGCATAATTTCTCAGTAATTTCTTTTTCCAGGAAAAAGACTCCTTTCCACTTCCTCTACAAAATGAACAAACAGACTTTGTCGCAGGCAACGGAGATACATGACCTGGGAATAACTTTTGATTCTTCTTTAACATTTAATCAACATGTAACAAGTATCGTCAAAAAGGGTAACCGGTTATTGGGGTTTATTAAAAGAAATTGTGGTAATATAAATAGTACGGATGCACTTAAGATTCTGTACTTTTCTTATGTCAGATCAGTGTTGGAATTCGGCTCGGTTGTGTGGGCTCCTTATTACGCTGCCCATATCCATGCATAAGAACAGGTCCAAATTAGATTCCTTCGTTATTTGTATTTTAAAAACTAACATGTTTATTCGCTCTCAATACCGTACAAAACCCTACAAGATATGTTTCAAATTCAGTCACTCGAGAATAGGCATCATCTGGCCTTCGTAATCTATTTAAAAAAGATCATCTCCGGTGAAATCGATGATCCCCACACACTAACAAAGATTTTGTTTTAAGTCCCAAGTTTTGATAATCGCTCCAAATATTTGTTCTATCAGAAAACCTGTTCAACTAATTATGCTATAACCATTCTCCATAAAATACCATGCTAGTGAATTCAATAGATGAAATTATTTCTTAAATCCATTTCATCAGAGTCGAGCCTCGTTTAGGCTGACAAGCTCCAGGGCTTTAGAAATGATTTAATAGTTTAATGTAGTTTATTTAACCAGTATTTTTTATGTATTGGTAAGGATTTTTTTATATTTTAATATTTTAATGTACCTATGTTTTATGTATGCTTGTCTTTCGGAACCGTTTTTTGTTTGCTAACTGAAATTTTCATATGACGCTCTCTCTACCGAATTAAGTTAGGTACTTTTTTCTCTCTCTGTATAATTTTATGATTAAGGTATAATACATTAATTTATACTTGTGCAATGGTGATTTAGTTTGTAATAAATGTATACAATACACAATATTACATATTAAATAAACAGTAGTTTATTTAATATGTAATATTGTTTCTATCATTGGGCCACTTTGGCCTGTTGCAAACAAACTAATGTAATTAAATAAATAAATGGATAATACAAGTAAAATCGTGTTACCTTTCAAGAGTAAGTATGGTACCTTTCAAGAGTATGAGAGTAAGAGTGAAGAGAGTTTTGCAGTTGGCGTTCGGCTGCTATTTACAGCATATCTAGAGTTAAAACAACATTTTTTATGCCAAGACACAGAGAGGGCCAATGCCCTATGGATATTGTATGGGATGGTTATCACTCTACTGAGTCAGTTGTGTTAAGGAAAAAAGGCTTATGTATAGTTTATCCAATCTTTTCACTGAAGTATTGAATAACTTACTTCATCTGAACCGAATGCATATTCACTGTATCCACTTCTTCAGCAAATAACGTTGTGGCATTTTCATCAGTTGTGAAATGACTTTCCCAGCCAAGCTTTTTCATTACAACCATGTATTTTTCACTGACACAAATTTTCTTCTATAACAAGAACAAAAAATGAAATTTAAGCAAAATTAGAAAATAACCTGAAAACGAAAAATTCTGGAAAATACTATGTATTTAAAGAGTACACTTTGGGTGAAGTGGAATTCACTTTTCGAACTGACAGCCATTTTTTTCTTGGTAGTTGTCAGTTATTGTGAACAATTTTTTGAGTGACCATATCAATCGACATGAACTGGGAATATATGTGGTCAATACATATAATTTATTAGTGTTGTTCAGGTCATCAGCCGAAAGACTGGTTTGAACCTCTAGAGGCTTTACTAAGTAAAACGAGGAGTGAGGTGGTTTACCATTGCCTTCCTCACTGAGTGGAAAAGTACGCTTATCAGCATGCCGGGCCCTCTGAAAAGCATCTACTTTCCACTCTGCAAATGACACCTTTACTTCATTCACCACAGGGTCTGGCTGTATAATGAAATCCATTACTCTCAGAGGAGATAACTGTGACTAGTATCTTATACACCTCTACCTCTTCTGTTCTTAAATGCTTCAGTCATATAATTGGCTGGTCATGTGATAAGAAACCGAACTAATTTTTGTAGCCCTGAAACTAGCAGATCGAGTGCAAGTAATTTAACACTCCATCTGCCTGTTATGGGCAAAATTTATAAGTATGATTGTACAATTATTAATTTTTGTTACATAAAATTTGTGATTATTTTATCAAACATCCTATGTAGGATTTTAAACAGCCGTATTATTCCTATAGTATTCCTTATCTACCATGGTAGAAGCAGGAAGTTTTAAATTTTGACGTAAAAAATTTTAATTTACTGAAGATGTGTACAAGATACTAAGCGCTATAAACATTGGTAAGTGTTTTATGTTACCGTATTCTGGTGGTTAGAAATATATATTTCAATTCAAAATTTGAGATATAAAGTAGGTTGAAAAAGTTTGTAAAAATATCTCATTTTATAATTCCAATGTTTAAGAACGTAGTTCATTTATAAGATTTTTTAATAATTTTACTACAGTAATTTAGAAACAGTGAAAATATTTTATGCCAAAAATGTCAACTTTATACATCACTAAAATATTGTCAACATTAAATATTACTTAATGCTAACCTGTAATTCTTCAGCTATATATTTAAGGAGATCTACTTTGCCGAGAGAACCAACACAGATTTCAATACGGTGATTAGGAAATGACCTTAAACAAAAAAAAATTTGAAAATAAATCAACATTATATTTGAGACGACATCAGTCAAGGAATACAATCACTCCTGGTCAATTACATTAAAAATCCCTGAAATGTACAAAAACAAGACTACATTTCCTTAAATTATTCTCAAAGTAAAATAAAAATTCTTTTTTATTCTAAAATTAATCTTTAAAATGCACCTTATAACCTGTAATCAATTCTAAAGTACAAAAGTACTTTACATTTTTACTAACATTGATTTTGATTTTATTTTATTTATGATCTCATTCAAATAAACTTAAATGTTTTAGTGGAACCACCATCAAAGAATAACATAAAATTTGGTGTGAAACACTCACATGACTTTCTCTTGCCAATGTAAATAATGAAAAATATTTTTATAAACTATATTTAATTACGAGTAAACTAATTAAAATGAAAAACAGAACCTAATTTTAATTCTGAGTGAATGACGATAAATGAATATCAACCTCAGTTTGAGTTAAAAATATGGAAATCACTAATTGATGCTAAATTAAGCTATATAGAAAAAAGCTTCATTAAAAGTTGTAGATTTTTAAATTTTCTACAACATCATTATATACTTTTTCCCTAAAATGCATATCAAGGCCGTAATATTAAAAAAAAATAATTTTTTACCACAGCCCCACAAATTTCACCAGACATGCCACTTACGCTATCTTGTAGAGCATAAAAATGTAGTAATTAAGACAATTTTAATTAAAATTGTATGATCCCATTTGAGAAAAAGTGAAAAATTGCACAGATAAACATACTCCTTCCAATTGATCAATTTCATTCAAGATTTTTTTTGTATCAGGTACACTTGTGGTACCTAACTTACGTACAAAATTTCAGCTTCATACAATATCCCATTCTTACGATATTTTGTTCACAAACACACACACACACCCACTCACAGACCAATGGTAAAAACACGATTTTTGGGTTCAGGGGATCTGAAATGTGTATTTTCGGTGAAAAATCGACATGAAAACAATACTTTCCTTCCCTATATTTCATACAAGGTAAGAGAAAGTAAATATTGAAACTAATTCATTAAAATCTTAATCGAATTTATGTCTTTAGTCATTTGCATAAAACTGTTTAATAATTTATCCCTTTTCATATTCACTGCAGATGACAGCAGCGGTCAATATCACTTAAATTTGGTTTGTTCACTTAAAATGTCCTACCTTTGCTTATTTTCATGATTAAAAACATGTAAATAACATCTGAAATATTTCTATTTTACTTAAACCCACCGAGCTGATCTAGTGGTAAAGTCATTGCTGCGAGTTGCTATTTGAAAGATCGTAGTTTCACTGTACACGAACTAGAAAGTTCTGAGAAGACTGCAAGATGCAGTGAGAAAAAAAGGTTGCATTTTTGGTCGAGTGGCGACTGGCTTCTTCAACACGATAATATGTCAGTGTATTCATCGAACATTGTGCAACAGTTTTTGACAAAACAGCAAATTAAGCAACTTCACCAGCCTCCATACAATGCTGACATAGCCCCCTGCAACTTTTGGCTGTTTCCAAAACTGAAAATTCCACTCAAAGGGCACCGGTTCAATGAAATAAAGACAATTGATTGATTTTTTTTTTTTTGATTAAATGTCCGACTGTTCTGCAATTACTGCTAATGCAGATGGCGAAGGATGAAATAATTTTTAATGTTTTAATGTTTTAGTGTTTTAATTTTTTGTAATGTATGAAAATATGCCATGCCTGAATGGGATCAAACCCAAGACCGCATGATGAGAGGCGAACAATACAGACATTGAGAGGAATGTGACGAGTGCACTAACAGTCATTCAAAAAACTGACTTCCAGAACTGTTTCAGAAAGTTGAAAGACTGTTGGGAGCATGTTACAGCAAACGGAAATTACTTTGAAGGATGCCACGAGTCGGATGACAAAGAATAGCATCAGCGCAGAGATTTGAAGGTAGGTCGAATACTTTTGGGACACACCTCATAAATCGGAAAGGATATCAAGTGTTATTAGATCACAAACGCTCAATTAAAAGAAGAAAATATTTTAAGTAAGTCTTACTTGTATCAAATTTAGTTGATTTTGATTAAAATTAGAACACAGAAATGAAAAATTTATATAATAGTCTTACCTAATTTCACGAACGACTTTTTCTCTCGCTGTTTCTCTCGACATAAAATCACAATGTTCCCCAATAAATTTGTTATCAACATTTAAAATATCTAAAGCCTGGAAAATAAAAACAATAAGCTTTTATTTAGTGATGGGATATTCAAATATATAAAATAATTAAAATAATAATAATATATAAAATAATTGTTTTCGCTGGTCTGATTCTATTATCTCCCCTGAGGTACTAATGTCCGCGTCAAAAGTAATAGGAACCCGAGTTTGAAGCTCAATTGTTAAAAAACTACTGCATTGATTTTAACGAACTATATGTCAAATTAATGCCCGTTTAATTCTGCGTTTAACGGTGAAAACTTGAAATTTTTATCTACTTTTTTTAAAGTGATATTGACATTGGAACAAAAAAAGTACCCGTTTTTGAAGACATTTTACGGATTGTGCAAACTTATTGGTATATAACTCCGTAAATACTCATCCGATTTTAATGAAATTTTGTCACAGTTTAGATTAGAGTGTTGCTATTGTGCACACTGAATCTCAGGACCATAGCTTTTTTATTTCTCTATTTTTTGCGCTTTTTGCAACCCCTTCCTATCTCGCCAACCGATAACTTTCTGAATTCGCGACCAGGACCGTTGGATTCGCAGTAGATTCAATAATATAAATCACTTATTTATTTAATTCAGCGACTGCTGAGTCTTTTGGAATTAATTTTTTAAATTGTGGACCATGCGGGGGGTAGAAAATCTCGCTACTACGTTGCCGGTTCGTGCAGGACGCCTAGCATAAGCAATGTATTACCTTTTCTTACCTTTACACAAACCTGTTTCTGATTGACAATAGGCCTATTATACTTGTTTATTTTATAAATTAATTATATTTAAACATGACAAAGGCTTCACAGCCGCTTTTTGTAAATTTGTGTACTACCATTTAATATGCAAAATTGATAGTTCCACATTTTCTTTAAGCGGCTGTTTTAAGCAAACATCAACACTGGCTTCTCAGCAATACAAGAATAATTACGTGTGTAGGCGAACTCATTGATGTAAGGTAAGCTTGAAATGATTTTTTTATTCAATTAACTATTCATAAACTATATTATTAAAAATTTACTAGCGATAGGAATATAATGGTTTATGAGATCGTGGAATAAAATCGTCGTATGAAATGCGGTATACCACAATCTTATATTTGGTAACATTAGAAATGAATAGATAATTATTTCCTTTTAAAATTGTTATGCAGAATCATTCATTGTGTCTTAAATAAAATAAACAAGTATAATAGGCCTATTGTCAATCAGAAACAGGTTTGTGTAAAGGTAAGAAAAGGTAATACATTGCTTATGCTAGGCGTCCTGCACGAACCGGCAACGTAGTAGCGAGATTTTCTACCCCCCGCATGGTCCACAATTTAAAAAATTAATTCCAAAAGACTCAGCAGTCGCTGAATTAAATAAATAAGTGATTTATATTATTGAATCTACTGCGAATCCAACGGTCCCGGTCGCGAATTCAGAAAGTTATCGGTTGGCGAGATAGGAAGGGGTTGCAAAAAGCGCAAAAAATAGAGAAATAAAAAAGCTATGGTCCTGAGATTCAGTGTGCACAATAGCAACACTCTAATCTAAACTGTGACAAAATTTCATTAAAATCGGATGAGTATTTACGGAGTTATATACCAATAAGTTTGCACAATCCGTAAAATGTCTTCAAAAACAGGTACTTTTTTTGTTCCAATGTCAATATCACTTTAAAAAAAGTAGATAAAAATTTCAAGTTTTCACCGTTAAACGCAGAATTAAACAGGCATTAATTTGACATATAGTTCGTTAAAATCGATGCAGTAGTTTTTTAACAATTGAGCTTCAAACTCGGGTTCCTATTACTTTTGACGCGGACATTAGAAGCTATCAACTTTCCCAATTTTTCTGTATTTTGTCTTCAGGTGACGCAGGGCTGTTCTGATGTTCATTACGTATTTAGTCCTTACTACTATTACTAATACTACGTATTAAGTAATACTACGTATTTAGCTTTTTCTGCTTGTTCTTTTAATATGTATTATCGATACTATATCATAATAAATCTTTATAATGCATCCTGCAGTTTTAAATATTTCTATTTCATATAATGAATTAATACAATAATTTCACTAACCTTCTTTTTAAACTGCGTCACCTTTATTTCAATTTTCACTTACACGTGTTTCGGTGGATCCACCATCATCAGAGTAAATAACATATAATTGAAACTAAAAACATTATTTATTAAAAATCTATAGAAGATGATACATCTTCAGTCACTTGTATAAAACTGATTTAAAATTAATTTATTTTAATTTATCCCTTCTCATATTTACTGTAGATAGCAGCAGCAGTCAATATCACTTCATCATTCCTAAATTTCACCTGTTCATTCAAAATGTCCTGCTTTTGCTCTTTTAAATATTTATAAATGTGGAACATCTCATATTTTTCAATTTTATTTTTATTTTCTATATTACATTGTTCTATTATATTGAAATGTTCATCTATATTTACCAAATTTATGTTTTTCTTCTTTTATATGATTGGTATAGTTGGATATAATATAGTCACATTTCAGTGCTTTTTTATGTTCATTATACCTCACTTGAAAATTACGACTAGTCATACCAATGTAAAATTTTTTACAATCCTCATTACCACAATCTATTTTAATAAAAAGGGTGTGTATAAAATAGATTGTGGTAATGAGGATTGTAAAAAATTTTACATTGGTATGACTAGTCGTAATTTTCAAGTGAGGTATAATGAACATAAAAAAGCACTGAAATGTGACTACATTATATCTAACTATACCAATCATATAAAAGAAGAAAAACATAAATTTGGTAAACATAGATGAACATTTCAATATAATAGAACAATGTAATATAGAAAATAAAAATAAAATTGAAAAATATGAGATGTTCCACATTTATAAATATTTAAAAGAGCAAAAGCAGGACATTTTGAATGAACAGGTGAAATTTAGGAATGATGAAGTGATATTGACTGCTGCTGCTATCTACAGTAAATATTAGAAGGGATAAATTAAAATAAATTAATTTTAAATCAGTTTTATACAAGTGACTGAAGATGTATCATCTTCTATAGATTTTTAATAAATAATGTTTTTAGTTTCAATTATATGTTATTTACTCTGATGATGGTGGATCCACCGAAACACGTGTAAGTGAAAATTGAAATAAAGGTGACGCAGTTTAAAAAGAAGGTTAGTGAAATTATTGTATTAATTCATTATATGAAATATATCATAATAATGCATCAATAATAAACCTACAGCATATAGCTGCTAGAATTTTATTTGATTATGAAAACTAATTATTTGTCCCACGAATACGACTACTCTTATTGCAATACTAAATAATCTTAAATTTCACATTATAATACATACTAGCTGACCCTTGTGAATTAATTCGCACAATAATACTAATATATTCTTCATAACAAATTTCACAAATTACATTAACACTTAGCCTTATTTTGAAATGTTTTTTATTAGTGATATTTATGAAATAAGATATGCACGTAAATAAACAATTCCTGTCACCATAATATGCCTTCAAAACAAACTTAACTTTGTAAAGTCACCACCAGAACAATAGCACTATCAAAACTTTAATTAAATGACTCTGTTATTTACTTTGTAACTTTCTTTTATATACATAAACATCTGAAACGGAAAACAAGAAAAGATACGAGACTTAAGTTTTACGATACAATTGCTGTCCCTACTTTGATGTATGGCAGTGAGTCCTGGATACATACAAAAAAGGTAGACAGCAAAATCCAGGCTGCAGAAATGAGATTCTTACGAAGTGTATATGGATGCAGCCGAAGAGATAGGCTACGAAATGAAGAAATTAGAAAAACACTGAATGCTTTACCGTTGCTAGACAAAATCAAGCAGAACAGGAGCAGATGGTGCAGCCATTTGAATCGCATGCCAGGCGAGAGAATACCAAAAGCCGCCAGAAACTACAAACCTACAGGAAGAAGAGATATAGGACGACCGAGGAACAGATGGGTACCGGAACAGGTTCAAGAAACCTAATCCTTGGAAGTGAAGAAGAAGAAGAAGAAGAAGAACTTTCTTTTATGCCCATAACAGGCAGGTGGAGTGTTAAATTATTTGCACTCGATCTGCTAGTTCTAGGGCTACAAACCGGTTTCTTATCACAAGGTCAGCCAGTTATATGACTGAACTATTTAAAAACAGAAGAGGTAGAGGCGTAAAAGACGCTAGTCAGAGTTATCTTCTCTGAAAGTAACGAATTTCATTATACAGCCAGACCCTGTTGTAAAAGAAAGTGTCATTTGCAGGGTGGGAAGTAGATGCTTTTCGGAGGGCCTGGCATGCTGATAAGCATAGGCTACTTTTGTACTCATTGAGGAAGGCAATTGTAAACCACTTCACTCCTCATTTTACAAAGCAAAATCTCTAGAGGTTCAAACCAGCCTTTCGGCTATTGACCTAAACAACAACAACTTTCTTCTACCAATGTTCATTTTTGGAGTTTTTCAGAATACCAATTAAATGTCCTCCTTACAACCAAAAACTTTTTTTTAAATCAAATCAAACCATGAATTATCTTAATGCATGGAATAATCGATCAAAGTTTTTATTACAGATATTGAATACAGTCTAAATATTGGTACTAACCTTATCTTCACACACTTTCTTCAAACCTGGGTTTTTTAACATATCCGGAGTGTATCGAAAATCTCCAGTACACAGAACAGTCCCAAAAGTACCTAAAACAAAACACATGCAAATAAGGTACTGAAATAACTCAAATACATTAAAACCTTTAGTTATTTCATGAAGATCTAAAAATAGAAAACCTTTCCATGAACTGTAAAGTATGTTAAAATGGTTGTATACAGGTGATTCAAAATTCAACAGCTCTCAAGAGCTGGTAGGACATACTTATGGATTAATCAGTTGCTGGATTATTATATTAATAAATTGCATATTTTTAAAGGGTGTATATATAGTAGTATAGGGTATAATATGAGTTGCTCTTTAATTTGATATATTATTTATAATTGTAAGTTAAGTTATAATAAATACTACAAAGCTTTAAAACCTCAATATTAATTTTGCTGCCCATAACAGACAGGTGGAGTGTCAAATTATTTACACTCAATCTGTTCGTTGCTGGGCTAAAATAAATAGTTCTGTTTCTTTTCACATGTTCAGCCAATTAAATGACTGAATCATTTAAGAACAGAAGAGGTAGAGGTGTAAAAGACACTAATCAGAGTTACCTCCTCTGAAAGTAATGAATTTCATTATACAGCCAGACCCTGTGATGAATGAAATGAAGGTGTCATTTACAGAGCGGAAAATATGTGCTTTCCAGAGGGCCCGGCATGCTGATAAGCATACTTTTCCACTCAGTGAGGAAGGCAATGGTAAACCACCTCACTCCTCGTTTTATTTAGTAAAACCTCTACAGGTTCAAACCAGCCTTTTGGCTGATGACCTAAACACATTAATTTTGAAACGTCCTGTAGTTAAAACACATTAGTTCATTAAGTACAATACTTATGTACACATCTACTGTAATTATTTTAATCCACTCGCCCCTAAAAATTTAGAACAATAATTATCATTTCTCTGCACCGGCTATAAATAACCGTCTTTCTGATATTGTTGGCAGTTACACCCAGACCCAGAAAGAACTTAAGCTTAGACGTTACAATAACCATACAGTGTTGTTTCAGTAAATTTAGTTAACTTTATCAATCACTTAAAATAGAGAAATAGCCTACCTTGAAAAAGGAACATAACAGATCCCAGGCAATGATTTGCATCAATTACTGTAACATCAAAATTAAAATTACTTTCATCAGTAATCCTATGTCGTTTTCCAATAGTTAATTCCTCAAAACTGTGATTTGACATCTAAAATTAAAAAAAAAAAAAACATTTATTACAATAAGTATTTCTAGGAATATTAATTCTTACATAATTATCAACGATAAAAAATTTACAGGCAACCTCTGTGGCCCAATGGTTAGTGTGCTACGCTGCAAAGCGGAGGTCCCGAGTTCAATTCCCGGCCAGGGTCTGGAAAATTATTACAAATTCAAACCCACCGTTCCTCAACCCAATGTAGATACGTAGTACGTATCTACATTGGGTCGAGAAAGTATAACAGTACTTATACGATGTTGATACATATATAATTTTCTATAATGCTTAAAGTTTCTTTTCTAATTCAAGACTATACAAGAAAGAGTTCCCTAAGAAATAGCTAAACATAAGAACTGAAGTCTAATTTTTGTGTTTCTGTGATTCTACTAAATATGACATAAGACTTCTAGACAAACTGTTGTATGACTGAAAAACTCAATACAAAAATACTTCTACGCTGCTTGCGTCCAATAAAAGAATAGTTGAAGTGAAATTAATATTGTGACAATATCGAAAAGACATGGTTTGCGTAATTTCTAGAATTTCATTCATGAAAATAGTAAAGAGAGGATAATAGAGTGAAATAGTAACAATAAGTGACAATAGGACAATAAAAGTATGCCTTTCATGAAAGTTCTTTGTAATAACTGCACTATTGTGAAGGATAAAAGATCGGGTATTGTACAACTAATATGAAAGGGACCCATAACAACTTTTATTCTACAGAGTGATTTTTTAGTCTGTTACCCAATTGTTAATGTCTGGTAATATTTTTCTAAAAAAAAAAATTTTTGTTTTGTGACACTAAGTTGGTAGCCCTACTCAACCAGTATGGATATGGCAGTGTGAGTTGATTCTCCTTGAGCTGTGTAAAATTTTGTGCCATTTCCGGTCGTGCTACGAACAGAATGTCTTTTATCCTAAAACAATCTCTTGTTTAAATCTGGAGGCTGAAGCTCTAGAACTAATCGTATGTGATGCGGATACAATTTAAATTTTTTAGCAGCTTTCTGAGCACTCGAACATGACAAATCAACATGCGAGGAAAGTTTTTGTAAACTTTTCCATGGAGAATTGAGCAATCTTGTTTTCACATTCTCTTAACGTCATCTGTCAAGAGAGTTAGTTGGTCGACCACTACGTTTTCTGCTGCAAACAATACCTGCCTCTAAAAATCAGTTAGTTAGCCTAGAAATTGACTAGAATAGAATGGAGGAACACCAAAAAATTTTATTTGAAATGATTCTTTTACACTCGCATACGATTTTGTAGCAAAATATTGTTCAAGAATGAAAACCCGTTGTTCTAGGGTAAAAGACATTCTGTTCGTAACACAACTGGAAACAGCACAAAATTTTATGCAACTCAAGGAGAATCAACTCAAACTGTCATATCTATACCGGTTGAGTAGGGCTACCAACTTTGTGTCACAAAACAAAATATCCCTTTCTTAGAAAAAAATTACCAGACATTAACAATTGGGTAACAGGACTAAAAAATCACCCGGTATTTACAATAAGACCTATTGTTGACTTGTTTACAATGGATTTTTCTAGCACTCATTTGTAAAGGGTTATTTTTTGTACTTTATTATTTGCATGAAGTCTCTCTGCTTTACTAGAATGATCTTTTTGAATGAGTATATAAGGGGACCCCCGAGCGCGGTCGAATCAGTACTCGTTTGATCTTTGACGAGTGGCCGTCGGACGCTGTACAGGGCGCGTTCCGAGGATTGTGTTGGTCAACGATTGTTATACTGTCTTTGTTTGTGTGTGTATTGTGAAAAGTTAATGTGATCTGTATTAAATTCAGTTTTTGTAAATTCAGGTTCATTTTGTATGTGTATTCTAGAAAATTGATTGTAAATAGTGCTAAGTAAATTATTAAGTTAGTTATTGTATTACTATAATTAGTTGATTATTTATTTTGTAATCTTTTAGTGTAATAAATATTTGTATTGTAAACTTTGGTGTATTAATTATTTAATTACCTAGATCCCAAAACGGACCTTAGCGATAAGTGTCACAATATATTTCTACCAATATTCAGTATTTTAACAATTAAATTACTTTCTTAGCTTTTACTTTTGAGATAGAGAATCATTTTAATTAAAACAAACATTTAATTTTACGGCTGGTTGTTGATCTTTTGGTGTAAAATTTAACAGGAACAATATAGTGGTTGCTCACCTAACCACCGCAACTTGAAAACTGAAAGTGACTTTCAACTGACGGGTGCTCTGGCCTGAAGACCAAAACATTATTAATATTAGGGGTAATTTTTATCTTTGAAATTTATTTTCAGCCCTGTGTTTTTACTTTCTCTACCACTACATAGAAATATAGGGAAGGAAAGTATTATTTTCATGTTGAATTTTTGAAATCATGATTTAACCAGAAATACACGTTTTGAAGCCCTCTGAACTAAAAAAAAAAACATTTTTACCGATTGGTCTGTGTGTGTATGTGAGAACAAGAAATCTCAAGAACAGAATATGGTACGAAGTTGAAACTTAGAACTTAAGTTAGGAACCACAATGGAACCCAACAAAAACATTTTCATCAAAATCAGTTAACCAGAAGTATAAGTTAATTTGGGCAATTTTTCACTTTTATGTGATTTTCTCAAAAACTACAGCCACAATTTTTTTAAAAGTCGCCTCATTAACTGCATTTTGTGCTCTACAAGAAAGGGTAAACACCATGACTTCTAGATTTCTAGGGACTGTGCTCTAATGGTAAAATTTTTTACCAAGATTGTTACCATAATACACATTTTTGGGAAAAACATATACAATCCAATTTTTAGAAAATTAAATAAACATACAACTTTAATTACAAGCATTTTTCTACAGAGCCTAGTTCAATGTAAATTCTTGATTTTCCGTATTTTAAGTCCAACAGAGATTGATTTTCATTTAGCATCATCCACTCTTGATTAAAATTAGGGTATGTTTTAATGTTTCATTTGTTACTCATGATTAAACGTAGGGTATATAATTGATTATTTACATTGGCAAGAGAAAGACGTATGAGTGTTTCACACCAAATTATAGATAATAATTTTCTTCCTCCTTTTTATTCTGTAATTAACATTTTTAATATCTAACATTCTAAATCCTTTTTTTGATGCAGCAGGTTTGGCTTTAAAATATCTAGTCTTTTGCTACGATGTATAGATTTTTATTTTAACCCATGTTCTTCATGAAGCCACTTTAGTGGCTACAGAAATGGGTGGGTTTATTGCAGTATGCAATAAAACTTGTCACAGTGAGGTCAATATAAGTCTGAAACCAGTCATTATTATACTTATTTTGTAGAGAATTCTTCAACACAACTAATAGCATATACAGAAATAGAATACGTTGACACGAAGATATGTCATTACCGTTTCAGTATGGTGGGTAGCATAGATTGTTAAAAAAATTTGATGTAATCAGATATTGTCCATCCAATGGTAAACTCGCAAATGTGCAAATTCTCAGTTTTATGGGAGACCAAACAACAATTCAATGCTTTCATATTTAACACACTTCGTGTATTTTCGTAACTTTACAAAGGCTGTATCTCCCTAACCAAACAAGATACATATTCGCGAATTTACTACAACATGTGTTGGGTTGTATACATCAGCATGCACTAACAAACTCATAATCGCAAAATGCACATTTGTGAGTTTACCATTGGAGGGACGATATAGCATGCAGGCTGTCCATAAGTCAACATACAAACATGATTCTTAGTTTGTGTGAAAGCTGTGACATTTTTCTATAGGAATTTACCCTTGCTATAAACAATTGGGTCTATTGTATGATGAAGCAAAAGGGGAAGGAAGTAGTGCCACACAAAATACTACCTGCAGTGTTTCCAAACAAGTCACCTTCATTCATTCTCCTGCAACCTACAGAATTGTGAAATATACATTATGTGTAGATAAAATTATGCTTTACAAATGGTTTTTCACAAGTAAAATCTAACTAAATGAATGTGTGAGTGACGTCTTGGGAAAGGAATGTAATACGGCCACTGTGTATTAGAAGCGAAACAGTACAGAATAACCAAAGCTTTAAGGGTTAAAAACAAACCAAAAAGGTAATGCATACTTTGTTCACAAGATATTTTCTAATGTTAATTTTCATTAACTAGAAAGTAAGTAAATCTGATTCCTTTGGGAACAATTTGCATTCACAATACAAGGACAACATCAAAAATATTACTTTAGCTTTATAGCTTTGTATTTTTGCAGGCTTTTATTAGAAAATTGTTAACTGCTGCAGAATTGTGTCTCCAAAAAGGTACTGATACGTTATAGCTGCATTTGAACTCAAAACCAATACAGTATTGATAATTTATTTTAATACAGTGTGGAAAAACCAGTTTGCAGATTGCTTTGACAGAGACAGCACAAGAAAAGCTTAATCATTAAAAAAATTAATAAAATAATTTATCTATAAAATAATCTAAAGTTGTTAAAAGCAAAACTTACAGATAATACATTCTGAAGATACCATGAAGTAAACTGTGAGGTGTAAATTTTAGTCTCTACAAATTTATCAATTCCTTTTAGCCTATTTTGATGAGCGTGAGTAAGGAATCTAAAATAATCCTGCAAAAATACAAACCAAATATCCATACATCAGTACTAAATCACTTTGGTCAACATTTATTACTTCACAAAAAATGAAAAATCTCATATATATGCAAAACTGAATCATTTTTGATATAATAAAATCCTATGGAAAGGAATCATGGGAGCAAAGAACCAAGAAACTAACAACTTCACAATTAACCACCAAAAACACCTACAATAAAAAATGCCTATCAATCAAAACCAAAATAAAACACTACAAAATGTTCGTACAACCAAAGATAACGTATGGGTGCAAAACTCTATTCAAATTAAACCAGGAAAACAGAATAGATAAAATCCAAAAACTTGAAACGAGGATTCTTAGGACTTGCATTGGAAAGAGACACCAAGTATATGGAGAATGGAGATTACTACCAAATGAACAGGTCTACCAGGAGACCGAATCAGTAATATAAACGATAAGGAAAAATAGAATATCCTTCTTTGGAGATATAATCAGAACACCCAAAGATAGAATCACAAACCAAATAGTCAGAAAACTCTACCAGAAAAAGTCAGAAGAAATATGGTTAAGAGAAATCAAGAAAGATATGGAAGAATTAGGCATCACCTTCAAAGATCTAATAAATAAAACTGAACAGCTGAAACTATTAAAAGATAAAAAATCTGGTGTGAAACACTCACACAACTTTCTCTTGCCAATGCAAATAATTAACAATAAACCTAACATTAGTAATAAAACATTAGAAATAAACTAAAAACTAACCTCAAAAACATAACCTTATTTTAATCATGAGTGAAAGACGCAAAATGAAAATCGAACTCAGTTTGGCTTAAAAATACGGAAAATCACTCTTTCACGCTAAACTAGGCACTGTACAAAAAAATGCTTAAAATAAAAGTTGCAGATCTCTTAATTTCCCATAAATTTTATTTTATACACTTTTGTCGTAAAATGCATTCTAAGGCCGAAATCTTAAAAAAATAGATTTTTCACATGTTTTCGTGAGAAAAAAACAGAAAATCACTAATTACTGCTAAACTAAGCGTTGTACAAAAAAGTGTCCGAAATAAAAGTTGTAGAATTTTACATTTTCTACAACTTTTATTATATAACGTTTTGCGCTAAAATGCATATTAAAACCGCAATCTTAAAAAGAAAAAGTTTTTACGTAAAAACAGCCTCACGCAGAATTTCAGCAAACATGGCGCCTACCGTATCTTGTAAAGAATAAAAAATTGAGTAAACCAGGCGATTTTTAAAAAAAATCGTACGACCAGTTTTTGAGAAAATTGCAAAAAAGTGAAAAATTATACGAATAAACTACTACTTCCGGTTGACCGATTTTGATGAAAATATTCGTGTCGGGTCCGGTAGTGGTATGTAACTTAAGTTTTAAGTTTCAAGTTCGTACGATGTTCTGTTCTTGAGATATTCTGTTCACACACACACCAATCGCTAAAAACATGTTTTTTGGTTTCAGGAGGTCTGAAAACGTATAGATCCGGTGAAAACTCGATTTCGAAAAATCGACATGAAAACAATACTTTCCTTCCTATATATTCATATAGGCAAGAGAAAGTAAAAAATTAGATTCAAAGGAAAGGTACATAAAAGAGGAAGCAGGAAAGTGATCTTTTCGGAAGCAGAAAGGTAAAGAAGATCTGCTAGAATGAAAGAATACTGGAGGAAAATCAAAGAAAAGAACCAGAAGAGAGTGCCCAGAAACTGACTCAAGTGAACCACTGCGGTCTCAAAAGAAAAACAAAATCCGATAGGGATAATGGTATGGTGGACCCCAGGATATCAGCTTTGATATCCAAAATCTCATAATATTAATCTTATTTTTTATAATATGAAGTTCACCTTCTGGTGCCTCCACTTGATCTTTGTACAAGTACGGACACTATGTTTCTACAACATAGGTATATGAACAGTGTTAATTTTCATCACTGTTGTAAAAACAAGGTAAGCCCTACTGGCGAATGATGTCAGTAGATAAGTTTTGCCATCTCATCAGTTTACATAATTGAAAATATCACTGATAAGCAGTCGCAGAAACAATAAAATAAAGTAAATTAAATTCATTAAATTCCAATGAATTTAATTTAAGTTATAAATGCTCCAAATTTTATTCAGTACAGTAAGCCTAACTGAAAAGTGTAGTCATCAGCAAAACAGCCTTCTATGTTCAGGGTCTTGTGGTACTTTTTTAACACTCTCTTTCATTTGATTCTACACTATCTGCAGAAGTTTCAAATGGACAGAACATTCAAGCATAAAAAATATGAACCATACGGTGGGCTATATTTCTACACTATAGTAAAACACTAACTATTAAAAGAACTTACCTCATCTTCATTTTCCCAAAAATCCACACAGATATTAGTATTAGGAATAACAAAGCCCTTCATTTTACAATAAAGTCAAGCAGAATTACAGTTTTAAATACTTGCCAGCGCTGAAAAACGATAATATTATTAAACATTTTCTTTCATTCTTTCATTTATTTAAATTAATCTTAAAATTTCTCATTATTTTTTCACATCATGAATAAAATTTATTGTGGGTATAGGGAGCATAAGAACGGAACGAATTCTCAATTAAGATTAATACAAAAATCTAACTTATTCACTTTTAGCAGTTTAGCGTGAAACTTAGTTCTGGGTAACTCTAATCCAACTTTGAAAAGGGTAACTACCATTAATAATATCTCCTACATATGTATAATACTAAAACAGGTTAACTAATTAGCTTCAACACACAAAATAACCAGGTACGAAATCAACACAACCACTGACTACTGTTTGAAAAAGTGTTCTATAAAAATTTAACAGAATCTGAAGGGTACAGGTGTAAAAGAGATTAGTCAGAGTTATCTCCTCTGAGAGTAATGAATTTCATTATACAGCCAGACCCTGTGGTGAATGAAGTGAAGGTATCGTTAGCAGGATGGAAAGTAGATGCTTTTCAAAGGGCCTGGTATGCTGATCAATGTACTTTTACACTCAGTGAGGAAGGCATAGGTAAACCACCTCACTCTTTGTTTTACTTAGTAAAGCCGTTAATGGTTCAAAACAGTCTTTCGGCTGATGACCTAAACAACAATCTGAAGGTCTTAATTCAAAATTATATCTCAAAAGTCACTATGTGCATTATTCAAATACTGAGGCCAACCCAAGTACAGGAGCAGAACACAATTTAGTCTATACTTACAACAAAATTATGCTAAACTCAAATAGCAGGTTTTACAATAAAAGTATAATTTATAATAGTATTTAATCAACCGCCAAAACAACAAAGTATGGTAATGTAAAATTAGTGAGCCTGTAATTTACTGCTTGCAATATTTAAAATCAAACTCTAAGAATCCAGTTCGCCGCTTTGCAAAACTGAACAACTAAAGATTTTTTACTTTTCACAACACTATTTGTAATTACTCGTAGCCCTTCCGTTTTTCACAATTCAGCAATATGTAACATCAACATAACCTACAATTCCTTGTTATTTTTGTAAGAAACCGACTTAAAATGATATACCAGTGAGTATTTTTAACAAATAAGTTTTGTGCGCTCCTAGTACTCAAGCACAGAAGTAATGTTTATTATTACTGTTATTACAAAGGACAAAGTCATTAATGATTAAACGCATACATAAATAAAAATACACAATACGTACCATAATAACAATAATATTTACATCCCGGTTTTCGAAAGCTATGCCGCTCGAGAAAATTGATATTGGAACTACGTTGATCACGTGATTCATTGTTCATGTTTTCGCTATTTCAGCCGAGTTTTAATGACGGAATATGCTTGTTCAATACTTCTAATCACTTAAATAACGTAATAAAGCTTCTTTACATAAACTGGAAATAAATATGCGTACTGACCAATCAGTAAATTCTAACCCGCATACTTTTTTACTCCTTATTTTAAATTAGTTCTCTCTGCTAAGATTCTGTGGTGCACATCAAAATACGTTTTATTAATTAAAAATTACACCATCTAGAAATAAATAAATAACTATTATTGTTCAAAATCTCACAAACAACACCTACTACTACCTTATTTCTTCATACCCATCAAATACCTAGTTCATCAAATTTTAGTTCACAAAACTGGTAATTTTTAGTCAGTAAGTTACTCAATTACTGTTATCTAATAAATTTGCTAATTTCATTAGCAGTCCATCAGAAATAAATACTGTAATATTCATAAAAACATATTTATTATCTAATAGTCTTATTATTTATTATTTAATAGTGCTCGCCTCTCATCATGTGGTCTTGGGTTCGAATCCCATTTAGGCACGACATATTTTCATACGTTACAAAAAAAAATCATTTTATCCTGCATCGTCTGCATTAGCAGTAATTGCAGAACAGTCGGACAGACGTTAAACAAAAAAAAAAGTCTTAGAGCCTTTATAACTTGGTAACTTGATAACTGAAACACAACAAAATTCTTGGGAGTTCAAATAAGCTGGAATTAACATCTTAAGGATCTTAAACTTAATAATAGTCAAAGAGAACTTTCATTGTAAGGAAGGTCAGCAAATTATCTCATTGAAACTGATACTTCTTAATGCATATTATGGTCTCTTTTATACACACATTGCATATTCCATAATATTTTGGGGGTCACATACTAGTAAGCTTGAGGAGATCTTTCTGATGCAGAAACAAGTAGTGAGGTACATGTACGGGATAGGTCGGGAGACGTCTTGAAGAGACTACTTTAAGCAAAATAAAATTCTCACTGTACCTTGCTTATTTGTTATGGAATCCCTACAGTGGGCGAAGTCCGTAAAACATGATGGTTTGATGGTAAAGCCTCATGGTTACCACACAAGAAAGCACCATTCTGATTTTGCTGAGTTTCATTGGTTGTCTATGAGAAAAAATCATCATATACTGGGTCAAAACTTAAAAAAAATTACAAATGGCAGCTTATCATGGCCTCATTCTGTCTCATATCCGTTATGGTATCTTAGTATGGGGTAATTGTAACATGGATTTTATGAATAGGGTTTTTAAAATTCAAAAGAAAGTTATTAGGTGTATGGTGGGAGCTAACCAGCTAACCTCATGCAGGCCACTATTTAAGGAGCTTAAATTGCTTACAGTTCCCTCTCTCTACATTTTTGAGTGATTATGTATGTTAGGGAAAATAATTTTATGTAGGATTTCAATGTTCATAATCACAACACGAGAAACAGAAATGATTATTGTGTGGTTAATCACTCCACAAAACGGTTTGAACAAAAACCTACTTATGCAGGGAGAAAATTCATGAATAAATTACCCCATTTTTAAAATGTTGATATAATTTCCATTCCTTTAAAAAAAATCTAAAAAATTACTTGATCGGTGAAACTTTTTAGAGCTTACAAAAATTTCTTTCTTGATAGTAGCGATTCCTATACGTATTTCAGGTGTTATAACTAACATGTCCTATACTCCTTTTAGAAGTATAGAAAAAGAAGTATATCCAAATGTACAAAGTTTGTTTGTGAGAAAAGATTTAAGAAAGTTAGGTAGTCTCGCTTGATTGAAAAGTCATATTATAGGCCTACAATCCAGGAATTTATATGAGTCTAAATATGTGTTTTATGTGACGTTTCTTTTCACAGTTTTTTAAAGATGAATTGTTTTAATTACTGACTTACCCTACACTCTTTTTTTGTTTTGTATGGATTATAATTTTAATAAATGAATGACTAATTACGTTGCTTCTGGTGCTGTATTATACGAACTGCTTAGATATCAGTTTATAAATCCTTGGTTAAGATATTTAACAGCAGTGATCCTAACCTATTGGTTCAAATAGGTTTTTGGTCGCTGAACAGTAATCAGTGTCATTCGTTTCATATGTTCTTCACATTTCAATAACAAGTTTTTCAAACAGCTCCATTTTTAATATTTAGTCATTGTGAATTACTATCTCGTTAACAACTCCAATATGCTCATTGCATTTCTTGGCTAGAATTTGACCAGAGATCAGACTTACCCAGGTCTTCAAGGCGAGCTAACAATCCACTGAGCACAATATAAAGTCATTTACCCAATCATAAAAACATCTTGCAGCAACTATCAATCAGCTGATGGATGGGGCTTGCCCAGAGACCTCCAATTACACAGTAGTAAAAAAGAAACATTTCTTAGCCTAAATTTTCATGTCTTGCATCTTTTGATTTTTATTAATGGGTTTTTTAACTATACTTTTTTACTCATGGTTGACTTGAGTAAATATGTGAATGCCGTAAGTTGCTATGGTTCAAGTATAATTTTCACAACCAAACAACAAAAAGATGGCTCAAAGTTTATGAAGACACAAGACAATCTTATAATTGAAACTTTATTAAATGTAAATGTGTCATGTCAGTTCTATTACATTTTTACTGATATTAATGTAGAAACATTATTACTTTCTCTTTATGGAGAAGGAAAATACTAAGTTGAAACTTGGAACTTAAGTTAGTTACCACTACAGGACCCGATAATAACATTTTAATCAAAATTGGACAACGGTAAGTAGTAGTTATTTGTGCAATTTTTCACTTTTTTGATTTCTCCAAACAGCTCCAACGATATATTTTTTTAAAAATCGCCTCACTACATTTTTTGTGTTCTACAAGTTAGAGTAAGCGCCATGTCTGATGAAATTCTTGGAGGCCTTTGCTCTCATAGGAAAATTAATTTTTTTAAGACTGCGGCCTTAATATTTAGGGCAAAAGTGTAGGCCTATATGATAAAAGTTGTAGAAGTTTTAAAATCTACAACTTTTATTTAAAGCTTTTTTTGTAAAATGTTTTAGTTTAGCGGACACCAAATAAGCTTGCCGGTTTTTTGAAGTGCACAGGTTTATTTTGGTAATGGCGAGCTCGGTTGCCTCAATGAGAGGTGGGGGTCAATGCTGGCTGTACCAGCTGTGATCAGACATGTCACTTTAGCAACGTTATATCAGCTAAACTGAAAACATTAGTCTGTAATGTGTAGTATGTGGTAGGCGTTAATTGTTGTATACAATATTTACAATTGAATGTTTTGAACATCACTAATAGATGATAATTTACATCGTTCTGCGCCTGCAATTTGATAGTCAGTTCGGTACTAAGACACAAAATCTATCGACTGAATCTGAACTGTTCGCACAGCTACACCGGCAAGCTTATTTGGCATCCACTCTTATAAAATGCTGTGAACTTAAAGCTAAACAGAAATACCTTTACATGCCTCTTAACAAAAGCTGTGAGCGAGCGGCTAACTACTGTGATGTTTCTCTTTTCACAATTCAAAATCTAAAGACAGTGAAAAAGATAATTCTTCACTTTTTAGACACCTTGTAAAAAAAAGAAATAGTTATATCAATAAGAAAGTGATGCGACATATGAAAATTTATTACCGGTTTTGAAAGAAAGGCTAAATTTTAGTTGGAAACTTTGTATGTTAAGAAAAACTTTAAAGGAAAGAGGTTTAAGTGGAAAAATTGTCAGTCACAATGATGTATATTAATTGAAAGGCAACCCATGTGGTTAACAAACGGCACGATTGTACAGTAGTAAAATTTAGTGTCTCACTGTTGAGGTTGGCAGCACTGTCAAATTTTCACTTCCCTTCCTCACAACCATTGATATGCAAAAGGCATTCTCTGACTCACTATCTACATCATTCTACAGTGTTCGTGCGTGTAACTATTATGCATAATATCATCCAATTCATTCATAATCTCTTCTTCTTCTCTTCTGTAACCAAATTACAAATATGGGAAAGATAATGGAAAGGAAATATAAAAATAAAAAACTGTATATATTGTTTGGAAAAGTTTCTTTTTAACTTTAATTCAAAAATATACTATACATATTTTATTTCTTGCTGATAGCGCACAAAAAATAAAACAAGAAAAATAAACACTAATACCCATCACAGAATTAACATTTTCTTTACAATTTCACAAATGAAACTGAAAGAAAATTTTATCCTAATCATAGGCACTCACATCAAAGTCAAGAACTAACATTATTCTAGAATTAGGTGGTAAAATACTTAGTATTAACTACTATAGTATTGTTCGTGTATGTATGTTAAGTTCATTTTAACTTTTATTAAAAACAAAAATTGATACTACATGTTTTAATGTCTATTAATTTTATTATCAGTTATACTTGACTAATCCAAAAGATTCTAAACAAAAATTACAAAAAATGACTTAAAATAGCACCAATTAAAAAAAAAACCTGAAACTAACAATACTAAAAAGTTTTAACAAATAGATTTTTATAAATAAAATTAACATACTTTAGCAATTTCATTTTTAAATTTTAAAGCTGATTTTACTGAAGTGAATATAAATTGATTATTGTTTCGAAATGATACAACTTGAATTTCCTAGGTAGCATCAAAACCAAGTGACTGTCTGTGGATAACAATTTTATTATTAAATGTATCAAATACTGAACTATTTAAAGATAAAAATACAAAAATTGCAAATAGTTATATTGAAAGGGAATATTTAAGTTACTGGTATATAAAATTAATGTCCTGGTTTCAGATACTTTCTAGAATTAAATAAAATATGAAACACCATTATATATAATATATACATATATATTTACCTTAGAACAAGAACAACCAATGTCAAAAAAAAAAAACAGTTTTGAGAAAAGAGCAAAGAAAGATCTTTGTAAACTTTTAAACAAAACCAGTAATTCCACCTAAGTCAGCTAAATTAAGCAATGACAGCAAAAATTAAGAAAAGTCACTGCAAAAGCAACCAATGTCAACATTGGTTCTTATTGCTAACGAACTTCATTTAGAACATTTTTATTGCAATAATAACCAATGACTTTGGTTGTTTTCGCATGAAGAAATTATGGTATCTGAGAACCAATGTTGTGCAAGGTTGTCCTTGCAATAATATTTTTCACGCAACCAACATTGGTAATAAATACATGCAAAATCACCATGAACTATACGAGGTCTGTTCAAAAAATAACCGAACTTTATGAATTACGCGCTAATGGGGATATTTAGCGACGTGCGGTTGGTGGCACACTGTTCTACGTCATTCCTTTTGTGAACACATTTTCTTGGATTGTTGACATCTCATTTAATTTTCATGGTGTTCTGTTTTTAGTACGACGTGTTTAAGTGCTAGTGACGATTTTTGTAATGTGTGAAATTCGGGAGCAAAGGTGCAACGTGAAATTTCGCGTGAAGCAGGGAAAAACTTTCACAGAAACATTTAAACTTTTGAAACAAGCTTAAGGAGATGATTCTCTGAGTTGTACGCATTGTTGTAAATAGTTTTCTCAATTTGAAAGTGGTCGCCAGTTAATTGAAGATGACCCTCGACCTGGAACGCCTTTGACTTCAGCTGATGGCACCCTCGTTAGGAAAATCCATAATCTGGTGCGTGTAAATCGCTGATTGACTGTTAGAGAACTTTCAGAAGAGGTTGGCATCTCAATTGCATCGTACCATAAAATTTTAACTGAAAAATTTAACTTGCTTTGTGAGTTGCAGCAAAGTTTGTTCCCCGTTTAATGACCGAACAGCAAAAAGAACATTGTGTGGTAGTTTGTCGGCAACTTCTTGAACAAGCCAATGATGATGCAACATTCAGGTAAAGGATCATAACAGGAGACGAAACTGAGTTTACGGCTACGGCATTGAGACAAAAGTGCAGTGTTCACAACGGGTTGACAAAAATTTCACATTACAAAAATCGTCACTAGCACTTATACACGTCATACTAAAAACACAACACAACGAAAAGTAAATGAGATATCAACAATCCAAAAACATATGTTTAATAAAGAAAGACGTAGAGTAGTGTGCTGCCAACCGCACGTCGCTAAGTATTCCTGTTTGCGCGTAATTCAAAAAGTTCGGTTATTTTTTGAACAGACCTCGTACATAATGAACATTAGTTGTTCTTGCATTAAAAAGTACACAAAAAATTACGTTGATAACGTGTTTTACTCATTTTTGTAAAAGAATGACATTTGTTGTTCTTGTTCTAAGGTACAGATATATTTGCGCCACAATAGAAATGTAAAAAATAAATACATTATGATATATATTCGTTAACATGTTCATTAAAAAAAAAAAAATATAATTAACAAAGTTTTCAACAAACTTGTGTACCTAAATTAAAATAATTTTACGAAAAGATTTATTTTTGAAGAGCAATTCACAGAATAATATTTTTACAAACAATATTGTTTTTAGAATACATTATTTAGTAGGGTATTTACACTGAAATTTTCTTTTGCAGTGAAAAAATATTGGATATTTAAATATTTCATTTTACAGTAAAAAAAGTACTGGAATCCTGGTCAGAGTGACTAATGATCAATTTTGTAAGATTAAAAAAATGAAGTTAATATTTGTTCATCAGACTGCCTATTCATACATAATGCACAATTTTTTTTTCATTATACAAATATTGTTTTCTTTTACTACATCATCAATAGTCCTGATATTCAAACACAGTAATAAAAAATTTAACTTTGACAAAGTCTGAAATTTATTATTATTTTATCTTCTTTCAATTAATAGCAAACAGCTAAATTCTGCAACATGAATTGTCTACAATACGAACATTATTGGTGCTTAACAAATACATGAAATTTGGAAAAGTTTAAAAATAAAAGATACATAATTTAAAATATAATAAATGAATTGAATAATACTGTATTAGTACAAAAACTTAAGCTCAAATGCACAATCTTAACAGATTGGCAAGAGCTATTTATGTATTTTTAATACAAAAAAAAAGATGTGCTAAAACAATCACCGTAATCAAGAAAATTTAAAACAGGAATAATAATTATTCCATGTGCTTCAACAATTAACTGGCATTATTAAAACAATAATAAATAATTAAAACATGAACCATAGCTGCTAAAATGTATCAACTAACAATTTTATTAACAATATCTTTACTATTACGTTTAAATTACTAAAATATACAACAACTTGATATTTTTGTAGCAATATTTATTTATTTACATTGTATGCTAATCAATATTATTACATATCGTTTTATAATAATTTAACTGTACATTATGCATTTTACACGTGTATTTTATTTATCAAAAGTAATAACTAATAAAATAGTTAGTTGTTACTTTTGATAAATATTCAGAATGGTTTAAAAAATGTAACTTAAATTATTTATAATAATAAGTACATAATATATTGTAGTTAAATTAATATAAAGTACATGATTACATGTGAAAAGAGGTTTCCATGGAAATTCTTCTGCAACAAACTTATTTTTGAAAATATTACTACTGAATTTTAGGGTTTATATGAAATATTTTTTCTTCTCTATTTCCGCTTTCAGATTTTTGGTTTTTAAACCATTGAAATTATTTTTATGGAAAATTATTGTCTGATGCATAAGGAAGAAAGGCCGGCCTGTTGGCATAGCGGTTAGCGCAAATGGCTTCTATGTCGGAGTCTCGGGTTTGATTCCCGGTCAGCTATGGCATTTTTCATCATTCATCTTCATCTATCATCCTTCTCATCATCTGCATTAGAAGCAATAGCAAAACAGATGTAAAAAAATGAAGAAAAAATTATTAAAATTAAATTCTTTTTGACTAGGCAACATATTATTAATATAAAATCTTGGTCTTTTTTCAATCACAACTGCTATTAAAACTGACTTTTTAAGAATAGGTGAATGAATTTTGTCCAAAAAAATGTTAATGTTACAGTTAACAATCTTTATTTACTTATAATACATTTTTTTTTAAATTTAAATTGTATTAACATTTATGTTATAAGAAACTACTTAGAATTGTTTTGTTCTGCCTTAATTATCTGTGCTGATGCAGGTGATGAATGGTGATTCATGAAAAATGCCAGACCTGACCAGGAATCGAACCTAGAACTCCCTGGTGCAGAAGGTAGTTGCATTGACTATACCATGAACCGCCCGTAAAGTTATGAAACTGTGGTGTAATTAAGAAACATGTAATAATTTTCCAGATTAGCTGGGAATCGAACCTGGGACCCTCTACTTTGCAGTGTTACTAACCACTGAGCCATGAATACAGTAGTTAAAAAATTGAAAATAAATTATTTTTTAAACCATTCTGTTCAAGAAATAACAATTTGATAAATATATTTACATTGGAAGCGCACTACATGAAATAATAAATAATTCCTAATGAATTAGGATTCAAATTAAAGCATTCAATTAAATTTCTCACTAAACAATAAATTAAAACTTAAATCTAATTAATAACCAGACTGCACCACAATAAAATTGAAATATTTAAGTTCACATTTAATGTTACAATATAACAATTAATCAACTAAAGGACGACTAACTATTAATTAAGAATAATAATAATTTAATTTAGTATACCATGTTTAATTGATGATAAATAATATTCAATTAAAATAAAAATTGTACTTTTATTCTCTTAATTGCAAAATGTCAAACTAGTATACTTAAATATCATCTAAATACAGATTTTTTGCTTTTTAAAAACCAAAGAAATACAATGTTATTTTTAAACATCTATCGACATTAAAGCACTTTTTTGTAAAAACAAAAACATTTAATTTCTTAATAGTTTAATAAAAAAAAGTCATTATCACCCACAACTAGAAAAATGTATTTTTTATTATTTAATACTGAAGTTGCACTTTATTTCTTAATATAAATATAAAAATATACAATAATAAAATTGATATTTGTGATTTGCTTTAATAAAATTAGCCTAGATAACAATAAAGAAACATTCTATAAATGTTATCAAAAGTATGTTGTACAAACATAATTATAATTTACAGTAATAATCTACAAAATGGAAGGTCCTCAGTTAATTTAAATTATTATATGTTCAAACCCATCGGTCCTTAACCCAAAGACACTAATGACTTGTAGATTATTCATCCAAAGATGAGTATAATGTGTGGCTTCAGAATGAGAGCACCAGTTTACAGACGGCTGTGTTTCATTAACAATCATTATATAGCACATATTTTATGGGTTGAATATTACTGTAATAATCAGCATGTGAATTGATATACTGGTAGTCAGTCAATCACATGAACAGTGCTACAGTCACTGAAAAACAGTGTACGACGAGGTGTGTTCAAAAAAAAACCGAACTTTATGAATTACGCGCTAATGGGGATATTTAGCGACGTGCGGTTGGTGGCACACTGTTCTACGTCATTCCTTTTGTGAACACATTTTCTTGAATTGTTGATATCTCATTTAATTTTCATGGTGTTCTGTTTTTAGTACGACGTGTTTAAGTGCTAGTGACGATTTTTGTAATGTGTAAAATTCGGGAGCAAAGGTGCAACGTGAAATTTCGCGTGAAGCAGGGAAAAACTTTCACAGAAACATTTCAACTTTTGAAACAAGATTAAGGAGATGATTCTCTGAGTTGTACGCATTGTTGTAAATAGTTTTCTCAATTTGAAAGTGGTCGCCAGTTAATTGAAGATGACCCTCGACCTAGAACGCCTTTGACTTCAACTGATGGCACCCTCGTTAGGAAAATCCATAATCTGGTGCGTGTAAACCGCCGATTGACTGTCAGAGAACTTTCAGAAGAGGTTGGCATCTCAATTGGATCGAACCATAAAATTTTAACTGAAAAATTGAACTTGCATCGAGTTGCAGCAAAGTTTGTTCCCCATTTGATGACCGAACAGCAAAAAGAACATCATGTGGACGTTTGTCGGCAACTTCTTGAACAAGCCAATGATGATGCAACATTCAGGTAAAGGATCATAACAGGAGACGAAAACTGGGTTTACGGCTACGGCATTGAGACAAAAGTGCAGTGTTTGCAACGGGTTGACAAAAATTTCACATTACAAAAATCGTCACTAGCACTTAAATACGTCGTACTAAAAACACAACACCATGAAAAGTAAATGAGATATCAACAATCCAAAAACATGTGTTTAACAAAGAAAGACGTAGAGCATTTTGCTACCAACCGCACGTCTCTAAATATCCCTGTTAGCGCTCAATTCAAAAAGTTTGGTTATTTTTTGAACAGACCTCGTATGTGAACTTTTTATTGACAACATTCAATGAACAGAGATTATTAATACTGTGAAAATATCGAAGAAGGCATGGTTCGCGTAATTTCTAGAATTTCATTCATACAATGGTGAAAACAATAGTAACAATAAAAGTTTGCCTATTCATGAAAGTTGTTTGGAAGGACTGCACTATTGTGTCTATTGTGGTACAGCTATTTATGAAGGGGCCGGTTGATTACGTTTTCTATTTACAATAGTTGACTTGTTTACAATAGATTTTTCTAGCACTCATTTAAAAAGGGTTTTTTTGTACTTTATTATTTGTATCGAAGTTCTGTGTTCCGTGTTTTTCGGGAAGATTCTTTTTTTTTTATCCTCTATATAAATAGACCCCTGAGCGGGGTCATTGAGTTAGTATTCGTTTGATCTTTGATGAGTGGCTATCGGGCGTAGTGCAGGGCACGTTCCGAGCATTGTGTTGGTCAACGATTGTAATACTGTCTTTGTTTGTGTGAGAGAATATTATTAAGTAATTTAACTATTTTAACTTTTAAAATATGATTTATATTTTTATTGAATAAAAGGCTTGACTCTCAATAAAATCAAGTGTTGACTTTTTAATTGGAAAATAACCTTTACGCTCTGTCTTCCTGACAATCATGTCAGGTCGGCACAACAAATTTAATATAAAATATTTAAAACTTATTAAAATACTTTTGAACAAGGAAATTAAATTAAAATATTAATCACATGTAGGATGATACTTATTGGGAAGGGGAAGACAGTATATAAGTGATACCTTGACAGGTATCGGGGACACATTGTTCTTAATTTTTCAAGATTGATCAAATTGTCTGTATCAGCCTGGAGCATGATGGGCGTGGCAGGAAGAATTATCACTTTACTTGGTCAGTTTAACTTAATAATTATTGATGGGGATTTAGTTTAAGTAATTTAGTAGAATGGGAATATTTATTAAGTAATTTAACTAAAAAGCAAAGGAATTAGGAGAAAGGTCTCTTCCACTATTTAAACTTTTAAAATATGATTTATATTTTTATTTAATAAAAAGCTTGACTCTCGATAAAATCAAGTGTTGACTTTTTAATTGGAAAATAACCTTTACGCTCTGTCTTCCTGGCAATCATATGTCAGGTCAGCACGACAAAATCAAAACTATTTTATATAATAAATTTCACTTACCTTTTTTAAGCTGCCTTTATTTTTTATTAATCACTTACACGTGTTTCGGTGGATCCACCAAGATCAGAGAATAGTATAATGTTTGAAATTAAATATTTTTAAAATTTATAGAAGAAGTTACATCTTAAATAAATTTACATCTTCTATAAATTAAAAACTTTTTTAGTTTCAAACAGTATAACATACTTTAATGATGGTGGATCCACAGAAACACATATAAGTGATTAATAAAAAATAAAGGCAGCTGCAAAAAGGTTAGTGAAATTTACAAAATTAACAAAATAATATACAAAAACGCATCAACTACTTCGGTTGTTAGCAACTACTACGGATTACAATATAGAATCTGTGGTTTCTAACATGTAATAATTCCAAGACTCAAGCCAGGAAACAAACCCAGGACCTTCTATTTTGTAGAACACAGTGCTCTAACCACTAACCCATGGGGGTGGTACATAATACAATTATTGCGTTTCTTTATAATTATCTAGGCTATGCATAATTTTAATTAAAAAAAAAAGATAATAATTACTAAAAGAATTATTTTTATATTACACAATCCAATATTTCGAAGACTAGGCACAAGTATATTACCTTCTTTAAAAACCAGCACGATGGTCCCAAACGAAACATTTCATATTCAAATTCTTTACTATAAACACGCACAGGATTCCAGAATAAATTTTCTGTATTTTAAAAAAAATAAAGTTACCATAGAAGCTGTTGGAATGATTTTGATCATTTAAACGTGACAATATAATACTACAATAAAAAAAATTGATTAAAATAAAAACATCTTACTTTGAACAGAAAATTTTAAATAATCTGTAACAATATTACGCAGTACTATTATTATTACAGAAAACAACAAAAAATGTACATTAAAATAATGATGTTAAGAAATATATTGCGTTTCCTATGAAAATACTATTACACATATCACTAGGCCCTAATCAACTAATTATTCAGATCTCTTATTCTCAGACTTTATTGTTTTAACCACCAAATAAAACCCTCCGTTTGTTACAAATGAAGCACCTTTGAGCAAAACAAATTGAACAAAAATTATGAGCAAAAATTTGTACAGATTAACATAAATATTGCACAAAAAGATCACAATTTACAAATTTAAATTTTTAAACGATATTATATTATATATCGTTATTTTCAAATTAATACATTTAATTTAATTATAATATGGAATGTCAAAAATACAATAGAATATTATGAAAATACATAAAGTTTAGTTAATAAACTTTCTTGAACTTTTCAGTCTTGGAATCTCTTAAAACAAAAAAGGAACTGAAATGCATTAATAAATATTTTGAAATTATGCACCAATTAAGACTAGATGTGAAATAATTTTTTTTAAAATGGGTTTTAATATTACACATGAAAAATATTTTAGGGTTAGTCCATATTAGAAAAATTATATAATTTATCGAATATAATACTTCTTTTTGTTATTATAATCAAGTTCTCTTAATTCACGATACAAAAAAAGATCTGAGAATAAGAAATCCAAATTTAAATTATCTAAAATCTACATAAAAATAAATAAATATACAATATATTTTACAAGAGACCTCCTTTACGGCCAAAAAGCATTGAACTTAAAGTGCCAAGCGACGAAGTCTGTTTAGAGTTATTATTATCTGAAGTAGGACCATGTACTGTACCAAGATCAGTTCTCATACGTGGTTGTCTAGCCTGTGTTTTAGGTATTTGACTTAATCTCGATTCTAATACTCCCGTACCAGGACGCCCAGGTACACCAAGATTTGGTATCGTGGTAGCAGTGATAGATGTAGAAGATTGCACAGTTATTGGTGATCGTGATCGCTGGCTTCTCTTCGATAACACATTCTCTAAGACAGTTGGCGAAATCGAAGACGAAATAGTTGTTGACATTATTGCATCTATACCAATTTTTTCTAACGTTTCAACAAGTCCTAAGCCGGCCTGCAAAAGAATTTAAAACAAAATTAAAAATCAGGAATTTCAAATAAAAATGTTCTTACCTCTAAAATAAGAAAGAAATAATCATTTAGAAATATGTTTGAGTTCTCATCGGACTGCGATAAAGCAAAATAAGAGGATAATATTTTTGGCATACCATAATTCTAGTCTTGGGTCGGAACAAATTTTCCTGACATAATACTACTCAGTATGAGGACAAAAGTACTCGATACTTCTTGTACTTAATACTGATACAGAAATACCAGAAAGATTATTATTCTTGATGTACTCAGTTGAACTGAATACTAAGAACAAAACTTCTACTGCTATACCAGTTCCTAATGTGGTCTTTGGCATAACCTTATGCCCGATCGACTGTACTGTTCACCCTCATGCAGTAAGCATGTACTAAATAATAGAAATAATGGTAGTTACAGTGTTTCCATTCTGAGTTTCTTAAATATGTTCAACTTATAGTCTGCCAGTCATTCTGTAGGGGTTTGGCCACCATGCTTGTCTGATTGTGCTTTTGCCGTTCGTCAGAAAAATGCGGTGTGTTTGGAAAGAACAATGTCTCAATTTAACATTCTAGGTGAAACTTCAGAAGGCCGCTACAGAAGCCCATACTTTCTTGAAACAAGTTTACGGCGATGAATGTTTGTCATGTACTCAGGTTTTTGAGTGGTTTAAGGAGGGATGAGAAGAGATTGAAGATGACGCACGTCCAGGATGACCTTCAACATCGACAACGAATGAAAATATAAAAAAAAATCGGCACTTAGATCAGAAAAGACCATCGATTTTGTATTTGCGCAGTTGCAGAGATTGTAGGAATTGGTTCGGCAGATTTTGCACGAGCATTTGAACATACAAAAAGTGGTCATGACAATGCCTTGTCCCATATTGCACTGGATGTCAAGACGTATTTGGCCATGCACAGGATCCTTCTGTTGGAGTATCCACTCTACTCTTCAGACCTTGCTCCGTGTGACTTTTTTTTGTTCCCCAAGGTAAAAGCTGTACTTAAAGGAACCAGTTTTGAATCGGCTGATGCAGTAAAACACAAAGCGATGGAGACAATGAACATGGTTACAGAAAATAACTTTTTACACGGCTTCTATCAGTGGAAAATCCCTATGGAACGCTGTAGGAGAGGAGTAAATTGAAGGAAATAATGTCAAAGTTGTGAAGGAATAAAATAAAATAATTTTAGAGCAATAATCCCATTATTTTTTTTTAGCCGAACCTTGTAATACCATTATTCCAACAAAACTTGGCAGGTGATGGTCACAGTTTCTTGGAAACGCAAAAATTCTTTTACTCCACATATAATATGGACATCAAATGACAGGTCTCGGCATGAAGATTCTGAAAATATAACTGAAAAAAGGCAAGGTAATACCATTTAAAAGCACTGCCCTATGTTTCCTCATCAATAATAATTAATTATTTCATAAACCTTTTTACAAATCTTAATAACTTCGCCTCATCACTTATCGCAATATTAAGTTATGGTAACAATTATTAAAATCATAGTAACTTAAACTCTACCTTTTTGTCCTGCCGAGCAATTGTACGAGATGTTGTACGTTGTCGACTACGATGTTGTGATTTCTGATGCGAACCTGTAAGAGTTTTCCGAAGCAATTCTGCACCACTGCTCATCAAAAACCCTACAAAAATTTAAATTTTTAATTAAACAACAGTATATAGGCATATCATTATTTTTACTATTAATTATTTCAAGTTACCAAACAATCAAAAATACGGGTTAATTCTGAAATAACAAATCATTAAAAACAATTCTGTAGCTGAAAAATATCAAAATCATGAACAAAACTATTTTATTAATTACACAAAGAGATAGCATGTCCGTTTGCTCCAGAGAACTGCCAAGGAAACCAGTTTCTTAAAATAGCAGGATAAGCAATGTTTTTTTTTTTTTTTACTTTTGAGATCTCATAGGAGAGGATCACTCTAGTCAAAGTTTAGGTCTGTTCCAGTGTTGGGTTACTTTGAAATGCGCTCTCTCCTAAGCATGGCTTCCTTTCATTTGGCCCACATTTTCTTAAAATGTTCTGATCTTCGCCAGTAAACACCCTGTTGTACACTCTTCTGGTTTTTGGTTTGAATGTTACCATATTAGTCTTGACTAGTTGGTTGTACTTAGCTGATTATAAGCATTCTTTATATTACACAAAAAAAGTTAAATTTGTTTTCTTTACCCCTTCTTTCTTCCCTTTGAGGGTTAGGTCTTGACCTGTTCCAGTACCCATCTTCTGGGATGTCTGCCAACATTTTGGGCATCACCTGGCTCATACTGAACTGCCAATAGAGGTCTACCAGACCTCATCCTATCTAGATAGATGTTTACACCATTATCTCCTATAATCTGTAATCCTGTCACCTATGGCCAGAACTCCCAGTTCCAACCAATTAACTTCTAAAATACTTCATCTCAGCGGCCTAGTTTGTGTTATCTGCTAGCTTAGAATCTGTCCATGTTTCACAAGCATACACATGAGTGTAGTGATGGCCAACATTTTATAGAATGTTAGATGTGTATCTTTCCTCACTTTGTTTTTTAGTCCGATATATTGACCCTAGTCTGTTATTTTTTAGCCCAATGACATCCTAAAACCTAGTACGTTTCTCTTTGATGTCTACATCCTGTCCATACAAGATTTCTACATCTTAGATATTTATAATATACCAGCTCTACATTACTATTATAAATTGCAATCTTTGTTGTCATTGGATGTTTACCGCATAACGGCAGTGGATGTTTCCACAAATCATATCCTTCAGATGTACTATTAAAATAAAAACAGCTCTCTGCAACTCTTATCTCTTTACTAAGAGCACAATTTATGTAAGTAATGTAGGATAATAAGAAGGTTTCTGTTTTACAGAATGAATTAATTCATCTTTCATGTTTAAAGTAGTAATACACACAAAAAATACCCATTTCAGGCAGGTGGACAGTTAAATTATTTGTGATCGATCTGCTAGTTCTGGGGCTTCAAAACAATAGTTGTTTCTTATCGCACGGCCAGCCAATTATAGACTGAAGCAAATAAGAACAGAATAGATAGAGGTGTAAAAGACGCTAGTTAAGAGTTATATGCTCTAAGAGTAATGAATTTCATTATATAGCCAGACCCTGTGGTGAATGAAGAGGTGTCATTTGCAGGGTGGAAAGTAGGTGCGTTTCGGAGGGGCTGGCATGCTGATAAGCATACCTTTCTACACAGTGAGAAAGGCAGATAAAACACCTCATTCCTTGTTTTACAAAGTAAAGCATATAGATTCAAACCAGCCTTTCAGCTGATGACCTAAACAACAAAACACACACAAAGAAACTTTATCAAAGAACTTGACTTAGTTATTAATACCAAAAGTAATGGTTTTACAAAGACTAATTCTTTCATAAGCATTCCCATTGCGATTCAGTTATAAAATATTCAATCAATATTACAAAGTTATCCTTTACCTGGAAGCCCTAATGGAGAATACGAAGATGACGATGGAGATGGTGATGGAGATCTAGAACGATCAGGACTAGATGTTGGAGAACTGTCTGGACTATTAGCAGGTGTTGCTGTCGGAGAGAAATTTGGAGATCCAAGCGTAGATGGAGTAGCCGCTTTAATTCCTCTTTCATTTAACATTTTCGCTAAACCAAGTGCTGTTGAAAAAGTTGATGTTGAATTACGTCTCGATCTAGTGATTGGTGTTGATATTGCACTACTTGCTTGACTACTAATTTGACTACTCATGGCTGTACACATTTGACTTCCTCTTAAACTGAAATAATAAACAAAAAAAATTTACATAACTGCATATTTGATGAAATTTAAATTTCTTCAATTCTTTTGTATTTTTACCACATTCTTATCATGAATAATATTTTAACCATTATGAAATTTAAAATGTTCTTCTAAAATCATAAAACTTTGGCCACAAGAGTGGGTAGGAAATAAATAAGATATTCTGTGAGTTTGGTTTCTTTGTGCTCTTGATAACAAATATTTCCAAAACTTTTTTTTGAAATAACTGTCATTATTTATTAAATAATACAATCAGATTTTTAAAAAATCTTATCAACAATCAGCTAATCAGCAAAATAATTACTATGAGTTCAATTTTTATATTTAAGTATTTTGTACCAATGTTGATTTACATGCGAAAACGTGGACATGTGGAAGAAAGCTAGACAGCAGAATGCAGGGGGCAGAAATGAAGTTCTGTTGTCAGCTTTTGCTATAGGTGCTACAGCCAAATTTTTCAGCTAGCTTCAGTAACTGATGCTGAATACTGTCACCTACGATTGGAACTGAAAAATTATTTAAAAATCACACTACAGACATCACAGCTGAATGATTTTTTAAAGTGACATCCCAACAAAATTGGCATTGGTACTCCTGGAAGAAGTTAAACAAGATGATGATGACTTTATTTGTATTATTAATTTATAAATTAGACCTTACACAAAAACTTTCCCGAACGTAATGACATTTTCTGAAGTAAAAAAATAATTATACGACTGTACGACAAAAAAATTAAAGTTATACACTTCCTAATAACCTTTGATAATTACTAAGAATTTACGGATGGCTTTTAAGCCAGTCCAGGGTACAAAGACAACATACCAAAATAAACTTTAAACTTAGACTTGATACCAAAATAAAGCAAGAAAATAAATCCCTATCATGAGACGACGCGTCTCACGGCTAGTGGCAATTTTTAAAAAGGCTTACCTTTGACTCATGGCAAAAACCATTAGTGATTTCTCTACCTACTCTTTAAGAGGAATCGACTAACTATTTTTGTTTCCAAATTCTGACTTTGATTTCTTAACTTCCGGTCGAAACCAGAACTTCTAACCCAATTTAGGCCCACTAACTTTTTGTGTATTACTAATCCGAAAACCATTTGTTGCCAACTTTTATAGTTTTTGACAACTGGGTGTGATGGATAGGTGGACGGACAGACTAATGAAAAAGATAGGTGACTATATTTTACACATGTAAAGTTTATATTTTACACATGTAGGTTCGTCCTTAAGAACTCCAACATAAAGAATTAATAAATAATAAATAAGTAGTGAATAAATCGGATTACATTACCTATGAGTAACACTAGTTACACTTGTAGTACTATCGTCAGGATGCATAACCGTGCTATTTGTTAATGTTGTTACATGACCCGACAATTGGAAACTCTTTCCAGGGTGAATAATTTCATCATCTTCTTCAACATCAGAAAGCGAGTAAGTGGCAAGACCGAGTGTTTCTAGATCAGTACCTCCTTGTACTCTAATTCCTGGATTTTCTTCTAATAATCCTCCTAACGATGGGGTTGCAAGTTGACTCCAGTGATGTAATGTGATGGATCCTTCTATTGGTTTTACTATCTGTAATTATAACATTTTTAATGTCAGTGTGTATATAAAAATGTAATGTTCATTAAAAATACTTTGTTTAAAATATTTACCTGTCTCACAAAATCTACCATTTTTCTGTAATATTTGAACTGGTACAAATATACAAATTTTTTCCCAGTTTGAAGAACGTTGATAGAGTACTATTTCAACACGTTAGTGTTTTAGCTGCTGTACAGCACTGTGGGTGGTTGCCTCTTCTGCCATGAGATAGCGCAGACAGAAAACTTCTTACAGAGCTTGTACGATTACGAGTGGGTAAGGGATACGGAGGACTTGGTTGATCAGTCAGTTTTGGCTTCAATCTTCTTCATGAGAAGGTCGACATGGAGTTAGCTTAGAAAGCTCAACATGAGTCTATTTGATCTCCATAACCGACCTCTTCCCTATCCTTTGCTTCACCAGTGACTGCTCATCCTCGAGGCAGCGGTAAATGGTCTTAGCCATGTTGGCGACCGCTCCTATTCTTTAGGTAACGGTGTAAACGTACTCGCCTAACCAGCGGCTGCTCCTACAACAAGCAGTGGCGAAAGGTGTACGCCACGTCGGCGACAGCTCCTGGCTTCAGGCAGTGGTAATGACCCCATACATGGCCACATTCCAAACAAAGTATTTTCCCGAACTCTTCTGCAATTCCAAATCAAGCCCACTGCACAAAATTCGTCTTTTCCTGCCAAATGTCTCCTTTACCATTGCGACCCTCACCTTCACTTCTTCGGCACACCTCATATCTTCTGTTACCAGGGATCCAAGATACCTAAAAGACTTGGCCTGCTCTATCAGTTAGTAGCTATAATATCAGTTAAAAGTTTTAAAATGATCAACTGCTTTATAAAAAGATCTAATTTTTCTTACATTTGAATAATTTTTTTTTTGGGTTTTACGTCTGACTGTTCTGCAATTTATGCTAATGCAGACGGTGGATAATGATGATAATAATGAAAATGAGTGATGAAAAAATGCCAGACCTGACCAGGAATCAAACCCGGGACGCTGGCATAGAAGCCAGATGCGATTTATTGCTAAATAGACAATAGTAAAGAATTTTAACATAATAGATACGTCTTACAAATATTATTAAAATTTTATATTTTACCTGAAGTTTATCAGGCATTTTCCAAGGCATTGAACTATAAGCACCACTGCTACCGGTTGACATAATTGAATCTGGTGTGCGACAATCATTATCTGAAGGTATACCAGCACCGAGAGCGGCTCGACGAGCCATTACGGCTGACGGAGTAAGCCTTCTCAGTGCTGCTTCTAAATCTTGAGACCCAGGTCCTCTAGATTGTTGTGTTGCAGGATCCCTGTAAATTATTTATTTTAAATTAGGCCGTAAATTCTTCAAAATATCAACTTTTGAAATTTTACATTGTCACTTGATAGAACACTGTTAAATATATCAATAACTTAATAAATCACTTAAATCACATAAAAGAGACAAACTATAATACAAATATGGTTTTCAGGAGGGTAAGCGCACTGATGTAATGATTTTCGAGTTGACTAAATATATAATTGGAAACTTGGATGATGGTAAAAAGGGTTTTGCTGTTTTTATTGATTTGGCTACGGAATTTGATTCAGTGTCGCGTGGTTTATTGCTGAAAAAACTGGAAGCGTTGGGGATCAGAGGAGTGACTCTTAGTAATTAATATTTAGTAGTAATAATTTTGTAGACTAGTTTTCGAAAAGTTGTTACTTATTAATCAAAAGGTTAAATTGACCTTTGATAATAGGATCTAAAAATAAAAATAAATAGTTACACTCACAATTAATTTAATATTTGTTCTATTAAAAAATATTGTTAAGGTATCTTTATTTAAACACAAGTATGCTATTTTGCCACAACAAATTACACTAGATTGTTTTTAACAATTTCACTAACTTTTATCATCAGTGTTAACAAATTTTCATCGAATTGTATGGAAACAAAAAAATTATCATAAAAATTTATAGATTTATTTATTTCTTAATAGCATATATTCCTAAATTATCAGATTCCTGTTCCACTTCCTTCTTAATCATCTTTGTAAATTGTCTGGTAAATGCTGGAAAGAAATTTTTTATTATCAGTTGCAGTTGCATTGGGTGAGCAAGAAGTTTTAATAAAGTTGAATGAAAACATTTGTCACTAAAGAATTTTTAAGTTGTTATGTAAAGTAGCGTTAGAAATGTAAGAGGGTGAATTGACTATTTATAAACTGATTGAAACCATTAAATTTGAGGTATCACTGATGGGTTAACACATTTATAAATTTGACTAGCATACATCCAAAACCAGCCCGAGAATGGACTTGTATATTGTTCAATTCTGCCTAGTTGGAAGTACCGAAAATCAAATCAAGCATAAAAATCTGTACAGTATCTTAAATATATTGTTTAAGAATTTTAATTTAACTGAAACATGGGAGAATGTTAATTGTCTGTCAAAGTACAGACTCACATACCTTACAGATGCAATTGTCAGTATTGGTGAAAAAACCGAAACACACTTTGACAGTCATCTTGTCATAATGTGAAGATTATATCATATAATGATATTATAAATTTACGAATGTGTGTTGCATCAACGGAAGTAATATTACTGTATCCACTTAAAATGCAGCTAAACTGGTATGAGAAGAAGTAGGAATATCAGGAGTATAAATAAGATACAATAATGGAATTAAAATAGAACCTTGTGGAAAGAATACAAATAAAAATGAATGAATAAAAAGTAAACCTATACTGTCTCTTAGAAATACTTTTGTTTGTAACTTGTATAGTAGATTTCAGAGTTTTTTGACTCCTACTGACAGATAAAACTGTGTTAATGTACTTACATAAATGTAAAATCCTCACTGCATTCCGAGTCGCTACCACCAACTGAATCAAGTCTTGGCCGCCTGATATGATGGCCCCCAGAAGAAGCAAAACTCGATATACGAGCCTGTTGCGTAGACATTGACACGCTAGTGTCATGATTTAAAGAGGCACCGACTCTTGACTGAGGTAACGGACTACTGCCAAGACTACTTCCTAAACTTCCGGAACGTGATGCACAACGGACAGTTTCAAATACTTTTCTATAGTTGGACCTTGAACAAAACAGAATTAAATAAGATTAGTCATTCTTTCTACTTTCAACCGTTTTTGAGAAAATTGCAAAAAAGTGGAAAATGACATGAATAAACTACTACTTCCGGTTGACCGATTTTGATGAAAATGTTTGTGTCGGGTCCAGTAGTAGTACTTAACTTCATTTCAAGTTTCAAGTTCATTCGATGTTCTGTCCTTAAGATATTTTGTCTACACACACACACCCCAATTGCTACAAACATGTTTTTTGGATTCACGGGTCGAAAAATTGGCATGAAAACAATACTTTCTTTCCTATATATTCACATAGGCAAGAGAAAGTAAAAATAATAAACTGCTATACTTAAAACTCCTGTTACATAAACAAATACTTTAAACACTAGTTTATTCTGTGATTTAATTTCCACAGTTCATTTTAAATAAATTACTGATAAAAATTTTTATATGCGAATTGAATTAAAAAAATTACATTTAACTTTATTAAAAACTATTTTAAATTTTTTAAGAATTAACATGGAAAATGAACTTTACAGGGTCTAATTAGCTATCTAGAGACTACCGTATACATAATTTGAAAACAGTTAATTGGATCTTGTTTCAAGAAATCATGGTTTTTATTAATATCCATATACATAATATTGAACCATCAGGTAATTCCATGGTGAGAATGTGTTTCTTTTATACTTTTATAATTACTTCTTTTATACTTATACTAAATACTTCTTTTATAATTATATTCATAATTATACACAACAGTCACACAATAACACAGATCATGCGTTTTATATGGTGCGAGAACCTTTTTCCATTTCGCAGGAATACACCTGTCAATACTCATCTCACCTGGAGTGTACAGTCTGTTTATTGTCTAACTGTTGATTGTGTTTGTAGAATAAATAACATATTATACTAGTAGTAAGTAGCAACAACTGTACACAGCTACTATTCTCTGTGCGCTATATGGGCTGGCACATACTATACCTTAAAGGATAGTAGAAAATAAGCATTGAAATTTTCATTATGCTTTAAAAACCAAATTATGATGCAAGCAGTATGTTCAAATTATCTTTGAATTAATTAATTAAAAATGACCCGACTAGAATAAAAAAAATTGGTGAGAAACACTTACACGACTTTATCTTGCCAATGTAAATAGTGCAAAATATAACTTAGTTTTAATCATGAGTGAATGACGCTAAATGAAAATCAACCTATGTTCAACTTAAAAATACAGGAAATCATTATTTGATGTTAAATTACGCTCTAAAGAAGGAAATGCTTAAAATAAAAGTTGTAGATTTATTAATTTATTTCCTATAACTTTGATTATATACACTCTTGTCGTCAAATGAGAGTGCAAAATTTAAAAAAATTCATATTTTTACAGATTTTGATGACCAAAATATATGAATACATAAAATCAACATGACAATACTTTACTTCCCTACATATATTTTATACATGGCAAGAGAAAGTAAAAATAAAATAAAATAACTTCTACACTAGGAATATACTTTTAAATTACTGGGAATATATTTTTTTAGGTTATTCTTTTTAGGAAGTTATTGTTAAACAAAATTTGTAAATCTAACAAAAAATGGTAAAGTGTTAGTTATTGATAAAAAATATGTGATATCTCAAAAAATTCATACATTCAGAATTCTAGATTGATTGGAGGAGGTTGCTGATCTTATTCCAAGTAAAATCGGCATGATAATATTTATAAAAAATTGTATGTTTTAAATTAAATGGTAGTTACTAATAAATTCATCACAAATTTATAGAAATAAAGTATTTTACTACTTACATTGATCCAGAGGCAGCTCCAATGCCGGAGTCAAGACTAAGTTCAGAGAAAAGAGAAGACTGTAATTCTGAAGCGAGTGAATCAGGATTATGTTTATTAAAGGATGAATGTAACGATGGGAACAAAGAACCACCTCGAGCTTGTGGTGTGCTCTTTTTTCTTTGTTTTTTCAGTCCTTCTTGTGCTTCTTGTAATAAACTTAAAACTTCTGAATACCGATCCTTTAATTCAGCTAACTCAGTTGTTAATTCTGACTGCGTTTCTTTTGCTAAGTTTAACATACATGTTAACTCTTCATTTTCTCCTGTCAACTGTAACAAATAAATAAAATTTAATAGGTACTTAATGTAAAACTGATACATACTTTCAGTAAATTTTTAATGGTGTCTATGTAATAATACGGTAAAATCAAAACAGTGTCTTCATCCATTAATATCGGTAACAAACCACAGTGAAGGCATAACTATACAATGTACACCCCAGGAATGTACTGGTCCCAGGAAGAAATAATCTGAAATGGAGGGGAGCAAAGGCACCTGCCTGAAATAATCAGAAATGGAGGGGAGCAAAGGCACCTGCCTGCTTGTAGCTATTATGTTAAATTCACAAATAAAATTCTAGTTAAAAAGCTTTGGTTAATGTTTAAACGGAACTAGAAGTAAAAAATACACTAAAAAACTATAAATTTAAAAAAAACCAATACTGAAATGTTTAATTTTATTTGAATTTTTTTTTTGTCATCAGTCTCTCGACTGGTTTGATGCAGTTCTCAAACCTGTTCTATCTTGCGCAAGTCGTTTCACATCTACATACCTGTAACACCCCACATCCTTTGCAATTTGCTTTATATATTCTAATCTTTGCCTCCCTCTACAATTTACTCCCTCAATGTTACCCTCCATTATTGATAGCCCAATACCTGGATGTCTTAGGATATGCCCCACTAGCCTATCCCTTCTTTTGGTAAGATGCTTCCATATACTTCTTTTTTCATCCACTCGCCTAAGAACCTCTATTGAAATTTATAACCGGTTGAAATCTAGAAAATTTATAGTTATCGAAAAACATTACTTCGTAAACAAATGGATTAAAATTTTCAAAAATTACGATAGTGCATGAAGTTTACACTTTAGCTTTTGGTATCAAACTTGTTACTGTCTAACTCCACCACTTCGTTTCGTTTTGCGCTATAGCCACTGTGCATCTAAAAGCATACTTTATTTCTAAGAAAACAAGGTATAGTAAATAAACCCTCAACATGTAATTTGCCGGAAAAGTACACTTTTTGTACTGCCACCAGAAACAGAAGCTGCTGTTGAAAATTGCTCTAACAGCAGCGATTTATACAAACTCCTATTACTGAATGTTTTTTACATCTACCATTTTGTTGCTCGGTTGATGTTTTTGCAAATGACATTATAAATCCATTGTTTTCTTTTTAAGTGATTTAATTGTGCTCAACATAACCTCTAGAACCATAATATTGAAGCAAACCTAGCAAAATTGTTATATTAATATATTTTCTTATGATTCAACATACAGTTATCGATTGGTTCATAGGAAACAAAAAAAGCTACACACCAGTTCCAAATGAGAAATAAAAAAAGATTACTTAACAAATTTAATACAAAATGGATCGACAGATTGGTGCTCTGATCATTTATATGATATAAGAGATAGTGGTGGGGTTTATTTAATATAACAGAATTAATAACATGGTTACTGGATTGAGGCAGTTATCATGAAAACAGGTTACTAAAAACAACCTGTTATTTAAATAACACCCTATTAGCTGTTACTTTATAACACCGTGATTCAAAGCCGTTTAATAAACTGATGTACGAATGACGCTTGTCTGACTTAAAACTAAATGAAGTTATCAATAACCTTTTTGTCCAATAACACCACTTTTAAGTTTAACTACGTTATAATACTGTTATTAATACACACACACACACAAGGTGGAAAATCTCACTGAATCTCTAATAAACACAAAGTTAAGACAAACAGCACTATTTCCTGTAACCAAATACAACCACGACAAACCAAATGCATTTTTTTGCAAACACAAGGGTGGCCAGTTGTGCTGTATCTTTCACGGTCACATAGCAAGACACTTAAAGCTAGCTTAGACTTAGGCTAGCTATAAAGTGGATAGGGGGCAATGCAGACGTTCAGAGCTCATATGCTTTTCATGGTTGATGAGCTCTGCTGTTCCAAACGTTTGCCAGCGTTGTCAGATTGTACCTGACAAACATTACGCGGGCATGCGTATAAGAGCCACAATAATTCACTCTCGTCTTGCATCTCGTACTGTACACATTGATTGTAGAGCGCATTAACATGCAATACTTTATAATATAATCAGCTGATTGTATGTTTGTAGGTTATAATTGTTATTGAAAGACCAAAAAAATGGCCGACAAAATATTCAACAGAGCTACAAGAGGAAGTGTTGGCAATGTTGCTGGCAAGTCATTGGCGAGCTATAAAGCGGGTAGGGGGCAATGCATATGTTCCGAGCTCATCAGCCGTGAAAAATGGTATAGTTACTGTACATTGTACACCTAGCTGAGAAGTCAGCAGCTACGCATCCATGAAGGCATCGGCAGGAGTAAAGCAAGTCAACACTCAAAACAAACCGTCCCGTGAGTCATAATATCGCTGCCGGATGGTTTGTTTTGACTCCCATATTTCTGTACCAATAAACCTTTGTAGAAAAAAATTACCAGTAAGTGAATAATATAATTTACTTCCTTTCCGCATGTGTTATTGGCTATCACCTATTATTCTACTACACTGTATTGTAGGCTGGGACGATAACAGAGTTATTTTAATAACAGGTTATAGAATCCTGTTATCAAGCAGGCTGTTATTTTCAGTAACACGTTATCAAAAAATAAAAAGTAGCAGTATTTCCCCATTACTAATAAGAGAATAATAGATTCTCTGAACTTTTAAAGTAAGTTGTGCAGATGGGAGTGAACATCACCTACGATAACTAAAGTGCTTACGGCTTAACTAAAAATAACAACAAATTCTGAACTTTACTAACCTTGGCAATTTTCTCCTCTGCATTAGAAAGTCTTTCTTGCAAGGAATCTGCAAGTGCTCTGTGTGTACGACTGTCTTCTCTATATTTTTCTGCCTCACCAGAAATACCGGAGAGGTCATTTCGCACGATTGATAATTGTGCTGCAAGATCAGACATGAGTCGTTTTTCTTGCTCTTCGCAGTCTTCTGTTGCAGCTGCCAGTTGTGATGCTTCACTACGCAACGATGTATTCTCCTCCTCCAGGCGATGGATGCGATGTTGGAGCATATCCCAATTGATGTGCCCTGTAGGAGTGCCTGCAATTTTAAAATAATCACACAGAAATTAGCATAAAAACAAAATCACCATAAAAATTCTAACAGCACTTTGAAAGTTTTATAAACTTAAAAATAAGAATTTAATAGATAGCTAAAAAAACCACTGAAAAAGTAACCACAGGGTCAATTTAGCACAAAACTAAGCTACCTCAAAATACCCAATGTTTAGAATTGTATTTTCAGTAAACAAGAATTATATTTTTAGCTTAAAAAGCAAATGATAAATCTACAGATATTTTGTAACAAGTATTTTCTTTGCATTAATTCTCTCATTGATTTGACGCAATTTCAAAGCATTCAAATTTTACAAAAAAACCATTGCTACCTTTTAAATTACACATTAATTTTCTAAATCAATTTTAGTACACAATACATTAAGAACTTAATAAGTACAGGAACATTTGTTAGTTTCATAATTTTTAAAAAAATGTCAAAATTTTGTCTTAGTTATGTGGTTTACACATTGTAAACAGTTTGTTTAGCTTTCGCTTGGTTGTATATGTTTTTTTTAAAAACAGAAGGAACATTTTCTCAAAAACCTGTTGAGGCAATTTTCCTGAAATTTTTACACAATATTCAACTGATATACACCAAACTTACACCAAAAACTCAGATTTAGTAAAGGAAACTTAATGAAATCACTATTACGATTTATAATAGATTGGTAGTTTCTGGAAAAATGTTTTATATTAACATGGGCTCATAACATGCAGGTGGAATGTTAAATTAGTTGCACTCGATCTGTTAGTTCCAGGGCTACAAAAAATAGTTCTGTTTCTAATCACATGATCAGCCAATTACATGACTGAAGCATTTACTAACAGAACAGGTAGAGGAGTAAAAGACACTAGACCGAGGATTTATCTCCTCTGAGAGTAATGAATTTCATTATACAGCCAGGCTATGTGGTGAATGAAGTGAAGGTGTCATTTGCAGAGTGGAAAAATGTGTTTTTCAGAAAGCCCGGCATGCTGATAAGCGTACTTTCCCACTCAGTGCAGAAGGCAATGGTAAACCACCTCACTCCTCGTTTTACGTAGTAAAACCTCTACATGTTCAAACCAGCCTTTCGGCTGATTACCTAAACAACATATTACCTGGTGTAAGATGGGGATTTCATGTTTAAATCAACCAAAAAATTATGGGATGATACAGTAAAGAACATGAGCTAGCATAACCCGCTCTGCTCCAGCACAAAGCGTGATGTTCAATTGAACAATTGGCATGAATTATATAATAAGGGCTAGTAGATTCTACCACAGCATTGAACTATAAGTAAATAAGCAGATGGTGAGTGGTTTATGACTCTCTCAACACTTCACACACAGCATGCTGTGTTTGCGCATGGATGAAGTGACAACCCCCTTCACAACAGCAACCTTATTTACCCTGCATATGGATTCCTTACAGAAGCAGGGTTACATTACGAATATTGCACTGTTCAGCTCTGTGCGGAAAGCGTGTTGCACGGTGAGAAACATTCAATATACGAGGCGTGTTTTTTTAAGTAAGTACCGTTTTGGAATTAAAAAAAGACGTGCAAAGATATCGCAATAATTTTATTTTTACATGAAAGCCTGTACCTTAATCTACTTTTCTACATAATTTCCGTGAATATTGAGGCACTTGTCATAACGTGGCACCAGTTTTTGAATACCCTCCTGATAAAATTCTGCCGCCTGATTTGTTAACCACTGCATCACAAATGTTTTGACTTCGTTATCGTCTTGAAGACGCCGACCGCCCAGGTGTTTCTTCAAGTGCAGGAACAAATGGTAGTCGCTGGGCGCCAAATCAGGGCTGTATGGAGGATGATCTAGAGTTTCCCATTTAAATGATTTGATGAGATCTTTGGTCTGATTAGCCACATGTGGACGGGCATTGTCATGCAGCAAAACGATACCCTTACTCAACTTGCCACGTCTTTTGTTCTGGATTGCACGACGCAGATTTTTCAATGTCTCACAATAAGACACTGCATTGATTGTCTCATTACGAGGCAGAAACTCCACTAGCAATACTCCTTTTCTGTCCCAAAAAACTGTGCACATGATTTTCCGGGCAGAAATTGTTGCACATTTGTGCGGCCATCTTTAAATGCTCTCACCCATTTCCTTACCATTCCATCACTCATAATGTTTTGTCCGTAAACTTCAACGATCTCACGATCAATATCGATCGGTTTTACGCCTTTAGCACTAAGAAATCGTATAACAGCCCGTACTTCACAATCAGCGGGACTCACGATTGTCGGAGGCATCTTAAACACTCAGTAAACAACGTATACAATGAAGAATCAGACTGTAATGGCGTCAGTGCGTAGACAAGAGATGTAGGTAACCAGCGCGCATGCGCGTAACGCCGACCGTAGCGCTGCGGCGGCGGAATCGCAAAACGGTACTTACTTAAAAAACACGCCTCGTACTAGTGTTCTGTTCGTTCAAAATACAAGAACTAGTAGCACATACCTCAGTTAAGAGTCTCTTTTGTGTGTCTCACTCATCAGTACCACATCATTACAACAAATTCTCTTTTACTTCACTTAATCTGGGAGTCAATCATCCCTGGTACAATCTTTTTCATAAATTTTTTTAATTACGAATACATTTTAATAAGAAACTATAAAATCTTTTAATAACCGAGTAGTGCTCATAAAATTGCATTTACATCACATTTTTGGTTTCTGTAGAAAAATACACAGTCAAAAAACAGTATTTGGGTACGGCATTTCAATACAGGACTGAACATGAATTTTTTAATAACATGTAAAAGATTTTGATCAACAATACTAAAATCCTACTTTACCATCTTGGTCAACTAAAGACAACATTAAATGATTTCTCTCACACTTTATTTCTTTTTTCATTGCTATTTTAATCTTTTTCATTTTTTCATAAAACCTCTTCCTTTCTTCTGACCATTTCTTGTTGTTATTAGCCATCTTCTCTTTCTCTTGAATCTCTAATATTCTTAAACCTTTTTCCTAAATTCACATCTGTCCTCTATCATATCTAACACAATCATCTTCAAATCTTTTTCAGTTTCTAAGAAAACGTGCTTTGTTATTTTTGCATCTATCAAATACTGTTTCATACATCTTTTCTGGTTGATTCTATAGATATGTTCAAAAAACTAATTTTCCTCACATAATCTCTAATCTTTTGTATTTTCCCATTCCCATATGTCGCTTTATTACTTCGTAATCTGTACTCTCTATTTTCATTTTTCTTTGAACCATAAATCCTTACGACTTTTCTCTTTCATTTGCCAGCTGCATTGGCGTAGTTGGTAACGTGCTCATCTCTCATCATGCGGTCTTGGGTTCGAATCCCATTCAGGCACGGCATATTTTCATACGTTACAAAAAAAATCATTTCATCCTTCACAGTCTGCATTAGCAGTAATTGCAGAATAGTTGGACGTTAAACCAAAAAAAAAAATCTCTTATTTCATTTCTATTTGTTTCTTAACATTCTATTATAAATATACAGTAAAATCTCTCTATTGCGAAACTCTATATAGCGGAAATCTCTCTTTAGCGGCATTATTTGCCGACCCCGACCCTTTTGTATACTATGATAATGTATTTAACTCTCGTTATAGTGGCACAAAAATCTCTCTATAGCGGCAAAACAATATCTTCAGGATATGGATTTAGTTGCCTATGTAGGGGCAGACAATGACTTAGCCACTTCAGCAGATGTTGGCGATGATGCAGTAATCGAAAATATCTTAGCCCAAAACAACGAGGAAGAAAGTGAAGATGACGATGAAATGGAAACAGAAATGTTGTCCCTTTAAGTAAACAGGCACTAGACGCTATTCTTATTGTTTCCACGTACTGTCATTGCTAATATGTAAATGAAAATTTACAAGTTTTAAACGTTCAAAATGAGATTGAAGACATGTTTTATGAATTGAAAACGAAACAAAATTTACAACTTATTTTACGAAATGAAATGTACTTCACAGTCATTGTTTCCTTAATAACGTTAAAATACCGTGCGTTCGGAAAGTCGCTGTGCACTGGAATTGTGACTATGGATTCATGAAAATATGTATAAAGAAATGACTAAGCATTTCGGAAAAAAATTTATTCAATACCTTAATTACATTGTTAAACCGTGATTACATTGTTTATAGAAGGTGTTCGAAATGACCTCCATTGGCGTCATCACACTCCGATTGACGAACTTAAAGCCGCAATAACGGCATACATTCAAGGAATCACTGTTCTTCAGTTGCGAAAGGTGTTTGCAAACAAAATGAAACGAGTGCAATGCTGTATTGATGCCAATGGAGGTCATTTCGAACACCTTCTATAAACAATGTAATCACGGTTTAACAATGTAATTAAGGTATTGAATAAATTTTTTTCCAAAATGCTTAGTCATTTCTTTATACATAATTTCATAAATCCATAGTCACAATTCCAGTGCACAGCAACTTTCCGAACGCACGGTATATACTGTACTGTGTATTTTTTTGTGTTTGTGTAGCCTATGTTTTAGGAGATTTTAATTGTATGTATCCTATGTTTATTACTGTTCAGTGAAAAACGAGTTTCAGTGCTAATTAATTTTAAGCTATCTATTACGGTATGTACTGTATGAATGATTATTGAAAAAAGTTCAATATGAAAAGTGAAATTCTATTGTTAAACATTAGTAACACAACATCTAATAAAACCAGTTTGTATCCAAATTTCTTGTTAAGTTAATAACCTACACTTTATGTAATTAATTTAAATATCTCACTGTATTGAAGTAATCTACTGTATTAAACATTTGTCATAAAGTTATCTGTACCATTTATTTATGTATATAAGTTATTTTGTACAGAAAAATTAGTACTCCAACTTCCCTCCCACTGTTAATTACTCGCTCTTTCTATAACGGAACTCTCTTTATAGCGGCGGTACCTCATGGTCCCTTCAATTCCGCTATAGAGAGATTTTACTGTACTTACCATTTTAGAACAGGGTTAAATTAATAACAATATCAAACCTTATTATTTCTATTACATAATTATTATATCTTTAAAAAAATTTATCAAAGAATAAAGAAAAAATAACCAGATTTAAACTTACTAGCTTCTGATCCTGAATCATCGACATCGTTGGTTAGGATCTGTATTAACTCAGTTTTCTTTACTAATTCATGTGACAGCTGTGTTATCTTCTCATTGGCTGAGCGCAATTCAGTCTCAAGTGAATTAACATTGCTCTCTAATTTTTGGTTGTGTGCCAATAATTCTTTGCCAATACGAGCTGTTAATTCTATATCTTTTTCTTTCTGAAATGCAAAAATACATAATTTGTAAATAAATGCACATAAAACAGTTGGAGTTAATCAAGACAAATCAAAAACTTATAAAATTATTTTATTACTTTTGTTATCTAACTAAAATGATCGAGATCTATCAATACGGTTATAAAGTTTTTTTGGTGAAAAGCAAACACCATTTGTATTTTAAGTAGAACTGACACATAACAGTTATGTTTCACCTAAGCTAATCACAGTTCAAACTGAGAATAGAAAAATAGACCAAGTACCGGACAAGCAATCCGGAAGAAATAAATGCAAAATAATATTGATACGACGCCAAGTTGCAGAAAAGTTATAATTTAGGACGGGTTTACTGACCAACAACTCAAGCAAGATACAAAACATTTGGCACTTCATTTGGCAATTCTGCAATTGCTTTCAAACAATAATTCAAAGTTAAGTGTTTCTCTGTTCAAATACAATGTAAATTGAAATAATTCTTATTCCTACCTACCACACAAATAAAAATAAACGAAAAAATCTGGTGTAAAACACTCATGCGATTATCTCTTTCCAATGTAATTTATGTAAAACACAACCTTTGTTTTAATGATGAGTGAATGAAAGAAAACGAAAATCAACCTTCGTAGAACTTCAGAATACAAAAATCACTAATTGATGGTAAACGCTACTCTGTAGAGTAAAATCCTTAAAATAAAAGTTGTAGATGTTTTTATTTTGTGCACGTCGAAGATTGATTATATTTAAATTTGTTGTAAAATGCATACTAAGGCCATTATCTTTAAAGATCCATTATCTTTAAAGATTTTTACTGCTTTTAATGAAAAAAATACAAAAAATTTTAACTGACGCTAAACTAAACAGTGTAGAAAAAAATGCTTGAATTAAAAGTTGTAGGGTTTTAGTTAGTTAGCTACAATCTTAATCATATACACTTTTTCCCTAAATTATACATTACGGCCGCAATCTTAAAAAAAAAATCACGAAAGCACAGTCTCTCCAAGATTTCAAGAGAGAGCGCTAACTTGTAGAGCATAAAAATGTAGTAAATAAGGCGATTTAAAAAAAAGTTGTAGGAGCAGTTTTTGAGAATATTGCACTAATAAATTACTAATTCCGCTTAAATGATTTTGATGAAAACGTTTGTGTCGGGTCCCCAAGTGGTACCTATATTAAGTTTCAAATTTCAACTTTGTACGCTATTATTCCGTTCTCGAGAAATTTTGTTCACACACAAATCAATCTTAAAAAAATAAAATAACAAAATAACTGTCTCCCCAAGATTTCAGGAGACAGCGCTAACTTGTAGAGCATAAAAAATGTAGTATTAGACGATTAAAAAAAAATTTGTAGGAGCAGTTTTTGAGAATATCGCACTAATAAATTACTAATTCCACTTAAATGATTTTGATGAAAACGTTTGTGTCGACCCCAAGTGGTACCTTCATTAAGTTTCGAATTTCAACTTTATACGCTATTCCGTTCTTGAGATAATTTGTTCATACACAAATCAATCTTAAAAAATAAAATTACAAAAGAACAGTCTCCTCAAGATTTCAGGAGACAGCACTAACTTGTAGAGCATAAAACATGTTTTATGGTCTCAATCACTAAGAACATGTTTTTTTAGTACAAGGGCCTGGAAATGTGTATTTCCGGTGAAAACTTAATTTCAGAATTACTTTCTTTCCCTATATATTCATATACGGCAAGAGAAAGTAATATGAAAACACAAAATTTATAATTTTTTACAATTAGATGAATTTTCAGAAAATTTTTAATTAACGTAGGTACTTTTAACAACAGTTAAAAGAACAAAAGAACAACAAAATAAAATTTATCAGTTACTTTATAAAATTCCCAGAAAAAAACATGAACTCTATTTTTTTGATAAGTTTAATGAAGTAATATTTGTAATGAGTTTGCCAAGAAGAAAAAAACTTATTACCTATTTCTACCAATATTATCAATAAGAATATTAATAAATAAACAAACAAAGCAATTCTAAATAACAATATAGAGATACTGCTTTCATGAGGATTAATAATTTTTATTTAAATAATTTATATACTTATAACAAAATACTGTTTTTTCTGTAACTAACAAAAACTAATGAAGTGGCATATGTTATGTTTACGATTAAATTACAATTCATAATAATTAGATAACATGATGAAAATAAACAGTGATAGAATTTTTGAAATGATAAAAATAAATATTACCAGGGATTTTTTACAAAATAAAAACACTTCAATGATTATAAAAAAAATTATCAATTTTTTATCACGGTTACTATTGTTGTTAATAAGTCTCACTTACAATTTAATATAAAATTATATCATTTTGTAATTTTCAACTGTATATTATTCAAAAACGGTAAATGATGATGACTTATATAGTAATATTTTTTGTAATTTTTAGTAATAAAACATTAAAAATAAACAAAAATCTAACCTCAATAAACATAACCTTATTTTAATCACGAGTGAAAGATGCAAAATGAAAATCAACCTCAGTTTGGCTTAAAAATACGGAAAATCACTCTTTCACGCTAAACTAGACTCTGTAGAGAAAAATGCTTAAAATAAAAGTTGTAGATCTTTTAATTTCCTATAAATTTGATTACATACACTTTTGTCGTAAAATGCATGCAAAGGCTGAAATCTTTAAAAAATAGATTTTTTATATGTTTTCGTGAGAAGAAACAGAAAACCGCTAATTAACGCTGAACTAAGCGTTATAAAAATATGTTTGAAATAAAACTTATAGGATTTTAAATTCTCTACAACTTTAATTGTATACATTTTTGCGTTAAAACGCATATTAAAGCCACAATCTTAAAAAAACAATTTTTTTACAAGAAAACTAACTCCCAAGCAGCAGACATGGTGCCTACCTTCATCTTGTAGAGCATAAAAAATTTAGTAAATGAGGCGATTTTAAAACCAATTGTAGGAGCTGTTTTTGAGAAAATCACAAAAAAGTGAAAAATGACACGAATAAACTACTACTTCTGGTTAACCGATTTTGATGAAAATGTTTGTATCGGGTCCTCTAGTGGTATCTTACTTAAGTTTCAAGTTCGTACGATGTTCCATCTTGAGATATTCTGTTCTCACGCACACAGACCAATCGCTAAAAATATGTTTTTCTTTTTGGGTTCAGGGGGGTCTGAAAAGGTGTAGATCCGATGAAAACTCGATTTCGAAAAATCGACATGAAAACTTTCCTTCCTATTATTCATATAGGCAAGAGAAAGAAATAACAAAATTTAATACCTTAGGTATTAAATTTAAATTAAGTAAAAATGTGGAGGTGAAGGTAAAGGTGGAGGTGGAGGAGAATGAGGATGAGGAGGAGAAGGAGGAAGATGAGGGAAGACAATAGAATTTATTTTTTAAAGTATTAGAATATTATAATTTTAAAATTAGTGTTAAATAAAAAATCAAATTTACCTCTTCTAATAGTCTAGTAACTGCCTCAATATCATTGTAGGTCTTTGTCATTTGGCTCACACGGTTGCTACATAAGACTGTAACATAAGAAAAATAGAAACGTAATTATTATTAAATTCTATTCACACAATTTGTTATAATAGAAAATACTTAAATAGTTGACACGAATAATAATATAGAAACGGAACTATTACATAACATTATTTTCTATTTGTAAAGCATATTAGAACAAAACTTAAGAAATTATTCTGAAAATAAAACTAAAGATTATTAATGCAAATGATATGCGATACATAACAATTCAAACAATAACAAAAAGTTTCTTTATTATGCGTAAAAGTTACTTTAGGAATACAATTTCTCCAATACAAAATATGTATTAAAAAATATAACAAAAGGATTAAAGATTTCATATATTCATTTGAAAATTTAAGTTATACAAATTATTTGTCACACCTTACATTTCCTACATTCATAAGTTCATGCGTAGACATGCAAGAAACTAATTTCACTCATTCTATTCCAAAATATATTTTAATGTATTAGTTTAAAAATCCACGATTTCTCAATGGATAAAAAGAATGAACAAAAAAAGTGAAAATTAACATGTAATATGAAAAAATGAGTTTAAATATAATAACTATTTTTCTATAATTAGTCATTGAAAATAAATTTCTGAATTTTAATTTTTTTAAAGAGAAAAATAAATTTTACTACAACACAAAACTGGAAGTGGTAAAGCTAAAATAAAACAACCAATAATAGTCAACACAAAGATTATTTTGAGATACTAAGGGTTACACATTTTCTTGTATTATAATTCTGTTTTTCAGTTTTATTCCTTTCAATATTTAAAAAATTTTTCTCGAGGTAATTAAGCTTCTGAAAAAAATTGTGGCTTGATTCTTTTTTGTAAAATTGTAAATGTAAAGATTCAGGTTACTAGGACAAAGGAGTAAAGGTTACAAGGTGTACCCTGAGAAATACCCGAAAAAAATTTAAAGTTTTCGTTAAAGAAACTTTTTTTAAGAATTTCAATGTTTTTGTTTTATTTTTAATCCGTGTACGTAGCAATCTGTTTAATTTAAGAACAATAAGCAACCCCATGACCCAATGAGTTGAAGATGATGTGTGTGTGCAACATGTAAATGAGGTGTATTTATACAAACTTAAGTTGACTATTCCTGAGAGTATGGTTAATTAACTTCAACCACTAATATACACCAGTAACTACAGTCTAATATTCAAATTTGTATAAAAGTATTGCTTGAGTCCCAGCTCCGTGTAGTAGGAAGGAATGCAGTGCGTAGTTATAGTAGTGGGAGAATGAATGAGTTAGTAGTGTTTCACAGCTGATGCATTTGTAATGGTAGCGAGTACTAACTAGACTAAAAAAATATTCTTATCATCCGGGACATTAATTTAACAAATACCTACCAGGTTATTAACTTGAACGGATTCATAATGTTTAACTTACCAATTTATATCACAATATGTAAATAAATGAATGTAATAAATACATACAAATATGTTAAATATGGAAAGTTTGAAAACGAATGTTTAGTATCAGAGTAATACAACAATTGTTCTCCCAGCATGCGTCACTCATTCATTATACCTCACCCGTACCCTTCACCCCACAACTACATGGAGCTTGGAACCGCACAATAACTACCTTTACTAGGATTTAAACCAGGAACCTTCATCGTTGAAAATCAACTGACTCTTGGCAACGACTTTACCTATAGACCAACTTAATTGGTGAAATATTATTTAAAAGAAGAAACCTAAATACTATGTACAATTAGTTTCTTTTTTCATTACCACCTCCATTGCAGTTAAAATTGTTTGTGGGATAAATGCATTGAAATACGATAAAAATTTTTTTATCACAACGCTATAAATCCCTAACAGGTCAACAAAAATCCAGATTTAATAAATATTTGTGAGGATATCTCAAGAGTGAAATAAAAATAACACCATTATTGAACAAAAAAAGTGCAGAAAAACAATTAGTGAATTTTACTGTAATTCAAAGCCAACACACAAAATTCATGTACTTCAGTTGTCAAACATATATCACTGTGAAATTTTTGGAACAATGAAAAAACTTCTTTTGAGTCCATGAAGTATTAACAAGAAAAATGTCTTTTAGATGTAGGCCAAACTAATATCATAACAAATTTTATTATATTTTCACTATTCTGTCAAGTACTGTTATTCGTATTGGAGATAACACTTTCAATGTATAACAGTACATTAGATCTAGTTTATGAATTCTGATATCAAACTCTGAACATGAAATATAATGAGATCGTAACAAATAAAACTGTCCATTTCAGTAGATCAAACAATTGACTGCTAAAATTACCAACAAACATAAAAAAAATCATTGTAATATTTTACAAAACTTTATACATGTGTGATTTCTTTACTACGTGGATACTTTTTTTAACTAATATTCCAACACACAAATCATACCTTCCAATAGGAGGTCTTCAATTTCATCTTCACACGAACTTGGTACATTCCAGGAGATATCAAACTCCTCGTCGTATTGCCAATCATTTTCGATTGCCACAATGAACTTCCCACTTTGTCCACAAAAATAATAACACAAATTTTTCGAATGTATCTTTCCCCACTCTTAATGATTCTTCACGTCAAATAATTTAATTTATTATAAATTAAAAATGTTCTGTGAAATTTTTGATATAAAGTAATTTCATTAAAGTGTAGATTATTGTGATTGTAAATTATCTGGATTGAAGAGCAAGGATTTATTTTTTGTCAACAAACGAAAAATGTTTAAGTTAAGCGTTAAGCATCAATTTAAAAAATGGAAACATTTATTAGATACATGGATATACAACACAATTTTTTTTTGTTTTACATCTGACTGTCATCGCCTGCTGCTGCGAGCGATGCCCACAGCGGTCCCTCGACCAAGCAGCCATTGACGCTCTACTACAAGGGAAGAAGATGACGTCTCCGCTGGATGACGACAAGCCGTGTCTCCCAGCCTCGGACCGACGCTTCTCCAAGACGACCACCGCTTAAACGGCCCTTTTCAGGGCCACCAAAAATTAAAGGTTTTAACTCGCCATTTAATGTCGCCATCCGGTGACACAATTTAATTGCAATTTCTTGAAATCAAGTGTTTCTTAAACTTCATTTTTAAAATTATGTACCTTTCTTATAAATAACGATTAAAAAAAGTAAAAACATCATTGTTTTCATCATTTAGTTCTCTGTAAGAAACACTTATAACTTTCTTTTTAACTTGGGTGAAGATAAGGTCATTTTTCTTACGGTTGGTCACAGATAAGGATCTGAATCAAATAGTTCTAATTACCAAAAAAATTACCTTGATAATTTCATTGGACATCATATAAATATACAATTATGCAACTTACCAAACTGTATTTGATAGAAGACACATTTATTATGTAGATTTTTACTGTTTACTATTAAAGTTAACATTGAATAACAGTAATTGTACAAAAAAATTTGGAAAGTAAACATTATTTAAATGATTGCACAACAATATGTAAAATCATGATTTTCAAAAACAATGAAATAACGGACGATATTGCCGTTTTTGGCAAGGGCAGACATATAGATTTGTGCTGCGCACAGACTTATTAGTACATTTAGAGAGGTTATGTTAGAAAAATTGTGTCGGAAAACATCTCACTGGTTGAATTAATTGTATCTCTTTGGGAATCAGCAAGGGGTTTCACGTTTATATACATAATGTGTTTACATAAAATTATATTGATATGTTAAGTTTCCATGCATAAATCGTACAAAAAAATATCCAAATATAATTTACAATCATGATTAATCTCAAGATCTTTAATATTTTTTAATTTAAACATTATATATCAATTCTTGTACTGAATTGTTGGGCTGCATTAAATAATTTTATTTCCCTAGTTTATTTCACACTCCAACATCTTTATCATTAGCGACCACGACCACTTAAGGTAATGAAAAATTAATTTTAATATGTTATAATTTCCAGATCCTATTCAGGAATTAAACCCAGGACAATCTGGTATTGTTATTCAGCATGGAGACCACTATACCACAGAAGTGGTCTAAATAAATTTATTTTGATTATTTAACTAAATTCTTTTAATTTATAATACATCTAATATTTTATTACTTCACAATTTAAAAAACCTTCAAGACGTGACTTGCTCTGTTAGTACCGTTTTCGCCTCTCCCATTACTGTGCACACACCACTGTGCATATACTACTGTGCGTACTGCCAGCCCAGCTGTTAACTATTACTGACACAGCTCCCAATACCACAAAGAGGAAGTTAGAGCGGAAACTCTTCCACAGTCATCAGTTGACACACTCGAAGGCAATTTAACTATGATTTTTCTGTTATACATATATTTTCAGTTGAGGAATGATGAAGCCTATCAAGTTACTAAATTATCTAACCAATAAACCTTAAGTTTTGAAAACATTGCAAAAAATAATTTCTCGTTCTTTTCATTTGATTATTTATTTATTTTTGTAGACATTTATAAAATGTAATACTTATACTATATTCACATCACTAAGAATTTTTTAAGACTTGTCTAGGCGGTTGGCTGTGATATTTAAATAATCCATTATCATTAAAACCACAACTAACTACAGGAATATTTTTCATTGATAAAATATACTTGTACAAATAAAAATCATTACACACCTACTTCAAGATCAATAACTTGAATTAAATTTATAATAGATTATACTGAAAACATTTTTATGGTACGCTTATTTTTTTAATTCAAAAAAAGACTGTCATTATAAGCCATGTGATAAACAGCTGATGATACTAATAACCTTGTGACGTCACCAGGATTATTGGAAGTATTAAAACGTCTAAAAAATCTGTGGGCGTTTGTATATTATAATGAATCTGTATTGAGATGAGATAGATTTATGAACACAAAAAACAAAAGTGATTTGAATAAATTTGACACGGTAACCTTTCCTTATCTTTTAATACCCGATAATAAGATAGAATACAATATAACTCCAGTATTTATAATAACTTAACGAGTTACAAAAGAGAAAAACTTTTCCTAAATTTTTTGTTATAAATTTTATTGAACGGATGTTATTGACATTAGAGAGAAGAAAAATTAATAAAAGAAGAAGGAAAAATAAAAAAATAAAACCTATAACAGCGAACCTACAAAGAGACGGCTCACCAAAGTTTTTTTTTTTTAATTCCTAATATGTGTACGTTACAATCTGTTCAATTCAGAACAATAAGCAACCCCATGACGCAATGAGATGAGGATTATGTGTATGACGTGTCAATGAGGTGTAGTCTTGTACAGACCCAGGTCGACCACTCCTGAGAGAGTATGGTTAATTGAACCCCAACCATCAAAGTACACCGGCAATCACTGTCTAGTATTCAAATCCGTATAAAAGTAACTACCTTTACTAGGATTTTGAACCAGGAACCTTCGTCTCCGAAAATCAGCTGATTTTGGCGACGACTTTACCTCTAGACCAACCCGGTGGGTTAATAAGTTTTTAAAAGTCAATAAATGTAGTTCATATTTATCAAAAAAATCGTTAAAGATGTCAACGTCGCCTCCTTTGATTAGGTACTGTGCTCCTGGTCATCAAAACTTCCGACATACCGACAAAGGGGAGCCGACAATAGTTCCGACAGGACGGTAGGCTTGTGTCAGCACTGCACAGATAGTAATCGCCGCTACCGCAGCGCTCTGGTGACTATATAAATGCGTTCCACTGAGCCGGATGGTCATTCCATTCCACTCTACAGCTTCGACCAGACATCCATAATCGGCACACGGCTACCGGACTCCGACGAAGACCCATCGGCGATCCCGCAAGAGAGAAGTTACTTCCACTCGCGAACCGACACCGTAACCCGCCCGCTGCCGTGAACGATGGCCATAGCGGTCCCTCGGTCAAGCCTTGCACCCACTGGATCCTGAAAAAGCAGCCATCGATGCACCACTGCGAGGGAAGAAGATGACATCTCCGCTGGACGACGACACGCCTTCTCGCTAACCTCCTCGACAGTCACGGTGACTGAGACCGACTGATTCTTCCCGCCTAGACGACCACCGCTTAAACGGCCCTTTTTCCGCGTGGTTGTCAATAAATTACAGTTCCCGATAACACATATAAAGCTAAAAAAAGATATGTAAAACATTCATAAATTTGACATCTGATCATATGTGTATAATTTCGGGATACAATCACCTATATTATAATTTGTTATTATTTTGTGTTGCGTTGGAAACTATCTATAGCTTTAATAACCGATTTTTTGGTTATCCGACCGCGACGACTAGGTCCCATCCAAGTAGATTAAAAGAGTATACACTATAAAGAACTAAAGTTTCTGCAGTTTTACTTTCGTTATTACTTTCTTTCATTTGGTATTACTAAAAATACGATTTGGCATTAAATTTGTTTAAAATATAGCTCTGTGCACAGGTAGAAACGCACGTAAGCTAAATCAGAATTCCGAAAATTGAAAAAAAATTACAATAATTTTTGATAGACTTTCTATATATATTTCCAACACGAATTGAAGTAAAATCTACAATAACAAAAACAAAGCTACTTGTTCAATTTAACGACAACGCATCATTAAACCTACTTTTTTCCGAAACGTGAATATTCAAATTCAGCACAAAACAAATCTGTAATTAATTTATGGTCGAATTAAATTTAATCGGGGGAAATTTTTAGGTAATAATGTTTTCTTTTATTTATGAATCAAACGGAGAAACAATATAAAACTATTTCGTGGGAAAACTAAGAGAGGGAAAATCGGAATGATAAATAGAATCTATATAATTAAGTAATGCCTCCCTACCTAATAATTTAAAACAAAACAGAATGAAATAATTTGAACTTTATTGTTTTATTGTTAACTACTATTTAATCTGCACGATTTTAAAACACTTTCACAGTCACGCAAATACTAGTAAAAGTAAAATTTTAAAATTGACCGAAGTTGGTCAGGGTTGCGAGATGAAATTTTCGTGGTGTATTAATTTAATTTTATCAGATCACGAGGTTAATATTACAGTGTAGTGTACTAGACTGTAAAAAATTGACGTTTAAATTCTTGTAAAGGCGTGCCTTATTTTTATATAACAATCCAGTTAGATGAATTGAATGAGGTCTACCTGACTTAGGCCTACTTTTCTTTGATTGTCTAAGTGAAGCCGCGATGATTTGAATTAATTGGGACCAAGGGTAGTTTTGGACTATTGAATTTTTTGTTTTGTTTTACATCTGACTGTTTTGCAATTGGTGCTAATCCAGACGGTGAGAAGAATGATAGATGAAAAAGAAGAGTGATGAAAAAATGCCAGACCTGACCGGGAATCGAACCCGGGATCCCAGCGTAGAAACCAGATGCGCTAACCACTAAGCGAATGGGCCGGCCGTTATATTATATTATTATTAATATTAATTATCGAGATATAATCATATAATCATTTATATGATGAGTATATAGGCATGGGCGGCCCCAGAAATTTTTTTCTGGGTGGGCCCACTTATTTTATACTTATATGTTAATTTTTTAAGTTAAAAAGTAGCTGTTTAAATGTAATGTACATTATTTTTACCTATGTAAAACATATATATATATATATTTGTCTATGATTTTATAAATTGAATACCTGTAGATAACCGATTGAGTAGGCTACATTCTATCTATATTTCAGGATTAGATTGAATAAACAAACATAACCTTGTAATTTTTATAAAAAATTTACTAAATTGAACACTTTAAATACAGTACATGAGTTACAAAAACAGTTTGAAAATATAAAAATTGAGTCCAAATCCATTATGTTGGTCAAAATTATGAAGAAATAATAACACATAAACTAGTCAACTCTCGATTATTGTTTACTTTAAAACAAACTGAACTGTAGCCGTCTTCCTTTTTGAGCCCCAAACTCGTCCACAACTGGATCTGGATCCGACATTAAAGGAAAACTTAACTCTCTTTCTATGGATACAATCGCCAGGTTACTAAGTCTTTGCCCTGCCATAGATGCCCGTAGATAAGGTTTAATTCGTCTCATTTGCGATACGTAAATATCGTAACCATTATTGTTTTACATCTTGTTGTGGATAAAAATCCTCGTTGTTTTATTGTTTCAGTCAAGTCATATTAAAAATGGGTGGGGCCGGGCCCACCCGCTAGGACCGCCACTGTATATAGGGCTCATCATTTTTACTGATGTATTTTAATGAATAAGTATTGCAAAACCGAACAGTGGATGAACAGAAGAAAGAGAAGTGTTTTCACTGAATGTAGATTTGAGTAATCTTGAGAATGCAGGTAATGAAGAAAGTTTTCAGAACAGTGAAATTTACTTGATGTGGTCATAATCGAGAAAAATATACGTAATGACAACAACTTGAGTCGGATCCATTCACATTTTTATAGTCTTGATAATTCGTACTGCCCATAACAGACAGGTGGAGTGTCAAATTTTTTACACTCAATCTGTTAGTTGCAGGGCTAAAATAAATAGTTCTGTTTCTTGTCACATGGTCAGCCAATTAAATGACTGAATCATTTAAGAACAGAAGAGGTAGAGGTGTAAAAGACACTAATCAGAGTTATTTCCTCTGAAAGTAATGAATTTCATTATACAGCCAGACCCTGTGGTGAATGAAGTGAAGGTGTTATTTGCAGAGTGGAAGATATGGCTTTTCAGAAGGCCCGGCATGCTGATAAGCATACTTTTCCACTCAGTGAGGAAGGCATTGGTAAACCACCTCACTCCTCGTTTTACTTAGTAAAACCTCTACAGGTTCAAACCAGCTTTTTGGCTGATGACCTAAACAACAACGATAATTCGTAATCATTAAAAAATTCATATTTGAACACTTGATTCATCGATCCATTAATTTTGAGAAGATTCAAATCATATGTACTACTTACTTAGCATTTAAACCTGAGAAAAACTAAATAAAATTTAAATAAATGGACGAACCCCTTGATTGATATCCATAACAGATCTAAGTTTACGGGATTAACAATGTGAAAAACTCAACACGGAATGGATCAATGTTAGTATTATTTTTCACGACAAACGAAAATTACCATAAAACTAAGAGATGAACGAAAAATATTTTATACCGCAATAAAATTGTAGCAATGTTAATTATCTTTCGTTTTTATTATTAGCATTTTTCGGTACCTTGAATTTTGAGCTTTTAATTTCAGAAAAAAACTAATTTTGATGCGGGTTTTCACACAAAATTACGAATATCGGTTAAACTACCTTAATAATGTAACAAAAAAGCATAATATCAAAGTTGCATGGGCGCCTCCGTAGCGTAGTGGTAGCGCGCTGGCCTACAACACGGAGGTTCCGGTTCGATTCCCGGCTTTTGTCTGGAAATTTTCACGAGTTAAAATCCACATTTACATAGCCACCGTAATCGTTAATAACCGAGCTGTTGATGGGACATGAAATAAACTAAAAAAGTTCTAGTTTTAAAATATTTTTTTACTTTTGTTAAGCGCTTTTTTGTCGTAAAATGTACTGTGAGAGTTATTTTGAAGAAACACATTCTTTTCGAACGAGAGGAGAGCCTCCCCATATATTTTCCAAGGGACACCACTAATACTACTCCAACGACCCTATATAATAAGTAAAGTTTAATCAAAATCGTTTAAGCCGTTTTAAAGAATTCAATTTTTGTATTTTTTCTCGCTGGATTAAAATATCCTTAATTTAAAAACCCTGTGGGTTTAATCGAAAAAAATTGTGTTTTCAAATTTCATCCAAAACAGGCCAGTAAATTTGGCTCCAAAACGAAAAACAAATTTACGGATAGACATCTATACCTTTTACGAATAAAAAAAACATTTTTTTTTTTAAATTAAATGAACTATGAACGAGATCAGATGAATTCTGGGAGTGAGAAAGTAAAAAATATTCAATAATAAATAGGAAATCTTTAAAAACATATCAGATCACAAAAATCCAGAAATGTAGAAAAATAAGTCGGCAACAATTTCAACCTTTTAACTATAAAGTACTTGAAAAACAAAAATTTACATGATTTATGAATATATATATAAAACAAGTCTTTATCAAATAACTCGACGAATAACCGATGAGAATTTTACTGTCATTTTTATAAATTATCCTATATAATAAAAAAATAATAATGAAAGCCCAACTATACTATAATTTTGTATTGTGAATAACATACATGAACAAATTATTTAAATAAATATAATAATAAATAGACACGTAAACATGTAACGAAGGTTGTGAAGACATGCAAAGTAACATCCATATTTCAGGTTACATAAACTTCCAATAACTTATAATTACAATTCAAGTCATGTAAACAATAATATAATATTGTACAATTATAGCGGTATTACTGAAATTAAAGACAAAAAAAACACAAATATAATAGTATTTATATTTTAAAATTTATTTGGATATTGATGACCAAATCAAATTAAAAAAAACGTGATTTGAATAATTCGGATGTACAAGATGTTATTATAGTTTATGTAGTTTCTATCGGTTAAAAAAAAGAAAAAAAAAGAAATCTCGATAGCGATTGGATGAGAATCGGGCATTGATTGCCATGGTCTTTAGCCCTCGTCAAATTCTGTTTAACAAAAAAAAATGCGAACTTAATAACAACCTAACAGTTATGGTTGCATAGAGTTACAGATTAGGAAAATTTTTTTAACATTATGTTTGGAGTGCACCTGTATACGGGAGTAAAAATTGGGTGATAGGGGCTGTAGAAAGGAAGAGGATAAAAGCTTTTAAAATGTGATGTTATAGGAAAATGTTAAAGATTAGTTGGGTGGGCAAAGTACGTAATTTACAGGTTCTTAGACGAGTGGATGAACGAAATATACGGAAACATCCCACCAAAAGAAGGGATAGGATAGTGGGACATATTTTAAGACATCCAGGAATTGGTCAATCAATAATTGAGGGAGCTAATTTTAGAGGGAGGGGTAAAGGTTATAATATTTAAAGCAAATTACAAAAGCTGTAGTGTTACAGGTATGTATACGAGTATATAAAACAACTTGCGCAAGATAAAACACTTTGAACTGCATCAAAACAGACGAGAGACTGATAACAAAATATCGAGTCCATGACAGTTTACAAACAAAATATATTTGAGTTCTTATAAGAACTCCGACAAACTTCAAACATTAAAAACAAATACGCCACGTGTAAAAGGTCCGTTGCATGACCGACAAACAGACAATAATTATTAAATAAATAGGTATAATTTTAACTGTTCAAATACGACATTAATAATCCGTTTGTTTCACAAAATACGTCATATTCTTTTGAAACTAAATTGGGTCGTAAATCCTCTTTAATTCTTCCTTTCATTGAATATCAAACAGTCGATTATTTTCGGTTAAGATGACCGCATATCTTAAAGATCCTTTGAAAGAACGAAATTCAACCAAAATGATTAAACATTAGTTATGAATCGGAATAAAATATACTACTTAACAATCTGTTTGGAAACAGAAGAATGTAAATTCTTATCTAACTTTAAAAAATAAATTAAATGTGTGTAATTATTTAAACTATCTAAAATCGATCTGGATACATGGTTCTCAAATAAACCAACCTGGCCAACAGAAGACTGACCTCAAATTACAATTCTGTAACATCAGAATTTTTGATATCCGAGTCCAAAAACGGACCCGGTTTACAACAGCTAAATATAATTAGAGACTACTTTCGGTTAAGAGGAACTGGGGATTTGAACATGTAATAATTTCCCAGATTCTAGCCAGGAATCGAATTAGGGATCTTCCATTTTGAAGGCTAGCGCTTTAATCACTAAGCCAAAAGAGCGATCAGAATTAAAATACTATTAAAACAACATGTTGTTTAGGTCATCAGCCGAAAGGCTGGTTTGAACCTCCAGAGGCTTCACTAAGTAAAACGAGGAGTAAGGTAGTTTACCATTGCCTTCCTCACTGAGTGGAAAAGTATGCTTGTCGGCACGCCGGGCCCTTTGAAAAGCATCTACTTTCCATCCTGCAAATGACACTTTCACTTCATTCACCACAGGGTCTGGCTGTATAATGAAATTCATTACTTTCAGAAGAGGTAACTCATCTGACTTGTGTCTTTTACACCTCTACCTCTTCTATTCTTAAATATTTTAGTCATGTAATTGGCTGACCATGTGATAAGAAACAGAACTATTTTTTGTAGCCAAGAACAATTTCAACACGTTGAAAACAACACACCGGAAGTTAATAAAACTTACAAATTATCAAAATATAACGTACAATTAGAGAAAAATGAAAAATGTACTATAAAGAATATTAAGTCGGAAGTACTTGATTGACAGAAGTCTTAAATGATATAGCGTGACGAAGCATACTTTTGAAAACGGTGAAATAGCGAAAGTACATTACGATTAGACTATACACATTTATATAGATAAATTCTTTAATTTAATAGAATACATAAAGAAGATTTGGTATAAACGATTGCAGGTAACATTACAAAATTTCTTTCTTTAAACCGAATAAGGAAGCAAATATAAAAGAAAAAATGACACATCGTTTAAGACAAATGGTTACCTTAAGTATTGTCACGAACTTCAAAAATCGCCGTAATATATATAGTTAGACTACTATTATATGAAATATATACAAAAAATCTAGTGTGAAACACTCACTCAACTTTCTCTTGCCAATGCAAATAATTAACAATATAACCTAACATTAGTAATAAAACATTAGAAAAACAAAAAATTAACCTCAAAAAACATAAATCTTATTTTAATCAGAAGTGAACACGTAAAGTGAAAATCAACCTTAGTTTAGCTTAAAAATACGGAAAATCACTCTTTCACGCTAAACTAGGCTCTGTAGAGAAAATTGCTTAAATAAAAGTTGTAGATCTATTAATTTCCTATAAATTTGATTACACGTTTTTTGTCATAAAAAGCATAATAAGGCTGAACTCTTTAAAAAAATCGATTTTTTACACGATTTCGTAAAAAAAAACAACAGAAAATCGCTAATTACCGCTAAACTAAGCGTTCTTTAATAAAATGTTTGAAATAAAAGTTGTAGAATTTTAAATTCTCTACAACTTTTACTAGATACATTTTTGCGCTAAATTGCATATTAAAGTAGCAATCTTAAAAAACAATCTTTTACGAGAAAACAGTCTCACCAAGAATTTCAGCAGACATGGCGCCTACCCTACCTTGTAGAGCATAAAAAATTTAGTAAACCAGGCGATTTTAAAAAAAATCATAGGAGCAGTTTTTGAGAAAATCGCAAAAAAGTGAAAAATGACATAAATAAACTACTACTTGATTTTGATGAAAATGTTCGTATCGGGTCCTCTAGTGGTATCTTACTTAAGTTTCAAGTTCGCACGATGTTCCGTTCTTGAGATATTCTGTTCACACACACACACTGACCAATCGCTAAAAAAATGTTTTTTTTTTGGATTCAGGGGGTCTGAAAAAGTGTAGAGCCAGTGAAAACTCGATTTCGAAAAATCGACATGAAAACAATACTTTCCTTCCTATATATTCATATAGGCAAGAGGAAGTAAAAATACAGTAAAGCCGTTCATTAATAGTTTTGGTTTAAAAAATAAATACTGATGTTAGAGGGGTTGCGATAATCATAGGGGTTTGGGATTTTATCATTGTAAATTAAGCAAATGTTATAAATACGACACTAGTCGAAATAACTAATCGAACTATCATAAGAATAAAAAGGACGTGTTTTAGTAAATAGAAAAAAGGGTGGGTTTATATAGAGAAAATATTAATGTAGCCTACTACATAGAATAATTACATTATCATACAGGTTTCCAATTCAGAGTAGAACATTCAAATAATTTGACAACTTCTAAAAAGTGAAGGTACGAAAAAAAAAGAAATTATCTGGCAATTTATCACGTAGATTAAGAAAATAAGAAATATGAAAGGAAGGGACTTTTACATATTCTAAAACTAATCTATAAAAATTTCGAATCATCAAATGGGTCAACAAACAACTATAGATTCGTAGATCTTTCAAAATTGTATAATTTCATCCCAAACAAAAAGAAACTTCCATACAACATTTAGTTTTTATAGTGAGCACAAAAAGATTAAATGCGTTAGTGCAAAAATATATATTAAAACCAAATTTAAATTTTTTCTACGTAGAGGTACATTCCAAAAACAAAGTTGACGAGAATCAATCCAGTGAGAACTAAGGCAAAACTACGTAATAAACCGCTTAACCATTTTAATACAAGTAAATAATTCATCATCTATTCTCACATACACAATTTTGAATATAAACACATTTAATGATGATTACCTTAAGACAAAATCGAAACGTTGAAGAGACATTTGGAATAATTGAACAGAATAGTACAGTCACATTCTATCGATCTAAAACTTAAGTAGTGAAATAGAGGGCGTTGCATAATACTGCGGATTAGCATTGCCAAGTCTGGACGTGTTCCAGTAATTAGAGTAACGTGTAACAAAAGAGGCTAATTGTACAAAGGAAACAAAGACGTGAATGACAAATAGGATTGATAACTTTATTTGGTTAGAGGTCTAAAAAAAAATCCATTTTACAATAATTTCAAAAGATCTTAAAAATATCTGTCTCTCTCACAATTACATAACGTAACAAAAACGTACACCGTATTCAAATACAACGACGTTCTTTCTATAAAGAGGTAACCGGTACCTCAACACATGATAAAATTGAAAAATTTCGAAGTCATAAGTAGGTTATGACTTTTTCAGAAAAACCATTACAGGAAACCAACTGAAAATTTCCAGGCATAAATTTTTCAATCAATAAAATATAATCTATAAGTGTGGTAGTAAAATTATGTAATCTATCATTATATGTAATCTAATTTTTGAGGTAGGCCTAATAACAAAAATATTATAAAATGTTAGCAATTTTTAAGAAAATAATTTTACTACAGTAATTTAGAACCTATGAAGCATAGATATTATGGTCCAAAAAATTTGAGCTTCGTACTATACAACCAACGGTTTCTGAGATTTACATGAAAAAAATAAGTTTGCGGAAATGCTGCGTCAAAGTTTCGGATTTCAGCAAAAATACATTAAAACTTTGAAGTGGACTCAATATTTAGTTATTAAAGAAACTGTTGTAAAACATAACAAGAGCAAAATACCCATTTAAAGATAATAATCCCTTTAAAACTAACAAAACAGTTACTGTAAAAATAGAATTTTTCAACATTAACTTAAAAATATTGTACAATAATAATTTAAAAAAATCACCGTTTATACAGAAGTATATACAATATGTGTTGTTAAAGTCATCAGCCGAAAGGCTGGTTTGAACCTATAGAGGTTTTACCAAGTAAAACGAGGAGTGAGAAGGTTTACCACTGCCTTCCTCACTGAGTGAGAAAGTACGCTTATCAGCATGCCGGGCCCTATGAAAAGCACATATTTTCCACTCTGCAAATGACACCTTCACTATTCACCACAGGGTCTGGCTGTATATGAAATTCATTACTTTCAGAGGAGATAACTATGATTAGTGTCTTTTACACCTCTACCTCTTCTGTTCTTAAATGATTTAGTCATTTAATTGGCTGACCATGTAATAAGAAACAGAACTATTTATTTTAGCCCTGCAACGAACAGATTAAGTGTAAATAATTTGACACTCCACCTTTCTATATACAATATATTAGGTTAAAACAAAAAAGTTGATTTTTTTAAAAGTTTTATTTATAGGTCCTCTTAATAAAAGAAAAAGACATAATATTTGAATATAAATTTTAAAACATTTAAAGGAAAATTACAGTTTACTTGCATTTTTTAATAGAAAGCTTTTGTATCGGTCAATGGAATTCCATTATCAGACTCTCACTTCATTGCATCCAGGCGTCTGATATATTAACAAAGGAAATACATTTGGCAGAAAATACAGCATGAAAAGGTTATTTTATTAGTACTATAAACTGTCAACGCACTTAAAGCCCTAATTTTACTTCAATAATAATAGAATTAATATTTTCGGAATACACAATTTTTTTTTATCAAAACACTAAGAAACTATGAAAGTATATTTTTGATTTAGCTTCCTTAGAACAAAATTTATGAAAACCGTTATCGACAGAAACAATAAAAAAATATACTTTAATAATAGCCTATTCTCTAAAATATAGATAAAAGAAACTTCTCAGAGAAAAAAAAATTAGTGACATATTACGTTAGCGTTCGATAATAACAAGAAACACTTCAACTGCTTACTGGCAATTTTTAAATCAGGTTTCGTTTCAATGAGAAAAAACATTACTTTAAAATATATACTGTTTTGTATAGTAACATGATAGTATTATTGTAATGATAAAAAGTACATCTTAACGAAATTTTCAAGAATTTCATTAATTTTTGAAACAAATGAATTTTTTCTGTTGTTCTGTTCTGTTCTGAAAGTCTTATCAACATTGAAGTAATAGCCGAAAACTAAGCATAGATAAGGCAGCCTGAGAGGTCCAGTGGTTAGAAAAATATCCAGTAATATTAAAATTCAAAAATTTCAAAATAACATGCTAAGGATATTGTCAATATTTGTGGCCAGCCCGTTGGTATAATGGTAGCGCAACTGGCTTCTACGTTGGGATGCTGAGTTTGATTCCCGATCATGTCTGCCATTTTTTCACCTGCATATCACCTTCATGATCAGCCATTTATATGACTGAAGCATTAAAAAACAGAAAAGGTTGAGGTATAAAAGACACTAGTCAGAGTTATCTCATCCGAGAGAAATGAATTTCATTATACAGCCAGACCCTGTGGTGAATAAAGTTGTCATTTGCAGGGTGGAAAGTAGATGCTTTTCGGAGGGCCCGGTTTGCTGATAAGCATACTTTTCCACTCACTAAGGAAGGCTGGTAAACCACCTCACTCCTCGTTTTACTTAGTAAAGCCTCTGGTTTAGATGTTCAAACTAGCCTTTCGCCTGATGACCTAAACAACACCTTCGCATTCCCTAACAAAAAATCTGGTGTGAAACACTCACACAACTTTCTCTTGCCAATGCAAATAATTTACAATATAATTTAACATTAGTAATAAAATATTAGAAATAAACAAAAAACTAACCTCAATAAACATAACCTTATTTTAATCATGAGTGAAACACTCAAAATGAAAATCAACCTCAGTCTGGCTTACAAATACGGAAAATCACTATTTCACGCTAAACTAGGCTCTGTAGAGAAAAATACGTTAAATAAAAGTTGTAGATCTTTAAATTTCCTATAAATTTGGTTATATACACTTTTGTCGTAAAATGCATACTAAGGCCAAAATCTTTAAAAAATCGATTTTTCACACGTTTTCGTGAGAAAAAATCAGAAAATCGCTAATTACTGCTAAACTAAGCGTCATACAAAAAAATGTTTGAAACAGAAGTTGTAGGTTTTTAAATTCTCTACAACTTTTATTATATAAGTTTTTGCGCTAAAATTTATATTAAAGCCGTAATCTTAAAAAAACAACGTTTTTACGTGAAAACAGCCTCACCGAGAATTTCAGCAAACATGGCGCCTACCCTATCTTGTAGAGAATAAAAAATTGAGTAAAATAGGCGATTTTAAAAAAAAATCGTAGGACCAGTTTTTGAGAAAATCGCAAAAAACTGAAAAATTATACGAATAAACTACTACTTCCGGTTGACCGATTTTGATGAAAATGTTCGTGTCGCGTCCGGTAGTGGTATGTAACTTAAGTTTCAAGTTTCAAGTTCGTACGATGTTCCGTTCTTGAGATATTCTGTTCACACACACACACGCACGCACGCACGCACGCACGCACACACACACACACACAGACCAATCGCTAAAAACATGTTTTTAGGGTTCAGGGGGTCTGAAAACGTATAGATCCGGTGAAAACTCGATTTCGAAAAATCGACATGAAAACAATACTTTCCTTCCTATATATTCATATAGGCAAGAGAAAGTAAAAAAGTGTTTTTTTTTTGTTTTACATCCGTCTGTTATACACTGTATAGAGATAGTGAAAAAAAGATGAAAATGTGCAAAAGAAAAACCCATAGCCCTACTTGACTGGGGATCGAACCCAGGACCCAATAGTGCTGACCACTTCACCAACCAACTGATTATTAAAAGAAAAGTAATCATAGAGTTGGTTGTTAGGTACATAGGGAGGACAATCAGGTAGTTTATGAAAGAAAAACTCTACTACGGAATATGCTAAGTAAACAAAATAACGCGTAGGAAAAAAAACGCGCAAATAAATAAAATAAACAACTTAAGAACTCTTACACTCCTATTATTGATTGAGATGTTGAGTTCTAATTCTAGTTTTTGTATTTAAACCAATTCAAATAAATTACTCAGAATATATTTTTAGTGGAATGAATAATCTTTGTGTGAAAGAACGCCACGTGCAGACCATGTGGAATTTTAACACACTAATAAAAAATAAATTAAAGAAACATTATACAGTATTACGTAAGACATTGTAACCGAATTAATAGTTCAACAAATTAAGCGATCATATTTCATATTTAAGAATTTCATAATAAATTATATATATACCAAAAGAGACAAAATTTTAAATTAAAGGGATAAAACTAAGCTTATTACGTACTTATAATATTGTGTAGACATAAGACAACTTAATTTATTTTAAAAAGGAATAAAAAGAAGAATCAAAAGGATTTGTACGAATCAGGAAGCCTTATTTGAATGGAAACCAATTACAAAGTGGATTAGAGGAATAAATCACAGGCTTCACTTTTGTCAATAAGAATAAGATACAACTTTTTAACATTATCAAGAAGTAAAAATCTTTTTACATTTCACTTCAAGAATTAAAGAAAATTACTGCTTCAAGATTTTAACAAGCTTGTACAGAAATTATTTTTTAAAAACTTTAATAATGGTCATGCCAGTGTGTAACCTAATTAAAAGTTTTATTAAATAGAAATTTTTTTACAAAACCAAAGTCCAACGCAATAATTGCACAAAATCATAAATGAAATAGTTCAACCATTTTATAAGTTATTTATGTATTATTTTTAATTTTTGACCTAAAATTCATCATAAAATAATTGTAATTATGAATCTCCTCATTTGCAAAATTATTTTAATGACCCCCTACGACCAATTTGTAACATGTATGTCCAAGTTTTTGTTGCTTCGTTGACTAGTGAAAGGTTTTCATTTTCATGTACATAAAATATCAAATGAAATAAATAAATCAAGAGCATCGTTTTTGTTAATCCAGTGTTATTTAGTTTAGGTCAACAGCCGAAAGGCTGTTTTGAACCTTTAGAGAGGTTTTACTAAGTAAACAAGAGACGTGAGGTGGTTTACTATTCCTTCCTTACCGAGTTGAAAGAGTAGGCCTATGCTCATCAACACGCATGGCCCTCCAAAAAACATATACTTTCCACTCTGCAAATTACACCTTCACTTCATTCAACCACAGGCTGTGTAGTGAAATTCATTACTCTGAGAGGAGATAATTCCGTTTAGTTCTTTTACATCTCTACCTCTTCTTTTCTTAAAATAAGTCACAGTTATCTCCTCTGGCAGTAATTTCATTATACAGCCAGACCCTATGGTGAACGAAGTGAAGGTGTCATTTGCAGAGCGGAAAATATGTGCTTTTTACAGGGCCTGGCATGTTAATAAGGAAACTTTTCCACTTAGTGAGAAAGGCAAGGTAAACCACCTCACTCCTCGTTTTACTTAGTAAAACCTCTAGAGGTTTTACTAAGAACCTTGGTTCTTGGTTTGGTTTGAATCTCTAGAGATTCAAACCATCCCCTTTCGGCTGATGACCTGAACAACAAAAGGAATCAAATGATACTATTTTTGCCTAAATTTCGACTTCCGGTCGAAACCGGAACTCAATCCAGCCCCACAACTTTTTGTGTAGATTACGAATCCGAAAACGGTTTGACAATTCTTGTAGTTTCTGACATCTTGGTGTGACGGACGACATACAAAAAAAAATAGATGACAATTTAAAAATTGCCACCAAAAAAGGAAAAAAGTAGATTTCTTCCTGTAACAACTTAAACTACGAAGCTAACAAATAGAAATTTTCCTGAAGTAAGAAAGTTAATCGTACTAAATAAATTTGTTTCATAGTAAATTAGGTTATTTTGTCATAGATACTATATTTATTTCATAATGAATACATCAACGTATTTAACGATATTTGAACAGTAAGAGTATTATAGTCTAAAAATGACGGATACTTTATCATTGTCAGGTCCAATATTATTATTAAATCATTCGTTACAGTTCCACTTTATTATTCTCTATTACAAATTTACTTATTTTTATCACTAGAATTAGGTGTATTATGAGAAATATTTTATTACCCAAATATTTCGCTAATATACCTTTGATAATAATAACAATAAAAGTATAAATACATTTACTAACAACTAATATCAAAACACGCAATCACAAAGGTCGTCTAAAAAATTTAACTTACTGTCTTATTAATAAATAAATAATTTAAAACGCATTTTAAAAGTACTGATTTAAGTATTTTCCTTATCTTTATAATTTCGCGTGATGATGTACTCAAAAGAAAGAAAATTCATTAAATATTGCATGTTAAAGAATATTTAAGTATTTATGCAACTATTAAAAGTTTTTGTCTCGTTTCTTATTAACCGAGAGTTACTGAACAATAAATAATACGGTATAATAGAACGGTGGGTTGTAACTAGTTTTTAATTTCCAGATTACAGCTGAAAATCGAACTCGGATTTTTCCACTTAGTAGTCTAGAACGCTAACCATTACGCCAAGAATAGCGGAATATGCTTTCTATGATAATATAATATGTAGGCCTACTAATTTTTTTTATGCCCTCTTCATCTTTCTCTATTAATTACACCATTCTCAGTTTCACCACGAAGAAATACCACCTTCAGGCAGAGAAGTGGATGGCTACACACACACACACGACCTTCTCTTGCCAATGTTACTTTACTTTAAGCGGGATCCTACAGGTGCTGTCGCATTCTGTACTTCAAACTCCACTTCGGTCTGTTCCACCCTTTCTTCTCACCATTTCTTAACAAGTTCCTCAGGGTCCGCCTCACTTCCTCCAAGAGCCTGGCTGGTAGTTAAAATCCTTTTCGGCCCCTTTTCCTCTTACATTCGTTGTACATGACCATACCAAGCTAAACCAATTGCCTTTTCTGTATCTTTTCTCTTGTCAATGTAAATAATGAAAAAATGTAGAGTCTTATCCGTTTTCTGTATGCCACTATCAAATCCGAATTCCTTGAAAGGTTACACAATTCTTCCACTCCTGCGTCTAGCACACCAATCTAACTAGCAATATTCCTGCATAATGTCAACTCCACTCCCATTTCACAGTTAGTTACTACACAGTCTGCCATGAATTTTGTAGAGTTACTTAATAATATTCGGACGGAGGAAGAAGGATGCTGCAGAGTTCCTTCTGGAAAAGGGTTACTGCATAATCCCAGAAGATGTGACAACTAAAAAAGTCTGAATGAAACACTCACACGACTTTCTCTTTCTATATAATTAAAAAATATAACGTAATAGTAATGTAGTAATAGCAAAATAAAACAACAGAACGTGTAACATAGTACTATATACTGGAACTGGGAAGGACGTGTGTACGCGTGCGTGAGTGTGTCTGTCTCAGTATGAGTATTCAGTAAGGCAAGGAGTGGGAGAAATGAACAAGTGTGCAACCCTTCAGGGAATTTGGATTTGATAGTGGCATACAGAAAACGGAAAAGACCCAAAATTTAATTTTTAAAAACTCATATTCATCGCTAATATTTTTTTAACTAGAAACTTTTCTTCATTATGGTCTGCACTAATCCTTAATTTTCCCCCTTAAGAATAATTCTTTTACGCTTTACGCTCCTGCATATGTGACAAAAAATCGATTATTTGATTAATTGAAATAAATAATACTTTAATTTAGATACTACGAATATGTTTTATTCAGGATAAAACTAAATTCACCGTCGTTTTGCTGTTAAACAGATTATATTTTATATACCTATATTACTTTCAATGCCAGTACACAAAAACTTGATCCGATTCAAAAATAAATTTATAGAGCTTAAAAAAGAAAACAAAGAGAATAATAAGTATTAAGAAACAACTTAAACGTATTTAAAAAAGAAATAAAAAAATTTATATCTTCAAATACTTAAGTTTATGTTAAAATGTTTTTTTACCCAGTAGCATTGCAGTAATAAATAAAGGAAATAAAAAATAGTGCTTGCAGTTTTCTTTGTCCCCAAGTTAAAATTGTTTGGGTTATTGTTTTACGACACGAACAATAACTGGCGCGACATGTTTCTGTTCAGTGTTTACAGTATTTAAAAAAAATATTACAAGATATCTTCCAATAGCAATGTATTGACTTGTGCATTGTTTTTAAACAGTAACGTTGAGCGATGGAAATGTTCAATATAACAAGACACGTAGGGTGTGATTGGATTATTAACCCTTCATCTCACCCTTAATACAGATTCAATCAATTCTCTCCCTACCGATCTACCCCTCCTTCAATATTACCCTCCATCATGATCCATTAATTTAGTTTCACCATCAACAGGGAATATCCTATAATGTGACATTCGAACGGAAATCAATACAACCAACTGTTCCAACCAAAAATTACTCAGTAAACATTAATTAGAAATAAGAATATAATCAATCGCTTCAATGAAGTTAATTGACATACATGTGTTAAATGAACACCAAAGGCTATTCCAATAAGGTTTCTGTTACCCAACACTGACTAATGGATCACGTTCTTGAAATTAATGAAACTTGCAATCATTCTACCAAAAACAAAAGAAAAAGAATTTCCAATAAATTCTTGGAAAAGATAAATGGTTTAGTTTTATGAAACGTAAAAAGAAAAACTGATGGAAAGTTAAGAAAGTGTGGTTATCATTAATGCGATAGTAAGTTATTAATTTTAGTACTGAAATAATTATTTTATAATAATTCAATTACATTTAAGCTTCTCCGAGTTTACTATTAAACGTTGAAAAATTACAAAAAAATGTCTAAATTTCCTAAATATTTCATGTTATATAGGAACGGATCGCTAAAACCTCGTAATATAATTCTAGCTTAAGCGGCCAACATTGAACAAAAAATTTTCAATTTTCTACCATTAATAACAGGAAAATTAAGTAAATAAAAAATTCAATGGGTGCTGGGATTCCGGTATTTTTTTAGTTTTACGCCTGACAAAAACACATGGACGGCTCATGGGAGTATGATGTTGCAGCTGGACGACAAGATACCTTAGCTACGCGCTGCAGTTAAAACGAAAACGAAGCTAAAACTTCGTTAAAATGAAGTTTTAATGAAGTTAAAATTTCATTTCAACTTAATTTTCATTATGTTAATTTCATTTAACATAATGAAGTTAAAGTTTAGGACTGCAGTTAAAACGCTGCAGTCCTAAACGAAAGGACCATTTTTCAGGGCCACAAATAATAACATTTAATGTACAAAAAGCTAAATATAAGTCGACTTCGTAAAAATTCCATAATAACCAATAGGTACATAGTTCAATAGTAAAATAAATTGTTATCTAGCAACCGGCGAAACGAAACCGACATGTCTTTCACAGTCACCGACACAAGATGAACAATATAAGTTAAGAGGTGAGAAAAACTGTTCAAGGAAAACAAACGATTAATGGAAATAATTAGAAAAAGAAGACTACAATTTTACGGACGCTGTATCCTATAGGATGGATGAAAACCGGTTAAAAAAACAAATATTTAACACACTAAATAATAGATCTAAGGTGTCGGATGAATGGTTTAACGAAGTTATAAAGGATATTGAGAAAACCGGAATAAACCGAGAAAACTGTACTGAACCGAACCAAATTCAGACAACTACGGACTCTAAGAGATTCCACGAAGAGCAAAGACAGAAAAAACGGGTGGACACAAGAAAATAAAAAACCCTATAGTGAATTAATGCTGACAATTTGGGCTCCAAAAAACTTCTAGAAGCGTTTAAATCACCTCAATAAAATTAGCCCAGATACGAAAAAATTGTATTATTGACATGAGGTAACGGTAACTGTGAAAAAACATTAATTACAGCAAGAAACGTCCAAAAAATCTACTGTAACCAATGAAATAATATCACTAAAACTAGATAACATCATGTCAAGAAAATTATGTAAAAAAGATTCATATAGTTCATTATTTTAATAGGAATTTTGGCATATTAAACAAAACATTTTTAATAATAAAAATCACGACAGTTCTTTACAAAATCTACTAAAAAAATCTGTAAAACATAATTTCATTGCAAATTAAGAAAATTTTTCGACTATTGTCAACTAAGAATAAATAAACAAAAAAAATTATTATAACACACAGGGTACAGATACAATACTGATTCAAATTCAATGAGAAAGATACATTTAGGTTATTTACTATAGGACTAATTTACGTTACGCATGACAAATAAACAACAGATCTGGTACATTCATCCTAGGGATTAAACGACAAAAATTGTGATGTAACCGGAAGAAACATCACATACACACAGGTAAATTAAAGTAACAGGAAATTAAAAGAATAATGTCCGGTCACACACATACCTTATACAAGCGTAAACACATCACATTTACAAACACACAAGTTTTAATACATTTATAAAACTAATTCTGCCCCTAACAGACAGGTGGAGTGTCAAATTATTTACACTCAATCTGTTCGTTGCAGGGCTAAAATAAATAGTTCTGTTTCTTATCACATGGTCAGCCAGTTGAATGACTGAATCATTTAAGAACAGAAGAGGTAGAGGTGTAAAAGACACTAATCAGAATTATCTTCTCTGAAAGTAATGAATTTCATTATACAGCCAGACCCTGTGGTGAATGAAGTGAAGGTGTCATTTGCAGAGTGGAGAATATGTGCTTTTCAGAGGGCCCGGCATGCTGATAAGCGTACTTTCCCACTCAGTGAGGAAGGCAATGGTAAACCACCTCACTCCTCGTTTTACTTAGTAAAACCTCTAGAGGTTCAAACCAGCCTTTCGGCTGTTGACCTAAACAACAACAAAACTAATTACTTTATTTATAACTAATTAAAAAAAAATATAACCTATAAATAAAATATCTATTTAACTACAAAGAATTATAGATCTACAAAATTAAAAATCTGGTGTGAAACACTCACACAACTTTCTCTTGGCAATGTAAATAATAACAATATAACCTAACATTAGTAATAAAACATTAGAAATAAACAAAAAACTAACCTCAAAAAACATAACCTTATTTTAATCATGAGTGAAAGACGCAAAATGAAAACCGATCTCAGTTTGGCTTCAAAATACGGAAAATCAATCTTTCATGCTAAACTAGGCTCTGTAGAGAAAAATGCTCTAAATGAAAGTTGTAGATCTTTTAATTTTCTATATATTTGATTATAAACACTTCTGTCATAAAATGAATACTAAGGCCGAAATCTTAAAAAAATCGATTTTTCACACGTTTCCGTGAGAAAAAACAGAAAATCGCTAATTACCGCTAAACTAAGCGTTATACAAAAAATTGTTTGAAAAAAAGTTATAGTATTTTTAATTTTCTACAACTTTTATTATATAGCCTACATTTTTGCGCTAAAATGCATATTAAAGCCGCAATCTTAAAAAAACCAATTTTTTACGTGAAAACAGCCTCACCAAGAATTTCAGCAAACATGGCGCCTACCCTATCTTGTAGAGTATAAAAAATTAAGTAATAAGGCGATTTTAAAAAAAATCGTAGGACGTTTTTAAGAAAATCACAAAAAAGTGAAAAATGACACGAATAACCCACTACTTCCGATTGACCGATTTTGATGAAAATGTTCGTGTCGGGTCCGGTAAGGGTATGTAACTTAAGTTTCAAGTTCGTGCGATGTTTCGTTCTCGAGATATTCTGTTCACACACACACACACACACACACACACACACACACACACACGCGCGCGCGCGCACCAATCGCTAAAAACATGTTTTTTGGGTTCAGGGGGTCTGAAAACGTGTAGATCCGGTGAAAACTCGATTTCTAAAATCGACATAACAATACTTTCCTTCCTATATATTCATATAGGCAAGAGAAAGTTAAAAAGTATATGGAAAAGAAATAAAATAAATTATGAAGGACGTAGCATACATTAATTTCAGTGAAGAAAACGAACGCCTTACTTAAGAACTAAATACGTACTACTTTACACTGCGGTAATAAACGTACGAAGAACATGCGGTTTAAGAAAATCAATAAACGGCAAGGGTTGCAATGTGTCAACGCACAACCATGATGCAATTCAATGAAACATACAAATATGGTACATGCAACAGAATGCAATATTTATAAATAAATAAATATATAATTTTGTGGGCGCCACATCATGGTGCAGTGGTTTGGGGCACTATATTATTATTGTTGTTTAGGTCATCAGCCAAAAAGCTGGTTTGAACCTGTAGAGGTTTTACTAAGGAAAACGAGGAGTGAGGTGGTTTACCAGCCTTCCTCACTGAGTGGAAAAGTACGCTTATCAGTATGCCGGGCCCTCTGAAAAGCACATATTTTCCACTCTGCAAATGACACCTTCACTTTATTCACCACAGGGTCTGGCTGTATAATGAAATTCATTACTTTCAGAGCAGATAACTCTGATTAGTGTCTTTTACACCTCTACCTCTTCTGTTCTTAAATGATTCAGTCATTAACTTGGCTGACCATGTTATAAGAAACAGAACTATTTATTTTAGCCCTGCAACGAACAGATTGAGTGTAAATAATTTGACACTCCACCTGTTCAATATATTATTATATTGAACTACAAAACGGAAAAGTCTTCAACAAAATTCCCGGCAAGGAACTGGAAACTTCTATCGTTCTGAAACCTACTCTAATAGTTACTTAAAGGGAGACTGTATGATGGTTTTGACTGAAAATTTTGATTTTCGGTTTTTTATGTTTTTCAATAGTTTAGACCTAGAACTACCACAAAAAAACATTAAATTACGACAAAAAATTATTTTAATGAAAATAATTTAAGTTTTTATCAGGTTGATCCTAAAAAATTAACATGTCGCCAAGAACAAATAATTTTTATATCGCTCGTTTTAGTGCAAAAAGAAATTTAGTTTTTTTTAAATATCGGCTTCAATATTTTTAACATTCTCCACTGTTGGTGCAGCTTTCTAACTAACTGTTGATGGGAAATTAAACTTGTTTGTGTACATTTTGTTTTTCATTTGTGCTTTTTTCCCGTAAATTTAGATTTTTAACACTTAAGTAAATTTTTCTTAGAAACCATTTAATCTACATGGCTGAAATTTTTACCAGTTAATTATCATGTACATACACATTCACCGACATTGTGTTTACTTCCTCAGGTATTCAAAAAAATTAGTAATAAACAAAAAACGTAGAAAAAAATGTAAAAACTTTATGTTATTAGTTATTCTTTTAAAAACTTTATGGTCCAACAGATTAAATTGAAAAAAAATCAATAGCTAAAACCACCCTACAACTATAAGTGTGTAAAGTTACATTTTCGTATCTTTCACCAATCCTATGAAAAATGTACCTAAAAATAGCAAATTTAACACTGACGGGATACAAAGTACAGTCTGCTCTTAACTGTTGATAAAAATTTGATAAATACATTATTTACTTTGGTTTGAAAAGTTAATTTTAAACATATATATAGTCTACTTCTCCATTCACGAAATACTTATTTTACATAATTGAAATAAAGTAGGTTGCCTCCATGACCCAGTGGTTAGCGTGTTACGCAGCAAAGTGGAAGTCCCGGTTTCGATTTAGGCTGGGGTCTGGAAAATTATAACACGTTTAAACCCATCGTTCTTAACATAAAACTAGTCACTAATGATCAAGAAGTTGCCGCGACTCTACCTACAATGTTTTCACGCGTGAGAAGTGGAAGTACTGATTTTTCTGCGTCGCTACTGCAAGTTTACCTTAATATTTTCGAATTATAAGCGCAATTAACAGGTAACGAGAAAGAATACAGGTTCTTTCAACAAGTCACACGTCAAACTTTTCACTGAATCACGTTCATGCTGCTTTCACGAATGATTGAGTTGTCACCAATGGACGGTGGCCTCCATCATGATCCCCAAAATTGTCTACTTGGGATTTTTTTTCTTTGGGGATACTTAAAAAAAAGAGAGTTTATGCATCTAATCCCCACAATATTGATGAACTGAAGGTTAACATTTAACGAGAAATCAATGTAATTGACAACAACGTTTTGAGTCAAACGTCTCTCCGTATGATCAGTCGAGCACAAAATACATTGATGCTTAGAGTGGTAACTTTGAACATCTTTTCTAACAAAAAAAGTAAAAATATGCAAGATTACGTTAAATGTTATTTTCTATTTAAATTATCCGCATCATTCGTACAATTTCATTACAACGTAACCTATCGATTATGCAGCGGTTGCGTTTTGGGTTCGGTTTTATGTTGCTCATCCATTAAAATCAACAAACGAGATAACTATAAATAATTAACAAAAAATCAAAACAGAACTTTAATACATCTGTAACATATCTTTTACATTCTTACTTTACATTATTTACTCTCAATCTGTTCGTTGCAGGCCTAAAATAAATAGTTCTGTTTCTTATCACATGGTCAGCCTATTAAATGACTGAATCATTTAAGAACAGAAGAGGTAGAGGTGTAAAAGACACTAATCAGAGTTATCTCCTCTGAAAGTAATGCATTTCATTATACAGCCAGACCCTGTGGTGAATGAAGGGAAGGTGTCATTTTGCAGAGTGAAAAATATGTGCTTTTCAGAGGGCCCGGCATACTGATAAGCATACTTTTCTATTCAGTGAGGAAGGCAATTGTAAACCACCTCACTCCTTGTTTTACTTAGTAAAACCTCTACAGGTTCAAACCAGCTTTTCGGCTGATGACCTAAACAACAACAACATATCTTATTAAAGAACATCATACTGGCGTCCAAATGTGTTTGTGAGAGTAAGGTACTCGTTCAAGAACCAATAAAATATGTGACCGCTGATAATGTAGCTAACTCCATCGACCTATTAATTTATCTTAACCCCGTGGAGAAATGGTAGTGTACTATGCTTCAAATCAAAAAGTTCCAGTTTAATTCCCAGTTAGGGTGTGGGAATTTCAACTAGCTAAATACGACTGTTAATTAACTTCGTAATTAATACACAGTTGTATTAAACAACGCGAGTTTACGCAATTTCTAATAAGAAAATAAAAACGTTTTACCATTTAATGATCCTGTCTGAACAGCCCATTTAGTTAATAGAATAGCTTAAAAAAAAAACGCAACTAAAAGTAACGATAAACCAGTCAGACACGCGATGTGGTAAGTAACCGGTGATGAATCGCTATAAGAAACACCAAAGAGGATAAATTTTCAATTTCAATACATATTTGAAACCCTGCCTATAACAGACAGGTGGAGTGTTAAATTATTTACACTCAATCTGTTAGTTCCAAAGTACAAAAAAAATCTGGTGTGAAACATTCACATAACATTCTCTTTCCAATGCAAATAATTAACAATATAACCTAACATTACTAATAAAACATTAGAAATACTAAACAAAAACTAACCTCAAAAACATATCTTATTTTAATCTTATTTTAATCATGAGTGAAAGACAAAGTGAAAATCAACCTCAGTTTAGCTAAAAAACTACGTAAAATCACTCTTTCATGCTGAACTAGACTCCGTAGACAAAAATGCTTTAAATAAAAGTTGAAGATCTTTTAATTTCCTATAAATTTGATTATACTTTTTCGTCGTAAAATTTATAATAAGGCCGAAATCTTTAAAAAAAAAATCGATTTTTTTTACACGATTTCGTGAGAAAAAAACAGAAAATCGCTGCCTTCTGAAAAGCACATACTTTCCACTCTGCAAATGACACCTTCACTTTATTCACCACAGGGTCTGGCTGTATAATGAAATCCATTACTTTCAGATAACATAACTCTGATTAGTGTCTTTTATAACTCTGCTTCTTCTGTTCTTAAATGATTAAGTCATTTAATTGGCTGACCACGTGATAAGAAACAGAACTATTTATTTTAGCCCTGCAACTAACAGATTGAGTGTAAATAATTTAACACTCCACCTGTCTGTTATGGGCAGTCCCAATTTATAATAGCGTGTAAAAAAGTAAACGATAATTTACTACAACAAATAACAGCTTAACAATGAACGAAACATGCGGAGAAAAAATTCTTGGAAAAGAAAAAGGATTTAATGAATCAATTATTATTAATCTTACGTTATATAATGTTTCTTAAAATGTAATTTAATCAATTAAATTAAAAATAAATTTTATATAATAAAATAATCCAATGATTTTAAATAGAAATATTTAAATAAGATGTAAACAATATTGAAAATGTATGAACTAAATACAGTACAACAATACGATAAATACATAATAAAAATAGACTTTGAACTTAGCGGATAGTATTCGTTATAAATGCAGGCAAAATACAATAAATATTAACCTTGTCAACCAAATAAAAACAGATAGATAGCAAACTACTTTATTCAAATCAAGGCTAAACTAATACAGAACTTATGTAAAAAAACGATAAGAATTTATTTTCTGAAACATAAAATAACGGTCCTGAAGTTATTTCATTTTGTAAAAATTTCGTTCAACATGAAAAATTTATCAATAACGTGATGTATAAAAATAATAAAAAAATAAATGCATAGCCATAAAACTTTTCGAAATGAACCATTTTGGAAGTACCTAGTAGGTTCAATTAGAATAATCGTACAAAGCAAGGATAATTAAAAACAATTACACTAACTTGAAATATTACTTAACAATAGTTTAAGTAAGAAATAAGCTACAATTACGACAATTAGTACATAAATGTTAAAATTTCTAACAATCGCATAAATTTATATTAAACACAAGATTACAAAATACATTCTCTATTTTTGTAACAATAATTTAAAATTATGAAGGAACCAAAAATACAGATTTTACAAAAATAATTATTGACAGATTTATTCATAACAATTGACTGTATTTTGTGTAGGCACTACTCAACATTTTAAGCGGGCTAGAAAATTTACTGTACTTACTTCTAAGGTACCAAAAATTAATTACATATTTGTTAAAGACAGATTAAGGGGATTCCACGATGAGCACAGACAAACACCAAACGATACTTAAAAAAATATTATAGAGAAAGAATACAATTGTATTATTTTCAGTCCAGATCAAGAGGTTTTCCTTGGTCTCCCCAGTTTTAACGTCTGAACAATTTTTTTTGAATGACATGAAAAAAGTAGTTTCCCAGTTCCTTCTTTGAAATTTATTACGGATATAAATATAGCTAATTAGAATTTTGCTTCATCTCATACAAATTTGTAGGTCTTATTCTATTTTACGTACCAATGATTGAATTTTAATTAATTTTTTTAAATTCCTAATAATGTGTACGTTGCAATCCGTTCAATTCAAAACAATAAGCAACCCCATGACCCAATGAGATGAGGATGATGTGTATGACTTGAAAATGAGGTGTAGTCTTGTACAGACTCAGGTCGATCATTCCTGAGAGAGTATGGTTAATTGAACCCCAACCATCAAAGTACACCGGCAACCACTGTCTAGTATTCAAATCTGTATAAAAGTAACTACCTCTACTACGATTTGAACCAGGAACCATCGTCTCCAAAATCAGCTGTTAAACAGCTGACTCACGGCGACGACTTTACCTCTAGACCAACTATAAAGAAATATTGCCCATTTCAAATAAAAAGGTTTTGGAATCGCATCCCATTCCTGTAGCTTTATCTGAAACTTATAATTTTAAATGAGTAGAAATTAATCCCTTTTTATTCAAATTTTTGGTTTGGTGAAAAGAAAACTTTTACAAAATATTACATATTCCTTATTCTTAGATAACGTTTTAGTAAATACTAATTTATAAATGTTTATCAAATATTCTGTTTTATATAATATACGACAAGGAAGTTAGTAATAGTTAACTCACTTGTTTTCCTTATTTGAAAAAAATATGCGATTGCAAACATATTAAATGAAAACTTTAAAATCTCTAAAGATATTGTCTTGTTAATATAAATATAAACATCCTGGATAGCTATACTCGCGAATATTTACATCCATGATAGAATATTGTTTGGAGGAAGCTGGAAGCTCTGACACGCGCGTTACAACCCCTGTTTACTACGAAGGATATTGACCTTCAAAATTTCAACACCTCTCCCACAACAAACTTTAGAATTGGTTACCCATATCAAATATTAACAATACATAAATTACTTTAGAAAACGCCTTAATAAAATCAAATTTACTTCAGTTTAAGTCAAGAAATATTAATAAAACAAGAAAATTCCATACATCTAGTAAATTAGATAATTTATGATATAAAAGTCTATGTTATCTGATAATTAATTACTTTGTTAAGTAAATATTCACAAAAAAAAGTTTTTATCAAAAAAATTACATTCCTAAATACTTTCTTTACACTGCTAACTGAATACAATTCATGGTTACAAAATGTACAAGAATTGGTACAAATCGGAAGATAACATGTGAAAAGGAAAATACTATAAAACTGCAAACTATTTTGTATAATTTACATAATACCATATCTATTCGATCAAAAATTGCATCTATATAAAAATTGATATAAGATTGCAAAATCAAATTATTCTAATATAACATGAAAAACGTTTACATAATACTTTAACGCCTATCAAAAAGTAGTCTTAAGGATTACGATGATGCAGGAGGCATAGTTATAGAAAGTTAAAATACGTTAGACGAATAATATTCTTGATTTTATGGTAATACTTTGTTAAAGAATCCTTTGACGTATTATTCTTCTAACAATATCTTCTTAGAATACAACTTACAATCGGAAACGTTTAGTAATTATTTAAAAACCCTGATTATAAATTTTTAACTGTAGAAATTAAATAAGAAATCTAACAACTACTTTTATAAAACAATACAGTCGAATAATACAATTATAAATTAAAATTGTTGAACACAATTAAAATAAAGATCCGTAAATATATGCAGGGATACATAAATACCAATCATGCATGGTAAAACGAATGTAATAAAATAGAAAACACTAATACAGAAGTAGTCACAAAAGGAACGAGAAACGTGCAAATAATATATATTTAAATAATCATGCAAATATTTGCAACAAGATATTTGTCCTAAACTTAAAATATTAGCGGGGGATTGACAAAACGATAGCAAGGGGAAAACGAAGATGTTTAAAACCATCCTACTACAGTTAACATGCAGCCCTCGAATTCAATACAATTTTTATCAATATTTACCTTACAAAAACGACTAAATGAAAAACTATATTAAAAACACACACAACACAATTATAAACACACCCACTGTATATAACTATTAAAAATAAAACACTAATTAATTTGATTTTAATCACACACAGATAAAGTTTTCCGGAACATGTAAAAATTACGAGGTAACCACCAAACGCGAGAGACGACCATGACTTATAAAAGCAAAACGAGACGACTAACAATACCAGTGGCGCATCAGGCGGTAAAATGTACAACCACACCCCTTAATAAACGTTACGTCACCACTTGACAATCATTATAACTACTCTTCATTGCAATTATATTATCAGTGAATAAATGTTTGTACGTGATAATAATACGTACTGTACTCTAATAAAAAAACCCTAATTAAAAATATTATGTTAAATTGTTCATTAATTCCTCAATCAACCCCACAAAATTTACATTACTTTGTTTTATTTCTATGGAATATGCATAAAAAATGTACATAAATTTAAAAAAAAAATAATTACCTTATTATAATAGCTTAAAATTATGGAGTTAATTAATTAAACATTTTTTTTAAATAAACGGACAAATTTGATGTGGTTTTTGTAATTAAATTAAATCCATAAAAATCTTACAAGAGTTATACACAAAAATTAATTATTTAACTGTTTCTTTCTTTTTTTTACTTTCCCTTGTCTATATGAATATAAAGGAAGGAAAGGATTGTTTTCATGTCGATTTTCCAAAATCGAGTTTTCACCGGATCTACACATTTTCAGACCCCCTGAACCCAAAAAACATGTTTTTAGCGATTGGTTTTGTGTGTGTGTGTGCGCGCGCGCGTGAAAGAGAGAGAGAGAGAGAGAACAGAATATCTCAAGAACAAAACATCTTACGAACTTGAAACTTAAGTTAGATACTACTACCGGACCAGACACGAACATTTTCATCAAAATCGGTCAACTGGAAGTAGTAGTTTATTTGTGTCATTTTTCACTTTTTTGAGAAAATCACAAAAAATACTACATTTTTTTATGCTCTAACAAGATAGGGTAGGCACCATGTCTGCTGAAATTCTTGGGGACGCTATTTTCTCGTAAAAATGTATATAATAAAAGTTGCAGAGAATTTAAAATCCTACAACTTTTACTTCAAACATTTTTTTGTATAACGCTTAGTTTAGCGGTAATTATCGATTTTCTGTTTGTTTCTCACGAAAACGTGTAAAAAAATCGATTTTTTAAAGATTTCAGCCTTAGTACGCATTTTACGACAAAAATGTATATACACTCAAATAAGATTTATAGGAAATTAAAAGATGTGCAACTTTTATTTTGAGCAATTTAGTTAGCGTGAACACTCTTTCACGCTTTTTACGCCAAACTGAGCTTGATTTTTATTTTCCATCTTTCTCTCGTGATAAGGTCATGGTTTTTGAGGTTAGTTTTTTGTTTATTTCTAATGTTAGGTTATATTGTTAATTATTTGCATTGGCAAGAGAAAGTTGAGTGAGTGTTTCACACCAGATTTTTTAAAAAGTTTTTATGAAAATAAATCATTAATTTTGTAATTTTCGAACTAATAGATATCAGGTTGGATAATATTTCAATTTTAGTTGCTAATAAGATTCGATGGTAAAGTTTCAACACTTAATCTACATCCCTTATCCGCTTCCGTAGCACAGTAGTACTACTAGTAATTGCGCTAGATTACAAAGCGGAAGGTTTCACGTTCTATCCCCGCTTAAGTTTAAAAATTAATTACACGTTAAAATACACCGAGAGTTTACCGTAACTCAAAGTAATCGCTAAAGTACAACTAATGCAACTTTAAAGAAGCTAAAACAATCGCGTACAAGGTACAACAAAGTACAGCATACAGAAAAACTGCAGAATTTAGTCTTTTAAAATTCAGTAACAATGTTTTTACACGACGATGATAATAATATGATTGTAATTTTGTAAAAAAATATTTTTTAAAACAAAACAATTTTTTACTGCGGTAGAGTTGAGTACTTCTACCTAAAATTTCTCTAGATACCGCTTGTTTTTTTTTTAGTTTTCATCAACATCTAGATCATTAGCGAGTTACATGACATTTTTAACTGGATTTTACCCTGTTAAATTTCCAGAACCTAGTCGAGAATCAAACCCAGGTCCTTCCACTCTGTATGCTAGTAGCTAGCGAACTAACAATTCGTCATCTTCCAAATCACATGTTGGTAAAGAAGTAAATTGTCATTCTTTGTATATAACCTATCATCGGAAACTGTACACTACTGGACTAATTCCAAATTTGATCGCTGCAGTTGCTGTATTTTTGGCGAAGATTGGGCATGAATGTGAAGAGGAACTCCTAGATAAGTTTATTTATAGTGACTGTCAGCTTGTCACCAAACAAAGTCGTTCGACCAACCGATGTCACTAAACAACTAATAGCAACTTTCTACCAAAAGATAGACCGAGATGACCACAGGGCCTTAAGTTTCATCAAAACCGTTAAGATTTTTTAATAAAATTCAATTTTTTAACTTTCAAAACGGAATAAGTAATATTTTTCATTTTTAAACTACTGGATGATCTAGGAATTCCTTTGCAAAAATTTAAGAAATTAGATATACACAATAATCATTAATATAACTTTATTCGTGCATGATTAAGGAAACCGGACACACATATTACAAATTCAAAACATAAATTTTGGTTTGCTCAGGGAGTAATGTAAATTTGTTAAAGAACTGAGAATTAATGAATAATTGTAACAATACTTTCTCTTACAACGGTGAAAAATAGCAAAAATGTAGAAATAAATTCTACATTATAAAATTGCAATATTGTTAATATATATGTCAATTTGGTAAGTTCAAAGGACATACAAAAAATCTACTTATGTAGGACTTCTACAGAAGCTTACGATGACACAGAAAATACCACGTACACACAATTAAAAAAAACAATACAAAACCATAGATTGTTAAATATAAAGAAATAAATACACAAATAAACACTGATAATTTTATAAGTACGTACTTCAGAGAACATAAGTGCTTTGTGATATTGTAATTATTCAAAGTAAAATATAGTAAGTGTTTATTTCGTTCAAACCATTAAAATAATTCGAATGAACATAAATTGGACAAAAAACTGTTATGTAAATACATATAGGACAAAAGTTTTAACATTATAAGAAGCGGATATAAAATTGTTGTTTAAAATAGAACCTGAAGGTCTTACGACGATTTTTACTTTCTCTTGCCTATATAAATACATAGGAAGGAAAGTATTGTTTTAATGTAGATTTTTCGAAATCGAGTTTACACCGGATCTACACGTTTTCGTACCCCCTGAACCGCAAAAAAAGTTTTTAGCGATTAGTCTGTGTGTATGTGTGAACAAAATATCTCAAGAACGAAACATCGTACGAAGTTGAAACTTGAAACTTAAGTTAGATACCACTAGAGGACCCGACACGAAAATTTTCATCAAAATCGGTCAACCGGAAGTCGTAGTTTATTCGAGTAATTTTCCGTTTTTTGCGAGTTTCTCAATAACGACTCCGACGATTTTTTTAAAAATCGCCAACATACACACATTAGGAATTTAAACATTAGACAGAATGAAATTACGATTGTTTCTGAAAAATGCAGTTTGCGAAAAAGAGAAGAAATGTACAAACGAAACTATTAATTAATAGGGACAAATCAACTAAAGATAAACTAAAATTCTCCGGAATTAATTTTATATAGCTCTTATTTTCTCATCACGAATTGATTTTTGTAAACAACTACCCAATTTCATCGCAGGATTATACTGAATTTTAGGCATGATTTGCTTAAAAATTAATCATAAGTAAACATTAAACAAGGACACTCAGCGGTGTTTGTCAATGTGTGGCTAACAGCTGATCACTACAATAAATCGTCCCTCGACCGGTGGTGTTAATTAAGGGGGGGTAGTCAACTCAAGAAGATTATTTTTTTTTAATTTCGATTGTTTTTTTGCATTTATTTAAAGTTTAAAATTTTCTGAATCACAGCATTTGTTTACTTTGTTTGTACGTTGACAAAAAGTTATAAAAACATCTGTTTAAAATAAAGCTCAGTAGCAAGGCGAGGTGAATATTCTTCAACTTTAAGTTTTCCGGAAATGTGGTTTTTGCATGATTGTACATTCTTGGGAATTAAATATTTTGGTTAGTACTGGTGATATTTGGATGATTTTTTTTCAAATGTTCATAATTTCTAGCTCTATTATCTGTGGAATGATTGTTACAAAAACCTTAATAGGGATTTAGTTAAAAAATAATTTGTCACTACATAAAATAAATGTTTTTGAAAATATGGTTTTTCTTCAATAAATTTCTTGTAAGAAAAAATACATACAAGCGCATACAGCAGATAATAGACAGCAATTTTCTGTATTTTGAAGCATAAAAATCATGTTGATATCTTTCTTGTTTCCTGAGATATTTGATTCCCCGTAAAAGCCCACTTTTCCAACCTTACCGTTATATTAGGGGCTGTAATTAATTTTTTGGCTTGGTTCAAATGGTCGATCATTACTAGTAAATTACTCTTTCATTTAAAATAAATAATGATAAATTATAGCCTGAAGTTTTGATTTTCATTTTCTGGGTTGACTACCCCCTTAACTATTCAACACAACTTTCTGCCAGCTGACCAATGCAGCGAAAGCCCCTACGAAGATTAACATGAAAGGGAATACACACTTATTTTTAATCATAAAATAATATTTTGGGACTTTAGACGGTAGACTTAAAAGTTTTTAAATAAAATCAGAGAAAACACGACAAAATCGGAGTTAAAAGGAAAACTACAGGACGATTCAAATTACAAGTTTAGAACTTCAAGAGCTTCCATGAAGAACAAAAGTTTAAAACTACTTGATATCTATAATGGCAATACACGAAAAACACTGGTCAATAATTTTATGTAATCGCTCAGAAATCAACAGGATTTTTCATTCAACGTAAAAATTCAAAACAACAAAATTATGCATTTGAAAATTCAGTAAATTATTAAAGACTATATAAATATTAAACCGTTTATGCAGATGTATATTTACATTCATGTTGTTTAAAAGGCGAAAAGAAAATTGCATGACAGTCGGCTATTGATTCTGCATTTTAAAATTTATGTAGTTCATGATCCAAGATAACGTTTTCAAAATGTGTGTCAAACGTTGATAAATATCAGCAATGACCTCTATACTTAAAGAGGGTTTGATATGCTTGGTACCAACGCCCAAATTTAATGGTTAAATGAATTACAGAAAACCGATTCAGTTCAATATGTTCCATAAATTGGATATATTTGATAAAATAGTACAAGGGTTTATTATTTTCTAAAGTAAACCCGCCTTTCGGCTGATGACCTAAAACAACAAAAACGTTTACCAAGTACTTACTTTCTTACTACCATGTGGGAGTAGTTAAAAGTTTTTGAATTCCCATTTAACAAACAAGCTTCGTAAAATTTTATTGAAATCTGATCTTAATATGTTAATTAATAGAAAAACAAACAAATTAATAAAAAACCCGGAAATCTATTAACTAGATTTTTAAGAGAAAACATTAAAAAATTCTTTAAACAGAGCAGAACATAAAAAACCAATCGAAGATGAAGCCGAAGCGATTGTTAATGCGGTCCACAATTTTCATCAGCATCCTTTACCGTGTGTGACACGCTAAGAATAAACAGTAAAACTTCGCTTCTTCGACGCTCGATGCTTCGACACAGCTCGTGGCAAGCGAGATGACGTGGTGTAAGTAGCGATCCGGTAGGCAGTTCATTCCCTTTGCTTTCTCCTCATCCCCTACCCTTTTGTTGTCCTTGAGTACAGTATTGTAAAGAAGGGCACGTCAGATTGTTTGCAATGATTTAAAATGATGCAATTTTTAAACTGAAATCGTGTTTTTAATGCTTCCTACATATAATATGCCATATCCTCTGGATAGTTCGACAACCTTTAAGTCCACAAAGTGTGGAACTATCAAAGTTCTACTCTATAAGAAAAACTGGTCCAACCATTTACTTCACATGCTAGCACATAGGCTTCCTCTACGAGCATAGAAATACAAACCTAAGGGAGCGAGGCTAGGGAAGACCTAAAAAGAGATGAATGCCGGAATAGGCCATTGAGCCTAATCCTTGACAAATGATGATGATGATCCTTTAACGTTTCTGCAGTATATATATACTTCGTCTAACAGCTAGCTGAAAGATACCATTGCTTTATATGGCCGGAGAGCTGTTACATACTGCGTTAAAAACTGACTCACGCTATGAAAATAAAAGTTAATCTTATTGCAGGCTGTATTATACATAAATGATATTGAAACAAATTACGTTTACGATTAAAATGTTTACATTATCTGAAATATAATATATTTCAAATATATTATGAATATAATATATAGGTATTATATTATGTGAGAGAATTGTTATTACGTTTGTAATTGAATATAATTATTTATAGGGTAATGTACAGAATTGTGTTTGTAAAACCATAAAATGTTATAAAAAGATAAAATTGAATTAAACATTTTATTTTTATTCGTTCAAAATCTATACTTATCCATTCTATCGCCATATGCCTATAAATTCTATAAATGTAACTATTTACATTTTTATTTTAAAGTATTTCATTTCTTTTAAATTTTAGGTAGCCAATGTATGTAGGAAATACTGCGTATTTTAATCGAGTATTGGGGCCGAACATTATTCTTTAAATAATAGTCACTTATTTTAACTTTAGTTTAAATTACAATTACAACTAAAACTTGTTGCTGTTTAGGTCAACAGCCGAAAAGCTGGTTTGAACCTCTAGCTAGAGGTTTTACAAAGTAAAAACGAGGAGTGAGGTGGTTAACTAATGTCTTCCTCACTGAGTTGAAAGAGTATGCTTATCAGCATGACAGGCCCTCCGAAAAGCACCCACTTTCCACCCTGCAAATGACATTTTCACTTCATTCACCACAAGGTATGGCTGTATAGTGAAATTCATTACTCTAAGATAACTCTGACTAGTGTCTTTTATACCTCTACCTCTTCTGTTTTTAAATAGTTCAGTCTTATGACCGACTACTATGTGATAAGAAACAGAACTATTTTTTGTAGCCCTGGAACCAACAGATCGAGTACAATTAATGTAACACTCCCCCAACCCGTTTTGGGCAAAACTAAAACTTATAAGTTATTAACTTTGTAGGACAGACAGTAGAGGAGAGCGTATTGCTTTATACAACCAATGGAATTTGGAAAAGATTAGAATCGCCTATCTTTCCCACAGTCTCAAGTGACTATTGGATATAGTATAGAATGTATAGTAAACCGCTCATAAATTTGCCTAAATGGGGTGAAGCAAGAGACTAGCAATTTCCTTGATGCCATTGTAGTAGTCAATGGTTTAATACTGTTTGACCACAATGAGTACTAATAAAAGAAATGTTTTTGGTGGTAGTGTGATAGGAATACTAAACCCTGCACTGAATACGCAGACATTCCTTACAGAGGAAAAATAACCATCGGAAATACTATATTAGTGTACCAAACCTTGAGCAGTTTTCACAGCAGTTTGTTTACAGTTTTGCAGTTAATTTGAGTTTGGTTTGATTTTGTATAAAAACCATGCGAAAATTTATGAAAGATGGCACACATCCTTGAACAAGCCAAATTTTAATTAGTCCTGCTGTTTTTGCACCTTGATGCTATACAAACAATGAAATAGATGTAAATAAGTAGAGGAAAAAAGGTCAGACCTGACTGGGAATCAAACCCAAGATCTTTGGCGTAGAGACCATTTGTTATGACCACTATACCACGGGTAAAACAGTTGTTTAGGCCTAAAACAACACGTATCTTTCGACTTATTAGTAAAATAACGTGACCTTTACTTCGGTTATAATGTAATTTCTAATTAACGAATCTAGAAAAAAAAATTATGCAGCTTGTACATTCATTACAAAGAAATGTAGTAATGTTTTTAAATAACAGGAAATGTAGGCCTATTCCATTCATATTATGCGATTCATTCATAACTTGTCTATCATTATTTATTGTTATTTATATTTATTTACAACACATACAGTGAAAATAATTCTCACACTTTCATTCATTCTTAAATTTTTAAACTCTTATTTTCTTAAATTTCTTTTGAAAACACATTACTCTGATTTGATCGGATATCACATATGTTTACACATCCTATTGTTATTACATTCACAGAAAAAACAAGTATTTTCCCACACATTACAATTAATACAGACCTAATGGTAACTTAATATGAACAAAAAGCTGTATATTTAAATCCGAAAGTCTTCGCTCACAGACTGAGTCACCATTATTTCTCTAACTTCCAATAGAATGCTGATTATTTTGGATATACATCCGACTGTTAAGTACATATTAATGCTAATAATTAGCATTATTTCTTACATCTATTATTATTAATTGATGATGAAAGATGACAAAAGAAAAGTAGTAATGAAAAAATGCCACACCTGGCCGGGAATCAAACCCGGAACTCTAGCATATAAACCAGTTTCGCTGACCAACAACAAAGGGCTCACCTAGAGAGCTAAAATTCGGTATGTTTGTTCTTTAAGGGTAAAAGGAGAGCGTCTACTCTAAAGTAAAACATATTATTGCTATAATTTTCCGAAGACGTACAGTTTTAATAGTCTATACGGGCATTTTCCAAGTGATACACAGGATAATTAAAACATTCAAACTTTTATTACGTTCCCAAAAAGATAGAAAACTCTTCTCTAATGCAAAAATGGTTGTTTCCCTTCCTAAAACGCTATTTTAAATATCAGAAGCGTATTTTCTAAGTTATACATATAAAAATTAAAACATTTGAACATCGTTTACTCTCTCCCAAAAAGTAGAAATACGTACCTAACTAACTTTTTTATCTCAAAAATAAGTTTCCTCGTAAAAAAATGGTGTTTTTAAGATTGCAGCTTTAATATACGTTTAGCGCAAAAATGTATATAATAAAAGTTATAGACAATTTAAAATCCTACAACTTCTATTTTAAACATTTTTTGTATAACGCTTAGTTTAGCGATAATTAGCGATTTTCTGTTTTTTTCTCACGAAAACGTGTAAAAAAAATCGATTTTTTAAAAGATTTCAGCCTTAGCATACATTTTACGACAAAAGTGTATATAATCAAATTTATAGGAAATTGAAAGATCTACAACTTTTATTTAGATCATTTTTCTCTACAGAGCCTAGTTTAGCGTGAAAGAGAGATTTTTCCGAATGTTTAAGCAAAACTGAGATTGATTTTGCGTCTTTCACTCATGATTAAAATTATATTTATTGAGGTTAGTTTTTAGTTTGTTTCTGTTTTATTCCTAATGTCAGGTTATATTCGTCTTTATTTGCATTGGCAAGAAAAAGTTGAGTAAGTGTTTCATACCAGTTTTTTAAAATATATCGTGCGTTAACGTTCCTTAAAATTCCATAATAATGTACCACCCTGTTTCGTTATAGTGTCCTCATTATTAATATATGCTGAATAGCATTAAGATAGCGTGAAACATGTTTGAAATTGGCATTAAAATTTTAGCAACGATAAAAATTCAAAACAATATTAACTTTTCAACAAATTCGAAAATTATATAAAACAATCAGGTTTCTTCTTTTCCGGTACTTGAATAAAAAAACCATAGTCGTAAATATAAACATTTACGACTAAACTGGTAAACAATTACAATATTGTATACGAAACAAATCTAATTATTTTGATTATAAAGCAGGTATATTTTTGAGAGAAAGTTAATCATATAAATAAAACATACTTGAGCTTGTAATAAATGTTTATTAACACAGTTTTTCTACGAAGAACAGTAGTTGTAAATTCCACATAGTATTTCCTTAAGATTAGGCATGAACGAAGTGCGTGTTACACAAATAAATATACATTTTAAACATCCGTTTAAATAAAAAAACAAACGTACAACTTATATTATTAAAGAACGTACATGTTTACTCTTTAAATTTCATGTACTGTTCCAAAAATTGTAATTAATTAGGCCGTGGAATGTGTGTTAACGATTTTTTATTAAAGATAAAATTATTATAAAAATTTAATTAATAAATTATATTGGAAATGTTTGTAGAGCATTACAAAAATATTAACTTAAAATTTTATCCTTTTTATGAATTTAGGTAAAAAATTCAGAGGCAGAAAATAGTTTTTAAATGTGCTTTAATTTACTCAGTTAAACTAAATAAGCCTACATAAGGGGCAGGCCCATTGCGTAGTGGTTAACGCAACTGGCTTCTACGCCGGGATTTCGGGTTCGATTCCCGGTCAGGTCTGGGATTTTCTCATCACTCATTTTCATATATCATCATTCTCCACAGTCTACATCAGCAGAAATAGCAAAACAGTCATACGTAAAATAAATAAATACATAAGGAACATCAAAACAGCCCCGGGTCGCCTGAGAAACAAAAGGAAAAATTGGTAAAAATGATAGCTTCAAGTACCTTGAGGAGATAATACACAGACTAGCGGAAAAGAAGCGAATAACAACAGAATAGGAAGGTGGCCGGTGGACTTCGAGGAACTCACCACTTATACAAGAAGAAAGCACTTAACGCAACCTAAGATTAGACATTAAAAAACTGTGATAAAAGATAAAACCTGTGTACGCGAGTGAATACCTTTGAATGAACGGAAAGGCTTGTCTAAGAGAAGCACAGAAATTTGAGAGAAAGATCCTCCGCAAGATAATTAGTCCGAAGATAGTATATGGAAATATAAGTTAAGAGGTCGAGAACTGTAAAAGGAAATTAAGAAAAAAATTGGAAAAAGAGAACTAGTTTTACGGACACCTATATAAAATAAGGCTGAAATAAATAGTTCCGTTTCTTATCACATGGTCAGCCAATGAAATGACTGAATCATTTAAGAACAGAAGAGGTAGAGGTGGAAACTACACTAATCAGAGTTATCTCCTCTGGAAGTAATGAATTTCATTATACAGCCAGACTGTGGTGAATGAAGTGAAGGTGTCATTTGCAGAGTGGAAAATGTGCTTTTCAGAGAGCCCGGCATGCTGATAAGCGTACTTTTCCACTCGGTGAGGAAGGCAATATTGTAAACCTCCTCACTTCTCGTTTTAATAAGTAAAACCTCTACAGGTTCAAAACCAGCCTTCTGGCTGATGACCTAAACAACAACATATGACAACCGGTTGATAAAATAAATTTTTAAGACACAATACACTTAAGGTGTCAGATAAATGCTTCAAAGTAGTCAGAAAGGATATTGAGAAAATCGGAAAAGAACGAGAAACTAATTCAAACCGAACCAAATTCAGACAACTAATTACGGTCTTTTAAGGGTTTTCTTGAAGATTAAAAACAGAATACCGGGTGGAAAGAAGAAAGGAGAAAAGTCTTCAGTGAGCGAATACTGAAAATGTGGACAGGAAAAAGAGCTTTCAGAAACATCTTAAGGCACGTCATAAGGTCTAAAATTGACCTTATACGAGGAAAAATATAAAAACAATTACTCAGTTAATCTCAACGTATTATTAAACGTGTACTATAGCTCCACTGACATTACTATTAAAATTTCAATTTTGAAGTTTAAGGCTGCAACAAGAAATTGATAAATGTTTCAAATTATGTACATTACATATTTATATGTACATATTACGACCAGTTAAAATTTCAGAAAGGGAATGAGAAGGCTACATACAGTACAGAACAGAGAAAAGGAGACTGACCAAGCATTGGCTTGAAGTGCTCAAGGAAACTGTGGGAAATCATTGACAAGGACACAGCCAAATATTATACTAAAACTAATTAATTACAGATTGATTCTCAATATTTTACGGTGTCTATCATCAAGTCAGTTAATTAATTGTCCTTTAAACTATTTACTCTTTCAATAACAAACAGAAAGTAAATGAAATACAATTAGGAACACATTTCTGAAAATAAAATTAATGTAAAATCTCACGAGAAAAATCATTAGTTTTTACAAGTAACAATTTTCAAATGTATAAATAAACGATGTGATCTATGATGGATGAACAGTTCAAAGTAAAATGGTACAAAAAAGTTTTACAGGAAACCCTAGTCAATAATTCAGTCTAGAAATAAGGTTAATACAGAGGTGGGAGAACCCCAGGGCTCTACAGTTACAAGCTCAGCGCTGTATACAGCATCAGGAATATTTATAAAAACTCTATCGTTGAAACAAAAATATTTTTAAATATATTCAATAATTTTTAAAAATGTAAATTAAAAGTAATTCCAAACCCTACTACAACAAGAGAAATCGATATTAAATAGACAAATTTGTACATGAAATCTTAAATTAACAAATATTTTAAATAATTGTCAATCTTTTATCTGCCCATAACAGGGACAGGTGGAGTGTGAAATTATTTACACTCAATCTATTCGTTGCAGGGCTAAAATAAATAGTTCTGTTTCTTATCACATGGTCAGCCAATTAAATGACTGGACGATTTAAGAACAGAAGAAGTAGAGGTGTAAAAGACACAAATCAGAGTTATCTCCTCTGAAAGTAATGAATTTCATTATACAGCCAGAACCTGTGGTGAATGAAGTGAAGGTGTCATTTAAAGAAGGTGTCATTTTCAAAGGCCCGGCATGCTGATAAGCATACTTTTCCACTCAGTGAGGAAGGCATAGGTAAACCACCTCACTCCTCGTTTTACTTAGTAAAACCTCTACAGGTTCAAACCAGCTTTTTGGCTGATGACCTAAAAAAACAACACAATCTTTTATAAAAATATTAAATATTTTTATATTGTTGGTATCACCGGAACTGGTGTCTGTGCCCTTCACTACCCATTTTGTGAATAACAGCCGGACGTAAAAAAAATGAATGGAAAATGTTTTAAAAAAAATAAACGAAAAAGTTGCATCGACAGCTTAATTATTAACGACTACTTGGATTTCGGTAATGTAAAAGTGGGTTTTAACGTGTTAAATTTTCCAGGTTAGATAAATTTTTAGTTTATCAAATATAAACCACTACAATATGATTACAAACAGTAATAGTATATAACCAAACATAGAAAGGCCTAATGCTTTCGTGGCTTTACATTACATGGTAAGCCCCTTTGACAGTATGACATCTTTTAAGTTAAAACACATTTGCAAATGTTTTGTCATTAGTTTCAAATCTCATTGGCTAGTAATTATCAACACAGGAATCTTCGTGTAATTCCTGTATTGGTCATAAAAATAGGGTAGAGCCAGGTAAGTACTAAGTCTAAGTTCGGTAAGTGTTCTTATGTATTTTTCACTGTATTCTGGTGGATTACATTAATTTATGATTAATAATATGATGGTTCATGAAATACAATGTTTTAAAAATCAATAATTTATCTAAATAATTAAAAAAAGCACAACAATTCAAATTCATCGAATATTGAAATGTATGAAGAAGTAATACACGAATACATTTGTTGTTTAGGTTATCAGCCGAAAAGCTGGTTTGAACCTATAGAGGCTTTATAAAGTAAAACGAGGAGTGAGGTGGTTTAAAATTGCCTTCCTCACTGAGTGGAAACGTATACTTATCAGTAAGCCGGGCCTTCAGAAAAGCACCTACTTTCCACCCTGAAAATTACACCTTCATTTCATTCACCAAAAGGTCTGGCTGTATAATGAAATTCATTAATCTCAGAGGAGATAACATAGATTAGGGTATTTTACACTACTACCTCGTCTGTTAGTTAAATGTTTCAGTTATATAATTGGCTGACCAAATGATAAGAAATTTTTTGTAGCCCTGGAACTAGCAGATCGAGTGCAAATAATTCAACACTTCACCTACCTGTTATGGGTATAAGATTACGTTTATTACCTTGATACTCATGAAGTAACTGAATTTCAATACAATAAATAATTTGAGCATTAAATGAGGAAGATCTTACCAAGAGGTGATCTATTCATAAAGTTAATTTTATAGGCAACCTATTTACAAAAAAGATAAAATGTACTTACAGCTCTTTTAAAATTACCGATGTAATAAAACGATTTTTACACCAACGATTCAAATGTACCAGAATTTATAGCAGATGAAAATGATTGGCAAAGTTGAGACCATAAAATTAACAGAAAGATCAATACAAGCTTGCGCAACTGAAATGCATTTATTAAAGTTTTATAACACAATTTTGTGAATTCATCGCCGCTATATTAAACTATTTTTAGTCGAATTAATGCCATTTCTATATTCCGGTAATAAAATAAACTCCTCGTTACATCCCACGTAAATTAAAAACAGATATGAGTTAACCTTAACCTTCAGGAATTCATCAGTATCGTGCTGGGTCAATTGGTCTTTTCTCTTTTTCTTTTATTTAAAAAGAGAGGGACTGATTCAATAGTTAATCAATGAATGTAATCATCTTCAAACTAATTACAGCGACGGATAGTACAGTATTTTCAATTAGTTATGAATAGCAGTTTCATTACGTGAGAAAAAACCTGAGGTAAAACACAATCACGATATTCTCTTACCATTGTAAATAATGAAAAATATAACCTGTTTAATTATTAGTAAACAATGTAAATTGAAAAACATAACTTAATTTTAACCATGAATGAATGATTAAAAAGGAAAATCAAACTTTGTTCGACTTAAAATACGGGAAATCACTAATTGACGGTCTGTAGAAAATAATTCTTGAAATAAGTTTAAATTTTTTAATTTCTTATTTTGATTTTATACAAATTTATCGTAAAATGCATACTAAGACCGCAATCTTTAAAAAAACCTATTTTTTACCGATTTTGATAAAAAAAACCAGAAAAACACTAAGCGTTGTACAAAATAATATTAGAATTAAAATTTGTTAGTTTTAATGTTCGACAACTTGGATTATACACACTCTTGCTCTAAAATGCATATTAATAAGGTTGCAATCTTAAAAAAAAAATTTTTTTCTACGAGAGAACAGCCTCCCCAAGAATTTCAGCAGACTTGAGGCTTACTCTATCTGTTGAAACATTAAAAGAGTAGTTACTGAGGCGACTAAAAAAAAAATCGTAGGCGCTGTAGTTGAGAACATTGTAAAAAAATGAAAAATTGCATGAATAAATTACTAATTCTAGTAGACCGATTTTGATGAAAATGTTCGTGTCGGGTTCTCTAGTGGTACCTAACTTAAGTTTCAAGATTCAACTTTGTACGATATTCCACTCATGAGATATTTTGTGCACACACACACACACACACACACACACACACACACAGATCACTCGCTAATAACATTTTTTTGGCGGGTTCAGGGAGCCTGAAAACGTGTATATCCGGTGAAAACTCGACTTCGAAAAATCTAAATTAAACACTTTTCTTCCCTAAATATTTATACAGGGCAAGAGAAAGTAAAAAACCAGGGATTTTTATTAAAGACTTGGTAAATCCTCAAATCTATAATAAAAATCCGTTTCAATAAAAACTAAAAAAATTTCTTACTTAAATATGATCATAATTAAAATCTATGTTTGACTGTTTCGGTAGTTATTAGGTTATGCGGTTGTTTACCAAATCTATGATACCGGGTTCAACAATCAGTTAAAATCCACAGCGGTTACAAAACAACTATTTGCAAACTTTTTTTTTTTGAATAACTGTAAATCTACGATCTGCTCTCATAGAACAATGAGTAGATGTGTTGTAAGGATAAATCTTGAGTAAGTAATACCCCTTGGTATTACTCTATAAAATTTCCCATTTTGTTGAATTGATCTTGCCAGGAATGTAAAATAAATTACACAATCACATATTAAAATAAATCTGTAGGGTGTAGTCTGCATAGTCTTCTGTGTGTTCCACTGTTGTCTAGGAGATTGATGGCTTCTGGATTCTGATGATTTTCAAGTCTTGTTTGGTAACTGGTGCAAAATTTCTGTATAGCTTCGTGTACCGTGGGAGTGGGAGTGTCTCTGTGCAATATAGTGTTGGATATGTACCAAGGTGAGTCCATGATGTTTCGAAGTATTTTTGACTGAAACCGTTGAATTATTTCAATGTTACTGTGACTTGCTGTGCCCCAGAGTTGTATCCCGTATGTCCACACAGGTTTAAGTACAGTTTTATAAATTAACAATTTGTTTTGTGCCGATAATTTGGATTTTCCATTAAGCATCTAATACAGCTGTTGGTATTTAAGATTTAACTGTTTTCGTTTGTTCCATATGTGAGTCCTCCATGTTAGACGCCTGTCCAGGTGGAGGCCAAGATATTTTGCCGTATCGGATTGTGGAATTTGTACGTTGTTCAAAAACACCGGTGAACTTAAATAAATATTTTTTTTTTAAAGCTTTTATTTTAATATAATCGGGAAGTGTTATACTTGAAACAACCATCCAATTTGATAACTGTATGTTCTAGATTTTGGACGTAAATATATACCTACCAATTTAGAATATATATATATATATTTTTTTTGGTTTAACGTCCGAGTGTTCTGCAATTACTGCTAATGCAGAAGGTGAAGGATGAAATGATTTTTTTGTAACGCATGAAAATATGCCGTGCTTGAATGGGATTCGAACCAAAGACCGCATGATGAGAGGCGAGCACGTTACAAACTACGCCAATGCGGCCGGAAATTTTAAATATTAGGCTACATCTAATGTTGGCTTGTATAACGATCAGCTGATCTCTATAAATATAAAGTCGTTTACCTAAAGGGTGTTGTCTAACAATTCAATGCTACTTTCTATAAACTGGCTGACTGGATTGTCCCGGAGGCAAAATTAATTAGTAAGAATAAACATATTTTAAAACATAAATCAGGATATCAATCAATTCTTATTCTATTAAAACAATTATCATCCCACAAATAATAACATAATATAAACTACCCAGATTTCTACGCAAGTGTTCTATATTAATCATATATTGACGTGTTATATTATTTATATTCAGGAGAATTCACTAAAGTGTCATGTGGCTAAGTAAGTTCTATGACGTTTATTTATAAATAAAAATTAAATGTCTCGTTACCAACTTTCCACGCATTAACTTTCTAAAACAAATAATAAAGATACGGTAGAAAAATAATTTAAGAATTAATAATCAAAACAACAACAATAGGAATAAAAGTTATCAAAAGCCTTATGATTATCATAATGCGTGTCTAGAAAGAACGCTTGCTTTTAAAAAAATTAAGAAAATAAAAATATATTTTGGTCAGGGTATGATATGATAACAAGAAGGTCAATTATCCCAAGAATATCGGTTCCTGATAAAATTAAAATAAGTAACTAAATGAAAATTAGTTTTTTTTAGACAAGAATAAATTTAGACGGTATTCGTAAAAATTTCAAGGTTCTTGAAAACGTTTTGTGCATTTTTTGTCGTTAAATTTAATTTTCTACCTAAATAAGTAGGTAAATATATTTCTTGAAGCTCTTTGCATCCCAGACTCTCAGTTCGGGATCACTATAAAGGTTCTCCTCCGTCTATCCATCCTTGAATTAAGTATTTGGTTGTTTGGTCCAATCACGTTTTCTAATTCCAATTTCTTCAAGAATTTTCTAATTTTAAAAACACTTATCCGAGACTTAAGTTAGCTCTATTGTTAAGTTTTTTTTTCACTTTTACTTAAATAAAAATATATTTTGGTCAGGTTATGAAATTATAACAAGAAGGTCAATTTTCACAAGAATTATAAAATTACAATAAGTAACTAAATGAACATTAGTTTTTTTTAGAATAAGAATAAATTTAGATGGTATTCATAAAAATTTCAAGGTTCATGTACACGTTTTGTTTTGTACTACCAAAATAAGTAGGTAAATATATTTTTTGAAATTTTGATTTCATAAAAGAAAAAATGATTTCATAATTATATTTCTGGAAGCTCTTTTAGGAGCCCACATTTTCCGTAATCGTTCACAATAGTCTTTCCTCCTTTCTTCAGTTCAACCGGAGTTCTGTTTTTGCTCTTCATAGAAGCCCTTAAAATTGAAATCAGTTTATAAGAAAATAAGAATTTGGTTCAATCCAGTAAATTTTCTCGGTTTATTCCAATTTTTTCACTATACTTGGTGATTTGTTTAAACTCCTTATCCGACATCTTAGGTCTATTAAAAAAGT